>OX451741.1:258790048-260089620 GCA_948472305.1 Vicia faba
GTGTAGGCATAGATGTGTGTATGGACATAGATTTGGATTTTCTTTCAATATTTTCTAACCAAAATGTTTTTTTGATGTTTTGTCAAATGCTTTTATTTTGTTAATCCCCCGAAATTATTTCAAGACAATATTCACAAGTAATGATCGTAGTATTTTGTAACTAAGTCTGAGAAAAGAAAAAACTCAATTTGAAAGATGCAAAGAAAACAAATGTTTTATTGATATACGTATGAATAGGCGAGAATATAAGATGCAATTCCTAGAAAGAGGTAATTACAAAAAGTTTTACAACTGTAAATGGAAATAAAAATTATAATTGTTGTTGTCGTTCCCCAATATCCTTTTAATGATCTTATCTCCTTTTCTTATGAGTTTTATGATTCAGATCTATCTCTCCCTTCGTGGTTCGTAGTCGCAGTTCTTAGAGCGCAGTCTTTTTGTTCTTTATTTCTTTGTATGAAATCCCTAACTTTTGCCTAGATCGCCCTTTCGGGTTTTAAATCCACCGGGATAATTTTTTTGTTATATGCCCCTAATTTTGCCTGGATCACCCTTTAGGGTTTTTGATCCACTAGGACGCTCCTTTTTTCCTAAGTCGCCTGTTTGAGGTTCGAGCTTAGAGAGCTTCTTATACATAGTATTTTTTACTGCGTCTGAATTTTCCAGATGCGGTAGTTCTTCCCCATCCATTGTTGTGAGGATAACATTACCATCGAAGAATGTTGTTTTGACTATGTACGAACCTTGGTAGTTGGGGGTCCGTTTATCACGTGAGTCGAGGCAAGGTAGCAGAAGCTTCTTGAGCACTAGACCATATTGTGGTTCATCTTGTATAGTATACCGTTACCCAGAAAGAATTTCGCGGCTAGTTTTCGTAGAGTTCATTTGTCGGTGCTAGAGGCATTTCCTGGATGTCCTTGTTTTCCGAGGCTTTTCTTGATGTCATGAAACCAAGGCTTTTTATATTATCATTTTTTAATAGCAAGGTAATGTGCGGGCTCTTCGAAGTGTCTTTTTATGATGCACGGTTCGTGGTTATACCAAGTTACTTTGAACACAGCTAATATAGTTTCAAAGCGTCTGCCATTTGATTTTCTTTTCGTGGGATGTGACTGAAAGTGATCTTTGTGAATTCCACAGTCAGTTTTCAAAACATGATCCCGATATGGAATCAGTTTTGGATGTTTAGTATCCCATTCGCTGTTGATTTGGTATATGGCTTGTGATCCCTCTTTGGAGAAGTCAAAACTGCCCCTATATCGTTCCCTAGTGTATTTGAAGTCCCGTCGAACGTGAGTGTCCAACGTGCCCCTGGCTCGGGTTCTTCGTAGGTACTGGTATTTCGTAGTTGCTTATTTTTACAACATTGTCTGTATTTAACCTTGGCATGTTTCTATAGGGACAAGTGAATATGTGCAATAATTTGATCAGCTTCTTCGTGGCTCCGCTTCAACATTTCCCCATAGCTTGGTTCCTTTCGGATCTTCCCTTGTGCTCAAATTAATGGTCTTAATAGCCTCTTGATACGGTTGTGTATTGATAGCCTTTCGTTCTATTCGCCTCACCCTTTCCTCAGAGAGTTTAAGATCTTTATCATCTTCCTCTTTAGCTTGGTTGATACGAGCATCAAAATTATATCGGGTCGCAGTAGTAACATTATTGGTGGCTTTGGGCATGAATTTACACGCTTATCATGTTTGGGTGTAGATTTAGTATATGGGATTTGAAAATTCACATGCATAGAAAGTATTGCCATTTTTAAATTTAAGATATAAATGCAAGAGAAAGAAATGGATCTTAATTGAAAACAAAATATAACTCATATTAATCGTAAATATTGTCTGAAACAAGACGGGGGAACCCTTACAAGCAACCCCTATTCCTCGGGCTTGACATAGGTTCTTTCAAAAACAAGAAAAATTAATTAGGAAAGAAAAAGATCTCAGGAATCTCCACGATGGTCCATATTTTGAGTTTTCCTTCTGGGGCGCACTCTCGGATGAATTCAGTTGCCCCTTTGGTGCTAACTTTGTTGGATATCTTCGCCACACGTCCGCCATGCTCTACTCTCTTGTTGACAAAGGTCTCTTAGATTGGAGGAAAATGTGCTTCACCCTTTAGAGAAGCTTTATATTTTTCTCCAGGGTATTGTCTGTACAGGACTATCCCATGGTCCCCTAGCCTTTGTAGAGCTCTTTCGAAAGCTTCATTGTGTTCTAGCGGGAGTCCACATCCCAACAGATATTCTTTCAGCGAGTTTATCGGGGGTTTTTCTTATCTGCTTGCCCCAGAGTCAGTGACTACTTCAATTGCATTTATTGTCAGCCCATCATGCAAAGGCGTAGGTTCTGATTCGATGTTGGGCTTCTCGAAAGTGATGTCTTAAGATTCCAACAAGTCTTGGACCTTGTGCTTGAATGGCCAACACTGTTCCATGCTATGTCCAAGAGAATTAGCGTGATACTCACATCTGTCATTGGCATCGTATCTTCGTGGGAGTGGCCCGACTCGAGGAGCTAGAGGCTTAAGTTCCACTAAGGATGCCTTAACTAGTTGTTGTAATAGCTGACTGGGTGGCATCGGGAGTGGATCAAATTTTTTGGGTGGCCTTCTGCCTTGCTGCTGCCCTAGTGGGATCACTAATGGTTGTTGTACCCTGGGTTGTGACACTACAACACTAATTTCTCCCTCTTTTCCTTTGGGGAAGTTTGAAGAAAGCCTTTTTGAATTGTAGGGAGCATTTGATGGCCCCCTTGCAATTCCCCATGAATGTGTCTACTAGTTCTTTCTCCAACAGTGGTGGTTGCACACGGGATGCCAACTCCCTCCATCTCTGAGCATACTCCTTGAAAGACTCTTCTTTCTTCTGGGACATGTTCTGGAGTTGCATGCGGGTAGGCTCCATGTCCAGGTTATATTTGTAATGCTTTAGAAAAGCATTAGAAAGATTTCCCTAGGTTCGAATATATGTTCGCTCCAATTGCATATACAAGTCTGAAGATGCCCCACTCAGGCTATCTTGAAAGTAGTGAATCATGAGCTTCTGATCATGGGCATAGGCGTACATCTTCCTGCAATACATACGAAGATGATTTCTTAGACAAGTGAGCCCCTTGTATTTTTCAAAGTCAGGTACTTTGAACTTTGGTGGAATCACCACATCAGGAACTAGGCCAATTTCAAGAGTGTCTAATTCGAAAGCGTCAAAATCCTCCACAACTTTTAATCTTTCCTCCAGAGCTTTGTACTGATTCATTACTAGTGGATTATCAACAACATGCGTACCAGTCGTCTTTAAGGGTGCCTGGTTGGCATCTTCTGGATCGTGGTCTCCGTATTGCAGGTCCAAGTAGTTGTCTGCATTATTGGTCGGAATCTGTAGGGTATGTGATGCCCCTGCTTTTGATGGCGGTGGGACAAACCCTTCAGTTTTAACTTCTTGTTGGGCCATGACGGAATTTTGGAGTCCTGCTTCTGGCTCTTTCCTTGGTTGGTGACCACTTGATGCACCAATAGTCTGGGCTACTTCTTTGAAAGCTACCCAGGGAATCTGGTCTTGCGTGTCAATAAGGTTCTTCAAAGCTAGGAAAACTTGACTCAAATCTCCTTTCATTGAACTTACATCATCCTTTACTTGGTCGAGGTCCTCTTTGAACGCAACCTAAGTCTCCTCAATTTTCTCCATTGCTTTTTGTTGATATGCCCTTGTTTGATGTGGATGCCAAGGAGGTGGAGATCTTCTTCTACCAATGGCTAAACTGGAGAGATTTTTTTGAAAAATGAGTTTTGACATGATATGCAGATGTTTATGAATTCATGCATGCGAATGAATATGTATGAATATGAAATGGTTTCTTGTGTTAAATGTCTTATTCACTTAGGTATGTATTTGTATTTTGCTTGTTATTTTACTTGGTGACTATCTTTAAAATAGATACACAAACGAGATGTGGAAACAAAATGCCTTTATTGAAGGTAACATAATTCAGATATTGAAAAATATTACAATCATAAACCAAAAATTTATTTGCGTGAAATCAAGCAAAGGGAAATAAGTCTTCTAGGTGCACCTGCGGATATATGATCTTGAAACCATCCACCTTGACCTGACAAAGCTTGAGAAAGTCTTCATCACATTATTTCCCTTCCGTGGTCTTAATTTTAGACATGTTTGGCGCATTGACGCATACAAGTTGTTTCCTTCGGTATCCATTTTTAAAGACAGTCACCGAGATCTTGATTTTATTATTTTTCTTTTATACCCCTTGTGAATAAGATAAATAGAAAGAAACGGGTGACGAATGTATGAAATGTATGAATGCATAGGTGTATGATTGAGTGACGAGATTTTTGTGTTAAGTACCCCTATAAGGTCTGGATGTATGGTTCAGTGACGGGGTTTTGGTGATAAGTACCCTTATAAGGTAGGCTCCTAAATTTTGACCTACGGTTAGTCTACCCTCCCAAAAGGTGGTTTCCTTAAAGGTATCATGAATAACACCAGAGGGAAAAGGCACAAGGGCCTCCCTTAGGTGGAGCCTCTTTACGGAATGAGACTTTCGTCTCAAAGTTGTGAAAGGTCTCGTCATGAGTTTTTAGGTTAAGGTCGTTATAAAGACTCATGGGTGACCTTCCAAAGTCCTACTCGTCAAGAGGATATCTCTCGATAAGTATTTATTTTTCGGAAGTTCACCGACTCTAGGCGAAGTCTTCACATAAACTCGTAGGGATGATGTACCCCCTAAGCTAATAGACGAACCTTCTTTCTAAGGGGTATATTGAAAATATTTGAGATAGAAATTCCCGCCACGCAGTAAGCATATGATGATAAGAAAAACTGACAACAAATAAATAAATGCAATAAAATAGATAAATGCGATAAATAAATAAAATAGAAAACCCCCAAAGTAAAACCTAAAACCTAGGGTTTAGGAGAGTCCCCAGCAGAGTCTCCAGCTATAGCAACTGGTTTTTAAATCAGAGCCGCCACAATTAGTTTTTATCCTAGGGAAGGGAATTTAACAGAAAACCCTAATTCGCAGATATAGATTCTAGGTTACGGACACAATTAGACGAAAGGAAGTTGTTAGGCACCTCTCATCTACCTTGGTCACAAGGATACTAGGTTTTAGGTTTAGGTTTGGGCTAAACAGGGTTTTAAATCTTAATTAAGAGGAAAAGTGTCTTAATTTTTTGATAGGGAAACTCGCTACGATTTTTTATCGTATGCCTACATATTCTCTTATGAGGAATCAGAGTCCCAATTCGTAGTTCGTATGGGGTTGGTGTTTTTTAGGGTTTTGCAAACATATTTTGAATCACCTCGCACTTTGGTCGAGAGTAGGGATTGTGGAGATTTTGACTAAATGTGCGGTAAGTCAAAATCTGTTTGAAACCCTTTTGCAAAAACAATTGATTAGCTTAGTTGATTGCGAAAAATAGTTTGTTGTTTGTTGCGTGTTTTTTAATTGTGTTAATTGCAAAGGTTTTGATTAATGCATGATTAAAAAAATATTTAATGCAAATAATATATAAAATAATATATGCAATTTCGATAAAAAATAATTTATTTGTTAGTATATAAATAATTTATTTGTTAGTATATAAATAATAATAATAATTATAAATAAATAATATATAAAAAATTAAATTCAGGGGGTGCAATTTCTAATTAACTAGTAAAAGCAAGGGTGTGGTTATTATTTGGAGTTTAGCAATTAAGGGCAAAGGGGGTGCGAAAAGGAGTTGGGCCAGACCCAAGCGCAATTTGCAAAGGAGTATGGAGGATTGAGTGTGGTGGGGAGCATGGGACCATGGTGCAGACTTGGCCAGAAGGTCGTCTGATCTAGATCATATGGATGGATTCGAAGGAACGTGGTTATTATAGTGCACTAACACACATGGAATTGGAATGTGTATAACATTTTTTTTCCAAGATTCATTTCATTATTTTTTGGTTAATCAGTCTTCACCTTTCTCTCTCGCACACCAAAACCTTCTCTCTTCTTCTTCTCAAACCCTTCGCCCACCAAACCCCCTAAATCCAACTACGGTGGCGCCAGAACAACAACCCCCACCCCACCGTAAACCAACCCCTACACAACCTACATACAACAATAAAAACAAAAGATGAATGTATACCCTTTTCGCGATTCTGTTTCTGATTCCGAGCTTCGACACTAATTTCTATCCTTTTCGTTTTTTTTTGTCAGGTCACGAAGCTTAAGGACGGTGGTAGTGGTCGAAGATGGTGGCACAACAGAGGTCAACTGTCAGCGGCCAGCGGTGATGTTTCACACGGTTAGGGTTTTAGAGAATGAAACCCCAACCACTCATCTTCCTCCTCGCGTTCTTCGGTAATCAAAATCTACCCTCTCTAAATTCAAGCTTCGGATCTGTTCTTCACCCAAACCTCCTCTGATTCAAGCCTTCTCCTTTTTTGTCTTTCCCCTTATTCTGCCTTCTTCCTTCTTGTATTCTCAATTCCCCTCTCATTTTCTGTACTTTCTTATTAGTATATATAGGTTGACTTTAGTTCTAGGGTTTGTGAGATTGCTGTTACAAATTATTAATAAATATTTAGGAATTAGGGATTGGAATCTTGATTGTAATCAATTAGATTTTTGTAATATACTTGATTTTCAGATTTTGTAAGATTTGGATTTGATTGTAGTATAGATTTAATTTGGGATTTTTGTACTGTAATATTTGATTAGTAAATCTCGGATTCTATTTCCAGTATCATTTTAATTGAAGATTTGATTTAGTTTAAGATTTTTTTGTTTTTAATTTCAACAATATATGATAGTAAAAAGAACAACGTGAATTCTGGTTATAATTGGAACAATAAGTGTTAATAAGATAAAGCGTGTGTTTTTTGTGGGTAATTGATGCAGTGCGTGTTTCTAGTATTTGGGCCAACATAGATGTTATATTACTTACAACAAAAAACTTTTTTTTTCTCAATTGGGCCTAACTATTTTCAAAACTTGATCCAAAATCATCTTTGTTTATAACAAACATTCCCCTTCCTTGGACCGAGCCTAACTGGCTTCTAAATATTTAATCCAATAATTTTTCTTTATATCATAACTCTTTATTATATGCACCATAAAACATTTTATTAAATAATAAATTAATTAATAAAACCCAAATCATAATGCCAATGACAGTAAGGATCAACTAATCTTTTTGTTCATAAATTCCAAACGGGTCGGCTTTAGAAGTTGCTTAATGGGCTTATTACAATAACTAATCAAGGAATCATCACAGTTTTATCCTCTTGAGCTAACACAATAACAAGAACATCAAATAGGTTTGGCTAAACTTAATGGGCCTAGACTTTATAACTATACCCCCTCCTTGCTATGTGATTACCCAAAATGGTCCAAATTCTAATGGGTTTTAAATTGTAATTTCAACCTCTCCTTGCTATGTAAAATCAGAAATGGAAATGGGATAATTTAAAAGAACTTTAATGGGCTTCAAATGAAATTCCCCACCCCCTTTCTTTATTAATAGCAATAATCTCTAAATGACTTTAATTTAATTTTACTAGCAAATTAAACCTTAGTTCTTAATAATTTATTAATTACTCGGGTGATTTTTATTTTCAAATTGCATGGGCCCATGGGCCAACATGCTTCGTGAATGAATTTATGAGTCTTTCTGATTTAGAAAGCCCTTATTAAAATACACCCCCTAGTCTTGGATAAATATGGGCCATCAGATATTGTTGTACCATCTTTAACTAAACATTTCTTCTATTTTAATCTCGAAAAATAAGATTATCAAGGTAGGACAAATTTGGGGTACGACAACTTGGTTAATAAACAAGGGATACATCCTAAAGCTAATTGAAACAAAAACTTGCCTAAACCTAAGAGAGTGATCAACTCACAAAGTCTCAAGCAAAATAACTTCAATCAAACTTCTTCTTCATTCCAAATTTCAAAGCAACACACATCACATATTAGCACAATTATTTGAACTCTTTTTGTTTTTCTTTTTCAAAGTTTTTTTTCTTTTTTTCTTTCTTTTTTTTTCTCATTTTTTTTTCTATCACAACCTCATAACTATCACAACATAAGCACATAAACATTCCTCTCCCCAACTTGAATTCAACCATCATCGTAATGTGAACACTCCATACTTTCTAAGGCAACATAAAAATTCAAAACTAACACTCATATTTAAAGGTTCAAGAATACAAAGAATCAATGTCCATATAAAAAGATGAAACAAACACTCATAGACAAGCATTTAGAAAAAACAACATAGATATCGACAAAAAGGGTTAAAAGGGGTTACTAATGATCACACACTCACAAGGTGAATTGGTTATTTGGCCAAGGGATAGTTGTGCTCAAAATGAAACAAAATAAAATGCCTTGATCATGTTCTTGCTTTCATACAATCAATACAAACAAAAGATTAAGCATAATAAAATCCAGTTAAAACAAGAGTTGTGGTCTCCAACATATGTGAACAATGGAAAGATACCTCACAAAAAGGGTAGGAACTAAAGTGGTTCACAAATGAACAAGTATACAAAAGTATAGATGGAATAAAAATTGTAAAAAGTCTAAGTATTATGAATATGCTAAAGTATAGAAAGTGATAAACACACACCTGAAACATATACAAAACTTTAACAAAATCATTACCACGCATTCGCAAGTTGAAACACTCAAATTTGGAAAATCACCAAAAGATACTTCAAGCTATTCATAACAAGCTCAAAGACAAACAAAAAATAATTATAAAAATAATAATAATTTTATTTACTACTACAAGGCCTTGGTAAAAGTTATAAAAAGGACGGCCAAGTGAACACTAAAAAAATTTCACTGGCGCAGCATAGGAGAGTGGGGTAAGCGGCCTAAACCGCGCTTAGCGCACTACACCATTTGTAGAAAAACCAGAACAGCAACAGCAATGCATCCTCCACATTTACCTATACAATCTCAGCTATACATGTATAATATTTACAACATACAAATACACTTCCATAAGCTAAACACGACAAGCTTACAGAAAAACACAAATTGACATGACAAAACTAACGGGTGAAAGTGAATTAACAAGTTGAAAAGTGAAAATTTGAGAACTTAAAACAAATCCAATTTCAACTTGTTAAAACACAAGTCAACACATACATAAACGAATACAAACGAAACATAGTTGTTTTACGTCGTAAGCTCGACGCCTCTATTGTGCGAGCTAGTAACCTCCTCTCGTCATGCCATGGTATTATCACACCGCACAAACCTAAAGAAAGTGTTCTAACATCCACACAACAAACGTTACGAAAATGAGTCAATTCACAATAATATGTGAAAAAAAGAAAAACAAATATATGCACAAGTATGGAAAGTAAACACAAAACATGTACAAGTAAAAATAGACAAGTTTATGTACACATTCTATACAATATGTACATTAATTGCAAAACTCAAAAACAAAGAAACTATCGCAATGCAAAATAATAAACACCAATCCCCGACAACGACGCCATTTTGTTGATGCAGTAAGGCGACAAGTAAAAAGTAAGTTATTAATTTACCGGTTGATATAGGTTATATCGTATTGTATCCACAGAGATTGGTTATTGAATTTCCATTCGACAAATCACTTGTTAGTGAGTTTGGGGATAAATGGGTTGAAAGTAAAATGTTATCAACAGAAAATAAATGTATAAAAATGAAAAAGGAATAACTTATCAAGCATGCATATATACTACTTCTCACAAACTCAAATCTATCGACCTGTTATATTAAACCTACAATATTAATCAATGTCATCACATGTCACTCACAACCTAAGTCATTTCTAACCCAAATTAAGAGGCCGACTGCATCACCTTGGTAGCAATCTCTCAACCACCTCAACAATATAGAAGTCAAACATGCTCGCCTGTGTCAACGATCTCTCAAGCAGTACAAACAACACAGAGGCATTAATATAAGACACCCTAAGTGAATGACAATGCTAAATATATCTATATAATCCACACACTATTAGATAATCATCCTTGATAAGAATCTAAGCAGTATATGTCTATAACAACTCAAATCCCTAGCACAGAGAAAAAATCTAGGATAATAATCCACAAAGATTCGTAAAGCAAGTTTTATATAACGCCGAAGGAGACAAATATACATGAGTTCAAAGAAAATATACATTTGATTATACACAAATAAAAAGATAAATGAACCACAAATCCTCCAGTTTGTCAGTGCCGGTCGAAGAGAAATCCACCCCTGATCATCCGTATGCAAGCTCCATAGTTATTATCTAAGCTAATCCTAACAAAATTATAGGTTGATAGAGTTGGGAGCAAAAAATTCCCCAAAACCATAACCTAATAAATTTGTATTTTGGCCCTTTTAACGCAATTTTGTCCAGGGGACCGTGCTAAGCGGCATAATCCCTCTAAGCGCGCTCTACTGTCATGAGAAAAAATTCAGCTTTTTGTTTTCGCCATAACTTGAGAACCGTAACTCCGATTTACGCCTGGTTCGAAGCGTTGAAAAAATTAATTAATAATCTATCTAAAAATTCCTAAATATCAACCAAATTGGTTATTTATTATTCTTTGATTTTGAGCCTTACTCATTGACTGTTGCTCAATATCACACGTTTGTGTTGTAGCCCAAAATTTACCCACTTCATTTCGACTTTAATTTGGCTTATATTGCATCATCATATGCATACATATCATTGGTTCTATGGTTATGGGTTCAAGGAATTTCATATGAGCCTCGGTAAATTGCAAGAGACCTTTATTTCGTTAATAAATAATCTCAGAGTTTTCTTTATGCTAATAATCGATCCATCGCTTTGCAATGACTCGGTTGGTCAGAAATTCACAGGGTTAATCCGGTTTGTCATATTCAGGTGTTCTTTCACCAAGATATCCCTGGTGATGTATTATCAAATTCATGTGTGGCTCAAGAGCCAATTCTTTGAAGAAGAGCTCTGAATGTGCGAGTTATTTCAAAGAAATATAGCGTAAGAGTGTGCTGAAGTGCAGTTTTTGGACACTAAAAAATTAATAACTCAGAGCCCGCGACTTGTTTTGGACTCATTCTGGTGGCAAAAATGTCGTATCGATGTCCTCTAAATTTCATATCTCACGATCGTAAGATAATTCTACTCAGAAGGTCTCCAAAGTTATGGATTTATCAAGTATGTTCGCACGGAGAAATTGTGGCAAATGTTTATCTACATCATATTCAAAAAAGCATAACTCTATCGATTTTTATCGTATCAAGCTGAATTCAGTGGCGTTGATTCAAAAATCCCGTCTACTTCAACTTATCTTCAGATTCTAAAAGCAAATGGTGACCCGATGGTTCTTGTTTTTGGTCCTAACCACGCGCAACATATTGAAAATCCTGAACCGAGAAATATTTTCATCTGAGATGAAATTTCAAAAATTTATAACTTTCTCATTGCTTACGATTGAGCCCATATTCAGACACGAGGTCATCCTCTACATGGGCTACATTTTGTTTTCACATGTCAACTTCAAAAAGCGCACTGAGGTTCCTGAGAATTTGCCTGAAACATGTCGCGCTCAAGTGATTCAAAAATCTGCATTTTGGTTTGTGGTTATTTGAGTTCCATTAATCAAATTCACTCACATAATTCAACATTATATATTCCTTTGGAATCTAATTTTCAAGGGAGGCACTCATAATTCACAAAATCTTACAAACACTCTAAATTTTTCTCCCAATTCTCTCAAGGATCAAATCAATGGTTTCTTAACTTTTTCATCAAGAATACAACAACAATTGCATCAAGATCAAAAAGTCAAGATCAAGAGCAATTCTTCTCTGATTGTTGATCCGTTCGTTGTGATATTTATAACTAAGCCTCCTCTTCACTTGTATCGGTGATTTTTCTTGAATTAAGCACTTCTTGAAATAAGTGATTATTTGAGAAGCACTTTTAGATCAAACATGAATTGAATCTAGGTTAAAGTTTGAATCTAGAATGTAGATCTAAGCCTAAAATTATGAATTGATTTGATGATTATGCATAAATCCAGAATTGGATAGTGGAATTAAGTGCTTATTGAATTAAGTGGATTTATATGAAAATGTTTAACTATTGAAACAAATTGATGATGGTGCAGGAAGCTTAATTGTTGATCTTATATTCATCATGAATAGTGTGAATTTAGACTTTGAATTATGCAAAATTATGTGTTTGATATGAGAGTATCTTGTGTTTGATCAATTTCCTAAACCATTGGAAATTCTCAAAAATTTGTTAAAACTGCCTCTGACACGAGGGTAACTGATCACCCAGATATGGTAACCAGTTACCATTCATTTTTCTCACAAAAGTTTCAAAACCGTCACGAGGTAACCAATCACCCAGTTATGGTAACCGGTTACCCTAAGTCATTAGAAATTTTCCAAAATTTTCAAAGTTTTGGTAACTGGTCACCCAGTTATGGTAACCGGTTACCCCAAGTCAGTAGCCAATTTTCAAGTTTTGGTAACCAGTTACCCAGTTATGGTAACCGGTTATCCAGACAGAAATGTCATTTTTTTCTTTGTTTTTATTGCATGTTTGCAACAATGCCTTGTTACTTCTAACTCCTCTTGTGAATGTTTTGCAAGTTACATTGCTAGGCCTTCAACCTTTAATTAGCGCATGACTATTGGTTGAAAGGATACCTTATGCAGTCATTTGTTAAGTGAAAGTTTGTGTATGATGCGCAAATGATATTATTCTTGCATGAATTGTATTTCGTGTAGGTACCTTGGGATCACACAGATGTGTCCGCTACATATTTCGCCATGTGATTGTTATACACTGTATAGATTGTGTTTCGTGCATGTGTATTTTGATATTCATATATGTCTGTTACAAATTCTGATCTTGATTTGTTGATACTTTGACGCTTAGGCTAATGGTATCTTCTTTATTCGTGATAGCAGCTTGTGAAGTTTTCCGGGTTTCTTTGCTTTTTCTTAGCATCTACGAATTGTTATTCGTTTGGTACATTTCCCTTCTATTTTCTCTCTGCATTTTATGGCTTTCTAGAGATAATGAGAAGTAGGGATTTCACCGCTTACCTTGCCATGTCAAGTAGGAATAGAGATGTATGACGGGGATCTCCGTTGCTGATCATTTCAGGAATCCATCTGGTTTATTAAAAGACTCGTTCAGGGAAATTCCGCATTGTGTGCATTATGTGTGCTATTTGTAATTGTTTAAAATCCTACCTTTGAAGTAGGTATTCCGCACGTGTGTTTACATTTGTGCTCGCATATCCCCCCACCCCAATAAGTCATCAAAAGAAGGCGAGCAGAAAGGGTTCACAATTGACCCCTATATTTCATCTGTGTCGTCCTTAGCTCACGTTCTATGTCGATGCTTTAGTTTTGTGCAGATCATGTGTGTCGAGCCGGTCACGTGGAAAAGGGTTTCACAATCAAACCCCCACACTTTCTCAGGAGTTTGTAATGGCCATTGCTGACACTTCACTACCCGCTTGTTTGCTTCGGGTGATGTGCTCCCATTAGCTAAAGTAATGCTTTTTTTTATTTCATCTCAGTCTCCCACTTGTTTGCTTCGGGTTATCCGCTACTCTTAGCTAAAGAATTTTCTCTTCATACCCTTGTGTGCTTTTTCTAAATCACTTGTTTGTATATATCATGGTCCCTTAGGATGTGCTTGTTTCTAACCCGATTCGAGTTAGACTTTAGGATAGTAATCCATGCATGCTAACAATAGGTAGATATTTACCTTCTTATCCTCAACCTTAGGATCAAACATTGTATGATAACATTAGGGATAGATTTAGGATAGTCTCCCTTATATGTTTTTCTTTCTTTTGCATCCTTGGATTAAGACTAAAACTCTTTTTCTTAAAAAATACATAAAACATCTAACAAACTCTCAAATCCTTCTTTAAGGTAAAAGATATCAACCAATACAAACTTTTTCCGCCTTCGGGCCTTTCTTCAGAACATTAAAATTGGATATGTTATTTTCCCTCTTTACACAATACAATGCATAATTCCCCAAAGGTCGGGTTGCACCATGTCTACTTTCTATGAGTCGCGACTTTAACATTATTCGCCTCCAGGAATTTTTTGAGCACATTAATTCCTTTCTACTCTGGATGCGTGAGTCGCCAAAGGTCGAGATGCAGGTAGAATATGAAAGTTATATTGTTCCACTAAAAAACACAAGCCAACCAAAATATGTGAGCCGAACTATGGCTGCTCTGATTCCTTAAAAGGGATACGTAGGCGGAGTCTTTTTGTGGGGCCTAATCAAGCATATATTTGTAAAATTCTCTTTCTTTTCCCTACACTTTATTTTCCTTTTATTTTGCATGCATTCCCTCTTTATTTTTACTTTAAACCTTAAGCATTAGATTTTACCACACCCATTAGATTAAAATAACAAGAGTGGATACCGTAGAATACTACTGACATGTAGGGTGATAATACCATCCCTTCGCGTAACAGACTCCCTTACCCGATCTCTCCGTCGTTTGACCGTGATTTCTATCTTCTCAGGTTTACTCGATGTTCACCTTCCCCTTCCTGTGGGATAAAAAACGTCCGATGACGACTTCATTAATTTCATTATCTGATAATTTTTTGCCGGTTGTTTCAGTTTGAAGTCGTGTCTTTGAAACTTTGTTGCTCATGCTCCAAATACGCAACAAATACCTACAAAATGAATGGAAAAACATTAAATGATACACTATGTACAAAAATCACAAAAAAAACAAAAACTAAACGTATTTACACAAAAGTCGGGTTTATTCAAGGATATTTACACCAAAAGTCGATAAGTGCAACAAAAGTATATACAAAAATAACTACAATATGCACTTATCACAAGCATAGCAGCAGGTTTTTTGGAAAGTTGTGGACTGCAAAGTGTTGTACCCCAAAATTTTTCCTCCCATTTTTTCTCAATACATTCTTTCAAGGCTCCTCAAACACTCAAGCTACTCAAGGGTTGACCAGTCAAGGCTCCTCCTAAGCTAAAGGTCTACAACTAGGGTTTTGAGTTTCTCGAGGAAATTTGGTTTGCAAAGGTCTAAAATGGTTCCCATGGCTTATCATAGGTCTCCAACAATGTGCATGTCAATTTTCAAGTCCTACATCACAAGTTTGCTCAACCAACGGCTCAGATGATTGAAAATCACCTATATTGAGCAAAAAGTCAACTATGGTCAACATACAGTCAAACTTCAAGTTTTTTGGTCCACATCAACATTTTTAAGTGATATTCGTCATTTTATCAAGGGTTGATCATGATTCTTCAAGGAATGACCTCAAATCATCAAAAGTCAAGAATTGTCAAATTAGGGTTTCCTTAGGAGAAGTCAACTGAACTTTGACCAAGCATAACTTTCACTTGCTTCATCAACTTTTCCCCAACCAAATCCCATTTTGAAGAAAATTCAATTCTCTACAACTTTGCTTTTATTCTCAAGTCCAAAAAAATGCTTCATTTGGAAGATATGAGCTAATACGTTATAGGTCATTTTCACAAGTCAACAAAAGACACTTTTTATCAAGGAAACTTACATCAAGATAATGTCTTCAAAAGAAAAAATAATCAACATAGAGATTATAGAGGACAACATGAGATTTCTAAGAAGTCAAAGATCTCCTTCAAAAGATGAAAATTGAGCAAGTTATGAGTTGCACAAGTTGAGAGATTTTGAATAAATTCATGAAGTTCAAATTGGGTAATTTTGAATCTGTGAACCAATGGGCCTAATTATTTATACCCAAACATGTTCATGATATGTTAGAGGGCCCCTAAAACCATTCCCTTATTTTTCATGATTTTTATTTATTTTATGTGAATTCTTATTCATTTAAAACAATTTAAATCAAAACAAAAAAAAGAAGCTAATGGGCTTAGGCGCGTGTTTGGATTTGTAGGTCAAGATTGAAGCCCAAGTATTCATGTAACCTAGCACAACTTGTCCAGGTTCATGAAAACTCAAAAGAGCAAGAAAAACATGCAAGAGGAAAGTTTTTAAGTTGTTTGATTTTGGTTTTATTGAGGCCATCAAGTCTTGATCCTTTGCCATATTCATCAGCTCATGGTCTTTCTCTATATATACCGAAGCAAAGTAGGCCAAAAGGACCATGAAAAACCTTGCATAACAAAGCTATCCAAAGTTCTCAAAATTCCTCAAAGTTGCAAAATCTGTAACTTCACTTCCAAGCGCTATCAACCCAAGCAAACAACCAAATCACAATCCTGAGGTGTCCAGGAATTGGACCACGCTCATTACCGATCCCTTTCATGCCTAGAACTCCCACATCCAATCACACTGGTTTGGTATAATTTCTTAAATCCAATCTGTTTAAATATGAACTATTAACCAATCTAACATATGCATACATGTTTATAGCAATGTTTAGAACAAGTTTGACGTAATGTATATGAGCTTTAATGCTTAAATCACAGGATGCCATCGCTAGGGCATAAGGATAGTGAATCTTTGATCTTGAGTTTTTAGATGTTTTCAAGCCAAACGGAGGGCACCAATGGACTCGCAGCATGCCATTTAGGGTGATAAGGTTGTTTTTGATCCTTAATTGTGGTTATTTTGCAGGTTCAGATTTCAATCCCACCAGAGAAGACAACTAGAAAGTTGACTCCAGTGGGCTAACTCCGGTGGAAGGCATGTCATTCTCTCAATGGCTCATTCAAATCTTCCAGTGCGCATTTGTTTTAATATAAAATGACTGAGTTTCATAATATATATTTTTTGTTTGTATTTGAAATAACGAATGAACAACTGGCCCAGTGGTAGCATGCATACTCTTAAGGCGTACCCCCTCAAAGTCCTGGGTTCGATCCAGGCGCGAGGGAATTTTATTTTTCTAACATTTCATTTCAGATCCAGTGTATATGAAGGTTAACAAGTGCATGGTATGGCTCTTATCTGGGCCATCAGATCCCCAAATCTCAGATCTAGCGCTCCAAAGCCAGTGTGACTATGATGCACCATTCAGGAGTCTACCATAGGGGATCACGCAGCATGTGTTGGGCCGCCTTGATATTGGGCTTAGAATTATTTATTTTCACACCCTCTAATATTGTTTTACAGCCCAGTCCATTTTTTAATAGTTTTTTTTATTATTTCACTTCTTTTCTTTTAATAAATAATTTTTAATAAAAAAAATCATAAAATCATAAAAATATTAGATTTAAGTTTTTTTAATTAAATTAATTATTATTTATTTTGATTGAATTAATTTAATCCCTGTAAGTGTATTTTATTTATTAAAATTTGATTAGAATTAGGTTTATAATTCAATTACATTTCCAAACAAAAACAACAAAAATTTCCCTTTACCACTTAGAATTTTTAGGGTTTTAGATATTACCTCTTGTTCATTCTCCACACGTTATTTACAACTTTGCATTATTATTGTTCATAATTTATGTAATTGTCCACAGTTTGTAATAGTTAAAATTAGGATTCATTTACCTTTTTTCCCCCATTTTGGTTTCTATTCCCCCCATCTTAAAGTGATGTAATAACGTAGTTTAATTCTCGCACTTTTATTTTTCTTCCTATGTATATATTTAACTGCTAAATCTATGCTAATAGGTTTGCATGACAAGACTAAAAACAAACGGTTGAAAACCTAAATATCCAAGATAAATAATTGAAACACAACACACTTTGGACACACGCACCTCTAAGGTACCTCCACTTGTTGCCTTCGGAAAATAAACATTCATGTTTCTCGAACGTGAGAAATTTTAGCTAAGACCCTCTGGTTATAAGATCATAGTCCCTCGATAACCCTTCGACGTTGCCTTGGTAAATGATCTTAATACCCTAGGGTAATTGCTAAAGCGTCTTATGAGTTTCCTTCGTGACAGTACGATGACCCGCGCATGTCCCTCAAACATCCAATGATAGGGCTTCCCACCAACTAATGGTAGGATAACACTATCTAAAGGAAAAGAGGAAAATAACAAAGATCTTTCGGTTGGTAGATAGCTTGTAGTTGCTTGCTCACCAAACAAAACAAATTTCTCACACATACACACTCTTTTCTAAATAGTTTTCAAAGACAAAAAACACTTTGTATGCATTCTCAATGATACGAGAATCATTACAATGTTCGCTGCACTAAGGCATCTTTTCAAAAATATTTTCAAATACACTTACACCAAAAAGCATTTTCAAAAGTGAGCTAGAAACTAAGAGCCCGTAGATAACTACGGATGGAAAGGGTGCTAATACATTTCCTTTCCATAATCTACCCCCCGAACTCAAAATCTTTAAAAAGGTCTTTCCTATTCTTTTCACCCTTCCTTTGTTGGATAAAAGAAAAGTCGGTGGCGAATCTTGCTAACCGCAACATTTGCGATAAAACACAAAACCATTAAAGTTAGTTATCCCATCATATTACAGAACTGGAGACTCTGTTGGAGACTGACACTAAAAGTGAGGTTACCTTAGATATAGTTCATATTTTAAAGCCAAAATACCCTTTTTGGCCCCTTAAGTTTACCTCGGGGTCCATTATGGTCCCTTATTTTTAAAAAGTTCTAAAGCGGTCCTTTAATTGTTCAAAAATGTCCACGTTGGTCGTTTCCGTCCAATTTTCACAAACGGCGTTAATTTTTCCATGCTGGCATATGAAGTGGTGTCTATTTATACGCGTGGCATGTAACTTGACATACAGTCATCTTCAAGGTCATCAAAATTCCAAGAAAAATGCTAAAAATTTGTATTTAGCCAAGATTCAAACACAGATTTGTTATATTTCTTAACAACATTCAAACCATTAGGCCAACTTATGCTTTCTTGTATGTTTTAAAGAATTAAATAACTACAACACTTTAAAAATTGATCATTCATCAAACAACCTATAACATAATATTTAGTTTAAGTTATGGTAGTAAAGCTCAACATTTTATGGCAGTAACCCATATATATATATATATATATATATATATATATATATATATATATATATATATATATATATATATATATATATATATATATAGTATAAAAAACTTTAGGTAGGCACAATTATTCATAAATATATGGGTTACTATCAAAAAATGTTGAGTTGTTACTACCATAACTTAAAGTAAAAATTATGTTATGAGTTGTTTGATGAATGATCAATTTTTAAAGTGTTGTACTTATTTAATTTTTTAAGACATACAAGAAAGCACGTGCTTGCCTAGTGGTTAGGAATGTTGTTAAGCAATATAACAAACATATGTTCGAATCTTGGTTTAATACAAATTTTTATGATTTTTCTTAGAATTTTGATGACTTTGAAGATGAGTGTATGTCAAGTCACATGCCACGCATATAAACAGGTGCCACTTCAGATGCCATAATGGAAAAATTAACGCTGTTTGTGAAAATTGGATAGAAAGGACTAACGTGGACCTTTTTGAACAATTAAAGGACCACTTTGGAACTTTTAAAGATAAGAGACCATAATGGACCCCGAGGTAAACTTAAGGGATCAAAAAGAGTATTTTGCCTATTTTAAATGCTTTCCTTGTTTGACTTTCTTGATTTATTCTTGAAGGGTTGTTTGGGTATTCTTGTAAAGATCATATACCCGGATCTGGAGCATTTTAGGTAAGTAGCAATATATCGTTGAAACTGTATGGAATAGACCAATATGGTTGAAACGATAGCTATGTTAGTGTGAAAAATTTATGGGTACCGGTGTCTCTTGAGTTGAATCAAGGTGAATACGGGGCCGCTGAGTGGTATCGTGAAGCACTAACTGACCATAGAACCTTAGTTGAAACAACTTGGCCATTAGAAAGTAGTGAGATAGCCGACTTTGGTGCAAAACTGAAGATTGGTTGATACTCGATACTACACTCATTAAGGTCGGACTTTCGGGATATTTTGGCCACGAGAAAAGATCGGTTGAGCTGAAACAATGCCCGATAAAGAAAGATTTATGATATTGAGATTCCTTAGAACCCGATTACTTCTTTTAGGACAGGTTGAACCAACTAAACTTCAAGAGGGTACTTACCTACAACTCCATGCAAGCTTTAACCTAATGCCTTGTGTGCTTTTTTTGTGTGTGATTAAATTGTTCGAACAAAACATCATGCATCATAACATTCATACCATTCCATTTCCTAACCATTTCAAGGACCAGGGAATTTATCCTTATTCTGATTTGCAGACTATGGCTTCCACTCCCAGAAATACCATCTGAATCAGCTTCGTAAAAGTACTTCCTCAACTTAAAGAGTTAGCATCAAGGGTTCTTGAAGATTATTCCTTCACCAAAAGATATGGTCGACTTCTTAATCTGGCTACCTCCAGCTTTCAAGAAGACATGATGGGTGTGCTCTTTCAATTCTTTGATCCTATGCATCATTGTTTCACCTTTCTCGACTATCAATTGGTGCCTACATTGGAAGAGTGATCTCAACTATTAGATGTTCGTGTGATTGATCAAATGCCATTCACTGGTTTATAGGAAACTCCAAAGCCTAAAGTTATTGCTAAAGCCTTGCATTTGAAGAGATCCTACATTGTAGCTAATTGGGAAACAAGGAGTAGAGTCGAGGGTTTTCTAGTCAAGTTTCTGTTAGAGAAGGCTCGACTATTTTGGAAAGATATGGATTTTCAAGTTTTTGAAGATGTCTTGGCTCTTCTAGTCTATCGTTTGATTTTGTTCCCTAATTTGGAACAACTCATAGATGTGAATGCTTTCAAGGTTTTTCTTTCTCGTAACCCTGTGCCTACTTTGCTTGGAGACATTTTACATTGTCTTCACACTCGTACCATGAGGAAGAGAGGGACTCTTATGTGTTTCATTCTATTGCTGTTTAGGTGGTTTATTTCGTACCTTCCTCGATTAGTATTGAAGAACGAACAAGGCTTGACGTGGTCTCAAAGGATGATGTTGCTCTCTCATTCAGATATTTATTAGTGTCCCCGATCTTTAGAGGATGTTACTATCATTGAACATTGTGGGTAGTTCCCTAATGTACTACTCTTGGGCATTAGGGGAGGCATTACTTATAACCCTTATCTGGCACTATGGAAATTTGGCTATGCTCAAAGAGATGGCCCTCATGACGCACTCATTCGAGCAATTGTATTCGACTACGGGAAAGATGTCCAAGGTTATCAACAAAGGTTTACACGATCTTAGGGTATGGTAAACAAGGTTGATAGCCAGACGTTGGGGCATAAGAACTTTATTCCTCTGGAGCCTTATCTCAAATGGGTGCGAGCTCACGCTCAAAATCTCATGATGCCGTATCCAGTCATCCTACCAATAGTTGTGGAGCCTATTGTTAAGGGGGATGTTCCTTATACCATTCTCCATCCTGATATACCTACCGACCTTGAAGAGTTATATAAGTCTTGGATTCAACTAAAGGAATAACAAGATATCTTCGATACTCAATTTTATGCCAGTGAGAAGAAAGTGTTGGAGCTCACAAAGCAACTTCACAAGGAAAATAGTCTTAATGCATACATCAGTATAAAGAGGAAGCGTCCATGGGAGACCTGATTCTTAGATTTTCGGAGTTCATTTTATCTTTGAAAGCTTTTGTTATCATTGTAAGCCTTAAAGGCAGTTGTAATTTGAACTTTGCTAATAAAATATTTTGCTTCTTGTTTCCTCCTGGTTAGAAAATTAAAATTTCTTAAGGTCCTTGAAATCATCGCATTTACATATCATGCATCATTTCATAACAGGTTTTTCTACAGGTTTCTCATTTTCTCGCTGTTAATTTCAGAAGAAAAATGGCCCTCGAACAAACCGTAAAGGATCTCCAGGCTCAACACGCCCAGTTCCAAGAAACTCTCATATATCTGGCCCAAGGGAAAAAATAGTTGTTGGCGCTCGCCGCCAAGAAAAAGAAGACCAAAAAGCCCGTTGTTGTCCTTAACATGGGGAGGAGGTTCAAGGGTCCCACTCAACCAATTCAAGTGGAAGATGACTCCTCTGAAGAAGATGACAACCATGACGAAGATGGAAAGAACAATCAGGGTTATGAGAATACTCCTGAAGACAAAGAATTTTATGACGAACAGTATCCTCCTGCGGATTACAGATATAAGCAGTTGGAGGACAGACTCAAGGCAATGGAAGTCTAGAAGATTCCTGGACTAGATTTTGGTGAATTAGGTTTGGTTCCAGGGGTGGTCATCCCACCTAAGTTCAAGGTCCCTATTTTAGCTAAGTATGATGGGGTATCTTGTCCTAAGCTCCACTTGAGGTCGTACGTTCAGAAGATACAACCTCACACTACTGACCAAAAGTTATGGGTCTATTTCTTCCAAGAAAGTTTGGATGGCACCCAACTGGAATGGTTCTATCAGCTGGAAGGAACCAATATCCATACACGAGAAGACCTGGCTATTGCTTTCTACAAGCAGTACCAATATAATGCTGACCTGGAACCAACTCGAGTGCGACTGCAGAATATGTCCATGGGCTCTAATGAGGGGTTCAAGGAATATGCTCAGAAATGGAGGTACTTAGCTGGAAGGGTGTAACCTCCTCTGAATGATCGGGAAATGGTGGGTATGTTTATGGGCACCCTGACAGGCCCGTTCTTTAATCTGTTGATCAGAAGCTCTTCGGCGGGTTTTATAGAAATGATCTTGACAGGGGAAAGAATAGAAAATGGTATCAAGAGCGGGAAGATCCTGATGGCTGCATCTTCGAATTCTGTGAAGAAGTCATTTGGAGGAAAAAAAGGAGGTCAATGTTGTCTATGGCCAGAAGAGCCATAGTAAAAGTAGATGTCACCAATTAGTGGAAGCAATGTTAATTTCTAATCTGGCGCCTGCTCAACAACAACAACAACAACAGCGTAACCACCAAAGGCCAGACACTCCGTAAAGGTAATTCACCAAGATTAATATGCCTTTCTCTCAGGAACTACAACACTTGCTAAAAGCTGAACTCATTTTGCTGCAGGATCCTCCTCCCAATCCAAACATCGCCTCTCCTAAGTACAATCCAAACGCGAGGTGTGCTTATCATTCAAACAGTCCTGGCCATGACACCAACAATTGTTGGGCCCTGAAGAACAAGATTAGGGACATGATTGACAATAAGGAGATTGAGTTCGATCCTTCAGAGACTCTAAATGTGATTACATCACCTATGCCCAAGCATGATAAAGGCATAAGTGTTATTGAAGATATTTTGTATGTTACTTCTGTGAATAACGTGGTTACTCCACTCTGTACAATAAAGAGAAAAAAATTACAAGATGGTTTATTTCTAGGTTGCGTTGAAGGTTGTTATTTTTGTACAGTCGAAACCAATGGTTGCGAGTCACTGAAAAAGGGTGTTCAACGCTTGATTAATGAACACATTATTCTGATTGAAAAAGTTTCATCTGCCAACAATTTTTGCCAAGATTTTCTTGTTATATCCGGTACTCCTTTTAGGATCCCTTCCAAAGTTCCTATAAGGATTACCGCCAATCCGAAAGCTACTCCTCTGGTTATTAAAACGCCCGGGCCTATTCCATATTCCCCGGAGAAGGCTATTCCGTGGCATTATGGGTCTGATGTCCATTAGCACGGCGTCAAGTAAGAATTGTCCGATGATGAAAATGAAGAAGCTGATCCCAGTATTGTCAATATTGCGGGAACCAGTAAGATTACAAGAAGTGGAAGGATTTTTTCCTGAAAATCTCTCCACCTGCTCAAGTTACAACTACCAAGACGATTGTTGGGGTCCGGGATAAAGATCCGATGATAGAGCATGCCCAGACCGAGGCGCCAAAAAAAGCTTCAACCAAAGATACTTTAAGAGAGGATTTAGAAGAGGTTCTGAATATCATTTGCCGAAGTGATTATAAAATTTTTAAACAGCTGGGGAAAACCCCATCTAAAATATCTATGTTGTCATTGCTGCTGTGTTCCGAGGCCCATGTGAAGGCTTTAGTTAAATTCCTGAAGACTACCCATGTGCCGCAAGAAATTTCGGCAGATTAATTTGGAAGCTACATGGCTAGTCTGACAACTAAGAATGGCTTGGGTTTCTCCGATACTGACTTGACTTCAGAGGGGAGGAATCATAATAGGGACCTGTATGTCTCTATTCAATGCAGGGGCACTACTTTGTCCCATGTATTGATTGACACAGGATCATCTCTGAATGTTCTGCCGAAGGGTGCTCTCGACCAGTTAGATTGTGAAGGGGTGGTGCTGAAGCCCAGTAATAACATAGTTCGAGCCTTCGACGGATCGAAAATAATGGTGCATGGAGAGGTGGACCTCCCAATCAAGGTGGATTCACAGATTTTTAAGTCCACTTTCTATGTCATGGACATCCGGCCAGCTTACTCTTGTTTATTGGGACGCCCTTGGATCCATGGAGCAGGTGCTGTCACTTCCACCTTGCACTAGAAACTAAAATATCCAGTGAAAAGGAAAGTGGTTATTATCTGTGAAGAGGAGGAATATATGGTCAGCCACCTCAACTCATTCTAATATGTCGAGATGGAGGGAGAATTAATTGAAACACCCTGTTAAACCTTTAAAGTAATCTCTCCTACTGCTGTTGAAGATGTTTTAGCCATTCCGAAGATCATCAAAACTCCGCATAAGATGGCCTCCTCGAAATATACTAAGGCCACTATTGAAGAAGGTGGTAATACTATTTGGGGTCAGCTTCTGGATATTCCTTTCAAATCTAACAAGTTCGGTATGGGATTTAACGTAGAAAGTCAGAGGGATTTTCGTTGAGCTCGTGCTAGGAGACCTCCATTTCGCATCAGCAACAATAGGGCCAATGCTATAGAGTATGAAGACAGTGATTGTGACTTTAGTAGCTGGATATTCCCGACCGTGGGTGATGGATTCGAAAACTAGAAGGCAGAAGACATATTTCCCATCTCCTTTAGTCAGGAGTAATAAGCTATATTCCTGTCTTTTTGTTTTCAAAAGTTTTTGGCTATGTAATAAACAATGAATTTAAAACCTTGTGTCTTACCGAGGGAACAATGGTTCATTTTGTTAAATGGTTTATTAACGATTCATAAACATTTGTTCATTCAATAAAAATATTGGACGTTTTGCATACAAATTTTGTGATCTTTGTTTTTCTTTATCTTATTGCATTTTCAAATAGTTATGTGTTCTTACACTCACCCACACACTACATTGCAGATCCTCATCCACTCTAGATCTCGTAGATAACAATTCTTCTATTGCCACATATGACTTCGACAATCCGATCTACCAAGTTGAGGAAGAAGGCGAGGAAGATTATGAAATACTTGGAGAACTTTCTAGACTCTTGATACATGAAGAGAAGACTATCCAACCACATGAAGAGCCAGTCGAAGTAGTGAACCTAGGTACCGAGACAGATAGAAAAGAGGTCAAGATAGGTGATGACCTAGAGAGCAGTGTCAAGAGAAGGTTAATCCAGATGCTACATGAATATGTTGAAATCTTTTCCTGGTCATACGAAGACATGCCAGGGCTCGACATCAATATTGTGGTTCACCGTCTGCCAATGAAAGAGGGTTGTGATCCGATAAAACAGAAGGTTTGTCGCATGCGTCCTGAAATGTCAGAAAAGATCAAGGTTGAGGTTATGAAACAGTTCAATGCAGGGTTCTTAGCAGTGACGTCATAACCTCAATGGGTGGCTAATGTTGTTCCGGTACCAAAGAAAGACGGCAAGGTGCACATGTGCGTAGACTACAGGGATCTGAACAGGGCGAGCCCCAAAGATGACTTCCCACTACCACATATCGATGTTTTGGTGGACAAAACCGCTCAGCATAAGGTATTCTCCTTCATGGATGGCTTCTCAGGTTACAATCAGATTAAGATGGCGCCTGAAGACACGGAGAAAACGACCTTCGTCACATAGTGGGGAACTTTCTGTTACAAAGTTATGCCTTTTAGGTTGAAGAACGCGGAGGTGACTTATCAACGTGCCATGGTAGCCTTATTTCATGACATGATTCACCATGAAATAGAGGTCTATGTTGATGACATGTTAGCCAGGTCACAAACTGAAGAAGAGCACCTGGATCACCTGCATAAGCTGTTTGAAAGACTGAGGAAGTATAATCTGCGGCTAACCCGAACAAGTGCACCTTTGAGGTGAGATCCGATAAACTCCTGGGTTTCGTCGTCAGTTAAAGCCATTCAAGAGATGCCAGCTCCTAGTACCAAGAAGGAAGTCAGAGGCTTCTTAGGATGATTAAACTACATTTTCTGTTTCATTTCTCATCTAACTGCTGCTTGTGAGCCAATCTTCAAGCTGCTGAAGAAAGATCAAGTAGTGAAATTGAACAACGACTGTCAAATACCATTTGATAAAATTAAGGAGTACCTACAAGAACCTCCCATTCTGATGCCACCAGCCAAAGGAAGACCTCTAATCATGTACTTAACAATGCTAGAGAACTCAATGGGGTATGTACTAGGGTAGCATGACGAGTTTGGCCGAAAAGAGCATGCAATATACTACCTTAGCAAAAAGTTTACCAACGGAAAAACAAGATATTCACTGCTCGAGAAAGCTTGCTGCACTTTGTCATGGGCTACTCGCCGACTAAGGCAATATATGTTGACCCATACTACTTTGTTGATCTCTAAAATGGATCCTATCAAAAACTAATTTGAGAAGCCAACCCTCTCTGGAAGAATAGCCCGATGGCAAATGGTCTTGACAGAATATGATATTTAGTACACCATCAAAAAGAAATCAAGGGAAGTTTACTGGCTAACCATTTGGCACATCAAGCAGTAGACAACTATCAGTCTATGAACTTTGAATTCTCGGGCGAGAACATTATGATGGTAATAAATTATGAAGAACCTGGACTGTATGAAGGACCTGAGCCGGGATCTCGATGGACCATGGTTTTTGATGGAGCTTCCAATGCAATTGGTAATGGAATCGGTGTTGTAATCATATCTCCTGCAGGTTACCATACGCCCTTCACCTCTAGATTATGTTTTGATTTCACCAACAATATGGCGGAATACGAAGCGTGCATTATGGGTCTTAGGGATGCTACTGATCTGAGAATCAAATTCTTAAGCGTGTATGGGTACTTAGCCTTGCTAATCAGTCAGGTTAAGGAGGATTGGGATATGAAGCACCCGAATCTCATTCCTTATAAAGATCATGTACTAACCTTGATCCCGTATTTTGAGGAGATTACCTTTGAGCACATACCAAGAGAAGAGAATCAGCTGGCGGATGCTCTGGCTACCATGTCATCCATGTTCAAGGTCATATGGGAAAATGAGGCTCCTAGAATTACCATTGAAAGATTCGACGAACCCGCGCACTGATGTGAAATTGACACTGATGGAGTCGAGGAGAAACCTTGGTTTCATGAGGTGAAAAGGTACCTTGAGACTCAAGAATACCCTGAGAGGGAATCCATCAATGGCAAGAAATTCTTGTGAAGGTTCTCAGTTAAATTCTTCTTAATCAATGGAATTATATACAAGCGCAATCATGATTCAACTCTACTTCGTTGTGTGGACAAGAAGGAAGCATAAGAGATTATACAAGATATGCACGAAGGCGTCTTTGGTACTCACTCCAGTGGGCATACTATGGCTAAAAAGATCTTAAGAGTTAGTTACTATTGGTCGACTATGGAAATTAACTGTCACCACCACTCAAGAACTTGTGATAAGTGCCAAATCTATGTCGATAAAGACAATTTTCCTCCAGTACCTTTGAATGTTATAACTGCCCTTTTTCCATTCACAATGTGGGGCATTGATATGATCGGAGAAATCAATCCCACATCATCTAACGCAAACTGCTTCATCCTTATCGCCATTGACTACTCTAGGAAATGGGTTAAAGCAGCTTTATTTACCTCTGTTACCAAGAATGTGGTCGCCTGGTTCATCAAACATAACCTTATCTGTCAGTATGGCATCCACGAGAGGATTATCACAGACAATGGTGCCAATCTCAACAAGAAAATGATCACTGAGCTCTACACGCAGTTCAAGATCAAGCATCAAACTCTTCTTCGGATCGGCCTAAGATGAATGGTGTAGTGGAAGGCGCAAATAAGAATATAAAGAAGATCATACAAAAATGGTTGTGGCATACACAAATTATCATGAGATGTTACCATTTTCTCTTCACGGATACCGTACTTCGGCTAGAACATCAACTGGGGAAACTCCTTTCTCTCTGGTATATGGTATGGAAGTTGTCCTACCCATCGAAGTTCAGATTCCTTCTCTGAGAATAATGAAAGATGTATACTTGGGAGAAGATGAGTGGGTTCAAACCAGGTTGGATCAGTTAAATCTAATTGACGAGAAGAGGTTGGCGACTGTCTGTCACAGTCCGATGTATCAGAAACGCATGATCAAGGCATTCAATAAGAAGATCAAGCATCGGGTATATCAGGCTGGTGACTTGGTAATAAAGCGCATTATCCTCCCGCAAGGTGATCCCATGGGAAAATGGACTCCTACCTATGAATGGCCATTTGTAATCAAGATATTTTCTGGTGGAGCTATGATACTGACCACCATGGACGGTGAAGATTTCTCGCACCCTGTGAATGTGGACACAGTCAAAAAATACTACGCCTGAAAATGACATGCTAGGTTGACTGGCCTAGGAAAAAATAAGGGCATCTCGGTGAACCAAAAGGGTTCGGGAAAAAACCAGGGATATATATTGTTGTACCCCAAAATTTGCCCTCCCATATTCTTCAAAGTTTTGACAAGCATCACCTCAAATGGTTCAAAGTCTACTCAAGGGCTACATAGTCAACCACTCTCCTAAGCCAGTCAAACTAGGGTTTTGGTTCTTGCAAAGAAAGTTGAGGTTTTCAAGGGCTTAATCAAGTCCCATATGCTCATATACATTGTCAAGCACCTACATGTCAAGTTTCAAGGCTCACAAGGTCAAGTTGCACAGTCAAAGGTCCTAGTTGCTCCACAATCAACTGTAGGGGTAAAATGGTCATTTGGCAGTCAAAAGTCAAAATTTTTGGTCAACATCTTATTTTGAAGCCACAATCATCATTTGATCAAGTCTTGATCATGATTCCACAAGAATGGCTAAAAAACCATAAAGATGCAAAAGTTTCCATTTTTGGACAATTGAAAAGTCAACTGTAACTTGACCAAGGCATAAATTTTTCATGGTTCATCAGAAAAATCCCATCCAATGCTCATCTTGAAGGGGAAGACATTTCCTACAACTCATCTTCACATTCCAAGTCCAAGAAATTCTCTCACAAAAAGTTATCAATTTCAACATTATAGGTCATTTTCAAAAGTCAACAAAAAGGCACTTTGAGTCAAAGACCATAACTTGAGATTGGTAAATAAAAATGACACGGGACCAACGACATTGGTTAGAGGACTTCAAGACCTTTCCAAAATGTCCAAGAACATGTTCATAGCTTCAAAATTGAGCAAGATATGCATTGGAGAAGTTGGGAAATTTTTGTGAAAGGGCCAAAGTCAATTATCCTTGAAACTTCATTTTTGACAAAAAGGGCCCACTTTTTCCACTTGATTCAGCTTTGCCATACCTCCCACGTGTCCCATGTTTTATTTCAAGAATAAAAATTAATTTTTCTATTTTTGTTTAATTTTATTTGATTTAATTCATTTTAAATCTTTAAAATTCAAATAAAAATCAAGAAAATTAATGGGAGAATATTTTGTGGTTTGAATAGCTTTGATACACCATAAAACATATACCAAATTCGTTCAAGACCTATTTCAAGCAAAAAAATTCAAATTTGGAGCAAATATGGCAAGTTATTTCAATGGTGATTATGGAGAAAATCGAAACTTCATTGCAAGGCTTAAAAGCTCCTTAATGTGACTGATTCTCATCCAAGCCTATATATACAAGCCTTGCAAGCCTCATTCAGAACCTAGAAAAAAAAGGAGAGTGTGCACAAACAGCCAGAGGAAAAGTTCAAAATTTGTCCAAAAAAGTGAGAGATCTAAAGCGGTGTTGCAAACATTTTCAGATCAAAGCAAGCACGTGGCTTTCTTCCTTGCCACTCCCTGAAGCCAAAGCAACCACAAACGCGTCCTAAGGTCCACTACCAAGCGTTGTAAGTTGTCTCAAACTCACCCCTGTACACGAAATCATGTTTCTCCATTCTTGCACTTTTTCTGGAAAATAATAGCATATTCATACTCCATGCCTAATTTCCAATGTAACTGCTATATTCAATTTCATTTTTAGGCTTCGTATAACAATACCCGTGCCTAGGGTTCGTTGGTTTTGTTTTTAGGTATTTTGTCTACAGGTGAAATTGGGACAAACCATAAGCATAGACGTGATCAGGAGACATGGACGATCACAACCATGGGCTTAGATGGAATTTTTGATGCCTAAGGATGATTTTGAGTAAAACCTCCAAAATCCGGCCTTCACCTCCTTGGTTTAGCATTTCTTTTCTTATTTCCTTTCCTTTTATTAATTATTATTATTATTTAGTTAGTTCACAAATAATTATTTTCATAAATTCAGAAAAAAACAAAAAAAAAGTAATTATTATTATTATTATTAATTTCACTTTAGTAATTATTTTCGTAAATAAAATACTAACAAATTAATTAGTTTAATTAGTTAATTTTAACCTTTTTTCACAATAAATAAAAACAAATTTAGACTTAGGCTTTTTCTTTTGACATTTTTAATTCTTTTTTTTATTTTATTTCATAAAAACATAAAAAAAGTCAAAAAATATTTTCTTGTAATTAAAATAATTAATTAGTTTTCAATTTCATTTAATTACCAAAAAAAAGACAAAAAAATTAATTCCCTTTTCTTTATTCGCGCGTATTTAATTTGTTCGATTATTATGTAATTGCTCCGGATATGTAATAGTAAATAAGACCTTTTTACTGTTTTTTTATTTTCCGCACTTATTTACTTAAAACGGGTCTTTGTAAAGATTTGGCGATGTATAGACCTGCGCCTTGTAATAGCGTAGGATTTACGTTTTCCGTACTTTATTTTTCCGCACCCCTTAATTGCTAAATTTTGCATGAAAGAATGAATGGCCCAAATAAAATCAAAGCGTAGATCACCATAATGCATGACAAGATAAAACATAACTGAAAACAATACACAAATTCACACACCACTCTTAGGGTACGCCTCACTGTTGCCTTGCCCCTCGAAACGTGGTCGTCGAGTATATGACGTTTTAGTAAGTCCTTATGTCCATGAACATGGCATAAGGGTAGCTTCTAAGGTGTCCTACTATTGCTCTGGTGACCACACTGTTGCCTTGCCCCTCGAAACGTGGTCGCCGACTATAAGACGTCTTAGTGAGTCCTTATGTTCCATTGATTTAGTTGCCTCGAAACGGTTTCCTCGAAACAAGTTGCCTCGGAATAGTCGCCTCGGAATAAAAGATCAATGGCATAAGGGTAGCTCCCAAGGTGTCTTACTGTTGCTCGGTGACCACACTGTCCCTACAAACTCGAATTGACCCGAACACCTCCAACGGTGGTGCTACCTACCTCTCAATGGTGGGATGGCACTACCTTAAGGACATTAACACAGTCTAATTCCTTAGGGTGGGTAGATGACTCGTAGATACTTGCTCTAATTCAAAATAAATCAAAAACTTCTTTTCACACCGACACTTTTCAAAAAAGCTTTCAAAAACAACTTTTCAAACACTCTTGAGGACTGATACAAGAGTCGATCTGAAAATTTCAAAGAAACTTTTTCAAACCCACTCACCTTGAAAAGCAAACAAACATTTTTGAAAACACAAATGAGCAAGTATCTAAGAGCCCATGGATAACCATGGATAGAAAGGGTGCTAACACCTTCCCTTTCTATAAATCTACCTCCCGAACCGATAGCAATCTCATAAGGAATTTTTCTGTGCTTTTGTCCTTTCCATATTGGAGAAAATAAAAGACGGTGGCGACTCTTGCTTACCACGACATTTCGCGAAACCAGCTTAAAAAACAGTCAGTTCTTATTTCCACCGATCACAGAACTGGCGACTCTGCTGGGGATACTTTAAGTGAGGTGTACCTTAGGATAGCTCATACTTGTGTTTTAAATTGCTTTGTTTTGCTTGCTTTAATGTTATTGGGCCTGTCTTGGGAGTTCTATAGATCCTAACCCGGATCTGGGGGATACCTTCTTAGAAAGTAGCAACAAGACTGTGAGGGAACTGTGCGGGGTATACCGACACGGTTGAAGCAGTCTGCTATGTTGATGTGGCACTTTGGTGAGTACCGGTAACCCTTGAGTCAAGTCAAGGAGAGTATGGGGCCGCCGCGCGGTGTCGTGAAGCATCAACTGACCTTAGGAACCTTAATTGAACCATCTTGGCCTCTTTAGGGTAGTGAGATAACTGACTTTGGTGCAGTCCGAAGTTGGTTGATACTCGATGCTACACTCATTGAGGGTTATTTTCTTGGGATATTTTGATCGCCAGTTCAGTGGCTAAATCGAAACGATGAACACAGAAAACAATCCAATGATATTGAGCTCCTTAGAACCCGGTTACTTTGATAGGACAGGTTTGAGCCCACCAACTTCAAGAGGGTAGTACCCCAAACCCCGTGCTGGCCTAAACTCTAAGGGCTTTGTGTGACTTGTGTGCCTTCAAACTTGACTACTTACATGCTTGTTATCTGACACTCGAGTTCCTTGTAGGTTTTATTTACAGTCCTTAATTGGGACTCATTACAGGGCCTACTTACATCACTCCATGCATAGCATAACATCATACCATTGCATGCATCCTACATAAGGACTAATCCATTTCAAGGACCTCAAGGGTTTTGTGATGCATGTCATGATGAATCAAATGTCCAGCAAGGGGCAAAGGGGATTTATTTTCCTCTAGCCAAGGTTGATAACTTGAGTCAGGGGCTATGACCCACTCAGTATGGTGAGCCTTGACTCTTGAAGAAGGACTCTCAACAACATGAAGTTCCCTCATCAAGCTACCAGATTCTAACAATTTTCTTGTTTACCCCGCGAGATCCTTGAAAACATTGCATGCATATCATACATATCATTGCATTACAGGTACCCTTGTTGCAGGTCACTTACCCTTTGTCGCTGTTTATTTCAGCAATGACTTCCCAACAAGATAACCAGGGTCTTCATGCTCAAGAGACTCAGTTCAGGGAGATCTTCCTAAGCCTATCCAAGGGGCAGGAAGAGTTGAGGACACTCCTCATGGGGAATTTGGCCAAGAAAAGTCCCAAAGATGACAAGGACGAACGGCTGAAACATCTACAAGCTGAGGTGGATGCAATGAGAACCCAGATGCTGGGGTAAATGGCTCTCATCCAAGGCTTAGCTCGGGAGCAGGAAGAGTTGAGGACCGTGATCAGTCAGCTTCATCAAGACAGATACAACATGAAGCAACCAGTCATGGACCAGGTCATTGATCAGCTTCCAAGAGGACAAGGGTATGGTATGGTGAAGAATAGACCTCTCCAAATTGCTACCACTCCACAGGTCCAACCACAACCTCGCTCAGAGCAACAGGTTGATCAGGGTAAACCAAGCAGGTCCAGGAGACAATTCACCCAGCTCAACATGCCGTTGTTTCAAGCTTTACAACACCTGTTGAGTTTGAATCTGATTACACTAAGGGCTCCTCCCCGGAATCCCAACATCTCTTCTCCTAACTATCATCCCAACAAAAGATGTGCATACCACTCCGATAGTCCTGGACATGACACTGCCGACTGCTGGGCTCTGAAGAACAAGGTCCAGGACCTGATTAATGAAGGAGCAGTGGATTTCACCCAAGTGGGACAGGCTGAGTGCTTCTACCATCCCTACAGGATTCACCATTTGAAGTAACAAGTCCTGAAATGAGAAGACTTTTTGTCCATTAGAATTTTCAAGCTGTAATTTTTCTTTTGATTGTTCAAACAATTATTGTCATGGCAAACGTTATTATTTCATTAATGCATCACATATGTCTGTTTTGAATCAATATATTCGCATTCGATATATTCAAACTGCTCTCATTTTTTGATGTCGACTCTCAAGTAAAAACTCTAAGCCTCTTGAGGGAGGATGACGAAAACGATACCACGACATTTACAGTATGCTTTTGAACAGACCCCGCTGATGAGGTACAGGCATTGTTTCAAATCCTAAACACCGGAGTTATAAGGATGATAATCCCTCGTCAACCCCTTCGAGCCAAAGAAGTAGGAGTTTTTCTTTTCGAAAATTAAAACACTTAATCATAACCTGGGGCAGGGTAGCTCTCTCAGTTGATCCAAGTGCATAACGAATGACATCAAAATAAGTCCTTTTGAAACAAAAGACAGTGATGGTTCCGAATAATCATCAAGACAGGCAGTCATTATCTCTCAGAAATAAAAGCCCAATAATTCAAAACCTACGAAGGAGACTTACAAAACTGGGGCATCCCGCTGACTGTAAAAGAAACAGTTCAGGCAAAAAACAGGGATAATAAAATCACAAAGAAAGAGGTCCTACAAACCCTCAACAAAAAAGAAATGACTGTTTAAACTGTCAACATCCGAACCATCACCAGAATATCAGGACAAAGACTCAAACAAGTTCTAACGCACGATCAGCTGAGTTTAGGTTTGAAGAACATCACGAAGAGCGGGTGGGTACAAATAATTTGAGCCTTTATCCTTTGTTTCTTAAACCATGAACCAGGCCACGTTATAACCTTTAAAAGTCCTAGCTGAAGCATGGGTTAGTTCGAAAGCATACTGTTACAAAAGGTATCCTGACTCCTTAAGGCTTGCGGTAAAATAACGAGTTGACATCACAGTTCAAAAAAAAAATTCACTTGTTTTACTAAAAAAAATGCATTTTCAAAAACTTCAAGACAGACATAAGCTTTGCATTTTTAATATAACATTGATTGCATATGACTATTTGTTTGAACAGCATAGAAGTTCGCACGAAGAATATCTGATGAACAAAAGCACTCCCAACCAAGGGGCATGGCATGATCATGGTCTATTATCTGGGGCAGTTAAGTCAAGATTCGAAGAATCTCTCAAAAGGCCAACCAGCTTGGGGAAAATCTCCATCTGGATCACTTGGGGCATTGGACGATCAAACGAAGATCTTCTGGTGGCATGGTAACACTGCACTACTGACAGTGACAACTCCCTGCATCCTGAGAGCACGGACATAGTCGAAAAGATACTACGCATGATTAAAGACCCGCTAGGTTGACACACCTAGGAAAAAATAAGGGATTCCCGGCGAACCAAAAGGGTTCGGGCAAAAATAAGGGATGAAATAGAAAAATCTGTACACCCGGCAAGTCGAAAACCTGAAAAGGCGGCTTGGGCAAAAATGGGTATCCCGGTGGACCGAAAACCCGAAAGGGCGGTCCAGGCAAAAATTAGGGATCAAAGCGTACGACTACGTCCTGGTATCTCGTCACTTGTCTACTAGAAGATTTGTCAATTACCCCCACAGGTGCCTTCTCCCACTGAAACTGGGGCAATAATGAGTCGTCTAAGCGATCTAATTGCTCTGTCCACCAAGGTACCAAGGTAAGTTCGACTGAAGAACAACCAAGATGCCTTAATTCCCCAGAGAGCGAGCCAAGATTCAACAATTCTCCCCAAGCAGAGTTGGATTCCCATAAGCCCTACAAGGCACAATATCTCCAGCAGGTCAGCGATACTCTCCCCGAGCAGAGTTATACTCCGTCAGCCTTAAGGAAGTTGGATTACCCCCAGAAGATCTCAACATTCCTCAGCGGAGTCTACAAACATCCTCAACAAGCATCCCCGGCAGTCTTGATCTAAGATTGTTCTCCGGCGGAATCTAGACATCCAGCGGAGCCCCTCCCCAGTACAGTCCAAAGTCTCCCCAGGAGAGTTGAATCAATCTCCCCAGTAGGAAGCTTATCCCCAGTAGATTCTGGAAGCTTATCCTTTGCAGAGCATATCTCTCCCCGTCTTTATTCAGAAGGTTATTCTTCGCCAGAGCTTATAACTGGGTTATCCTCAGCTAATTGCCACGGAAAGGTCGTCCTCGGCGAAGTCTTCCTATCCCCAGCGGAGTTCCTCAAATCGCCAAAGCGTAACTCAACAATGGTATCCCCGACGGAGTTCTCATACAACATCTCAGCGAAGTACCTCTCTTCCCACAGAGTATTTTCCCCAGCAAGATCGCTAGAGTAATTTTCCCCGCAGAGTAATCTCTCCAAGCTTATTCCCCAACGGGGTCATCTCCTCCTACCGGTTTATCCTTGCAATCATTTTCCCCAGCGGAAACGAAGAATTCTCTACTCTTCAAACATCAGCCCAGGATTAGCTCCCGGCATTCGTCAAGGATTCATTTTCCTAGACAAAAAATACATTCGCAAACATCACATTTTCATACATGATATAAACATCACATTCTACAATCCCATTGGTTATAAACGTCATGACACCGCGCATTCCATGCACCATGACATTGCATATAACTAATGTTTTGCCTTTTTTCAGGAAAGGTCAATACAAAGATGATTACTATCAACTATCGCAATCCCAGATTCGATTCCTGTATCTAGCCAGGGCATGTCCGTGAGCGATTGATTGTGGATTCGATACCTGTATCCGGTCAGGCATGTCTACGTTAAAAAGATTAAAGAGATAGCTTGGAAATGCTCCAGATATGGATGTTGTTCTTTTGCTTATTCAAAATACCTTTCTAGATATGGTTCAGATGTGACCCAGGCATGGCGACGTTCTGATACTTATTCCAGATTTCTTCTCAGATATAACTTAGAGATGCTCCGGGCATGGAGGCTGTTCTGTTGTTTATTCATAGATCACCTTTCTAGATATAGTTCAGATGTGACCCAGGCATGGCGACGTTCTGATACTTATTCCAGATTTCCTTTCAGAGATAGCTTAGAAATGCTCCAGATATGGATGTTGTTCTTTTGCTTATTCAAGACTCCTTCTAGAGATAGTTCAGATGTGACCCAGGAATGGCGACGTTCTGATACTTCTTCCAGATTTCCTTTCAGAGATAGCTTGGAAATGCTCTAGATATGGATGCTGTTCTTTTTCTTATTCAAAACTCCTTCTAGAGATAGTTCAGATGTGACCCAGGCATGGCGACGTTCTAATACTTCTTCCAGATTTCCTTTCAGAGATAGCTTGGAAATGCTCCAGATATGGATGCTGTTCTTTTGCTTATTCAAGACTCCTTCTAGAGATAGTTCAGATGTGACCCAGGCATGGCGACGTTCTGATACTTATTCCAGATTTCCTCTCAGAGATAACTTGGAAATGCTCTAGATATGGATGCTGTTCTTTTGCTTATTCAAGACCCCTTCTAGATATGGTTCAGATGTGACCCAGGCATGGCGACGTTTTGATACTCATTCCAGATTTCCTTTCAGAGATGGCTTGGAAATGCTCCAGATATGGATGCTGTTCTTTTGCTTATTCAAGACTCCTTCTAGATATGGTTCAGATGTGACCCAGGCATGGCGACGTTCTGATACTCATTCCAGATTTCCTTTCAGAGATGGCTTGGAAATGCTCCAGATATGGATGTTGTTCTTTTGCTTATTCAAGACTCCTTCTAGATATGATTCAGATGTGACCCAGGCATGGCGACATTCTGATACTCATTCCAGATTTCCTTTTAGAGATGGCTTGGAAATGCTCCAGATATGGATGTTGTTCTTTTGTTGATTCAAGACTCCTTCTAGATATGGTTCAGATGTGACCCAGGCCTGGCGACATTCTGATACTCATTCCAGATTTCCTTTCAGAGATGGCTTGGAAATGCTCCAGATATGGATGCTGTTCTTTTGCTTATTCAAGACTCCTTCTAGATATGGTTCAGATGTGACCCAGGCATGGCGACATTCTGATACTCATTCCAGATTTCCTTTCAGAGATGGCTTGGAAATGCTCCAGATATGGATGCTGTTCTTTTGCTTATTCAAGACTCCTTCTAGATATGGTTAAGATGTGACCCAGGCATGGCGACATTCTGATACTCATTCCAGATTTCCTTTCAGAGATAGCTTGGAAATGCTCCAGATATGGATGCTGTTCTTTTGCTTATTCAAGACTCCTTCTAGATATGGTTCATATGTGACCCAGGCATGGCGACGTTCTGATACTCATTCCAGATTTCCTTTCAGAGATAGCTTAGACATGCTCCAGATATGGATGCTGTTTTCTTGCTTATTCAAGATTCTTTCTAAAGATAGTCCAGATGTGACCCAGGCATGGCGACGTTCTGATACTCATTCCAGATTTCCTTTCAGATATAGCCTAGAGATGCTCCAGATCTGGAGGCCGTTCTATTGCTTATTCAGATTCAAACTTCTAAAAGACAACTTAGAGATGCTCCACCCCGGATGCTCTTCTATTGTTCAGTCCAGATACGATCCAGATTCGGATGACGTTCTGTCGCTCATACAGATACAGTATGGATATACCCCAGACACGACGGTCATTCTACTGTTTATTCAGATGTCAAGAACTAGATATAGGCTAGATATGCTCCAGGCACGAAAGCTATTCTATTTCTTATTCAGATTCAGTCATCCGACAGTCTCCAAATGGAATCTATAAGCCCATTCCCGACAAGGTTCTGTCACACTTCCAGATGGCATCTATAAGCCCATCCTCCTATCCATCATCTCTCCAAATGGCACCTTTAAGCCCATTCCCGCTATCACACTGCTGATACTCTACTATGTGAGTGCAAATTTCTGGGCACTCTAGTGTTCAATCATCTTCCACCTTCGGATCACGAAAGGCACACAAGCCAATCTACATCCTCAGGTCTAAGAAGATTGAACAGGGGCAACTGTTGTACCCCAAAATTTGCCCTCCCATATTCTTCAAAGTTTTGACAAGCATCACCTCAAATGGTTCAAAGTCTACTCAAGGGCTACACAGTCAACCACTCTCCTAAGCCAGTCAAACTAGGGTTTTGGTTCTTGCAAAGAAAGTTGAGGTTTTCAAGGGCTCAATCAAGTTCCATATGCTCATATACATTGTCAAGCACCTACAAGTCAAGTTTCAAGGCTCACAAGGTCAAGTTGCACAATCAAAGGTCCTAGTTGCTCCACAATCAACTGTAGGGGTAAAATGGTCATTTGGCAGTCAAAAGTCAAAATTTTTGGTCAACATCTTATTTTGAAGCCACAATCATCATTTGATCAAGTCTTGATCATGATTCCACAAGAATGGCTCAAAAACCATCAAGATGCAAAAGTTTCCATTTTTGGACAGTTGAAAAGTCAACTGTAACTTGACCAAGGCATAACTTTTTTATGGTTCATCAGAAAAATCCCATCCAATGCTCATCTTTAAGGGGAAGACATTTCCTACAACTCATCTTCACATTCCAAGTCCAAGAAATGCTCTCACAAAAAGTTATCAATTTCAACATTATAGGTCATTTTCAAAAGTCAACAAAAAGGCACTTTGAGTCAAAGAGCATAACTTGAGATTGGTAAATAAAAATTACATGGGACCAAAGACATTGGTTAGAGGACTTCAGGACCTTTCCAAAATGTCCAAGAACATGTTCATAGCTTCAAAATTGAGCAAGATATGCATTGGAGAAGTTGGGAAATTTTTGTGAAAGGGCCAAAGTCAATTATCCTTGAAACTTCATTTTTGACTAAAAGGGCCCACTTTTTCCACTTGATTCAGCTTTGCGATACCTCCCACGTGTCCCATGTTTTATTTCAAGAATAAAAATTAATTTTTCTATTTTTGTTTAATTTTATTTGATTTAATTCATTTTAAATCTTTAAAATTCAAATAAAAATCAAGAAAATTAATGGGAGGATATTTTGTGGTTTGAATAGCTTTGATACACCATAAAACATATACCAAATTCGTTCAAGACCTATTTGAAGCAAAAAAATTCAAATTTGGAGCAAATATGGCAAGTTATTTCAATGGTGATTATGGAGAAAATCAAAACTTCATTGCAAGGCTTAAGAGCTCCTTAATGTGACTGATTCTCATCCAAGCCTATATATACAAGCCTTGCAAGCCTCATTCAGAACCTAGAAAAAAAAGGAGAGTGCACAAACGGTCAGAGGAAAAGTTCAAAATTTGTCCAAAAAAGTGAGAGATCTAAAGCGGTGTTGCAAACATTTTCAGATCAAAGCAAGCACGTGGCTTTCTTCTTTGCCACTCCCTGAAGCCAAAGCAACCACAAACGCGTTCTAAGGTCCACTACCAAGCGCTGTAAGTTGTCTCAAACTCACCCCTGTACACGAAATCATGTTTCTCCATTCTTGCACTTTTTCTGGAAAATAATAGCATATTCATACTCCATGCCTAATTTCCAATGTAACTGCTATATTCAATTTCATTTTTAGGCTTCGTATAACAATACCCGTGCCTAGGGTTCGTTGGTTTTGTTTTTAGGTATTTTGTCTACAGGTGAAATTGGAACAAACCATAAGCATAGACGTGATCAGGAGACATGGACGATCACAACCATGGGTTTAAATGGAATTTTTGATGCCTAAGGATGATTTTGAGTAAAACCTCCAAAATCCGGCCTTCACCTCCTTGGTTTAGCATTTCTTTTCTTATTTCCTTTCCTTTTATTAATTATTATTATTATTTAGTTAGTTCACAAATAATTATTTTCATAAATTCAGAAAAAAACAAAAAAAAAGTAATTATTATTATTATTATTAATTTCACTTTAGTAATTATTTTCGTAAATAAAATACTAACAAATTAATTAGTTTAATTAGTTAATTTTAACCTTTTTTCACAATAAATAAAAACAAATTTAGACTTAGGCTTTTTCTTTTGACATTTTTAATTCTTTTTTTTATTTTATTTCATAAAAACATAAAAAAAGTCAAAAAATATTTTCTTGTAATTAAAATAATTAATTAGTTTTCAATTTCATTTAATTACCAAAAAAAAGACAAAAAAATTAATTCCCTTTTCTTTATTCGCGCGTATTTAATTTGTTCGATTATTATGTAATTGCTCTGGATATGTAATAGTTAATAGGACCTTTTTACTGTTTTTTTATTTTCCGCACTTATTTACTTAAAACGGGTCTTTGTAAAGATTTGGCGATGTATAGACCCGCGCCTTGTAATAGCGTAGGATTTACGTTTTCCGTACTTTAATTTTCGCACCCCTTAATTGCTAAATTTTGCATGAAAGAATGAATGGCCCAAATAAAATCAAAGCGTAGATCACCATAATGCATGACAAGATAAAACATAACTGAAAACAATACACAAATTCACACACCACTCTTAGGGTACGCCTCACTGTTGCCTTGCCCCTCGAAACGTGGTCGTCGAGTATAGGACGTTTTAGTAAGTCCTTATGTCCATGAACATGGCATAAGGGTAGCTTCTAAGGTGTCCTACTATTGCTCTGGTGACCACACTGTTGCCTTGCCCCTCGAAACGTGGTCGTCGACTATAAGACGTCTTAGTGAGTCCTTATGTTCCATTGATCTAGTTGCCTCGAAACGTTTGCCTCGAAACAAGTTGCCTCGGAATAGTCGCCTCGGAATAAAAGATCAATGGCATAAGGGTAGCTCCCAAGGTGTCTTACTGTTGCTCGGTGACCACACTGTCCCTACAAACTCGAATTGACCCGAACACCTCCAACGGTGGTGCTACCTACCTCTCAATGGTGGGATGGCACTACCTTAAGGACATTAACACAGTCTAATTCCTTAGGGTAGGTAGATGACTCGTAGATACCTGCTCTAATTCAAAACAAATCAAAAACTTCTTTTCACACCGACACTTTTCAAAAAAGCTTTCAAAAACAACTTTTCAAACACTCTTGAGGACTGATACAAGAGTCGATCTGAAACTTTCAAATAAACTTTTTCAAACCCACTCACCTTGAAAAGCAAACAAACATTTTTGAAAACACAAATGAGCAAGTATCTAAGAGCCCATGGATAACCATGGATAGAAAGGGTGCTAACACATTCCCTTTCTATAAATCTACCTCCCGAACCGAGAGCAATCTCATAAGGAATTTTTCTGTGCTTTTGTCCTTTCCATATTGGAGAAAATAAAAGACGGTGGCGACTCTTGCTTCCGCGACATTTCGCGAACCAGCGTTAAACAGTCAGTTCCAGATCCACCGATCACATATATGAAAAGGTTGTACACCCGGAAAGTCGAAAACCTGAAAAGGCGACTTGGGTAAAAAAGGGTATCCCGATGGACTGAAAACCCGAAAGGGCAGTCCAGGCAAAAATCAAGGATTAAAGCGTATGATTATGTACTCATTGGATCACTTTCAGTAAGCTTTATTATCAAAGTCAAGGTTCAAATGGTACACATCAATTCAACTCACTTTCTTCCGACAACAAGGGATGAGATGCTTGAAGACATAGGGGCAATAACAGAGTTGGAATCTGACGAGATTATTTCCACATAGCTATATGTTTTCACTTTGTAAATCTCTTCTTAGATGACTTCCTATTACTAGGATTTCCGTCCATTTGTACAAAAATCGCCTGTTTATAGCCAAACCATCAATAAAATACAATTTCAAAGCCAAACTCTGTTTTAATTTTTCTATTTTGTTTGCAAAATGTCCAATGACTAAAATTGAATGAGCATATGCATATGAATATAATTGACTGTTAACAAATACAAAAAAAAGGAATAACCGTTTACTTAAAACTCTAGGAGTTGTGATAATGTTCGAGCCATCCATTAATCCCCACAAACCCACTTCCATGAGATTATCCCCGCAGAGTAATCTTCACAAGTTCATACATTCCCTGCAATTTCCCCGACAGATCGCTCTGGCGGATAAAGGAGTATGATCTTCTTCTCGGCAATGTTACCAACCTATGGAGTTCCGACCAGTACAGTTCATGGAAGTTCTCTTCCCCAGTTGATTTTATTGCTCCAAGATTGAAAAAACCTCTACAGGTCTCTACTCTCCAATAAAGCTTATTTCCTCAACAAGGGTATTTCCTCAGCATAACATTCCTCCATCAACAGGGTTTATTTCCGCAACATGGTTAATTTCCCCAACAAATTATCGTCTCCCCAGCTTGAGTCTGTTACTCAGATGGGCATGATTCGCCGAAAAAATTCCTCTCCCCAGTAAAGTTGTCATTATCCCAAGAGAGTTTCCACTGAATCTAAAATTGGGCCAGAGACCAGTCAACTTTATCCTCCCCAAATAAGCTGAAAGGTTATCCATCTCTTCTATCCCCAGTCAGAGTATAAACTCCTCAGTAGAGCAATGAACAACCAATGTTCTTGAACTCTTATCCCCAAGCAGGAATTAACATTCTCCAGCAGAGTTTCTTCAAAGCAGAAATCAATGTTCCCCATCGATGTTTTCCTCAAACAACAAACAAGAGTCCCCATCAGAAACAAACCCTAGAAATTCGAAGATACACTTATTCTTCATCCCCAGCAACAGTCAGGGATTTATTTTCCCCAGAAAAATCTGCTACTCAAATTTACAAATACATTTCAACAACATGTCACACTCATACATCATTTACCAAATATAATAGCATATGCATACGAAACGCATACAACACAGTCTCATTTATTTTTAGAATATTGTTACGCAATGTATTTCATACGTCATGACATTGCATACAGTTAACTCTTTACCCTTTCAGGAAAGACCTATCAATAAAAATCATCAAATACTTATATGACCTGACAGTCTTCTCAAAGGCTACATCTGACGAAGGGCTATTTCAACATTTTCCTCAGAAGGTCATTCTCAAACAGACATCTACTGGTTTAGTTTAAATCGACCAATGATTTATCATGATTCTTTTCCAGTAGACACTTTTTCTAGTTCAGTTTAAATCACCCAAATATTTATTCTTATTCTTATCCATTTAAAGTTAAGTACAAACATCTGCTGATTCAGTTTAAATTGACCAATGATTTATCCTGATTCTTTTCCAGTAGACACTTTTTCTGGTTTAGTTCAAATCGCCCAAAGATTTATTTTGATTCTTATCAAGTTAAAGACAATTACAGACATCTGTTGGTTCAGTTTAAATCGACCAATGATTTATCCTGATGCTTTTCCAGTATAAATTTCTCTGGTTCAGTTTAAATCGCCTGAAGATTTATTCTGATTCTTATGCAGTTGAAGTCAATCAAGACCTTTCTCTAGTTTAGCTTAAATCTCTCAATGATTTATTCTGATCTAGTTAAAGTTAAGTACATACATCTGTTTGTTCAGTTTAAATCGACCAATGATTTATCTTAATTCTTTTCCAATAGACACTTTTTCTGGTTCAGTTTAAATCGCCCGAAGATTTATTCTAACTCTTATCCAGTTGAAGATAATCAAGACCTTTCTTTGGTTCAGCTTAAATCGCTCAAAGATTTATTATGATTCTTATCCATTTAAAGTTAACTATAGACATGGGTTGGTTCAGTTTAAATCGGCCAATGATTTATCCTGATGCTTTTCCAGTAGGCACCTTTCTCTGGTTCCGTTTAAATTGCCCAAAGATTTACTCTGATTCTTATCAAGTTAAAGACAATTATAGACATTTGTTAGTTCAGTTTAAATCGACCAATGATTTATCCCGATTCTTTTCTAGTAGACACTTTTTCTGGTTCAGTTTAAATCACACGAAGATTTATTCTGATTCTTATCAAGTTGAAGACAATCAAGACCTTTCTCTTGTTCAACTTAAATCGCTCAAAGATTTTTTTTGATTCTTATCCAGTTAAAGTTAACTACAGACCTCTGCTAGTTCAGTTTAAATCAACCAATAATTTATCCTGATGCTTTTCCAGTAGACCTTTCTCTGGTTCAGTTTAAATCAACCAAAGATTTATTCTGATACTTCTTCCAGTTGAAGTCAATAGTTATTTTGGGTGGCGTCTATAAGTCCATCTCTGACAACTCTCTGTCACCTCTCCAAATTGCATATATAAGCCCATTCCTGATACAATCAACCAACAATGTTACCTCTTGCACATACGAGTACAAATTTTTGGGCACTTAAGTGTTCAATCATCTTCTACCTTCAAGTCATGAATGGAGGACATGCCAATCTAACTCTTCAAGTTTATGAATATTGAACAGGTGCAACTGTTGTATCCCAAAAATTTTCCTCTCATTTTTTCTCAAGACATTCTTTCAAAAGGCTCCTCAAACACTCAAGCTACTCAAGGGTTGACCAGTCAAGGCTCCTCCTAAGCTAAAGGTCTACAACTAGGGTTTTGAGTTTCTCGAGGAAATTTGGTTTGCAAAGGTATCAAATGGTTCTCATGGCTTATCATAGGTCTCCAACAATGTGCATGTCAAGTTTTAAGTCCTACATCACAAGTTTTCTCAGTCAATGGCTCAGATGATTGAAAATCAACTATATTGAACAAAAAGTCAACTATGGTCAACACACATTCAAACTTCAAGATTTTTGGTCAACATTAACATTTTGAAGTGATATTCATAATTTAATCAATGGTTGATCATGATTCATCAAGGAAAGACTTCAAATCATCAATAGTCAAGAATTGTCAAATTAGGGTTTCCTTAGGAGAAGTCAACTGAACTTTGACCAGACATAACTTTCACTTGCTTCATCAAATTTCCCCCAACCAAAGCCCATTTTAAATAAAATTCAATTCTCTACAACTTTTAATTTATTCTCAAGTCCAAAAAATGCATCATTTGGAAGATATGAGCTAATACATTATAGGTCATTTTCACAAGTTAACAAAAGAAACTTTTTGTCAAGGCAACTTACATCAAGATAATATCTTCAAAAGAAAAAAGGATCAACATAGAGATTGTATAGGACATCTTGAGATTTCTAAGAAGTCCAAGTTCATCTTCAAAAGATGAAAATTGAGGAAGTTATGAGTTGCATAAGTTGGGAGATTTTGAAGAAATTCATGAAGTTCAAATTGGGTAATTTTGAATCTTGGAACCAATGGGTCTAATATTTTTGACTGAAACATGTTCGTGATATGTTAGAGGACCCCTAAAACTGTTCCCTTACTTTTCATGATTTTCATTTATTTTATTTGAATTCTTATTCATTTAAAACAAATTAAATCAAAACAAAAAAAAGCTAATGGTCTTAGGCGCATGTTTGTATTTGTGGGTCAAGATTGAAGCCCAAATATTCATGTAACCTAGCACAACCTGTCCAGGTTCATGTAAATTCAAAAGAGCGAGAAAATAATGCAAAAGGAAAGTTTTTAAGTTTTTTGATTTTGGTTTTATTGAGGCCATCAAGTCTTGATTCTCTGCCATATTCATCAGCTCGTGGTCTTTCTCTATATATTCCGAAGCAAAGCAGGCCAAAAGGACCACGAAAAACCTTGCATAACAAAGCTATCCAAAGTTCTCAAAATTCCTCAAAGTTGCAAAATCTGTAACTTCAATTCCAAGCGCTATCAACCCAAACAAACAACCAAATCACAATCCGGAGGTGTCAAGGAATTGGACCACGCTCATTACCGATCCCTTTCACGCCTAGAACTCCCACATCTAATCACATTGGTTTGGTATAATTTCTTAAATCCAAACTGTTTAAATATGCATTTTTAACCAATCTAACGTATGCATACATGTTTATAGAAATGTTTAGAATAGGTTTGACGTAATGCATAGGAGCTTTAATGCTCAAATCACAAGATGCCATCGGTAGGGCATAACAATAGTGAACCTTCGATCTCGAGTTTTTAAATGTTTTCAAGCCAAACAGAGGGTACCAATGGACTCGCAGCATGCCATTTAGGGGGATAGGTTGGTTTGGATCCTTAATTATGGTTATTTTGCAGGTTCAGATTTCAATCCCACAGGAGAAGACAACCGAAAAGTTGACTTTGGTGGGATGACTCTGATGGCAGGCATGTCATCCTCTCAATGGCTCATGCAAATATTCCAGCGCACGCGTTTGTTTTAATATAAAACGAGTGAGTTAATATATATTTTCGTTTGTATTTGAAATAACGAATGAACAACTGGCCCAATGGAAGCATGCATACTCTTAAGGCGTACCCCTCTAATTCTTGGGTTCGATCCAGGCGCAAGGGAATTTTATTTTTCTAACATTTTATTTCAGATCCAGTGTGTATGAAGGTTAACAAGTGCATGGTATGGCTCTTATCTGGGCCATCAAATCCCCAAATCCTAGATCTAGCGTGCCAAAGCCAGTGTGACTATGATGCACCATTCAGGAGGCTACCATAGGGGATCACACAGCATGTGTTAGGCCTCCTTAACATTGGGCTTGGAATTCTTTCTTTTCACACCCTCCAATCATGTTTTACAGCCCAGTCCATTTTTGATTTTTTTTTATTATTTCATTTCTTTTCTTTTAATAAATAATTTTTAATAAAAAAATCATAAAATCAGAAAGTCACAAAAATATTAGGTTTAAGTTTTTTTAAACTAAATTAGTTTTTATTAATTTTGATTGAATTAATTTAATCCCTCTAAGTGTATTTTATTTATTAAAATTTGATTAGAATTAGGTTTATAATTCAATTACATTTCCAAACAAAAAAAAAACAAAAACTTCCCTTTACCACTTAGAATTTTTAGGGTTTTAGATATTACCTCTTGTTCATTCTCTGCACGTTATTTAAATCTTCGCATTATTAATTTTCATAATTTATGTAATGTCCCACAGTCTGTAATAGTTAAAATTTTGATTCATTTACCTTATTTTCCCCCATTTTGGTTTGTATTCCCCCCATCCTGAAGCGATGTAATAGCGTAGTTTAATTCTCGCACTTTTATTTTCTGCCTATGTATATATTTAACTGCTAGATGTATGCTAATAGGTTTGTATGACAAGACTAAAAACAAACGATATAAAACCTAAATATCTAAGATAAATAATTGAAACACAACACACTTTGCACACACACACCTCTAAGGTACCTCCACTTGTTGCCTTCAAAAAATAAACAGTCATGTCTCTCGACCGTGAGAAGTTTTAGCAAAGATCCTCTGGTTACAAGATCATAGTCCCTCGATGACCCTTCGATGTTGCCTCGGTAAATGATCTTAATACCCTAGGGTAATTGCTAAAGCGTCTTACGAGTTGCCTTCGTGATTGTACCAAGACCTGCGTCTGTCCGTCAAACATCCAATGATAGGGATACCCACCAACTAATGGTAGGATAACACTATCTAAAGGAAAAGAGGAAAAGAACCAAGATCTTTCAAGTAGGTAGATAGCTTATAGTTTCTTTTTCACCAACCAAAACAATTTCTCACACATACACACCCTTTTCTAAATATTTTTCAAAGACAAAAAACACTTTGTATGCATTCTCAACGATACGTGAATCATTACAATGTTCTCCGCACTAAGGCGTCGTTTCAAAAATATTTTCAAATACACTTACACCAAAAAGCATTTTCAAAAGTGAACTAGAAACTAAGAGCCCGTAGATAACTACAGATGGAAAGGGTGCTAATACCTTCCATTACCATAATCTACCCCCCGAACTCAAAATCTTTAAAAAGGTCTTTCCTTTTCTTTTTACCCTTTCCTTTGTTGGATAAAAGAAAAGTCGGTGGCGACTCTTGCTAACCGCAACATTTGCGATAAAATGCAAAACCAGTAAAGTCACTTCGCCCACCATATTACACAAAGTATTTGTGTTTTGTGGACTGATTTTGGCTTTCTAAAGTGCAGGGAACCAATATATGTTTTTGGTATTTTGGACAACAACTCATGGTTGGTGACAAGAAGACTTGAAGTTGTAGGGAGAAGTTGAAACTTAGGATAATTTAGCATAGGTTTACTTGTAACTTATGACTTATATTGTTTGTAATAGATCATGAATGTTGCGATATGAACCTTGTAACAAGTCTTGAACTTGGATGAATATTTGAAATCTTTTCTCTTGAATTTGAAATGGATTTGATGAATACTTGAATTTTTTGAATTTGCAATTTTGAATTATGCCTTGAAATCAATATGTCTCTTTTTGCTTGCTACCAGGCAAAGATTCCAAGAGAGTGTCTAGAACACTGCTGGATAATAAAAATTCTCATCTTCAGATGGGGAAACCATAAACAGTTTCCACCTGAGGAAAATAGAATCTTCAAAGGTGAAAAATAAATGCACCCTCAATCTAAGTTTAACAGCCTAGAGAGATCAAAACATATTATTGTAGGGGACCAAAATTCAAACATGGGACAAACCGGAGTGAAACAGTCAACCAAGACTCTACCCAATGGGGAACAAACTTAAATGGGGATTAATTCCATCCATATGATGAGATGGGAATGGAGGCTAAAGAAAAATTCTTCCACGAGGAATAAACTCGGTCGGGAAATTGAAAAGATATGCACTTACTGCATAAGGTTTACATTCTATAAGAAGGAGGAAATACACTACTTGGGGATAAATGTAACACCCTCTAACCCCACATAGACATAAATAGCATAATCAAAGTAAATTAGCATACATCGCAAAGAGGACATCATAATTGACTTTACAAAACGATAAATAAAATTCACACATGCATACTGGTCATGATCATAACACGTATTCAAATTCATGTTTCATACACCAATAGAAAATATGCATCTCGCAGTGGAATAATTATCTCAACATAAAGATATAAATGATTGAAATCTCATATTGACAATCATATCATAAGTACTAGGCATTGAGGCCAAACATCACATATTCTTATACATATCCAAATATAAGAGAGTAATAACAAATATCTCTCAAAACAAATCAAACATGAGTTCGAATATCCCCCATGTTACATAGGCCAAAGCAATGACTCACTGCCTAGGAATAAGCAGATAAATAAGGATCTAGCTCCTCCTCTAATCCTGGAAAGAAATACCACTATCTCCAGTACCTGAGTGATGTCGTATAAAACACCATTCTAATAGAAGGGTGAGAGTTCATATCATTATTAAAATATATAATCATAAGCAATGTAAAACATACATACATCAATATGAATCCTCACTCTTCATAAAACCACATATTAGGCATAACATAATCCAATATACCAATCCACATATAAAACATAGCTCATCAATTCATATAGCAAATAAAATTCAATTCCAGTTACCATAATTGTACAATTAAATCAATTATCACATGTTGCACATCAAAACACCATAATTATACTAATATTACATAATGAGTGATAATGCAAAAATTCACATCGACTCATGTGACTCCAATTCAACTCAAATGAATTATACATGTGATACCAATATTATCCTTACCGGTCCTGTCGGGTCCACATCTCTAAGACAAATAACCACCAACAAAAACCCGATTTAGCCTTAAGCTTTCAAACCCCATTCAACGTTAGGTTTGGGAAAAGTTAATAGTTACCACAGAATTACCAAACCTTGCCTCTTGACAAAAATGATGCATGTACATGTGTAATATTAACGACTCATCACAACAACTCATCACATAATTCAACATATTTTGAACTATCTTCACAATATTGCACAAAATACATCTTTCATGCCAATCAATCACACATACACAATCTCATGGTATAAATTATCTCAACATATTATTATAACATGTAGCAATTAGATACATGTCATTCTATATTCAAACATCATCAAATTCCAACACTTAAATACACATTTCAAGTGTTAAGTTTCTCATCAAAATGCTTCCAAAACCAATCTGAATCAAGTCAAATAAATTATTTAAATACATGTAAATCCAGGATAAATCATAAAATAAAAGATCCTGATTCCATTCATACATAAAATAATTTTTTTTTGTCCAGCCAGTCGCGCTAAGCGGCCTTACTCGCGCTAAGCACCCTCTGCAAAAACCAGAAAAATCTGCTGCGAACAGGTACTGACTTATGCACGAAAATCACCATAGAGACATGTTCTAATGGCCATTTCGCCAAGTAAACATATTCTAACATGTATACATCATAGGGAACCTATTTATATCATAAAAACTAGATTTCAAAAACCTAATTTCCAAATCCCTAAATCAATTTAGGTGATTCAAAACCTAGAAATTCATATGCCTAATCCTATTACATGTTAGTACCCATCATATACTCCCATAATAACACAGATTCTCTTTCTTACCTAGAGTGTAGAGTCTTTAGGGTTGCCTCTTCACTTTTTATCTTTTCTCCTCTTTCTCCTCTTCTCTTCTCTTCTCTTCTTTATTTTTGTTTTTTGACAACACTAATTCTAATCCCTCTTCTTACTACTATATTTCATTAATGGGCCTAATTACACTACCCATTCTATTATGACATAAAGCCCAATTCTAATTATTTACTATTCTTACTTATAACTTCAATTATTCAAATAACACATATATTTAAATAATTCAAATATTCACCAAATCAAACAATTAAATCAATTATTATATAATATAATAATTAATTAAATAATTAAATAACAATAATTAAATAACAATAATTAAAAATCGAGGTGTTATAACTCTCCCCCACTTATTAGATTTTTGTCCTTAAAAAATACCTCAAACGAATAACTCGGGATACGAATCATTCATCTGACACTCAAGCTCCCAAGTCACATTAGCATCTGCCGGTCCTCCCCAAACCACTTTCACCAAAGCGATCTCTTTACCTCGGAGTTTCTTCACTTCTCTATCCTCTATCTGCATAGGTGATGTCTTAATAGTCAAATTATCTCTTACTTGCACATAATCTAATTAGACAACATGAGACAAATCTGCAATGTATTTCCTCAACTGAGACACATGGAACATGTCATGGAGATTAGCAAGTGACGGTGGCAAAGCAATATGATATGCCACTTCACCTACTTTCTCATAAATCTAATAAGGACCAATAAAACGCAACGTCAACTTACGTGACTTCAAAGCTCTACCAACACCAGTTACTGGAGTAACCCTTAGAAATACATGATCATCTTTCTCAAACTCAAGCGCCTTCCTCCTCTTATCATGATAACTCTTCTAACAACTCTGTGAAATCATATTTTCTCGAATCATCTTAATCTTATCTCTAGTCTGTTGAGCTATCCCAGGTCCAACCACAACATTCTCACCAGATTCATACCAACACAAAGGCATCATACACCTTTGTCCATAAAAATCCTCAAACGGTGCCATTACAATACTTGAATAGAAACTGCTGTTATAAGTAAACTCAATCAAAGGCAAGTAATTATCCCAAGAACCTCCTTACTCCAAATCACAAGCTCTCAGAAGATCCTCAAGTGACTGAATCGTCCTCTCAGTCTGACCATCTATTTGCGGATGATACGCCGAACTCAAACACAACTTTGTACCCAAAGCATCTTGCAAAACTTCCCAAAAGCTCAAAGTAAACCTTTGATCTCTATCAGAAACAATACTCAATGGAACACCATGCAAACTCCTAAACTTCTCAATATACAACTTAGCAAAGCTCTCCATTGGATAATCCATCCTAATTGGGATAAAGTGAGCAGATTTCGCAAATCTATCCATAAGAACCCAAACAACATCACAATTACTCGGAGTCCTCAGAAAACCTGAAACAAAATCCATAGAAATGTTATCCCACTTCCACTCACGAATGGATAATGGTTGCAACAACCCAGACAGTTTTTTATGTTCAATCTTAGACTTCTGACATATCAAACAAGAATACAAAAACTCTACAATATCTTTCTTTATACCTGACCACCAAAATAATTTCCTCAAGTCTTGATACATCTTAGTAGCTCTAGGATGAATAATCAAACCACTACGATATCCTTCATCAAGAATCCTCTTCTTCAAATCTCCCACATATGGAACACAAACTCTATCATGACACCTCATAATACCATTCTCATCCCTCTGAAAATCACCACCTCGACCTTGATTGATCAACGTCAATCGATCTAATAAACTCAAATCAGATTTCTTACCTTTTTTAATCTCCTAGAGAATGCCACAAGTAATCTTCAACATACTAAGCTTAACACCAGAAGAAGTCTCTTCACAAAATAAACTCAAATCTAGAAATTGCTCAAGTAAATCCAACTCTTACACCATCAACATCGACATATGCAAATACTTCCTACTCAAAGCATCAACTATAACATTTGCTTTACCCAGATGGTAGTTCAAACCAAAATCATAGTCCTTCAAGAATTCCAATCATCTTATTTTCCTCATATTCAACTCTTTTTGATCAAATAGATATTTCAAACTCTTGTGATCACTAAACACATCAAACCTAAATCCATAAAATAATGCCTCCAATGTTTCAAGATAAACACAACTGTGGCCAACTCTAAATCATGTGTCAGATAATTCCTGTCATGAACTTTAAGTTTCCCTGAAGAATAAGCCACAACTTTATGATTTTTCATTAACACACCTCCTAAACCCATCAAAGAAGCATCACAATAAACCACAAAAGGTTTTGACGGATTTATAAAAATTAAAATAAGAGTGGATGTCAACCCTCTCTTAAGCTCTTGAAAACCAGCTTCACACTGCGAAGTCCAAACAAAGGCTTGACCCTTTCTAGTAAATTGCATCAATGGTAACGCCAGCTTTGAAAAACCTTCAATAAACTATCGATAAAAACCTGCTAAACGAAGAAAACTTCTAATCTCAAACAGATTTTGGAGCTTCCCAATGAGACACAACCTCAATCTTAGATGGATCAACAACAATACCACCCCTTGACATCACATGACCAAGGAAACTCACTTCCTTCAACTAAAACTCAAACTTAGAAAGTTTCGCATATAACTGATTCTCTTTTAACATAGATAACACAATCCTTAGATGCTTAACATGATCCTCTTCACTCTTTGAATAGATCAAAATATCATCAATGAACACAACAACAAACTTATCCAAATACGGATGAAAAATTCAATTCATGTATTCCATAAATACACTAGGTTCATTGGCCACACTGAACAACATCACAGCATACTCATAATGACAATACCTCGTCCTAAAAGCAGTCTTCTGAATATCTTCAGCCTTAACTCGAATATGATGATACCCAGACCTCAAATCAATCTTACTAAACACACTTAAACCAACCAACTGATCCATCAAATCATCAATCCTCGAAAGTGGATACTTATTCTTAATAGTCACCTTATTCATCTGTATATAATCCACACACAACCTCATAGAACCTTCCTTCTTCTTAACTAACAAAATAGGTGCACCCTATGGTGACACACTCGGACGAATAAACCTCTTCTCAAGCAAATCTTCAAGTTGACTCTTCAACTCATATGCTGAAATACGATATAGAGCCATTGATACCAGACTCGTTTTAGGAACTAAGTCGATTGTAAACTCCACTTCACGTTCTGGCAGCAAATCACTTATATCATCAAGGAACACTTTAGGAAAATCGCAAACTATCGGCATTTCACCAATCGTCCCCTTCCCATCAATTCTAATGTTGCCATCAAAGCCAACAATACAACACCATCTTGAAAAGATTCATTCACTTGCTTAGCGGACATAAACAAATCTCTCTCAAAACTAGAATTAAGAAAGATAATTGTTTTATCAAAATAGTTGATATAAACATGATTGAATTCCAGCCAATTCATACCAAGAATCATATCAAGTTGATCTAATGGAAGACAAACTAAATCAATCCCAAAGTCTCTACCAAAGATACTCAGCGGAAAATTCATACACACATAAGAAGTTGTTACAGAACCCATGGCAAAAGTATCAATATCCATACTTCCATGCATACTAGATAACTTAAGATTCAACCTTTTAACTCAATCCAAGGAAATGAAAGAATGTGTCGCACCAGTATCAATAATAGTAAGCAAAGGTGTACCATTAATAAAGAATGTACCTCGGATTAGTCTATCCTCATCAGCGGTCTCAGAACCAGATAATGCAAACACTTTTCCTTTCACTTGGTCCTTCTTCGGCTTGTCACACTTGGTACTAATGTGACCTTGCTCGCAACAGTTATAGCAAGTGACACTCAAAACACCTCCACATAAGGAGACTTGTGACCAAAATTTCTTCACTTGAAACACTTAACCTCAACACTTGTACACTCGGTAATACGATGTTCTTCGACACCACACCTGTAGCATCTAACTGGAGTGTGAACTCCTCCCCCACCTAGCTTCCTATCATAACTAGATTTCTGCTTCCCTTTCTCATTAGGAGACACATAAGGTTTTCCATGGAATTATCCTTTCCTTTTCTTATCATTCAAAGACTTATAATAAGAATCAGTCTCCCTACTATCCTCATCATAAATCCTACTATTGTTCACCAAATCAGAAAAACAAGAAATCTATTGGTAACCAATCGCCTTCATGATGTCAGGTCTCAAACTACTCACAAACTTAACGCACTTAGACCTCTCAGCATTAGCGGTATTATAATGAGGACAATACTTAATGAACTCTTGAAATCTTGCATCATACTTAGCTATGGTCCCATTACCCTGCTTCAGCTAAAGGAATTCCACCTTTTTCTTCCCACGTACATCTTCTGGAAAATAATTCTCCAAAAAAGCGTCATAGAAAAGAGCCCAAGTAAACACAACACCATCTTTATCAAACCTCTGAACAATAATGTTCCACCAATCCTCAACTTCTTTCTCAAGCTTATGAGTACCAAATTGCACCTTTTGCCCATCAGTACAATTCATGACACTAAATATGTTATCAATCTCCTTCAACCATGCTTGTGCCTTGTTAAGTTCATGCTCTCCTTCAAATATTGGAGGATTTTTCCTTAGGAATTTCCCCAAAGCACGAAACTCGTTATCCTCATCTATGTTACTACCATTCGCCTATGGAATCTGCCCAAGAGATCCAACCAATATTCTCAAGGCCTCAACAATAACATCATCATTGCTTCCGGCAACTATCATCCTAAGATTCCAAAAAAATGAACAACCAACAACACTCGTCAGACAAATAGTATCGATTGTGTCACACACACAAATCGAATACCACAAGAAATAAACATATTAGTAACCTGGCCAATCTGACTGACCATTGCTTTGATACCACTAATGTAAAATCCTCTAACCCCACATAGACATAAATAAAATAATCAGAGTAAATTAGCATACATCGCAAAGATGACGTCACAATTGACTTCACAAAATGATAAAGAAAACTCACAAATGCATACTAGTCATGATCATAACACATATTCAAATTCGCGTTTCATAGACCAATACAAAATATGAATCTCGCAGCAAAATAATTATCTCAACATAAAGATATAAATGATTGAAATCTCATACTGACAATCATATCATGAGTACTATGCACTAAGGCCAAACATCACATAATCTCATACATATCCAAATATAAGAGAGTAATAACAAATATCTCTAAAAAAAACATGAGTTTGAATATCCCCCGTGTTATATAGACTAGAGAAATGACTCACTACCTAGGAATAAGTATATAAATAAAGATCTAGCTCATCCTCTAATCCTGGAAAAAGCATTGATATCACTCTTCATACATACATATATACATACATACATACATACATCATAAGCAATGGAAAACATACATAGGCAATGGAAAACATACATATATCCATATGAATCCATCAATCTTCATAAAACCTCATATTAGGCATAAGATAATCCAATATACCAATCTATATATACATCATAGCTCATCAATTCATATTCCAAATAAAATTCAATTCCAGTTACCACAATTGTACAATTAAATCAATTATCATATGTTGCACATCAAAACACCATAATTATACTAATATTACATAATGAGTGATAATGCAAAAATTCACATCGACTCATGTGACTCCAATTCAACTCAAATGCATTATACATGTGGTACCAATATTATCCTTATCGGTCGTGTCGGGTCCACATCTCTAAGACAAATAACCACCAACAAAAACCCGATTTAGCCTTAAGCTTTCAAACCCCATTCAACGTTAGGTTTGGGAAAAGTTAATAGTTCCCACAGAATTACCAAACCTTGCCTCTTGACACAAATGATGCATGTACATGTGTAATCTTAACAACTCATCACAACAACTCATCACATAATTCAACATATTTTGAACTATCTTCACAATATTGCACAAAATACATCTTTCATGCCAATCAATCACACATACACAATCTCATGGTATAAATTATCTCAACATATTATTATAACATGTAGCAATTAGATACATGTCATTCTATATTCAAACATCATCAAATTCCAACACTTAAATACACATTTCAAGTGTTAAGTTTCTCATCAAAATGCTTCCAAAATCAATCTGAATCAAGTCAAATAAATTATTTAAATACATGTAAATCCAGGATAAATCATAAAATACAAGATCCTGATTCCATTCATACATAAAATAATTTTTTTTGTCCAGCCAGTCGCGCTAAGCGGCCTTACTCGCGCTAAGCACCCTCTGCAAAAACCAGAAAAATCTGCTGCGAACAGGTACTGACTTATGCACGAAAATCACCATAGAGACATGTTCTAATGGCCATTTCGCCAAGTAAACATATTCTAACATGTATACATCATAGGGAACCTATTTATATCATAAAAACTAGATTTCAAAAACCTAATTTCCAAATCCCTAAATCAATTTAGGTGATTCAAAACCTAGAAATTCATATGCCTAATCCTATTACATGTTAGTACCCATCATATACTCCCATAATAACATAGATTCTCTTTCTTACCTAGAGTGTAGAGTCTTTAGGGTTGCCTCTTCACTTTTTATCTTTTCTCCTCTTTCTCCTCTTCTCTTCTCTTCTCTTCTTTATTTTTGTTTTTTGACAACACTAATTCTAATCCTTCTTCTTACTACTATATTTCATTAATGGGCCTAATTACACTACCCATTCTATTATGACATAAAGCCCAATTCTAAATATTTACTATTCTTACTTATAACTCCAATTATTCAAATAACACATATATTTAAATAATTCAAATATTCACCAAATCAAACAATTAAATCAATTATTATATAATATAATAATTAATAAAATAATTAAATAAAAATAATTAAAAATCGAGGTGTTATAACTCTCCCCCACTTATTAGATTTTTGTCCTCGAAAATTACCTCAAACGAATAACTCGGGATACGAATCATTCATCTAACACTCAAGCTCCCAAGTCACATTAGCATCTGCCGGTCCTCCCCAAACCACTTTCACCAAAGAGATCTCTTTACCTCAGAGTTTCTTCACTTCTCTATCCTCTATCCGCATAGGTGATGTCTTAATAGTCAAATTATCTCTTACTTGCACATAATCTAATTAGACAACATGAGACAGATCTGCAATGTATTTCCTCAACTGAGACACATGGAACATGTCATGGAGATTAGCAAGTGACGGTGGCAAAGAAATATGATATGCCACTTCACCTACTTTCTCATAAATCTAATAAGGACCAATAAAACGCATCGTCAACTTACGTGACTTCAAAGCTCTACCAACACCAGTTACCGGAGTAACCCTTAGAAATACATGATCATCTTTCTCAAACTCAAGCGCCTTCCTCCTCTTATCATGATAACTCTTCTAACGACTTTGTGAAATCATATTTTCTCTAATCATCTTAATCTTATCTCTAGTCTGTTGAGCTATCCCAGGTCCAACAACAACACTCTCACCAGATTCATACCAACATAAAGGCATCATACACCTTTATCCATAAAAATCCTCAAACGGTGCCATTACAATACTTGAATAGAAAATGTTGTTATAAGTAAACTCAATCAAAGGCAAGTAAATATCCCAAGAACCTCCTTACTCCAAAACACAAGCTCTCAGAAGATCCTCAAGTGACTGAATCATCCTCTCAGTATGACCATCTATTTGCAGATGATACGCCGAACTCAAACATAACTTTGTACCCAAAGCATCTTGCAAAACTTCCCAAAAATTCAAAGTAAACCTTTGATCTCTATCAGAAACAATACTCAATGGAACACCATGCAAACTCCTAACCTTCTCAATATACAACTTAGCAAAGCTCTCCATTGGATAATCCATCCTAATTGGGACAAAGTGAGCAGATTTCGCTAATCTATCCATAAGAACCCAAACAACATCACAATTACTCGGAGTCCACAGAAAACCTGAAACAAAATCCATAGAAATGCTATCCCACTTCCACTCAGGAATGGATAATGGTTGCAACAACCCAGACAGTTTTTTATGTTCAATCTTAGACTTCTGACATATCAAACAAGAATACACAAACTCTACAATATCTTTCTTCATACCTGACCACCAAAATAATTTCCTCAAGTCTTGATACATCTTAGTAGCTCTAGGATGAATAATCAAACCACTATGATATCCTTCATCAAGAATCCTCTTCTTCAAATATCCCACATTTGGAACACAAACTCTATCATGACACCTCATAATACCATTCTCATCCCTCTGAAAATCACCACCTCGACCTTGATTGATCAACGTCAATCGATCTAATAAACTCAAATCAGATTTCTTACCTTTTTTAATCTCCTCGAGAATGCCACTAGTAATCTTCAACATACTAAGCTTAACACCAGAAGCAGTCTCTTCACAAAATAAACTCAAATCTAGAAATTGCTCAAGTAAATCCAACTCTTACACCATCAACATCGACATATGCAAATACTTCCTACTCAAAGCATCAGCTATAACATTTGCTTTACCCAGATGGTAGTTCAAACCAAAATCATAGTCCTTCAAGAATTCCAATCATCTTATTTGCCTCATATTCAACTCTTTTTGATCAAATAGATATTTCAAACTCTTGTGATCACTAAACACATCAAACCTCGATCCATACAAATAATGCCTCCAATGTTTCAAGATAAACACAACTGTGGCCAACTCTAAATCATGTGTCAGATAATTCCTCTCATGAACTTTAAGTTTCCTTGAAGCATAAGCCACAACCTTATGATTTTTCATTAACACACCTCCTAAACCCATCAAAGAAGCATCACAATAAACCACAAAAGGTTTTGACGGATTCAGAAAAATTAAAATAAGAGTGGCTGTCAACCCTCTCTTAAGCTCTTGAAAACCATCTTCACACTGCAAAGTCCAAACAAAGGCTTGACCCTTTCTAGTAAATTGCATCAATGGTAACGCCAACTTTGAAAAACCTTCAATAAACTATCGATAAAAACCTGCTAAATGAAGAAAACTTCTAATCTCAAACAGATTTTGGAGCTTCCCATTGAGACACAACCTCAATCTTAGATAGATCAACAACAATACCACCCCTTGACATCACATGACCAAGGAAACTCACTTCCTTCAACTAAAACTCACACTTAGAAAGTTTCCCATATAACTGATTCTCTTTTAACATAGATAACACAATCCTTAGATGCTTAACATGATCCTCTTCACTCTTTGAATAGATCAAAATATCATCAATGAACACAACAAAAACTTATCCAAATACGAATGAAAAATTCAATTCATGTATTCCATAAATACACTAGGTTCATTGGCCACACCGAACAACATCACAGCGTACTCATAATGACAATACCTCGTCCTAAAAGCAGTCTTCTGAATATCTTCAGCCTTAACTCGAATATGATGATACCCAGACCTCAAATCAATCTTACTAAACACACTTACACCAACCAACTGATCCATCAAATCATCAATCCTCAAAAGTGGATACTTATTCTTAATAGTCACCTTATTCAGCTGTATATAATCCACACACAACCTCATAGAACCTTCCTTCTTCTTAACTAACAAAATAGGTGCACCCTACGGTGACACACTCGGACGAATAAACCTCTTCTCAAGCAAATCTTCAAGTTGACTCTTCAACTCATATGCTGACATACGATATAGAGCCATTGATACCAGACTCGTTTTAGGAACTAAGTCGATTGTAAACTCCACTTCACGTTCTGGCAGCAAATCACTTATATCATCAAGGAACACTTTAGGAAAATCGCGAACTATCGGCATTTCACCAATCGTCCCTTTCCCATCAATTCTAATGTTGCCATCAAAGCCAACAACACAACACCATCTTGAAAAGATTAATTCACTTTCTTAGCGGACATAAACAAATCTCTCTCAAAACTAGAATTAAGAAAGATAATTGTTTTATCAAAACAGTTGATATAAACATGATTGAATTCCAGCCAATTCATACCAAGAATCATATCAAGTTGATCTAACGGAAGACAAACTAAATCAATCCCAAAGTCTCTACCAAAGATACTCAGCGGACAATTCATAGACACATAAGAAGTTGTTACAGAACCCATGGCAGGAATATCAATAGCCATACTTCTATGCATACTAGATAACTTAAGATTCAACCTTTTAACTCAATCCAAGGAAATGAAAGAATGTGTCACACCAGTATCAATAATAGTAAGCAAAGGTGTACCATTAATAAAGAACGTACCTCGGATTAGTCTATCCTCATCAGCGGTCTCAGAACCAGATAATGCAAACACTTTTCCTTTCACTTGGTCCTTCTTCGGCTTGTCACACTTGGTACTAATGTGACCTTGCTCGCAACAGTTGTAGCAAGTCACACTCAAAACACCTCCACATCAGGAGACTTGTGACCAAACTTTCCTCACTTGAAACACTTCACCTCAACACTTGCACACTCGGTAATATGATGTTCTTAGACACCACACCTGTAGCATATAACTGGAGCGCGAACTCCTCCCCCACCTGGCTTCCTATCATAACTAGATTTCTTCTTCCCTTTCTCATTAGGAGACACATAAGTTTTTCCATGGAATTATCCTTTCCCTTTCTTATCATTTAAAGACTTATAATAAGAATCAGTCTCCCTACTATCCTCGTCATAAATCCTACTATTGTTCACCAAATCAGAAAAACAAGCAATCTATTGGTAACCAATAGCCTTCATGATATCAGGTCTCAAACTATTCACAAACTTAAGGCACTTAGACCTCTCAGCATTAGCGGTATTATAATGAGGACAATACTTAATGAACTCTTGAAATCTTGCATCATACTTAGCTACGGTCCCATTACCCTGCTTCAGCTAAAGGAATTCCACCTTTTTCTTCCCACGTACATCTTCTGGAAAATAATTCTCCAAAAAAGCGTCATAGAAAAGAGCCCAAGTAAACACAACACCATCTTTATCAAACCTATGAACAATAATGTTCCACCAATCCTCAACTTCTTTCTCAAGCTTATGAGTACCAAATTGCACCTTTTGCCCATCAGTACAATTCATGACACTAAATATGTTATCAACCGCCTTCAACCATGCTTGGGCCTTGTTAAGCATGCTCTCCTTTAAATATTGGAGGATTTTTCCTTAGGAATTTCCGCAAAGCACGAAACTCGTTATCCTCATCTATGTTACTACCATTCGCCTATGGAATATGCCCAAGAGATCCAGCCAATATTCTCAAGGCCTCAACAATAACATCATCATTCCTTCCGGCAACTATCATCCTAAGATTCCAAAAAAATGAACAACCAACAACACTCGTCAGACAAACAGTATCGATTGTGTCACACACACAAATCGAATACCACAAGAAATAAACATATTAGTAACCTGGACAATCTGACTGACCATTGCTTTGATACCACTAATGTAAAATCCTCTAACCCCACATAGACATAAATAAAATAATCAGAGTAAATTAGCATACATCGCAAAGATGACGTCACAATTGACTTCATAAAATGATAAAGAAAACTCACACATGCATACTAGTCATGATCATAACACATATTCAAATTTGCGTTTCATAGACCAATACAAAATATGAATCTCGCAGCGAAATAATTATCTCAACATAAAGATATAAATGATTGAAATCTCATACTGACAATCATATCATGAGTACTAGGCACTGAGGCCAAACATCACTTAATCTCATACATATCCAAATATAAGAGAGTAATAACAAATATCTCTAAAAAAAACATGAGTTTGAATATCCCCCGTGTTATATAGACTAGAGAAATGACTCACTACCTAGCAATAAGTATATAATTAAAGATCTAGCTCATCCTCTAATCCATGAAAAAGCACCGATATCACTCTTCATACATACATACATACATACATACATACATACATACATACATACATACATACATACATACATACATACATACATACATCATAAGCAATGGAAAACATACATAAGCAATGGAAAACATACATATATCAATATGAATCCATCAATCTTCATAAAACCTCATATTAGGCATAACATAATCCAATATACCAATCTATATATACATCATAGCTCATCAATTCATATTCCAAATAAAATTCAATTCAAGTTACCACAATTGTACAATTAAATCAATTATCACATGTTGCACATCAAAACACCATAATTATACTAATATTACATAATGAGTGATAATGCAAAAATTCACATCGACTCATGTGACTCCAATTCAACTCAAATGCATTATACATGTGGTACCAATATTATCCTTATCCGTCTTGTCGGGTCCACATCTCTAAGACAAATAACCACCAACAAAAACCCGATTTAGCCTTAAGCTTTCAAACCCAATTCAATTTTAGGTTTGGGAAAAGTCAATAGTTCCCACGGAATTACCAAACCTCGCCTCTTGACACAAATGATGCATGTACATGTGCAATCTTAACAACTCATCACAACAATTCATCACATAATTCAACAAATTTTGAATTATCTTCACAACATTGCACAAAATACATATTTCATGGCAATCAATCACATATAAATAATCTCATCGTATAAATCATCTCAAAAAATCATTATAACATGTAGCAATTAGATATAAATCATGCTATATTCAAACATCGTCAAATTCCAACACTTACATACATAAGTGTTAAGATTCTCATCAAAAGGCTTCCAAAACCAATCTGAATCAAGTCAAATAAATTATTAAAATACATGTAAATCCAACATAAATCATAACATTCAAGATCCCGATCCCATACATGCATAAAATAATTTTTCTGCGTCCAGCCACCCGCGCTAAGCGCCCTCTGCGAAAACCAGAAAAATCTGCTGCGAACATCTATTGACTTGTGCACAAAAATCATCATAGAGACATGTTCTAATGGCCATTTTCACCAAGTAAATATATTCTAACATGTATACTTCATAGAGAACCTATTTATACCATAAAAACTAGATTTCAAAAACCTAATTTCCAAATCCCTTAATCAATTTGGGTGATTCAAAACCTAGAACTTCACATATCCAATCCTATCACATGTTACTACCCATCATATACTCCCATAATAACATAGATTCTCACCCTTAACTTTAGTGCAGAGTCTTTAGGATTGCCTCTTCACCTTTCCTCTTTTCTCCTCTTTCTCCTTTTCTCTTCTCTTCTCTTCTTTGTTTTTGTTTTATGACAACACTAATTCTAATCCCTCTTCTTACTACTCTATTTCATTAATAGGCCAAATTCCACTTAACCATTCTATTATGACATAAAGATCAATTCTATTTATTTACTATTCTTACTTATAACTCCAATTATTCAAATAACACATATATTCAAATGATTCAAATATTCACCAAATCACACAATTAAATCAATTACTATATAATATAATAATTAATAAAGTAATTCAATAATAGCAATTAAAAATTGGGGTGTTACAATAAACACAACCAAAGCAAGTGAACCTAGAAACATTGGAAAATGAAAACGTGCATGAATGGTGTATGTTGTACCCCAAAATTTGCCCTCTCACTTACCAAGAATTTTCTCACAAGATTTCATTAGGCTCAAGACTGCACTAGGGTTTGATCAGCTCAAGACACCTCCTTATGCACTGATGACCAAAATTAGGGTTTAAGTTTGCACAAGGATTTTTGAACTATCAATGATTCATATGACTTTAATGGATAATTATGGACCCCAAAGATTACTCATATCAAGTTTTAAGCCTTGGATCACACTTTTGATCAGTCAATTGAATAGTTGACCTAAAAATCAGATGTATTGGGGTAAAGTCAACCATGGCCAATTTACAGTCAAACTTCATAATTTTTTATCCACATCAACATTTTAGACTCATATGTATCATTTGATCAAATTTGGACCATAATTCCTCAAGAAATTTGATCAAATCTCCAAAAGGGCAAAATGGTCAAAATTAGGGTTTTGACTAGGAAAGGGCAATTTCTGATTTTTGACCTAGCAAATGGTCAATTGGTTTAAGGCATGATCTCAAGAGTCCAATTGAATCATTTTGACCTAATGACATGATTCAAATCATTGGAAATCCATTGGATTGACAGATGAATTTTGTAGTCAACTGATCAAAAGTCAAGTGTATACTGAAAAGTCAAACTTTGACTTTTTGGTCAAATTAGTGCCAAAGATCACAATTCATCAAAACATGTCAGAATAGTAAACTTATTCATCAAGAAATCAAGAAATCAAGATTTCATTTTGAAAAGTCAAAATTTCTAAACTTAGAAATTTTTCTAAGTGTTGAAAATTTCTTATTTTTTCATAACTTTGAGCAATTTTTTCATTATGATACAAGATGATTCAAAGAAAACTTCCAACATGAAAGTTGTATATCTCCATGAAATCTACAAATTTTCTTCACACAACTTCTTCCAAAAGTTCTTGGATCTCAAGTTATAATTTTGTGAATACATGTTCATGAACTAAAAAAGACTTAGTGAAATTTTGCCCTAGTTAGGTAGATTTTTGACCTAACTTCATGGCAATTTTTGACATAGTTCCAAGAGGAATCTTCAAAAGAAATTCAAATATGAGTTGTGGAGAACATTGCTAGATTTCCAAAATGTCCCAGAACTCTATGAGATCATTCTTGAGTAGGGAGAATCGAAGAGTTGAAGTTGGTGCTTTGTCACTTGAATTATAGGTCTTTTTCATGATGAACACAAATGCAAATCAATGTTAGTATGCATAATCTTTGCTTTGCAGGCCTCAAAATTGTTTGTCACTCCATAATTAATGGATTACACAAACTTTTGAGCTATAATCCAAGTGATTTAAGCTTTATCCAATTCACATTGCCATTTTGGGAAGAAAGCTAACAATGCCATTCTTGTAAAGCAAGCTTTTTGCATAAAGTCCACTTTGAGCCTCTAACTTGTTCCCTCTGATCACACTTCATCTACAAAGTCAGAAGCAAGTGTGTTTAAAGCATAACCACTCTATCTTAGCAAGTACACAAGCATTGAAACTTGTTTTCTCAAAGAAAATCACATGTTTAGCTTAAGGATGCAAATTCAAATTCTGATAAACAACAAGTCTCCAAACTTGTTGCTTATAAATAGAAGCACTATTTGTGAGCTAGGACACGAGCTTGAAGACCCCGAGACTCAATCAAACTCCCTCTAGCCAGAAATTGTCTCAAAACACCATTGTTGTGAAAGTTCTTACTTTACATACGAAAATCACATTTCCCTCGCGCGTTTCTTGGCCTTTTAGTTTCTAAAGCTTCCCTGCATCAAGAGTAACTCATCATTGTACCTGTTTCATTTCTGTAACACCATTTTCCATGTCTTCCATAACCAAAAACAGAGCATCACAGTTGGACTTCTCCCGACCATTCTAGCCATCCTCAGCTCAAGCAAGCCATTGCATTAGCTTCCTAGAGGTCCAATGAAGCTAACCTGATCATCAACGCTGCCTGAAACAATCTCATTTGCATTTCACGATTTCCAGTTTTGAGGTATTTTTCTTGAACTTTTATCTCATTACTTAGGCATTGTTAGGCTTGCATTTGTGAAGATAAAATGTAGACCTCATTGCCACGAAGCTGTACATATCCATAGTTTGCATTTACATGGCCTGAGCTTAGAGAATTTTAGAGTTGAAGTTTCTGAAATTTTTAGGGTTTAAATTAGGGCCAGAGAAATTCTCATTTATCTTTAACTCTTAGCCTTAGTTATTTACATGGTTAGATTCGTGAGGAAGAATGCAACAACTTTCATTTTGTCATCTTCCATTTTTGTTGAGAAATGAAGAAGTTACAAGTACACTGGCTGGAGGTTGAAGATGAAGTTATCAGGACTTGATTTGCCTTACATATTTGTTGTTTTGTTCATATAAACGGATGTATAGCCAACCCAGTGGTAAAGCGCGCGCCTGTTCACCCCATGGTTCTGGGTTCAAGCCTCGGCGTGACCATTTTTACTTTTTTTTTACATTTTTTGTGATTTGTTTGTAGGCGCTGGGCCCATTGGGCCCGACTTTCTTTTTTGTCTTTGCTGACTAACTCCCTGCCTACTTGTGGCACCCTCTGGCCTATTTTATTTTTATCTATTTATTTATTTCATTTTTTCTTTTAAATATATTTTTTATAATACTAAAAAAATCATAAAAAATATAAAAATAGTAGATTTATGTTTTGACATAATTTAAATATTTTTCTCACACAAAAAATTATTTTTATTCATCATACTTTATTTATCTTTACTAATTATCTTGTAAGTTAAATTAAAACTAGGTTATTATTTATTTTCTTTATACTTATTTAAATATATTTATTTTAATATAAAAAAGGCCAAAAATATTTCACAACACCATATATTATTTTCAAGACAAAAATACAAAAAATACTCTTTTTCTTTAAACTTATTTTCTTTTAATCAACTAAATAGAATTAGGGTTTTATTCAAAAATATTTTCTTGATTAATTTCTTTTCTTAATTAATTTAAGTTAATTTAATTTTGATTTAATTATTTTTCTCTAATTAGGTTTAGGTTAAAACCTCTTTCATATAAAAATCCAAACAAAAAAAATCATTTCTTTCCATTTGCATTCATACTTTATATATTTCTTCAATTATTTGTACATATTCAATTTGGTTGTAATAGATTAATTAGGTTTATATTATTGCAATCCCAATTCATAAATTGTATACCCCCCTCCCACAAGTATTGTAATAGCGTAGTAATTTTAAATTTCGCAATTTATCGCTTTCATAAATACGATGCTAGTAATTAGGTTTTGTATGGAAAGATTAAAACCAACCAAATAGCAAACCCTAATTCAATATAAAATCAAACATGAAAATAATACACTTGCACACAAGCACACCCTAGGTTTATCCCACTTGGTTGCCTTATACAAAATGGCCATATTACGCATGTAAGGTATCTTAGCAAAAACAAACAAATACAAGATCATAGTCCCTCGATGATGCTATCTAAGTTTCCTTACAAATGATCTTAGTCCCTCAAAAATAATGCTAAGATACCTTGAAACATTGCTAATCATGGTTATACAATGACCCACGCCCGTCCCATTAACATCCAAAGATAGGGTTGTTTACCAAATCAATGATAAGACAACAATGTCAAAGGAAAAGAAAATGAACAAGAAAGACATTTGAGTAGGTAGATTGCTCCTAATTACTTGCTCCATTTCAAACAAAACATCCTTGCTATTTTAAAAAAAAACACTTACACTTTCAAAACAACTTACAAAACTTGAAAACATTTTCAAAAGATCAAACATCTTTGTATACATTCTTATGAACAAGAATCATTACAAAGATTGCCTAAACAATGACCTCTTTACAAAATACTTTCAAAAAATCACACTAAACACAATTTCAAACAAAAGCAAGTGATCTAGCAAGTAACTAAGAGCCCATGGAAAACTATGGATGAAAAGGGTGCTAATACCTTCCCTTTTCATAATCTACCCCCCCCCCCCCCCCCGAACTCAAGAAAAAATCTCAAAGGTCTTTCCTGTGCTTTTTCACCTTTCCTTTTTAGATAAAAGAAAAGTCGGTGGCGACTCTTGCTAACCGCAACATTTGCGATTAAACACAAAACCCTCAAGTCAGTTCTCCCACCGTATCACAGAACTGGAGACTCTGTTGGGGAATTTTTAAAAGTGGGGTTAACTTAGGGTTTATATCACATTTATTTGCATACATTGTTTGACTTGTATGCTTTACATTATGGTTCTTTGTTTGGGTTTTAATCCTCTACCAGGATTTTGGATACATTATAGGTAAGTAGCAATACATTGTGGAAACTGTGCGGGGTATACCAACATGGTCTAAGCAATAGCTAAGTTATTGCGACATATTTATGGGTACCGGTAGCCTTTGAGTTAATCAAAGAGAATATGGGGCCGCTGAGTAATGTCATGAAGCACTAATGAACTTTTAGAATCTTTACTTGACCAACTTGGCCTTTAGGATGTAGTGAGATGACCGACTTTGGTGCAGTTCGAAGTTGGTAGATACTCGATACTACACTCGTTAAGGTTTGGTTTCTTGGGATATTTCGGTCACCATTAAAGACGCTTGAGCTGAAACAATGACCAAGGAAACAATCCAGTGATATTGAGGTCCATAAAACCCGGTTACTATTACTAGGTCAGGTTTAAGCCAACTAAACTTCAAGAAGGTACTTACATATAAAACTCCATGCAAGCCTAAACCTAAGGATTTGTTTGTTTTGTTTGTATATACATACTTGTACATAATATCATGAACGTCATAAACATCACACACATCCACTAACCATTTCAAGGATTTTTGGGATTCATCTTTGTTCTTGTTTTGTAGGATATGGATTCACTTCGCAGAAAAACTATTCAAGTCAATCTTGTAAGGATCCCTCCACAACTTAAGGAGCTAGCTTCAAGGATTCTTGAAAACTCTCTGTCGTACCCCAAAATTTGCACTCTCATTTCTCAAAGGACCACCCTGAATCCTCATGTTTGCTCCCCTCTGATTTCAAGCATGGAATTACAAATTTTCCAAGAAAGCCATTCACAAGGGAAAAATGGTCATTTGCATACTAAAAAGTCAAACTTTGACTTTTTGATCAAAATTCAAGCTTCAAGAATCATATTTCGTCAGGATATGTTGAAATATGAAGTTTGTTTCACCAAGAAATTCAAAAGTCAAAATTCTAAATACTTAGAATTTTTTCTAAGTGTTTAAGAAATATGACAAGCTCAGAACTTCTGATCGGTTTATCTCCATGATGCAAGCTGATTCTGGAAGAACTTCTGGCACAAAAGTTATAGATTTCAATAAAATCTAAAATATTGCAGAACAGAACTTCCCCTGGAAATACTGGAATTTAAAGTTATAAATGTTCAAAGACACGTCCATGAAAACTAAAGCATTCAGCAAATTCTGGACACTTCCAAGACAGAGTTTGGTTAGAACTTCTGGGCCAGTTTTCAAAAAGGTTCAGTAAGAATTTGCAAGGGTAATTCAAAGAAGGTTACAAAGCGTGCTTCAAGCATCCTGGAAGGTCTGAGAGCTCCTTCAGAACATGCTAGAGCAAGGAGATACAAAGATCAGAAGTTGGATGTTTACTTTAAATTATGTTGAAGCTGAACCTCTGACCCAGAATCAAGCAATGATGCAAAATCTCACATTGTATGATTTATGGTTTGATAAATCTCATCATCATTTAATGCCCATAACTAATTTTGAGTCTTTATCCAAAGGATTTCCTCACGTGTGGCATAGAAGTACCGTTGTTGTCCTTAAAAAGTAGATTTTTGTACAAAGTTTATGCTGGGCCCATGCTTCACTTTTGCTTCTGACGGAACTTTTCCTTAATTCATGCTTACAAATCCAGCTTAAGCACGGCTAAAAGCTGCTAACCACCTTACTTTGTACCTTGAACCATATTTGTTTAAACTCGCTTCAAGAACAAGTCAGCGCCTAGCATATGATGGCTGACTTTTGATTTCTCCAAGCTACTAAATCCTTGCATATAAATTAAAATACGTTGGCAATTGTAAAAGGGTCGAAAAATTAAGAAATAAAAATCCTTGAATCCCTGCTAAAATTCCAAGAGCCCAAAGCTGCAACACAAAATACAAAACTTGTTAACTTTTGATTTCTTGCTTTCAAACTCCATTTGTTCTCAAGTGTTTCTTAACTAAAACTATCCACATAGTTTCTGATTCACATATTAGAAAGCTATCATAACTTATGTGTTCATACTGCAATACACTTTCCATCCACCTCCGTCTCAAAGAAGTCAGAACATTATCCCTTGGCTGTTCCAGAAGTTGAAAACTTCTAACCTACTGGGTCCATGAAGAAGTTGCTCAGATCATCACCAGAGTTCAGGACCAACCTCCAGTTCACAGAATCTTTTCCAGCTGTAAGGAAAGATTTTGCTGACTCTCATTATATTACTTAGGCATTGTCAGATTTTGCATGTTTAAAACAAAATGTAGATATTCTAGTTCTGATGATGAACATATTTTGAGATTTCATGCATCTGCCTGCCTAAGTAGAGGGAATCCCAGTTCAGAACTTCATGAAGAAATTAGGACTCAGAATTAGGATTAGCAAATTCATGTTTGCTTCTGATATGTATTGTTGATTTCTTTTGCTTTTGAAGCATTATGAAACTTGTCATAATTGTTATATACTTAACTTCTGTTATGTTAAGAAATGACTAAGTTGCAGATGTTCTGACTAGCATGGAGAGGGAGTCGAATTTCTATCAGTGGAATCATAACTTCTGAAAAATTCTTTGTTCTCAGCGGATCCAGAACTTCTGACTTTCCCTATTTCTGTTAACGTTGTTTCTGTTTGTGCAGTATGCCTGAGTCAGAACTTCTGACCTCTTCTTTTCAGCATTTTCACTGATTCTGTCTTTCTTCTCCTTGTTATTTTTTCTACCATCACTTTTATTTTATCATTAATCAAAAAACACCAAAAATATTTCAGATTCACATATTATATTTTATTCCTTTCAATACAAAAAGATCAAAAATATTTTCTTAAACCAAACTTATCTCTTTTCTAAAATAAGACAAGTTCATTTCATATTTCCTTGTACATTTTTATCCATTTCAATATGGTTCTAATACTAACTTAGGATTTAATTTTATTTGCAACCCCCATTCATAAATATGTACCCCCATCCCCTAAATATTGTAATAGCGTAGGACTTTACATTTCTGCAATTTATCACTTTCAAACGTAAATGCTAGTAATTAGGGTGTGTATGGCAAGACATGAAATTGACAAATAGATCACCCTAATCAAGACTAAAATGCATGCAATCAAACACATTCTACACCCATGCACCCTTAAGGTTAACTCCACTTGTTGCCTAAAAATGGTCATGTTGCGCATGTGGGGTGTCTTAGCAAAACCAATCAAAGTACAAGATCATAGTCCCTCGATGACGCTATTCAAAGTTGTCTTACAAGTGATCTTAGTCCCTAAATGAAAATGCTAAGATACCTTGCAGCATTGCTTTCTATGACTACACAAAACGTCCCAACGTCCGTCCCTTCACATCTAACGATGGGGCTTCTTACCAAAATAATGGTAAGATAGCAACGTCTAAAGGAGGAGGAAAAGAACACCTAAGACCTTTTGAGTAGGTAGAATTGCTCCAAGTTGCTTGCTTGCACACAACAAAAACATTCTATACACCAAAACTCTCACTTTGAAACATTTTCAAAAGACAACACTTTGTATGCGTTCTTATAGAAACGAGAGCCATTATAAAGAAAAACCCTTTTCAAAATCACTTTCAAAAAATACATCCCACAAACACCTATTTGAACTATTTTCAAAACAACACTCTGTATGCATTTTTATAGAGACGAGAATCATTACAAAGTAACATTTTCAAAATACTTTCAAAACCCACATCACAGAGCACAATTTCAAAACAAAATCAAGTGATCTAGCAAGTAACTAAGAGCCCATGGAAAACCATGGATGAAAAGGGTTCTAATACCTTCCCTTTTCATAACCTACCCTCCGAACTCAAGAAAACATCTCTAAAGGTCTTTACTTTGCTTTTTCACCTTTCCTTATTGGATAAAAGAAAAGTCGATGGTAACTCTTACTAAACTGCAACATTTGCGAACACATACGCAAAACAACCAAGTCAGTTCTCCCGCCGTATCACAGAACTGGCGACTCTGCTGGGGAAAATTCTAAAAGTGGGGTTACCTTAGGGATTAGATCATATTTATTTTCTTACATTGTTTGACTTTTATGCTTTACATTATGTTTCTTTGTTTGGGTTTGAATCCTCTACCCAGATTTGGGACACCTTATAGGTAAGTAGCTATACGTTGTGGAAACTGTGCAAGATATATCGACATGGTCTAAGCAATAGCTACGTTAGTGTGACATATTTGTTGGTACCGGTAGCCTTTTAGTTAATCAAAGAGAATATGGGGCCACTGAGTGATGTCATGAAGCACTAATGAACTTTTAGAACCTTTACTTGACCAACTTGGCCTTTAGGACGTAGTGAGATGACCGGCTTTGGTGCAGTCCAAACTTGGCAGATACTCGATACTACACTCATTGAGGTTTGGTTTCTTGGGAGATTTAGGTCACCCTTAAAGAGGCTTGTGATGAAACAATGACCAAGGAAACAAACCAGTGATATTGAGCTCCTTAGAACCCGATTACTATTACTAGGACAGGTTTGAGCCAACTAAACTTCAAGAGGGTACTTACCTATAAAACTCCACGCAAGCCTAAACCTAAGGATTTGTTTGCTTTGTTTGTATATACATACTTTTACGTAACATCATGAACATCATGAACATCATATACATCCACTAACCATTTCAAGTATTTTGGGATTCATCTTTGTTCTTGTTTTTTAGGATATGGACTCACTTCGCAGGAAAACTATTCAAGTCAACCTTGTGAGAATCCCTCCACAACTTAAGGAGATAGTTTCAAGGATTCATGAGGACTCTCCATTCACCGAGAGACATGGTCGCCTACTAGAATTGGTCACCCCCAACACAAATGAGGACATGATGAAGGTGCTCTTTCAGTTCTTTGACCCTTTGCACCATTGCTTCACATTTCCCGACTATGAACTTGTGCCTACTTTGGAATAATTCTCCCAACTCTTGAGGATTCCCATTCTCAATCAACTACCTTTCAACGGTACGGAAAGAGATCCAAAGCCAGAAGAGATTTCTCAAGCTTTACACTTGCACTTGTTGTACCCCAATTTTTCCACTAAGATTCCCCTATCATATCATGTCAACTTGATCATAACAAGACCACATTAGGGTTGGTTCTTCCTTTTTTTCTATCTCCTATCTTTAAGTTTGCTCTTAAGGAATTTCCAAGCACCTTGGTTGTGTATTTTGTATATGTGTTGTTGATTAACCTCTAACCAAAATACAAAAAATATTTATATTTGCCTTTGCATATTTGTGTTTTGTAGGTACCGAGTCGAAGCATCCAACAAATAAGGTTTCCCGCTTGTGTCAGACTCATGCAAATTGATGGATTCTGTATTGTGTCAAAAGGAAGCTTGTATTGATCCATAGAGGCTTGTGTCGAACTCATGAAAATTGATGGATTATGTATTGTGTCGAAAGGCAGCTTGTATTGATACATAGAGGCTTGTGTGGAAGTCATGCAAATTGATCAATTCTGTATTGTGTCGAAAGGCAGCTTGTATCAATCCATAGAGGCTTGTGTCGAACTCATGCAAATTGATTGATTTTGTATTGTGTCGAAAGGCAACTTGTATCAATCCACAAAGGCTTGTGTCGAACTCATGCAAATTGATCAATTATGTATTGTGTCGAAAGGAAGCTTGTATCAATCCATAGAGGCTTGTGTCGAACTCATGCAAATTGATTGATTATGTATTGTGTCGAAAGGCAGCTTGTATCAATCCATAGAGGCTTGTGTCGAACTCATGCCAATTGATTGATTATGTATTGTGTCGAAAGGCAGCTTGTATCAATCCACAGAGGCTTGTGTCGAACTCATGCAAATTGATCAATTTTGTATTATGGCGAAAGACAACATGCATCGACCCATAAAGGTATGTGTCGACTCATCCTGTTGTGTATAACTAGCATGTGTCGACACATGCATGTTATGTATCGACTCATCCTGTTTGTATAACTAGCATGTGTCGACACATACGTGTTATGTGTCGACTCATGCAGATTGTTTGATTCTGTAATGTGTTGAAATAGCAGAGCGTGTCGATACATAGAAGCTTGTGTCAACTCATGCTGTGTTATACAACTAGAATGTGTCTACGCATACGACTCTTGTGTCAACACATAGCAGCAAAATGCACGTGATTTTTGAAAAAAGCCAGCAATTTCAAAACTGTCATCTTTTTGGCTCCAATTTTTCTGCATAATTTGAAAATTATATCATTAATTCAATTTTTACCTCCAAGAATCAATTACCAAATTACCACTAATCCTAATCCTAAACTCTATAAATAGAGCCCTCATTTCATTCAAATCAGAAGCTTTTGATAGCCAAATCCACCTTGCTAAAAAATCTCTTAATTCTCTCCATCTACCAAATTCACTCAAAGCTCCATTTTCAAAAAGTTAGTAAGCTTTGCATTGAAGATTACTAATCTTTGAGCTAAACCTTCATCCAAACACCTTTTCTTCATCAATTCTCTACATCCAAGCTTTGGTAATTGATTCTTGTGGTTGAATTGAAGCAAATTCTGGATGTTGTTTGATAATTCTCTAATTCTACCTTTGGTAAGTTGGATCATCATCTTTCACAATGTGATCTCTTGTGGATTTCTGGTTTTGATTCATTGAGCACTGTTTTATGATTCCATTAGTGCTATTTTCTCATAATTTGATGGAATTTTCATGCTTAATTGGATCCATGATCATAAGGTGTTTGATGAAAAGTTGGAACAAGAATTTGATCTTTGAGATGTTGTTTTTGACTGATTTTAACAGGTTGCAATCAATTGTTGTAACATTGCAATTGTTTGTCACAGAAAACTGATTTTTTTTTAAAAACCTGCACTGATGCAATTGGTAGTTGTCGAAGCACAGTTGATTGCAACAGTGTCGAAAATACTTTTTCTGCCTTATTTTGGGGCTGTTTCAAAAATACTTTTTCTGCCTTATTTTAGGGCTGTTTCGAATCAAATACTTTTTCTTCCTTATTTTGGGGCTGTTTCGACTCAAATTCTTTTTCTACTCACTCTCTTTGATGGATAATTTGGATTGCAATTTTAAATGTCCAATTTGTCTTTAAACTCAATGGACTTTGTGATGTAGATGAAGTTGGATAAATGTTCATCAATTCAAATTTACCTAAGAGTGAATTATTTAATTCATTTTTGGTGCTTTGGATTAATGATATGTTTAGTACTTTAATCCATCTAGAGGAGTGGTTGAATTTAAAGATGAAAGAATTTTGAGATGGTGATCCAAATTAGCTTATCATTCCCCTCCCTCTTCATCTTATCCCTTTCTTTTTAATTGTGTCACATGTTAAGGGATGGTGATCTCTATATCATTTATCCAAACATGAAGTACATAGATTGCTATTGACCAGCCTCAAAATAGGTGCGACTTCTACATAAGTCCACTTACGATTGCTTAACATATCGCTAAATTTTGTCCCGATTCGAATAAATGATCATTCGTGGCCCAAACTTATGATTGCAAGCCCAAGTATATTAATTTGATCTCTTTGATCCAATAACCTTGAGATTCATTGTGTGGAGGCTTTGGTTCTACCAATCCTCTAATGGATCTACAACACCTTTGGTCAACGCGGATCACTTAAACATCGTTGATCATTAAATGTTACTTTTGAGGATTCCAAAATGCATTATATACTTGACAAAAAGCAAATGAAACTTGTTGTGTGGAGGCTTTGGTTCTACCAATCCTCTAATGAGTTCCAAATTCAAGTTTCAAGATAGTCATCCAACTAACCACTAATTTCTAACAATTGACTTTATTTTATGCTTTTATTTTTTATGCTTTATGTACCATTTAATTTAAGCATTTACATTTCATGCCAGTTTTTTATTTTGCTCACTTGAGGATTTACTTTTATGTCATTTTTATTTTGCTCACTTGAGCTTTTCTTTTCCTTTTAAAGACACCTAATAATCAACATGAACCATAAAAATCTTTAATGATACTTGGACTATTTGGTTACTATCCTTGGCATTATGGAGTATTGAACTTCTTGGACTTAGGATTAGAGACCTTGACCTATCTTGAAGACTTTGTGACTTTATTTGATATTTTGTCTGGAGTTCTTGAGGTTTACCTCAAGACATTGGGTTATTTGTTTGTTTTGTGTGCAGGTTATTGTGATTGCATAGTTTGTTTGTAATCTGGAATTCACCCGTATACAGCTGTTACTCTGCCCAATTTTTGCGAAGACTTAATACACTTGAAGTTTGGTTCTCTCAAGAGGTCTATCATCTTTGCTTGCTTGGTTTCAATCCAAAGAATGGGAATTCTATCTTGGCTCATAATGTCAAGTATTGGCTTCTTGTTGGTTAGATGGTTCTTATCCCTAGCTTTTACCTTATGCTTTAGGATAGTCTCTTCATCTCCTCCCATCTTCTTTAATTTTAAAAATCTTCTCCCTCCTTTTAAAAACTCTTCTTATTTCTAAACTTGAAACCCTTTCATAATAAACTTGGACTTATGTCCATGCATTTTCAAAACATTTTCATAAACAAATTTCAATCAATTTAATAATATCTTGACATTTTTGTGAGAATACTAAAAGTCAATCAATCTCATTTCAAACCATTTTTGCCACTTTGGCTTTTTTTATTTTAAAATTTTTCTTAAAAGATTAGACTCTTGTCAATCCTTGTAGTGATGCAAACAACTATACTTCTACAATATGTAGTAAAGAGAGTTATTTTCCACTTGGGTGTTGAGTGAGGCATTGTTGATTTTAAAATCCAAGCCATATCCTCCACTTTGAGATAATGCAAATTCTCCTTTCTCATGATTGTGGGTAGTATGTATGTTTTCTACACGGACAATGACGATGATGTCTTATCTCATAAAATTAACCAACACACTTGTGTTTCAAATTTTTAAAAGAGGAACTACGTGTACCCTGATCCCCTATTGCATGAAAGGTGGTACGTAGGCACTAAAAGTTCGCAACCGCGGCGGGTGAAAAAATCATAAAAATATTTCTTTTCTCACCTCCACCATCCATTTTTTATATACAACACATTTTTATAGCCAAAATATACAGATTTTTCAAAGAGGTTCATGCAGAGTACCGTAGATGTTTAGGGTGCTAATACCTTCCCTTTGCATAACCAACCCCCTTACCTTGAATCTTTCCCCTTTTTTTGGGTTATTCGCTCTTTTCCCATTCCTTTGGAAACAATAAAGTGTGGTGGCGATTTTTATTTTGATTTGTATAAAGTCTAGTCAATCCAATGGCTTAGTCTTGAACATTTCTACCGCTACAGAAAAATGGCGACTTCACTGGGGAAAGATTGACCTCTTGCTGGTCCATCCCTAAGTGGGTTGAGCCTATATTTGTTTATATCTGTATATGTGTTATTGTGTTTATGTGTTATATTTTGTATATATGTTTGTCTGGATTTTCCTGGTTTACAGGGTGCTTGGTGATTACTCATAAGTCCTATACCCGGACTTGGGAAAACTTTAAGATAGGGCGGGTGGTATAGTCATGTTAACTTTGAGGGAGTAATCCCAAAAAAGGAGGCATGAGATCCCCCACTCAGTGGAGGCCCCTTTGACTATAGCGTCGTTTACCGAGTAATTGGGTTGACGTACTGCTTTCGACCTGGGAGCCTGCTGAAGCTGAGGACCGTAGATTACCTAACCCATCTTGGCCTTTTAGGTGTAGTGCGGAAGCTATGACGGAGTAATCCAGAAATAGCTGCCACGCGATACTACGCTCGGACGAGTCTTTCCTTAGAATATTACTAATTACCGAGTTAATCGGGAAGTTGGTAATATCCAAAGGAAGGATGTAGACTCTGGGAACCGCTTAGAACCTTGTTCGGCAGGTGATAACTTTTTAGACCAATACCTTATGGGTAGTACCTTCGACCTCATGCTCGTGACGTTGAACCTATGAACCCTATATGTGTGATCTTGTGTGTGATTGTTGCATCATGCATCCATGCACTCATAAGCATCTTTTGAAGAAAACAATATTTCAAGGGATTTAAAGGTTGACTATTTGTGAATATCTCAGGTACTTTTAAACCATGGATTCTGGAAAGAGAAAGACCGAGAAATACAGTTTCAAGGATCCTAAGATAGATGAGTTGATCAGTCTAATTCCTGAGATCGAGTGTTCTGCAGACTTTCGGAAGAAGTATGGATCTATTATTCCTCTCATGAAGCTGAAGATGAAGGAGGGTATTCTCTCAACTTTGGTCCAGTTCTATGATCTAGTGTATCACTTCTTTACTTTCATAAGAAGAGTAGGAAGGATTTGGGACCTAGAGGTGTTGTTTCTTTGGAGCTATATCTTCAGTGGGTCCGATCGAGAGCCATTCAGTTGAAGATATCGTATACTCGGGAGACACCCATGCCTGATTTGTTTGTGAAGACCACTTCTCCCTTATTAGATGATCTAGAAGAGATGCAGCTTGCTTTGGTTAGGATGCAACAGGAAAGGGATGCTTGGAAGAACAAGTTCCAGACTTTAGAGATTTCCTACAGAGTAGACCTGAAGGAGAAAGATGATTTGATCGAGACCCTTGAGAGTCGAGCGATGGAGTCTATGGAGAGGAAAGGGGATTTATTTTCCCCTAAGCCTCAAACAAATGTTGATTACTCACTTCCTGCTTCAGATGATTGGAAGGAGGTTGCCATCAGACATGTGGAAGAAAACCAGAGGTTGAGGGCTCAAATTTCCAGGCTCACAGGGAAGCTCCAGCGTACAGATTGATCTCAATTAGTTCCTCTTCTTACGATTTTAGATTGTATTTTCATCTTGTACTTGGGATCATTGAAACTTGTAATCCATTTTGAAGTTATTATAATAAAAAAAATTCAGTATTTCAAAAGCTTTATTACTTGGATGTTTGCAATGTGTCTATAAACCATAAATCCCTTGAAATGATAAAGTAAAAATAATCATATGCATTGCATATCATGCATCATATTGCACATATTATTTTGCATTTGTTATGCATATCCAGGTGTCTTACCCAGCTCTTTTACTTCACTCAGCAAGCTAACTCATCACTACAACACTCGGGCTAATTTAAAAAAGAAGATGGACAACTTAGAACAGGAGAATCGCGAGCTGCGCGAAGAAGTTTCTGCTTTGAAGGCTGGCTTGGCCAACTTGACTACTCTGATGGAAGCTCTGGTGGTTGCTCAGAATCAGCCACCGAGTGTTCAACCTCAACCAACAAGGGCAAATGCTGAAGTTCCTACTGTTCCTGTGTCCGCTACTTCGGCTGTTGTTCAAAACCGCATGCCTCAGGGTTATCCATGGGGAATGCCAGAGAATTTTGCACCTGAAGGTTTCAATCTTGGCCCTCAAGATGCTCCAGTGGTTCAAAATGTTGTTACTCCTGCACCCCCTGTGGTGCATGCTGTTCCTGTTGCACCTCCTTCGGTGAATTTGGTTCTGTTTGTTAATGAAGATATGTGTCGTCCTTTCCCTCCGTCGAGTGAAGACTTGGGTCTTTATGATAGAATGGATGATTTCCAAGAGCAGTTTGATACAATGCAGAGAGAGATGAAGGCTCTTAGGGGAAAAGAGTTATTTGGGAAGAATGTGAATGAGCGGTGTTTGGTCCTGAATGTTAAAGTGCCTACTAAGTTCAAGGTCCCGGAATTTGAGAAGTACAAGGGCAACACTTGCCCCCGTGCTCATTTGGTGATGTATGTAAGAAGAATGTCTACCCACACCGATGATCAGCGTCTGTTGTTTCACTTTTTCCAGGATAGTCTGACCGACGCAGCGTTGAAATGGTACATGAGTTTAGACAGTGCCAACATCCATACCTTTAATGATTTTGGAGAAGCATTCATCAAACAATACAAGTACAATGTGGACATGGTGACTGACCGTGACCATCTTAGGGCCATGGTTCAGAAAGATAGAGAATCATTCAAAGAGTATGCGCAGAGATGGCGCGAAGTGGATGCACAAGTGATTCCTCCCATGGAGGAGAAAGAAATGACTAAAATTTTTCTGAAGACGCTAAGCGCTTTCTACTATGAAAGAATGGTAGCAGGTGCCCCAAGTGATTTTACAAAGATGGTAGGGATGGGTGTCCGCTTAGAAGAGGCAGTAAGAGAAGGCCGTTTGACAAAGGGTGAAGGATCTGGAGGTGCGAAGAAGCAATCTTATGGGTTTACCAAGAAGAAAGAAGGGGATACAGATGTTGTTATGCAGGAGAGAAGGGTAAACGCTCCTAGAAAGAATTATCAGCGTCATCAACAAGTCGCCTCAGTTACTCCTATTATGAATGCCGCTCCGACTACCGTTGCTTATCAGAGACCGTCCCAGGAGGGGAATCAAGGGTATAATCAGAGAAGGGAGAACTATGGTCCTAACCCCATGAGCTATGCAGAGCTACTACCAGCATTAATTCATAAGAAGTTGGTCCAGACACGACCACCTCCCGCCATACCATCACCATTGCCTTGGTATTATAAAGCAGACCAGACGTGTGCCTTTCATCAAGGAGCACTAGGGCATAGTGTTGAGAATTTTTATCCTTTGAGGACTGGAGTGCAAAGGTTGGTGAAGTCAGGAATTTTATCTTTCAAAGACGTGGGACCTAATGTGAAAGACAATCCTCTACCCAAGCACGGGGGAGTGAATGCTGTAAATATGGTGGCCGGTTGTCCAGGCGACTCTCGAATTTTTGACATTAATCTGGTTAGAGGAGATTTGGTGAAGATGCATGCAGACCTCTGTGAATTCAGTTATTATACGCATGACCACACCGATTGTGCTATTTGCAGTACATATATACAGGGTTGCGAGAAGATAAAGGCTGATTTACAGGAGATGATGGATGAAGGTTTAATCCATATAATCAGGCCTAGGGAGGAATATGAAGAGGAAGTGAATATGGTTTCTGGGTGTCCAGGTGAATTCAAAATTTTTGATGTGGATCATTTGAATGAGGATCTAGTGCAGTTGCATGCTACTTTCTGTCGTACTGCTGGTCAGGTGGAACACCAATATGGATCTTGCATAGTTTGTTGTCGAAACCCCCGAGGATGTTCTATTGTGAGGGAAGGTGTTCAGTTGCTGTTAGACAATGGAACTATCAAGATCACAGACCAGAGAGATGATTATCATGAGATTGATATGGTTGAAGTTTGTTTGATGGAAGAAGATTCATAGGAAGAGTATGCCTCCGCAGATGAGTATTTCTCTTCAGACGATGATTTGTCTGTCGGAAATGACTTTTTGATGGTTGATTGCGCTAAGGAAGGGGTAAACGTCATTGTACCTTGTTTTGGTGCACCCACTCATCTTGAGGTGGAGTACCATAGCAAACCAGATGTTACCCCATTGGTAATTAGTCTGCCAGGTCCTGTTCCCTATGAATCAGACAAGGCTTTGCCTTACAAATACAACTCTACAATCTTAGAAGACGGGGTAGAGATTCCCATCCCGCCAATGCCAGATGTTGGAAATATAGCTGATAATAACAGGGTGACCCGTAGCGGTCATGTGTTTGCGCCAGTTATTCGAAGAGATGTGGTTGCTGGAAAGAAAATTGCTGAGAACGATGAGCCTAAGAAGGCTACAGGAGAGACTAGTGGAGCTACATTAGAGAAAGAAGTGGATTATATTTTGAAGATAATTTAGGTGAGCGACTACAGAATTGTAGATCAGCTACTGCAGACTCCTTCAAAGATATCCATCCTAGCTTTATTAATGAATTCCTCTGCTCATAGAGAATCACTGATGGAGTACTAGACCAAGCTTTTGTGGAGAATGACATGCCATTAGATCAATTCGGCAGCGTAATTGGAAACATTACATCATGTAACAACTTGAGTTTCTGCGATGATGAGTTACCAGATGAAGGGAGGAATCACAACCTGGCCCTCCACATATCTATGAACTGCAAGAACGATTCGCTGTCCAATGTGCTAATTGATAACAGATCCGAACTGAATGTTATACCGAGGAGTACCCTCATGAAGTTAAAGTATCAAGGAGCACCTATGCGCCCGAGTGGTATCATTGTGAAGGCTTTTGATGGGTCGAGGAAATCTATCATTGGTGAAGTGGACTTGCCCATCCATATAGGACCGTATTTGTTCTTGATAACCTTCCAGGTCATGGACATTATTCCCGCATATAATTGTTTGCTAGGACGGCCATGGATACACGAAGCAGGGGCTGTCACTTCAACTCTGCATCAGAAGTTAAAGTTTGTGCGCGAAGGGATGGTGGTGATCCTAAATGGGGAGCAGGCATTGTTGATATCCCATCTATCCTCTTTAAGTATTGTAGAAGCGGATGAGGCTGCTGTTGGAACCCAGTTCCAAGCCTTATCTATTGACAACATAAGGAGGAATGAGAATTTTGTGGTTTTGCTGAAGGACGCGCAGCAGGTTGTGCGAAATGGTCATAATGCAGTTTGGGGACAACTCGTGGATCCACCCGTGAACAAAAACAGAACTGGTTTGGGTTTCTCTTCGAAGAATGGCAAAGGAGAAAGTTTGAAGTCTAAGTCTTCTGTGAATAATTATCATGACGTGTTCCGCAGCGGAGGCTACCTCCATCCAATTGGTTCTGGAATTAATGTTGTTGAAGAGGATGAAGCAGAGCAGGATGTACCGAATTATGTGACGCATGGAGTCCGAGTTCAGAACTGGGTCACCATTGATGTTCCTTCTTGCATACATATTTCAAAGTAATTTGTTTTGTTAATCTGTTTCTTTCTTTTGAAAAGTTTTCACTCTGCCCAAGGTGAAAGTATTGTATGGGCTTATCTGTTTGCTTTGATTTTTAAGATCATTAATAAAAGTTGTCTTTGCTTCCAAAAATATGTCTTTATTTTCTGCTTTTTCGTGGGAAATGGTAATCAAATAAAAAAAACCCTTTCAAAATAAATAATAACTGAAAATTAATATGCATGATCACTTGTTACATGTGTCAGTTTCTAAAAGCAATCATAAATCATATGTGCAGATTAATTAAAAAACTCATTCAATACAATGACCCTGCACCCTCTCCCATCTTTGATTGTCCTGTGTTTGGGGTTGAAGAAGAAGATTATGATGAGATTCCAAAAGATGTCTCATGGTTGCGTGAGCATGAGGAAAATACCATTCTACCATATAAGGAGCATTTGGAAGTGATTAATGTGGGTTCAGAAGAAGGTTTGAAGGAAGTTAAGATTGGAGCATCGTTGCATCCTGATGTAAAAAGCGGGTTGATTGAGCTGTTGAAAGAGTATGTGGATATTTTTTCTTGGTCTAATCAAGATATGCCTGGTCTAGATATAGACATTGTCGAGCATCGTTTGCCGTTGAAGCCAGAGTGTCCGCCAATTAAACAAAAGTTGAGAAGAACCCACCCAGATATGGCATTAAAGATCAAAGAGGAGGTCCTAAAACAGATTAATGTTGGTTTTCTTGTGATGTCAGTGTATCCTCAATGGATTTCCAATATTGTCCCAGTACCGAAAAAGACGGAAAAGTACGCATGTGCGTAGATTACAAAGATCTAAATAAAGCTAGTCCGAAAGATGATTTTCCATTGCCTCACATTGACATGTTAGTGGACAGCACAACAAAATTCAAGGTATTCTCGTTCATGGACGGATTTTCCGGGTATAATAAAATAAGAATGGCTCCAAAGGACATGGAAAAAACAACGTTTATCACACCCTGGGGAACATTCTATTACAGAGTGATGCCCTTCAGGTTGAAGAACTCTGGTGGAACGTACCAGAGGGCTATGACAACCCTATTCCATGATCTGATGCACAATGAAATTGAAGTATATGTTGATGATATTATTTCAAAATCCCAAACTAAAGAAGGGCATATAAAAGATTTGTTAAAGTTGTTTCAGCGTTTGAGGAAGTATCATCTTCGTTTGAATCCAAATAAATGCACCTTCGGAGTTAGATCGGGGAAATTGTTAGGTTTTATCGTTAGCCAGAAAGGAATTGAAGTTGACCCTGATAAAGTCAAAGCAATTCAAGAAATGCCAGCACTAAGAACTGAAAATCAAGTCAGGGGTTTCCTCGGGCGTTTGAATTATATTTCCAGATTCATTTCCCACATGACTACAAAGTGTGAACCAATCTTTAAGTTGTTAAAGAAAGATCAAGGTTGTGTGTGGACGGATGACTGCCAAAGGGAATTTGAGAGTATTAAAGAGTATATGCTTGAACCTCCTATCTTGCTCCCTCCTATAGAAGGAAGACCGTTGATTATGTATCTAACAATGTTAGATAAATCCATGGGTTGTATTCTGGGACAACGGGATGAAACAGGGAAGAAAGAGTTCGCCATTTATTATCTCAGCAAAAAGTTCACTGATTGTGAGTCGCAGTATTCCACACTAGAAAAAACGTGCTGTGCTTTGACCTAGGCGGCAAAGCGTTTGCGGCAGTATATGTTGAATCATACCACTTGGTTGATCTCCAAAATGGATCCAATCAAGTATATTTTTGAGAAGCCTGCTCTTACTGGGAGAATTGCCCGCTGGCAGATGTTGTTATCTGAATATGATATTGAGTACCACACTCAAAAAGCTATCAAAAGTAGTGTGTTGGCAGATTACCTTGCTCACCAGCCTGTGGAAGATCATGAGTTTGCAGAATATGAATTCCCCGATGAGGATGTGATGTTCTTGAAAGTGAAAGATTGTGATGAACCATTACCTGAGGAAGGCCCCGACCCTGAATCTCGTTGGAGTATGATATTTGATGGAGCGGTGAATGCATATGGTAAAGGAATTGGTGCTGTGATCGTCAGTCCTCATGGACCGCACATTCCTTTTAATGCAAGGTTAACATTTGATTGCACTAATAATATGGCGGAATATGAGGCTTGCATCATGGGTCTTGAGGAAGCTATTGATCTCAGCATCAAAATTCTAGATGTGTATGGTGACTCAGCTTTGGTAATAAAACATATTAAAGGAGAATGGGATACTCGTCACCCTGGCTTGATCCCTTACAAAGATTATGCTAGAAGATTACTACCCTTCTTCAATAAAGTTGAATTCCATCATATTCCTAGAGATGAAAGTCAAATGGCGGATGCTCTGGAAACTCTGGCTTCCATGTACCAAGTGAATACTCGGAATGATATACCCCGTATTACAGTTCGATGGCTGGATAGGCCCGCTCATGTGTTTACAACAGAGGAGGTAGCAGATGAAAAACCTTGGTATTATGACATCCAACATTTTCTTCAGACTCAGGAATACCCGTTTGGTGCGTCAAAGAAAGATAGAAAGACACTGAGAAGATTGGTAGGCAGTTTCTTCCTCAGTGAAAATGTGTTATACAAGAGAAATTATGACATGGTCTTGCTCAGATGCGTGGATAGACACGAAGCAGACATGTTGATGCATGAGATTCATGAAGGTTCATTTGGAACTCATGCTAATGGGTATTCGATGGCTAAAAAGATGCTAAGGGCAGGTTACTATTGGTTGACAATGGAATCTGACTGTTACAAATTTTCAAAGAAGTGCCATAAATGCCAGATTTATGCAGATAAGGTCCATGTGCCTCCGACACTTCTCAATGTGATTTCCTCCCCATGGCCTTTCTCTATGTGGGGTATCGACATGATCGGGATGATAGAACCCAAAGCTTCGAATGGACATTGTTTCATCTTGGTAGAAATTGACTACATTACCAAATGGGTAGAGGCTTCTTCTTATGTCAATGTTACCAAAAAGGTGGTTGTGTGTTTCATCAAAAACAATCTTATATGCCGGTATGGTGTGCCGAGTAGAATCATCAATGACAATGGCTCGAATTTGAACAACAAGATGATGACAGAATTGTGTGAAGAATTCAAGATTGTCCATCACAATTCGTCTCCATACAGGCCAAAGATGAATGGGGCTGTTGAAGCTGCTAATAAGAATATCAAGAGAATTATCCAGAAAATGGTTGTTACTTATAAAGATTGGCATGAAATGCTCCCTTTTGCTCTACATGGATATCGAACATCTGTCCGCACTTCAACAGGAGCAACCCCGTTTTCCCTGGTATAAGGAATGGAAGTTGTACTCCTTGTTGAGGTAGAGATTCCCTCGTTGCGTGTGATAATGGAAGCAGAGTTGATAGAGGCTGAATGGGTCTAGAACAGGTTTGACCAATTGAATTTGATTGAAGAGAAGAGAATGATAACTTTGTGTCATGGGCAGTTATATCAGAAAAGAATGAAGAAAGCATTTGATAAAAAGGTCAAACCTCGTGAATTCAGAGAAGGCGACCTCGTGCTCAAGAAGATCATGTCTTTCAACACTGATTCTAGGGGAAAGTGGACTCCCAATTTTGAAGGCCCGTATGTTGTCAAGAAAGCCTTCTCTGGTGGTGCATTAATTCTTGAAACTATGGATAGCGAGGAGTTCCCACGTCCCATGAATGCTGATGCAGTTAAGAAATACTTCGCCTAAAGAAATAAAAGAACAGCTCGCTAAGTTGAAAACCCGAAAGGGCGACTTAGGCAAAAAGGAGCGTCTCGGTAGGCTGAAAACCCGAAAGGGTGGTCTATGAAAAAATTAGAGACATAAACAGAATAAATTTCCCGCTAAGTTGAAAACCCGCAAGGGCAACTTAGGAAAAAGTTGGGGATTTTTCTTGGCAAGTAACTACGTCAGAAAAGACTTGATCGTTGAAGCAACAATCTTCTCGGATCCTCACCATACTTCAACAAAAGCTGCTGCTCAGGATTTAAAAAGTTGTTAGGGGAAATGGTGCTCATTGTATCTCAATGTATCTTTTCCATTATATATTACCATTTCCCAAACTTTGTAATCTTCCATGGAGTCTCGCCATTCGCAGACTACCATTCTATTAATGAAATTCAAGCTTTTGCCCAATTCTTTGTGTTCTTATTTTTATTTAGCTTGCAAAGACTCCACTTATTACTAATAATAATTTTTAAAGCAAAAAGATTAAAAAGAAAAATTGACTTTTCAAAAAAAAGGGAGATCTTCACAATTCAATTTACTTTGGGATTTGTGATGAAACAATGACAACAAAAATGGCGACACCAGGAATGAACAAACTCCGGTTGTTTTAAGAAGATTTACTTCCTTCATGAAGGTTTTTCTCAAGTCATCTTGTTGGTATGTGCGCAATCTTTGTGTGTTTCTCAGATAGTTAAAGACGATACCAGTGGGTGCAAGGTACAATATTAGGTTTGTGATCCCATTATCCCCAACCAAGTCTTGGTTCACTTTTGATTTTGGGTTTGCATGGTCAGAAGCCTCCTTCCCAGATTCCCAAGCGAAGTTTTCCCTCATATGATGAAAGGTTTTATTCCCTCGGTGTGCTAAGATATCGCTCTTTTTGAAGTATTGGCATTAGTGTTGACTTCTTGATTTCCCAGGAAGACTATACCAGGGCATCTTTTGTTGGAATAGGTTTGTATGATATGAAGACTCAATCCAATATTCTCCAGTGAAGGCCTCGTTTATTTGATAGAAGTCCTTTATCCCCAAAGAAGTTGGTGCAATAATTAATCTCGAAGAACACGTATCTCCGGTTTCCCCAATGAAGAACGTATCTTGGTTTCCCATCGATGATGTGGTTTTGACCTCCCCAATGAAGTCAACATGAAATCCCCAGTAGATGTCTCGATGATGAAGCATTGTCTCCCTTAGTGAAGTCTGTATGTTTTTCCTCCTTCAAAGTGGGTATGAATTCCCCAGTGAGGTTTGATTGTCTCGGCGTTAGTCTGCTTTATTTGAGGCTGGTCTTGCAATCTGCAGTAGGTATGTTGCTTTTGAAAAAACTGGTTTCTCCAATGAAGCCAGAAGAAAGATGTTCTATCCCGGTATCTGTTCGATTTAGCTACATCCGGATTATGTTTCTCCTCAGTGAAGTTAGGACAGACAATAGGTTTGGTTTCCGCGGTTGCTTTTACCTTTCTTGGATTGACCTTTCTGGTTGAAGTTTTGCCCAATGTTGTTGGTACCTGAGGCGGTTTTGTTTGTTTGTACCAATTATGTATCCTTTTACCAGCATATGCATGATATCACTCATACATTCATACATTCATACATGCATCATGCATTGCTATAAATCATTTTTTATTAACATTGTGTTCTAACCTTCCTGCAGCGCTCCTTGCTCAGGTGGATTTGGTTTTCCCTCTTGAGTTTATTTCTCAAAGGATGTATCTTCGTTGGCCGTCTTGCTCCAGTTTGTTTCTAATTGGATTCGTGGTTGCATGACGATATTATTTAATCTGGATTTTTGAGAACTTTGAGTTTTGGTTTGTGCATTTATTTTGCACAAGACGACTTTATCTCCTCAGCAGGAATATCGTGGAATTTCCCCAGGAAGTCATATCTCTTTCCCCAGGAAGTCATATCTCTTTCCCCAGGAAGTCATATCTTTTCCTCATGGAGTCATATCTCTTTTCCCCAGGAAGTCATATCTCTTTCCCTAGGAAGTCGTATTTCTATCCCCAGAAAGTCATTTCTCTTTGCAATTCCCCTTGACAATGAGTGGAAGTCTCTTTATTTGAGATAAGCTTACATATTACCCTTTCCAGGCAGAGTGCCTTGGTTAAAAAAGAATTTGAGACCCGTTCTAGGTGAAGCACCAGAATTTTAGGGAAAACTTGATATTTAAATCTACCTTCAGTGAATGTTGGTAGTGCATCGGCAGTGAACGTTGGTGTTTCTTATCTTTTTGCTATCATCAGTGAACGTTGATAGTTCATCGTTAGTGAACGGCGGTGGTATGATATTTAAATCGACCTTCAGTGAATGTTGGTAGTACATCGGCAGTGAACGTCGGTGTTTCTTATCTTTTTGCTATCATCAGTGAATGTTGATAGTTCATTGTTAATGAACGGCGGTGGTATGATATTCAAATCTACCTTCAGTGAACGTTGGTAGTACATCGGCAGTGAACATCGGTGTTTCTTATCTTTTTTCTATCATCAGTGAACGTTGATAGTTCATCGTCAATGAACGACGGTGGTATGATATTCAAATCTACCTTTAGTGAACTTTGGTAGTACATCGGCAGTGAACGTCGGTATTTCTTATCTTTTTACTATCATCAGTGAACATTGATAGTTCATCATCAGTGAACAGCAGTGATATGATATTCAAATCTACCTTCAGTGAACGTTGGTAGTACATCGGCAATGAACGTCGGTGTTTCTTATCTTTTTGCTATCATCAGTGAACGTTGATAGTTCATCGTCAGTGAACGGCGGTGGTATGATATTCAAATCTACCTTCAGTGAACGTTGATAGTACATCGGCAGTGAACGTCAGTGTTTCTTATCTTTTTTCTATCATCAGTGAACGTTGATAGTTCATCGTTAATGAACGGCGGTGGTATGATATTCAAATCTACCTTCAGTGAACGTTGGTAGTACATCGGCAGTGAATGTCGGTGTTTCTTATCTTTTTGCTATCATCAGTGAACGTTGATAGTTCATCGTCAGTGAACGGCGGTGGTATGATATTTAAATCTACCTTCAGTGAACGTTGGTAGTACATCGGCAGTGAACGTCGGTGTTTCTTATCTTTTTGGTATCATCAGTGAACGTTGATAGTTCATCGTCAGTGAACGGCGGTGGTATGATATTCAAATCTACCTTCAGTGAACATTGGTAGTACATCGGCAGTGAACGTTAGTGTTTCTTATCTTTTTGCTATCATCAGTGAACGTTGATAGTTCATCTTTAGTGAACGGCGGTGGTATGATATTCAAATCTACCTTCAGTGAACGTTGGTAGTACATCGACAATGAACATCGATGTTTCTTATCTTTTTGCTATCATCAGTGAACGTTGATAGTTCATCGTCAGTGAACGGCGATGGTATGATTTTTTTTCTCTACCTTCAGTGAACGTTGGTAGACATCGGCAGTGAACGTCGATGCTTGTTATCATCCTCTCTGATTCAATTTCTTTGGTCCACCAGTGATTTATTTTCCTGGTGGGGTTGCTCCTTTGTTTCTTCATTTTAGTGGCATCCCCAGTGATACTTTGCGTCTCTTTTGTTCTGTTCATATGCATTCATAATCATAAGCATTGCATGGCATCTTTGAGACAAAAATAAGGCTTGTTTTATATTTAAGTATCCTCAATCGCGTTGACACGAAGATTTTTAACCTTCGTATCTCCGGATAGAAGACACTTAAATAAGGGCAGCTGTTGTACACTAATTTTTGCCCCTAAGATTCCCCTATCATATCATGTCAACTTGATCATAACAAGATCACATTAGGGTTGGTTCTTCCTTTTTTTTCTCTATCTCCTATCTTTAAGTTTGCTCTTAAGGAATTTCCAAGCACCTTGGTTGTGTATTTTGTATATGTGATGTTGATTAACCTCTAACCAAAATACAAAAATTATTTGTCTTTGCCTTTGCATATTTGTGTTTTGTAGGTACCGAGTCGAAGCATCCAACAAATAAGGTTTTCCGCTTGTGTCAGACACATGCAAATTGATGGATTCTGTATTGTGTCGAAAGGCAGCTTGTATTTATCCATAGAGGCTTGTGTCGAACTCATGCAAATTGATGGATTATGTATTGTGTCGAAAGGCAGCTTGTATTGATCCATAAAGGCTTGTGTCGAACTCATGCAAATTGATCAATTTTGTATTGTGTCGAAAGGTAGCTTGTATCAATCCATAGAGGCTTCTGTCAAACTCGTGCAAATTGATTGATTATGTATTATGTCGAAAGGCAGCTTGTATCAATCCACAAAGGCTTGTGTCGAACTCATGCAAATTGATCAATTTTGTATTGTGTCGAAAGGCAGCTTGTATCAATCCATAGAGGCTTGTGTCGAACTCATGCAAATTGATTGATTATGTATTGTGTCGAAAGGCAGCTTGTATCAATCCATAGAGGCTTGTGTCGAACTCATACAAATTGATTGATTATGTATTTTTTCGAAAGGCAGCTTGTATCAATCCACAGAGGCTTGTGTCGAACTCATGCAAATTGATTAATTCTGTATTATGGCGAAAGACAGCATGCATCGACCCATAAAGGTATGTATCGACTCATCCTGTTGTGTATAACTAGCATGTGTCTACACATGCATCTTATGTATCGACTCACCATGTTTGTATAACTAGCATGTGTCGACACATACGTGTTATGTGTCGACTCATGCAAATTGTTTGATTTTGTAATGTGTTGAAATAGCAGAATGTGTCGATACATAGAAGCTTGTGTCGACTCATGTTGTGTTATACAACTAGAATGTGTCGATGCATAAGACTCTTGTGTCGACACATAATAGAAAAATGCACGTGATTTTGAAAAAAGCCAGCAATTTCAAAACTGTCATCTTTTTGGCTCCAATTTTTCTGCATAATTTGAAAATTATATCATTAATTCAATTTTTGGCTCCAAGAATCAATTACCAAATTACCACTAATCCCAATCCTAAACTCTATAAATAGAGCCCTCATTTCATTCAAATCAGAAGCTTTTGATAGCCAAATCCACCTTGCTAAAAAATCTCTCAACTCTCTCCATCTACCAAATTCACTCAAAGCTCCATTTTCAAAAAGTTAGTAAGCTTTGCATTGAAACTTACTAATCTTTGAGCTAAACCTTCATCCAAACAGCTTTTCTTCATCAATTCTCTACATCCAAGCTTTGGTAATTGATTCTTGTGGTTGAATTGAAGCAAATTCTGGAAGTTGTTTGATAATTCTCTAATTCTACCTTTGGTAAGTTGGATCATCATCTTTCACAATGTGATCTCTTGTGGATTTCTGGTTTTGATTCATTGAACACTGTTTTATGATTCCATTAGTGCTATTTTCTCATAATTTGATGGAATTTTCATGCTCAATTGGATCCATGATCATAAGGTGTTTGATGAAAAGTTGGAACAAGAATTTGATCTTTGAGATGTTGTTTTCGACTGATTTTAACAGGTTGCAATCACTTGTTGTAACATTGCAATTGTTTGTCATAGAAAATTGTTTTTTTTTAAAAACTGCACTGATGCAATTGGTAGCTGTCGAAGCACAGTTGATTGCAACAATGTCGAAAATACTTTTTCTGCCTTATTTTGGGGCTGTTTCAAAAATACTTTTTCTGCCTTATTTTAGGGCTGTTTCGAATCAAATACTTTTTCTTCCTTATTTTGGGGCTGTTTCGACTCAAATTCTTTTTCTACTCACTCTCTTTGATGGATAATTTGGATTGCAATTTTAAATGTCCACTTTGTCTTTAAACTCAATGGACTTTGTGATGTAGATGAAGTTGGATAAATGTTCATCAATTCAAATTTACCTAAGAGTGAATTATTTAATTCATTTTTGGTGCTTTGGATTAATGATATGTTTAGTACTTTAATCCATCTAGAGGAGTGGTTGAATTTAAAGATGAAAGAATTTTGAGATGGTGATCCAAATTAGCTTATCATTCCCCTCCCTCTTCATCTTATCCCTTTCTTTTTAATTGTGCTACATGTTAAGGGATGGTGATCTCTATATCATTTATCCAAACATGAAGTACATAGATTGCTATTGACCGGCCTCAAAATAGGTGCGACTTCTACATAAGTCCACTTACGATTGCTTAACATAGTGCTAAATTTTGTCCCGATTCGAATAAATGATCATTCGTGGCCCAAACTTATGATTGCAAGCCCAAGTATGTTAATTTGATCTCTTTGATTCAATAACCTTGAGATTCATTGTGTGGAGGCTTTGGTTCTACCAATCCTCTAATGGATCTACAACACCTTTGGTCAACGCGGATCACTTAAACACCGTTGATCATTAAATGTTACTTTTGAGGATTCTAAAATGGATAATATACTTGACAAAAAGCAAATGCAACTTGTTGTGTGGAGGCTTTGGTTCTACCAATCCTCTAATGAGTTCCAAATGCAAGTTTCAAGATGGTCATCCAACTAACCACTAATTTCTAACAATTGACTTTACTTTATGCTTTTATTTTTTATGCTTTATGTACCATTTAATTTAAGCATTTACATTTCATGGCATTTTTTTATTTTGCTCACTTGAGCATTTACTTTTATGTCATTTTTATTTTGCTCACTTGAGCTTTTCTTTTCCTTTTAAAGACACCTAATAATCAACATGAACCATAAAAATCTTTAATGATACTTGGACTATTTGGTTACTATCCTTGGCTTATGGAGTATTGGACTTCTTGGACTTAGGATTAAAGACCTTGATCTATCTTGGAGACTTTGTGACTTTATTTAATATTTTGTCTAGAGTTCTTGAGGTTTACCTCAAGACATTGGGTTGTTTGTTTGTTTTGTGTGTAGGTTATTGTGATTACATACTTTGTTTGTAATCTGGAATTCACCCGTATACAGCCGTTACTCTGCCCAATTTTTGCGAAGACTTAATACACTTGAAGTTTGATTCTCTCAATAGGTCTAGTATCTTTGCTTGCTTGGTTTCAATCCAAAGAATGGGAATTCTATCTTGGCTCATAATGTCAAGTATTGGCTTCTTGTTGGTTAGATGGTTCTTATCCCTAGCTTTTACCTTATGCTTTAGGATAGTCTCTTCATCTCCTCCCATCTTCTTTAATTTTAAAAATCTTCTCCCTCCTTTTAAAAACTCTTCTTATTTCTAAACTTGAAACACTTTCATAATAAACTTGGACTTAGGTCCATGCATTTTCAAAACATTTTCATAAATAAATTTCAATCAATTTAATAATACCTTGACATTTTTGTGAGAAGACTAAAAGTCAATCAATCTGATTTCAAACCATTTTTGCCACTTTGGCTTTTTTTTTATTTTAAAACTTTTCTTAATAGATTAGACTCTTGTCAATCCTTGTAGTGATGCAAACAACTATACTTCTACAATATGTAGTAAAGAGAGATATTTTCCACTTGGGTGTTGAATGAGGCATTGTTGATTTTAAAATCCAAGCCATATCCTCCACTTTGAGATAATGCAAATTCTCCTTTCTCATAATTGTGGGTAGTAAGTATGTTTTCTACACGGACAATGACGATGATGTCTTATCTCATAAAATTAACCAACACACTTGTGTTTCAAATTTTTAAAAGAGGAACTACGTGTACCCTGGTCCCCTATTGCACGAAAGGTGGTACGTAGGCACTATAGGTTTGCAACCACGGCGGGTGAAAAAATCATAAAAATATTTCTTTTCTCACCTCCACCATCAATTTTTTATATACAACACATTTTTATAGCCAAAATATACAGATTTTTCAAAGAGGTTCCTGCGGAGTACCATAGATGTTTAGGGTGATAATACCTTCCCTTTGCATAACCAACCCCCTTAACTTGAATCTTTCCCCTTTTTTTGGGTTATTCTCTCTTTTCCCATTCCTTTGGAAACAATAAAGCGCGGTGGCGATTTTTATTTTGATTTGTATAAAGTCTAGTCAATCCAATGGCTTAGTCTTGAACATTTCTCCGCTACAGCACTCATCTGATGTCACAACTCATTGGGAAACAAGGAGTGGTGTCAAAGGTTTCTTAGCAAAGTTCATGTTTGAGAAAGCCCAAAACTGTTGGAATTCCTTAGACTTGCAAGCCTTTGAAGAAATTGTGGCTCTCCTCATCAACGAGATGGTTTTGTTTCCAAATTCTGACTAACTCATAGATATCAACGATGTCAAAATCTTCATATCACGCAACCCGGTGCCTATATTGCTAGGGGATATCCTACACTCTTTTCACACTCGCACAATGAGGAAAAGAGGTGTTCTCATGTGTTGCACTCTTCTCTTGGAAAGATGGTTTATTTCTCATCTTCCCTAACCAGTCTTAAAGAATGAGCAGGGTTCAAGGTGGTCACAAAGGTTGATGACACTCAAACATTCAGACATTCATTGGTGCTCCCGTTCCAAAGAGAATGGTATCATTGTCGGCCGTTGTGGAGAATTTCCTAATGTCCCTTTAGTTGGAATTAGTGGAGGCATCACCTAAAACCCATGCTTAGCCTTAAGACAGTTTGGTTACGCCCGAAGGGATGGCCCAGACGAGATGTTGATTCAAGGTTTGGTATTCGACTACGACAACAACGATCAAGGTCTTTGCCAGAGATTTATCTGAGCTTGGAGGATGCTAAACAAGGTGGATAGCAAGACTTTGGGACACAAGAATTCCATCCCTCTTGAGCCTTACCTCAAATGGGTACGAACTCGTGCTCAGAATCTTATGATGCCTTACCCCTCCATTCTCCCAGTAATCATTGAGCCCGTCAAGGAGGGAGATGTTCCATACACTATCCTACATCTTGACATGCCCACATCTCTTGAAGACCTACAAAGGGATTGGATACAACTCAAAGGAGAGCGAGATACGTTCGAAGCCCAATTCTACACAAGCGAGAAGAAGGTTTTGGAACTCACTAGGCTACTTCATGAGGAGCAGACTCTAAATGCCTACATTGCACCAAAGAGGATGCACACTACTTTTTTATCTTAGAGTTTTGTATTATTTTGTCCAAGGGGAATTGATGTACTCAAACTTTATCTTATAACGTGTGTTTATTTTTGTCTAAAACAAACTTGAATCTTTGAAATCCTTGAAAACATCTCATATACACATATCATTCATCATAGCATAAACAAGTCTTTTGCAACAAGTCTCCTCATCTCTCTTATGTTTATTTCAGTAAGATGGATCTCGAGCAAACAGTGAAAGATCTCCAAGCCCAGAATACGCAGTTTCAACAGTTGCTCATGACCCTAGCCAAGGGGAAAGAAGAGTTGAAGACTCTACTGGATGAAGAGAGGAACAAGAAAACAAAGAAGGTAACCAGAGTCTTAAACATGGGGAGAAGATTTTCGGGGCAGACAAGAAGGACTTTGAAATTTGCAACAACATCCGATGAAGGAGAAGGGAAAGGCAAGGAAACAGTTGTACCGTCAGAATCAAAAGAAGAGGAGGAAGAACAGGAAGACTACTCTGAGGAACAATATCCTCCAGCTGATGACAAGTACAGACATCTCGAAGAGCGTTTGAGCGCGATGGAAATACAAAAGGTGTCGGACTTAGACTTTGAGGAATTGGGACTAGTGTCGGGGATTATGATTCCTCTGAAATTCAAAGTGCCTATGTTTGCAAAGTATGATGGAGTGTCATGCCATAAAATGCATCTCTGATCATATGTAAGGAAAATTCAACCCCACACCGCTGATAAAGACTTATGGGTGCACTTTTTCCAAGATAGTCTGTCTGGAACACAACTTGACTGGTTTTACCAACTAGAAAGAGCCAACGTCCACAATTGGGAAGATCTTGCCGCAAATTTCTACAAGCAATATCAATAAAATGTTGATTTGGCGCCTACCCGTACTCAACTCCAGAGTATGGCCATGGCTTCCAATGAAGGTTTCAAGGATTACGCACAAAAATGGAGAGATTTGGCTGGAAGAGTTCAACCCCCTCTGTCTGAAAGGGAATTGGTAAACATGTTCTTAGGCACCTTATCTGGCCCTTTATTCAACCATTTAATTGGAAGTTCATCTGCAGGCTTTACTGAACTAATATTAACCGGAGTGAGGGTGGAAGCTGGTATAAAAAGTGGAAAGATTCAGAAGGATTCATCTTCTTCTACAGTTGTAAGGAAGCCTTTCATCGGGAAGAAAGAGGTGGCTGTTGTATATCTGCAAAGGAACCAAGATAGGACCGAACGCCGACCAATGGTGGGGGCTGTTATGATTCCCAAGCCTACATCTGATCAACAAAGAAGTAATCAACCAAGGGTGGAAAGGCCAGTCAGGAAATTCACCAGAATCAACATGACTCCATCTCAAGTATTACCTCATCTATTAAGATCCAATTTGGTAACCTTGAAAGAAGCTCCGAAAAACCCCAATACAGCATCCCCTCATTATCATCCCAATCCCCGTTGCGCATATCACTCTGAAAGTCCTGGTCACGATACTAATAACTGTTGGGCCTTGAAGAACAAAATACAAGACCTCATTGAAGCAAAAGAAATTGAGTTTGATGCGCCCGAGAAGCCAAATGTCATTTCTCCTCCTATGTCCAGACATGGTCACAATACCAACGCTATTGAAGAAGATTTATTTGTTACCACAATTGATGAACTCATGACTCCACTTCCAACCATTAAGATAAACTTGTTGAAAGTCGGTGTGTTCCCGGGATGTAATGAAGTTTGCCATCTCTGCTTGTCCTCACCAACTAATTGCCCTTTGTTGAAAGCAGGCATTCAGCGCCTGATAGATAACAAAGAGATTTTGTTTGAAAGTACTCCTGTTTCACCTATTCCTATTGAAGATGTTTCAATCATTACCATTTCCGCCAATTCTTCCAGGGTCTCCACCAAAAGACCCTTTAGAATTACATCAGTTCCAAAAGCAACTCCTCTAATTATCACAATGCCTGGGCCAGTCCCATATGAATCAGACAAAACGGTGTCGTGGAATTACAGAGGGGATATTTACTACCATGGCATCAAACAAGACTGGCCGGCCGCCGAAGATATAAGCTCCAAAGAGGGATATTCTGACATCAACAATATTGCCAGAACTAGCAAAATTACCCTAAGCGGTAGGATCTTTTATTCAGAAATTGCTCCCCCAAAAGTAGTTTTTGGACCCGTGATCATCCATGTGGCTGCTCCAAAAGTTACTTCCGTACCCATAATCATCTCTGCAAGTTCTCCTATTGGCGAAGACGTTACAACCCCTATTATCATTCCTACCAACACTCCTGCTGCTGAGACTCGAGGAAAGGATATTCAAGTGGAGCCTGTCCGGACGAAGGCTTAATCGCTGACTATCCCTGAGACATATAAGAAAGAAATGGAGGAGATCCTAAAAATTATAAAGAGGAGTGACTACGATGTAGTTGAACAATTGGGGCAAACTCCCTCCAAAATCTCCTTGCTGGCATTACTACGGTGTTCCGAGGCACATGCGAAAGCCTTGGTGAGTTTCCTAAAAACAACCCATGTGCCTCAAGAGACGTTTGCTGGTCAATTCCAAGACTGCGTGGCTAGCTTGACAGCGGATAACGGCCTAGGCTTCTCGGATGCTGATTTGACACCAAGGGGAAGAAAGCACAATGAGGCCTTGCATGTCTCTGTAGAATGTAGGGGCACAACTTTGGCCCATGTTTTGGTGGATACTGGCTCATCTTTGAATGTATTACCCAAAAAAGCTCTTGACAGACTTGACTGTGAGGGGTTGACTTTGAAGCCAAGAAACATAGTGGTAAGGGCATTTAATGGCTCGAAGAGGATGTTGCACGGGGAAGTGGATATCCCCATAAAGGTTGGGACTCAAACTTTCAATTCAACCTTTTATGTAATGGATATCTGCCCTTCTTACTCCTGTATGCTAGGACGGCCATGGATCCACAATGCTGGTGCTGTTACCTCTACATTGCACTAGATGCTGAAGTATCCAGTTCAAGGGAAGGTTATCACTGTCCATGGAGAGGAAGAATACATGATCAACCATCTAAATTCCTTCAGATATGTGGAATTGGACGGTAAATTCATTGAAACTCCATTTCAACACTTCGAAGAGGTCCCCCAAGAGGTGACAGTGACCAAGACTGTGTCCCAGATTCCCAAGATTACAAGGCCTCCACTCCGGATGTCATCTCCGAAGGATGCCAAAGCAGTGGTGGAAGAAGGAGGATGCACTATCTTGGGGCAACTTCCGGATATCCCATATAAGTCTGACAAGTTTGGCATAGGTTTCACTTCAAGTGCTCAAAAGGTTGTACGTCGTGCTCGTGCTGGAGGGCCGCCCTTGAAGATTAGAAACTGTGAGGTCAACGCGGTAGAAGATGGTGAAGATGATTGCAACCTGGAGGATTGGATCTTTCCGACTATCAATGGAGGGCTTGGCAATTTGGAGGCCAAAGATTTCATCTCAATCACTTTCATCCCTCAGTAATTTATCTTTACATTTTGTTAGATTTGTAATATTCAAAACAAATTGCACTCTTAAGACCTTGTGTCTTACCCGAGGCACAATGGTCCATTTGTAAGGGTTATTATTTCATCTTCATATGACATCAATGAATCATGGATGTTTTTGCATACAAACCTTTGTGCTCATTGTTTTCGTTCTTTTACATTTTATTTTCTTTCAAAGATAGTTATACCCTTACACACACCCACACTCACAATGCAGGTATCCATCCATGATGGATCCCATGGGTAACAATATTGATATGGCCTTTCGCGACTCTGAGAATCTGATATGCCAAGCCGAAGACGAAGGTGAGGAAGATTGTGAAGTACCAGGGGAACTGGTCAGACTGCTACAACAAGAAGAAAGAACCATTCAGCCTCATGAGGGACCCGTGGATACTATCAACCTGGGTACCAAAGAAGACAAAAAAGAGGTCAAGGTGGGTGCCAATTTGGAACCCAGTGTCAAGAAGTGTCTGATTAAGCTATTGCATGATTATGTCGAAGTCTTTGCCTGGTCATATGAAGACATGCCAGGACTTGATGAAGATATTGTGGTACATCGTCTGCCTAAAAGAGAAGATTGTCCGCCAGTAAAGCAAAAGGTACGTCGAATGAGGCCTGATATGTCAGAAAAGATTAAAGCATAGGTCATGAAACAATTTAACGCTGGATTCTTAGATGTCACCTCTTACCCCCAATGGGTTGCCAATGTTGTTCCCGTGCCCAAAAAGGACGGCAACGTGCGAATATGTGTAGACTACCGAGATCTGAATAGGGCAAGCCCTAAGGATGACTTTCCACTCCCCCACATTGATATCCTAGTCGACAATACGACACAACACAAAGTGTTTTCCTTCATGGACGGATTCTCGGGTTACAACCTAATCAAAATGGCACCTGAGGACATGGAGAAAACAACATTTGTCACACAGTGGGGCACATTCTGCTACAAGGTAATGCCATTCAGATTGAAGAACGCTGGGGAAACCTATCAACACACCATGGTATCTTTATTTCATGACATGATACATCATGATATAGAGGTCTACGTAGACGATATGATAGCCAGATCGCAAACAGAAGAAGAGCATCTCGACCACTTACAACAACTATTTGAGACACTAAAGAAGTATAAGCTGAGGTTGAATCCAAACAAGTGCACATTCGGGGTACGGTCTGGTAAACTCCTAGGCTTTATCGTCAACAACAAGGGTATTGAGGTCGATCCTGCAAAAGTTAAAGCAATACAAGAGATGCCTGCTCCTCGTACTGAGAAGAAATTCAAAGGATTCTTGGGACGTTTGAACTAGATCGCCAGATTCATTTCTCACCTGACAGCTACTTGTGAGCCAATCTTCAAACTATTGAAGAAAGATCAAGTAGTCAAATGGAATGATGAATTCCAAGTTGCTTTTGACAAAATCAAAGAATACTTACAAGAGCCTCCTGTATTGATGCCACCAGTCGAGGGAAGACCGCTGCTCATGTACCTGACTGTTTTAGAAAACTCAATGGGGTGTGTATTGGGGCAGCATGACAAGTCTAGCCGAAAACAGCACGCTATTTATGACCTGAGCAAAAAGTTTACCGACTGTGAAACCAAATATTCACTGCTCGAGAAAACTTGTTGTGCTATGGCATGGGCTGCTCACCGGCTAAGACAGTATATGCTAACTCATACTACCTTTTTGATATCTAAAATGGATCCGATAAAATACATCTTCGAGAAGCCTGCTCTTTCTGGGAGAATAGCTAGATGGCAGATGATCCTAACAGAGTACGACATACAGTATACTACCCAGAAAGCTATAAAGGGCAGTGTACAAGTCGATCACCTTGCTCACCAAGCTGTGGAAGACTACCAGTCCATGAAGTTCGATTTTCCGGATGAAGACATCATGACATTAGACAACTGCGAAGAATTCAGCCGTATGACGGACCTGAACAAGGATCCCGATGGACCTTGTACTTTGATGGAGCCTCCAATGCACTCGGCAATGGTATTGGTGCTATACTTATATCTCCAGAAGGGTGTCATACTCCCTTTACTTCCAGACTTTGCTTCAATTGTACAAATAACATGGCGGAAAACGAAGCATGCATCTTCGGTCTCGGAGTTGCCATAGACTTGGGAATCAAATCCTTATATGTGTTTGGAGATTCAACTTTGGCCATCAGTCATATCAAAGGAGAATGGGGCACCAAACACCCTAACCTTATTCCTTATAAAGAACATGTTTTGACATTGCTACCACATTTTGAGAAGATTACCTTCGAGCATTTCCCGCGAGAAGAAAATCAGCTAGCAGACGCTCTAGCCACAATTTCATCTATGTTTAAACTTAATTGGGATAACGAGGCTCCCCAGATCACCATCGAACGAATGGATGAACCAACCCACTGTCACGAGATTAATACTGAAGAGGTAGTGGACCAGCCTTGGTTTCACGAAGTCAAGAGGTATCTCGAGGCTCAAGAATATTCTGAAGGAGCTTTAATCAATGATAAGAAGTTCTTAAGGAGATTTTCTGCTAAGTTGTTCCTTAGTAACGACATCCTGTATAAACGCAATCATGACTCTGTGTTACTTCGATGCATAGATAAGGTTGAAGCTGAAAGGATCATGGATGAATTACACGAAGGAACTTTTGGAACCCATTCCAGTGGGCATACGATGGAGAAGAAAATCCTACGGGAAGGCTATTATTAGTCTACCATGGAAGCAGATTGCTATCAACACTATCGAACCTGCCACAAGTGCCAAATTTATACTAACAAGGTGCATGTACCTCCGGTTCCTCTGAATGTCTTGACGACTCCTTGGCCCTTCACTATGTGGGGAATAGATATGATTAGGGAAATCAAGCAGACAGCCTCCAATGGACACCACTTCATCCTAGTGGCCATTGACTATTTTACAAAATGAGTGGAGGAATCTTCCTTCGCTTCCGTCACCAAGAACGTTGTTGCCCGCTTCATCAAGCAAAATCTCATTTGCCGGTACGGTATCCCTGAAAGGATCATCACTGACAATGATACAAATCTCAAAAACACTATGATCACCGCCTTGTGCGAGCAATTCAAGATTCAACATCATAATTCTTCTCCCTATCGGCCAAAGATGAATGGTGTCGTTGAAGCTGCAAATAAGAACATTAAAAAGATCATACAGAAAATGACAGTCACATACAAAGACTGGCATGAGATGTTACCATTCCCTTTCCACGGATATCGTACCACGGCCCGCACATCAACTGGGGCAACACCCTATTCTTTGGTTTACGACATGGAAGTTGTCTTGCCTATCGAGGTTCAGATTCCCTCTCTAAGGATTATGAAGGATGCAGAGTTGAACGAAGACGATTGGATCCAGACTCAACTTGATCAACTGAACTTGATTGATGAAAAGACGACACGGATGCCATTCTGATACTCATTGTTTCGGCTTACAAATTAAAAAATCAACAATCACTCTTGGATGGCATCTACGAGCCCACCTCCAACAACTATCCATCATATCTCTGAATGGCAAATCCGCCAACCCTGCTATCTAGGCTTTCATCGCGAAGTAACCCTACTATCCAGGTTCCTTCTCCCTTATCTCCAGACAGAAGTTTACAACACTGAAAGGCCCAGACCCGACCAGATACGGTCAGTTTAATACTTCCCTAGTAGGTCGCTGTACAACCTAGACCCTAACTAGATATACATTCTAATTTCACTCCCTCAATCAAGAGTTAATTCCATAATAGAGTAATGGACAACCGAATCTCCTAGATCTTACTTCCCAGGGCATAAATCAACATTCCTCGGCAGAGTCCTCCTCAACAGCAGGTATAGGAATTATCATCAAGGAATCTCTTATGCAACCGATCTTTTCTGGATGGCATCTTTAAGCCCATCTCCGACGATTCCCCGTCGCCTTCCAAATGGAATCTATAAGCCCATTCCCGACATCACCAATCATAATTACTTCATACGAGTGCAAATTTCTGGGCACTCTAGTGTTCAATCATCTTCCACCTTTAGATCACGAAAGGCAGGCCAGCCAATCTACACCCTCAGGCTTAAGAAGATTGAACAAGGGAAGCTGTTGTACCCCAAAATTTTCCCTCTCATTTCTCAAAGGACCACCCTAAATCCTCATGTTTTCTCCCCTCCGATTTCAAGCCTTGAATTACAAATTTTCCAAGAAATCCATTCACAAGGGCAAAATGGTCATTTGCACACTAAAAAGTCAAACTTTGACTTTTGGATCAAAAATCAAGTTTCAAGAATCATATTTCGTCAGGACACGTTGAAATATGAAGTTTGTTTCACCAACAAATTCAAAAGTCAAAATTCTAAATACTTAGAATTTTTTCTAAGTGTTTAAGAAATATGACAAGCTCAGAACTTCTGATCGGTTTATCACCATGATGCAAGCTGATTCTGGAAGAACTTCTGGCACAAAAGTTATAGATTTTAATAAAATCTAAAACATTGCAGAACAAAACTTCCCCTGTAAATACTGGAATTTCAAGTTATAAATGTTCAAAGACACGTCCATGAAAACTAAACCATTCAGCAAATTCTGAACAATTTCAAGACAAAGTTTGGTCAGAACTTCTGGGCCAGTTTTCACAAAGGTTCAGTAAGAATTTGCAAGGGTAATTCAAAGAAGGTTACAAAGCATGCTGCAAGCGTCCTAGAATGTCTGAGAGCTCCTTCAGAACATGCTGGAGCAAGGAGATACAAAGATCAGAAGTTGGATGTTTACTTTAAATTATGCTGAAGCTGAACCTCTGACCCAGAATCAAGAAATTATGCAAAATCTCACATTGCAGGATTTCTGGTTTGATAAATCTCATCATAATTTAATTCTCAAAACTACTTTTGAGTCTTTATCTAAAGGATTTCCCCATGTGTGGCATAGAAGTACTGTTGTTGTCCTTGAAAAGCAGATTTTTGTACAAAGTTTATGTTGGGCCCATGCTTCGCTTTTGCTTTTGAGGGAACTTTTCCTTAATTCATGCTTACAAATCCAGCTTAAGCACGGCTAAAAGCTGCTAACCACCATACTTTGTACCTTGTACCATATTTGTTTGAAATCGTTTCAAGAACAAGTCAGCGCCTAGCATATGATGGCTGGCTTTTGATTTCTCCAAGCTACTAAATCCTTTCCTATAAATTGAACTACATTGGCAACTGTAAAAGGGTAGAAAAATTAAGAAAGAAAAAGCCTTGAATCCCTGCTAAAATTCCAAGAGCCCAAAGCTGCAACACAAAATACAAAACTTGTTAACATTTGATTTCTTGCTTTCAAACTCCATCTGTTCTCAAGTGTTTCTTAACTAAAACCATCCACACAGTTTCTGATTCACATATTAGAAAGCTATCCTAACTTCTGTGTTCATACTGCAATACACTTTCCATCCACCTCCATCTCAAAGAAGTCAGAACATTATCCCTTGGCTGTTCCAGAAGTTGAAAACTTCCAACCTGCTGGGTACGTGAAGAAATTGCTCAAAACATCACCAGAGTTCAGGACCAACCTCCAGTTTACAGAATCTTTTCCAGCTGCAAGGTAAGATTCTGCTGACTCTCATCATATTAATTAGGCATTGTCAGATTTTGCATCTTTAAAACACAATGTAGATATTCTGGTTCTGATGATGTACATATTCTGAGCTTTCATGCATCTTCCTGCCTAAGTAGAGGGAATCCCAGTTCAGAACTTCATGAAAATTAGGACTCAGAATTAGGATTAGAAAATTCACATTTGCTTCTGATATGTATTGCTGATATATTTTGCTTCTGAAGCATTTTGAAACTTGTCATAATTGTTATATACGTAACTTCTGTTCTGTTAAGAAATGACTAAGTTGCAGATGTTCTGACTAGCATGGAGAGGGATATGAAGTTCTATCAGTGGCATTAGAACTTATGAAAACCTCTTTGTTCCCAACAGATCCAGAACTTCTAACTTTCCCTATTTCTGTTAACGTTTTTTCTGTTTGTGCAGTATGCCTGAGTCAAAACTTCTGACCTCTTCTTTTCAGCATTTGCGCTGATTCTGTCTTTCTTCTCCTTGTTTTTTTTTACCATCACTTTTATTTTATCATTAATCAAAAAACACCAAAACTATTTCAGATTCACATATTATATTTTATTCCTTTCAATACAAAAAGATCAAAAATATATTTCTTAAACCAAACTTATCTCTTTTCTAAAATAAGACAAGTTCATTTCATATTTCCTTGTACATTCTTATCCATTTAAATATGGTTGTAATAATAACTCAGGATTTAATTTTATTTGCAACCCCCATTCATAAATATGTACCCCCATCCCCTAAATATTGTAATAGTGTAGGACTTTACATTTCTGCAATTTATCACTTTCAAACGTAAATGCTAGTAATTAGGGTGTGTATGGAAAGACATGAAATTGACAAATATATCACCTTAATTAAGACTAAAATGCATGCAATCAAACACATTCTGCACCCATGCACCCTTAAGGTTAACTCCACTTGTTGCCTAAAAATGGTCATGTTACGCATGTGGGGTGTCTTAGCAAAACCAATCGAAGTACAAGATCATAGTCCCTCGATGACGCTATTCAAAGTTGCCTTACAAATGATCTTAGTCCCTAAAATAAAATGCTAAGATACCTTGCAACATTGCTTTCTATGACTACACAAAACATCCCAACGTCTGTCCCTTCACATCCAACGATGGGGCTTCTTACCAAAACAGTGGTAAGATAGAAACGTCTAAAGAAGGAGGAAAAGAACACCTAAGACCTTTTGAGTAGGTAGATTTGCTCCTAGTTGCTTGCTTGCACACAAAAAAAACATTCTATACACCAAAACTCTCACTTTGAAACATTTTCAAAAGACAACACTTTGTATGCATTCTTATAGAAACGAGAGCCATTACAGAGAAAAACCCTTTTCAAAAAACACATCCCACAAACACCTATTTGAACTATTTTCAAAAAAACACTTTGTTTGCATTCTTATAGAGACGAGAATCATTACAATGTAACATTTTCAAAATACTTTCAAAACCCACATCACAAAGCACAATTTCAAAACAAAAGCAAGTGATCTAGCAAGTAACTAAGAGCCCATGGAAAACCATGGATGAAAAGGGTGCTACCTTCCCTTTTCATAATCTACCCCCTGAACTCAAGAAAACATTTCTAAAGTTCTTTCCTGTGCTTTTTCACCTTTCCTTATTGGATAAAAGAAAAGTCGGTGGCGACTCTTGCTAAACTGCAACATTTTCGAACACAAACACAAAACAACCAAGTCAGTTCTCCCACCGCATCACAGAATTGGCGACTCTGCTGGGGAAAATTCTAAAAGTGGGGTTACCTTAGGGAATAGATCACATTTATTTGCTTACATTGTTTGACCTGTATGCTTTACATTATGGTTCTTTGTTTGGGTTTGAATCCTCTACCTGGACTTGGGACACCTTATAGGTAAGTAGAAATACGTTGTGGAAATTGTGCGGGGTATACCAACATGGTCTAAGCAATAGCTACGTTAGTGTGACATATTTGTGGGTACCCATAGCCTTTGAGTTAATCAAAGAGAATACGGGGCCGCTGAGTGATGTCATGAAGCACTAATGAACTTTTAGAACCTTACTTGACCAACTTGGCCTTTAGAACGTAGTGGGATGATCGGCTTTGGTGAAGTCCAAAGTTGGTAGATACTCGATACTACACTCATTGAGGTTTGGTTTCTTGGGATATTTTGGTCACCATTAAAGAGGCTTGTGCTGAAACAATGACCAAGGAAACAAACTACTGATATTGAGCTCCTTAGAACCCGGTTACTATTACTAGGACATGTTTGAGCCAACTAAAGTTCAAGAGGGTACTTACCTATAAAACTCCATACAAGCCTAAACCTAAGGATTTGTTTGCTTTGTTTGTATATACATACTTGTACATAACATCATGAACATCATATACATCCACTAACCATTTCAAGGATTTTGGGATTCATCTTTGTTCTTGTTTTGTAGGATATGGACTCACTTCGCAGGAAAACTATTCAAGTCAACCTTGTGAGAATCCCTCTACAACTTAAGGAGATAGTTTCAAGGATTCTTGAGGACTCTCCATTCACTGAGAGACATGGTCTCCTACTCAACTTGGTCACCTCCAACACAGATGAGGACATGATGAAGGTGCTCTTTCTGTTCTTTGACCCTTTGCACCATTGCTTCACATTTCCCGACTATCAACTTGTGCTTACTTTGTAAGAATTATCACAACTCTTGAGGATTCCCATTCTTAATTAACTACCTTTCAACAGTGCTGAAAGAGATCCAAATCCAGAAGAGATTGCTCAAGCTTTACACTTGCACTCATCTGATGTCACAACTCATTGGGAAACAAGGAGTGGTGTCAAAGGTTTCTTAGCAAAGTTCTTGTTTGAGAAAGCCCAAAACTATTGGAATTCCTTAGACTTGCAAGCCTTTGAGGAAATTGTGGCTCTCCTCATCTATGGGATGGTTTTGTTTCCAAATCCTGACCAACTCATAGATATCAACACCGTCAAAATCATCATATCATGCAAACCGATGCCTACATTGCTAGGGGATATCCTACACTCTTTTCAAACTCGCACAATGAGGAAAAGAGGTGTTCTCATGTGTTGCACTCCTCTCTTGGAAAGATGGTTTATTTCTCATCTTCCTCAACTAGTCTTAAAGAATGAGCAGTGTTCAAGGTGGTCACAAAGGTTGATGACACTCAAACATTCAGACATTCATTGGTGCTCCCATTCCAAAGAGAATGTTATCATTGTCGACCGTTGTGGAGAATTTCCTAATGTCCCTTTACTTGGCATTAGGGGAGGAATCACCTATAACCCATGCTTAGCCTTAAGACAATTTGGTTACGCCCGAAGGGATGGCCCACACGAGATGTTGATTCAAGGTTTGGTATTCAACTACGACAACGACTATCAAGGTCTTTGCCAGAGATTTATCCGAGCTTGGAGGATTCTAAACAAGGTGGATAGCAAGACTTTGGGACATAATAATTCCATCCCTCTTGAGCCTTACCTCAAATAGGGACGAACTTGTGCTCAGAATCTTATGATGCCTTACCCTTCCATTTTCCCGGTAATCATTGAGCCCGTCAAGGAGGGAGATGTTCCATACACTATCCTACATCCTGACATGCCCACATCTCTTGAAGACCTACAAAGGGATTGGATACGACTTAAAGGAGAGCAAGATACCTTGCAACATTTCTTTCTATGACTATACAAAACGTCCCAACGTTCGTCCCTTCACATCAAACGATGGGGCTTCTTACCAAAACAATGGTAAGATAGCAACGTTTAAAGGAGGAGGAAAAGAACACCTAAGAACTTTTGAGTAGGTAGATGCGCTCCTAGTTGATTGCTTGCACACAACAAAAACATTCTATACACCAAAACTCTCACTTTGAAACATTTTCAAAAGACAACACTTTGTATGCGTTCTTATAGAAATGAGAGCCATTACAAAGAAAAACCCTCTTCAAAATCACTTTCAAAAAACACATCCCACAAACACGTCTTTGAACTATTTTCAAAACAACACTTTGTATGCATTCTTATAGAGACGAGAATCATTACAAAGTCACATTTTCAAAATACTTTCAAAACCCACATCACAAAGCATAATTTCAAAACAAAAGCAAGTGATCTAGCAAGTAACTACGAGCCCATGGAAAACCATGGATGAAAATGGTGCTAATACCTTCCCTTTTCATAATCTACCCCCCGAACACAAGAAAACATCTCTAAAGGTATTTCCTGTGCTTTTTCACCTTTCCTTATTGGATAAAAGAAAAGTCTTTGGCGGCTCTTGCTAAACCGCAACATTTGCGAACACAAACACAAAACAACCAAGTCAGTTCTCCCACCGCATCACACTCTCCATTTACCAAGAGACATGGTCGCATACTCAACTTGGTCACCTCTAACACAGATGAGGATATGATGAAGGTGCTCTTTTAGTTCTTTGATCCTTTACACCATTGCTTCACATTTCCCGACTATTAACTTGTGCCTACTTTGGAAAAATTCTCCCAACTCTTGAGGATTCCCATTCTCAATCAACTACCTTTCAACGGTACAGAAAGAGACCCAAAGCCAGAAGAGATTGCTCAAGCTCTACACATGCACTCATCTGATGTCACAAATCACTGGGAAACAAGGAATGGTGTCAAGGGCTTCCTAGCAAAGTTCTTGTTTGAAAAAGCCCAAAGCTATTGGAATTCCTTAGATCTGCAAGCCTTTGAGGAAATTGTGTCTCTTATCATCTACGGGATGGTTTTGTTCCCAAACCTTGACCAACTCATAGATGTGAACGCCGTCAAAATCTTCATATCCCGTAATCCGGTGCCTACATTGCTAGGAGACATTCTACACTCCTTTCACACTCACACAATGAGGAAAAGAGGTGACCTTATGTGTTGCACTCCTCTCTTGGCAAGATGGTTTATTTCTCATCTTCCGCAATCTGTATTAAAGAATGAGCAAGGTTCAAGGTGGTCACAAAGGTTGATGACGCTCAAACATTCAGACATTCATTGGTGCTCCTGATCCAAAGAGAATGTTATCATTGTCGACTGTTGTGGAGAATTCCCTAATGTCCCTTCACTTGGCATTAGGGGAGGTATCACCTACAACCTCTATTTATCCTTAAGACAGTTTGGTTATGCCTGAAGGGATGGCCCACATGAGATGCTGATTCAAGGTTTGGTATTTGACTATGACAATGACGATCAAGGTCTTCGCCAGAGATTTATCTGAGCTTTGAGGATGTTGAACAAGGTGGATAGCAAGACTTTGGGGCACAATAATTCCATCCCTCTTGAGCCTTACCTCAAATGGGTACGAACTCGCGCTCAAAGTCTTATGATGCCTTATCCCTCTGTTCTCCCGGTAATTATTGAGCCTGTTAAGGAGGGAGATGTTCCATACACTATCCTACATCCTTACATGCCCACATCTCTTAAAGACTTACAAAGGGGTTGGATACAACTTAAGGGAGAGAGAGATACTTTCGAAGCCCAATTCTACGCAAGCGAGAAGAAGGTTTTGGAACTCACTAGGCTACTTCATGAGGAGTAGACTCTGAATGCCTACATCGCACCAAAGAGAATGCGTACTACCTTTTTATCTTAGAGTTTTTGTATTATTTTGCCCGAGAAGGCATTGATGTACTCAAGCTTTAATCTATTAATATAACGTGTGTTTCCTTTTTGTCTAAAACAAATTTGAATCTTAAAATCCTTGAAATCATTACATATGCATATACCATTCATCATAACATAAGCAGGTATTTTGCAACAAATCTCCTAATCTCTCTACTATTTATTTCAGTAAGATGGATCTCGAGCAAACAGTGAAGGACCTCCAAGCTCAGAATACACAGTTTTAACAGTTGCTCTTGACCCTAGCCAAAGGACAACAAGAGTTAAAGACTTTGCTAGCAGAGGAGAAGAAAAAGAAGGAAAAGAAGGTAATCGGGGTCCTAAACATGGGAAGGAGATTTCATGAGCAGAAAATAAGGACCTTAAACTTTGCAACGACATCCGGTGAAAGAGACAATCAAGATGGGAAAGGCAAGGAAAAAGTTGTCCCGTCAGAATCGGAAGAGGAAGAGGAAGAAGAAGACTATTCTGAAGAATAATACCCTCAAGCCGATGACAAGTATAAACATCTCGAAGAGCGGTTGAGTGCGATGGAAATCCAAAAAGTGCCTGGCTTGGACTTTGAGGAATTAGGTTCAGTGTCAGAGATTGTTATTCCTCCGAAATTCAAAGCACCTGTGTTTGCCAAATATGTCGGAGTCTCATGCCCTAAAATTCATATTCGATCCTATGTGAGGAAAATCCAGCTCCATACCGCTGACAAAGACTTATGGGTACATTTCTTCTAAGACAGTCTATCTGGAACTCAACTTGACTGGTTTTACCAACTAGAAGGAGCCAACGTCCATAACTGGGGAGATCATGCTGCAGCCTTCTACAAACAATACCAATACAATGTTGATCTTGCGCCTACCCGTACTAAATTCCAGAGTATGGCCATGGTTTCCAATGAAGGTTTCAAAGACTATGCATAAAAATGGAGAGACTTGGCTGGAAGAGTTCAACCCCCTCTATCTGAGAGAGAATTGGTAGACATGTTCTTGGGCACCTTGTCTGGTCCCTTCTTCAATCATTTAATTGGAAGTTCATCTACAAGCTTTACTGAACTAATATTGACCGGAGAAAGGGTAGAAGCCGGTATAAAGAGTGGAAATATTCAGAAATATGCATCTTCTTCTGCAGCTGTAAGGAAGCATTTCATCGAAAAGAAAGAGGTGGTTGCTGTATATCTGTAAAGAAACCAAGATAGAACCAAATGCCGACCAATGGTGGGGGCTGTTATGATTCCTAAGCCTGCGTCTGATCAACAAGGAAATAATCAACCAAGGATGGAAAGGCCAGTCAGGCAGTTTACCAGAATCAACATGACCCTATCTCAAGTATTACCGCATCTACTAAGATCTAATTTGGTGACCTTGAAAGAAACTCCGAAAAACCCCAACACAACATCTCCTCACTATGATCCCAATTCCTGTTGCGCATATCACTCTGAAAGTCCCGACCATGACACTAATAATTGTTGGGCTCTAAAGAACAAAATACAAGATCTCATTGAAGCAAAAGAGATTGAATTTGATGCGCCTGAAAAGCCAAATGTCATTTCTACCCCTATGCCCAGACATGTCCATAATACCAATGCCATTGAAGAAGAAATATTTGTTACTTCAGTTGATGAACTTATGACCCCACTTCTGACTATCAAAGTGAACTTGTTGAATGCCAGTGTGTTCCCGGGCTGTGATGAAGTTTGCCATTTTTGTTTGTCCTCACCAACCAATTCTCCTTTGTTGAAAGCAGGTGTTCATTGCCTAATAGATAACAAAGAGATTTTATTCGAGACGACTTCTGTTCCACTTATTCCTTTTGAAGTTGTTTCTATCATTACCATTTCCGCCAATTCTTTCAGGGTCTCCACCAAAAGCCCCGTTAGAATTACATCAGTTCTGAAAGAAACTCCTTTAATAATTACAATGCCTGGACCAGTCCCATATTCGTCAAACAATACCGTACCATTGAATTATGGAGGGGATGTCTACTACCATGGTATCAAGCAGGACTGACCAGCCACCGAATATTCAAGCTCTGAGAAGGTCAACTCCGACATCAGTAATATTGTAGGAACTAGCAAGATTACCCGAAGTGGTAGGATCTTCTCTCCAGAAATTGCTCCCCCAAAAGCAGTTTCTAGACCCGTAATCATTCTTGTTGTTGCTGCTCCTCCGAAGGCCATTCCCAATCCTACAATTATCTCCAACAATACTCCAACTGACAAAGCCACTACAACCGCTATTATTATTCCTACTGACACTCCTGCTGCCGAGTTAACCGAGACTCGAGGTAAAAATATGCTGATTGAGCCTGTCTGGATGAAGGCTCAGTCATTGGCTATCCCTGAGACCTCCCGGAAAGAGATGGAGGAAATTATGAAGATCATAAAAAGAAGCGACTACGATGTATTTGAACAACTGGGGCAAACTCCCTCTAAAATTTCCATGCTGGCATTCCTACTATGTTCTGAGGCGCATGCAAAAGCCTTGGTAAAATTCCTGAAAACTGACCATGTACCCCAAGAGACATCTGCCGATCAGTTTCAAGACTGCGTAGCCAGCTTGACTACAGATAATGGCCTAGGTTTTTCGGATGCTGATTTAAAACCAAGAGGAAGTGTGATACGGTGGCCAGAACTGGACTGTTTTGAAATGCTGGTTTGCGTTTTGCGTTTGTTTTCGCAAAATGTCGCGGTAAGCAAGAGTCGCGACCGACTTTTATTTTATCCAACAAGGAAAGGAAAAAAGCACATAAAAATTCCTTTTTCGAGATATTTCTGAGTACGGGGGGGTAGATTTATAGAAAGGGAAGGTATTAGCACCCTTTCTATCTGTAGTTATCTATGGGCTCTTAGGTACTTGCTCATCATTTTCAAAATTGTTTTCTTTGTGTTTGTGGGTTTTGAAAAGTTTTTGTTTTAACTTCGATTTAACTCTTGCTTCTGTCTTCAAGAGTGTAATGAAGTGTTTTTGAAAAATTGTTCGTAAAAGAGTGTAAGTGTGAAAAATTTATTTGGAATGAGCAAGTACTTACGAACTAATCTACCTACTCGGAAAAGGAATCATTCTATGTTTGTTTCCTTTAGACAATACTATCCCACTATTAATGAGTAGGTAGCACCATCGTTGGAGTTTTGAGGGTCAATTCGAAAGGGACATACAGTCACTAAAGCAACGTTAGGACGTCTTAGTGGTAACCCTAATGTCTTAGATCATTTATCCGAGGCAACAATGTTTGAGGCAACCTTTCCGAGGCAACTATGATCTTTTAGACAAGAGGACGACCTCTAAAACGACCTATGCTCAATGACCGTTTTAACAAAGGCAACCAAGTGGGAGTGTACCCTAGGAGTGCGCATGTGCGAGTGTGTTGATTTTAGTTATTTATCTTTGCGCATTTAGGGTGATCTAACTGTTTAAAATTAGTCATACATTCTTGTCATGCAAACCCTAATTATTCACATATCTAGCAGTTAATAATTTGCAGAAATTAAAATGCGGAAAGTAAACTAAACTATTACAAGGCTTCGGGTATTTACATAGCCAAAAACAAACCCTTTGAAATTAAAAAGCGGTAAAAATAAATAAATATCCTAATTTAATTATTACAAACTGGGAGAAGATACAATAATTGGATAAAAAATAAAAGCGCGCGCGAAAATTAGATTGAATGCGAAATTAGGGTTTTGACCCTTCTATCCTAATTAAAAGGAAAATTTTTTTTGTTGTTTTTAATATAAAAAAGAAATAGGGTTTTTCTAAATTAAGAATGCAATTAATTAGTTAATTAAGTTAATTAATGAAAAAATAATTAAATGACATTTTTTTGGATTTTTGATATTTTAGGAAAGAAATAAAATAATTAAGTTAGTGATAAAACCTAGTTATTCTAATTAATTTTAATTATTTGCAAAATAAATTAAAGTTATCTAACATAAATAACCTAATTAGTTAATTGATTTTTTTACTAAAAAATAAATATCTAAAGTTTAATTTGGACGTGAAATATTTTTTGGTGATTTTTGATAAAAAGAAAATTAATTTTGGTTAATAAAATCAATAGAAAATAAATTAAACAGAATAAATAAAAAAAAGATGAGAGATGGGCCTTAAATTATGGGGTGCCAATAGCAGGAATTTGGGCCCAAAATGATGAAGATCCATGCTGACTTTTGATTCCAGTGTATATGCGTTGACTTGGCCTATGGTGTGCTTGCAATGGTGGCCACCAGATTTGGCCATCTGGCCATCTGGCATGTTGGATGATGAGGGAGTATGATGGACCTCCTGGCTTTGCACGCATTGGATCTCCTAAAATAATAATGAAAAATAGCAAATGCTGGAGGCAGGGATTGAACCCCTGACCTCCAGCCTCTAACGCCTTAAGAACCTGCGTGGCCACCACTGGGGCGTTTTGTTTTTATTGTACACTGATGATATAATAATAATATGAGAAAACAAATATTAGTGGAAACAAAAAATAAAACGCGCGCTAACGTTTAAACAAGCCAATGGTGGGACGACAACTAATCGTCTCCTTCCCCTCTCAGTGGCTAAAGGTTTTGAGACCTATACCCACGGACAATGTATGTCACCGTAACCATGCCAATCTCCAAAATCATGTACAGGTAATATAAATGAACACCAAGGCCATGGTTAGAACCGTCTCCTTCTTCTGTAACACAACCGTACCCATTACAAAGGCCAATTGTCCCTGAAATAATAAGCCCTAAAACCAAGCTCGAAAACCTAGCAATGGTGATTAACGCTACAGGCCATATAAATGAAATTGAATAATGCCAAAAGTTTGAAAATGCTTCATAGATCAACAATATGCCATTAATTCATGTTAACAATGCTTAAATTTCAAGATGCGAATTCAAGAACAGGGCGAGGTTATGAACGACTTACAGTGCGATTAGGGACTTGAACGGACTTGTTCTTGATAGCTTTAGGTTCCTGAGAGTGCCAGGAAGCGATTGGGATTGATAACAAGCCTCGATGAAGCCTCTAACTATCAATTCGATCTCACACTTTTTGCCTTTTTTTTCCAATTCTGGTTCTCGTTCTAGCACCCTCTTCCAAGCTGTTTCTAGGTCTGCCTCGCCTCCTTATGTATCAAACAATGCATTAGGGTTGATCATTGTGTCCAAATCTTCCTTCTTCAATGCTTTTGATATTTGATTTGATTCCCTTTGAAAACCTTCAAAATTTGGCTTCTTTTCAATCTTTTTGTGCACATATGCCTTTACACGAGTTTGAATGCTTGCAATCTCTAATTTAAGACCTGAAATGATCACAAAATCCTTGGTTTTCAATATTTTTTATTTTACTTGATTTGTTTTTATTTAATTTGAATTAATTAAAATAAAAATAAAAATAAAAAATAAAAATAAGATATGGGCAAGTGGAAAAGGCTAGAGCACGTGGGATATGTTGCCAACTCAAAACAAGTGAAAAAGATTGAGCCCATTTGGCAAAATTTGAAGTTTTGGGGATAGTTGACTTTTGGCAATTTTGCAAAAAAGGTCAACTTCAACAATGCATAACTTCCTCAATTTTGACTCTTTGGAGGTGTTCTTGGACTTCTTAGAAAGCTTGAGATGTCCTCTAATCAACCCTTTTGGTCTCATATTATTTTGATATTCCATGCTCATGTATGAAGCTTTGAATAAAAAGGTGTTCTTGTTGACTTTTCAAAATGACCTATAATGTCCAAATTCATAACTTCTTGTGAGTGCATATCTTGAACTTGGGAGATGAATATGGATTGTAGGGAATTGCATCCTATTCAAAATGAGCTTTGGATGGGTCATTTCTCGTAAGGTATGAGAAAGTTATGCCTGGTAAAAGTTGGGTTGACTTTTCCTACAAAACCCTAATTTAGCAACATTTGAATCTTGATGAATTATGAGCAATCCTTGATGAATCATGATCAACCATTGATAAAATGCTGAAATATACTTCAAAATTAGGATGTTGACCAAAAATCTTGAAGTTTGACTGTATTTGGGCCACAGTTGACTTTTGCCCTAGCACATTCGATTTTTGGACCTTTAAGCAATTGACTGAGCAAACTTCCTCTGCAAGGCTTGAAACTTGACATGGATGATCTTGAGAACATATTAGGACATTGGTGAGCCCTTGGGATCACTTGTACTCAATTATCTTGATGCAACATGAAACCCTAATTTGGGGTAGACTGTCTTAGGAGAGAGCTTGTCTGGCCAACCCTTGGACTACCTTGAGCAACTTGGGGATCTTTCTTGAAATGTTTTGAGAAATATGGGAGGGCAAATTTTAGGGTACAACAGGAAGGAAAGATAATGAGGCATTGCATGTCTCAGTTGAATGTAGGGGCACAACCTTGGCCCATGTTTTGGTGGACACTGGCTCATCTCTGAATGTATTGCCTAAAAAAGCTCTTGATAGGCTTGACTGTAAGGGATTGACATTGAAGCCAAGTAACATAGTAGTAAGGGCTTTTGACGGCTAGAAAAGGATGGTAAATGGGGAGGTAGAAATTCCCATAAAAGTTGGAACACAAACATTTGATTCAACTTTTTACGTAATGGATATTCGTCCCTTATATTCTTGCTTGCTAGGACGACCATGGATTCACAATGCTGGCGCTGTCACTTCTACGTTGCACCAAATGCTGAAATATCCGATTCAAGGGAAGATTATCATTGTTCATGGAGAAGAAGAGTATATAATCAGTCATCTCAATTCCTTCAGATATATGGAATTAGATGGTGAATTTATTGAAATTCCATTCCAACACTTTGAAGAGGTCCTGCAAGATATAGTAGTAACTAAGGCTGTTCCCAAGATCACAAGGCCTCCACTCCAGATGTCATCTCTGAAGGATGCCAAAGCAGTTGTAGAAGAAGGTGGGTGCACTATCTTGGGGAAACTCCCAGATATCCCATACAAGTCTGACAAGTTTGGCCTGGGTTTCACTTCAAGTGCTCAGAAGGTTGTACGCCGCGCTCGCGTCGGAGGACCACCCCTGAAGATCAGCAATCACGAGGTCAACACCGTAGAAGGAGATGAAGATAGCTATGACATAGAGGATTGGATATTCCCGACTGTTAGTGGAGGGCTCAACAACTGTGAGGCTAGAGATTTTGTCCCGATCACTTTTATCCCATAGTAATTTGTCTTTACATTTTGTTGGATCTGAAATATTAAAACAATTCGCACTCTTAAAACCTTGTGTCTTACCCGAGGCACAATGGTCCAATTGTAAGGGTTATTATCTCATTTTCATATGACATCAATGAATCATGGACGTTTTTGCATACAAACTTTTATGCTCATTGTTTTTCTTCTTACATTTTTATTTCTTTCAAGGATAGCTATACCCTTACACACACTCACACTCACAATGCAGGTATACATCCATTCAGGATCCCATGGGTAACAATACTGCTATGGCCTTTTGTTACTCTGAGAATCTAATCTACCAAGCCGAAGACAAAGGTGAGGAAGATTGTGAAGTACCAGGAGAATTTGACAGACTACTACAACAAGAAGAGAGAACCATTCAATCTCACGAGGAACCCGTGGATACAATCAATTTATGTACCGAAGAAGACAAAAAAGAGGTCAAAGTGGGTGCCAATATGGAACCCAGTATCAAGGAGCGTCTGATTTAGTTATTTCACGATTATGTCAAAGTCTTTTCCTGGTCGTACGAAGACATGCCAGGACTTCATGCAGGCCAGGACTTCATGCAGATATTGTGGTACATCGTCTGCCTACAAGAGAGGATTGTCCGCGAGTAAAGCAAAAGGTTCGCCGCATGAGGCCTGATATGTCAGAAAAGATTAAAGCAGAAGTCATGAAGAAATTCAATGCTGGATTCTTGGCCGTTACCTCTTATCCCCAATGGGTTGCCAATGTTGTTCCCGTGCCCAAAAAGGACGTCAAGGTGCGAATGTGTGTGGACTACAGAGATTAGAATAGAGCAAGCTTTAAGGATGATTTTCCACTCCCTCACATTGATATTCTAGTTGAAAATACGGAACAACACAAAGTGTTTTCCTTCATGGACGAATTCTCAGGTTACAACCAAATCAAAATGGCGCCTGAGGACATGGAGAAAAAAACCTTTGTCACGCAGTGGGGAACTTTCTGCTATAAGGTGATGCCATTCAGACTGAAGAATGCTGGGGAAACCTATCAACGTGTCATGGTAGCTTTATTTAATGACATGATACATCATGAAATAGAGGTCTATGTGGACGACATGATAGCCAGATCTCAAACCGAAGAAGAGCATCTTGATCACTTACAAAAACTGTTTGAGAGATTGAAGAAGTATAAACTGAGGTTGAATCCAAATAAATGCACATTTAGGGTACGGTCTGGTAAACTCCTAGGTTTTATTGTCAGCAACAAATGTATTAAAGTAGATCCTGCCAAGGTAAAAGCAATACAAGAGATGCATGCTCCTCGTACTAAGAAGGAAGTCAGAGGGTTCTTGGGACGTTTGAATTACATTGCCATATTCATCTCTCACCTGACAGCTACTTGTGAACCAATCTTCAAATTGTTGAAGAAAGATCAGGTAGTCAAATGGAATGACGAGTGCCAAGTTGCTTTTGACAAAATCAAAGAATACTTACAAGAGCCTCATGTGTTGATGCCATCAATCGAGGGAAGACCGTTGATCATGTATCTGACTATTTTAGAAAACTCAATGGGGTGTGTATTGGGGCAGCATGACGAGTCTGGCCGAAAAGAGCATGCTATTTACTACCTGAGCAAAAAGTTTACCGACTGTGAAACCAGATATTCACTGCTCGAGAAAACTTGTTGTGCTCTGGCATGGGCTGCTCGCCAGCTAAGACAATATATGTTGACTCATACTACTTTGTTGATATCTAAAATGGATCCGATAAAATACATCTTCGAGAAACTTGCTCTCTCTAGGAGAATAGCGAGATGGCAGATGATCTTGACAGAATATGACATATAGTATACTACCTAGAAAGCAATAAAGGGCAGTGTATTAGCTGATCACCTTGCTCACCAAGCTGTAGAAGACTACCAATCCATGAAGTTCAAATTTCCAGATGAAGAGATCATGACGGTTAATAACTGTGAAGAATTCAGCCCATATGACGGACCTGAACAAGGATCTCGATGGACCCTGTTCTTTGATGGGGCATCCAATGCACTTGGCAATGGTATCAGTGTTGTACTCATATCTCCGGAAGGGTGTCATACTCCCTTTACCGCAAGACTTTGCTTTAATTATACAAATAACATGGCAGAATACGAAGCATGCATTTTTGGTCTCAAAGCTGCCATAGATTTGGGGATCAAATCCTTAAATGTATTCGGAGATTCAGCTTTAGTCATCATCTAGATCAAAGGGGAATGGGAAACCAAACGCCCTAACCTTATCCCCTACAAAGAACATGTGTTGACATTGATCCCACATTTTGAGAAGATTACCTTCGAGCGTTTTCCGTGAGAAGAAAATCAGCTAGCAGACGCACTAGCCACAATGTCATCCATGTTTAAACTTAATTGGGATAACGATGCTCCCCAGATCACCATCGAACGAATGGAAGAACCAGCGCACTGTCACGATATTAATACTGAAGAAGTAGTGGACCAACCTTGGTTTCACGAAATCAAGAAGTATCTTGAGGCTCAAGAATATCCAGAAGGAGCTTCAATCAATGATAAGAAGTTCTTAAGGAGATTCTCTGCTAAATGTTTCCTTAGTAACGACATTCTTTACAAATGCAACCATGACTCTGTGTTACTTCGGTGCGTAGATAAGGTTGAAGCTGAAAGGATCATGGCTGAATTGCATGAAGGCACTTTTGGCACCCATTCCAGTGGGCATACGATGGCAAAGAAAATCCTACAGGCAGGCTATTACTAGTCTACCATGGAAGCAGATTGCTATCAACACTCTCAAACTTGCCATAAATTCCAGATTTATGCTGACAAGGTGCACGTGCCTCCGGTTCCTTTGAATGTCTTGACGACTCCTTGGCGCTTTGCTATATGGGGAATTGATATGATTTGGGAAATCAAGCCGACGGACTACAATGGACACCGCTTCATCTTAGTGGCCATTGATTATTTTACAAAGTGGGTGGAGGCAGCTTCGTTCACTTCCGTTACCAAGAATGTTGTCGCCTAGTTCATCAAGAAGAACCTCATTTGCCGGTACGGTACCCCGGAAAGGATCATCACTGACAATGGTACAAATCTCAACAACATTATGATCACCGCCTTGTGCGAGCAATTCAAGATTCAACATCATAATTCTTCTCCTTACCGGACGAAGATGAATGGTTTTGTCGAAGCTGCAAATAAGAACATTAAAAAGATCATACAGAAAATGGCAGTCATATACAAAGACTGGCATGAGATGCTACCATTCTCTCTCCACGGGTATCGTACCACAGTTCGCACATCAATCGGGGCAATACCCTATTCTCTGGGTTACGACGTGGAGGTTGTCTTACATATTGAGGTCTAGATCCCCTCTCTGAGGATTATGAAGGATGCAGGGTTGAACAAAGATGATTGGATCCAGACTCGACTTGATCAACTGATTTGATTGGTGAGAAGAGACTCACTACTGTTTTCCATGGTCAAATGTATCAAAAACGGATGATCAAGGCTTTCAACAAGAAAGTCAGACGCCAAGTGTATCAAGTTGGGGACCTAGTGATCAAACACATCATATTGCCACAAGGTGATCCCAGGGGAAAATGGACTCCTACCTATGAAGGATCGTTTGTAATCAAAAACATATTCTCTGGTGGGGCAATGATATTGACCACCATGGATGGCGACGACCTGCCGCATCCTACGAACGCAGACATAGTCAAAAGATACTACGCATAAGAGACCCGCTAGGTCGACACACCTAGGCAAAACAAGGGCATCCCGGTGAACCAAAAGGTTCGGGCAAAAATTAGGGATAAAACAAAAAGAATCTGTACACCCGGCAAGTTGAAAACCTGAAAGGACGAATTGGGCAAAAAAGGGTTTCCTGGTGGACTGAAAACCCGAAAGGGCGGTCCAGGCAAAAGTTAGGGAATTAAAGCGTATGACTATGTCCCGTTGGATCACCTTACGAACAACTTGCAAACTCGACTTTCCTGACCAATTCAATCATCTTCGGACAAGGCAAAAAATATACAAGATGCTTAGAGATACGAAGGCTATAGAAGAATGGGAACCCCATGGGATGATTACACATAGCTATCTTTTCTTCGTACTAAAATTTTCATTTTTTCGCGACGGCGTTCTCCTACTAGAATGTTTGTATCACTGTACAAAAATACTTGCTCAAAGTCAATACAAAGATATTCCTTTGAAAGTGAAAAACTATTTGTTTTTCTTTACTCTTGTGTTTTGTTTAGAAAAACGTTCAATGATTCGTTGTTGAACATATGCATTTGAACATAATTACTGTTTACAAATAAACAAAACAAAAGACAATCATCTTTAAGAGGTAGGGATATCTCTATATACTATTTCCATAAATCCCCCATAATTTGTAGTTTAATTCCCAGTGGAACAAGCTTCTAATTATCAATCCCCAGTTGAAGTCGTTCAATTTCTCAGGATTTTCCAATAGGATTTTGCAAGCAGTACACGACATTCCCCTTACAACGGAGTTTATTTCTCTAAGCGGAAATTCATCAACACTTCAACTTCACAACATGAAGACTGACATATCCTCAGCAATATACAGGGATTTATTTTCCCCAATCCAATAGAAGTACCGCAGAATCAGCTCACATACGTATACATTGCATCCATATATCATAAACATTGATAACACAAATGCATCATACCATGCATTTCATACAACATGACTTTGCATTTTAGCTAACATTTTACCCTTTTCAGGATAAGGTTAATAGTTACCATTGACAATGTTCAACTTTCAGATACAATTCGGATACGCTCCAGATACAGACGCCATTCTGATACTCATTCAGATTCAACTTTCATATACAATTCAGATATGCTCCAGACACGGATGCCATTCTGATACTCATTCAGATTCAACTTTCAAATACAGTTCAGATACGCTCCAGATACGAACGCCATTCTGATACTCATTCAGATTCAACTTTCATATACAGTTCGGATACGCTCTAGACACGGATGCCCTTCTGACACTTGTTCAAAACTAGTTTTCAAAAACAGTTCAGATATGCTCCAGACACGGATGCCATTCTAATGATCATTCAAAATCAGCTCCCAGATACAGTTCAGATACGCTCCAGACACAGACGCCATTCTGATACCCATTCTTACAGCTTACAAATTAAAAACCAACAATCACTTTTGGATGGAATCTTTTAAGCCCATCACCTACATCATTCTATCACCTCTCCAAATGGCATCTTTAAGCCCATTCCCTCAACCATCACATCACCGAGTGCAAATTTCTGGGCACTCTAGTGTCCAATCATCTTCCACCTTCAAGTCACGACTGGCAAAACACGCCAATCTAACTCTTCAGGGTTAAGAAGATTGAACATGGGCAGCTGTTGTACCCCAAAATTTTCCCTCTCACTTATCAAGAATTTTCTCACAAGATCTCATTGGGCTTAAGACTGCACTAGGGTTTGATCAGCTCAAGACACCTCCTTATGCATTGATGACCAAAATTAGGGTTTGAGTTTGCACAAGGATTTTTGAACTATCAATGCTTCATATGACTTTCATGGATCATTATGGACCCCCAAGATTACTCATATCAAGTTTCAAGCCTTGGATCACACTTTTGATCAGTCAATTAAATAGTTGACCTAAAAATTAGCTGTATTGGGGAAAAAGTCAACCATGGCCAATTTACAGTCAAACTTCATAATTTTTTATCCACATCAACATTTTAGACTCATATGTATCATTTGATCAAATTTGGACCACAATTCCTCAAGAAATTTGATCAAATCTCCAAAAGGGTAAAATGGTCAAAATTAGGGTTTTGACTGAGAAAGGGCAATTTCTGATTTTTGACCTAGAAAATGGTCAATTGGTTCAAGGCATGATCTTAAGAGTCCAATTGCATCATTTTGACCTAATGACATGATTCAAAGCATTGCAAATCCATTGGATTGACAGATGAATTTTGCACTCAAGTGATCAAAAGTCAATTGTATACTGAAAAGTCAAACTTTGACTTTTTAGTCAAATTCAAGTGCCAAAGATCACAATTCATCAAAACATGTCAGAATAGAAAACTTATTCATCAAGAAATCAAGATTTCATTTTGAAAAGTCAAAATTTCTAAACTTAGAAATTTTTCTAAGTGTTGAAAATTTCTTATTTTTTCATAACTTTGAGCAATTTTTTCATTATGATACAAGATGATTCAAAGGAAACTTCCAACATGAAAGTTGTAGATATCCGTGAAATCTACAACTTTGCTTCACATAAATTCTTCCAAAAGTTCTTGGATCTCAAGTTATAATTTTGTGAATACATACTCATGAACTAAAAAAGACTTAGTGAAATTTTGCCCTAGTTAGGCATATTTTTGACCTAACTTCATGGCAAATTTTCACATAGTTCCAAGAGGAATCTTCAAAATCAATTCAAATATGAGTTGTAGAGAACATTGCAATATTTACAAAATATCCAAGAACTCCTTGAGATCATTCTTGAGTAGGGAGAATCGAAGAGTTGAAGTTGGTGTTTTGTCACTTGAATTATAGGTCATTTTCATGATGAACACAAATGCAAATCAATGTTAGGATGCATAATCTTTGCTTTGCATGCCTCAAAATTGTTTTTCACTCCATAATTAATGGATTACACAAACTTTTAAGCTATAATCCAAGTGATTTTAAGCTTTAACCAATTCACATTGCCATTGTGGGAAGAAAGCTAACAATGCCATTCTTGTAAAGCAAGCTTTTTGCATAAAGTCCACTCTTGAGCCTCTAATTTGTTCCCTATGATCACACTTCATCTACAAAGTCAGAAGCAAGTGTGTTTAAAGCACAATCACTCTATCTTAGCAAGTACACAAGCAAATTCAAATTCTGATCAACAACAAGTCTCCAAACTTGTTGGTTATAAATAGAAGAACTATTTGTGAGCTAGGACACGAGCTTGAAGACCCTAAAAATCACTCAAACTCTCTCTATCCAGAAATTGTCTCAAAAAACACCATTGTTGTGCAAGTTCTGACTTTACATACCAAACTCACACTTCCCTCGTGCGTTTCTTGGCCTTTTAGTTTCTAAAGCTTCCCTGCATCAAGAGTAACTCATCCTTGTACCTGTTTCATTTCTGTAACACCATTTTCCCTGTCTTCCATAACCAAAAATAGAGCATCACATTTGGACTTCTCCAGACCATTCCAACCATCCTCAACTCAAGCCAGCCATTGCATTAGCTTCCTAGAGGTCCAAGGAAGCTAACCTGATCATCAGTGCTGCCTGAAACAAGCTCATTTACATTTCACGATTTCCAGTTTTGAGGTATTTTTATTGAACTTCTATCTCATTGCTTAGGCATTGTTAGGTTTGCATTTGTGAAGAAAAATGTATACCTCGTTACCACGAAGCTGTACATATCCATTATTTGCATTTACATGGCCTGAGCTTAGAGAATTTTAGAGTTGAAGTTTATGAAATTTTTAGGGTTTAAATTAGGGCCAGAGAATTTCTCATTTATCTTTGGCTTTTAGCCTTAGTTATTTACATGGTTAGATTCGTGAGGAAGAATGCAACAACTTTCATTTTGTCATCTTCCATTTTTGTTCAGAAATGAAGAAGTTACAGGTACACCAGCTGGAGGTTGAAGATGAAGTTATCAGGACTTAATTTGCCTTACATATTTGTTGTTTTGTTCATATAAACGGATGTATAGCCACCCCAGTGGTAAATCGCACGCCTGTTCACCCCATGGTCTTGGGTTCAAGCCCCAGTGTGACCATTTTTACTTTTTTTTACATTTTTTGTGATTTGTTTGCAGGCGCTGGGCCCTTTGGGCTGGCTTTCTTTTTTGTTTTTGCTGACTAACTCCCTGCCTACTTGTGGCACCCCCTGACCCATTTTATTTGTATCTATTTATTTATTTCATTTTTTATTTTAAATATATTTTCTAAAATACTAAAAAAATCATAAAAAAATATAAAAATAGTAGATTTATGTTTTGACATAATTTAAATATTTTTCTCACACAAAAAATTATTTTTATTCATCATACTTTATTTACCTTTACTAATTATCTTGTAAATTAAATTAAAACTAGGTTATTATTTATTTTCTTTATACTTATTTAAATATATTTATTTTAATATAAAAAAGGCCAAAAATATTTCACAACACCATATATTATTTTCAAGACAAAAAATACTCTTTTTCTTTAAACTTATTTTCTTTTAATCAACTAAATAGAATTAGGGTTTTATTCAAAAATCTTTTCTTGATTAATTTCTTTTCTTAATTAATTTAATTTAATTTAATTTTGATTTAATTATTTTTCTCTAATTAGGTTTAGGTTAAAACCTCTTTCATATAAAAGTCCAAACAAAAAAATCATATCTTTCCATTTGCATTTATACTTTATATATTTCTTCAATTATTTGTACATATTCAATTTGGTTGTAATAGATTAATTAGGTTTATATTATTGCAATCCCCATTCATAAATTGTATATCCCTTAGGGTTATCCCACTTGGTTGCCTTATATAAAATGGCCATATTATGCATGTAAGGTATCTTAGCAAAAACAAACAAATACAAGATCATAGTCCCTCGATGATGCTATCTAAGTTTCCTTACAAATGATCTTAGTCCCTCAAAAATAATGCTAAGTGTAGCGGTAGAAATGTTCAAGACTAAGCCATTGGATTGACTAGACTTTATACAAATCAAAAACAAAAATTGCCACCGCGCTTTATTGTTTCCAAAGGAATGGGAAAAGAGTGAATAACCCAAAAAGAGGGGGAAAGATTTAAGGTAAGGGGGTTGGTTATGCAAAGGGAAGGTATTAGCACCCTAAACATCTACGGTACTCTGCAGGAACCTCTTTGTAAAATCTGTATATTTTGGCTATAAAAATTGTTGCATATAAAATGGATGGTGGAGGTGAGAAAAGAAATATATTTTTTATGATTTTTTGCACCCGCCGCGGTTGCGAACCTTTAGTGCCTACGTACCACCTTTCGTGCAATAAGGGATCATGGTACACGTAGTTCCTCTTTTAAAAATTTGAAACACAAGTGTGTTGGTTGATTTTAAGAGATAAAACATCATCGTCATTGTCCGTGTGGAAAACATACCTACTACCCACAATCATGAGAAAGGAGAATTTGCATCATCTCAAAGTATAGGATATAACTTGGATTTTAAAATCAACAATGCCTCACTTAACACCTATGTGGAAAATATCTATCTTCACTATATATTATAGAAGTATAGTTGTTTGCACCACTACAAGGATTGACAAGAGTTTAATCTTTTGATAAAAGCTTAAAGTAAAAGCCAAAGTGGCAAAAATGGTTTCAATAAGATTGATTAACTTTTAGTCTTCTCACAAAAAATGTCAAGATATTATTAAGTTGATTGTAGTTTATTTATGAAAAGATTTTGAAAATGCATGGACCTAGGTCCAAGTATATTATGAAAGTGGTTCAAGTTTAGAAACAAGAAGAGTTTTCAAAAGGAGGGAGAAGATTTTTGAAATTAAAGAAGATGGGAGGAGAAGAAGAGACTATCCTAAAGAATAAGGTAAAAGCTAAGGAGAAGAATCATCTAACCGACAAGAAGCCAATACTTGACATTATGAGTCAAGATAGAATTCCCATTCTTTGGATTGGAACCAATCAAGAAAAGAAATACTAGACCTCTTTAGAGAACTAAACTTTAGGTATATTAAGTCTTCACAAAAAATTGGGTAGAGTAACGGCTGTATACGGGTGAATTCTAGATCACAAACAGAGGATGTAATCACAAAAACCTGCACACAAAATAAACAAGCAACCCAATGTCTTGAGGTAAACCTCAAGAACTCCAAACAAAATAATCAGATAAGATATCCAAGATAGGTCAAGGTTTCTAATCCTAAGTCCAAGAAAAGTCTCATGATCCATAATGCCAAGGATAGTAACCAAATAACCCAAGTTCCATTAAAGATTTTTTAGGGTTTATGTTGATTATTAAGCATCTTAATGAAGGAAGAGAAAAGCTCAAGTGAGCAAAGTAAAAATGGCAAGAAAATAAATGCTCAAACGAGCAAAGATGAAAATGGCATAAAATGTAAATTCTAAAAGTAAATAGTACATAAAGCATAAAAAAGAATAAAAGCATAAGATAAAACAAGTCAATAATTAGTGGTTATTTGGATGACCATATTTAAACTTGTATTTGGAACTCATTAGAGGATTGGTAGAACCAAAGCCTCCACACAACAAGTTGCATTTGCTTTTTGTCAAGTATATCATCCATTTGGAATTCTCATAAGTACCATTTAATGATCAACGATGTTTAAGTGATTCGCATTGACCAAAGGTGTTGTAGATCCATTAGAGGATTGGTAGAACCAAAGCCTCCACACAATGAATCTCAAGGTTATTGGATCAAAGAGATCAAATTAACATACTTGGGCTTGCAATCATAAGTTTGGGCTACGAATGATCATTTATTCGAATCGGGACAAAATTTAGCGATATGTTAAGCAATCGTAAGTGGACTTATATAGAAGTCACACCTATTTTAAGGTCGGTCAATAGCAATTTATGCACCATTTGTCTTGAGACATGATATAGAGATCATGCTCCAACAACATTTAGTGCAATAAGAAGGGAATGAGATGAAGAGGGATAGGGAGAAAAAATACAAACCACATTTGAATTAAATTTTAATCAAACTATTATTAAAATCATTCATCCATTTTTGTGGAGTTAAACTCAACACCATGGATCAAATGATGTTAATAAAGATCATGATCCAAAACTAACCCAAGATTAGCCAGAAAATAATCACAAAATAATATTATATTTAATATATACATTAAAAGGGTTTAAAAAAATGTTTAAAAATCAAAATAAAGGAGAAAAATATCAACTATGTTCAAATTAATCAAGAAAGAAAAAGCAAGGCCATAGAAAAATCAGAAATGGATCCAAATATTTTTATAAAATTTTTGGTAATTTTTACAAGTCAGAAACTATTTTTAAACTATTTAAAATTGTTCAAACAAACATAAAATAGGTCAAAAATAGTAAACCTCAACATAAAATTCCATAAAATTTTCAAAAAGTCAAAAATACGCAAAATAATATTTATGAATTTTTTCAGAATTAAAAAATGTCAGAAAGTATTTTTTATGTAATTAAAAGTAATCAAATAATACAAAAAATATATAAAATACCAAATTTCAAAATAAAAATGTGAAAAAATAGTCATGAGATCAGAAATAATTCAAAGTATTTTTGTGAATTTTTTCATAATTTTTGGATAAAAAATAAAATAGTTATGAATTTTTGAAAACTTAATCAATAAAAATATAAAATCAGAAAATAAAATAAAACCAAAAAGATATGGACCATCAGATCATAGTCAAAATGCGTTAGTAAGCTAATCTAGTGGACTAGACGCGATGTGCTTGATATGGACCTTAGTGAGATACGCATAGGATCAGAAAAAGGGCAACCAATGAAATTAAAACGTTTGGCACGCTATCATTGACTATGATGAGACATGTCATCGTCTTCAACCTCTAGACACCCTGCAATGGGGATTTTGTGAGATCCTTCGAATGGAAAAATTAGGATCCCAGGCTAGCATCATTGAACTCGTCTCTTCAAGACGATTCTAACACAACCATCGCGCCAAATTTATATAAGGTATGGAGAGAGATATGAATCAAAAACCGAGAAAATAGCGAGCACCTTCAATTTGAGATTTCTCTCTCAATTCTCAATGGATTTAAAAATTGTAAACATCATTAGAATCAAGAGAAGGAGTAGAATAGATTAGTGTTTGATTTGGATCCAAATGGTGGAGAATTCTACCTTTTCGAAGTTCAAGGAAGAAGCTCTGAAACTGGACTTCTGTAGCTTGAATTATGGCTCGTTTTGATTGGTTTAAGTGCTAGAGAGTTTATATGATGATCAAGGATGATGAATGCAGAAAGAATTTTAGAAAAGGGACCTTAAATCTCAGAAACAAAATTCAATAAAGATGGGTTCATGTGAAGTTTTGGCAGGGTGTTTTTGGCTCTCAAAGCTTGAAGAAATGAATGGGGAATGCCCCTCTATTTATAGGGAAGTGAATGGGAATGAAAATTTTAAGAAACAAAGAAGTTTGGAGGGAAATTGAGTGAAGGTCGAGCACGAGTGAAGTCTGACTTCATTTCCATCAAAACTCAACCAAATCTTGCGTTTTGGGGTGCTAATCACTTCTGGCAAGTTTACTAATCAAGTTTAAATCAAAAACGCGCATAAATCTTGTGTTTAGAAGTCACATTATGGATTCCAAAATTTTGACTTTGTGAAAAATTCAGTTTCAAGTTACCAAATTCAAATCAATGGTATTTCCAACTCAAGGGGTCTTAGGGCATAATTCTTGATGCTTTAGAAAGATGAGGTTGCAAGCTTTACAATGGAAAAATAATGGGGTTAAATGGATGCTTGAGCTGAAAGTTATATTGAGTCAAAGTTGAAGAAAAAGGGTTGACTTTCCATACTTAGAAATATTTCAAATTCCTCTTCAAAAATGACCTATAATATTTTGCATCCAAACATGGCATTCCACTTGGAATTTTCTCTTGACAAAAAAATATGGAATGAAGTAGATCTCTTGAATGACATTTTGAAACTTGAACCATTCAAAATATCCAAAAATTGAGCAAGTTATGACTTGTTGAAGTTGGCCAAAAATCATGAATTGACCTATAATCTTTTGCATATTTAAGGCATCTTCCATCCATTTTCTCACTTTTCACATAAAAGAAGGAATAAAGTACACATATTCAAGATCATTATGGAAAAATAATGGACTCAAGATGATATAAATTGACCAAGTTATAACCATTTGAAGTCACATATGGAAAGTTGTGAATTCATCTAGATTACTTGTAATCTTTCTTTGTTCACCAAGTTCCTTCCACATGAAAACTCCTTGGAACTTTTAAACTGATTTGTTGATAACCCTTTGAAGAGAATGATGTATTTGGAATCACTAAAAAATACCAAAAGGTGAGCAAGATATGCTCCTTTGAAGTTCAAACCCCTGGCTTCTAGATCAAGAGAATGCCTTAAGGAACTTTGACAAGTTTGAACAAACTTCTTGTGCCAATATTATTACTTTGTGAATAGAATTTATTGAGGATGATGATTAGGACTCATAGACACCAAAACCACTTCCATATCTTAAATTTTTAGAGAAATATGCTCTTGTGACCAATAGGAACATGGCCTTCTCCAAACATGAAAACTTCTCCAATCAACCCCTTGTACTTTTGAGTCAAATCTAATAACCTTGAAATATGATGAACCAAAGAAACCTTTCCATGCCAATTCTTCCAAAACAAATCCAATGGTGAGGTTTGAACTTCTCAAGCTATATTGACTAGGGCATGGAAATAAACTCATGAACCCATGGAGTAACTTGATAAATCTCATTGCCCTTACCTACATGGATAACAAGCAAGACAAGCCAACATTGTATTTTATTAGTTAAGTGGGGAAATCAAAACAATATTCATGATCACAAAAGGAACATAAGTCAAGGTGCTTGGTAACCCCTCAAAAGGAGCAAAACTAAATGTAGGGAGGGGAACCAAGAATCCTAGTGTGATCTTATTGTGAGTGAATCAACATGGTATGATGAAGGGATCTTAGGGGGGAAAATTGGGGTACAAAACTAAGATACCTTGCAACATTGCTAATCATGGTTATACAATGACCCACGCCCGTCCCGTTAACATCCAAATATAGGGTTGTTTACCAAATCAATGGTAAGACAACAATGTCAAAGGAAAAGAAAATGAACAAGAAAGAAATTTGAGTAGGTAGATTGCTCCTAATTACTTGCTCCATTTCAAACAAAACATCCTTTCTATTTTCAAAAAAAACAAACACTTACACTTTCAAAACATCTTACAAAACTTGAAAACATTTTCAAAAGATCAAACATCTTTGTATGCATTCTTACGAACAAGAATCATTACAAAGATTGCCTAAACAACGGCCTCTTTACAAAATACTTTCAAAAAACCACACTAAGCACAATTTCAAACAAAAGCAAGTGATCTAGCAAGTAACTAAGAACCCATGGAAACCCATGGTTTAAAAGGGTGCTAATACCTTCCCTTTTCATAATCTACCCCCTAACTCAAGAAACAATCTCAAAGGTCTTTCCTGTGCTTTTTCACCTTTCCTTTTTGGATAAAAGAAAAGTCGGTGGCGACTCTTGCTAACCGCAACATTTGCGATCAAACGCAAAACCCTCAAGTCAGTTCTCTCACCGTATCACAGTGTAGGTATGAATAAACAAATGAATGTCATGTATATGTTGACAAAATAGACAAAAGTTAAATAGATGATAACACTGATGATGACAAAACAACACCAGGGTACAACCAAGCACCCGACCAATCTCAATAAGATGGGAATATTACTAGAGACAAAAAAACCATCAATGAAGCAAAGTCCTGCTACAAGGCTCAAATCTACATGGAAAGGAAGTTACTTCTCGGGATAAAACCGAAATTCCAATCTTCTAACTTCAATTATCCATTGAAAGGATAAAAACACTATAATACGATGGGAGAGCTGACTTATTTGGCGTTTTATCATAAATGTTGCGGATTTCAAGAGTCGCCATCAACTTTTCTTTTATCCATTAAGGAAAGGGTGAAAAACACAAGAAAAACCTTGAAGATTTTTAGTTCGGGGGGTAGGTTATGAAAAGGGAAGGCGTTAGCACCCTTTTCATCCGTAGTTATCTACAGGCTCTTAATCGCTTAGCTCACTTTGAAAACTTGCTTTTTTTTATTTCTTTGAAAATATTTTGAAATTTGAACTTTGTAATGATTCTTGTATCAGTCCTCAAGAATGCGTACAAAGTGTTGGTTTGAAAATATTTCATTTTGAAAGTGTGATGTGAAAATGTTTTGTTTTTGTGAGCAAGCGATTAAAAGTTCTACCCACTCAATGTCATTCTTGTACTTTTACTCCTCCTTTAGATAGTGATATCCATACCATTAGTTAGTAGGAAGCCTATCGTTGGACGTGAAGGGATAGGCGTAGGGTCGTCGCATAGTCGTTGAAGACAATTGGTAAGGACGCTTTAGCAATTTTCGTAAGGGACTAGATTATTTATCGAAGGGAAAACGTTGAAATGGTCATCGAGTGACTATGATCTTTGATTCGAGGGACTTTGCTAATGTGTCCCCACTTTCGAGGGACATGATTATTTTTATTCCAAAGACAACAAGGGAGGTTACCCTAGAGGTGTTGTGCAAATGTATTCATTCAGTTATTTTATCTTTGCAGTTAGAGTTTTCTATCGTTTGTTTTTAGTCTTGCCATACGAACCCTAGTTACTAAGCAATAGTAGTAAATATAGAAAACAATAAATGTGCGGAAAGTAAAGGCAGAAAATATTAATCTAAACTATTACATCGCTTTAGGGCAGATACATAATAGTGAAAGCAGGAAATAAATCCTATAACTATTACATCTCGGGAGGCAGATACATAATAATAAAAGTGAGAGCGATAAATCTAGGCTATTTACAAATTGTGAACCCTATACACTTTATCTAATAAAATTAAAATAGAGGAAAAAAAGACATGTTTTTGAAGATTTTTAATGAATTAAACCTAGGAATCTAATTAATTTTAATTAAAAAAGGTTAATTAAAAAGTTAATCAAAAGAAAGTTAATTAAAAGAAAGTTAATAAAAAAAAGTTAATTAAAACCTATAAAAAATAATTAATTTTATTTAAGAAAAAAAAGTTAATTAAAAAGGGTTAACTAAAAGAGCTAAAACCTAATTAGGGTTTGTAAAAAAGTTTTGTGGTTAAGTGAAATTAGGGTTTAAGGGAATAAAATAAAGGAAAGAAAACAAGTTAGAAATAAAACAAAACAAAATTGCCAGGGGTGGGTACTGAACCTTAGCCTTCCCACCATCAAGCCTTGCCACTGCTCCAGGCGTGCTTTCGTGTGAGTAGAACAGGAACAAACGCACTACATGTTAAACCTGTATAGATTGGAAAATAATAGCAAAAATATTGTGAAGCGCAAGAATCGAACCCACGCCCCTACGCTCACAGACCAACACCTTGACCAGCGGTACTATGCCCTCATCTGTGTACAAAATAGAAGCAAATCAATATATTATAAAAGTGGACCAGAGAGGCGCCGAAGCCCTAACTCCGGTCGTCTTCTCCAGTGAGGTGCTTTTTTGAAACCTGAAAAATAAAAGGATGTTAGTGATTTCCAAGGACCCTACCCCCCTAATTCAGGCCTTGCGAATTCAATGGAAGTATTATTTATGGCTGATTCAGTCTGTATTGTGAGATGTGGCTAAAATATCATGAAATGGTATGAACATGGTAGTTCATGGTTCAGCCATCATGGGGCACACACGATGGGTTTTTCCTGCATATTGGCATCTCAGAAGCATGTTAGTGGAGTTAGTATGCATTAAAACACAAAGAAAACGAAAAATTCAATTCATGCAAGAATGGAAAACCGGTGCGGCATGTATGCTCGTTTCATGTTTTTGGGATCATCATAAATGATCCAACATTACCCTATAGTGTTTCTGGAAATGAATGAAACAGGTTTTTGACCTTGAGGGAGGCTGCAAGATTGGGTTTCACTTTGCCCTAGTTTTTTGATGTTTTTGGAATTTTGGAGAGGCTTCTTGTTGTAAGGGTTTTTTGTGTGGTCTCTTGTCTAAATTGATGAGAATATATAGAGAAGAATTAGGTCAAACCAAGAGTGGGTTTGGACCTTTGTAAGAAGACTTGATTTTATCCAAATTACTTTTGACTTTAAATAATTAAACATAAAAAATAAATAGAATAAAAACCCAAGGGGTGTATGAATTGTTTTAGAGGATCACATTGAGGCCTTATGCACGTTTGGATCTTGAAATATCAGCCGATTAGCCCAAAAACTCAAGTTTGATCACTTTTGGTTTCATGCATTTTCTCAAAATTTCCCAACATGAACCAATCATAACTCTCTCAATTTTTATCATTTGAAAGTGATATTTGACTTTTTCGAAAGCTCAAGATGTCCTATAGAATCTCTATGTTCACTAGTTTTGCATTTGAAGAATTCATCTTGATGTAAATTTCCTTGACAACAAGTGTCTTTTTGTTGACTTTTGAAATGACCTACAATGTTTTGGCCCATATCTCTCAAATGAAGCACTTTTTGGACTTGAGATTAGAGATACAAAGTTGTAGAGAATTGAATTTCCTTCATAATGGACTTTGGTTGAGAAAAATATGATGAAGCATGTGAAAGTTGTGTTTGGTCAAAGTTCGATTGACTTCTCCTTAAGAAAACCCTAATTTGGCAACTTTGACTTTTTATGAATTATGAGTTTTCTTGATGAATCATGATAAACCCTTGATCAAATGTCGAATATGACTTAAAAATCTTGATGTTGACCAAAAATATTAAAGTTTTACTGTATGTTGACCATAGTTGACTTTTTACCTAATAAAGTTAATTTTTAATCATCTGAGCAATTGACTGAGCAAACTTGTGACGCAAGGCTTGAAATTTGGCATGAGCATTCCTTGAGACATATGTGGAACCATGAAATCCACTTGAGGCATTATAAGCTCAAATTTCATTGAGAAAAGTGAAACCCTAGTTGTAGATTAACTACTTAAGAGGAGAATTTGTCTAATCAATTCTTGAGCAACCTTGAGAATTTGAGACCTAGGAGAATATCTTGGATAATGGGAGGGAAAATTTTGGGGTACAATATCTTCCCCTGTTAAATCTTCTTAAAGCTGAAGAGTTAGATTGACTCGTCCGTCATTCGTGATCTGAAGGTGGAAGAGGATTAAACACTTAAGTGCCCAGAAATTTGCACTCGTCGGTGCATGAAGTAATGATGTTGGTTGATAATATTGTTTGAATGGGCTTAAAGATGCCATTCGGAGAGATGCTAGAATGGAGATGAGCTTAAATATGCCATCCAAAGTGACTGTTGATAGGAATGTCAGAATGAGTCCATGCTCGAATTGATGTGATGGAATGAAAATTTCCGAAGAAAAATGATTTTCAGAATGAAGGCCCTGAAGGAGATTCTTTTTAGAATTTGGTCTCTGAAGGGAGATGTTTTGGTCATGCTGATAGTCACCCCATCCTATTTCGGGAATTGATCTACAATATGTTTTTGTTGGTAAACCTGTCCTATTTCGGGAATTCATACCGTCTGGTCATATAGATAGGTGCCCCGTCCTGTTTCAGGAATTAATCTTCACCTGGTCACATAGATAGTTTCCCCATCCTGTTTCAGGAATTAATCTCTGACCCGCTTTTGTTGGTAAACTTGTCCTGTTTCAGGAATTCATATCGCCTAGTCATATAGATAGTTGTTCTATCTTATATTGGGAATTAATATATGACCTTCTTTTTGTTGGTAAACCCGTCTTGTTTCTGGAATTCATATTGCTTAGTCGTATAGATAGTTTCCCATCTTATTTCGGGAATTAATCTCTGACCTATTTGAAAATTGCTGATGATATTCGTTTGTTTACGGACTAACCTGGAAGAAACAAAGTTAGTTTTATGGAACGTCATGATGTATGTAATGCATTGCGTAATGTTGTTCTAAAAATAAATGAGAGTGTCGTATGCGTTTCGTATGCATATGTTATAATGTTTTATAAATTATGTATGGATACGGGATGTTGCTGATGGTAACGGTAGCTTTGTATAACATCTTAGGATGGGGAAAATATATCCTTGAATGTTGCTGGGGATGAAGAAAGTGATTCTTCAATCTTATTTAGAATGGGGATAATTGCTTTCCGTTTGAGGATACTCTGCTGGGGACGTTCGACATCCGCTTGGGGATGGAAGAGATAGATACTCTTCATATGTGTGGATGTCAATTTTTGGGGAGGACAAAGTTGGATGACATCTGACCTGGGAAGAGAATCATGTCGGGGAACTGCATGAATTAGAGAAATAACCTATGTTTGGGAAATAAACCTTACTGGGGAAATAAATCATGTTGGGGAAATAAACCCCTGCTAGGGAGATAACTCTGTTGGAGAAGAGAATTATGTTGGGGATTTTACAGTGTTGGAGGAATAAACTCCGTTGGGGAATTAAATTCTTATAAACTATGTTGAGGGAATCATTTCTGATGGAAATTGGAACTTCATAGGCTGTGCGGAGGAAGTTTTCATCGTATGTTGGAGAAATGATCGCACTTATTTACCTTTTAGGGACCTACTAGGGAAGCTGATCAAGTTAACTGCTGGAAGATGCCTCAATTTCTGTCTGAAGGTATATTAGACTCGCTGAGGAATGTATCTATGTCGAGGATGAGTTTTTAAAGGTAGCTCTGCGGCGATTTTTTTTGTGGATATTTGTGGACGACTTGAACGTTATCCCAACTCTTAGAGTCTTTAGTAAATGCTAACCCTGTATGTACTCATATATTTGCTAACAATAATCATATTCATATGCATATGTTCACTCAATTTAGTCATTGGACGTTTTTGCAAACAAAACAGAGAAAGTAAATTTGAATTTTGAATTATATTTTATTGATAGTTTGCCAATAAATAGGCAGTTTTATACAAGGAGACAGAGATCCTAGTAAGAGGAAATCTTCGTAAAAATGAAGAAAGTACAATGAAAAACAAAGAAAGGCAGCTATGTGGAAACAATCACATCGGGTTTCAACTCTGTTATTGCCCTTATGTCTTCAAGCATCTCATCCCTCGTTGTCGAAAGAAGTTGACTGAATCGATTTGTACCATTTGAACTTGACGGTGATAATAAAGTTTGTTCTATGTAGGTGATCAAGCGGGTCATAGTCGTACGCCTTAATCCCTAACTTTTTCCTAGAACGCCCTTTCGGGTTTTCAGTCCCCCGGGATACCCTTTTTTGCCCAATCTGCTTTTTCAGGTTTTCGACTTGCCGGGTGTACACTTTATATATATATATATATATATATATATATATATATATATATATATATATATATATATATATATATATATATATATATATATATATATATATATATATATATATATATATATATATATATATATATATATATATACCCCTAATTTTTCCCGAACCCTTTTGGTTCGTCTGAATGCCCTTATTTTTGCCTAGGCCAGTCAACCTAGCGGGTCTCTTTCATGCATAGTGTTTTTCAACTATGTTTGCATTCACATGGTGCGGGAAATCTTCACTGTCCATGGTGTTCAATATCATAGCGCCGCCCGAAACGGCCCTTCGTATGTGGGAGTCCAATTTTCCATGGGATCACCTTGTGGTAAGATGATACACTTTATTACCAAGTCGCCACCCTAGTATACCTGATGTTTGAATTTCTTGTTGAAGGCTTTGATCATGCGCTTCTGATACATATGACTATGATAGACAGCCACAAGCCTTTTTCTCATCAATCAATTTATTTGGTACAACCTAGTCTAAATCCACTCATCTTCGTCTAAACATGCATCTTTCATGATCCTTAAGGAAGGAATCTGGACTTCGACAGGTAAGACAGCCTCCATACTATAGACTAGAGTTAATGGGGTTTCCCTAGTTGATGTCCATGCTAAAGTGCGATAGCCATGAATAGAAAATGATAACATCTCATGCCAATCTTTGTATGTCACTGTCATCTTCTACAAGATCTTCTTGATGTTCTTATTGGTGGCTTCCAATGCGCCATTCATCTTCGGTCGATACAGAGAAGAATTGTGGTGCTTAATATTGAACTGCGTGCAAAGTTCCGTGATCATAGTATTGTTAAGATTAGTACCATTGTCCGTGATAATCCTTTCGGGGATGTCATATTGACAAACGAGGTTATACTTAATGAATTTGTCCACAATGTTCTTTGTAACGGAGGCAAACGAGGCTGCTTCAACCCACTTCGTGAAGTAATCAATAGCGACTAGGATGAAACGGTTCCCATTAGAAGTCGTATGCTTAATTTCTCCAATCATATAAATTCCCCACATTGCGAACGGTCAAGGAGCAGTAAAGATATTTAGAGGAACCAGAGGCACGTATACTTTGCCATCATAAATTTGGCATTTATGACAGGTTTTGGAGTGATGATGGCAATCAGTTTCCATAGTCGACCAATAATAACCCGCTCTCAGAATTTTCTTAGTCATCGTGTGCCCACTGGAATGCGTACCAAAGTTATCTTCGTGCATATCTCTCATAACCTTCTCAGCTTCCTTCTTGTCTACACATCGAAGTAAAGTTTAGTCGTGATTGCACTTGTACAAAATTCCATTGCTCAGAAAGAACTTGGCAAAGAACCTCCATAGAAATTTCTTGTCGTTAATAGACGCCCCTTCAGGGTACTCTTAAGCTTTGAGGTATCTTTTCACTTTGTGGTACTAAGTCTTTTCCTCTACTCCATCGGTATCAACTTTGTAGAAATACACTGGTTCGCCTATCTTTTCAATAGTGATTCAAGGAGCTTCATTGTCCCATATGACTTTGAACATAGATGACATGGTAGCTAATGTGTCTGCCAACTGATTCTCTTCTCGTGGAATATGTTCAAAAGTAATTTCCTCAAAATACAGGACTGATGTCAACACATGCTCTTGATAAGGAATGAGATTTAGATACTTTGTATCCCATTCTCCCTTAACTTGACTGATCATTAGGGTTGAGTTCCCGTATACATCCAAGAACTTGATTCTCATGTCAATAGAATCCTTAATACCCATGATGCATGCTTCATATTCGACCATGTTATTGGTACAGTCGAAACATAACTTGGCAGTGAAAGGCGTATGGAAACCCTTGGGAGAGATAATCATAACACCAATTCCATTGCTCAATGCGTTAGAAGCTCCATCAAAAATCAAAGTCCATCGGGATCCCGGCTCAGGTCCTTCATACGGTCCAGGTTCTTTGCAATATGTAACTAGCATGATATTCTCATCCGGGAACTCGAAATTCATAGATTGATAGTCATCTATAGCTTGATGAGCCAAAATGATATGCCAGTACACTTCCTTTGATTTCCTTCTGGGTGGTGTACTGATGTTGTATTCTTTCAAGACCATTTTCCATCTGGCTATCCTTTCGGAGAGAGTGGGTTTCTCGAATATGTATTTGATCGAATCCATCTTAGAGATCAACAAGGTAGTATGAGTTAACATATACTGTGTTAGTCGGTGAGCAGCCCATTCCAAAGTGCAACATTTTTTCTCGAGAAATGATTATCTTGTTTCAGAGTCGGTAAACTTTTTGCTAAGGTAGTATATTGCATGCTCTTTTCGACCAGACTCGTCATGCTTCCCCAATACACACCCTATTGAATTCTCTAACACTATTAAGTACATGATAAGAGGTCTTCCTTCAACTGGCGGCATCAGTGTTGGAGGTTCCTGGAGGTACTCCTTGATTTTATCAAAAGCTATCTGATAGTCTCTGTTCCACTTTACTACTTGGTCTTTCTTTAGCAACTTGAAGATCAACTCACAAGTAGCGGTCAAATGGGAAATAAATCTGGCAATGTAGTTTAATCATCCCAGGAAACCTCTGACTTCCTTCTCAGTATGGGGAGCTGGAATTTATTGAATGGCTTTTACTTTGGTGGGACCAAGCTCAATACCTTTACCACTGACGATGAAACCTAGGAGTTTACTAGATTTTACCCCAAAGGTACACTTGTTTGGATTTAATCTCAGCTTGTACTTCTTCAGTCTTTCAAACAGTTTATGTAGGTGGTCGGGATGTTCTTCTTCAGTCTGAGATTTGAAGAAGTGAAAAACACAAGAAGGGGGGGGGGGGGGGGGGTGAATTGAAATCTTAAAATCAAAAGCAGTAACACAGTATTTTTATCCTGGTTCGTTTGATCTCAAACTACTCCATTCCATCCGCCAAGGTGATTTCGCCTCTCTCCAACGAGGACTTAATTCACTAATCAAACTTGATTACAAATCTACTTTGACAACTGTCAAAGTCTTCTTGAGTCCAAAACCACAACCCGGTTTTCTCAAGGAAATTCACTAAACAAATAATTGAATAAAAGTGTACAAAGATGTTTCTAACAAACAGTATCACTAACAGTGATATTTTACACAATTTAATATTGAACGTTGAGGATGAAGATTGAAAGATGCGTTGTTTACTTTTTCACGTGAGTTTTTATTTTAGAGCGCAGTTCTTCATCGTCATGAAATCTTCTTCTTGTCAGCTTTAAATAGGCCTTGCAATAGTGACATAAGAAGATACTTTTGGTATGTCCATAACACGCGTTAATGAGCTTTCCAAATCAGAAGATCCTTGTCTGTTTGTAGCCGTTACTTATGATCTTGCATTGATAGATTATAGCGCTTCAGAGCTTCTTACATCAGAGGGTGAATATTACCGTTGAGAGTCCTTTACAGCTTGATCAGAACATTGCACATCAGAGTATCAGATATTCTGTTTTACAGCGCTGGTGCATTCAGAAGTTCAAACAGAACTTCTTCATATAAGCGTGTCATGCATATTTGATGCATATGAATCTTTCATTGTCCTCTCAACTTCTGTGCTTGCATAATCCGAACTTCTGGTGATGTTCTGGAAGAACGTCCAATTGCATCAGAACATCTTTTTCACATCAGAACTTCTGGGAACTTTTGGTGATGCTCTGGCAGAACTTCTAGTTGCATTAGAACATCTTTTTCACATCAGAACTTCCTGCATGAAATGATACTTTTTATTAGCGAGCATATTTGTTCTTTATATCATATGTTTTTTATCATTAAATCTCTTGCTGGGATGTAGAACCAAATTATGTTCTAACAAGATTTGGCTATCATGTTGTCGACGTAAACCTTTATCTCGTGATGTATCATGTCATGGAACAAAACTACCATATCACGTTGATATGTTGCACCAACGTTCTTTAACCCGAAAGGCATAACCTTGTAGAAGAAAGTGCCCCACTATGTGACAAAAGTAGTCTTCTCTGTGTCTTTAGGTGCCATCTTGATCTAATCATAACCTGAGAAACCATCCATGAAAGAAAATACTTTATGTTGAGCAGTGCTGTCAACCAGGACATCAATATGCGGCAGTGGAAAGTCATCTTTGGGGATTGCCCTATTCAGATCCCTGTAGTCTACACACATACGCACTTTACCACCCTTATTCGATGCTGGAACCACATTTGTAAACCATTGAGGATAATACATAATAGCCAAGAAACCTGCGTTGAACTTCTTCATAACCTCAGCTTTGATGTTTTTCAGAAATCTCAGGACGCATACAAAGAACCTTCTACTTTATTGGAGAACAACCTTCTTTCATTGGTAGACAGTGAACCACAATATCAGTATCAAGCTCTAACATGTCTTCGTATGACCAAGCAAAGATCTCAACATAGTCGCGCACCATCTTGATTAATTTGTTCTTGACACTGTCTTTTATATTGGCACCTATCTTGACCTCTTTCTTGTCCTCTTCAGTACCCAAGTTCACAACTTCAACTGGCTCTTCACACGATTGTATGGCTCTTTCTTCTTGCATTAACATCCTAGCAAGCTCTCCAGGTACTTCACAATCTTCCTCACCTTCGTCCTCGGCTTGGTAGATCAGATTTTTGAAGTCATAATTGGTAATAGCAGAATTGTTATCGACGGGATCCAGAGTGGGTGTGGATCTGGAATTTACACGTAGCTATTTTGAAGGTAATAAAGTAAAAGACATAGAGCGCAAAATTTGAATGCAAACGTCCAATGTTTTATTGAATGAAAATATGCGAATGAAATGACAACCTTAACAAATAAACCGTTGTACCCCAGTAAGGCACAAGGCTTAAATTTATTGTTTTAAAAATTACATAACCAAAACTTGAGACCTAAAAGAAACAAAAAAATAGCATTTACTCCTGACTAAAGGAGATTGGTATAACATCTTTAGTCTTCCAATTGCTGAGTCCATTGCCGGTGGTGGGAAAATCCAGTTTTCTGGATCGTAGTCACTATCTGCATCTTCTACCGCGTTGACTCCATTGTTGCTGAAGTGGAATGGTGGTCTTCCAGCACGAGCATGACGACCAACCCTTTGAGCCTCTGCAGTGAAACCCAAACCAATTTATCAGACTTGTAAGGAATGTCAGGAAGTTGACCCCAAGTAGTACAACCACCTTCTTCTACTACAACTATGGCGTCTTTCAGAGAAGCCATCCTGGGCGGAACCCTGGTAACCTTAGGAATAGCATAAACGTCCTCAGTAGTGGTGGTTTTCCGAGGAATAACTTCAAAATTCTGGCAGGGAGTTTCAATGAATTCTCCATCCATCTCAACATATTTGAATGAGTTCAAGTTACTTACCATGTATTCCTCTTCACCACAAACCGTGACAACCTTTCCTTTTACTGGATATTTCAACTTTTGATGTGGAGTGGAGGTAACAGCGCCTGCCCCATGAATCCAAAGGCGTCTAAGTAAACAGGAATAGGTCGGTCGAATATCCATTACATAGAAGGTAGAGTCGAATACTTGTTAACCTGCTCTAATCAGAAGATCCACCTCTTCATGCACCGTCCTTTTTGAACCGTCAAAGGCTCTCACCACAATATAATTAGGTTTCAACGCAACCCCTTCACAACAAGCCTGTCTAGAGCATCCTTCGGTAGAATGTTTAGCGAGGAACCCGTGTCCACTAACATATGAGCTAAGGTAGTACCCTCACATTCAATAGAGACATACAGGGCCCTGCTATGGTTTCTTCCTTCAGGAGTTAAATCAACATCAGAAAAGCCTAACCCATAATCAGTCTTCAAGCTAGCAACGTAATTTTCGAATTGGTCAGCAGAGATTTCTTGTGGTACATGTGCAGATTTCAAGAACATTACCAAAGCCTGAGCATAGCCTTTAGAGCACAACAACAAGGATAACATGGATATCTTGGAGGCAGTCTTCCCCAGCTGTTCAACAATCTTGTAATCACTTTTTCAGATGATTTTTAGTACATCCTCCATCTCTTGCTTGGAGGTATCTTCAGCAGTAACCTCTTTTGGTGCCTCCGTCTGGGCAGGCTCATTCATTTGTTCTTTTCCCCGAGTATCAATAATTGACTCAATAGCGGTAACACGAATTGGTGTGGCGGCAGTCTTCGGAGAGATTTAGGGAGAGAAAACCCTTCCACTTCTGGTAACTTTACTAGTTCCGGCAATATTGTCCATGTTGGAATCAGTAACTTTAATACCTTTACTTTCAACAGTCAATGGTTCTTGCTTGACGCCATGGTAGTAGACATCGGCCCCATAATTCCAAGGGACAGCCTTGTCAGAGGAGTACGGGATTGGTCCAGGTGCGGTGATTATCAAAGGAGTAACTCTAGGTTCAACCTTAATCTTCATATGGCCTTTGGTAGTGATCCTTATAGGAGTATCCAAAATTACAGATACCTCTTCAAGCTCCAAGTCTTGAAACAAATTCTTAATATAAGGAGTCTTCTCAACTATAATTATGTTGTTATCCATCAGACACTGAATACCTTCTTTCAACAGTTTGGAGCCATTGGGTTGGGTTGTGCAACAATAACATCTTTTAATGCAACCCGAAAATAAATCGACTTGCAACAGATTCTTCTTGATAATTAGGAGGGGAGTAGTCAAGTCACTTACAATTGAGACATACAAAACATCATCAATAACACTAATGCCTTTTTCGTGCTTAGGCATAGGAGAGGTAATAACATTGGGGGTCTCGGGAGGATCAAATTCAATCTCTTTATTGTCAATCATATCTTGAATTTTATTTTTCAAAGCCCAATAGCTATTTGTGTTGTGTCCAGGACTATTGGAATGATAGGCGCATCTTACATTAGGATTGTACTTGGGGGAGGAAGTGTTGGGATTCTGAAGCAGATCTCTTAACGTTATCAACTCTGCCTTCAATATATGTTGTAAAGCCCGAGACAATGGCATGTTGATCTTAGTAAATTGTCTCCTAGGTGCGTCAGTCCTATACTGATTATTCTATTTTTGTTGTTGCGTTGGCGCGCGATTAGAGATCAGAACTGCTCCTACATACTGGTTGCGCTCATTTCTAGCACGACTCTTTTGTCCATACACATCATTAGTTTATTTATTTCCATTAAACGTCTTCTTCATAGTATCTGAAGACACAACCACTTGAATTTTTTCACTCTTGATTCCACCTTCAACCTGTTCCCCTATTAATATCAGCTCGGTGAATCCAGATGAAGTGCTTCCGATCAGATGATAGAAGAAAGGACTTGTCAAAGTTCCTATAAACATATCGACCATCTCCCTAACAGATAAAGGAGGTTGAACTCTTCCATCTAGATCCCTCCATTTCTAGGCATACTCTTTGAAGCCTTCTTTAGAGCCCATGGTCATACTCTGTAATTGCACACAGGTTGGTGCAAGATCAGCATTGTACTGGTATTGTTTGTAAAAACCAGCAGCCAAGTCTTCCCAAGTACTTATATTTTTCCCTTCCAGTTGATAGAACCACTCCAACTGTGTTCCCGATAAGCTTTCTTGAAAGAAGTGCACCCATAACTTCCTGTCAGCAGTATGGGGTTGAATCTTCTGAACATACGACCTTGAATGAAGCTTTGGACATGAAACACTAACATACTTCACAAAGGTAGGGACCTTGAATTTGTGAGTAATTACAACTCCGAGATTAAACCCAGATATTCAAAATATAACACATGTACTCTCTGAATCTCCATAGCATTGATATGATCTTCCAGATGTTTGTATTTATCATAAGTAGGAGGATATTATTCATCTGAATAGTCTGCTTCTTCTTCATCAAAACCCTGGTTGTTGTTCTCCTCAGATTTCACACTCTTATCATCTTCCTCTTGGTTATCATCTTCATTTGATAGGGCCTAAAAATATAGAGCCCTCCTGACTGGACCTTTGAATCTTCTACCCATATTAAGGATGACAGCTAGTTTCTTAGTCTTTTTCTTCCTCTCTTTAGTGATGAGGGTCTTCAGCTCTTCTTTCCCCTTGGCTAAGTCCAAGAACATTTGTTGAAATTGAGCGTTTTGAGCTTGCAGTTCTTTGACGGTTTGTTCGAGAGCCATGTTTTACTGAAATAAACAGCAAGAAGATGAGAAAACTTTTATTGGGAAATACCTTCTATGATATGATGTGTATGGTATGCATATGCAATGTTTTCAAGGATCTCGTGGGATAGACAAAATTGAAATGTTAGAAGTTGAATCTGGCTGCAGATTTGACTGAAGAACTTTGCATTTTTGAACGTCCTTTTATGAGAATCTAGCTCACCATGTTGAGTGGATCCTATCCTTTTACTCAAGGGAACATACTTCAGTCTTTGACGGCATTCAGTTAAAGGAAAATAACTCTTATTTCCCCTTGCTAACTATTTGGTTCATGATAAACCTGCATCACAGGTCCCTGAGATCCTTGAAATGGTTAGTGAAAATGCGATGTTATGATGTCATGATGTCATGTTTGAACATATAGCAAACAAAGCACACAAGATCCTTATGTTTAAAGGTTTGCATGAGGTTTGTAGGTAAGTACCCTTTTCTACTCAAGTTCAGTTGGCTCAACCTATCCATAAAATAGTAACCGGGTTCTAGGGATCTCATATCACGAATCTTTATCGAAGGTTTTATTTTAGTACAACAACTGATTTTCCACCAAAACATATCGTGAGTCGAATCTCAATGAGTGTAGCATCGAGTATCAACCAACTCTGGACTGCACCAAAGTCGACTATCTCACTACCTTCTAACGGCAAAGATGAGTCAATTAAGGTTCTAAAAGTCAGTTAGTGCTTATGACACCGCGCGGTAGCCCAATGTTATACTCGACTAACTCAAGGAATATCGGTACAAACCAAAGTGCCACAATAACGTAGCCGTCATTTCAACCATATCGATCTATGCTATAAAGTTTCCACGATTTATTGCTACTTATCTAGGGTACCCTAGATGCAGGTGTAGGATCTTTGCAATAAATATAAACCCAAGCAGCCCTTAAAGATAAAGAAAACAATGAAAACAAGTAAAAGCAAATAAAGTGATCTAGACTCTAAGGTAACCCATCTTTTTTAAGTTCTCCCCAACAGAGTCGCTAGTTCTGTAATACGATGGGAGAACTGACTTGTTTTTTGTTTTATCACAAATTTTATGGATAGAAAGAGTCGCCACCGACTTTTATTTTATCTAATAAGGAAAGGGTGAAAAGAAAAGGAAAGACCTTGAAGATTTTGAGTTCGGGGGGTAGGTTATGAAAAAGGAAGGTGTTAGCACCCTTTTCATCCGTAGTTATCTACGGGCTCTTAATCGCTTAGCTCACTTTGAAAACTTGTTTTTTTTTGTGTTATTTGTTTGAAAATATTTTGAAATTTGAACGTTGTAATGATTCTTGTATCAGTCCTCAAGAATGCGTACAAAGTGTTTGTTTGAAAATATTTCATTTTGAAAATGTGATGTTAAAATGTTTTGTTTTTGTGAGCAAGCGATTAAAAGTTCTACCCACTCAAGATCGTTCTTGTACTTTTCCTCCTCCTTTAAATAGTGCTATCCATACTATTAGTTAGTAGGAAGCTCTATTATTGGATGTGAAGGGACATGCGTCAGGTCGTCGCACAATATCGAAGGAAACTGGTAAGGACGCTTTAGAAATTCTCATAAGGGACTAGATTATTTATCGAAAGGCAATGTCGAAAGGGTCATCGAGGAACTATGATCTTTGATTCGAGGGACTTTGCTAAAGCGTCCCCACTTTCGAGGGACATGACTGTTTTTACTCCAAAGGCAACAGGGGAGATTACCCTAGAGGTGCGGGTGTGCAAATGTATTCAATTCAGTTATTTTATCTTTGCAGTTAGGGTTTTCTATCGTTTGTATTTAGTCTTGCCATACAAACCCTAGTTACTAAGCAATAGTAGCAAATATAGAAAATAGTAAAGGTGCGGAAATTAAAGGCAGAAAATATAAACCTAAAATATTACATCGCTTTGGGGCAGATACATAATAGTGAAAGAAGAAAAGTAATCCCATAACTATTACATCTCGGGAGGCAGATACATAATAATGAAAAATAAAGCGAGAAATCTAGGTTATTTACAAATTGTGAACCCTATACACTTTATCTAATAAAATTAAAATAGAGGGAAAAAATACATGTTTTTAAATATTTTTAATTAATTAAATCTAGGAATCTAATTACTTTTAATTAAAAAAAGGTTAATTATAAAGTTAATCAAAAGAAAGTTAATTAAAATAAAGTTAATTAAAAGAAAGTTAATTAAAATAAAGTTGATTAAAAACCTAGAAAAACTAATTAATTTTATTTAAGAAAAAAATTTAATTAAAAAGGGTTAATTAAAAGAGCTAAAACCTAATTAGGGTTTGTAAAAAAAATTGTGGTTAAGTGAAATTAGGGTTTAAGGTAAGAAAATAAGGGAAAGAAAACAAGTTAGAAATAAAACCAAACAAAACTGCCAGGGGTGATTATTGATCCTTAACCTTCCCACCAACAAGCCTTGCCACTATGCCAGGCGCGCTTTCGTGTGAGTAGAATAGGAACAAACACGCTACATGTTAAACTTGCAATGATTGGAAAATAATAACAAAAATATTGTGAAGCGCAAGGATCGAACCCAGGCCCTTACGCTCACAGACCAACACCTTGACCAGCGGTACTATGCCTTCATCCTTATACCAAATAGAATCCAATCAATATATTATAAAAGTGGACCGAAGAGGCGCCAGAGCCCTAGCTTCGGTCATCTTCTCCAGTGAGGTGTTTCTTTGAAAGCTGTAAAATAAAAGGATGTTAGTGATTTCAAGAGACCCTACCCCCTAATTCAGGCCTTGCGAATCCAATGGAAGTATTATTTATGGCTGATTTACACTGTATTGTGATATATGGAAAAAATATCATGAAACGATATGAACATGGTAGGTCATGGCTCAGCCATCATGGGGCTCACGCGTTGGATTTTTTTTGCATATTGGCATATCAGAAGCATGTTAGTGGAGTTAGTATGCGTTAAAACACAAAGAAAACAAAAATTCAAATTCATGTAAGAATGGAAAACCAACGCGGCATGCATGCTCATTTCATGTTCTTGGGATCATCACAAATGATCCAACCTTACCCTATAGTGTTTATGGAAGTGAATGGAACAGGTTTTTGACCTTGAGGGAGGCTGCAAGATAGGGTTTCACTTTGCCCTAGTTTTTTGATATTTTTAGAATTTTGGAGAGGCTTCTTGTTGCAAGGGATTTTTTGTGTGGTCTCTTGTCTAAATTGATTTGAATATATAGAGAAGAATTAGGTGAAAGCAAGAGTGGGCTTGGACCTTTGTAAGAAGACTTGATTTTATCCAATTTACTTTTGACTTTAAATAATTAAAAATCAAAAATAAATAGAATAAAAACCCAAGGGGTGTATGAATTGGTTTAGAGGTTCATATTTAGGCCTTATGCACGTTTGGATCTTGAAATATCAGCCCATTAGCCAAAAAACTCAAGTTTGATCACTTTTAGTTTCATGCATTTTCTTAAATTTCCAAACATGAACCAATCATAACTCTCTCAATTTTTATCTTTTGAAAGTGATCTTAGAATTTTTGGAAAGCTCAGGATGTCCTCTACAATATATATGTTGACCATTTTTGCATTTGAAGAATTTATCTTAATGTTAGTTGCCTTGACAAAAGGTGTCTTTTCGTTGACTTTTGAAATGACCTATTATGTTTTGGCTCATATCTCTCAAATGAAGTACTTTTTGAACTTGAGCTTAGAGAGACAAAGTTGTAGATAATTGAATTTCCTTCAATATGAACTAAGGTTGATAAAAATCTGATGAAACATGTGAAAGTTGTGCTTGGTCAAAGTTTAGTTGACTTCTCCTTAAGAAAACCCTAATTTGGAAACTTTGAATTTTAATGAATTGAGAGTTTTCTTGATGAATCATGATCAACCCTTGATCAAATGATAAATATGACTTCAAAATCTTGATGTTGACTAAAAATCTTGAAGTTTGACTGTATGCTGACCACAATTGACTTTTTACCTGATACAATTGATTTTTAATCATCTGAACAATTGATTGAGCAAACTTGTGATGAAAGGCTTGAAATTTGGAATGAGCACTCCTTGAGATATATGAGTAACCATTAAATCCACTTGATGCATTATAAGATCAAATTTCCTTGAGAAAAGTGAAGCCCTAGTTGTAGGTCAACTGCTTAGGAGGAGAATTTGTCTGATCAATTCTTGAGAAACCTTGAAAACTTGAGAACCCTAGGAGAATGTCTTGGATAATGGTGTTGTACCACTATTTTCCCCCCGAATATCCCTCTATCGTCTCATGTCAATAAACTACAACAAGATCACACTAGGGTTTGGTTTTTCTCCCTATCTTTAGGTTTGTTCATGGGGAATCACGAAGCACATTGATTTATATATTTTGATCATATATATTTTGTATTGATTAACTTTTAAATAATAAATACAATGAATTTTTGCCCTAATTGATGATATTATAGGTGAAATCACAACACATTCCATCTAGTTGATTTATAGGTTCATGAGTTTATTTCCATGCCTTCTTCAACAAAGCTTCATTGAGATCCAAGCCTCATAATTTAAGATATTTTAAATTAATATAAATTCAAAAGGTCTATTATGATTCATCATGCCTCAAGTTGTCAAAGATAGTTCAAAGATATAAGGGTTGATTGAAGAAATTTGACCTAATTGGACAAGTTCTTAATTTCTTGGTCACAAGTGAATTTTTCCCTTAATTATTAATATTTGGAAGTGTTTATGGTTACTATGGTTTCTCATTATAATCCTCAACAAATTATATTTACATGACAAAAGTATTTGTACAAGAAAGTTTGTCAAAATTGAAAGGGGTTTCCAAGGCATTTTGGTGCTCTAGGAGCTAGGGTTTTGAACTTCTAAGGGCTATATCTTGCTCATCTTTTGGTATTTTTGAGTGATTCTAAGGACATGCTTCTCTTTAAAGTTTTATCAACAAATCAATTAAAAAGTTTCAAGAAAATTATATGTGGAAGATTCCTAATGATTGACAAAGATTACAAGTCCTCTAGATAGGCCATCAAATTCCCTTGTTTGACTTCAAAAGATCATAACTTGGTAAATTTGTATCTCCTTAATCCCATTCTTTTTCCACTTTGATCTTAAATGTGTGAACTTCAACTCTTATTTTATGTGCAAATCTTGAAAATGGATGGAAGATGCCCTAAGGATGAAAAACATTATAGGTCATCTCATGAATTTTCATCAACTTCAAAAAGTCATAACTTTCTCAATTTTTGGAGTTTTTAAATGGTTCAAGTCTCAAAATATCATTAAAGAGGTCTACTTCATGACATCTTTTTGGGGTCAAGAGAAAATTTTAAACGGAAGGGCATGTTTGAATGCAAGACATTATAGGTCATTTTTGAAGAAAAACTTAGAATTTTTCTTACAATAAGTCAGCATTTTTTCCTACTTTGACGCATCACAACTTTCAGCTCAAGCATCTATTTGATTCCATTCTTTGCACGTTGTAAAGTTTGTGATCTCATATTTCCAAGGCCTTAATAATCAAGTCCTAAGGTTCTGTAAATCATGCACACCATTGATTCAAAGATGGTACCTTGAGACCGAAGTTTCCTCTAAAATCAAAATTTGAAATTCATGATTTTAACTCTAAACACAAAATTTATGCGCGTTTTTAATTCTAATCATGTTTAGCAGTCTTCCAGAAGTGATTATCACCTTGAAACGCAAGTTTTGTTTGAGTTTTGAGCAAAATAGAAGTCACACTTTTCAGGTTTGCAACTTCACACGATTTCCCTGCAAACTTCATCATTTCACATGCTTAAGAATTCCATTAGCTCCTGTGATACGGTGCGAGAACTGACTTGATGTTTTGCGTTTCGATCGCACTTGTGCGGTTAGCAAGAGTCGCCACCGACTTTTCTTTTATCCCAAAGGAAAGGTAAAAAAGAACAGGAAAGACCTTTCGAGATTATTTCTCGGGTTCGGGGGGTAGATTATGAAAAGGGAAGGTATTAGCACCCTTTTCATCCATGGTTTTCCATGGGCTCTTAGTTACTCGTTTAGATCACTTACTTTCATTTTGATAATGTGCTTGTGGTGTGTGCTTTGAAAGTATTTTGAAAAATCTCTTTGTAATGGTTCTCGTCTCTATAAGAACGTATACAAAGTTTTGTTTCGAAAAGTGGTTCAAAGATGTGTTTGTGAATCGTGTTTTGGAAAGTGTTTTGAAAAGAGGTTTTGCAATGGTTCTCGTCTCTATAAGAACGTATACAAAATGTTTTGTCTTTTTGAAAATGTTTTGAAATGAGAGTGTAAATGTAAAAGTTTTTGTCGTGAGCAAGCGAGTAACTAAGAGCGAATCTATCTACTCGAAAGGTCTTAAATTGTTCTTTTCTTCCTCCTTTTAATGGTGCTATCTTACCATTTATTTGGTTAGAAGCCCCACCGTTGGATGTGAAGGGATAGGCGTGGGTCAATTTTACAATCATTGAAGGCAACTTGTGAGACGCTTTTAGAAATTTTTGTAAGGGACGAGATCATTTTATCAAAGGCAACATCGAGGGTCATCGAGGGAATACGATCTTTGTTTATTGAAGGGTCATTGCTAGAGCGTCCCATATTCGAGGGACATGATTGTATTTCCGAGGAAACGAGCGAGGTTACCCTAGAGGTGCGCGTGTGAAAAAAGTGTGTTGGTTTCAAGTTATTTTATTCTTTGATTATGTCATCTAGCGATTGATTTTTGAATCTTGCCATACACACCTAATTACTATACAGTATAAAGAAAGCAGTAAATTGCGGGAATTGAAATTCTAAGCTATTACAAAAAATTTCGGGAATGGGGATACAATTTTTACAAATGGGGATGAATCAAATGAGATAGGAAGGTCCAAATATCAAACAATACAACCAAATCAAATTTTGTGCGATTTAATTAAAGTTATGATAATTCATGAAAATAAAATTAGAAAAATATGGAAATGAAATGTTAAGTATTTACATGGAAAGAGAAAGGTAAAACCTAATCTAAAAAATAAAAAAAAAATTTGATTAAATTGAAATCTTTATTTTTTTGTATTTTATTAACTATATAAATAAGTTTAAAGAAAGAAAACAAATTAAGTTAATTTTTTGATGTTTTATTAAATGTAAAAATTAATCAAAACAAGTTTATATATAAAAAAAGAAAATGATAAAAAAAATAATCACAAAAACTTAAATCACATTAATGAAAATGTATTTTATGTTTTATCTAGTAACTATGTTAACAAATAAAAATATAAAAAGGAAACAAATTTAAAAAAAAAACAAGAAACGTGGGCTTATAGTGACTTGGGGGTGAGGCCCAAAGGAAAATATTTGTTATTTGCTTAAACTAAAAACAGGCATAGGGGGGTGTATCAGTAAAACGCGTGGGCTTAAGGGGCAGATTCAAATAAAACAAGCCCAAAGTCCCTAACCCAGTTTAGTTGTTTGATTAAGGGTCCAAAACAAACAAAATTAGGGTTCTTGAACCCCTTTGTTCACAGCGGCGTCGTTCTCATCTTCTTCGTCCATCTCTGTTCATCTTTGTGAAACCTCTAAACTTCTCACTAATCATCCCTTTCTAATTTGGCGAACAAAATCGCTCCTTATTTCTTTATCTCACCATGATTCGCGTTTTTGAAACCCTAATTTCGGATTGCCCTAAAAATGACGAAATCGGTTCATCCGATCTTCCCCCCAACTCTTAGTTGCCGGAACGCCGCCTCTCTTGCCTCCCTAATCGAGTTTCAGTGTTTTTTTCTTGAAAATGTGAAGGTTCTTCTCTTTCCCAATTTTACGAATTTCGTTGATTTTATTTTGATCTTTGTATATTCTGTTAACTGTTGAGGTTCTTTCTTTTAAATGCATGAAAAACATGATTATGGAAGATTTGGAATGAGAGAGAACCCATACCTTTTGAAGCTCTTTCTGTGAACTGGAAAGGGACGGCGAGACTGAGGGCGGTGCTCCTTGGTTGCCGGAGCTGCACGGGGGAAGAGGTGATGATAGAGGCGTGATTTTTTGACTCTTTGGTAAATTCTCCAATCTCTGTGTTTGAATGATGATGATGATGATGTTTTTCTGGATTTTGTGATTTTGTGATTTGAATGCTGGTTTACAGTTTTGGACTTGTGGTTTTGGAGGTTGTGGATGTTTGACAGGTTACGGTGTTGAGATTCTTACTGGTTTTCTGTTTTGGTTTTAGGCCTTTGGAGTTTTGGTTTTTGACAATTTTTTTTGTATTTTGTTGCAAGCTTGAGATCTGTTGCAGGACTTGAGATTTGAGGGTGGCTACTGTGTTTTTGGTTTTATGGATTTCTTACTGATTTTGAGTTAACATGTTTTTGGTACTGTTTTTTGTAAGCTTAAAGCTTGGTTCAGGTTTTTGTTGCTTTGGAATTTTGTTTGGGATCTTTGGCTTTGAGGTTTTAACAGTTGGTTTTCCTTTTGGTTTTGGAAGTCTTGACAGTTTTTTTGGACTTTGACAAGTTTTGAGTTTGTTATAGGTTTTGGTATTTGTTACAGGTTTGAGATTGATGATGGTTCTGTTACAGGTTTGATGAGTTTGGTGATGTTTTTGTTGTTTTGGCTTGCTTACAGGTTTGGTTGATGGTGTTACTGGTTTGGGATTTTGACAGTTGAGACTTTTGGTTTGCTGAGCTTTTTTAGGCTTGTTGGTGGTTCTGTTTTATGATGGTTCAGATTTGGGACTTTTGGTTTTTGGAGGTTTTTGAAGTTTGACAGGTTTTTGAAAATTGGAGACTTGTTACAAGTTTTTTGAGTTTGATAATTTTTTTCTATGTATCTTGCTTGAGAGTTGTGTTTACTGTTATATTGACCCTGCTTCTGTTGAATTCATATTCAAAATGGTGGGAAACCCAACCATTGAATATTTTCAGTTTGTTCATATGGTCTTTTTAGTGGCAGTTTTGTTTTCTAGCAACTTTTATGCAATTTGTGACAGGCAGGGCAGCAGGACTGTGTATTCCAATATCCTAAGTGACTTCTTTCCTCTCTTCTCTCTCAATGACATTAGGAAAGTAAATTGCTTTTTGCCCCTTTTTCCAATTCTGAAAAGTTTGCAAAGAAAAAAATGGAAAATGATGACTTATGCCTCTTGAACAAGTTTCTTTGTTTGACTTAGCATCTTATGTCGCCATACTTCTGCCTTTTGTTGATGTTGTTTGTTGTTTGCTATGTTGCTGCCTCGTTTTTGTCCAGTTTGCGCTGCTATTTGGTTCAGTTTATACCATTCTGTTTGGACAGTTTTGCTTGCCTCTTGTTTGGACAGTTTAGTTGTTTGTTGTTTACCATATTGTTGTTTGTTTGGTTCTGTTTGCAATATTTGTTTGGGCAATTTTGCAGCATCTCTGTTTGGACAGCTTGTAGCATTTCTTTCTTTCTTTCTTTTTGTGAACCAAGAAGAATAATCTTCTTGTGATTTGCAAATAGGGGAAATAAATTATGATGAATAATGGCATTCTGATTCCACTTTGCAAACTTTAATGATGAACACTTTTTTTTGGAAAATTTTGTTCATGCCCAAATAACTTGTACTAACTATTTTTCTTTCTTTTATTTTCATGTGAGCACAATTGGATGTGACAAAGCAAGGGAAGCAAGAAACTCTGTGGCAAGCATGGAAGCAAAGGAACTTCAGTCAAACTTAGGCATAGATTAATTCTCCTAGGCCAATCAAGCATTTAGATTTTCTTTGTAATTTAGAAAAAAACATTCTTGTATTGTATCCAATAATTGTATCAATTTATTTTCAAATACGATAAGTTGTAAGACTTAAAGTATTTAAAAGAATAAATTGTTTTGTATCAACGTATGAAATTAGAGAAAATCTTATGAAATGTTCTTGTGTCACTTGAAATCCTTTACTGACAATAACTTGTAATTTTCTCTTCGCATCCTAATTGATTCTTAAAGATTCCCAATCAAGATATTTGAAACAAAATGCTCCAGTCTGGTAACTTACATTCCAAGTAATCCCAATAACTATGTAACTGCATTCCAAACAAACACGCACTATATATTCCATTTCCTAACCAAGCAAATGTCTTAAAAGACGCAAATCATCTGGTTAACCTGGATCAAAATCATGGTCGTCCCAAATGACAGTCTTAGTCTCTTGTCCCAAACAACCATGCCTTGAGAACAAACATTGTCCTTTTTTAGTAAACCTGAGGAATCAGGAAGACCTGTAAAAGCCAATTGAATCTTTTTTTGAGAATTAATTTTCTTCTGAGGATTGCAAGAAAAACCCTAATTGCTGGTTTACCGCCATAGAAGAGAATTTGTCTGATCGATTTCTGAGCCAGCTTGAATATCCGAGAAACCCTAGGGTTGTATCTTCTAGGAAAAAAGGGGAGGGGAAATGTTGGGGTACAACAGCTGCCCCTGTTCAATCTTCTTGAACCTGAAGAGTTAGATTGGCGAGTTTTGTCGTTCGTGACTCGAAGGTAAAAGATGATTGGACACTAGAGTGCCCATAAATTTGCACTCGACAAAGGTGTAGCTGAGGGAATGGGCTTAAAGATTCCATTTGGAGAGGTGATAGAATCTTGTTGGATATGGGCTTGTAGATGCCATCCAAGAATGTTTGTTGTAAATCAAAAGAAATAAGCATCAGAATGGTGTCTGTATCTGAACTTAAATCTGAATAAGTGACAGAATAGCACCCGTGTCTGGAGCGTATCTGTACCGTATCTTGATGTTGAGATCTGAATGAGTATCAAAATGGCATCCTTGTCTGGAGCGTATCTGAACTGTATCATGAACTTGGAATATGAATAAGTATCAGGATGGCATCCGTGTCTGGAGCATATCTGAACTTGAATCTGAATGAGTAACATAATGACTTCCGTGTCTGGAGCGTATCTGAACTGTATCTGAGTCTTGAATCTGAATGAGTAACAGACTGGCTTCCGTGTCTGGAGCGTATCTGAACTGTATCTTGAAATTGAGGTCCGAATGAGTATCAAAATGGCATCCTTGTCTGGAGCGTATATGAACTGTATCATGAACTTGGAATCTGAATAAGTATCAGGATGGCATCCATGTCTGGAGCGTATCTGAACTTGAATCTGAATGAGTAACAGAATGACTTTCGTGTCTAGAGCGTATCTGAACTGTATCTGAGTCTTGAATCTGAATGAGTAACAGACTGGCTTCCGTGTCTGGAGCGTATCTGAACTGTATCTTGAAATTGAGGTCTGAATGAGTATCAGAGTGGCATCCTTGTCTGTAGCGTATCTGAACTGTATCTGAAAGATAACTCTGAGTAAGTATCAAAATGGCATCCTTGTCTGGAGCGTATATGTATTGTATCTGAAGTTGAGATCTAAATGAGTATCAGAATGACATCCTTGTCTAGAGCGTATCTGTACTGTATCTAGAATCTTTGAACATTGTTAATGGTAGCTGTTAATCTTATCCTGAAAAGGGTAAAATGTTAGCTGAAGCACAAAGTTGTGTTGCATGAAATGTATGATGCAATATATGTACTTTATCAATGTTTATGATATGTGGATGTAATGTATGCGCATGCAAGTTGATTTGATGTATTGCTGAGGAAAATAAATCCTTGACTGCTGCTGAGGATTCCGTTGTGAGAGTAATGCCATATACTTCTTGAGGAATCTACTTGGGGAATCCAGAGAATTTTAATGACTTCTACTGGGGATTATTGACGGGAGTCTTTGTTCTGTCGAGGAGCAATAAAAACTCTGGGGAAAACTTATTCCTGTTTGAAAAAAGTTATGGAGCTTCGGTCGTCTTCCACTTTACTGGGGAGTTACCCTAGGTTGGGGAGAAACAAAAGTTAATCTTTATCTGGCTGATTTTCAGGCTTCAAGACAAACTTGCTGGGGGAACCTGGAGAAACTGGATGATTTCCGTTGTGGGTTGATAGTTTGAAGTTTCGACTCCGCTGGGGATTGATAGTTGGTAGTCTCAGCTCCACTGGGGATTTGTAGTTCAAAGTTTGGCTCCACTGGGGATTGGTAGTTGGTAGTCTCAGCTCCACTGGGGATCTGTAGTTCAAAGTTTGACTCCACTGGGGATCTTAGTGACGTGTTGTAGGGATTGCTCATGGAATAGCCTAAAGACATTTTCCTAATCTTTCTACCTGTCAGTAATTGCTCTTTTTCATCCTGTTTATTTGTAAACAGTAATTATGTTCAAATGCATATGTTAATTAATGAATCATTGGACGTTTTTGCAAATAGAAACACAAATGTAAAGAAAAAGGCAAATAGTTTTCTGTACTTTGAAAGAGATATCTTTGTATTTACTTTGAATAAGTATTTTGTACAGACATCCCAGTAAGAGGATGGTGTCATAAATAAGAAAAATTTAGAAAGAAAGATAGTTATGTGTAATAATCCCATGGGGTTCCCATTCTGCTATAGCCTCCGTATCTCCGAATATCTTGTCTGTTTGTTGCTTCGTCCGAAGATGATTGAATTGATCAGAAGCTCTGAGTTTGTCCGTGAAGAGATTGTCCTTAAAGTGATCCGACGAGACATAGTCATACGCTTTAATTCCCTAACCTTTGCTTGGACCGCCCTTTCGGGTTTTCAGTCCACCGGGAAACCCTTTTTTGCCCAAGTCGCCCTTTCAGGTTTTCAACTTGCCGGGTGTATAGATTCTTTTTATTTTATTCCTAATTTTTGCCTGAACCTTTTGGTTCGCCGAGATTCCCTTGTTTTGCCTAGGTGTGTCGACCTAGCGGGTCTCTTATGCGTAGTATCTTTTGACTATGTCTGCGTTCGCAGGGTGCGGCAGATCGTCGCCATCCATAGTGGTTAAGATCATTTCCCCACCAGAAAATATGTTCTTGATTACAAATGGTCCTTCATAGGTAGGAGTCCATTTGCCCCTGGGATCACTTTGTGGCAAGATGATGTGCTTGATCACAAGATCTCCAACTTGATACACTTGGCATCTGACTTTCTTGTTGAAAGCCTTGATCATCCGCTTTTGATACGTCTGACTGTGGCAAACAGTAGTAAGTCTCTTTTTGTTGATTAAATTCAACTGATCAAGTCGAGTTTGGATCCAATCGTCTTCACTCAAGCCTGCATCCTTCATGATTCTCAAAGAGGGGATCTGGACCTCAATAGGTAAAACAACCTCCATGCCATAAACCAAAGAATAGGGTGTTGCCCCAGTTGATGTGCGAGCCGCCGTACGGTACCCGTGGAGAGCAAACGGTAGCATCTCATGCCAGTCCTTGTAGGTGACTGTCATTTTTTGTATGATCTTTTTGATGTTTTTGTTCGCAGCTTCGACAACACCATTCATCTTTGGCCGATAGGGGGATGAATTGTGATGTTGAATTTTGAACTGCTTGCAGAGGGCGATGATCATAGTATTGTTAAGGTTTTTACCGTTATCAGTGATGATCCTTTTGGGGATACCATACCGACAGATAAGGTTCTGCTTGATGAAGCGGGCAACAACATTCTTTGTGACGGATGTGAAGGAAGCTGCTTTGACCCACTTTGTGAAGTAATCAATGGCCACCAGAATGAAGCAGTGTCCATTGGAGGTTGTAGGCTTGATCTCCCCAATCATATCAATTCCCCACATAGCGAAGGGCCAAGGAGCTATTAAGCATTTAGAGGAACAGGAGGCACGTGCACCTTGTCTGCATAGATTTGACATTTATGACAAGTCCGGGAGTGTTGATAGCAGTCTGCTTCCATGGTAGACCAGTAATAGCCTGCCCGTAGAATTTTCTTCGCCATCGTATGCCCACTAGAGTGAGTGCCAAAGGTACCTTCATGCAATTCAGTCATGATCTTTTCAGCTTCAATCTTATCCACACAACGGAGCAGAATAGAATCATGATTGCGTTTGTACAGGATGCCATTACTTAGGAAGAACTTAGCGGAGAATCTCCTTAAGAACTTTTTGTCATTGACTGAAGCTCCTTCTGGGTATTCTTGAGCCTCGAGATACCTTTTGACTTCATGAAACCAAGGCTGGTCCATTACTTCTTCAGTATTAATCTTGTGACAGTGTGCTGGTTCGTCGATCCGTTCAATGGTGATCTGGGGAGCCTCGTTATCCCAATTAAGTTTAAACATGGATGACTTTGTAGCTAGAGCATCTGCTAGATGATTTTCTTCTCGCGGGAAGTGCTCGAAGGTAATCTTCTCGAAATGTGGTAACAATGTCAATACATGTTCTTTGTAAGGGATGAGGTTTGGATGCTTAGTATCCCATTCTCCTTTGATCTGACTGATGACCAAAGCTGAATCCACAAACAAAACTAAAGACTTAATTTCCAAGTTTATGGCAGCCTTGAGTCCAAAGATGCACGCTTCATACTCTGCCATGTTGTTCGTACAGTTGAAGCAAAGTCTAGCGGTGAAAGGAGTATGGCATCCTTCCGAAGATATAAGCACAGCACCGATACCGTTACCAAGCGCATTGGATGCCCCATCAAAGTACAGGGTCCATCGGGATCCTTGTTCAGGTCCGTCATATGGTCTGAAATCTCCAACATTGTCCAATGTCATGATGTCTTCGTCAGGGAAGTCAAACTTCATGGATTGATAATCTTCTATAGCTTGATGGGCCAGATGATCAGCTAGCACACTGCCCTTTATAGCTTTTTGGGTTGTGTACTGTATATCGTATTCTGTCAGAATCATTTGCCATCTAGCTATCCTTCCAGATAAAGCAGGCTTTTCGAAGATGTATTTGATCGGATCCATCTTAGATATTAGCAGAGTGGTATGAGTCAACATGTCTGCCTTAGCCGGCGAGCAGCCCATACCAAAGCGCGGCAAGTTTTCTCAAGCAATGAATATCTTGTTTCACAGTCGGTAAACTTTTTGCTAAGGTAATAAATGGCATGCTCTTTTCGGCCAGACTCGTCATGCTGCCCCAGTACGCACCCCATTAAATTCTATAGGACGGTCAGATACATGATTAGCGGTCTTCCTTCGACTGGTGGCATCAAGACGGGAGGCTCTTGTAAATACTCCTTGATTTTATCGAATGCAGTTTGACAGTCATCATTCCATCTAACTACCTGATCTTTCTTCAACAGCTTGAAGATTGGTTCACAAGTAGATGTTAGGTGAGAAATGAACCTAACAATGTAGTTTAGGCGTCCCAAGAAACCTCTGGCCTCCTTCTCAGTGCGAGGAGCAGGCATTTCTTATATAACTTTGACTTTGGCAGGATCAACCTCGATGCCTTTGTTGCTGACAATGAAACCTAAGAGCTTACCGGATCGGACTCCGAATGTGCACTTGTTCGGGTTTAATCTTAGCTTGTACTCCTTCAACCTGACAAACAGCTTTTGCAAGTGATCAAGGTGTTCTTCTTCAGTTTGTGATCGGGCTATCATGTCATCTACGTAGACCTCTATCTCATGATGTATCATATCATGAAACAAAGCTACCATGGCGTGTTTATAGGTTGCCCCGACATTCTTCAGTCCAAATGGCATCACTTTGTAGCAGAACGTACTCCATTGTGTAACAAAAGTAGTTTTCTCCATGTCCTCAGGTGCCATTTTGATCTGGTTGTAACCTGAGAATCCGTCCATGAAAGAAAATACTTTGTGCTGAGCTGTATTATCAACCAGGATGTCGATGTGTGGAAGTGGAAAATCATCTTTAGGCCTGGCCCTGTTTAAGTCTCTATAATCCATGCATATTCTCACTTTGCCATCCTTTTTAGGCACGTGAACTATGTTAGTAGCCCATTGTGGACAGGAAGTAACAGCCAGAAATCCAGCATTGAACTGCTTCATAACTTCTGCTTTGATCTTCTCTGACATGTCAGGCCTCATGCGGCAGACTTTTTGCTTCACTGTTGGACAGTCTTTTCTAGTGGGTAGACGGTGTACCACAATGTCTGTATCGATTCCCGACATGTCTTCGTATGACCAGGAAAAGATCTCAACATTATCATGTAATAGCTGAATCAGGCGTTCCTTGACACTCGGCTCTAGGTTGGCACCCACTCTGATTTCCTTTTTGTCTTCCTCAGTACCCAAGTTGATTGTATCCAACAGTTCTTCATGAGGTAAAATAGCCATTTCCTCTTGTTGTAGAAGTCCAGCCAATTCCCCTGGCACCTCAAAATATTCCTCACCTTCGTATTCGGCTTGGTAGATCAGATCTTCAGAGTCACTGAAGGCTATAGCAGTATCGTTACCCATGGGATCCGGAATGGAAGGGTACCTGCATTTGTGAGTGTGGGTGTGTGTAAGGGTATAGCCATCTTAAAACAACAAAATGTAAAAGAAAGACAATGAGCATAAAAGGTTTATATATGAAAAGCGTTCATGATTCATTGAAATGACATATGAAAATTAAATAAGAACCCTTACAAATGGACCTTTGTGCCTCAGGTAAGACACAAGGTTAAAAGTGTACGAATTGTTTGAGAATTATTACAGGCCAATAGAAATGTTTGAAAGATAAATTACTACAGTATGAAAGTAATCGGAATGAAATCTTTGGCTTCTCAGTTGCACAGTCCTCCGCCGACAGTAGGAAATATCCAGTCTTCCAAGATGCCCTCCTCTTCACTATCTTCCAGAGAATTGACTCCATGATAACTGATATTCACAGGTGGCCCTCCGGAACGGGCGCGGCGCACGGCCTTCTGAGCAGTCGAAGTGAACCCCAAGCCGAACTTGTCTGATTTGAAGGGAATGTCTGGTAGCTGCCCCCAGATTGTGCTTCCTCCCTCTTCAACCACTGCTTTTGCATCCTTGAGAGATAACATCCGAGGCAGGGGTATGGTAATCGTGGGTACAGAGGACACTGTCTTAGTCACCGCTATCTCCTGAGCTACCTCTTCAAAATGCTGGAAAGGAGTTTCGATGAATTATCCATCCAGTTCTACATAACAGAAAGAATTCAGATGACTGATCATGTATTCCTCTTTGCCAAGAACAGTTGTGATTTTCCCCTGTACAGGGTACTTGAGCATTTGATGCAGAGTAGAAGTGACAGCTCCAGCATGGTGGATCCAAGGTATTCCCAACAGGCAAGAATAAGAAGGACGGATGTCCATCACATAGAATATGGAGTTGAAGGTTTCAGTTCCCACCTTAATCGGGATGTCCACCTCCCCGTGGACCATCCTTTTAGAACCATCAAAGGCTCTGACAATTATATTGCTGGGTTTCAGGGTTAAGCCTTCACAATCCAGTCTATCTAAGGCTTTCTTCGGCAAGACGTTCAAAGACGAACCAGTGTCTACCAGTATGTGTGCTAGGGTTGTCCCTCTGCATTCCACTGAGACATGCAAAGCATCATTATATTTTCTCCCTTTCGAAGTTAAATCTGCATCGGAGAATCCTAGATCATTGTCAGCTGTTAAACTAGCCACACATTCCTAGAACTGATCAGCGGAGGTTTCTTGTGGCACGTGGGACGTCTTCAAAAATATTATCAGAGCCTTAGCATAAGCTTCTGAACAAAGCAACAGGGACAACATGGAGATCTTTGAGGGGGTTTTCCCCAGCTGTTCCACCACATCATAATCGCTTTTCTTGTTTATTTTCAAAATTTCCTCTATTTCTTTTTGAGAGGTTTCAGGGATGATCAACGATTGAGCCCTCGTCTTGACGGGATCTTCTTGGATCCCTTTCCCTCGAACATCAGTAGCGGCAGAGGGGATAACCACGGGGGTTGTGACTTCTTCTATGATTGGTGTACTTGCAGATATGTTTACCGGTGTAGAGATAACCTTAGGAGCAGCTGAGGGTCCAAAAATTGCCTTTGGAGGGGCAATCTCTGGAGAAAAGATTCTTCCACTACAGGTAACTTTGCTTGTTTCGGCAATGTTACTGATATCGGAATTGTCTTCTTCAGAATTCTCTTCCTCTGCAGTCTGTTCAATCTGTTTGACACCATGGTAGTAGATTTCTCCACCATAGTTCCATGGTACCGTCCTATCTGATTTGTATGGGGTTGGCCCAGTCATTGTTATCTTAAGCGGAGCAATCACTGGAGCAGATGTAATCCTAACGGGTTTTTTAGGAACCCTGGAAGGATTGACGTATATGGTTATTATTGAAACTTCTGGAATTGGAATGGGTGAAACAGGAGCTTTCTCAAAAAAGATTTCCTGGTTATCAATCAATTGTTGGATACCTTTCTTCAACAGAGGGCAGTCAAATGATGCAGATAGGCAAATATGGAAATCTTTGTCACAAACTGGGAACACCCCAGCCTTTAACAAATTCAACTTGATGGTCAAGAGCGGAGTCAACAATTCATCCACGGTGTCAACAAATAAGTCTTCCTCAACAGCAGTGGCATTGTGTCCATGCCTAGGCATCGAAGTGGAGATAACATTCGGTTTCGCAGGCGCTTCAAATTCAACTTCCTTCACGTCTATCAGATCTTAAATCTTGCTCTTCAGAGCCCAATAGTTGTCGGTGTCGTGCCCTAGACTTTCATAATGGTACGCGTATCTGGAGTTCGGATGGTAGTATGGAGAGGCAGTATTAGGATTTTTAGGGGCCTCTTTTAGCATGGCCAGATTCAACTTCAGAAGATGCAGTAGGACTTGAGCGGGAGTCATGTTAATCTTGGTGAATTGCCGAATTGGCCTTTCCACCCTTTGTTGATTATTCCTCGGCTGATCATTTCTCGGCTGATTGTTTCTTGGTTGGTCTGATGCATACTTTTGAATCATAACGGCCCCACCGTTGATCGATGCTCGTTTCTTCCCTGATTCCTCTGAGCATAGACAGCCTACACTTCCTTCTTTCCTATGAAGGGCTTTTTTACAGCAGCAGAGGTAGATACATCTTTCTGAATTTTCCCGCTTCTTATACCGGCTTCTATTCTCTCGCCAGTTAAAATCAACTCAGTGAACCCTCCAGAAGAGCTTCCAATCAGGTGATTAAAGAAAGGTCCTGACAGAGTTCCCAGAAACATTTCCACTAGCTCCCTTTCAGATAAAGGTGGTTGAACCCTTCCGGCTAAATCCCTACACTTTTTGGCGTAGTCTTTGAATCCCTCATTGGACACCATGTCCATACTCTGGAGTTGAGTACGGGTTGGTGCCAAGTCGGCGTTGTATTGATACTGTTTATAGAAGGCGACTGCCAAGTCTTCCCAATTATGCACATCAGACCTCTCCAACTGGTAGAACCAATCAAGCTGCGTTCCTGACAAACTATCCTGGAAAAAGTGGACCCACAAATCTTTGTCAGCAGAATGCGGTTAAATTTTCCTGACATAAGATCGTAGGTGGATCTTAGGGCAAGACACCCCATCGTACTTGGAAAATAGTGGAACTTTAAACTTCGGAGGGATTACTATTCCAGACACCAAACCTAACTCCTCAAAGTCCAGCCCCGATACTCTCTGTACTTCCATAACAGCTAGACGTTCTTCCAATTTTTTGTATTTGTCATCGGCCAGAGGGTATTGTTGTTCAGAGTAATCCTCTTCTTCCTCTTCTTGAGCTTTAGAGTCTGAAGGCACTGCAGTCTCTTTACCTTTTCCTTACCCTTCCTCAGAGGTTGATGGAAATTCCAAGGATCTTCTGGCTTGTCCTTCAAACCTTCTGCCCGTGATAGCTACACCGGCTCGCTTCTTCTTCTTTTTCTCTTTTCCTTTCTCTAGCAGAGTCTTGAGCTCCTCCTGCCCCTTGGACAAGGTTAAGAGTAGCTGTTGAAATTGTGAATTCTGAGCTTGTAAGTCTTTAACCGTTTGTTCTAGATCCATCTTGCTGAAATAAACAGCAGAGAGATGAGGAAACTTGGTGTGAAGACATGCTTATGCATATGATGAATGATATGTATTCATGCAATGCTTTCAAGGATTCAGAAATTCAAATTTGTTTTAAACAAAAAAGAAACACATGTCATATTAATAAGATAGAATTTGTTAGTACATCAATGCCCCTTAGGCAAAATAATACAAATTATAAGGTAAAAAGACGTTGCGCATCCTCTTTGGTGCAATGTAGGTGTTGAGAGTCTGCTCTTCGTGAAGTAGCTGAGTGAGTTCCAAAACCTTCTTCTCGCTTGCGTAGAATTGGGCTTCAAAAGTATCGCGTTCTCCCTTGAGCTGTATCCAACTCCTTTGTAGATATTCGAGTGATGTTGGCATGTCAGGATGTAGGAGGGTGTATGGCACCTCTCCTTCCTTAATAGGCTCTATAATCACTGGGAGAATGGAGGGATATGGAATTATAAGACTTTGGGCGCGGGTTCGTACCCACTTGAGGTAAGGCTCAAGGGGGATCGAATTCTTGTGTCCCAATGTCTTACTGTCTACCTTGTTAGGCATCTCCAAGCTTGGATGAACCTTTGACGAAGTCCTTGGTTGTCATTGTCGAAGTCGAAAACCAAACCTTGAATCAGCATGTCATGTGGGCCATCCCTTCGGGCATAACCAAACTGTCTTAGAGCCAAGCAGGGATTGTAGGTGATGCCTCCCCTAATGCCAAGTAGAGGGACATTAGGGAATTCCCCACAACAGTCGACGATGATAACATTCTCTTTGGTTCGAGAACACCAATGAATATTTGAATGTGTAAGAGTCATCAATCGTTGTGACCACCTCAAACCTTGCTCATTCTTCAAGAATGATTGGGGGAGATGAGAAATAAACCATCTTGCCAGGAGAGGAGTGCAACACATGAGAACACCTCTTTTCCTCATTGTACGAGTGTGAAAAGAGTGGAGGATATCCCCAAGCAATGTAGGCACCGGGTTGCGAGTCATGAAGATTTTGACATTACTCACATCTATGAGTTGGTCAGGGTTAGGGAACAAGACCATCCCATAGATGAGAAGAGCTACAATTTCCTCAAAAGCTTATAAGTCCAAGGAATTCCAGCAGCTTTGGGCCTTCTCAAACAAGAACTTTGCCAAGAAGCCTTTGACACCACTTCTAGTCTCCCAATGGGTTGTGACATCAGATGGTTGCAAGTGCAGGGCTTGAGAAAGATCTTCTGGATTTGGATCTCTTTCCGTACCGTTGAAGGGTAGTTGATTGAGAATAGAAATCCTCAAGAGTTGAGAAAATTCCTCCAAAGTGGGCACAAGCTGGTAGTCAGGAAATGTGAAGCAGTGATGCAAAGGGTCAAAGAACTGGAAGAGAACTTTCATCATGTCTTCCTCTGTGTTGGAAGTGACTAAGTTGAGAAGACGACCATGCCTCTCGGTGAATGGAGAGTTCTCAGGAATCTTTGAAGCTAACTCCTTGAGTTGTGGAGGAATTCTTACAAGGTTGACCTGAATAGTTTTCCTGCGAAGTGAATCCATAGCCTACAAAATAAGAACAAAGATGAATTTCCAAAATCCTTGAAATGGTTAGTGGATGAAAATGATGCTTCATGATGTCCATGATGTTAAGCTCAAGTATATATGTAGAAGCAAATCATACAAGTTCCTAGTTTAGGCTTGCATGGGGTTTCATAGGTAAGTACCCTCTTGAAGTTTAGTTGGCTCAACCTGTCCTAGAAATAGTAACCGGGTTCTAAGGAGCTCAATATCACTGGATTGTTTCCTTGTTCATTGTTTCAATTCAGCCTCTTTACTGGCGACTGAAATATTCCAAGGAACCAACCCTCAATGAGTGTAGTATTGAGTATCTACCAACTTCGGACTGCACCAAAGCCGGTCATCTCACTACATCCTAAAAGGCCAAGTTGGTCAAGTAAAGGTTCTAAAAGTCCATTAGTGCTTCATGACATCAGTCAGTGGCCCCGTATTCTCTTTGATTGGCTCAGAGGCTACCGGTACCCACAAATATGTCGCACTAATATAGCTATTGCTTAGACCGTATCGGTATACCCCGTAAAGTTTCCACAACATATTGCTATTTACCTATTATGTTTCCCAAATCCGGGTGGAGGATTCAAACCCAAACAAAAGAACCAAAGTGTAAATAAAACAAGTCAAGCAAGATACACATGTAAAGGTGATCTAAAACCCTAAGGTAACCCCACTTTTATAAGATTCCCCAGCAGAGTCGCCAGTTCGGTGATACGGTGGGAGAACTGACTTGATGTTTTGCATTTCGATCGCACTTGTGCGGTTAGCAAGAGTCGTTACCGACTTTTCTTTTATCCCAAAGGAAAGGTAAAAAAAGCACAGGAAAGACCTTTCGAGATTATTTCTCGGGTTCGGGGGGTAGATTATGAAAAGGGAAGGTATTAGCACCCTTTTCATCCATGGTTTTCCATGGGCTCTTAGTTACTCGTTTAGATCACTTGCTTTCATTTTGATAATGTGCTTGTGGTGTGGGCTTTGAAAGTATTTTGAAAAATCTCTTTGTAATGGTTCTCGTCTCTATAAGAACGTATACAAAGTTTTGTTTCCAAAAGTGGTTCAAAGATGTGTTTGTGAATCGTGTTTTGGAAAGTGTTTTGAAAAGAGGTTTTGCAATGGTTCACGTCTCTATAAGAACGTATACAAAATGTTGTCTTTTTGAAAATATTTTGAAATGAGAGTGTAAACGTAAAAGTTTTTGTCGTGAGCAAGCGAGTAACTAAGAGAGAATCTATCTACTCGAAAGGTCTTAAATTGTTCTTTTCTTCCTCCTTTTAATGGTGCTATCTTACCATTGATTTGGTAATAAGCCCCACCGTTGGATGTGAAGGGACAGGCGTGCGTCAATTTTACAATCATTGAAGGCAACTTGTGAGACGCTTTTAGCAATTTTTGTAAGGGACGGGATCATTTTATCAAAAGCAACATTGAGGGTCATCGAGGGACTACGATCTTTGTTTATCGAAGGGTCATTGCTAGAGCGTCCCATATTCGAGGGACATGATTGTATTTCCGAGGCAACGAGCGAGGTTACCCAAGAGGTGCGCGTTTGAAAAAAGTATGTTGAATTCAAGTTATTTTATTATTTGATTAGGTCATCTAGCGATTGATTTTTGAATCTTGCCATACACACCTAATTACTATACAGTATAAAGAAAGCAGTAAATTGCGGGAATTGAAATTCTAAGCTATTACAAAAATGTTCGGGAATGGGGATACAATTTTTACAAATGGGGATGAATCAAATGAGATAGGAAGGTCCAAATATCAAACAATACAACCAAATCGAATTTTGTGCGATTTAATTAAAGTTATGATAATTCATGAAAATAAAACTAGCAAAATATGGAAATGAAATGTTAAGTATTTACATGAAAAGAGAAAGGTAAAACCTAATCTAAAAAATAAATAAAACATTGATTAAATTGAAATCTTTATTTTTTTGTATTTTATTAACTATATAAATAAGTTTAAAGAAAGAAAATAAATTAAGTTAATTTTTTGATGTTTTATTAAATGTAAAAATTAATCAAAACAAGTTTATATATAAAAAAAGAAAATGATAAAAAAATAATCACAAAAACTTAAATCACATTTATGAAAATGTATTTTATGTTTTATCTAGTAATTTTGTTAACAAATAAAAATATAAAAAGGAAACAAATTTAAAAAAAAAAACAAGAAACGTGGGCTTATAGTGACTTGGGGGTGAGGCACAAAGGAAAATAATTGTTATTTGCTGAAACTAAAAATAGGCATAGGGAGGTGTATCAGTAAAACGCGTGGGCTTAAGGGGCAGATTCAAACAAAATAAGCCCAAAGTCCCTAACTCCGTTTAGTTGTTTGATTAAGGGTCCAAAACAAAAAAAATTAGGGTTCTTGAACCCCTTTGTTCACAGCGGCGCCGTTCTCATCTTCTTCGTCCATCTTTGTTCATCTTTGTGAAACCTCTAAACTTCTCACTAATCGTCCCTTTCTAATTTGGTGAAAAGAATCTCTCCTTATTTATTTATCTCACCATGATTCGTGTTTTTGAAACCCTAATTTCGGATTGCCCTAAAAACGACAAAATCGGTTCGTCCGATCTTCCCACCCAACTCTCAGTTGCCGGAATGCCGCCTCTCTTGCCTCCCTAATCGAGTTCCAGTGTTTTTTTCTTCAAAAGGTGAAGGTTCTGCTCTTTCCCAATTTTATGAATTTCGTTGATTTTATTTTGATCTTTGTATATTCTGTTAACTGTTGAGGTTCTTTCTTTTAAATGCATGAAAAACATGATTATGGAAGATTTGGAATGAGAGAGAACCCATACCTTTTGAAGCTCTTTCTGTGAACTGGAAAGGGACGGCGAGACTGAGGGCGGTGCTCCTTGGTGGCCGGAGCTGCACGGGGGAAGAGGTGATGATGGAGGCGTGATTTTTTGACTCTTTGGTAACTTCTCCTATATCTGTGTTTGAATGATGATGATGCTGTTTTTCTGGATTTTGTGATTTTGTGATTTTGAATGCTGGTTTACAGTTTTGGACTTGTGGTTTTGGAGGTTGTGGATGTTTGACAGGTTACATTGTTGAGATTCTTACTGGTTTTCTGTTTTGGTTTTAGGCCATTGGAGTTTTGGTTTTTGACATTTTTTTTTTATATTTTGTTGCAAGCTTGAGATCTGTTGCAAGACTTGAGATTTGAGGGTGGCTACTGTGTTTTTGGTTTTGTGGATTTGTTACTGATTTTGAGTTAACATGTTTTTGGTACTGTTTTTTGTAAGCTTGAAGCTTGGTTCATGTTTTTGTTGCTTTCGAATTTTGTTTTGGATCTTTGGCTTTGAGGTTTTGACAATTTGTTTTCCTTTTGGTTTTGGAAGTCTTGACAGTTTTTTCGGACTTTGACAGGTTTTGAGTTTGTTACAAGTTTTGGTATTTGTTACAGGTTTGAGATTGGTGATGGTTCTGTTACAGGTTTGATGAGTTTGGTGATGTTTTTGTTGTTTTGGCTTTCTTACAGGTTTGGTTGATGATGTTACTGGTTTGGGATTTTGACAGTTGAGACTTTTGGTTTGCTGAGCTTTTTTAGGCTTGTTGGTGGTTATGTTTTATGATGGTTCAGATTTGAGACTTTTGGTTTTTTGAGGTTTTTGAAGTTTGACAGGTTTTTGAAAATTGGAGACTTGTTTCAAGTTTTTTGAGTTTGGTAATTTTTTTCTATGTATCTTGCTTGAGAGTTGTGTCTACTATTATATTGACCCTGCTTCTGTTGAATTCATATTCAAAATGGTGGGAAACCCAACCATTGAATATTTTCAGTATATTGTTCATATGGTCTTTTTGGTGGCAGTTTTGTTTTCTAGCAAGTTTTATGCAATTTGTGATAGGCAGGGCAGCAGGACTGTGTATTCCAATATCCTAGGTGACTTCTTCCCTCTCTTCTCTCTCAATGACATTAGGAAAGTAAATTGCTTTTTACCCCTTTTTCCAATTCTGAAAAGATTGCAAAGAAAAAAATGGAAAATGATGACTTATGCCTCTTGAACAAGTTTCTTTGTTTGACTTAGCATATTATGTTGCCATACTTCTGCCTTTTGTTGATGTTGTTTTTTGTTTGATATGTTGCTACCTCGTTTTTGTCCAGTTTGTGCTGCTGTTTGGTTCAGTTTATACCATTCTGTTTGGACAGTTTTGCTTGCCTCTTGTTTGGACAGTTTTGTTGTTTGTTGTTTACCATATTGTTGTTTGTTTGGTTCTGTTTGCAATATTTGTTTGGGAGATTTTGCAGCATCTCTGTTTGGACATCTTGTAGCATTTCTTTCTTTCTTTCTTTTTGTGAACCAAGAAGAATAATCTTCTTGTGATTTACAAATATGGGAAATAAATTATGATGAATAATGGCATTTTGATTCCACTTTGCAAACTTTAATGATGAACACTTTTTTTTGGAAAATTTTGTTCATTCCCAAATAACTTGTACTAACTATTTTTCTTTCTTTTATTTTCATGTGAGCACAATTGGATGTGACAAAGCAAGGGAAGCAAGAAACTCTGTGGCAAGCATGGAAGCAAAGGAACTTCAGTCAAACTTAGGCATAAATTAATTCTCCTAGGCCAATCAAGCATTTAGATTTTCTTTGTAATTTAGAAAAAAAACATTCTTGTATTGTATCCAATAATTGTATCAATTTATTTTCAAATACGATAAGTTGTAAGACCTAAAGTATTTAAAAGAATAAATTGTTTTGTATCAATGTATGAAATTGGAGAAAATGTTATGAAATGTTCTTGTGTCACTTGAAATCCTTTACTGACAATAACTTGTAATTTTCTCTTCGCATCCTAATTGATTCTTAAAGATTCCCAATCAAGATATTTGAAACAAAATGGTCCAGTCTGGTAACTTACATTCCAAGTAATCCCAATAACTATGTAACTGCATTCCAAACAAACACGCACTGTATATTCCATTTCCTAACCAAGCAAATGTTTTAAAAGACGCAAATCATCTGGTTAACCTGGATCAAAATCATGGTCGTCCCAAATGACAGTCTTAGTCTCTTGTCCCAAACAAACATGCCTTGAGAACAAACATTGTCCTTTTTTAGTAAACCTGAGGAATCAGGAAGACCTGTGAAAGCCAATTGAATCTTTTTTTGAGAATTCATTTTCTTCTAAGGATTTCTAGAAAAAACCCTAATTGCTGGTTTACCACCATAGAAGAGAATTTGTCTGATCGATTTCTGAGCCAGCTTGAATATCCGAGAAACCCTAGGGTTGTATCTTCTATGAAAAAAGGGGAGGGCAAATTTTGGGGTACAATAGCTCCCCTATAAATAGGGGGTCATACCTCATTCATTTTCTCAAGCTTAGATAGCCAGAATCACCCTGCCAAACTCTCTCTTCAACCCACTTTTCTGTAACTCTGAATTTTGTTTAATAGCTTTCCTCAATCCACTTTCTTTGTCAATTCTTCATCCTTGAACTTTACTGAAGCTAACAGAAGAAGAATCAAGCCCTAAGACTTCTTAAATCGTGCTAGCCAAGTCAAGTTTTAGAGCTCTAAATTTGAACTTCAATAGGTAGATTCCTTCATCAATTCTCTCAAAATTTGGTACTATAATGAAGCTCTCATCATTCTGATTCTAGTCGCAACATTTGTTTTCAACTGGAAATGAGTTTTGGCCATGAATTTTCAAATCTCTTTTCAAATCTTTCCTTCTGAAGTGACTGAGCTACACCTTACATAAATTTTTCGTGAGGGTACCATTGGAATCGTCATGAAGAGACGAAGCGAATGGTACCAGTCTCGAGCTTTAATTTTTTCATTTCATGAACCTGTAAATCGCGTGGACAGAGATTGAAGACGACCTATGTGTCTGTCTTCAACCAATGGGAATCTAACACACATTTTTTCAAATCTGATTTAATAGTTGATCACATGTTTTATTCATTAAGGACCATGATATGCACAACGCGTCTGATCGATTGGATTAGCTTACTAACGCATTTTAACTCTCATCCAATGGTCTATATATTTTTACTTTATTTTTTATTTCTGATTTTTTATATTTAATTGTTTTAAACTTCAAAGAATCACAGAAAATTCATTTCTAACTCAAAAATTATGAAAAAATTCACAAAAATATTTTCAAATATTCTCTTTCTGATTTTTATTTTTTCATAATTTTATTTTCAGGTTTGGTATTTTTCATGATTTTTTCTTTGTTTTGGTTTATTTTTAATTGCTTAGAAATACTTTTTGACATTTTTTAATTCTTAAAAAATTCATCAAAATTATTTCTCTTATTTTTGAACTTCTGAATTTTTTTTATAATTTTATTTTGACTTCTACTATTTTTGATCTTTTTTTCACTTATTTGAGTAATTTTAATTAGTTTAAAAATACTTTTCTGATTTGAAAAATTACCAAAAATTTTGTAAAAATATTTGAGGTCTTGTCTGATTTTTGTATGTTCTCTTTTAATTTTTCTTTGATATTTTGAGTATATTTTTCTATTTTCCCTTTTATTTTCATTTTAAAAAAAAAATTAAAAATCATTATCTTTTTTATTTTATTCATTAAATGCAATTTTATTTTTGTATATATTCTGACCTTTTGACTTTTGATCATATACTTCATTAACATCATTGGATCTTGGGTGTTGAGTTTAACTCCACCAAAATGGATGAATGATTTTAATGATAGTTTGATTAAATTTTTATTTCAAACATATCCCTTCCCTCTTCATCTCATCCTCTTCTCATTGTGTTATATGTTGTTAGAGGATGATATACATATCATCTCTCCAAACATATGGCACATAAATTGCTATTGACCGGCCTCAAAATAGGTGCGACTTCTATATAAGTTCACTTACGGGTGCTTAAACATAGCACTAAATTTTATCCCGATTTGAGAAATGATCATTTGTAGCTCAAACCTATGTTTGCAAGCCCGAGTATGTTAATTTGAAACCTTTGATCCAATAATCTTGAGATTCATTGTTAGGAGGCTTTGGTCTTATCAATCCTCTAATGAATCTTTATAAGCTTTGGTCAAAGTGAATCACTTAAATATCATTGATCATTTATTGTTGCCTTGAGATTTTGAAAATGAATGATATACTAGACAAAAAGCAAATGAAACTTGTTATTGAGAGGCTTTGATTTTATCAATCTTCTAATGATTTTTCAAATGCAAGTTTCAAGATGATCATTCAACTAACCTCTAATTACTAATTCATTAGCATTTGACTTTTACTTTATGCCCCTTTATTTTGTGCTTTTATTTTATGCCTTTACTTTATGAACCATTTTATTTTAGCATTTACATTTCATGCTATTTTCATCTTTGCTCACTTGAGCATTTACCTTTATGTCATTTTTATCTTTCTCACTTTTGAGCTTCTCATTTCTTTTTGAAGATACCTAATAATCAACTTGAACTATAAAAAAATTTAATGTTACTTGGACTATTTGGTTACTATCCTTGACATTTTGGAGTTATGGACTTCTTGGACTTAGGATTAGAGACTTTGACCTACCTTGAGACCTTATGACTTCTACTGTTATTTTGTATGCAGTTCTTAGGGTTTACCCCAAGATATTGGGTTGTTTGTTTTCTTTGTGTGCAGGTTGTTTTGATTACATGCTTTGTCTGTGATTGGGAATTCATCTGTATATAGTCGTTACTCTGCCCAATTTTGTGAAAGACCTAATGCATTTGAAGCTTGGTTTTATTAAGAGGTTTATTATCACTACTTGTTGGTTTCAATCCAAAGGATGAGAATTCTACATTGACTCATTGTGTCAAGTGTTGGTTTCTGGATGGTTACACGGTTCTTTTCTCTACCTTTTACTTTATGCTTTAGGATAGTCCCTTCATCTCCTCATATCTTCTTTAATTTCAAAAATATTCTCCTTCCTTTTCAAAACTATTCTTGTTTTCTAAACTTGAAACGCTTTCCCAATTAACTTGGATTTAGGTCCATGCATTTTCAAAACATTTTCTTAATCAAACTTTAACCAACCTAATGACACTTTGGCCCTTTTTGTGAGAAGACTAAAAGTCAATCAATCTCATTAAAACCATTTTGCCACTTTGGCTTCTTATCTTTAAAATTTTCTCAAAAGATTAGACTCTTGTCAATAATTATAGTGATGCGAACTACTATACTTCTACGATATATAGTGAAGTGAGATATTTTCCAATTGGGTGTTGAGAGAGACTTTGTTGATTTTAAAATCCAAGCCATATCCTCCACTTTGAGATGACGCAAATTCTCCTTTCTCATAATCGTGGGTAGTAAGTATGTTCTTCCACTAGGATAAGACAATGATGTCTCATCTCTTAAAATTAATTAACACACTTGTGCTTTAAAATTTTTAAAGGTGACCTATGAGTACCCTGATCCCCTATTGCACGGAAGGTGGAACGTTGGCACTAAAGGTTCACAACCGCGACGGGTGCAAAAATTATAAAAAAATATTTCTTTTCTCATCCCCACAGTCTATTTTTTATGCAAATCTTATAGCCAAAATACACAGATTTACAAAGAGGTTCCTATGGAGTACCATAGATGACTATGGTGTTAATACCTTCCCTTTGCGTAACCAACCGTCGAATTTAGATTTTCTCCCCCTCTTTTGGGTTATTCGCTCTTTTCATATTCCTTTGGAAACAACAAAGCGCGGTGGCAATTTTTAATTTGATATGTGTGAGTCAAGTCAATCCAATGGCTTAGTCTCAACATTTCTACCGCTACAAATGGGAGGTTAAATTTTGGGGTACAACAAACACGAATTGCGCTTCATCTGGGGAGGAAAATTCTTGTTCGATTGGAGATACCTGAATCAAGGCTTAAATTAGATTACTGGGGAACGATGTCATCTAAAAAAGTGTGAAAGGCAAATCACATATCTTGACAAATCTGGATTGCCACTGGAACTAATTTTGGATGCCTCAAGTTAGGTGGTTACAAAATACCTAACGTCCAAAATGCCCCAATGTCTTAAAACACTTGGAGATATTCTCGAATCTCGACGTGACTTCCTTGAATTGACTGTATTTAGCATAACAGAGTCCTCAACTTTTCCCCATGAAGGCATCAACTAGGAAAGCTTAATGCTCATGCTTAAGGTGTTCAAGCGGCATGCCCCTGGATATGATCATTTTTTGAAATAATTCTCCAATTTACTCAACAGTGTTTCAAGCGTCAAAAGATTAAACTCATCGTTGGTTCTTATATGTAAGCTTCCTTGATATTAAGCAAATGTTTTACAAGCAGAAAAAGTTTATTCTGAGAATGAAAGTTTTAATGCAACAATTATGTAAATCTTGAATATTTTTTAAAAGATGTCGTAAAGCTTTGTGAGAAAACCACTAGCTAGGGTGCAACATTTATTTTTGTATGAGATAGAAAAAGCATATAATACCAACACAAATATTTAGAAAAACTTATGGGAGTCAGGAACACAATCTTGTTGAAGTATGCTTTCAAAATAACCCTGGTCGATTCACGATTTTCAAAAAACGATTTTAGGGCTCAAGGTTTATTGGTTCCCACCCATTCTTTGTGATGTTCTCCAGTCCTATGTTCAGTTAATTCACCATGAGTATTTATCTCTTAAGGAGGACTTTGTGATGGTTAAGGAAACAAAGCGGCTTTCGGAGTAGCATTCACTCTCTCTGTCTTCGTGTTTGTAGTCACACAAATTTGTTCTTTATTGAGGACTTTTCTTTGTAATCTTTTGTTTATGATTTCCCTAAAATTTTCCTGGACTAATTATTTTGACTTGATAATCCAACGGGATGCCATAATTTTTGCCTAAGTTACATGACTTAGCGGGCTTTTCTTTTTCTTTTGTTTTTTCATTTGAACAAATCGTGAGACATTGGCTTGTCTTGACTTATTGATAGGATTGTGACTGGCTCGTTCCTTGATGGATAGGGATAACAATTTTTATTTCCCATCTTCTTGCCTCATGATATGCGAAGGATGACCATTGTGATCGATTTTCAGAAGTGAATTCCTTTTGAAATTTGAATACTCGGTCAAATTAACTGAAGACTACCTTGCCCTGGGTTAAAAGTGAGGGTTTGTTCGTATAGAAAAGAAACTCCTACTTCAAGGCTCAAAAGGGTTAACAAGGGATTATCTTCCTTATGTCTCCAGTGTTTGGAAATTTGAAACGATGGTTGTACATCATCAGCATAATTTTATGCAAAAGCATACGACCATAAATTTTTGCGTTTTCACTTCATCATGCTCCCTCCAATTTCTGACTAAGAAAAAGAATTGGGAACAAGTTGGTATCATAATGTAGAAAAGCAATTTAAAATTGAAAACAAATACGAGTGAAACAAATGGACTTCTTCAAGACAAACATATTCATTGTATTATTATTATCCTTCAAATGCAAACAAACTTTTACATGTAAAAATGAAGCATTGACAAACAAGAAAAGATTATAAATGGAGAAGCAGAAAATGAACCAAATGTTTGAGAAGACTTTCTCCATCTGGTCTTGTGCTGAAGGAAACATCTTTCAAACTTCAGGGCCATTATCAACAGATATTTACTCATGCTTTAGAAAAAGGGTTGACTTGAACGTTAAGGCCACCGTCTTTAAATGACAAAATACCACTCTTGACCAACTTATGTACTTCAGCCTTTAAAGAGAGACAATGATCAAGATCATTCCCAATAGCACCTTGATGAAAAGTAAAAAAGGAATATTCCTTATACCACCATGGAAGATCCTTAGGAACATTTGGTGGTGATCGAGTCTGAATCACATTCTTCTGTAATAAGGAAGGAAAAAATATGAATACAACATTGGAATCGGGTTAAACCGAGGTTTCCTTTGATGATGAACTTGCTAATTGGGAGCTATAAGAGATGTATTCACCATAGAGGTGTCCGAAAAACATGTTGTTGTTGATGATGATCATTCTTTCTTCAAGGTCTCCTCGGCCATTCACTTGAAATAGCATTGGAATTCTATTCTTTCTTCTTGACAAAGTTATCACCATACTTCTTGGAACCATCAGGTGATTTACCATCTTTAGATAAATGTCTTTCACAGGAACCTTATTCAATTCGTATCCCCATACTCAACATCTTGGTGAAATCATTTTGTGTGCTTGCTACCATCTTCTCAAAGTAAAAAAAGCTAAGAGTTTTCAAGAAAATCTTTGTCATCTCCTTCTCTTCCATGGGAGGGATGATCTGGGCAGAAATCTCATGCCACCGTTGAGCATATTTCCTGAATGATTCACTGTCCTTTTGTGTCATGGCCTTAAGTTGGTCCTTATCAGGGGCCTTATCAACATTATACTTGTATTGGAAAACGAAGACTTCATCCATGTCATTGAAAGTAAGGATATAAGTGCTTTCCAAACTCATGTACCACTTTAGTGTGACCCCGATTAAACTATCTTGAAAATAATAAATCAGCAGACATTGATCATTATTGTAAGTTGACATCTTCCTGACGTACATCGTCAAATGACTTTATGGACAGGAAATCCCTTTGTACTTCTCAAAATCCGGCACTTTAAATTTGACATGAATCTTCACATTGGGTACTAAGCACTAATCATGGGCATTCTTTCTGAATAGCTCTTTCCCTCTCATGGTTTTAAGCTCCCTCTGCATCTCTTGGAACTGATCTTGAAAATTGTTCATTCTTTCACACATCCCAAAATCTTCACTAGGTTCAACATGATAAATGGCTTCTTCTGTTTGTGGAACAGCATGTAACACTGATGGAGGAACATTCATCACGTGTTATGGAACAAACACCACAGGTTGAGGGGCAAACATTTCAAGTTAAGGAACAAACACCATAGGTTGAACTTCAGGAATTTCAACAGCAGATCGGCATCCTTCAGGTATGAAGTTGAAAGGCATGGCCCAAGGAAAACCATTGGGCATCTGAAGATGAGGCAAAACAGTAACAGGTGCCATATAAATAAGGGCTGACACAACCTCACAGATTATAGTATTCTGAACTTCTGCCTGAGTAACACGAGGATATGGAGAAGGTGGTGGCTGATTCTGAGTAGCCACCAGGTTTTCTACCAAATAATTTGGTTTTTCCATACTTTTATGGAGATTAGTCACCTCTTCACGAAGTTCGTGATTCTCTTATTCTAGAAGGTCCATCTTCTTTTGATCATTTGCCCGAGTGTTGAACTGGTGAAACAACTTAACTTCTAACGGAGAAGATAACAAGGGATAAGACTCAAGAAACAAGACCAAATACCTAAATGATGCATGATATGTAAATGTAAAAGAGATTTTTTATTTGACTTTCAAGGAACTCAAGATATTAAGTTATAAACATCAAAGTATGAAGGTAAAAAGTGAATTCTAATTGGATCATAGTGTTGATTAAGTTATCATTAAAATCAATCATCCATTTTGGTGGATTATAGTTTTCACCCCATAAACACCCAAGATCCATTGAGTTTGATGAAACTTACGATGTTTACAAAGAAAGCCCCCTAAATTCCTTGAAGACCAAGTGAAAAATATTTTCATGGATGCATGAAGGCATGGTTATGCAACAACCGCAAGCAAGATCACAAACATAGTTCAAAGGTTCAATGTCACGAGCATGGAGTTAAGGGTAAGAACCACCCACAAGGTATGTACTAAGGGTTTAATCACCTATAGATCAAGGATCTAAGAAATCCTAGAGTCTACATTCCTCTTTCGGATATTACAGGTCTACCAACTGCTCGGGAACCAATAATATATTCAAGAGAAACTCGTCTAAGTTTAGAATCGCGTATCAACTATGTCAGGACTGCTCCTGGATAATCATCGCATTACATCCTAAAAGGCCAAGATGGGTTAAAGGTTCTACGGTCTCTCAGCTTCTTAGGCCCAGGTCGAAAAGTGATAATGTTGCACAACTGGTTGGTTTAACATTACCACCCTCAAAAGGGTCTTCATTAAGCGACAAATCTCAAGCCAACATGCTTAGGATTGCTTCAGACATGTAACATGACTATACCCCCTCCTAATCTTAAGTGTATATTAGTCCGGGTATAATACTTGTCCTTTGTATTTATCATCAACACCTAAAGACCACAAAATATCACATATTAAGCAAACAAGTAATAATAACAAAAAAAAATAGATATAACAAATTAGGTTTAACCCACTAAGTGATAGATCCCCAGTGAAGTCTCCAATTCTATAGCGGTGAAAAATTTGAGACCAGGCCATTGATTGACTTGACTCATTACAATGATATCACCACTGCGCTTTATTATTTCAAAGGGAAAGCGAAAAGAGCGAAATAAAACCCTTAAATATGAAAAGTAAAAGCAATACTAAAAGTAAAGAGGAAACAATACATTTGAAGAGATTTAAGGTACGGGGGTTGGTAATACAAGGGGAATGTACTAGCACCCTATGTATCTATAGGATCCTATAGGAACCTTTTGAAATATCTATTTTTTGGCTAAAATTGGTTTGCTTGCTAAATGAGTGTGGGGATGGGAACAAAAGCGTTTTTGGTGTTTTAGAAAGGATTATAATGTGATTAAGTGTTCGAAATGTTTATTTAAATAATATTTTGAAAATGCGATGACTTAACGTCAAAGTTTCTATGAAAGGGATGTAAGTTTGAAAATTGAGGTCTTTTAGGAGATCTAACTTAAAGTGAATAAAACTAAAGATAGATAAAGAATTCGCACAATTATATAAGATACGCTCAATGACATGAAGTCAATGAGTTAGTCATTTCTCTTGGATTTAATCACAAGCAAAAATAGAAAGATCAAATAATCGAGAGGAAATATTACAACCAACAATTATATGATTAACACGCTAAAACTAATTAGGTTAATAAAAAAATTATTTAATAAAACTAATTGATTTAAAATTAGCTAAACTAAATAAAATTTATTATCAAAATTAATTAATGTTAACAATTAATAAAAAACAAGAATAAAACAAATAAAAGAAATAGAACACAAAGAAAATGGGGGGGGGTGTAAATTACACTACAAGAAAAATGTCATTTTATGACACATAGATTGCGACAATTACTTTATACCCGTCGTAACTCTAATATAGAGACGCGTGTCACGACGATATACACCAACCATCCTAAAAATTATTTCACGACGGTTTAAAAACCGCAGTAAATTACATGTCACGACGGTACATTAACCTCCGCATGAAAAAATCTAATTACTTTAAAAAAATTATTTAAAAATCATCAAAGACCACGACACTAACTTACCGTCGTGCCCAATTACTTAAAAATTACCAAATTCACGACAGTGAACATACAATCGCCTACAATTACAAAACATCCACGACAGAGTCCTACCGTCGTCATCCAATAACTCATATTTCGTGCAGCTTTTTGTGTTTTGTCTTCACTGCCAAACAGAATTCAAGCACGCAAATGAGTTAGGGTTTTGATTCATCGTCAAATAATTTGTCTCAGCCAAACAGAATTCACGCACGTAAATGAGTTAGGGTTTTGACTCATCATCAAATAATTTCGCTCAGCCATGCAAATGGGTTTAGGGTTTTGTATCTTCGTCAAATAATTTCTCTCAGCCACGCAAGCCGTCAAAGTAACCACCATCAATTTGAATCTTAACAGGTTTTTCTTCTCAAACCCTAAATCCCTTTTCAAGCCCTAAATTTTTTCTGCAAATATATTTGATGAATGAATTCTACTCTTCAAAAATCCCAATGTTTCTTTTCTTAGATATATTGAAGACATAAAAATGTATTTGTTGATTTATAAGTTCTGAGTTTATAAGTGAAAATGTATTCAATTTGTGATTTATAAGTTCTGAGTTTCAGTTTTGAGTTTTGAGTTTGATTTTATAAGTTCTGAATATGCTGCTGAGATGAATGTGCTGATGAGTTTGAGTTGAGTTACAGTGGAAATGCTGTTGAACTGAATATGCTTTCTTTGGAAATATAAAATATTTTCCTGCAAATATGTGTGTTTTTGTTTCATATTGTATATTCTGGAAATGATGCATTATGAAGCAAGTACTGAGGATTATGTTTATTGAAAAACTGGAGTTTGAATACATTAGAATAAGACTACAACATATTGGAACAATTTTGTTGTTATACTCATGTACAGAAAATACAAAAGAAGTTAATACTAGATAGGTATATAACTTGTAACCATGTAAAAGAGCAGCCTTGAAATGAGATAGGTATATAACTTGTAAGCAATTGCTTCTAATTTTATAAATGAGATGAATGATTCTCTAGGAATTACAGTCTAACAATATTTGAAGCTTGTATTTGGAATTTTATAATAGAACCAAATTTTCCAATCTCACAAACACATAGGATCCACATAGTAACAGAAGGAAACTACTGTCGTTTCACCAAATTTTGTTGGCAGGAATGTGAACAACCGAAGCTAGCTATGACTATAGTACATTTTATTTTAGGTGTAATTGGGTGTTGTGCATGTTCCTGTTCTTAAAAATTGTTGCCCTTTTTTCACCATAGATTCAAAGGATAAAATTAAAATATTAATATGCTTTTCTATGCGTTTATTTATTATCATTAAAATAATTTCAATAGGAAATGGATTAATGAACCTTTGTAGTTCTCATGAGCAGTAGATCTAAAACCTTAAAATAACATCTATACACATCATATGTTAAAAATGCACATTATACAATTCCCTAACAATTGAGGAGGTGTTTTAGTTACTTTCATTAATAGATAAAATGAATTTCATATACTTAACTAGTAAGAATTAAATTAGAGTCTAGCTAGAAATTATTTAGCACCGCCATATAGTTCCTTAAATTATAAATTTAGTGTACTTTCCAGCCTATATAATTGTATCTCATCTATGAGATAGTGATATTAAGTTTAAATGTATTTGCTGATTTATAATTTCTGAGTTTATAAGTGAAAATGTATTCAATTTGTGATTTATAAGTTCTGAGGTTCAGTTATGAGTTTTGAGTTTGATTTTATAAGTTCTGAATATGCTGCTGAGATGAATGTGCTGATGAGTGAGTTTTGAGTTTGAGTTTTGAGTTACAGTGGAAATGTTGTTGAACTGAATATGTTGTCTTTGGAAATATAAAAAAAATCTGCAAATATGTGTGTTTTTTTTCATATTGTATATTCTGGAAATGATGCATTATGAAGCAAGTATTGAGGATTATGTTTATCGAAAAACTGGAGTTTGAATACATTAGAATAAGACAACTGATAATAGCAGGAAGAATCTTTCCCAACCTATTAGTCATGATCTTCAAAATTATCTTGTAAAAGTTTGTACAACCTGTTATTGGCCTATAGTCCTTCACATACTTAACATCATCCTTCTTAGGGATCAAAGTAACAATTGTTTTGTTAAACGCCCTGTAAAGCTTACTCTGCTAAAACCACATCCTTATAGCAGTAATCACATCACTTTTAACAGCATCCCAATAGGACTTAAAAAATCTAGAACCATATCCATCATTTTTAACAGTATCCCATGGTAAAATTGATACTATATCTCCTTCTCCTTATTTGACCTAAGTCTTAGCAATTGTTTCACTCCTTTTCTGTTTTAAAAAAAAATTTATATCACACTTTTTGCTGTTGCAATTGTTTCAAGAATTTTTTCTTGTCACTTTTTCTTAAAATAGAAATCTCATTGACAAGAAAATATCTTTGGTCCATACTTAGCTGACAACCCTGTCTCAAGGCTTATATTCAAATTGGAGGAATATCTAAAGAAGCATTTTAGAGAGTTCAGGCATGCCCATTGCTCTCCTTTAAAGCATGTAAAATAAACTAAGTTAATTTTCTATATTCTGTTTGGATACCTGCTCTCCTTTAAAGTAGGTTAAATTATCTAAGTCAATCTTTTATAATCTGTTTGGATACCCCTTTTTTTAACTTGAATCATCAACTAAAATTTTTTGCTACCAATTAGTTTTGCTTCCAGCAACATGCTCTGCAAATTTTCGTGTTTATGTATTATTATGAGATTTATACCATGGTAAAATTGATCCTATATCTCCTTCTCCCTATTTGACCTAAGTCTTAGCTTATGCTTCATTTTGTTTTTATGTGTTGTGTTTTTTTTGCTTTTGAACATTAGAATGTGTTCTATTGGGCCTTCATAGTTTAGTATGACAACCCATTGATAAATCTTGCCTAGCTTGTAGCACTCCTTTTCTGTTTTAAAAAAATTTTGTAGCAAACTTTTTGCTGTTGCAATTGTTTCAAGAAGTTTTTCCTGTCACGTTTTCTTAAAATAGAAACCTCACTGACAAGAAAATATCTTTGGTCCATACTCAGCTGACAACCCTGTCTCAAGGCTTATATTCAAATTGGAGGAATATCTAAAGAAGCATTTTAGAGAGTTCAGGCATACCCATTGCTCTCCTTTAAAGCATGTACAATTAAGTAAGTTAATTTTCTATATTTTGTTTGGATACCTGCTCTCCTTTAAAGTAGGTTAAATTATCTAAGTCAATCTTTTATAATCTATTTGGATACCCCTTTTTTTAACTTAAATCGTCAACTAAAATTTGTTGCTACCAATTAGTTTTTCTTCCAGCAACATGCTTTGCAAATTTCCGTGTTTATGTATTATAATGAGATTTATACCATGGTAAAATTGATATTATATCTCCTTCTCCATATTTGACCTAAGTCTTAGCTTATGCTTCATTTTTTTTCATGGTTGTGTTTTTTTTTCTTTTGGACATTAGAATGTGTTCTATTGGGCCTTCATAGTTTAGTCTGACAGCCCATTAATAAATCTTGCCTCGCTTGTAGCACTCCTTTTCTGTTTTAAAAAAAATTTTATATCACACTTTTTGCTGTTGCAATTGTTTCAAGAATTTTTTCTTGTCACTTTTTCTTAAAATAGAAATCTCACTCACAAGAAAATATCTTTGGTCCATACTTAGCTGACAACCCTGTCTCAAGGCTTATATTCAAATTGGAGGAATATCTAAAGAAGCATTTTAGAGAGTTCAGGCATGCCCATTACTCTCCTTTAAAGCATGTAAAATAAACTAAGTTAATTTTCTATATTCTGTTTGGATACCTGCTCTCCTTTAAAGTAGGTTAAATTATCTAAGTCAATCTTTTATAATCTGTTTGGATACCCTTTTTTTTAACTTGAATCATCAACTAAAATTTGTTGCTACCAATTAGTTTTGCTTCCAGCAACATGCTCTGCAAATTTCCGTGTTTATGTATTATTATGAGATTTATACCATGGTAAAATTGATCCTATATCTCCTTCTCCCTATTTGACCTAAGTCTTAGCTTATGCTTCATTTTGTTTTTATGTGTTGTGTTTTTTTTTTGCTTTTGAACATTAGAATGTGTTCTATTGGGCCTTCATAGTTTAGTATGACAGCCCATTGATAAATCTTGCCTAGCTTGTAGCACTCCTTTTCTGTTTTAAAAATATTTTGTAGCAAACTTTTTGCTGTTGCAATTGTTTCAAGAAGTTTTTCCTGTCACTTTTTCTTAAAATAGAAACCTCACTGACAAGAAAATATCTTTGGTCCATACTCAGCTGACAACCCTGTCTCAAGGCTTATATTCAAATTGGAGGAATATCTAAAGAAGCATTTTAGAGAGTTCAGGCATACCCATTGCTCTCCTTTAAAGCATGTACAATTAAGTAAGTTAATTTTCTATATTCTGTTTGGATACCTGCTCTCCTTTAAAGTAGGTTAAATTATCTAAGTCAATCTTTTATAATCTGTTTGGATACCCCTTTTTTTAACTAGAATCGTTAACTAAAATTTGTTGCTACCAATTAGTTTTGCTTCGAGCAACATGCTTTGCAAATTTCCGTGTTTATGTATTATAATGAGATTTATACCATGGTAAAATTGATATTATATATCCTTCTCCATATTTGACCTAAGTCTTAGCTTATGCTTCATTTTTTTCATGTTTGCGTTTGTTTTTATTTTGGACATTAGAATGTGTTCTATTGGGCCTTCATAGTTTAGTCTAACAGCCCATTAATAAATCTTGCCTCGCTTGTAGCACTCCTTTTCTGTTTTAAAAATATTTTGTAGGACACTTTTTGTTGTTGCAATTGTTTCAAGAATTTTTTCTTGTCACTTTTTCTTACAATAGAAACCTAACTGACAAGAAAATATATTTGGTCCATACTCAGCTGACAACCCTGTCTCAAGGCTTATATTCAAATTGGAGGAATATCTAAAGAAGCATTTTAGAGAGTTCAGGCATACCCATTGCTCTCCTTTAAAGCATGTACAATTAAGTAAGTTAATTTTCTATATTCTGTTTGGATACCTGCTCTCCTTTAAAGTAGGTTAAATTATCTAAGTCAATCTTTTATAATCTGTTTGGATACCCCTTTTTTTAACTTGAATCGTCAACTAAAATTTGTTTCTACCAATTAGTTTTGCTTCCAGCAACATGCTTTGCAAATTTCCGTGTTTATGTATTATAATGAGATTTATACCAAGGTAAAATTGATACTATATCTCCTTCTCCATATTTGACCTAAGTCTTAGCTTATGCTTCATTTTTTTTCATGGTTGTGTTTTTTGTTCTTTTGGACATTAGAATGTGTTCTATTGGGCCTTCATAGTTTAGTCTGACATCCCATTGATAAATCTTGCCTCGCTTGTAGCACTCCTTTTCTGTTTTTAAAAAAAAATTATATCACACTTTTTGCTGTTGCAATTGTTTCAAGAAGTTTTTCCTGTCACTTTTTCTTAAAATAGAAACCTCACTGACAAGAAAATATCTTTGGTCCATACTCAGCTGACAACCCTGTTTCAAGGCTTATATTCAAATTGGAGAAATATCTAAAGAAGCATTTTAGAGAGTTCAGGCATACCCATTGATCTCCTTTAAGGCATGTACAGATAAGTAAGTTAATTTTCTATATTCTGTTTGGATACCTGCTCTCCTTTAAAGTAGGTTAAATTATCTAAGTGAATCTTTTATAATCTGTTTGGATACCCCTTTTTTTAACTTGAATCGTCAACTAAAATTTGTTGCTACCAATTAGTTTTGCTTCCAGCAACATGCTCTGCATATTTCTGTGTTTATGTATTATTATGATATTTATACAATGGTAAAATTGATACTTTATCTCCTTCTCCATATTTGACCTAAGTCTTAGCTTATGCTTCATTTTGTTTTTCTGTGTTGTGTTTGTTTTGATTTTGAACATTAGAATGTGTTATATTGGGCCTTCATAGTTTAGTCTGACAGCCCATTGATAAATCTTGCCTCGCTTGTAGAACTTCTTTTCTGTTTTAAAAAAAATTTGTAGCACACTTTTTTCTGTTGCAATTGTTTCAAGAATTTTTTCCTGTCACTTTTTCCTAAAAAAGAAACCTCACTGACAAGAAAATATCTTTGGTCCATACTCAGCTGACAACCCTGTCTCAAGGCTTATATTCAAATTGGAGGAATATCTAAAGAAGCATTTTAGAGAGTTCAGGCATACCCATTGCTCTCCTTTAAAGCATGTACAATTAAGCAAGGTAATTTTCTATATTCTGTTTGGATACCTGCTCTCCTTTAAATTAGGTTAAATTATCTAAGTCAATCTTTTATTATCTGTTTGGATACCCCTTTTTTAACTTGAATCGTCAACTAAAATTTGTTGCTACCAATTAGTTTTTCTTCCAGCAACATGCTTTGCAAATTTCTGTGTTTATGTATTATTATGAGATTTATACCATGGTAAAATTGATACTATATCTCCTTCTCCATATTTGACCTAAGTCTTAGCTTATGCTTCATTTTTTTTTGTGTTGTGTTTTTTTTTCTTTTGAACATTAGAATGTGTTCTATTGGGCCTTCATAGTTTAGTCTGACAGCCCATTAATAAATCTTGCCTCGCTTGTAGCACTCCTTTTCTGTTTTAAAAAAAAAATTGTAGGACACTTTTTGTTGTTGCAATTGTTTCAAGAATTTTTTCTTGTCACTTTTTCTTAAAATAGAAACCTAACTGACAAGAAAATATCTTTGGTCCATACTCAGCTGACAACCCTGTCTCAAGGCTTATATTCAAATTGGAGGAATATCTAAAGAAGCATTTTAGAGAGTTCAGGCATACCCATTGCTCTCCTTTAAAGCATGTACAATTAAGTAAGTTAATTTTCTATATTCTGTTTGGATACCTGCTCTCCTTTAAAGTAGGTTAAATTATCTAAGTCAATCTTTTATAATCTGTTTGGATACCCCTTTTTTTAACTTGAATCGTCAACTAAAATTTGTTTCTACCAATTAGTTTTGCTTCCAGCAACATGCTTTGCAAATTTCCGTGTTTATGTATTAGAATGAGATTTATACCAAGGTAAAATTGATACTATATCTCCTTCTCCATATTTGACCTAAGTCTTAGCTTATGCTTCATTTTTTTTCATGGTTGTGTTTTTTGTTCTTTTGGACATTAGAATGTGTTCTATTGGGCCTTCATAGTTTAGTCTGACAGCCCATTGATAAATCTTGAATCGCTTGTAGCACTCCTTTTCTGTTTTTTAAAAAAATTTATATCACACTTTTTGCTGTTGCAATTGTTTCAAGAAGTTTTTCCTGTCACTTTTTCTTAAAATAGAAACCTCACTGACAAGAAAATATCTTTGGTCCATACTCAGCTGACAACCCTGTCTCAAGGCTTATATTCAAATTGGAGGAATATCTAAAGAAGCATTTTAGAGAGTTCAGGCATACCCATTGATCTCCTTTAAAGCATGTACAGATAAGTAAGTTAATTTTCTATATTCTATTTGGATACCTGCTCTCCTTTAAAATAGGTTAAATTATCTAAGTGAATCTTTTATAATCTGTTTGGATACCCCTTTTTTTAACTTTAATCGTCAACTAAAATTTGTTGCTACCAATTAGTTTTGCTTCCAGCAACATGCTCTGCATATTTCTGTGTTTATGTATTATTATGATATTTATACAATGGTAAAATTGATACTTTATCTCCTTCTCCATATTTGACCTAAGTCTTAGCTTATGCTTCATTTTGTTTTTCTGTGTTGTGTTTGTTTTGATTTTGAACATTAGAATGTGTTATATTGGGCCTTCATAGTTTAGTCTGACAGCCCATTGATAAATCTTGCCTCGCTTGTAGAACTGCTTTTCTGTTTTAAAAAAATTTTGTAGCACATTTTTTCTGTGTCAATTGTTTCAAGAATTTTTTCCTGTCACTTTTTCCTAAAAAAGAAACCTCACTGACAAGAAAATATCTTTGGTCCATACTCAGCTGACAACCCTGTCTCAAGGCTTATATTCAAATTGGAGGAATATCTAAAGAAGCATTTTAGAGAGTTCAGGCATACCCATTGCTCTCCTTTAAAGCATGTACAATTAAGTAAGTTAATTTTCTATATTCTGTTTGGATACCTGCTCTCCTTTAAAGTAGGTTAAATTATCTAAGTCAATCTTTTATTATCTGTTTGGATAGCCCTTTTTTAACTTGAATCGTCAACTAAAATTTGTTGCTACCAATTAGTTTTTCTTCCAGCAACATGCTTTGCAAATTTCTGTGTTTATGTATTATTATGAGATTTATACCATGGTAAAATTGATACTATATCTCCTTCTCCATATTTGACCTAAGTCTTAGCTTATGCTTCATTTTTTTCTGTGTTGTGTTTGTTTTTCTTTTGAACATTAGAATGTGTTCTATTGGGCCTTCATAGTTTAGTCTGACAGCCCATTAATAAATCTTGCCTCGCTTGTAGCACTCCTTTTCTGTTTTAAAAAAAATTTGTAGGACACTTTTTGTTGTTGCAATTGTTTCAAGAATTTTTTTCTTGTCACTTTTTCTTAAAATAGAAACCTAACTGACAAGAAAATATCTTTGGTCCATACTCAGCTGACAACCCTGTCTCAAGGCTTATATTCAAATTGGAGGAATATCTAAAGAAGCATTTTAGAGAGTTCAGGCATACCCATTGCTCTCCTTTAAAGCATGTACAATTAAGTAAGTTAATTTTCTATATTCTGTTTGGATACCTGCTCTCCTTTAAAGTAGGTTAAATTATCTAAGTCAATCTTTTATTATCTGTTTGGATAGCCCTTTTTTAACTTGAATCGTCAACTAAAATTTGTTGCTACCAATTAGTTTTTCTTCCAGCAACATGCTTTGCAAATTTCTGTGTTTATGTATTATTATGAGATTTATACCATGGTAAAATTGATACTATATCTCCTTCTCCATATTTGACCTAAGTCTTAGCTTATGCTTCATTTTTTTCTGTGTTGTGTTTGTTTTTCTTTTGAACATTAGAATGTGTTCTATTGGGCCTTCATAGTTTAGTCTGACAGCCCATTAATAAATCTTGCCTCGCTTGTAGCACTCCTTTTCTGTTTTAAAAAAAATTTGTAGGACACTTTTTGTTGTTGCAATTGTTTCAAGAATTTTTTTCTTGTCACTTTTTCTTAAAATAGAAACCTAACTGACAAGAAAATATCTTTGGTCCATACTCAGCTGACAACCCTGTCTCAAGGCTTATATTCAAATTGGAGGAATATCTAAAGAAGCATTTTAGAGAGTTCAGGCATACCCATTGCTCTCCTTTAAAGCATGTACAATTAAGTAAGTTAATTTTCTATATTCTGTTTGGATACCTGCTCTCCTTTAAAGTAGGTTAAATTATCTAAGTCAATCTTTTATAATCTGTTTGGATACCCCTTTTTTTAACTTGAATCGTCAACTAAAATTTGTTGCTACCAATTAGTTTTGCTTCCAGCAACATGCTTTGCAAATTTCCGTGTTTATGTATTATAATGAGATTTATACCATGGTAAAATTGATACTATATCTCCTTCTCCATATTTGACCTAAGTCTTAGCTTATGCTTCATTTTTTTTTTCTGTGTTGGGTTTGTTTTGCTTTTGAACATTAGAATGTTTTCTATTGGGCCTTCATAGTTTAGTCTGACAGCCCATTGATAAATCTTCCCTAGCTTGTAGCACTCCTTTTCTGTTGTAAAAAAATTTTGTAGCACACTTTTTGCTGATGCAATTGTTTCAAGAAGTTTTTCCTGTCACTTTTTCTTAAAATAGAAACCTCATTGACAAGAAAATATCTGTGTCCATACTCAGCTGACAACCCTGTCTCAAGGCTTATATTCAAATTGGAGGAATATCTAAAGAAGCCTTTTAGAGAGTTCAGGCATACCCATTGCTCTCCTTTAAAGCATGTACAATTAAGTAAGTTAATTTTCTATATTCTGTTTGGATACCTTTTGTCCTTTAAAGTAGGTTAAATTATCTAAGTCAATCTTTTATAATCTGTTTGGATACCCCTTTTTTTAACTTGAATCGTCAACTAAAATTTGTTGCTACTAATTAGTTTTGCTTCCAGCAACATGCTTTGCAAATTTCCGTGTTTATGTATTATTATAAGATTTATACCATGGTAAAATTGATACTATATCTCCTTCTCCATATTTGACCTAAGTGTTAGCTTATGCTTCAATTTTTTTTATGTGTTGTGTTTTTTTTTCTTTTAAACATTAGAATGTGTTCTATTGGGCCTTCATAGTTTAGTCTGACAGCCCATTAATAAATCTTGCCTCGCTTGTAGCACTCCTTTTCTGTTTTAAAAAAAAAATTGTAGGACACTTTTTGTTGTTGCAATTGTTTCAAGAATTTTTTCGTGTCACTTTTTCTTAAAATAGAAACCTCACTGACAAGAAAATATCTTTGGTCCATACTTAGCTGACAACCCTGTCTCAAGGCTTATATTCAAATTGGAGGAATATCTAAAGAAGCATTTTAGAGAGTTCAGGCATGCCCATTGCTCTCCTTTAAAGCATGTAAAATAAACTAAGTTAATTTTCTATATTCTGTTTGGATACCTTCTCTCCTTTAAAGTAGGTTAAATTATCTAAGTCAATCTTTTATATTCTGTTTGGATACGCCTTTTTTAACTTGAATCGTCAACTAAAATTTGTTGCTACCAATTATTTTTGCTTCCAGCAACATGCTCTGCAAATTTCCGTGTTTATGTATTATTATGAGATTTATACCATGGTAAAATTGATACTATATCTCCTTCTCCCTATTGACCTAAGTCTTAGCTTATGCTTCATTTTGTTTTTATGTGTTGTGTTTGTTTTGCTTTTGAACATTAGAATGTGTTCTATTGGGCCTTCATAGTTTAGTCTGACAGCCCATTGATAAATCTTGCCTAGCTTGTAGCACTCCTTTTCCGTTTTAAAAAATATTTGTAGCACACTTTTTGCTGTTGCAATTGTTTCAAGAAGTTTTTCCTGACACTTTTTCTTAAAATAGAAACCTCACTGACAAGAAAATATCTTTGGTCCATACTCAGCTGACAACCCTTTCTCAAGGCTTACATTCAAATTGGAGGAATATCTAAAGAAGCATTTTAGAGAGTTCAGGCACACCCATTCATCTCCTTTAAAGCATGTACAATTAAGGAAGTTAATTTTCTATATTCTGTTTGGATACCTGCTCTCCTTTAAAGTAGGTTAAATTATCTAAGTCAATCTTTTATAATCTGTTTGGATACCCCTTTTTTTAACTTGAATCGTCAACTAAAATTTGTTGCTACCAATTAGTTTTGCTTCCAGCAACATGCTTTGAAAATTTCTGTGTTTATGTATTATAATGAGATTTATACCATGGTAAAATTGATACTATATCTCCTTCTCCATATTTGACCTAAGTCTTAGCTTATGCTTCATTTTGTTTTTCTGTGTTGGGTTTGTTTTTCTTTTGAACATTAGAATGTTTTCTATTGGGCCTTCATAGTTTAGTCTGACAGCCCATTGATAAATCTTCCCTAGCTTGTAGCACTCCTTTTCTGTTTTAAAAAAATTTTGTAGCACACTTTTTGCTGATGCAATTGTTTCAAGAAGTTTTTCCTGTCACTTTTTCTTAAAATAGAAACCTCATTGACAAGAAAATATCTTTGTCCATACTCAGCTGACAACCCTGTCTCAAGGCTTATATTCAAATTGGAGGAATATCTAAAGAAGCCTTTTAGAGAGTTCAGGCATACCCATTGCTCTCCTTTAAAGCATGTACAATTAAGTAAGTTAATTTTCTATATTCTGTTTGGATACCTTCTCTCCTTTAAAGTAGGTTAAATTATCTAAGTCAATCTTTTATAATCTGTTTGGATACCCCTTTTTTTAACTTGAATCGTCAACTAAAATTTGTTGCTACTAATTAGTTTTGCTTCCAGCAACATGCTTTGCAAATTTCCGTGTTTATGTATTATTATAAGATTTATACCATGGTAAAATTGATACTATATCTCCTTCTCCATATTTGACCTAAGTGTTAGCTTATGCTTCAATTTTTTTTATGTGTTGTGTTTTTTTTTCTTTTAAACATTAGAATGTGTTCTATTGGGCCTTCATAGTTTAGTCTGACAGCCCATTAATAAATCTTGCCTCGCTTGTAGCACTCCTTTTCTGTTTTAAAAAAAAAATTGTAGGACACTTTTTGTTGTTGCAATTGTTTCAAGAATTTTTTCGTGTCACTTTTTCTTAAAATAGAAACCTCACTGACAAGAAAATATCTTTGGTCCATACTTAGCTGACAACCCTGTCTCAAGGCTTATATTCAAATTGGAGGAATATCTAAAGAAGCATTTTAGAGAGTTCAGGCATGCCCATTGCTCTCCTTTAAAGCATGTAAAATAAACTAAGTTAATTTTCTATATTCTGTTTGGATACCTTCTCTCCTTTAAAGTAGGTTAAATTATCTAAGTCAATCTTTTATATTCTGTTTGGATACGCCTTTTTTAACTTGAATCGTCAACTAAAATTTGTTGCTACCAATTATTTTTGCTTCCAGCAACATGCTCTGCAAATTTCCGTGTTTATGTATTATTATGAGATTTATACCATGGTAAAATTGATACTATATCTCCTTCTCCCTATTGACCTAAGTCTTAGCTTATGCTTCATTTTGTTTTTATGTGTTGTGTTTGTTTTGCTTTTGAACATTAGAATGTGTTCTATTGGGCCTTCATAGTTTAGTCTGACAGCCCATTGATAAATCTTGCCTAGCTTGTAGCACTCCTTTTCCGTTTTAAAAAATATTTGTAGCACACTTTTTGCTGTTGCAATTGTTTCAAGAAGTTTTTCCTGACACTTTTTCTTAAAATAGAAACCTCACTGACAAGAAAATATCTTTGGTCCATACTCAGCTGACAACCCTTTCTCAAGGCTTACATTCAAATTGGAGGAATATCTAAAGAAGCATTTTAGAGAGTTCAGGCATACCCATTCATCTCCTTTAAAGCATGTACAATTAAGGAAGTTAATTTTCTATATTCTGTTTGGATACCTGCTCTCCTTTAAAGTAGGTTAAATTATCTAAGTCAATCTTTTATAATCTGTTTGGATACCCCTTTTTTTAACTTGAATCGTCAACTAAAATTTGTTGCTACCAATTAGTTTTGCTTCCAGCAACATGCTTTGAAAATTTCCGTGTTTATGTATTATAATGAGATTTATACCATGGTAAAATTGATACTATATCTCCTTCTCCATATTTGACCTAAGTCTTAGCTTATGCTTCATTTTGTTTTTATGTGTTGGGTTTGTTTTGCTTTTGAACATTAGAATGTTTTCTATTGGGCCTTCATAGTTTAGTCTGACAGCCCATTTATAAATCTTCCCTAGCTTGTAGCACTCCTTTTCTGTTTTAAAAAAATTTTGTAGCACACTTTTTGCTGATGCAATTGTTTCAAGAAGTTTTTCCTGTCACTTTTTCTTAAAATAGAAACCTCATTGACAAGAAAATATCTTTGTCCATACTCAGCTGACAACCCTGTCTCAAGGCTTATATTCAAATTGGAGGAATATCTAAAGAAGCCTTTTAGAGAGTTCAGGCATACCCATTGCTCTCCTTTAAAGCATGTACAATTAAGTAAGTTAATTTTCTATATTCTGTTTGGATACCTTCTCTCCTTTAAAGTAGGTTAAATTATCTAAGTCAATCTTTTATAATCTGTTTGGATACCCCTTTTTTTAACTTGAATCGTCAACTAAAATTTGTTGCTACTAATTAGTTTTGCTTCCAGCAACATGCTTTGCAAATTTCCGTGTTTATGTATTATTATAAGATTTATACCATGGTAAAATTGATACTATATCTCCTTCTCCATATTTGACCTAAGTGTTAGCTTATGCTTCAATTTTTTTTATGTGTTGTGTTTTTTTTTCTTTTAAACATTAGAATGTGTTCTATTGGGCCTTCATAGTTTAGTCTGACAGCCCATTAATAAATCTTGCCTCGCTTGTAGCACTCCTTTTCTGTTTTAAAAAAAAATTGTAGGACACTTTTTGTTGTTGCAATTGTTTCAAGAATTTTTTCGTGTCACTTTTTCTTAAAATAGAAACCTCACTGACAAGAAAATATCTTTGGTCCATACTTAGCTGACAACCCTGTCTCAAGGCTTATATTCAAATTGGAGGAATATCTAAAGAAGCATTTTAGAGAGTTCAGGCATGCCCATTGCTCTCCTTTAAAGCATGTAAAATAAACTAAGTTAATTTTCTATATTCTGTTTGGATACCTTCTCTCCTTTAAAGTAGGTTAAATTATCTAAGTCAATCTTTTATATTCTGTTTGGATACGCCTTTTTTAACTTGAATCGTCAACTAAAATTTGTTGCTACCAATTATTTTTGCTTCCAGCAACATGCTCTGCAAATTTCCGTGTTTATGTATTATTATGAGATTTATACCATGGTAAAATTGATACTATATCTCCTTCTCCCTATTGACCTAAGTCTTAGCTTATGCTTCATTTTGTTTTTATGTGTTGTGTTTGTTTTGCTTTTGAACATTAGAATGTGTTCTATTGGGCCTTCATAGTTTAGTCTGACAGCCCATTGATAAATCTTGCCTAGCTTGTAGCACTCCTTTTCCGTTTTAAAAAATATTTGTAGCACACTTTTTGCTGTTGCAATTGTTTCAAGAAGTTTTTCCTGACACTTTTTCTTAAAATAGAAACCTCACTGACAAGAAAATATCTTTGGTCCATACTCAGCTGACAACCCTTTCTCAAGGCTTACATTCAAATTGGAGGAATATCTAAAGAAGCATTTTAGAGAGTTCAGGCATACCCATTCATCTCCTTTAAAGCATGTACAATTAAGTAAGTTAATTTTCTATATTCTGTTTGGATACCTGCTCTCCTTTAAAGTAGGTTAAATTATCTAAGTCAATCTTTTATAATCTGTTTGGATACCCCTTTTTTTAACTTGAATCGTCAACTAAAATTTGTTGTTACCAATTAGTTTTGCTTCCAGCAACATGCTTTGCAAATTTCTGTGTTTATGTATTATAATGAGATTTATACCATGGTAAAATTGATACTATATCTCCTTCTCCATATTTGACCTAAGTCTTAGCTTATGCTTCATTTTGTTTTTCTGTGTTGGGTTTGTTTTGCTTTTGAACATTAGAATATTTTCTATTGGGCCTTCATAGTTTAGTCTGACAGCCCATTAATAAATCTTCCCTAGCTTGTAGCACTCCTTTTCTGTTTTAAAAAAATTTTGTAGGACACTTTTTGTTGTTGCAATTGTTTCAAGAATTTTTTCGTGTCACTTTTTCTTAAAATAGAAACCTCACTGACAAGAAAATATCTTTGGTCCATACTTAGCTGACAACCCTGTCTTAAGGCTTATATTCAAATTGGAGGAATATCTAAAGAAGCATTTTAGAGAGTTCAGGCATGCCCATTGCTCTCCTTTAAAGCATGTAAAATAAACTAAGTTAATTTTCTATATTCTGTTTGGATACCTTCTCTCCTTTAAAGTAGGTTAAATTATCTAAGTCAATCTTTTATATTCTGTTTGCATACGCCTTTTTTAACTTGAATCGTCAACTAAAATTTGTTGCTACCAATTATTTTTGCTTCCAGCAACATGCTCTGCAAATTTTCGTGTTTATGTATTATTATGAGATTTATACCATGGTAAAATTGATACTATATCTCCTTCTCCCTATTGACCTAAGTCTTAGCTTATGCTTCATTTTGTTTTTATGTGTTGTGTTTGTTTTGCTTTTGAACATTAGAATGTGTTCTATTGGGCCTTCATAGTTTAGTCTGACAGCCCATTGATAAATCTTGCCTAGCTTGTAGCACTCCTTTTCCGTTTTAAAAAATATTTGTAGCACACTTTTTGCTGTTGCAATTGTTTCAAGAAGTTTTTCCTGACACTTTTTCTTCAAATAGAAACCTCACTGACAAGAAAATATCTTTGGTCCATACTCAGCTGACAACCCTTTCTCAAGGCTTACATTCAAATTGGAGGAATATCTAAAGAAGCATTTTAGAGAGTTCAGGCATACCCATTCATCTCCTTTAAAGCATGTACAATTAAGTAAGTTAATTTTCTATATTCTGTTTGGATACCTGCTCTCCTTTAAAGTAGGTTAAATTATCTAAGTCAATCTTTCATAATCTGTTTGGATACCCCTTTTTTTAACTTGAATCGTCAACTAAAATTTGTTGTTACCAATTAGTTTTGCTTCCAGCAACATGCTTTGCAAATTTCTGTGTTTATGTATTATAATGAGATTTATACCATGGTAAAATTGATACTATATCTCCTTCTCCATATTTGACCTAAGTCTTAGCTTATGCTTCATTTTTTTCATGGTTGTGTTTATTTTTATTTTGGACATTAGAATGTGTTCTATTGGGCCTTCATAGTTTAGTCTGACAGCCCATTGATAAATCTTGCCTCGCTTGTAGCACTCCTTTTCTGTTTTAAAAAAATTTTGTAGGACTCTTTTTGTTGTTGCAATTGTTTCAAGAATTTTTTCTTGTCACTTTTTCTTAAAATAGAAACCTCATTGACAAGAAAATATCTTTGGTCCATACTTAGCTGACAACCCTGTCTCAAGGCTTATATTCAAATTGGAGGAATATCTAAAGGAGCATTTTAGAGAGTTCAGGCATGCCCATTGCTCTCCTTTAAAGCATGTAAAATAAACTAAGTTAATTTTCTATATTCTGTTTGGATACCTTCTCTCCTTTAAAGTAGGTTAAATTATCTAAGTCAATCTTTTATAATCTGTTTGGATACCCCTCTTTTTAACTTGAATCGTCAACTAAAATTTGTTGCTACCAATTATTTTTGCTTCCACCAACATGCTCTGCAAATTTCCGTGTTTATGTATTATTATGAGATTTATACCATGGTAAAATTGATACTATATCTCCTTCTCCCTATTGACCTAAGTCTTAGCTTATGCTTCATTTTGTTTTTATGTGTTGTGTTTGTTTTGCTTTTGAACATTAGAATGTGTTCTATTGGGCCTTCATAGTTTAGTCTGACAGCCCATTGATAAATCTTGCCTAGCTTGTAGCACTCCTTTTCCGTTTAAAAAAATATTTGTAGCACACTTTTTGCTGTTGCAATTGTTTCAAGAAGTTTTTCCTGACACTTTTTCTTAAAATAGAAACATCACTGACAAGAAAATATCTTTTGTCCATACTCAGCTGACAACCCTTTCTCAAGGCTTACATTCAAATTGGAGGAATATCTAAAGAAGCATTTTAGAGAGTTCAGGCATACCCATTGCTCTCCTTTAAAGCATGTACAATTAAGTAAGTTAATTTTCTATATTCTGTTTGGATACCTTCTCTCCTTTAAAGTAGGTTAAATTATCTAAGTCAATCTTTTATAATCTGTTTGGATACCCCTTTTTTTAACTTGAATCGTCAACTAAAATTTGTTGCTACTAATTAGTTTTGCTTCCAGCAACATGCTTTGAAAATTTCCGTGTTTATGTATTATTATAAGATTTATACCATGGTAAAATTGATACTATATCTCCTTCTCCATATTTGACCTAAGTTTTAGCTTATGCTTCAATTTTTTTTATGTGTTGTGTTTTTTTTTCTTTTGAACATTAGAATGTGTTCTATTGGGCCTTCATAGTTTAGTCTGACAGCCCATTAATAAATCTTGCCTCGCTTGTAGCACTCCTTTTCTGTTTTAAAAAAAAATTTGTAGGACACTTTTTGTAGTTGCAATTGTTTCAAGAATTTTTTCTTGTCACTTTTTCTTAAAATAGAAACCTCACTGACAAGAAAATATCTTTGGTCCATACTTAGCTGACAACCCTGTCTCAAGGCTTATATTCAAATTGGAGGAATATCTAAAGAAGCATTTTAGATAGTTCAGGCATGCCCATTGCTCTCCTTTAAAGGATGTAAAATAAACTAAGTTAATTTTATATATTCTGTTTGGATACCTTCTCTCCTTTAAAGTAGGTTAAATTATCTAAGTCAATCTTTTATAATCTGTTTGGATACGCCTTTTTTAACTTGAATCGTCAACTAAAATTTGTTGCTACCAATTATTTTTGCTTCCAGCAACATGCTCTGCAAATTTCTGTGTTTATGTATTATTTTGTGATTTATACCATGGTAAAATTGATACTATATCTCCTTCTCCCTATTGACCTAAGTCTTAGCTTATGCTTCATTTTGTTTTTATGTGTTGTGTTTGTTTTGCTTTTGAACATTAGAATGTGTTCTATTGGGCCTTCATAGTTTAGTCCGACAGCCCATTGATAAATCTTGCCTAGCTTGTAGCACTCCTTTTCCGTTTTAAAAAATATTTGTACCACACTTTTTGCTGTTGCAATTGTTTCAAGAAGTTTTTCCTGACACTTTTTCTTAAAATAGAAACATCACTGACAAGAAAATATCTTTGGTCCATACTCAGCTGACAACCCTTTCTCAAGGCTTACATTCAAATTGGAGGAATATCTAAAGAAGCATTTTAGAGAGTTCAGGCATACCCATTCATCTCCTTTAAAGCATGTACAATTAAGTAAGTTAATTTTCTATATTCTGTTTGGATACCTGCTCTCCTTTAAAGTAGGTTAAATTATCTAAGTCAATCTTTTATAATCTGTTTGGATACCCCTTTTTTTAACTTGAATCGTCAACTAAAATTTGTTGTTACCAATTAGTTTTGCTTCCAGCAACATGCTTTGCAAATTTCTGTGTTTATGTATTATAATGAGATTTATACCATGGTAAAATTGATACTATATCTCCTTCTCCATATTTGACCTAAGTCTTAGCTTATGCTTCATTTTTTTCATGGTTGTGTTTGTTTTTATTTTGGACATTAGAATGTGTTCTATTGGGTCTTCATAGTTTAGTCTGACAGCCCATTGATAAATCTTGCCTCGCTTGTAGCACTCCTTTTCTGTTTTAAAAAAATTTTGTAGGACTCTTTTTGTTGTTGCAATTGTTTCAAGAATTTTTTCTTGTCACTTTTTCTTAAAATAGAAACCTCATTGACAAGAAAATATCTTTGGTCCATACTTAGCTGACAACCCTGTCTCAAGGCTTATATTCAAATTGGAGGAATATCTAAAGGAGCATTTTAGAGAGTTCAGGCATGCCCATTGCTCTCCTTTAAAGCATGTAAAATAAACTAAGTTAATTTTCTATATTCTGTTTGGATACCTTCTCTCCTTTAAAGTAGGTTAAATTATCTAAGTCAATCTTTTATAATCTGTTTGGATACCCCTCTTTTTAACTTGAATCGTCAACTAAAATTTGTTGCTACCAATTAGTTTTGCTTCCAGCAACATGTCTGCAAATTTCCGTGTTTATGTATTATTATGAGATTTATACAATGGTAAAATTGATACTATATCTCCTTCTCCATATCTGACCTAAGTCTTAGCTTATGCTTCATTTTGTTTTTCTGTGTTGGGTTTGTTTTGCTTTTGAACATTAGAATGTTTTCTATTGGGCCTTCATAGTTTAGTCTGACTGCCCATTGATAAATCTTCCCTAGCTTGTAGGACTCCTTTTCTGTTTTAAAAAAATTTTGTAGCACACTTTTTGCTGATGCAATTGTTTCAAGAAGTTTTTCCTGTCACTTTTTCTTAAAATAGAAACCTCATTGACAAGAAAATATCTTTGGTCCATACTCAGCTGACAACCCTGTCTCAAGGCTTATATTCAAATTGGAGGAATATCTAAAGAAGCATTTTAGAGAGTTCAGGCATACCCATTGCTCTCCTTTAAAGCATGTACAATTAAGTAAGTTAATTTTCTATATTCTGTTTGGATACCTTCTCTCCTTTAAAGTAGGTTAAATTATCTAAGTCAATCTTTTATAATCTGTTTGGATACCCCTTTTTTTAACTTGAATCGTCAACTAAAATTTGTTACTACTAATTAGTTTTGCTTCCAGCAACATGCTTTGAAAATTTCCGTGTTTATGTATTATTATAAGATTTATACCATGGTAAAATTGATACTATATCTCCTTCTCCATATTTGACCTAAGTTTTAGCTTATGCTTCAATTTTTTTTATGTGTTGTGTTTTTTTTTCTTTTGAACATTAGAATGTGTTCTATTGGGCCTTCATAGTTTAGTCTGACAGCCCATTAATAAATCTTGCCTCGCTTGTAGCACTCCTTTTCTGTTTTAAAAAAAAATTTGTAGGACACTTTTTGTAGTTGCAATTGTTTCAAGAATTTTTTCTTGTCACTTTTTCTTAAAATAGAAACCTCACTGACAAGAAAATATCTTTGGTCCATACTTAGCTGACAACCCTGTCTCAAGGCTTATATTCAAATTGGAGGAATATCTAAAGAAGCATTTTAGAGAGTTCAGGCATGCCCATTGCTCTCCTTTAAAGCATGTAAAATAAACTAAGTTAATTTTATATATTCTGTTTGGATACCTTCTCTCCTTTAAAGTAGGTTAAATTATCTAAGTCAATCTTTTATAATCTGTTTGGATACGCCTTTTTTAACTTGAATCGTCAACTAAAATTTGTTGCTACCAATTATTTTTGCTTCCAGCAACATGCTCTGCAAATTTCCGTGTTTATGTATTATTATGAGATTTATACCATGGTAAAATTGATACTATATCTCCTTCTCCCTATTGACCTAAGTCTTAGCTTATGCTTCATTTCGTTTTTATGTATTGTGTTTGTTTTGCTTTTGAACATTAGAATGTGTTCTATTGGGCCTTCATAGTTTAGTCTGACAGCCCATTGATAAATCTTGCCTAGCTTGTAGCACTCCTTTTCCGTTTTAAAAAATATTTGTAGCACACTTTTTGCTGTTGCAATTGTTTCAAGAAGTTTTTCCTGACACTTATTCTTAAAATAGAAACATCACTGACAAGAAAATATCTTTGGTCCATACTCAGCTGACAACCCTTTCTCAAGGCTTACATTCAAATTGGAGGAATATCTAAAGAAGCATTTTAGAGAGTTCAGGCATACCCATTCATCTCCTTTAAAGAATGTACAATTAAGTAAGTTACTTTTCTATATTCTGTTTGGATACTGGCTCTCCTTTAAAGTAGGTAAAATTATCTAAGTCAATCTTTTATAATCTGTTTGGATACCCCTTTTTTTAACTTGAATCGTCAACTAAAATTTGTTGCTACCAATTAGTTTTGCTTCCATCAACATGCTTGGCAAATTTCCGTGTTTATGTATTATAATGAGATTTATACCATGGTAAAATTGATACTATATCTCCTTCTCCATATTTGACCTAAGTGTTAGCTTATGCTTCATTTGTTTCATGGTTGTGTTTGTTTTTATTTTGGACATTAGAATGTGTGCTATTGGGCCTTCATAGTTTAGTCTGACAGCCCATTGATAAATCTTGCCTCGCTTGTAGCACTCCTTTTCTGTTTTAAAAAAATTTTGTAGGACTCTTTTTGTTGTTGCAATTGTTTCAAGAATTTTTTTCTTGTCACTTTTTTTTAAAATAGAAACCTCATTGACAAGAAAATATCTTTGGTCCATACTTAGCTGATAACCCTGTCTCAAGGCTTATATTCAAATTGGAGGAATATCTAAAGGAGCATTTTAGAGAGTTCAGGCATGCCCATTGCTCTCCTTTAAAGCATGTAAAATAAACTAAGTTAATTTTCTATATTCTGTTTGGATACCTTCTCTCCTTTAAAGTAGGTTAAATTATCTAAGTCAATCTTTTATAATCTGTTTGGATACCCCTCTTTTTAACTTGAATCGTCAACTAAAATTGTTGCTACCAATTAGTTTTTCTTCCAGCAACATGTCTGCAAATTTCCGTGTTTATGTATTATTATAAGATTTATACAATGGTAAAATTGATACTATATCTCCTTCTCCATATCTGACCTAAGTCTTAGCTTATGCTTCATTTTGTTTTTCTGTGTTGGGTTTGTTTTGCTTTTGAACATTAGAATGTTTTCTATTGGGCCTTCATAGTTTAGTCTGACAGCCCATTGATAAATCTTCCCTAGCTTGTAGGACTCCTTTTCTGTTTTAAAAAAATTTTGTAGCACACTTTTTGCTGATGCAATTGTTTTAAGAAGTTTTTCCTGTCACTTTTTCTTAAAATAGAAATCTCATTGACAAGAAAATATCTTTGGTCCATACTCAGCTGACAACCCTGTCTCAAGGCTTATATTCAAATTGGAGGAATATCTAAAGAAGCATTTTAGAGAGTTCAGGCATACCCATTGCTCTCCTTTAAAGCATGTACAATTAAGTAAGTTAATTTTCTATATTCTGTTTGGATACCTTCTCTCCTTTAAAGTAGGTTAAATTATCTAAGTCAATCTTTTATAATCTGTTTGGATACCCCTTTTTTTAACTTGAATCGTCAACTAAAATTTGTTACTACTAATTAGTTTTGCTTCCAGCAACATGCTTTGAAAATTTCCGTGTTTATGTATTATTATAAGATTTATACCATGGTAAAATTGATACTATATCTCCTTCTCCATATTTGACCTAAGTTTTAGCTTATGCTTCAATTTTTTTTATGTGTTGTGTTTTTTTTTCTTTTGAACATTAGAATGTGTTCTATTGGGCCTTCATAGTTTAGTTTGACAGCCCATTAATAAATCTTGCCTCGCTTGTAGCACTCCTTTTCTGTTTTAAAAAAAAATTTGTAGGACACTTTTTGTAGTTGCAATTGTTTCAAGAATTTTTTCTTGTCACTTTTTCTTAAAATAGAAACCTCACTGACAAGAAAATATCTTTGGTCCATACTTAGCTGACAACCCTGTCTCAAGGCTTAAATTCAAATTGGAGGAACATCTAAAGAAGCATTTTAGAGAGTTCAGGCATGCCCATTGCTCTCCTTTAAAGCATGTAAAATAAACTAAGTTAATTTTATATATTCTGTTTGGATACCTTCTCTCCTTTAAAGTAGGTTAAATTATCTAAGTCAATCTTTTATAATCTGTTTGGATACGCCTTTTTTAACTTGAATCGTCAACTAAAATTTGTTGCTACCAATTATTTTTGCTTCTAGCAACATGCTCTGCAAATTTCCGTGTTTATGTATTATTATGAGATTTATACCATGGTAAAATTGATACTATATCTCCTTCTCCCTATTGACCTAAATCTTAGCTTATGCTTCATTTTGTTTTTATGTGTTGTGTTTGTTTTGCTTTTGAACATTAGAATGTGTTCTATTGGGCCTTCATAGTTTAGTCTGACAGCCCATTGATAAATCTTGCCTAGCTTGTAGCACTCCTTTTCCGTTTTAAAAAATATTTGTAGCACACTTTTTGCTGTTGCAATTGTTTCAAGAAGTTTTTCCTGACACTTTTTCTTAAAATAGAAACATCACTGACAAGAAAATATCTTTTGTCCATACTCAGCTGACAACCCTTTCTCAAGGCTTACATTCAAATTGGAGGAATATCTAAAGAAGCATTTTAGAGAGTTCAGGCATACCCATTCATCTCCTTTAAAGCATGTACAATTAAGTAAGTTACTTTTCTATATTCTGTTTGGATACCGGCTCTCCTTTAAAGTAGGTTAAATTATCTAAGTCAATCTTTTATAATCTGTTTGGATACCCCTTTTTTTAACTTGAATCGTCAACTAAAATTTGTTGCTACCAATTAGTTTTGCTTCCATCAACATGCTTGGCAAATTTCCGTGTTTATGTATTATAATGAGATTTATACCATGGTAAAATTGATACTATATCTCCTTCTCCATATTTGACCTAAGTCTTAGCTTATGCTTCATTTTTTTCATGGTTGTGTTTGTTTTTATTTTGGACATTAGAATGTGTGCTATTGGGCCTTCATAGTTTAGTCTGACAGCCCATTGATAAATCTTGCCTCGCTTGTAGCACTCCTTTTCTGTTTTAAAAAAATTTTGTAGGACTCTTTTTGTTGTTGCAATTGTTTCAAGAATTTTTTCTTATCACTTTTTTTTAAAATAGAAACCTCATTGACAAGAAAATATCTTTGGTCCATACTTAGCTGACAACCCTGTCTCAAGGCTTATATTCAAATTGGAGGAATATCTAAAGGAGCATTTTAGAGAGTTCAGGCATGCCCATTGCTCTCCTTTAAAGCATGTAAAATAAACTAAGTTAATTTTCTATATTCTGTTTGGATACCTTCTCTCCTTTAAAGTAGGTTAAATTATCTAAGTCAATCTTTTATAATCTGTTTGGATACCCCTCTTTTTAACTTGAATTGTCAACTAAAATTTGTTGCTACCAATTAGTTTTGCTTCCAGCAACATGTCTGCAAATTTCCGTGTTTATGTATTATTATGAGATTTATACAATGGTAAAATTGATACTATATCTCCTTCTCCATATATGACCTAAGTCTTAGCTTATGCTTCATTTTGTTTTTCTGTGTTGGGTTTGTTTTGCTTTTGAACATTAGAATGTTTTCTATTGGGCCTTCATAGTTTAGTCTGACAGCCCATTGATAAATCTTCCCTAGCTTGTAGCACTCCTTTTCTGTTTTAAAAAAATTTTGTAGCACACTTTTTGCTGATGCAATTGTTTCAAGAAGTTTTTCCTGTCACTTTTTCTTAAAATAGAAACCTCATTGACAAGAAAATATCTTTGGTGCATACTCAGCTGACAACCCTGTCTCAAGGCTTATATTCAAATTGGAGGAATATCTAAAGAAGCATTTTAGAGAGTTCAGGCATACCCATTGCTCTCCTTTAAAGCATGTACAATTAAGTAAGTTAATTTTCTATATTCTGTTTGGATACCTTCTCTCCTTTAAAGTAGGTTAAATTATCTAAGTCAATCTTTTATAATCTGTTTGGATACCCCTTTTTTTAACTTGAATCGTCAACTAAAATTTGTTGCTACTAATTAGTTTTGCTTCCAGCAACGTGCTTTGCAAATTTCCGTGTTTATGTATTATTATAAGATTTATACCATGGTAAAATTGATACTATATCTCCTTCTCCATATTTGACCTAAGTTTTAGCTTATGCTTCAATTGTTTTTATGAGTTGTGTTTTTTTTTCTTTTGAACAATAGAATGTGTTCTATTGGGCCTTCATAGTTTAGTCTGACAGCCCATTAATAAATCTTGCCTCGCTTGTAGCACTCCTTTTCTGTTTTAAAAAAAAATTTGTAGGACACTTTTTGTTGTTGCAATTGTTTCAAGAATTTTTTCTTGTCACTTTTTCTTAAAATAGAAACCTCACTGACAAGAAAATATCTTTGGTCCATACTTAGCTGACAACCCTGTCTCAAGGCTTATATTCAAATTGGAGAAATATCTAAAGAAGCATTTTAAAGAGTTCAGGCATGCCCATTGCTCTCCTTTAAAGCATGTAAAATAAACTAAGTTAATTTTCTATATTCTGTTTGGATACCTTCTCTCCTTTAAAGTAGGTTAAATTATCTAAGTCAATCTTTAATAATCTGTTTGGATACGCCTTTTTTAACTTGAATCGTCAACTAAAATTTGTTGCTACCAATTATTTTTGCTTCCAGCAACATGCTCTGCAAATTTCCGTGTTTATGTATTATTATGAGATTTATACCATGGTAAAATTGATACTATATCTCCTTCTCCCTATTGACCTAAGTCTTAGCTTATGCTTCATTTTGTTTTTATGTGTTGTGTTTGTTTTGCTTTTGAACATTAGAATGTGTTCTATTGGGCCTTCATAGTTTAGTCTGACAGCCCATTGATAAATCTTGCCTAGCTTGTAGCACTCCTTTTCCGTTTTAAAAAATATTTGTAGCACACTTTTTGCTGTTGCAATTGTTTCAAGAAGTTTTTCCTGACACTTTTTCTTAAAATAGAAACCTCACTGACAAGAAAATATCTTTGGTCCATACTCAGCTGACAACCCTTTCTCAAGGCTTACATTCAAATTGGAGGAATATCTAAAGAATCATTTTAGAGAGTTCAGGCATACCCATTCATCACCTTTAAAGCATGTACAATTAAGTAAGTTAATTTTCTATATTCTGTTTGGATACCTGCTCTCCTTTAAATTAGGTTAAATTATCTAAGTCAATCTTTTATAATCTGTTTGGATACCCCTTTTTTTAACTTGAATCGTCAACTAAAATTTGTTGCTACCAATTAGTTTTGCTTCCATCAACATGCTTGGCAAATTTCCGTGTTTATGTATTATAATGAGATTTATACCATGGTAAAATTGATACTATATCTCCTTCTCCATATTTGACCTAAGTCTTAGCTTATGCTTCATTTTTTTCATGGTTGTGTTTGTTTTTATTTTGGACATTAGAATGTGTGCTATTGGGCCTTCATAGTTTAGTCTGACAGCCCATTGATAAATCTTGCCTCGCTTGTAGCACTCCTTTTCTGTTTTAAAAAAATTTTGTAGGACACTTTTTGTTGTTACAATTGTTTCAAGAATTTTTTCTTGTCACTTTCTCTTAAAATAGAAACCTCACTGACAAGAAAATATCTTTGGTCCATACTTAGCTGACAACCCTGTATCAAGGCTTATATTCAAATTGGAGGAATATCTAAAGAAGCATTTTAGAGAGTTCAGGCATGCCCATTGCTCTCCTTTAAAGCATGTAAAATAAACAAGGTTAATTTTCTATATTCTGTTTGGATACCTTCTCTCCTTTAAAGTAGGTTAAATTATCTAAGTCAATCTTTTATAATCTGTTTGGATACCCCTCTTTTTAACTTGAATCGTCAACTAAAATTTGTTGCTACCAATTATTTTTGCTTCTAGCAACATGCTCTGCAAATTTCCGTGTTTATGTATTATTATTAGATTTATACCATGGTAAAATTTATACTATATCTCCTTCTCCCTATTGACCTAAGTCTTAGCTTATGCTTCATTTTGTTTTTATGTGTTGTGTTTGTTTTGCTTTTGAACATTAGAATGTGTTCTATTGGGCCTTCATAGTTTAGTCTGACAGCCCATTGATAAATCTTGCCTAGCTTGTAGCACTCCTTTTCCGTTTTAAAAAATATTTGTAGCACACTTTTTGCTGTTGCAATTGTTTCAAGAAGTTTTTCCTGTCACTTTTTCTTAAAATAGAAACCTCACTGACAAGAAAATATCTTTGGTCCATACTCAGCTGACAACCCTGTCTCAAGGCTTATATTCAAATTGGAGGAATATCAAAAGAAGCATTTTAGAGAGTTCAGGCATACCCATTGCTCTCCTTTAAAGCATGTAAAATTAAGTAAGTTAATTTTCTATATTCTGTTTGGATACTTGCTCTCCTTTAAAGTAGGTTAAATTATCTAAGTGAATCTTTTATAATCTGTTTGGATACCCCTTTTTTTAACTTGAATCGTCAACTAAAATTTGTTGCTACCATTTAGTTTTGCTTCCAGCAACATGCTCTGCAAATTTCCGTGTTTATGTATTATTATGAGATTTATACCATGGTAAAATTGATATTATATCTCCTTCTCCATATTTGACCTAAGTCTTAGCTTATGCTTCATTTTTTCTGTGTTGTGTTTGTTTTTCTTTTGAACATTAGAATGTGTTCTATTGGGCCTTCATAGTTTAGTCTGACAGCCCATTGATAAATCTTGCCTCGCTTGTAGCACTCATTTTCTGTTTTAAAAAAAAAATTGTAGGACACTTTTTGTTGTTTCAATTGTTTCAAAAATATTTTCTTGTCACTTTTTCTTATAATACAAACCTCATTGACAAGAAAATATCTTTGGTCCATACTTAGCTGACAACCCTGTCTCAAGGCTTATATTCAAATTGGAGGAATATCAAAAGAAGCATTATAGAGATTTCAGGCATACCCATTGCTCTCCTTTAAAGCATGTAAAATTAAGTAAGTTAATTTTCTATATTCTGTTTGGCTACCTGCTCTCCTTTAAAGTAGGTTAAATTATCTAAGTCAATCTTTTATAATCTGTTTGGATACCCCTTTTTTTAACTTGAATCGTCAACTAAAATTTCTTGCTACCAATTAGTTTTGCTTCCAGCAACATGCTCTCCAAATTTCCGTGTTTATGTATTATTATGAGATTTATACAATGGTAAAATTGATACTATATCTCCTTCTCCATATCTGACCTAAGTCTTAGCTTATGCTTCATTTTGTTCTTCTGTGTTGGGTTTGTTTTGCTTTTGAACATTAGAATGTTTTATATTGGGCCTTCATAGTTTAGTCTGATAGCCCATTGATAAATCTTGCCTCGCTTGTAGCACTCCTTTTCTGTTTTAAAAAAATTTTGTAGGACACTTTTTGCTGATGCAATTGTTTCAAGAATTTTTTCTTGTCACTTTTTCTTAAAATAGAAACCTCATTGACAAGAAAATATCTTTGGTCCATACTCAGCTGACAACCCTGTCTCAAGGCTTATATTCAAATTGGAGGAATATCTAAAGAAGCATTTTAGAGAGTTCAGGCATGCCCATTGCTCTCCTTTAAAGCATGTAAAATAAACTAAGTTAATTTTCTATATTATGTTTGGATACCTTCTCTCCTTTAAAGTAGGTTAAATTATCTAAGTCAATCTTTTATAATCTGTTTGGATACCCCTTTTTTATCTTGAATCGTCAACTAAAATTTGTTGCTACCAATTATTTTTGCTTCCAGCAACATGCTCTGCAAATTTCTGTGTTTATGTATTATTATATGATTTATACCATGGTAAAATTGATACTATATCTCCTTCTCCCTATTGACCTAAGTCTTAGTTTATGCTTCATTTTGTTTTTATGTGTTGTGTTTGTTTTGCTTTTGAACATTAGAATGTGTTCTATTGGGCCTTCATAGTATAGTCTGACAGCCCATTGATAAATCTTGCCTAGCTTGTAGCACTCCTTTTCCGTTTTAAAAAATATTTGTAGCACACTTTTTGCTGTTGCAATTATTTCAAGAAGTTTTTCCTGTCACTTTTTCTTAAAATAGAAACCTCACTGACAAGAAAATATCTTTGGTCCATACTCAGCTGACAACCCTGTCTCAAGGCTTATATTCAAATTGGAGGAATATCTAAAGAAGCATTTTAGAGAGTTCAGGCATACCCATTGCTCTCCTTTAAAGTATGTACAGATAAGTAAGTTAATTTTCTATATTCTGTTTGGATACCTGCTCTCCTTTAAAGTAGGTTAAATTATCTAAGTGAATCTTTTATAATCTTTTTGGATACCCCTTTTTTTAACTTGAATCGTCAACTAAAATTTGTTGCTACCAATTAGTTTTGCTTCCAGCAACATGCTCTGCATATTCCTGTGTTTATGTATTATTATGATATTTATACAATGGTAAAATTGATACTATATCTCCTTCTCCATATTTGACCTAAGTCTTAGCTTATGCTTCATTTTGTTTTTCTGTGTTGTGTTTGTTTTGATTTTGAACATTAGAATGTGTTATATTGGGCTTTCATAGTTTAGTCTGACATCCCATTGATAAATCTTGCCTCGCATGTAGCACTGCTTTTCTTTTTTAAAAAAATTTTGTAGCACACTTTTTTCTGTTGCAATTGTTTCATGAATTTTTTCCTGTCACTTTTTCTTAAAATAGAAACCTCACTGACAAGAAAATATCTTTGGTCCATACTCTACTGACAACCCTGTCTCAAGGCTTATATTCAAATTGGAGGAATATCTAAAGAAGCATTTTAGAGAGTTTAGGCATACCCATTGCTCTCCTTTAAAGCATGTACAATTAAGTAAGTTAATTTTCTATATTCTGTTTGGATACCTACTCTCCTTAAAAGTAGGTTAAATTATCTAAGTCAATCTTTTATTATCTGTTTGGATACCCCTTTTTTTAACTTGAATCGTCAACTAAAATTTGTTGCTACCAATTAGTTTTGCTTCCAGCAACATGCTTTGCAAATTTCCGTGTTTATGTATTATTATGAGATTTATACCATTGTAAAATTGATACTATATCTCCTTCTCCATATTTGACATAAGTCTTAGCTTATGCTTCATTTTTTTTCTGTTTTGTGTTTGTTTTTCTTTTGAACATTAGAATGTGTTCTATTGGGCCTTCATAGTTTAGTCTGACAGCCAATTAATAAATCTTGACTCGCTTGTAGCACTCCTTTTCTGTTTTAAAAAAAAATTTGTAGGACACTTTTTGTTGTTGCAATTGTTTCAAGAATTTTTTCTTGTCACTTTTTCTTAAAATAGAAACCTCACTGACAAGAAAATATCTTTGGTCCATACTTAGCTGACAACCCTGTCTCAAGGCTTATATTCAAATTGGAGGAATATCTAAAGAAGCATTTTAGAGAGTTCAGGCATGCCCATTGCTCTCCTTTAAAGCATGTAAAATAAACAAAGTTAATTTTCTATATTTTGTTTGGATACCTTCTCTCCTTTAAAGTAGGTTAAATTATCTAAGTCAATCTTTTATAATCTGTTTGGATACCCCTTTTTTAACTTGAATCGTCAACTAAGATTTGTTGCTACCAATTATTTTTGCTTCCAGCAACATGCTCTGCAAATTTCCGTGTTTATGTATTATTATGAGATTTATACCATGGTAAAATTGATACTATATCTCCTTCTCCCTATTAACCTAAGTCTTAGCTTATGCTTCATTTTGTTTTTATGTGTTGTGCTTGTTTTGCTTTTCAACATTAGAATGTGTTCTATTGGGCCTTCATAGTTTAGTCTGACAGCCCATTGATAAATCTTGCCTAGCTTGTAGCACTCCTTTTCCGTTTTAAAAAATATTTGTAGCACACTTTTTGCTGTTGCAATTGTTTCAAGAAGTTTTTCCTGTCACTTTTTCTTAAAATAGAAACCTCACTGACAAGAAAATATCTTTGGTCCATACTCAACTGACAACCCTTTCTCAAGGCTTATATTCAAACTGGAGGAATATCTAAAGAAGCATTTTAGAGAGTTCAGACATACCCATTTCTCTCCTTTAAAGCATGTACAATTAAGTTAATTTTCTATATTCTGTTTGGATACCTGCTCTCCTTTAAAGTAGGTTAAATTATCTAAGTCAATCTTTTATAATCTGTTTGGATACCCCTTTTTTTAACTTGAATCGTCAACTAAAATTTGTTGCTACCAATTAGTTTTGCTTCCAGCAACATGCTTTGCAAATTTCCGTGTTTATGTATTATTATGAGATTTATTCCATGGTAAAATTGATACTATATCTCCTTCTCCATATTTGACCTAAGTCTTATCTTATACTTCATTTTTTTTCTGTGTTGTGTTTGTTTTTCTTTTGAACATTAGAATGTGTTCTATTGGGCCTTCATAGTTTAGTCTGACAGCCCATTAATAAATCTTGCCTCGCTTGTAGCACTCCTTTTCTATTTTAAAAAAATTTTATAGGACACTTTTTGTTGTTGCAATTGTTTCAAGAATTTTTTCTTGTCACTTTATCTTAAAATAGAAACCTCACTGACAAGAAAATATCTTTGGTCCATACTTAGCTGACAACCCTGTCTCAAGGCTTATATTCAAATTGGAGGAATATCTAAAGAAGAATTTTAGAGATTTCAGGCATGCCCATTGCTCGCCTTTAAAGCATGTAAAATAAACTAAGTTAATTTTCTATATTCTATTTGGATACCTTCTCTCCTTTAAAGTAGGTTAAATTATCTAAGTCAATCTTTTATAATCTGTTTGGATGCCCCTTTTTTAACTTGAATCGTCAACTAAAATTTGTTGCTACCAATTATTTTTGCTTCCAGCAACATGCTCTGCAAATTTCCGTGTTTATGTATTATTATGAGATTTATACCACGATAAAATTGATACTATATCTCCTTCTCCCTATTGACCTAAGTCTTAGCTTATGCTTCAGTTTGTTTTTATGTGTTGTGTTTGTTTTGGTTTTGAACATTAGAATGTGTTCTATTGGGCCTTCATAGTTTAGTCTGACAGCCCATTGATAAATCTTGCCTAGCTTGTAGCACTCCTTTTCCGTTTTAAAAAATATTTGTAGCACACTTTTTGCTGTTGGAATTGTTTCAAGAAGTTTTTCCTGTCACTTTTTCTTAAAATAGAAACCTCACTGACAAGAAAATATCTTTGGTCCATACTCAGCTGACAACCCTGTCTCAAGTCTTATATTCAAATTGGAGGAATATCTAAAGAAGCATTTTATAGAGTTCAGGCATACCCATTGCTCTCCTTTAAAGCATGTAAAATTAGGTAAGTTAATTTTCTATATTCTGTTTGGATACCTGCTCTCCTTTAAAGTAGTTTAAATTATCTAAGTCAATCTTTTATAATCAGTTTGGATACCCCTTTTTTTAACTTGAATAGTCAACTAAAAATTGTTGCTACAAATTAGTTTTGCTTCCAGCAACATGCTCTGCAAATTTCCGTGTTTATGTATTATTATGAGATTTATACCATGGTAAAATTGATACTATATCTCCTTCTCCATATTTGACCTAAGTCTTAGCTTATGCTTCATTTTTTTCTGTGTTGTGTTTGTTTTTCTTTTGAACATTAGAATGTGTTCTATTGGGCCTTCATAGTTTAGTCTGACAGCCCATTGATAAATCTTGCTTCGCTTGTAGCACTCCTTTTCTGTTTTAAAAAAAATTTGTAGGACACTTTTTATTGTTGCAATTGTTTCAAGAATTTTTTCTTGTCACTTTTTCTTAAAATAGAAACCTCATTGACAAGAAAATATCTTTGGTCCATACTTAGCTGACAACCCTGTCTCAAGGCTTATATTCAAATTAGAGGAATATCTAAAGAATCATTTTAGAGAGTTCAGGCATGCCCATTGCTCTCCTTTAAAGCATGTAAAATAAACTAAGTTAATTTTCTATATTCTGTTTGGATACCTTCTCTCCTTTAAAGTATGTTAAATTATCTAAGTCAATCTTTTATAATCTGTTTGGATACCCATTTTTTATCTTGAATCGTCAACTAAAATTTGTTGCTACCAATTATTTTTGCTTCCAGCAACATGCTCTGCAAATTTCCGTGTTTATGTATTATTATGAGATTTATACCATGGTAAAATTGATACTATATCTCCTTCTCCCTATTGACCTAAGTCTTAGCTTATGCTTCATTTTGTTTTTATGTGTTGTGTTTGTTTTGGTTTTGAACATTAGAATGTGTTCTATTGGGCCTTCATAGTTTAGTCTGACAACCCATTGATAAATCTTGCCTAGCTTGTAGCACTCCTTTTCCGTTTTAAAAAATATTTGTAGCACACTTTTTGCTGTTGGAATTGTTTCAAGAAGTTTTTCCTGTCACTTTTTCTTAAAATAGAAACCTCACTGACAAGAAAATATCTTTGGTCCATACTCAGCTGACAACCCTGTCTCAAGTCTTATATTCAAATTGGAGGAATATCTAAAGAAGCATTTTAGAGAGTTCAGGCATACCCATTGCTCTCCTTTAAAGCATGTAAAATTAGGTAAGTTAATTTTCTATATTCTGTTTGGATACCTGCTCTCCTTTAAAGTAGGTTAAATTATCTAAGTCAATCTTTTATAATCAGTTTGGATACCCCTTTTTTTAACTTGAATAGTCAACTAAAATTTTTTGCTACCAATTAGTTTTGCTTCCAGCAACATGCTCTGCAAATTTCCGTGTTTATGTATTATTATGAGATTTATACCATGGTAAAATTGATACTATATCTCCTTCTCCATATTTGACCTAAGTCTTAGCTTATGCTTCATTTTTTTCTGTGTTGTGTTTGTTTTTATTTTGGACATTAGAATGTGTGCTATTGGGCCTTCATAGTTTAGTCTGACAGCCCATTGATAAATCTTGCCTCGCTTGTAGCACTCCTTTTCTGTTTTAAAAAAATTTTGTAGGACACTTTTTGTTGTTACAATTGTTTCAAGAATTTTTTCTTGTCACTTTCTCTTAAAATAGAAACCTCACTGACAAGAAAATATCTTTGGTCCATACTTAGCTGACAACCCTGTATCAAGGCTTATATTCAAATTGGAGGAATATCTAAAGAAGCATTTTAGAGAGTTCAGGCATGCCCATTGCTCTCCTTTAAAGCATGTAAAATAAACAAGGTTAATTTTCTATATTCTGTTTGGATACCTTCTCTCCTTTAAAGTAGGTTAAATTATCTAAGTCAATCTTTTATAATCTGTTTGGATACCCCTCTTTTTAACTTGAATCGTCAACTAAAATTTGTTGCTACCAATTATTTTTGCTTCTAGCAACATGCTCTGCAAATTTCCGTGTTTATGTATTATTATTAGATTTATACCATGGTAAAATTTATACTATATCTCCTTCTCCCTATTGACCTAAGTCTTAGCTTATGCTTCATTTTGTTTTTATGTGTTGTGTTTGTTTTGCTTTTGAACATTAGAATGTGTTCTATTGGGCCTTCATAGTTTAGTCTGACAGCCCATTGATAAATCTTGCCTAGCTTGTAGCACTCCTTTTCCGTTTTAAAAAATATTTGTAGCACACTTTTTGCTGTTGCAATTGTTTCAAGAAGTTTTTCCTGACACTTTTTCTTAAAATAGAAACCTCACTGACAAGAAAATATCTTTGGTCCATACTCAGCTGACAACCCTTTCTCAAGGCTTACATTCAAATTGGAGGAATATCTAAAGAATCATTTTAGAGAGTTCAGGCATACCCATTCATCACCTTTAAAGCATGTACAATTAAGTAAGTTAATTTTCTATATTCTGTTTGGATACCTGCTCTCCTTTAAATTAGGTTAAATTATCTAAGTCAATCTTTTATAATCTGTTTGGATACCCCTTTTTTTAACTTGAATCGTCAACTAAAATTTGTTGCTACCAATTAGTTTTGCTTCCATCAACATGCTTGGCAAATTTCCGTGTTTATGTATTATAATGAGATTTATACCATGGTAAAATTGATACTATATCTCCTTCTCCATATTTGACCTAAGTCTTAGCTTATGCTTCATTTTTTTCATGGTTGTGTTTGTTTTTATTTTGGACATTAGAATGTGTGCTATTGGGCCTTCATAGTTTAGTCTGACAGCCCATTGATAAATCTTGCCTCGCTTGTAGCACTCCTTTTCTGTTTTAAAAAAATTTTGTAGGACACTTTTTGTTGTTACAATTGTTTCAAGAATTTTTTCTTGTCACTTTCTCTTAAAATAGAAACCTCACTGACAAGAAAATATCTTTGGTCCATACTTAGCTGACAACCCTGTATCAAGGCTTATATTCAAATTGGAGGAATATCTAAAGAAGCATTTTAGAGAGTTCAGGCATGCCCATTGCTCTCCTTTAAAGCATGTAAAATAAACAAGGTTAATTTTCTATATTCTGTTTGGATACCTTCTCTCCTTTAAAGTAGGTTAAATTATCTAAGTCAATCTTTTATAATCTGTTTGGATACCCCTCTTTTTAACTTGAATCGTCAACTAAAATTTGTTGCTACCAATTATTTTTGCTTCTAGCAACATGCTCTGCAAATTTCCGTGTTTATGTATTATTATTAGATTTATACCATGGTAAAATTTATACTATATCTCCTTCTCCCTATTGACCTAAGTCTTAGCTTATGCTTCATTTTGTTTTTATGTGTTGTGTTTGTTTTGCTTTTGAACATTAGAATGTGTTCTATTGGGCCTTCATAGTTTAGTCTGACAGCCCATTGATAAATCTTGCCTAGCTTGTAGCACTCCTTTTCCGTTTTAAAAAATATTTGTAGCACACTTTTTGCTGTTGCAATTGTTTCAAGAAGTTTTTCCTGTCACTTTTTCTTAAAATAGAAACCTCACTGACAAGAAAATATCTTTGGTCCATACTCAGCTGACAACCCTGTCTCAAGGCTTATATTCAAATTGGAGGAATATCAAAAGAAGCATTTTAGAGAGTTCAGGCATACCCATTGCTCTCCTTTAAAGCATGTAAAATTAAGTAAGTTAATTTTCTATATTCTGTTTGGATACTTGCTCTCCTTTAAAGTAGGTTAAATTATCTAAGTGAATCTTTTATAATCTGTTTGGATACCCCTTTTTTTAACTTGAATCGTCAACTAAAATTTGTTGCTACCATTTAGTTTTGCTTCCAGCAACATGCTCTGCAAATTTCCGTGTTTATGTATTATTATGAGATTTATACCATGGTAAAATTGATATTATATCTCCTTCTCCATATTTGACCTAAGTCTTAGCTTATGCTTCATTTTTTCTGTGTTGTGTTTGTTTTTCTTTTGAACATTAGAATGTGTTCTATTGGCCCTTCATAGTTTAGTCTGACAGCCCATTGATAAATCTTGCCTCGCTTGTAGCACTCATTTTCTGTTTTAAAAAAAAAATTGTAGGACACTTTTTGTTGTTTCAATTGTTTCAAAAATATTTTCTTGTCACTTTTTCTTATAATACAAACCTCATTGACAAGAAAATATCTTTGGTCCATACTTAGCTGACAACCCTGTCTCAAGGCTTATATTCAAATTGGAGGAATATCAAAAGAAGCATTATAGAGATTTCAGGCATACCCATTGCTCTCCTTTAAAGCATGTAAAATTAAGTAAGTTAATTTTCTATATTCTGTTTGGCTACCTGCTCTCCTTTAAAGTAGGTTAAATTATCTAAGTCAATCTTTTATAATCTGTTTGGATACCCCTTTTTTTAACTTGAATCGTCAACTAAAATTTCTTGCTACCAATTAGTTTTGCTTCCAGCAACATGCTCTCCAAATTTCCGTGTTTATGTATTATTATGAGATTTATACAATGGTAAAATTGATACTATATCTCCTTCTCCATATCTGACCTAAGTCTTAGCTTATGCTTCATTTTGTTCTTCTGTGTTGGGTTTGTTTTGCTTTTGAACATTAGAATGTTTTATATTGGGCCTTCATAGTTTAGTCTGATAGCCCATTGATAAATCTTGCCTCGCTTGTAGCACTCCTTTTCTGTTTTAAAAAAATTTTGTAGGACACTTTTTGCTGATGCAATTGTTTCAAGAATTTTTTCTTGTCACTTTTTCTTAAAATAGAAACCTCATTGACAAGAAAATATCTTTGGTCCATACTCAGCTGACAACCCTGTCTCAAGGCTTATATTCAAATTGGAGGAATATCTAAAGAAGCATTTTAGAGAGTTCAGGCATGCCCATTGCTCTCCTTTAAAGCATGTAAAATAAACTAAGTTAATTTTCTATATTATGTTTGGATACCTTCTCTCCTTTAAAGTAGGTTAAATTAACTAAGTCAATCTTTTATAATCTGTTTGGATACCCCTTTTTTATCTTGAATCGTCAACTAAAATTTGTTGCTACCAATTATTTTTGCTTCCAGCAACATGCTCTGCAAATTTCTGTGTTTATGTATTATTATATGATTTATACCATGGTAAAATTGATACTATATCTCCTTCTCCCTATTGACCTAAGTCTTAGTTTATGCTTCATTTTGTTTTTATGTGTTGTGTTTGTTTTGCTTTTGAACATTAGAATGTGTTCTATTGGGCCTTCATAGTATAGTCTGACAGCCCATTGATAAATCTTGCCTAGCTTGTAGCACTCCTTTTCCGTTTTAAAAAATATTTGTAGCACACTTTTTGCTGTTGCAATTATTTCAAGAAGTTTTTCCTGTCACTTTTTCTTAAAATAGAAACCTCACTGACAAGAAAATATCTTTGGTCCATACTCAGCTGACAACCCTGTCTCAAGGCTTATATTCAAATTGGAGGAATATCTAAAGAAGCATTTTAGAGAGTTCAGGCATACCCATTGCTCTCCTTTAAAGTATGTACAGATAAGTAAGTTAATTTTCTATATTCTGTTTGGATACCTGCTCTCCTTTAAAGTAGGTTAAATTATCTAAGTGAATCTTTTATAATCTTTTTGGATACCCCTTTTTTTAACTTGAATCGTCAACTAAAATTTGTTGCTACCAATTAGTTTTGCTTCCAGCAACATGCTCTGCATATTCCTGTGTTTATGTATTATTATGATATTTATACAATGGTAAAATTGATACTATATCTCCTTCTCCATATTTGACCTAAGTCTTAGCTTATGCTTCATTTTGTTTTTCTGTGTTGTGTTTGTTTTGATTTTGAACATTAGAATGTGTTATATTGGGCTTTCATAGTTTAGTCTGACATCCCATTGATAAATCTTGCCTCGCATGTAGCACTGCTTTTCTTTTTTAAAAAAATTTTGTAGCACACTTTTTTCTGTTGCAATTGTTTCATGAATTTTTTCCTGTCACTTTTTCTTAAAATAGAAACCTCACTGACAAGAAAATATCTTTGGTCCATACTCTACTGACAACCCTGTCTCAAGGCTTATATTCAAATTGGAGGAATATCTAAAGAAGCATTTTAGAGAGTTCAGGCATACCCATTGCTCTCCTTTAAAGCATGTACAATTAAGTAAGTTAATTTTCTATATTCTGTTTGGATACCTACTCTCCTTAAAAGTAGGTTAAATTATCTAAGTCAATCTTTTATTATCTGTTTGGATACCCCTTTTTTTAACTTGAATCGTCAACTAAAATTTGTTGCTACCAATTAGTTTTGCTTCCAGCAACATGCTTTGCAAATTTCCGTGTTTATGTATTATTATGAGATTTATACCATTGTAAAATTGATACTATATCTCCTTCTCCATATTTGACATAAGTCTTAGCTTATGCTTCATTTTTTTTCTGTTTTGTGTTTGTTTTTCTTTTGAACATTAGAATGTGTTCTATTGGGCCTTCATAGTTTAGTCTGACAGCCAATTAATAAATCTTGACTCGCTTGTAGCACTCCTTTTCTGTTTTAAAAAAAAATTTGTAGGACACTTTTTGTTGTTGCAATTGTTTCAAGAATTTTTTCTTGTCACTTTTTCTTAAAATAGAAACCTCACTGACAAGAAAATATCTTTGGTCCATACTTAGCTGACAACCCTGTCTCAAGGCTTATATTCAAATTGGAGGAATATCTAAAGAAGCATTTTAGAGAGTTCAGGCATGCCCATTGCTCTCCTTTAAAGCATGTAAAATAAACAAAGTTAATTTTCTATATTTTGTTTGGATACCTTCTCTCCTTTAAAGTAGGTTAAATTATCTAAGTCAATCTTTTATAATCTGTTTGGATACCCCTTTTTTAACTTGAATCGTCAACTAAGATTTGTTGCTACCAATTATTTTTGCTTCCAGCAACATGCTCTGCAAATTTCCGTGTTTATGTATTATTATGAGATTTATACCATGGTAAAATTGATACTATATCTCCTTCTCCCTATTAACCTAAGTCTTAGCTTATGCTTCATTTTGTTTTTATGTGTTGTGCTTGTTTTGCTTTTCAACATTAGAATGTGTTCTATTGGGCCTTCATAGTTTAGTCTGACAGCCCATTGATAAATCTTGCCTAGCTTGTAGCACTCCTTTTCCGTTTTAAAAAATATTTGTAGCACACTTTTTGCTGTTGCAATTGTTTCAAGAAGTTTTTCCTGTCACTTTTTCTTAAAATAGAAACCTCACTGACAAGAAAATATCTTTGGTCCATACTCAACTGACAACCCTTTCTCAAGGCTTATATTCAAACTGGAGGAATATCTAAAGAAGCATTTTAGAGAGTTCAGACATACCCATTTCTCTCCTTTAAAGCATGTACAATTAAGTTAATTTTCTATATTCTGTTTGGATACCTGCTCTCCTTTAAAGTAGGTTAAATTATCTAAGTCAATCTTTTATAATCTGTTTGGATACCCCTTTTTTTAACTTGAATCGTCAACTAAAATTTGTTGCTACCAATTAGTTTTGCTTCCAGCAACATGCTTTGCAAATTTCCGTGTTTATGTATTATTATGAGATTTATTCCATGGTAAAATTGATACTATATCTCCTTCTCCATATTTGACCTAAGTCTTATCTTATAATTCATTTTTTTTCTGTGTTGTGTTTGTTTTTCTTTTGAACATTAGAATGTGTTCTATTGGGCCTTCATAGTTTAGTCTGACAGCCCATTAATAAATCTTGCCTCGCTTGTAGCACTCCTTTTCTATTTTAAAAAAATTTTATAGGACACTTTTTGTTGTTGCAATTGTTTCAAGAATTTTTTCTTGTCACTTTATCTTAAAATAGAAACCTCACTGACAAGAAAATATCTTTGGTCCATACTTAGCTGACAACCCTGTCTCAAGGCTTATATTCAAATTGGAGGAATATCTAAAGAAGAATTTTAGAGATTTCAGGCATGCCCATTGCTCGCCTTTAAAGCATGTAAAATAAACTAAGTTAATTTTCTATATTCTATTTGGATACCTTCTCTCCTTTAAAGTAGGTTAAATTATCTAAGTCAATCTTTTATAATCTGTTTGGATGCCCCTTTTTTAACTTGAATCGTCAACTAAAATTTGTTGCTACCAATTATTTTTGCTTCCAGCAACATGCTCTGCAAATTTCCGTGTTTATGTATTATTATGAGATTTATACCACGATAAAATTGATACTATATCTCCTTCTCCCTATTGACCTAAGTCTTAGCTTATGCTTCAGTTTGTTTTTATGTGTTGTGTTTGTTTTGGTTTTGAACATTAGAATGTGTTCTATTGGGCCTTCATAGTTTAGTCTGACAGCCCATTGATAAATCTTGCCTAGCTTGTAGCACTCCTTTTCCGTTTTAAAAAATATTTGTAGCACACTTTTTGCTGTTGGAATTGTTTCAAGAAGTTTTTCCTGTCACTTTTTCTTAAAATAGAAACCTCACTGACAAGAAAATATCTTTGGTCCATACTCAGCTGACAACCCTGTCTCAAGTCTTATATTCAAATTGGAGGAATATCTAAAGAAGCATTTTATAGAGTTCAGGCATACCCATTGCTCTCCTTTAAAGCATGTAAAATTAGGTAAGTTAATTTTCTATATTCTGTTTGGATACCTGCTCTCCTTTAAAGTAGTTTAAATTATCTAAGTCAATCTTTTATAATCAGTTTGGATACCCCTTTTTTTAACTTGAATAGTCAACTAAAAATTGTTGCTACAAATTAGTTTTGCTTCCAGCAACATGCTCTGCAAATTTCCGTGTTTATGTATTATTATGAGATTTATACCATGGTAAAATTGATACTATATCTCCTTCTCCATATTTGACCTAAGTCTTAGCTTATGCTTCATTTTTTTCTGTGTTGTGTTTGTTTTTCTTTTGAACATTAGAATGTGTTCTATTGGGCCTTCATAGTTTAGTCTGACAGCCCATTGATAAATCTTGCTTCGCTTGTAGCACTCCTTTTCTGTTTTAAAAAAAATTTGTAGGACACTTTTTATTGTTGCAATTGTTTCAAGAATTTTTTCTTGTCACTTTTTCTTAAAATAGAAACCTCATTGACAAGAAAATATCTTTGGTCCATACTTAGCTGACAACCCTGTCTCAAGGCTTATATTCAAATTAGAGGAATATCTAAAGAATCATTTTAGAGAGTTCAGGCATGCCCATTGCTCTCCTTTAAAGCATGTAAAATAAACTAAGTTAATTTTCTATATTCTGTTTGGATACCTTCTCTCCTTTAAAGTATGTTAAATTATCTAAGTCAATCTTTTATAATCTGTTTGGATACCCATTTTTTATCTTGAATCGTCAACTAAAATTTGTTGCTACCAATTATTTTTGCTTCCAGCAACATGCTCTGCAAATTTCCGTGTTTATGTATTATTATGAGATTTATACCATGGTAAAATTGATACTATATCTCCTTCTCCCTATTGACCTAAGTCTTAGCTTATGCTTCATTTTGTTTTTATGTGTTGTGTTTGTTTTGGTTTTGAACATTAGAATGTGTTCTATTGGGCCTTCATAGTTTAGTCTGACAACCCATTGATAAATCTTGCCTAGCTTGTAGCACTCCTTTTCCGTTTTAAAAAATATTTGTAGCACACTTTTTGCTGTTGGAATTGTTTCAAGAAGTTTTTCCTGTCACTTTTTCTTAAAATAGAAACCTCACTGACAAGAAAATATCTTTGGTCCATACTCAGCTGACAACCCTGTCTCAAGTCTTATATTCAAATTGGAGGAATATCTAAAGAAGCATTTTAGAGAGTTCAGGCATACCCATTGCTCTCCTTTAAAGCATGTAAAATTAGGTAAGTTAATTTTCTATATTCTGTTTGGATACCTGCTCTCCTTTAAAGTAGGTTAAATTATCTAAGTCAATCTTTTATAATCAGTTTGGATACCCCTTTTTTTAACTTGAATAGTCAACTAAAATTTTTTGCTACCAATTAGTTTTGCTTCCAGCAACATGCTCTGCAAATTTCCGTGTTTATGTATTATTATGAGATTTATACCATGGTAAAATTGATACTATATCTCCTTCTCCATATTTGACCTAAGTCTTAGCTTATGCTTCATTTTTTTCTGTGTTGTGTTTGTTTTTCTTTTGAACATTAGAATGTGTTCTATTGGGCCTTCATAGTTTAGTCTGACAGCCCATTGATAAATCTTGCCTCGCTTGTAGCACTCCTTTTCTGTTTTAAAAAAAAATTTGTAGGACACTTTTTATTGTTGCAATTGTTTCAAGAATTTTTTCTTGTCACTTTTTCTTAAAATAGAAACCTCATTGACAAGAAAATATCTTTGGTCCATACTTAGCTGACAACCCTGTCTCAAGGCTTATATTCAAATTAGAGGAATATCTAAAGAATCATTTTAGAGAGTTCAGGCATGCCCATTGCTCTCCTTTAAAGCATGTAAAATAAACTAAGTTCATTTTCTATATTCTGTTTGGATACCTTCTCTCCTTTAAAGTAGGTTAAATTATCTAAGTCAATCTTTTATAATCTGTTTGGATACCCCTTTTTTATCTTGAATCGTCAACTAAAATTTGTTGCTACCAATTATTTTTGCTTCCAGCAACATGCACTGCAAATTTCCGTGTTTATGTATTATTATGAGATTTATACCATGGTAAAATTGATACTATATCTCCTTCTCCCTATTGACCTAAGTCTTAGCTTATGCTTCATTTTGTTTTTATGTGTTGTGTTTGTTTTGCTTTTGAACATTAGAATGTGTTCTATTGGGCCTTCATAGTTTAGTCTGACAGCCCATTGATAAATCTTGCCTAGCTTGTAGCACTCCTTTTCCGTTTTAAAAAATATTTGTAGCACACTTTTTGTTGTTGGAATTGTTTCAAGAAGTTTTTCCTGTCACTTTTTCTTAAAATAGAAACCTCACTGACAAGAAAATATCTTTGGTCTATACTCAGCTAACAACCCTGTCTCAAGGCTTATATTCAAATTGGAGGAATATCTAAAGAAGCATTTTAGAGAGTTCAGGCATACCCATTGCTCTCCTTTAAAGCATGTAAAATTAAGTAAGTTAATTTTCTATATTCTGTTTGGATACCTGCTCTCCTTTAAAGTAGGTTAAATTATCTAAGTCAATCTTTTATATTCTGTTTGGATACCCCTTTTTTTAACTTGAATCGTCAACTACAATTTGTTGCTACCAATTAGTTTTGCTTCCAGCAACATGCTCTGCAAATTTTCGTGTTTATGTATTATTATGAGATTTATACCATGGTAAAATTGATACTATATCTCCTTCTCCATATTTGACCTAAGTCTTAGCTTATGCTTCATTTTTTTATGTGTTGTGTTTGTTTTTCTTTTGAACATTAGAATGTGTTCTATTGGGCCTTCATAGTTTAGTCTGACAGCCCATTAATAAATCTTGCCTAGCTTGTAGCACTCCTTTTCTGTTTTAAAAAAGTTTTATAGGACACTTTTTGTTGTTGCAATTGTTTCAAGAATTTTTTATTGTCACTTTCTCTTAAAATAGAAACCTCACTGACAAGAAAATATCTTTGGTCCATACTTAGCTGACAACCCTGTCTCAAGGCTTATATTCAAATTGGAGGAATATCTAAAGTAGAATTTTAGAGAGTTCAGGCATGCCCATTGCTCGCCTTTAAAGCATGTAAAATAAACTAAGTTAATTTTCTATATTCTATTTGGATACCTTCTCTCCTTTAAAGTAGGTTAAATCATCTAAGTCAATCTTTTATAATCTGTTTGGATGCCCCTTTTTTAACTTGAATCGTCAACTAAAATTTGTTGCTACCAATTATTTTTGCTTCCAGCAACATCCTCTGCAAATTTCCATGTTTATGTATTATTATGAGATTTATACCATGGTAAAATTGATACTATATCTCCTTCTCCCTATTGACCTAAGTCTTAGCTTATGCTTCATTTTGTTTTTATGTGTTGTGTTTGTTTTGCTTTTGAACATTAGAATGTGTTCTATTGGGCCTTCATAGTTTAGTCTGGCAGCCCATTGATAAATCTTGCCTAGCTTGTAGCACTCCTTTTCCGTTTAAAAAATATTTGTAGCACACTTTTTGTTGTTGCAATTGTTTCAAGAAGTTTTTCCTGTCACTTTTTCTTAAAATAGAAACATCACTGACAAGAAAATATCTTTGGTCCATACTCAGCTGACAACCCTGTCTCATGGCTTATATTCAAATCGGAGGAATATCTAAAGAAGCATTTTAGAGAGTTCAGGCATACTCATTGCTCTCCTTTAAAGCATGTAAAATTAAGTAAGTTAATTTTCTATATTTTTGTTTGGATTCCTGCTCTCCTTTAAAGTAGGTTAAATTATCTAAGTCAATCTTTTATAATCTGTTTGGATACCCCTTTTTTTAACTTGAATCGTAAACTAAAATTTGTTGCTACCAATTAGTTTTGCTTCCAGCAACATGCTTTGCAAATTTCCGTGTTTATGTATTATTATGAGATTTATACCATGGTAAAATTGATATTATATTTCCTTCTCCATATTTGACCTAAGTCTTAGCTTATGCTTCATTTTTTTCTGTGTTGTGTTTGTTTTTCTTTTGAACATTAGAATGTGTTCTGTTGGGCCTTCATAGTTTAGTTTGACAGCTCATTGATAAATCTTGCCTCGCTTGTAGCACTCCTTTTCTGTTTTAAAAAAATTTTGTAGGACACTTTTTGTTGTTGCAATTGTTTCAAGAATTTTTTCTTGTCACTTTTTCTTAAAATAGAAACCTCATTGACAAGAAAATATCTTTGGTCCATACTTAGCTGACAACCCTGTATCAAGGCTTATATTCAAATTGGAGGAATATCTAAAGAAGCATTTTAGAGAGTTCAGGCATGCCCATTGCTCTCCTTTAAAGCATGTAAAATAAATTAAGTTAATTTTCTATATTCTGTTTGGATACCTTCTCTCCTTTAAAGTATGTTAAATTATCTAAGTCAATCTTTTATAATCTGTTTGGATACCCCTTTTTTATCTTGAATCGTCAACTAAAATTTGTTGCTACCAATTATTTTTGCTTCCAGCAACATGCTCTGCAAATTTCCGTGTTTATGTATTATTATGAGATTTATACCATGGTAAAATTGATACTATATCTCCTTCTCCCTATTGACCTAAGTCTTAGCTTATGCTTCATTTTGTTTTTATGTGTTGTGTTTGTTTTGCTTTTGAACATTAGAATGTGTTCTATTGGGCCTTCATAGTTTAGTCTGACAGCCCATTGATAAATCTTGCCTAGCTTGTAGCACTCCTTTTCCGTTTTAAAAAATATTTGTAGCACACTTTTTGCTGTTGGAATTGTTTCAAGAAGTTTTTCCTGTCAAGTTTTCTTAAAATAGAAACCTCACTAACAAGAAAATATTTTTGGTCCATACTCAGCTGACAACCCTGTCTCAAGGCTTATATTCAAATTGGAGGAATATCTAAAGAAGCATTTTATAGAGTCCAGGCATACCCATTGCTCTCCTTTAAAGCATGTAAAATTAAGTAAGTCAATTTTCTATATTCTGTTTGGATACCTGCTCTCCTTTAAAGTAGGTTAAATTATCTAAGTCAATCTTTTATAATCTGTTTGGATACCCGTTTTTTTAACTTAAATCGTCAACTAAAATTTGTTGCTACCAATTAGTTTTGCTTCCAGCAACATGCTCTGCAAATATCCGTGTTTATGTATTATCATGAGATTTATACCATGGTAAAATTGTACTATATCTCCTTCTCCATATTTGACCTAAGTCTTAGCTTATGCTTCATTTTTTTCTGTGTTGTGTTTGTTTTTCTTTTGAACATTAGAATGTGTTCTATTGGGCCTTCATAGTTTAGTCTGACAGCCCATTGATAAATCTTGCCTCGCTTGTAGCACTCCTTTTCTGTTTTAAAAAAAATTTGTAGGACACTTTTTATTGTTGCAATTGTTTCAAGAATTTTTTCTTGTCACTTTTTCTGAAAATAGAAACCTCATTGACAAGAAAATATCTTTGGTCCATACTTAGCTGACAACCCTGTCTCAAGGCTTATATTCAAATTAGAGGAATATCTAAAGAATCATTTTAGAGAGTTCAGGCATGCCCATTGCTCTCCTTTAAAGCATGTAAAATAAACTAAGTTAATTTTCTATATTTTGTTTGGATACCTTCTCTCCTTTAAAGTAGGTTAAATTATCTAAGTCAATCTTTTATAATCTGTTTGGATACCCCTTTTTTATCTTGAATCGTCAACTAAAATTTGTTGCTACCAATTATTTTTACTTCCAGCAACATGCTCTGCAAATTTCCATGTTTATGTATTATTATGAGATTTATACCATGGTAAAATTGATACTATATCTCCTTCTCCCTATTGACCTAAGTCTTAGATTATGCTTCATTTTGTTTTTATGTGTTGTGTTTGTTTTGCTTTTGAACATTAGAATATGTTCTATTGGGCCTTCATAGTTTAGTCTGGCAGCCCATTGATAAATCTTGCCTAGCTTGTAGCACTCCTTTTCCGTTTTAAAAAATATTTGTAGCACACTTTTTGCTGTTGCAATTGTTTCAAGAAGTTTTTCCTGTCACTTTTTCTTAAAATAGAAACATCACTGACAAGGAAATATCTTTGGTCCATACTGAGCTAACAACCCTGTCTCATGGCTTATATTCAAATTCGAGGAATAAATAAAGAAGCATTTTAGAGAGTTCAGGCATACCCATTGCTCTCCTTTAAAGCATGTAAAATTAAGTAAGTTAATTTTCTATATTTTGTTTGGATTCCTGCTCTCCTTTAAAGTAGGTTAAATTATCTAAGTCAATCTTTTATAATCTGTTTGGATACCCCTTTTTTTAACTTGAATCATCAACTAAAATTTATTGCTACCAATTAGTTTTGCTTCCAGCAACATGCTCTGCAAATTTTCGTGTTTATGTATTATTATGAGATTTATACCATGGTAAAATTGATATTATATCTCCTTCTCCATATTTGACCTAAGTCTTAGCTTATGCTTCATTTTTTGTGTTGTGTTTGTTTTTCTTTTGAACATTAGAATGTGTTCTGTTGGGCCTTCATAGTTTAGTCTGACAGCCCATTGATAAATCTTGCCTCGCTTGTAGCACTCCTTTTCTGTTTTAAAAAAATTTTGTAGGACACTTTTTGTTGTTGCAATTGTTTCAAGAATTTTTTCTTGTCACTTTTTCTTAAAATAGAAACCTCATTGACAAGAAAATATCTTTGGTCCATACTTAGCTGACAACCCTGTATCAAGGCTTATATTCAAATTGGAGGAATATCTAAAGAAGCATTTTAGAGAGTTCAGGCATGCCCATTGCTCTCCTTTAAAGAATGTAAAATAAACTAAGTTAATTTTCTATATTCAGTTTGGATACCTTCTCTCCATTAAAGTATGTTAAATTATCTAAGTCAATATTTTATAATCTGTTTGGATACCCCTTTTTTATCTTGAATTGTCAACTAAAATTTGTTGCTACCAATTATTTTTGCTTCCAGTAACATGCTCTGCAAATTTCCGTGTTTATGTATTATTATGAGATTTATACCATGGTAAAATTGATACTATATCTCCTTCTCCCTTTTGACCTAAGTCTTAGCTTATGTTTCATTTTGTTTTTATGTGTTGTGTTTGTTTTGCTTTTGAACATTAGAATGTGTTCTATTGGGCCTTCATAGTTTAGTCTGACAGCCCATTGATAAATCTTGCCTAGCTTGTAGCACTCCTTTTCCGTTTTAAAAAATATATGTAGCACACTTTTTGCTGTTGGAATTGTTTCATGAAGTTTTTCCTGTCACTTTTTCTTAAAATAGAAACCTCCCTGACAAGAAAATATCTTTGGTCCATACTCAGCTGACAACCCTGTCTCAAGGCTTATATTCAAATTGGAGGAATATCTAAAGAAGCATTTTAGAGAGTTCAGGCATACCCATTGCTCTCCTTTAAAGCATGTAAAATTAAGTAACTTAATTTTCTATATTCTGTTTGGATACCTGCTCTCCTTTAAAGTAGGTTAAATTATCTAAGTCAATCTTTTATAATCTGTTTGGATACCCCATTTTTTAACTTGAATCGTCAACTAAAATTTGTTGCTACCAATTAGTTTTGCTTCCAGCAACATGCTCTGCAAATTTCCGTGTTTATGTATTATTATGAGATTTATACCATGGTAAAATTGATACTTTATCTCCTTCTCCATATTTGACCTAAGTCTTAGCTTATGCTTCATTTTTTTTCTGTGTTGTGTTTGTTTTTCTTTTGAACATTAGAATGTGTTCTATTGGGCCTTCATAGTTTAGTCTGACAGCCCATTAATAAATCTTGCCTCGCTTGTAGCACTCCTTTTCTGTTTTAAAAAAATTTTATAGGACACTTTTTGTTGCTGCAATTGTTTCAAGAATTTTTTCTTGTCACTTTCTCTTAAAATAGAAACCTCACTGACAAGAAAATATCTTTGGTCCATACTTAGCTGACAACCCTGTCTCAAGGCTTATATTCAAATTGGAGGAATATCTAAAGAAGAATTTTAGAGAGTTCAGGCATGCCCATTGCTCGCCTTTAAAGCATGTAAAATAAACTAAGTTAATTTTCTATATTCTATTTGGATACCTTCTCTCCTTTAAAGTAGGTTAAATTATCTAAGTCAATCTTTTATAATCTGTTTGGATGCCCCTTTTTTAACTTGAATCGTCAACTAAAATTTGTTGCTACCAATTATTTTTTCTTCCAGCAACATGCTCTGCAAATTTCCATGTTTATGTGTTATTATGAGATTTATACCATGGTAAAATTGATACTATATCTCCTTCTCCCTATTGACCTAAGTCTTAGCTTATGCTTCATTTTGTTTTTATGTGTTGTGTTTGTTTTGCTTTTGAACATTAGAATGTGTTCTATTGGGCCTTCATAGTTTAGTTCGGCAGCCCATTGATAAATCTTGCCTAGCTTGTAGCACTCCTTTTCCGTTTTAAAAAATATTTGTAGCACACTTTTTGCTGTTGGAATTGTTTCAAGAAGTTTTTCCTGTCACTTTTTCTTAAAATAGAAACCTCACTGACAAGAAAATATATTTGGTCCATACTCAGCTGACAACCCTGTCTCAAGGCTTATATTCAAATTGGAGGAATATCTAAAGAAGCATTTTAGAGAGTTCAGGCATACCCATTGCTCTCCTTTAAAGCATGTAAAATTAAGTAAGTTAATTTTCTATATTTTGTTTGGATACCTGCTCTCCTTTAAAGTAGGTTAAATTATCTAAGTCAATCTTTTATAATCTGTTTGGATACCCCTTTTTTTAACTTGAATCGTCAACTAAAATTTGTTGCTACCAACTAGTTTTGCTTCCAGCAACATGCTCTGCAAATTTCCGTGTTTATGTATTATTATGATATTTATACCATGGTAAAATTGATATTATATCTCCTTCTCCATATTTGACCTAAGTCTTAGCTTATGCTTCATTTTTTTCTGTGTTGTGTTTGTTTTTCTTTTGAACATTAGAATGTGTTCTGTTGGGCCTTCATAGTTTAGTCTGACAGCCCATTGATAAATCTTGCCTCGCTTGTAGCACTCCTTTTCTGTTTTACAAAAATTTTGTAGGACACTTTTTGTTGTTGCAATTGTTTCAAGAATTTTTTCTTGTCACTTTTTCTTAAAATAGAAACCTCATTGACAAGAAAATATCTTTGGTCCATACTTAGCTGAGAACCCTGTATCAAGGCTTATATTCAAATTGGAGGAATATCTAAAGAAGCATTTTAGAGAGTTCAGGCATGCCCATTGCTCTCCTTTAAAGCATGTAAAATAAACTAAGTTAATTTTCTATATTCTGTTTGGATACCTTCTCTCCTTTAAAGTATGTTAAATTATCTAAGTCAATCTTTTATAATCTGTTTGGATACCCCTTTTTTATCTTGAATCGTCAACTAAAATTTGTTGCTACCAATTATGTTTGCTTCCAGCAACATGCTCTGCAAATTTCCGTGTTTATGTATTATTATGAGATTTATACCATGGTAAAATTGATACTATATCTCCTTCTCCCTATTGACCTAAGTCTTAGCTTATGCTTTATTTTGTTTTTATGTGTTGTGTATGTTTTGCTTTTGAACATTAGAATGTGTTCTATTGGGCCTTCATAGTTTAGTCTGACAGCCCATTGATAAATCTTGCCTAGCTTGTAGCACTCCTTTACCGTTTTAAAAAATATTTGTAGCACACTTTTTGCTGTTGGAATTGTTTCAAGAAGTTTTTCCTGTCACTTTTTCTTAAAATAGAAACCTCACTGACAAGAAAATATCTTTGGTCCATACTCAGCTGACAACCCTGTCTCAAGGCTTATATTCAAATTGGAGGAATATCTAAAGAAGCATTTTAGAGAGTTCAGGCATACCCATTGCTCTCCTTTAAAGCATGTAAAATTAAGTAAGTTAATTTTCTATATTCTGTTTGGATACCTGCTCTCCTTTAAAGTAGGTTAAATTATCTAAGTCAATCTTTTATAATCAGTTTGGATACCCCTTTTTTTAACTTGAATAGTCAACTAAAATTTGTTGCTACCAATTAGTTTTGCTTCCAGCAACATGCTCTGCAAATTTCCGTGTTTATGTATTATTATGAGATTTATACCATGGTAAAATTGATACTATATCTCCTTCTCCATATTTGACCTAAGTCTTAGCTTATGCTTCATTTTTTTCTGTGTTTTGTTTGTTTTTCTTTTGAACATTAGAATGTGTTCTATTGGGCCTTCATAGTTTAGTCTGACAGCCCATTGATAAATCTTGCCTCGCTTGTAGCACTCCTTTTCTGTTTTAAAAAAAAATTGTAGGACACTTTTTATTGTTGCAATTGTTTCAAGAATTTTTTCTTGTCACTTATTCTTAAAATAGAAACCTCATTGACAAGAAAATATCTTTGGTCCATACTTAGCTGACAACCCTGTCTCAAGGCTTATATTCAAATTAGAGGAATATCTAAAGAATCATTTTAAAGAGTTCAGGCATGCCCATTGCTCTCCTTTAAAGCATGTAAAATAAACTAAGTTAATTTTCTATATTCTGTTTGGATACCTTCTCTCCTTTAAAGTAGGTTAAATTATCTAAGTCAATCTTTTATAATCTGTTTGGATACCCCTTTTTTACCTTGAATCGTCAACTAAAATTTGTTGCTACCAATTATTTTTGCTTCCAGCAACATGCTCTGCAAATTTCCGTGTTTATGTATTATTATGAGATTTATACCATGGTAAAATTGATACTATATCTCCTTCTCCCTCTTGACCTAAGTCTTAGCTTATGCTTCATTTTGTTTTTATGTGTTATGTTTGTTTTGCTTTTGAACATTAGAATGTGTTCTATTGGGCCTTCATAGTTTAGTCTGACAGCCCATTGATAAATCTTGCCTAGCTTGTAGCACTCCTTTTCCGTTTAAAAAAATATTTGTAGCACACTTTTTGCTGTTGGAATTGTTTCAAGAAGTTTTTCCTCTCACTTTTTCTTAAAATAGAAACCTCACTGACAAGAAAATATCTTTGGTCCATACTCAGCTAACAACCCTGTCTCAAGGCTTATATTCAAATTGGAGGAATATCTAAAGAAGCATTTTAGAGAGTTCAGGCATACCCATTGCTCTCCTTTAAAGCATGTAAAATTAAGTAAGTTAATTTTCTATATTCTGTTTGGATACCTGCTCTCCTTTAAAGTAGGTTAAATTATCTAAGTCAATCTTTTATAATCTGTTTGGATACCCCTTTTTTTAACTTGAATCGTCAACTAAAATTTGTTGCTACCAATTAGTTTTGCTTCCAGCAACATGCTCTGCAAATTTCCGTGTTTATGTATTATTATGAGATTTATACCATGGTAAAATTGATACTATATCTCCTTCTCCATATTTGACCTAAGTCTTAGCTTATGCTTCATTTTTTTCTGTGTTGTGTTTGTTTTTCTTTTGAACATTAGAATGTGTTCTGTTGGGCCTTCATAGTTTAGTCTGACAGCCCATTGATAAATCTTGCCTCGCTTGTAGCACTCCTTTTCTGTTTTAAAAAAATTTTGTAGGACACTTTTTGTTGTTGCAATTGTTTCATGAAATTTTTCTTGTCACTTTTTCTTAAAATAGAAACCTCATTGACAAGAAAATATCTTTGGTCCATACTTAGCTGACAACCCTGTATCAAGGCTTATATTCAAATTGGAGGAATATCTAAAGAAGCATTTTAGAGAGTTCAGGCATGCCCATTGCTCTCCTTTAAAGCATGTAAAATAAACTAAGTTAATTTTCTATATTCTGTTTGGATACCTTCTCTCCTTTAAAGTAGGTTAAATTATCTAAGTCAATCTTTTATAATTTGTTTGGATACCCCTTTTTTATCTTGAATCGTCAACTAAAATTTGTTGCTACCAATTATTTTTGCTTCCAGCAACATGCTCTGCAAATTTCCGTGTTTATGTATTATTATGAGATTTATACCGTGGTAAAATTGATACTATATCTCCTTCTCCCTATTGACCTAAGTCTTAGCTTATTCTTCATTTTGTTTTTATGTGTTGTGTTTGTTTTGCTTTTGAACATTAGAATGTGTTCTATTGGGCCTTCATAGTTTAGTCTGGCGGCCCATTGATAAATCTTGCCTAGCTTGTAGCACTCCTTTTCCGTTTTAAAAAATATTTGTAGCACACTTTTTGCTGTTGCAATTGTTTCAAGAATTTTTTCCTGTCACTTTGTCTTGAAATAGAAACATCACTGACAAGAAAATATCTTTGGTCCATACTCAGCTGACAACCCTGTCTCAAGGCTTATATTCAAATTGGAGGAATATCTAAAGAAGCATTTTAGAGAGTTCAGGCATACCCATTGCTCTCCTTTAAAGCATGTAAAATTAAGTAAGTTAATTTTCTATATTTTGTTTGGATTCCTGCTCTCCTTTAAAGTAGGTTAAATTATCTAAGTCAATCTTTTATAATCTGTTTGGATACCCCTTTTTTTAACTTGAATCGTCAACTAAAATTTGTTGCTACCAATTAGTTTTGCTTCCAGCAACATGCTCTGCAAATTTCCGTGTTTATGTATTATTATGAGATTTATACCATTGTAAAATTGATACTATATCTCCTTCTCCCTATTGACCTAAGTCTTAGCTTATTCTTCATTTTGTTTTTATGTGTTGTGTTTGTTTTGCTTTTGAACATTAGAATGTGTTCTATTGGGCCTTCATAGTTTAGTCTGGCGGCCCATTGATAAATCTTTCCTAGCTTGTAGCACTCCTTTTCCGTTTTAAAAAATATTTGTAGCACACTTTTTGCTGTTGCAATTGTTTCAAGAATTTTTTCCTGTCACTTTTTCTTGAAATAGAAACATCACTGACAAGAAAATATCTTTGGTCCATACTCAGCTGACAACCCTGTCTCAAGGCTTATATTCAAATTGGAGGAATATCTAAAGAAGCATTTTAGAGAGTTCAGGCATACCCATTGCTCTCCTTTAAAGCATGTAAAATTAAGTAAGTTAATTTTCTATATTCTGTTTGGATTCCTGCTCTCCTTTAAAGTAGGTTAAATTATCTAAGTCAATCTTTTATAATCTGTTTGGATACCCCTTTTTTTAACTTAAATCGTCAACTAAAATTTGTTGCTACCAATTAGTTTTGCTTCCAGCAACATGCTCTGCAAATTTCCGTGTTTATGTATTATTATGAGATTTATACCATGGTAAAATTGATACTATATCTCCTTCTCCATATTTGACCTAAGTCTTAGCTTATGCTTCATTTTTTTCTGTGTTGTGTTTGTTTTTCTTTTGAACATTAGAATGTGTTCTGTTGGGCCTTCATAGTTTAGTCTGACAGCCCATTGATAAATCTTGCCTCGCTTGTAGCACTCCTTTTCTGTTTTAAAAAAATTTTGTAGGAAACTTTTTGTTGTTGCAATTGTTTCAAGAATTTTTTCTTGTCACTTTTTCTTAAAAAAGAAACCTCATTGACAAGAAAATATCTTTGGTCCATACTTAGCTGACAACCCTGTATCAAGGCTTATATTCAAGTTGGAGGAATATCTAAAGAAGCATTTTAGAGAGTTCAGGCATGCCCATTGCTCTCCTTTAAAGCATGTAAAATAATCTAAGTTAATTTTCTATATTCTGTTTGGATACCTTATCTCCTTTAAAGTAGGTTAAATTATCTAAGTCAATCTTTTATAATCTGTTTGGATACCCCTTTTTTATCTTGAATCGTCAACTTAAATTTGTTGCTACCAATTATTTTTGCTTCCAGCAACATGCTCTGCAAATTTCCGTGTTTATGTATTATTATGAGATTTATACCATGGTAAAATTGATACTATATCTCCTTCTCCCTATTGACCTAAGTCTTAGCTTATGCTTCATTTTGTTTTTATGTGTTGTGTTTGTTTTGCTTTTGAACATTAGAATGTGTTCTATTGGGCCTTCATAGTTTAGTCTGACAGCCCATTGATAAATCTTGCCTAGCTTGTAGCACTCCTTTTCCGTTTTAAAAAATATTTGTAGCACACTTTTTGCTGTTGGAATTGTTTCAAGAAGTTTTTCCTGTCACTTTTTCTTAAAATAGAAACTTCACTGACAAGAAAATATATTTGGTCCATACTCAGCTGACAACTCTGTCTCAAGGCTTATATTCAAATTGGAGGAATATCTAAAGAAGCATTTTAGAGAGTTCAGGAATACCCATTGCTCTCCTTTAAAGCATGTAAAATTAAGTAAGTTAATTTTATATATTCTGTTTGGATACCTGCTCTCCTTTAAAGTAGGTTAAATTATCTAAGTCAATCTTTTATAATCAGTTTGGATACCTTTTTTTTTAACTTGAATAGTCAACTAAAATTTGTTGCTACCAACTAGTTTTGCTTCCAGCAACATGCTCTGCAAATTTCCGTGTTTATGTATTATTATGAGATTTATACCATGGTAAAATTGATATTATATCTCCATCTCCATATTTGACCTAAGTCTTAGCTTATGCTTCATTTTTTTCTGTGTTGTGTTTGTTTTTCTTTTGAACATTACAATGTGTTCTATTGGGCCTTCATAGTTTAGTCTGACAGCCCATTGATAAATCTTGCCTCGCTTGTAGCACTCCTTTTTTGTTTTAAAAAAAATTTGTAGGACACTTTTTATTGTTGCAATTGTTTCAAGAATTTTTTCTTGTCACTTTTTCATAAAATAGAAACCTCATTGACAAGAAAATATCTTTGGTCCATACTTAGCTGACAACCCTGTCTCGAGGCTTATATTCAAATTAGAGGAATATCTAAAGAATCATTTTCGAGAGTTTTGGCATGCCCATTGCTCTCCTTTAAAGCATGTAAAATAAACTAAGTTAATTTTCTATATTCTATTTGGATACCTTCTCTGCTTTAAAGTAGGTTAAATTATCTAAGTCAATCTTTTATAATTTGTTTGGATACCCCTTTTTTATCTTGAATCGTCAACTAAAATTTGTTGCTACCAATTATTTTTGCTTCCAGCAACATGCTCTGCAAATTTCCGTGTTTATGTATTATTATGAGATTTATACCATGGTAAAATTGATACTATATCTCCTTCTCCCTATTGACCTAAGTCTTAGCTTATTCTTCATTTTGTTTTTATGTGTTGTGTTTGTTTTGTTTTTGAACATTAGAATGTGTTCTATTGGGCCTTCATAGTTTAGTCTGGCGGCCCAGTGATAAATCTTGCCTAGCTTGTAGCACTCCTTTTCCGTTTTAAAAAATATTTGTAGCACACTTTTTGCTGTTGCAATTGTTTCAAGAATTTTTTCCTGTCACTTTTTCTTGAAATAGAAACATCACTGACAAGAAAATATCTTTGGTCCATACTCAGCTGACAACCCTGTCTCAAGGCTTATATTCGAATTGGAGGAATATCTAAAGAAGCATTTTAGAGAGTTCAGGCATACCCATTTCTCTCCTTTAAAGCATGTAAAATTAAGTAAGTTAATTTTCTATATTCTGTTTGGATTCCTGCTCTCCTTTAAAGTAGGTTAAATTATCTAAGTCAATCTTTTATAATCTATTTGGATACCCCTTTTTTTAACTTGAATCGTCAACTAAAATATGTTGCTACCAATTAGTTTTGCTTCCAGCAACATGCTCTGCAAATTTCCGTGTTTATGTATTATTATGAGATTTATACCATGGTAAAATTGATACTATATCTCCTTCTCCATATTTGACCTAAGTCTTAGCTTATGCTTCATTTTTTTCTGTGTTGTGTTTGTTTTTCTTTTGAACATTAGAATGTGTTCTTTTGGGCCTTCATAGTTTAGTCTGACAGCCCATTGATAAATCTTGCCTCGCTTGTAGCACTCCTTTTCTGTTTTAAAAAAATTTTGTAGGACACTTTTTGTTGTTGCAATTGTTTCAAGAATTTTTTTCTTGTCACTTTTTCTTGAAATAGAAACATCACTGACAAGAAAATATCTTTGGTCCATACTCAGCTGACAACCCTGTCTCAAGGCTTATATTCAAATTGGAGGAATATCTAAAGAAGCATTTTAGAGAGTTTAGGCATGCCCATTGCTCTCCTTTAAAGCATGTAAAATAAACTAAGTTAATTTTCTATATTCTATTTGGATACCTGCTCTCCTTTAAAGTAGGTTAAATTATCTAAGTGAATCTTTTATAATCTGTTTGGATACCCCTTTTTTTAACTTGAATCGTCAACTAAAATTTGTTGCTACCAGTTAGTTTTGCTTCCAGCAACATGCTCTGCAAATTTCTGTGTTTATGTATTATTATGAGATTTATACCATGGTAAAATTGATACTATATCTCTTTCTCCCTATTTTAACTATGTCTTAGCTTTTGCTTCATTTTGTTTTTCCGTGTTGTGTTTGTTTTTCTTTTGAACATTAGAATGTGTTCTATTGGGCCATCATAGTTTAGTCTGACAGCCCATTGATAAATCTTTCCTAGCTTGCAGCACTCCGTTTCTGTTTTAAAAAAGGTTGTAGCACACTTTTTGCTGTTGCAATTGTTTCAAGAAGTTTTTTCTCTCACTTTTTTTTAAAATAGTAACCTCACTGACAAGAAAATATCTTTGGTCCATACTCAGCTAACAACCCTGTCTCAAGGCTTATATTCAAATTTGAGAAGCATTTTAGAGAGTTCATGCATGCCCATTACTCTCCTTTAAAGTAGGTATAATTAACTATGTTAATTTTCTATATTCTGTTTGGATACCTGCTCTCCATTAAAGTAAGTTAAATTATCTAAGTCAATATTTTATAATCTGTTTGGATACCCCTTTTTTTAACTTGAATCGACAACTAAAATTTGTTACTACCAAATAGTTTTGCTTCCAGCGACATGCTCTGCAAATTTTCGTGTTTATGTATTATCATGAGATTTATACCATGGTAAAATTGATACTATATCTCCTTCTCCCTATTTGACCTAAGTCTTAGCTTATGCTTCATTTTGTTTTTCTGTGTTGTGTTTGTTTTTCTTTTAAACATTAGAATGTGTTATATTGGGCCTTCATAGTTTAGTCTGACAGCCTATTGATAAATCTTGCCTAGCTTTTAGCACTCCTTTTCTGTTTTAAACAACCAATACTAAAACTCCATCTCTTTTATTTTTCTATTGCTTATATTCAAAATAACATTTTTTTCGAAAGTACTAGAGTTCTTGAACATATGATATAATATCTATATTTTTATTTTTTGAAGAAATGGATAAGTCATGGATTACTAAGCCACTATCATCGATTGCGTATCAATAAGGGATAAAAGAATTTATTGATTTTGCATTTAAAGGTGCAAAATAAAATAATGTAGTAATATGCCCTTGCAAACGTTGCGGTTTCATAAAATCAAAGAGTAGGAGTGACATGTTCGACCACTTACGTTGGTTACCATTTCTGCAGGGATACACCATATGGATCCATCATGGAGAGTCTTTTGTACGACCTAGTACCATCTCCCCTAGTACTATTCTAAATATGGTTGAAGATATTATCATTGTCGAAGATCCTATTCAGAACATGATCAACGATGCATTTGGAGTTGATAAGAATCATACCAACGAAATACCATATGCGTCAAATTTGGAGATTGACCAAGAAGATTATGCAATGCCAAGTGCAACTCAAGAATGAAACGAAGCCAATGAGTACTATGAATTGGATAGAGGAGGAGAACAACCTTTATATGAAGGGTGTAGAGAATATTTCATACTATCTTTTTTGGTTAAGTTGTACCATATAAAGTGTTTATGTGGATTGAGTGAGAAGGCAATGACAATGATTTTAGAGTTAATAAAATATGCATTTGAATATGCAAACATTCCAAGTTCGTTCTATGAAGCCAAGAAATCAATCACAAAACTTGGTTTGAATTATGTAAAGATATCCGTATGTACAAACAGTTGTATGCTTTATTGGAGAGAAGATGAAGAGAGGGAGACTTGCAAAAATTGCAACACTTCAAAATGGAAAACAAATGAAGATGTCTCTTTTAACAAGAAAAAGAAGAAAATTCTTGCCAAGGTTCTTCGTTATTTTCCATTAAAACCTCGATTACAGAGATTATTTTTTTCATCAAAGACGGCCGAAGATATGATATGGCATGCAACAGATACTAACAATTATGGAATGTTGAGGCATCCTAGAGATTCAGAAGTTTGGAAGAAATTTGACTTGACACATACTTGGTTTTCATCAGATCCGCAAAATGTACGTATTGCATTGGCTAGTGATGGGTTTAATCCTTTTGGTGTGATGAGTACAAAAAATAGTATTTGGCCAATTGTTCTCATTCCATATAACACTCCTCCATGGGTTTTCATGAAGGAGACATAATTTATAATGTCAATGATGATTCCCGGTAAAGAAACACCAAGAAATGATATTGATGTCTACTTACAATCCTTAGTCAAAGAGTTGAAGAAGTTATGGACAGATGGTGTGGATACATACGATTCTTTCAAGAAAGATATGTTCAAGTTGCATGCAAATTTGATGTGGACGATTAGTGACTTTCCAAGTTTGGGTTCACTTTCTGGGTGGAACACATACACTGGACTTGCTTGCCCATCATTTAACTTTCAAACTACACATCTTCGTCTTAAAGCTAGTCGTAAATGGTGTTTTATGGTTCATCTATGTTTCCTTGATCGGAGACACATGTTTAGATTAAACAGGATTCGCTTTAATGGTGAACAAGAAATCCAGAGTCCACCGGGAACATTATCTGGACATGAAGTTTTTGAACAGGTTAAAGATGTTGAAGTCATCTTTGGTAAAAAGCTAGTGAAAGAAAAATTGGTAAAAAGAACACATGAGGGACAACTTATAGAAGGTGATAGTACAGAGGGTAGTCCTACATAAGGTAATCCTTAATATGGAAAAAGAAAAGCATATTTTTTGAACTTCCGTATTGGAAGGATAATCTTTTGCACCACAATCTTGATCTGATGCATATTGAGAAAAATGTGTGTGATAATGTCCTATTTACTTTACTAAATGATAGGAAAAAGAGTAAAGACCATTATAAAGCTCGAGAAGACCTTCAAAATATGGGCATAAGACCTAAGCTTTGACTTGATGAAAATGGTAGAATTTCTCTGGCATCCTTTACTTTAACGGGTAAAGATATAAGGAATTTTTTAACAACTTTAAGGAATATTAGGGTGCCTGATGGTTATTCAAGCAACATTTCTAGATGCATTGACTTAGTAAATCTCAATGTGAATGGAATGATGAAGAGTCATGATTGTCATATATTAATGGAACAACTTCTACCATTAGCCATTCGCACAACATTATCTCATGAGATTTCAGCAGTTTTGATTTAGTTGAGCTCATTCTTTAGACAATTATTTGCCAAGATATTGAAAATTGAAGACTTAGAAAAATTGCAAAACCAAATTGCCCTCACTTTATGCCACATGGAAATGTTATTTCCTTCCTCGTTCTTCACTTTTATGATCAACTTGGTTGTTCACCTTCTTGAAGAAGTTAAACTTGGAGGTCATGTTCATTATCGATGGATGTATCCTGTTGAAAGGTAAACTATGTGATTTTGTTCTAATGTTACTAACTTAGAAAGTAGAAATTTTTTAACCGATATTAATGTGGTTCAATAATAGGTATTTGGGAAAACTTAAATCACAGGTACGTAATAAAGCAAAACCAGAAGGGTCTATTGCGGAAGGATACCATTTTGAAGAGATTTTGACATTTTGTTCAAGATATCTAGAAAACATTTAGACTAGATGGAATCAACCTATATGTGTAGATGATGACCCTATTGGTGATATCCAAACAGGTTCACGTGTAGAAGAATTGTTTCCTAGAGTTGGAAAACCTGTGGGTGGATCTTCGTATTACACCCTAACACCAATTGAAAAGTTGCAGGCTCATAGACACGTTTTAACGAATTGTCCAATAGTTGACAACTATCTAAAGTAAGTATTTTTATTCCATTTAAGTAGTTTCATATACACTATTAATATTTTTTTACATCTAATATCGAATAATCAAATAGGCAGTTCTGAAGTATTACTCATAACCAAATGAGGCGCAGTCAAAGAAGTGCTGCTGAGATAGACAAGAAGGATCATGGAGAGTTTTCTCATTGGTTCCGCAATCGTGTGAGTTTTGTACAAAAATAGATGTTTTTATTGAATTGGTTTTTAATTATAACAAGACTAATTGGATGTTGTATCGTGTATAGATTTGCAACAATCTTGACAGCATTCATAGACCAGATAAAGATGTTTTCATTAGTCTTGCTCATGGCCCTTTTGATAAAGTTAAAAGATTTACCGTGTTCAATATCAATGGATTCAAGTTTCAAACATTGGAACGAGAAAATCTTTTAAAAACTCAAAACAGTGGAGTTTTTGGCATGTTTGGGACACGGAGTTATTCAAGCAATAGTGATACTCAAATGAGATTTAGAGGAGTCCCTTACTATGGAAGATTGATAGACATTATTGTGCTTTCCTATGATGGCTTCACAATTCCCATGTTTAAATGTGAATGGGCTAATACCACAAATCCAAGAGGCATTAAAATAGATAAGTTGGGTTTTACCTCTATAAACTTTGCAAGACTACTGCATAATGGGGAACATGAAGATAATGAGCCATACATTCAAGCATCAGAAGCTCAAATGGTTTTTTATGTGGATGATGAGAGTGAAAAAGGATGGAGCACACCTGTTCATTTGAAGCCAAGAGACTTGTATGACATGGGTGGAAATGATGAAATTATGACACCCATTGAGCCATATCCATCACAAAATTTGGAACAATTTTTTTCGAATGATGATCTTAGAACTTCAGCGGCAAATAATGACAATAATTAAGATATAGTTTTTTATTGATAAGAAGTCTAGTTTGTTTGTAACTTGTGTGAGGCTTATGTTTTTTGTTGCTTATCCCTAATTAATGTATTAGATGACATTGTTACTCTATGTTTTATGTTGCTTATCCCTAATTAATGTATTAGATGACATTGTTACTCTATGGTTTTTTGTTTCTTATCCCTAATTAATGTATTAGATGACATTGTTATTCTATGTTTTATTGCATAATTTGTCATTTATTTTGTGTTTTAATACATATACTTGCAGTTGAAGCCTGTTGTGAGACAATGACTACACCATATGAGAATATGCGCCTCAAAAGAATTGCAGAGAATAAGAAAAATCTAGAGGCTCTAAATCTTCCTACACTCTCTCAATCCCTTAACAAATCATCAGAGTCTTCTTTCAAACCATCACCGGTTAGTAATAAATTCTCAATATTACTCCATACCAATTAATTGTATTGATTGTTGACTGATATCAACTGATGCATTTTATTTAGTCTGTGAAGGGTCGTTCGAAGTTTGTACAACCTGGAGAGCTTGAAGTAAACAAAAATCGCCTACGTTCAACTACAACTCGCAAATCATCAATAACACCTCCCCCGATCAAAACTACAATAAATTCTACGTCAATCCAAACTACAATAACCCATCCCCCGATCAAAACTATAATAACTTCTCCGCCAATCCAAACTACAATAACCCCTCCCCCGATCAAAACTACAATAACCCCTCCACCAATCCAAACTGCAAAAGATGTTGTGGTAGAATATGAGGATGAAGATGTTGTGGAAGGAGATGAGACCGAAGATGATGTGGCAGGAGATGAGGCCGAAGATGTTGTGCTAGGAGATGAGGCTGAAGATGTTGTGGTGGGAGATGAGGCTGAAGATGTTGTGGTAGGAGATGAGACTAAAGATGTTGTTAAAGTGGCTAAATATGTGTATTGGGGATGTAAAAGTCATAAGTAAGTAATTTAAAGTTAAAGTATTTGTAAATAATTTAAATTTTTTACATAGTTGAGTTATGACATTAATTTGTTTACTTTTTTATATGATAGATGAGGGGGGTAATGTTTCAAACACACTTTTATGTGTGAAAGACTTGGTTGCGAAATCAGAACCGGATGGAACATGAATAATACTTGACTTCGATAAGGATCATTGTGCAATAGGACAAGATTCTGGTTTATTAGCGGGGTATTTAGGTGTAATTATTAGAATGTTTAAAGACTTTTAGCGGCGGAGAGAGTGAAGCGGCGGTGAAAGGAGAGGAGAGAGAACTGTGGTGGAGAGAGAGAGAGAGAGAGAGAGAGAGAGAGAGAGAGAGAGAGAGAGAGAGAGTTTGGAGGGAACTTGTGATTTGAATCTTGAAAGGGAGAGAGAATTGAGAGAGTTATGTGAACTTTTTGGGTGAAACTTTGCATTTGATTGGAATCTTGTGAAAATAGAGAGACAAAAACAATATATAGTCTTGACAATTGGGCCTTGGTTTGGGTCAAGAGAAAGCCCAATTAATTTCTCAATAGTTGGATTTTCAGTGTCAGCAAATGCAATCGCACGGACAATTCATTAACTAAATAATAATCGGTGTAAAATCTCGACGTGAGACCAATAAATAAATCATAGATGACGAAATTTGTGACATCGTTCCTAAAGAATCGTCTCGATACGATAAAAATCGAGCGAGTTATGAATTTTCGAGTGGCAAGAATATTTGACACTGACATTTTCTTTTTTAGTAATGCAGAATTTTTCATTGTTCGGTTTGATAAACAAGCCATGAACCGAAGTCTTCGAAGTTGAATCCGAACTCGAGCTCTGAAGCAAACTTGTAGCCAACATCATTTGTGAAATTATGTCAAAATAATCATCTTGATACGATAAAAATCGAAGAAGTTATGATTTTTACAATATTGAGAAACAGTGAAATAAAAATCTGGTTCAGTATAATATTTTCTCTGGTAATTCGCATTTCTGGGAATCTTCCTCAAAGAATCAGTCCTCGACCCGAACATACGGAATGAAGTTGACATCAAGACAGATTTTTCTCCCTAAGAACCACTCAAAAAAGTTGAACAGAATGGAAGTTATGAATTTTTGAATGTCTAAAAATAACGGTTCAGCTCACCGTTTTCACCGTATTTTCACTGTATCTTCTCAAAGTATTCGCACATTCGAAGATCTTCCTTACTGAATCAGCTTCTAAGTCGAACATACAAACTGAAGATGATATTAAGACCATTTTAACGCCTCAATAAACACTCCAAAATAGTATTCCAATCAGAAGCTATAAATTTTTTATTACCCACGAAATGGTGAACCAACAATTAAATTCAGTGCACTGTCTTCTAAGAATTTAAGTTCACTGAGGTCCTCTTCACAAAATTAGATTTCGATTCGAAGACGAGAAATGATAATAAAAATAAAGATTGTCTTAATGTTCGAAGAATCAACCGAAAGTACTGAATCAGATGAAAGTTATGAATTTCCAAACACCCGAGAAATAGATAACCAATCACTAAACTCAAATACCATTTCAAGAAAATCAAATTCTTTGGAGACTTTCTTCACGAATTGGCTTCCGGTCTGGACAAATGAAATGAAGAAAATACTGAGATAGTTCCAATTCTCGAGGAACCATTTCAAAACAGTACCCCGATTGTAAGTTGCAAATTTCTAGGCTCAAACCAGTAAAAATGTTGTTTCTGGTTTGCACCGTCTCAAATTCACCGAAACACCTGATTCCTTTAAAATTCAGAATATGTTAACATACATGAGAGCTTAATATGATTATGGTTTGATTGATTATCGACTTGATATCTTGAGAAACACGTGGAACACATTTAAACCTTGAAAAACCAAAGTTTTACTTTATCATGTTGCCCGGTGGAACAATCTTTTTTAGTGTAATTTCTAAAAAGAAATACCTTGATCCCATGACCATTTACGGACTAATTATGCATGCAATGCTAAATTGCCTAATGAGGAGTATGTACATGGAGGATGCAAGATGCATAAGCCAAATGGTCCTTATAAAGGGGTAGGACAAATTTGGGGTATGACAGTAGGGACTGGGATGAGTTCGTAGGGAAATTTACTAAGTTTCTGAGGTACAAATGTATGGAGCTATGAATTTGGTTTCAACAAGAATTTTATGCAGTTATCGGTCTGAAATAAATGAGGATTTTGGTGGTTTTTCAGGGTATTGCAGAAAGATTTTTTTTTTGTGATATTTTTGTGTGTTTAAACAAGAGTTTGGAATAGAGGTTTTTTGTGTGAGTTTCCTCTCTTATTTTCTATGATGCTTCCCTCCTGGTGTGTGTTTTCAACTGGTTTTTATAGAAGAATTTGAGGGGGTTTGGGGGGGAAATGGGAGAGTATTTGAATAATTTTGGTTTACTGATTCAACACTTTTTGATGCAGTTTTTTGTATGCTATTTTGGTGTATTATTATAGCAGGTTTTGGACTCTTTTTGACAGCAATTGACAGCAATATGGTAGCAAGCATAGCAGCATATTTTTTGGCAAGTTGTGGACTGCAAAGTATTAGTGTTTTGTGGACTGATTTTGGCTTTCTAAAGTGCAGGGCAGCAGTGTATGTTTTTTGTATTTTGGACAACAACTCATGGTTGGTGACTAGAAGACTTGAAGTTGTAGGGAGAAGTTGAAACTTAGGATAATTTAGCATAGGGTTTGCATGTTACTTGTAACTTATATTGTTTGTAATAGATCATTAATGTTGCAATATGAAACTTGTAACAAGTCTTGAACTTGGATGAATATTTGAAATATTTTCTCTTGAATTTGAAATGGATTTGATGAATACTTGAATTTTTTTAATTTGCAATTTTGAATTATGACTTGAAATCAATATGTCTCTTTTGTCAAATTGTAACTTGTATCTTCAAGTAAGTGCATCCCCCCCCCCCCCCTTTTAATGAAACATGACAAATATATTTGAATCAATGATCTTGGAATTAGCTTGAAATTTTAATTAACGAAGTTAAGTCCTTGCATAATCCCTCAAGTTAAATTTGATGAACAAGATGAATTACGCCTTGCACATTTGAATTGAATTGAAATCAAAGTCATATTTTGAAATGAATCCTCCAATCTTCTTCACTAAAACCCTAAACCGCATCCTCAATTCATAGTAACTTGAAATACATGCCCATAGTATGAGTGAGCAAATAATGCCTTAAGAACTTTTGGTCAAAATTCATTGTAATCCAATAATCACCAACGCTCAAACATAAGTAAATTGAAATGGGTAACAAGCAATCAAAGAAATTCTCGAACCCAACATCTTGTATCATGACGATCTCAACATAAGAATCAACACCTTGAGAAAATAATTATGGCATGAATTAAAATTAGAAGTTAGGAACATTCTATATCAAGAAAATGACCTATAATGTTTCAAAATATTCCATGTCCTTCTAAGCATAAATTGACTTCGACCCTTGAATCAATCTTGTATATCATATCCCTTATGACAATGTGCAAAAATAATCGTCTCAGTATGTTGCAAATTGATGAAGTTATGATCCTTGAAAGTCGATCAACAATTACTTGAGATTAGGTTAAAGTCTTTGAAGTGACCTCTAAACTATTTGATTTTTGATGATCCTCCGCATATATCAGCTCTTGATTTGAAAAGAGAAGTTGGAGATGACATCAAGGAGAGTCATGTGCCCAAAGAATCACTCGAAAATGTTGAATATCGAGAAAGTTATGACCTTTTTAGGCATATTTTAAATATAATATTTTTTAATTTTATTCAATTTTTAATGCAAAAATAACCAAAAAATCATATAAAATATAAAAACAACAAAATCACATGATTTGTCACTTTTTGATTGGTCACATGTTGACAAAACTAGTTTCTCATTGGTCAGAGTTTGTAAACTTGTTGACCAAGATAGAGGCATAAATTTTGGGCTTTTCTTGGTGTGGGTGTTGTACCCCAAAATTTTCCCTCCCATTTTCTTCAAGACATTCTTTCAAGGCTTCTCAAAACACTCAAGGGTTGACTAGTCAAGATGAACCTCCTAAACCAAAAGCCTACAACTAGGGTTTAGAGTTTCTCAAAGAAATTTGGTTTGCAAAGGTCACAAGTCGCTTCGATGGTTACTCATTGGTCCTTAACAAGGTTCATATCATGTTTCAAGCCCTACATCACATGTTTGCTCAGTCAATGACTCAAATGATTGAAAATCAATTGTATTGGTCAAAAAGTCAACTGTGGTAAAAAGTCAATTGTGGTCAACATATAGTCTAACTTTAAGATTTTTGGTCAACATCAACATTGTAAAGTGATATTCATAATTTTATCAACGGTTGATCATGATTCCTCAAGGAAAGTCCTCAGATCATCAAAAGTCAAGAATTGCCAAATTAGGGTTTTCCTTAGGAAAAGTCAATTGAGCTTTGACCAAGCATAACTTTCACATGCTTCATCAACTTTTCCCCAACTAAATATCATTTTGAATAAAATTCAATTCTCTACAACTTTGTTTCTACGCTCAAGTCCAAAAAATGCTTCATTTGAAAGATATGAGCTAAAACATTATAGGTCATTTTCAAAAGTCAACAAAAAACATTTTTTGTCAAGGCAACTTATGTCAAGATAAAGTCTTCAAAAGCAAAACTGATCAACATAGAGATTGTAGAGGACATCTTGATCTTTCTAAAAAATCAAAGATCATTTTCAAAAGATAAAAATTGAGCAACTTATGAGTTGCACAAGTTGGGAGATTTTGAAGTAATTCATGAAATGCAAATGGAGCAAAATTGAAATTTTGAACTAATGGGACTAGTTTTTGATAATCAAACATGATTATAAGATGTGATAGGACCTCTAAAAAACATTCACACTTGCTCATGATTTTTATTGCTTTTATTTGATTTTTTATTTATTTAAAAATGAATAAAATTGAATAAAAAGATGAAAATAGAGTGTGAAGACTTGGGCCTTTGGATTTCAAACTTTTTACAAGCCCAACAAACTTTTGCAAGCCCCAAAAATTCGTTAAATTTATGCCACAGTAAGTCCAGGTTCATGCAAATTCAAAAGAGGCAAGCAATATCTCAAAGATGACAAGTTTTCAATGTGTTTGATTTTTGTTTCATAAGCCATGAATGCATTGTTTTCTTCCATATTGGTTCACCCTCACCCTCCTATTTCACTCTATAAATACAAAATAAATTTTGAAGCAATGGACCACAGAAGTCCTTGCATACAAGAGCTCTCTCAAAATTCTCAAAAATCAAAGAAATGTTACAAAATATGTAACTTCACTTCTAGGCGCTATCAATCCAAACCAAGGCCACTAATACATTCATGAGATCCCCATGAGTCTTCCAGAGTCCAAATTCAACCCTAAGCATCCCAGATAATCCTCATAACCATCCCACGATTTTGGTAAAATTTTGAATCTCAAACTCTCTTACCATGTAATTTAAATCAGTTTTATGCATGCATTCTTATTACTATTGATGTTTTGAGCGAGTCTAACGTTATACATGTAAGCATAGACGCGGGAATTCAGATGTATTGGATCAAACAAAGCTCCTGGGCTCAGTTGTCTTAGGCCTAGCCAAACTCGAGACTGCACCCCCCATTTCCTTTTGCATACGCTTGAGCCTGAGATATTGGGCCTTGTAAAAATATGATTATTCACCCCCCTAACATTTTTTGCTGCAGCTCATTTATATTTCTTTTTTATTTTATTATTTTATTTACTATTTTATTCTTTTCTTTCAATTAATAAATTTTTTATTAAAAATAAGAAAAAATCAGAAAATCACAAAAATAGTAGATTTAAGTTTTTATTAATTAAATTAATTTTGATCAATCATTTAATCACTTTTTTTAAATTAATTAACTAATTAGTATTAGGTTCTCATAATTTCATTATTTTTCTAAACAATAACTAAAAACAACAAAAAAAACATTTTCTTCCACTTAGATTTTTAGGGTTCTTTACATCTTTCTTTCTTTCTTCTCCGCGCGTTCATTTATTTTTATTCGCATTATTTTCATAAAATTATGTAATTGCACATGGGATGTAATAGTTAAACTAGGACCTTTTACTTTTCATTCCCCATTTTTGGTTTTTAATTCCCCCCATCCCGAAGCGATGTAATAGTGTAGATTCATTTTCTGCACTTTACTTCCCATACTTATATATAATTAACTAATAGATGTATGCTAATAGGCTTGTATGGAAAGACTAAAAGAAAATGCTAGAAAACCTAACACTCAAGATAAACATAACTGAAACACAACACACTCGCACACGCGCACCTCTAAGGTACCTCCACTTGTTGCCTTAGGAATAAACAATCACGTCTCTCGAGTGTAGAAGATTTTAGCAATGACCCTTTGGTTATAAGATCATAATTCCCTCGATGATCCTTTCGACGTCGCCTCGGTAAATGATCTTAAAACCTTAGGGTAATTGCTAAAGCATCTTACGAGTTGCTTTCATGACTATACCATGACCCTTGCCTGTCCCTCAAAACATCCAACGATAGGGCTACCTACTGACTAATAGTAGGATAGTATTGTCTAAAGGAAAAGAGGAAAAGAACAAAGACCATTCGAGTAGGTAGACTGCTTATAGTTGCTTGCTCACAAAAACAAACAAAACAATTTTCACACACACACAAACTCTTTTCTAAATATTTTCAAAGAGAAGAAACACTTTGTATACGTTCTCAACGATACGAGAAACATTACAAAGTTCGCCGCACTAAGGCGTCTTTTCAAAAAAAAATCAAATACACTTACACAAAAAAGCATTTTCAAAGTGAGCTAACAACTAAGAGCCTGTAGATAACTACGGGTGGAAAGGGTTCTAACACCTTCCCTTTCCATAACCTACCCCCCAAACTTAAAATTTTTAAAAAGGTATTTCCTGTTCTTTTCACCCTTTCCTTTGTTGGATAAAAGAAAAGTCGATGGCGACTCTTGCTAACCGCAACATTTGTGATAAAATGCAAAACCAGTAAAGTCAGTTCTCCCACTGTATTACAGAATTGGTGACTCTGCTAGAGAAATAAAACTAAAAGTGGGGTTACCTTAGAGCTAGATCATATTTAAAATGATTAACTTGTTTGACTTTCTTGCTTTACATTTCGGGTTATGTTTAGGTATTCTTGTATAGATTATATACCCGGATCTGGGGCATATTAGGTAAGTAGCAATAGATCGTGGGGAATGTGTGATGTAATACCGACATGGTTGACGCGATGACTATATTAGTGTGACACATTTGTTGGTACTGGTATCCCTTGAGTCCAGTTAAGAAGAATATGGGGCCGTTGTGTGGTGTTATAAAGCACTAACTGACCGTAGAACCTTAGTTGAACAACTTGGCCATTAGAAAGTAGTGAGATAGTCGGCTTTGGTGCAAGACTAAAGTTGGTTGATACTCGATACTACACTCATTGAGATTAGACTTTCGGGATATTTAGATTGCTAATAAAGAAGCTTGTTCTGAAACAATGCCCGAGAGAAAGATTTGTGATATGGAGACTCCTAGAACCCGATTACTTTCTTTAGGACTGGTTGAACCAACTAAACTTCAAGAGGGTACTTACCTACAAACTCCATGCAAGCCTGAACCTAAGGCTATTTGTGTGACTTGTTTGAATTTATTATCTAACAACTTGAACTTCTTCCAGAAATTGTGTATTCATTATCCAATAACTGAGACTTCTTGCAAGACTTACTTTTTTTCATCACCTTACACTTTTGGTTGGTGCATAACATCATGACATCATGCTATAGAATTTTCATTAAACATTTTAAGGATCTCAAGGGCTTGTGATGCAGGTTATCATGAACCAGACACCTAGCAAGGGGCAGGAGGATTTATTTTCCTCTAACTAAATACCGCCAAAGTATCATGAACCAACGTCTAGCAATGGGAAAGGGGATTTATTTTCCTCTATCCAATGTCGTCAAAATACCAAAGCACGATAACTTGAGGCAGAGTCTATGACCCACTCAACAAGGTGAACTTAATTCTCGTGGAAGCACGTTCAACGATACGAAGTTCTTAAGTCAAAGCTGCAGTCAGATTCTAACATTTTCTTTGTTTACCCCGCGAGATCCTTAAAAACATTGCATCTAGATATCATGCATCATTTCATGAACAGGTTTTCCAGTACAGGTTTCTCATTTTTCTCGATGTTTATTTCAGCAAAAAAAAGGCCCTCGAACAAAATTTCAAAGATCTTCAGGCTCAGCATGTACAATTCAAGGAGACCCTTATGAAGCTGGCCAAGGGGTAGCAAGAAATAATGACGCTCCTTGCCAAGCAAAAGAAGAAGACTAAGAAGCTAGTTATTGTCCTTAATTTAGGAAGGAGATTCAAAGGTCCGACCCAACCGATTCAAGTTATTGAAGTCTCCTCTGTTGAAGATGACGACCAAGATGAAGAGGATAGAAACATTAAGCCAAAAGACAGGAATAACCAGGGTTCTGAAGACAAGGATTACTCGAATGAACAATACCCTCCTACTGATGACAGGTACATACAGTGTAAGGATAGGATCAAGGTTATGGAGATCCAGAAGATACCAGGATTGGATTTCGGTGAACTAGGGCTGGTTCTAGGGGTGGTCATCGCACCTAAGTTCAAGGTCTCTGTCTTCGCCAAATATGACGGGGTATCTTGTCCTAAACTTCACTTGAGATCATACGTCAGAAAGATCCAGCCTCACACTACTGACCAGAAGTTATGGGTCCATTTCTTCCAAGAAAGTTTGGCTGGCACTAAACTGGAATAGTTCTATCACCTGGAAGGAACAAACATTCATACATGGGAAGACTTGGCTACTACTTTCTACAATAATACCAATATAATGCTGACCTGGCACCAACTCGAGTGTAATTGCAGAATATGTCCATGGGATCAAGGGAAGGATTCAAGGAATATGCACATAAATGATGGGATTTAGCTGGCAGGGTGAAACCTCCTCTGACTGATCGGGAAATGGTAGACATGTTCATGGGCACTCTAACAGGCCCGTTCTTTAATCTACTGATTGGGAGTTCTTCGTCTGGTTTTACAAAGATGATTCTGACTGGGGAAAGGATTGAAAGAGATATCAAAAGTGGGAAGATCCCAATGGACTTAACCTTTAATTATGTGAAGAAGCCCTTTGTTGGTAAAAAAGAAACTAATGTTGTCTAGGGTCAAAGAAGCCATAGTAAAAATGACCACCATCAGTCCATGGGACCGGTGTTAATTTCTAATCCTACACCTGTTCAACAACAACAGGGCAATAGGCGTAAGATAAAGTTTCAAGAAAGGCAGTACACTAAGATTAATATGCCATTGTCTCAAGCGTTACAACATTTTCTAAAAGCGGATCATCCTCAAAAACTCAGATACCTTCTCTCCTAAGTACAATCTGAATGTGAAGTGTGTCTACCATTATAATAGTCCTAGGCATGACACCGATAACTACTGGTCTTTCAAAAACAAGATCCAAGTTTTGATTGACAACAAGGAGGTTGAATTTGACCCTCATAAGGCTCCTAATGTGATCACTGCTCCCATACCAAATCATTGCCAAGATTGAGAGCGTTTATTTCATTTTAATTCTCAAATTGTAATTTCTTTTGATTGTTCGAACACTTATTTTATGTCAAACTTTGTTATTCCATTAATGCACTGCATATGTTTGTCTTGAATTAATCCATTCATTTTCACTATATTTAAACTATAATTTTACTTCCTTTTTGTGATATTTGACTCTCAATTAAAAAACTGTAAGCCTTTAGAGGGAGGATGACGAAAAATATACCACAATCTCTATAGTATGCTTTTGAACAGACCTGGCTGACGATGTACAGGCGTTTTTTCAAATCCTAAACAATGGAGTTATAAGGAAGATAATCCCTAGTCAACCCCTTTGAGCCTAAGAAGTAGGAGTTTTCTTTTTCACACAAATTGAAACCTTTAATTATAACCTAGGGTAGTGTAGTTTCTCAGTTAATACAATGGTGCATTCAATTGCAAGCTTACCCTTCGTACACGATGAGTAGTGTTGGAGGTATCCTTCCAAAATAAAAGATGGTGATAGTTCTGCATAATTATTAAAATAGACCGTCATTATATCTCAAAAGAAAAGCCCGTTAAGTCAAAACCTATAAAAGAGACTTAAGGAAAAAAACTGGGGCATCCCGCTGACTGTAATCACAAAAGAAACAGTTCAGGAAAAAGGTAGGGATAATAAAATATAAAAAAATAAGTCGCTACAAATCCTCAAAAAAAAGAAAAGGTTACAAAAATGACTGCCTTCTCAAATAAACTTTCAGTATCCGAACCATCACTAGAATATCAGGGCAAAGATTCCAGACTCAATTGGGATCTAAACGCACAATTAACTGAGTATAGAACTGAAGAACATCATTAAGAACGGGTTGGGTACAAAAAAAGTTTGAGAATTTATTCTTTATTTCTTAAACCGTGAACTAGGCTATGTTACAACCCTTAAAAGTCCTAACTGAATCATGGGTTAGTTCGAAAGCATACTATTACAAAAGGTATCCTGACTCCTGAAAGGTTTACTATAAATCCTGAGTTGAATTCTTATTCTTACAAAATTCTGTTTGTTTACTAAAAATACATTTTTAAAACTTCAAGACAGACATACGTTTAGCATTTTTAAATGACATTTTTTTCATATAACGAATTGCTCAACAATAGAGAAATTCGCATGACAAATATTTAATGAACGGAAATCCTCTCAATGAACAGAATCACCTCATATGGAAAGACATTTCCAATAACAGCCCTTTTATAATCAAGGGCCATGGCATGGTGTCCAACTGATTTGGGGACAGTCGATTCAAGATTCGAGGAATTTCTCAAAAGTTCCGAATAACTAGGGGAAGATCTCCATCTGAATCACTTAGGGCATTGGACATGAATTCTAGAAAAGGATCACGTACGATCGAGCAAACATTTTTCTGGCAGTGCTACAACACTTATTGCTATGGACAGTGACAATTCTCCGCACCCGGTGAACACGGACATAGTCGAAAAATACTACACATGAAAAAGACCCGCTAGGTTGACTGGCCTAGGAAAAAGTAAGGGCATCCCGGAGAACCAAAAGAGTACAAGCAAAATTATGGATATATAAATAAAACTGTACACCCGACAAGTCAAAAACCTGAAAAGGCAGCTTGGGCAAAAAAGGGTATCCTGGTGAACTGAAAATCTAAAAGGACAATTCAGGCAAAAGTTTGGGATTAAAGCGTACGAATATGCCCCGTCATCTCATCACATGTCTATGAGTAGAAGATTTGTCACCCTGATCAGCGGTCACTGAGGGCTCTAGGAGTTGAGGATGTTCAAGCCATCCACAAAATCCCCACAGAGCCACTTCTATGAGATTATCCCTACAGGGTAATCTTCAAAAGTTCATACATTCCCTACAATTTCCACGGTAGATTTCTCTGGCTTATAAAGGAGTATGACTTTCTCCCCAAAAATATCACCAACCTACGGAGTTCCAATTAGTACAGTTCATGGAGTTTCTCTTACCCATTTGAGCTTGTTCCTCCGAGGCAGTAAAACCTCTTCAGACTTCTGCTCTCCAATGGAGTTCATTTCCTTAACAAGGGTGTTTCCTCCGCAAGAGTATTTCTCCATCAACAGGGTTTATTTCCCCAAACAGATTCTCTTCTAGATACAGTTCAGATACAGTCTATATATAGATTCATTCTGACACTCATTCTAAATCTACTTCTAGGCACAGTTCAGATACAATCTAAATATATATTCATTCGGACACTCAATCCAGATCATCGTCTAGATACAGTTCAGATATAGTCTAAATATAGATTTATTCTGATACTCATTCCAGATCCTCTTCTAGATACAGTTCAGTTACAGTGTAAATATAGATTCATTCTGACACTCATTCCAGATCCATTTCTAGATACAGTTCAGATACAATCTAAATATAGATTCATTCTGACACTCATTTTAGATACAGTTCAGATACGATCCAGATATGGATGTCATTCTGATACTCATTCAGTATATCTTCCAGATACAATTTAGATACGACACAGATATGGATGTCATTTTGATACTTATTCAGTGCATCTTCCAGATACGGTTCAGATACAGTCCACATATGGATATCATTCTGATACCCATTCAATACATCCTCAGATACAATCAAGGCATGGATTTATTCTGACACTCCCCAGCTTGAGTATGCTTCTACCACAAATCACCGGCAAAACTCCCTTCCCTAGTGAAGTCATCACTATCCCCAGAGAGTTTCTACTAAATCTAAAATTGGATCAGATGTCAGTCAAATTTATCCTTCTCAGACGAGTCAGCAAGTTATCCATCGAAGTTATCCCCAGTCAAGGTATACAAGGAATTATAACTCCCCAGTTGAGCAAAGAACAATAAAAGTTTTAAACTCTTCTTCCCCAAGCAGGAGTTAAAACTCTCCAGCAAAGTTCCCTCAGAAAGCATAAATCAATATTCCCTAGCGGAGTTTCCTCAAACAAGAAATCAGGAGTCCCCAGCAAAAACAATCCCCAGAAGATCTAAGATACACATACTCTTCATCCCCAGCAACAATCAGGAATTTATTTTCCCCAGACTAATATGCTTATCAAATTTGCGAATGCACTTTAATAACATTTCACATTCACCATCATATGCCAATACCATAGCATATACATATGAAACGCATATAACACAATCTCATTTATTTTGAGATCATCATTATGCAATGCATTTCATACATCATGATATTGCATACAGCTAACCCTTTATCTTTTTAAGTAAAGTCTATAAACATACAAATATCATCAACTATCTACATGACTAGACAAATTTCTTCCGAAACTAAATTCTGATAAGAATTTCCCTCAAAGACTTTCCCCAGAAAGTCATTCTGAAAAATATCTCTTCTAGATGAAGTCAGGCGTAAACATCTTCTAGTGCATCATTCAGACGAAATCAAGCGCGGATTCCTTCTGGTACCCTTTGAAGTAGTATTCGCCATAGATTCCTTCTGGTACCCTTTGAAGTAGTAGTCTCCATAGATTCCTTCCAGTACCTTGTGAAGTAGTAGTCGCCATAGATTCCTTCTGGTACCCTTTTAAGTAGTAGTCGCCATAGATTCCTTCCAGTACCTTGTGAAGTAGTAGTCGCCATAGATTCCTTCTGGTACCCTTTGAAGTAGTAGTCGCCATAGATTCCTTCCAGTACCTTGTGAAGTAGTAGTCGCCATAGATTCCTTCTGGTACCCTTTGAAGTAGTAGTCTCCATAGATTCCTTTTGGTACCCTTTGAAGTAGTAGTCGCCATAGATTCCTTCTGGTACCCTTTGAAGTAGTAGTCGCCAAAGATTCCTTCTAGTACCCTTTGAAGTAGTAGTCGCCATAGATTCCTTCTGGTACCCTTTAAAGTAGTAGTCTCCATAGATTCCTTCCAGTACCTTGTGAAGTAGTAGTCGCCATAAATTCCTTCTGGTAATCTTTGAAGTAGTAGTCTCCATAGATTCCTTCTGATACCTATTGAAGTAGTAGTCGGGCGTAGATTCCTTCCATTACCTATTGAAGTAGTAGTGTGGCGTAGACCCCTTTTGGATACATCTCCTAACGATCGAGTCAAGCATAGACTTATTCTTATGTTTCTATCAACAGTTACTTTAGATGTCATCAATAAGCCCATCTCCGACGACTCTCTATCGCCTTTGGGTGGCATCTATAAGCCCATATCCGACAATAATATGTCACCTCTCCGAATGGAATCTCTAAGCCCATTCCCTGTAGAATCAACCAACAACGTTACTTCTTGCACAAAAGAGTGCAAATTTCTTGGCACTTAAGTGTTCAATCATCTTCTACCCTCAAGTCACAAATGACGAACAAGCCAATCTAACTCTTCAGGTTTAAGAAGATTGAACAGGGGCAACTATTGTATCCCAAAATTTTCCCTCCCATTTTCTTCAAGACATTCTTTCAAGGCTTCTCAAAACACTCAAGGGTTGACTAGTCAAGATGCACCTCCTAAACCAAAGGCCTACAACTAGGGTTTAAAGTTTCTTAAATAAATTTGGTTTTAAAAGTTCACAAGTGGCTTCCATGGTTCTTCATAGGTCCTTAACAAGGTTCATGTCAAGTTTCAAGCCCTACATCACAAGTTTTCTCAATCAATGACTCAAATGATTGAAAATCAATTGTATTGGTCAAAAAGTCAATTTTGGTCAACATACAGTCAAACTTCAAGAGTTTTGATCATCATCAACATTTTTAAGTGATATTCATCATTTGATCAAGGGTTGATCATGATTCCTCAAGGAAAGTCCTCAAATCATCAAAAGTCAAGAATTGCCAAATTAGGGTTTTCCTTAGGAGAAGTCAACCGAGCTTTGACCAGGCATAACTGTCACATGATTCATCAAATTTTCCCCAACCAAAGCTCATTTTTAAGAAAATTAAATTCACTACAACTTTGTTTTTATGCTCAAGTTCAAAAAAAACTTCATTTGAAAGATATGAGCTAAAACATTATAGGTCATTTTCAAAAGTCAACAAAAAACATTTTTTGTCAAGGAAACTTACGTCAATAGAAAGTCTTCAAAAGAAAATATGATCAACATAGATATTGTAGTGAACATGTTTATGTTTCTAAAAAGTTAAAGATCATCTTCAACAAATTAAAATTGAGCAAGTTATGAGTTTCACAAGTTGGGAGATTTTGAAGAAATTCATGAAATGCAAATGGAGCAAAATTGCAATTTTGAACTAATGGGCCTAGTTTTTGATATTCAAACATGTTTATAAGATGTGATAGGACCTGTAAAAAACATTCACACATGCTCATAATTTTTATTGCTTTTATTTGATTTTTATTCATTTAAAATTGAATAAAATTGAATAAAAATATTAAAATGGAGTGTGCAAACTTGGGCCTTTGGATTTCAAACCTTTTGTGAGCCCAACAAACTTTTGCAAGCCCAACAAATTCTTGAAATCCATGCCAAAATATGTCCAGGTTCATGCAAATTCAAAAGAGGCAAGCAATATCTCAAAGATGGCAAGTTTTCAATGTGTTGGAATTTTGTTTCATAAGCCATGAATGCATTTTTTTCTTCCATATTGGTTAACCCTCACCCTCCTACTTCACCCTATAAATACACAATACATTTATAATCAATGGACCATGAAAATCCTTTCATACAAGAGCTCTCTCAAAATTCTCAAAAATCAAAGAAAAGTTGCAAAATCCGTAACTTCACTTCCATGCGCTATCAATCCAAAATAAGGCCACTAATACTTTCCTGAGATCCCTAGGAGTCTTCCAGAGTCCAAATTCAACCCCTAAGAATCCCCTATCATTCTCATAACCATCCCACAGTTTTGGCAAAATTTTGAATCTCAAACTCTCTTACCATGTAATTTAAATCAGTTTTATGCATGCATTCTTATTACTATTGATGTTTAGAGCGAATCTAACATCTTACATGTAAGCATAGACGTAAGAATTCATATGTATTGGATCAAACGAAGCTCTTGGGCTCAAATGTCTTAGGCCTAGCCAAACTCAGGACTTCACCCCCCATTTCCTTTTGCAAACGCCTGAGTCTGAGATGTTGGGCCTTGCAAAAATCTGATTATTCACCCCCTAACTTTTTTTTGTAGCAGCTCATTTATATTTCTTTTTTTATTTTATTATTTCATTTACTATTTTATTATTTTCTTTCAATTAACTCTTTTTTTATTAAAAAATCATATAATCATAAAATCACAAAAATAGTAGATTTAAGTTTTTATTAATTATATTTTTTTTGATCAATCATTTAATCACATTTTTTTAAATTAATAAACTAATTAGAATTAGGTTCTCATAATTTAATCATTTTTCTAAACAAAAATTAAAAACAACAAAAAAACATTTTCTTCCACTTAAATTTTTAGGGTTCTTTACATCTTTCTTTCTTTCTCCTCTGCGCGTTCATTTATTTTTATTCGCATTATTTTCATAAAATTATATAATTGCACATGGGATGTAATAGTTAAACTAGGACCTTTTACTTTTCATTCCCCATTTTTGGTTTATAATTCCCCTCATCTCGAAGTGATGTAATAGCGTAAATTCATTTTCCGCACTTTATTTCCCGTACTTATATACAATTTACAGCTAGATGTATGCTAATAGGCTTGTATGGAAAGAGTAAAAGCAAATTTTAGAAAACCTAACACTAAAGATAAACATAACTGAAACACAACACACTCGCACACGCGCACCTCTAAGGTACCTCCTCTTGTTTCCTTCGGAATAAACAATCACGTCTCTCGAATGTGGGAGATTTTAGTAATGACCATTTGGTTATAAGATCATAAGTCCCTCGATGACCCTTTCGACATTGCCTCGGAAAATGATCTTAAAACCTTAGGGTAATTGATAAAGTATCTTATGAGTTGCTTTCGTGACTGTACGATGACCCTCGCCTATCCCTCAAAACATCCAACGATAGGGCTACCTACTGACTAATAGTATGATAGCGTTGTCTAAAGAAAAAGAGGAAAAAGAACAAAGACCATTCGAGTAGGTAGACCGCTTATAGTTGCTTGCTCATAAAAACAAACAAAACAATTTTTCACACATACACAAACTCTCTTCTAAATATTTTCAAAGACAAGAAACAGTGTGTATACGTTCTCAACGATACGAGAAACATTACAAAGTTCTCCGCACTAAGGCGTCTTTTCAAAAATATTTTTAAATACACTTACACAGAAAAGCATTTTCAAAGTGAGCTAGCAACTAAGAGCCCGTAGATAACTACGGATGGAAGGGGTGCTAACACCTTCCCTTTCTATAACCTACCCCCCGAACTCAAAATCTTTAAAAAGGTTTTTCCTGTTCTTTTCACCCTTTCCTTTCTTGGATAAAAGAAAAGTCGGTGGCGTCTCTTGGTAATCGCAACATTAGCAATAAAACGCAAAACCAATAAAGTCAGTTCACCCACCGTATTACAGTGGGTTATTTCTTTTTTGGGTTTTTAACCTAATTTTCCATCTATAAATAGGGCTCTCTTCACCCTAATTTGGGGCCAACAATTTTTCTATCACAAATCAACAATCTCTCACAATTCACTTACACACTTTCAACTCTTTACTCTTCACACATTTTCTTTCAAAAAAATTTTTGGCCAATAATTAAAATATGAGGCCCCTCATTTTAATTTTCAATTTCATTTAATTTGTTTGTTGTTTAAAATCATATGATGGTATTTATCTGATGGTTGTGTATGTTTTTGTTTCGTTATTTATCTGAGGCCCCTCCTTTTGGTATTTATCTAATGTTTGTTGTTTATGTATTTACCTTTTTCGATATGCTTTTTACTCCACTTCTTTGCAGGATGTTCTACCAGCTTCCCTTAAATCACCAATTGTGTACGAAGTTCCACCTAGCAGTGGCACTGCTTCGTATCACCCTCTGTTCACCAACAAAGATTCAAACAAAGTTTCCTCCACTGATGTGAACCAACTTGATTCTACTGTACAACCTGAAAAAAGAGTTCTCACCACAATCTTAAAATGACCAAGAGGAATAACAGACTGTCACTAAAAGGAAATATGTCAATGAAGGGCAAGGTGACGATATCCCTAGTGACTCTTATCCAAAGAGAACAAAGCTTAATGATGACTCGCTTGACGAAGAGGAACATCTCTTTGATAATATCGAACAATACTTCCAAGAGGAAGATGAAGAAGAGGTAACTATTCACACTGAATCCAAAGATAACACCAAATCTGCTAATCAACCATATAACAACAACACTCAACCATAACTTTCACCAGAAGAGTTAGATTCTTTGAAGAGGAACAATACACTCGAATATGTTATGGAAATGATGAACAGACAAAGTTCTGCTTCAGACAAAACTCATTTCATCCCTTCGACAACTTCCATCGGAGGTTGTGGCACTTCCACTTTTGATCAACTTCTCCAAAAGGTTAAAGAAAGAATCATCAATGGATACTTGTTTGATATTTTGAAGAAATATGCTACTGCATGTTATGGTTTGAAGAGATTAATTAACCAAATTAACATAGTTAATTACTCTTCTGAAGTGGCCAGAGTTTTAATTGACATAGGCAATCTTATCGATCAAGTCAGTGCAGATTTCAATTGAGAGCGTGATACCTTGTCTAAGCTTCACAAAATACAAGCTGCTTAAGCTGCTGAATGGGCACAAGTTATTGTTACTTCCAACAATGTTGAACATATGGAGAAATCTTATAAGACAGCCCAAGAAGAATTCAACATTTATACTCGATCGATATCTCCCTGGAAAAAAAAATCAAGGAACTCGAAGATAAATTTGCTCAGGCAGAGGCTTGTCAAAGAGATATCAAAAACTAAGATCGCACTGAGATCAATAAGATAATTTCCTTAAGCATTCATCATGTCGAACAAGCCAAAAAATTGGAAGAAGAAGCTACTACACTTCAAGCTACACAGTCTTATATTGATTACCGATTAAGGTTGGCGGAAATCAAATATGGTCGAATGAAGATGAAGTTAACCTTTTGATTTTGTGATGTTTATCAGTTTCATTTTTATGTAACTCTTGTTGTGTAACTTTCTTTAAAACACATCCATTTTGGAATTACTTGGTTTATGAATACCATATTGGATTTGACTATTATGTGCATATTACTCTTGTATTTTTTTGATTTCTTGAAGTGCAGGTTTATATTTTTTCAAATATTTTCCATTCACTTTCAACATTCTTTTATCTTCGTTTAACTCTTCAATTTCGTACGCGCCGTTAGAGAAAACTTGAATAACTTGGAAAGGGCCTTCCCACTTAGGGGACCATTTTCCAAATGTTTTATCCTTTCGATCCATGGGCATATTTACTTTCCAAACAAAATCGTCAATCGAAAATGACTTAACTTTCACCTTCTTGTTATAAGATTTTTCCACCTTCTTTTTCTGCCTTCTCAGTAATTCTAAGGAAACTAGTCTTTCTTCGTCTATCCCAACTAATTCATCCAAAATCATATTCCAATACGTCTCTGACGGGATCTCATGTTGTCTTTGAATCCTAGTTGATTGTAGATAAATCTCAACTGACAATACTGCATCATGGCCATATGTCAGTCGAAATGGTGTAGCATTTATAGCTTCTTTAGGGGAAGTTCGACAAGCCCATAAGATCTGGTCCAACGTCTTATGCCAATTCTTTGGATTTTTCCTCACATGTTTCTTAATCAACCCAATTACTACCTTATTTGTTGTTTCGACCTTCCCATTTTCCTAGGCGTAATAAGGTGTAGGTGTCAATAATTTGAATCCTATTTCGTTAGTAGACTCTTGAAATTTTCGACCAGTAAAAAATGATCCTTGGTCGGTTGCAATAGTCTCTGGGATTCTAAACCTATAAATGATATGCTTTTGGATGAATTTAATCATAGCTTCTTAATCAACATTCACCAATGGTATTGCTTCGACCCACTTGGTGAAATAATCAATCCCACCAAAATATACCTTTGATTTTTTGATGACGCTTATCGAATTTCTCCAACTATATCTAAATCCCATCCTCTGAAAGGCAAATGTTTCACAATGGAATGTAATTCACTTGCAGGGACATGTCGTATGCCTGATGTATTTGACATTCTTGACATCCTTTGGCAAGCTCCATACAATCTTTAAGTATGGTGGGCCAATACATTCCTTGTCGAAACAAAATCCATTTCATCTTATGACCTACTTGATGTTCCCCACATGTCCCACTATGGACACTAGAGAGGGCTAGATATGCCTCAGATTCGCTGAGACACTTAAGTAAGACTCCCTCAAGTGTCTTTTTAAATAACATGTTTCCCATTAGAATATAACTTAAAGCTCGATACCTGATTTTTATTTCGTAGGAATTCGTTGGATTTTTCAAGTATTATACTATTGACTTTCTCAAATCTTCGTCTACTAAGATGTCTATGGCTAGAATTTCAAAATTCTCTTCATCAGCGTACCCTAGCTTTGTAGTCTTCAAATCTAATGGGGATAGTCTGGTTGCAACAACTCTTCCTCTGACTTTAATTGCATCTTGTAATTTTTCTTTTGAAATTTTGTACCCAGAAGCAATTTGGGCCAAATCGTTGGCCTCTTGATTTTCAATTCGAGGTACATGTCCAATACTTACCAATTCGAACCTTCGTAGGAGTCGAATAGCTATTACAAAATACATTATTAGATTTTATTTAACACACTTATACTCTTTTGTACTTTTCTTTAAAACTAAATCTGAGTCACCCAATATTTCAATTCGAGTTGCCCCTAATTACAATAATATTTCAAGTCCAGCTATTAAAGCTTTGTATGCAGCCTCATTATTTTACCAAAGGCCTTCGACCTTATACTTAAATTTTGTTGGGATTTTATTAGGAGAAATAATCAACACTCCTACACATGTTCCATTCTTATGACTAGAGCCATCTAAATACAACTTCCAAGGGTCAAGTTCAAGATAATCTAAAGGACTTTCGACTACAGAATGGTCAACTATAAAATCTACCATTATATGTCCTTTAACTGCCTTTAAAGATGTAAACATTAGTGAATATTCAGTTAATGCAAGAGCCTATTTTCCAATTCGATTGTGCAATATAGGTTTAGATAACATATTTTTAATAACGTCAAAATGAGACAAGACATAAAATTCAACTGGTTTTATATAATGCTTCAACTTTGTACATGAAAAATATAAGCATACACATAATTTTTCAACTATACTATATCTAGTTTCGGCATCATTCAAAACTCTACTAAGGTAGTAAATGGCCTTTTCGATGCCATTTTCGTCCTCTTGAGCCAACATGCTCCCTAAAGTTCGAAAGCTTCTTGTTGAGCATGCCCCCATTCAAAACCTTTCTTCTTAAGTCATAGCAATAGTGAGAAGGCTTGAGTCTTTCCACTTAAGTTCTAAATAAACCTCCTTAAGATGTTAATTTTGCCTAGTAGCGACTGAAGTTCCTTCTTAGTCGACGGCGGTTTTGCTTCCATAATGCCCTTGGTCTTGTTTTGATTTATTTCATACCCTTTCTTGTGGACCAGAAAGCCTAAAAAATCTCCAGCCTGCACACAAAAAGCGCATTTAAAAGGATCCATTTTTAGACCATGCTTCCTCATTCTTTCGAATGACAGCCGAAGATGGTCAATATGACTTTCTCCTGAAACAGACTTAACAACAATATCACAAATATAAATCTGCATAAATGTTTCTATGAAGTCATGAAAGATAGAATTCATTGCCCTTTGATAGGTTGCCTCAGAATTTTTTAAGCCAAAAGGCATTACCACCCACTCGTAGGTGCCCAAGGCTCCAGGGCATCAAAATGCCGTTTTTGGCACATCTTCCTCAGCAATGAAAATTTGACTATAACCAGAGTATCTATCAAGCATACTCAAGTATTCATGCCCTGCAGCACAATCGACCAACATTTTCACCATATGCATTGGGTATTAATCTTTTGGGGTTGCAGCATTTAAATCTCTAAAGTCTATGCAAACCCTAGGACTACCATTTTTTTTAATAACTGGCACTATATTGGCAATCCATTCAACATACTTGGTCGTTCGAATGAAGTTACATCTAATAAGAATTTTGACCTCCTCTTCTATCTTTGACAAAACTTCAAGTGCAAAATGCCTTGGAGTCTTCTTTATTGGCTTTTTCCCAGACTTTATTAGCAACTTAAGTTCGACAAGATCCCTGGTTAAACCATGAATTTCATCATAATCCCACACGAAACAGACCTTGAACTCCCTGTCACCCAGGTCTATCTCTTCGAGTGGATCTTCCGTTATCATCTTTGCATTGTTTTCAAACAGATCTTTTTCGAAACCCAAAGGCTCGTCATTACAGATGGCGTCGAGCCTCTGACCTTGCACTTCGTCTTGAACCTTATCAAGTGGTTCAGGATCAAAGTCCTTTCCAGGACCCTCAAGGTTCCCCTCATTTTTATTGGATTCAATAGCAATGAATTTCACTTCATCCTCTAAGGCCGATTTTAGTTTGTTTTCAGCCATATAGGTCGGAATATTTCTTAATGTCTGGGACTCAGACATCTTCACTAAATCCACTACCTCAACCAGTTGGTTAGATATCTTATGTTCCCCCATATCCCATGTCTTCATTTCCTACAACCTGTTTATGCCACTGGAAACCCTGAGTAGAATGTAAGTAAAGGGAACAATATGCATTATCATTAGATGAAAATGAAAATCCGCAGGACTACAAGGAGAAATGTTTGCCATATTTCTATCAAAATGGCGCCTTTCGACATGATTAAATTCTACCATAAAGTAACTTTGGTCAGCTTCGATGTTTTCCATTATAACATCATTGCACCATATGGTTATTCTTTGGGGCATCAAGGATGGCACAGCTCCTATAGCATGTATCCACTTTCTACAAAATAATAAGTTATAATTAGCCTTTAATTCGACTGCCATAAACATAGTTGGTCTTGTTATTATTCCAATAGTCAAGTCAACTTGGATAACTCCTAAGGTTGCTCCTACTTTACCCTCATAATTAGACAAAACCATGTTATGTGGCTTTGTATCCATATCAATTTTCCCTAACATCTTCAGGTTAGTGTATGGCATGAGACTCACTGTAGCGCCTCCATCAACCAATATCGTATTTATAGCCATGTTCTCCACTTTAACTCTTATAAATATAAGTTTCAAATGGTTTCTCATAGATTCATCTAGCCTTTCGAAAAGTCATTTTATTCTTCTACACAACCATTATTCATCATGTGGTAACAGACAAACATGTGTTTGCCATTTCGGCATCAACATTCTCTCCTGACTCTTCGACCTCTGTAATTTGGTCGTATTCCCTTGGTAGAACATACACTACATTACAAGTGATGTGAGGCTTGGCTATGAGTCTATATCGAAGTTGTATGTTAGCAATTCATCTTTATTTTGCATCTTCTACCTTGTCTTTAAAATTTTCTGCTTCAAACAACCTCCTCACCCTCTCACTTTCCTTCTTAACATATTTACCTATAACTGAGGGCATATTACTACTTGATTCTGCAACCAGTTTCTCTTTGGCATTCTTTCATCTTTTCACCTCCTATGTTCCCTGCACATTTGGGAGCGGGACATAGGATTGTTACCTTCGTAGTTACTTGATCCATATGATTATTTCTTAGTAACCTGAAATTCCTTTCGATATTCCAGTAAAGATCCTTTTTCAACCTCAAAATTCTTCCACTTAGTCTGGTCTTGATCCCACCTGTGAGCAGGTTTCACCCATTCCCTTTAGGGACTTCAGTAGTTGGTTTGAAAGAAGATTGGTTGTTCGCACAGAACCTCTGTCCTCCCTAGTTCTGGTTTCTTAGAATTCCCCTCTTATCGAAGGTGAACCTCTTATTGACATATTTATGGCTTCTTCTTTCTTTGATCCTTCGATAACCTTCAATGTTATCAGCATCTTTCTTATCGAAGATCAAACTGCATATGGGGCAAAGCATAACCTCAGACTTCTTTCTCTTGCACCTATGGAGAAATTCCAGCAAATATTCAGTTTTCTTGGGAAATGCCACCTGGTTGTATTCCTCCTTCCTCTTGGCCTCTTCGTCCACTTTTATCTCAGTCTTTTATGAAGCTTCAACCATGTTCACTTTGACACCTGCATCCTCAGTGATGCCCATATCTCGTAACTTAACCATAAGGCCCTCAGTAGCCTTAGTCATGTTATCAACCTGCATTAAACCATCAGTAGTTTCGACCACAAGGCCTTCATTACCTTCGTTATGTTATCAACCTGCATGAAACCATCAGTAGTTTCGACCACAAGACCTTCAGTAGCCTTCGTTATGTTATCAACCTGCATGAAACCATCAGTAGTTTCGACCATAAGGCCTTCAGTAGCCTTCGTTATGTTATCAACCTGCATGAAACCATAAGTAGTTTTGACCACAAGGCCTTCATTATCCTTCTTTATGTTATCAACCTGCATGAAACCATCAGTAGTTTCTGTTGTTGCTAACATCTGTTGTTGCTAAAACATTGTAGAACACAAATTTTTCTAGAAATTCATGGATTTCAAGTTATGATTTTAAGAAGACATGTTCATGAAACATGGAAACTTAATGAAATTTTGCCCTAGTTTAGGTAGGATTTTGACCTAACTTTATGGCAATTTTTCACATAGTTCCAAGATGAATCTTCAAAAATGTCAAACATAGAAGTTTTAGAGTATTTCACAATATTTCCAAAGTGTCCAAGAACTCATTTAGATCATGTTTGTGCTAGGAGAATCAAAGGCAAGAAGTTAGGGTTTCATTCTTGTTTTGCAAGGCAAATTTGTGAAGAACACTTGATCCAATCTTCAAGCATGCTGCACAAATCTCACTTTGAAGGCTTCCAACTTTCCTTTCACTCCATAATTAAATGTTTAAACAACTGTTAGAGCTTTGATCCAAGCATTTGAGGCATTGTCCAAGTGGTTACTCCATTAATGGCACAAAGGTAACACTTCCATTTTGGAAAAGCAAGTTTTATTGCAAAAGTCAATGCATAGAGTTCCAAACTTGTTCCATCTGAGTACAAGCAATGTCAAAGACAAAAGCAACATGTCTAGATCCTCCCATAAACTCAGGCCATGCTTGTACTATGCCTTGAAACCATTTTTGTCACTTTTCTTCAAAATCAAGTAACATAGCCATAACTCTATATCTCACATATTTGTCAAGCTCAAGTGCTCTAACCTTTTTCTTATAATTATACAAGTCTATTGCAAGCCAAGGAACGATTGAAAACATCCTCAAACTCTCCCAAGCACCTTTGATGCACAGAATTTCCCAAACTTGACAGTTTTGAGCCAAAACTTCCCATCTTCATTTCCACTCGTGCGTTTTGTTTCTTAATCATCCAAACACCTTACATACATCATACACAAGTGATCCAAGTCCCTGTTTCAAGACTGTAACATCATCTTCATCAACTTCTATAACCAAAAAATAGAGCTTGCATCTTGACTTCTCTAGCACGATTCAAACACTCCCAGCATCAAGTAAGTATTGCATTAGCTTTATGGGAACTTGAGGAAGCAAGCCTGATCATCACAACTCCTTGAAAGCAGCTCAAACTCATTTCACGATTTCTAGTTTTGAGGTACATTTTTTGAACTTCTATCTTCTCATTTAGGCATTGTTAGGCTTGCATTTGTGAAGATAAAATGTAGACATCATTGCCCTGAAACTATACATGTCCATAAATTTCATTTATATTGATTGAGCTTAGAGAATTTTAGGTTTGAATCTCTGAAAATAATTAGGTCAGAATTTGGTACTTTTAGAAATTCTCATTCATCTTTGATTTATAGCTTATGATATTTATATGGTTGGATTCGTATGGAAAAATGGAGCAACTTTCATGTTTGCATATTTCATTTTTGTTGAGAAATGGTGAAGTTACAGATGTTCAGGTTGGAGGTTGAAGATAAAGTCACATTCAGGACATGACTTAAGTTATGTATTTTTTATTTCATCAATGTTACCGGATGTACAGCCACCCCAGTGGCAAAGGTAGCGCGCGTGTGTGTTAGAGGTCATGGGTTCAAGACCCAGCGCTACCTTTTGTTATATTTTTCAACATTTTTCATTCTTTTTTTGCTCCAGCTGCAGGCGCCTGGGCCTCATCAATGGGCCTTCCATTTTTTACTGCTTCTAACCCCTGCCTTACTGTTGCACACCTGACCCAATTATTTTCTTTTATCATTTCATTTTCTTTTCTTTTTTCTTATTTTATTTTCATTTTTCTTTATTATATTTTTATTACTATTATTATTATTATTATTATTATTATTTTTATTAATAAAAAATATTTAAAAAAAATTATTTATTATTTACACTTATTTATTTGATTTTCTTATAAAACAAAAAGAACCAAAACATTTTTATAATAAATTAATTTCTTTTTTCTTAAATAATTAATATTTAGATTTAGGTTTAATTATTATTTTATTTTATTTTAAATTAAAATAAACTTAGAATTTAGGTTTCTTTTAATTATTTAATTTTCATATTATTATTATTAATTTAAAACCTTTCACAAAAAACCCTAAAAAATACTTTTTAACCTAATTTCTTTTCTTAATTAATTTAGGTTTAATTTTACCTTTAATTAATTATTTTTCCTTTTTAGTAATTAGCTTAAAACCCTTAACAAAAACCAAACAAAAATCATTTCCTTTCCATTCATTGCACATTTATTCAATTCTTGTATATTATTCAATATGGTTGTAATAAATAATTAGGTTTAATTTTCTTGCAAAATCTCCATTTGTAAATTTGTATACCCCCTCCCCTAATGATGTAATAGCGTAGTAATTTTACTTTCCGCAATTTATAGCTTCGTATAAATGTTAGTAATTAGGGTTTGTATGGAAAGACTAAAACCAACAAGTAGCAAACCCTAATTCAAGATAAACAATACATGTAAATCCAACACACTTGCACACTTACACCCTTAGGGTAATTCCACTTTGTTGCCTTACAAAAATGGCCATGTTATGCACGTTGGGTATCTTAGAAAAATCAATCCAAAAAAACAAGATCATAGTCCCTCGATGACGCTATCAATGTTGCCTTTCAAAATGATCTTAGTCCCTCAAAAAGAAATGCTAAGATATCTCACAACATTGCTATCATGACTACACGATGACCCACGCATGTCCCTTTACATCCAAAGATAAGGCTTCTTACCAAATCAATGATAATATAGCAATATCAAAGGAAAGGAAAAATGAACAAAGACTTTTGAGTAGGTAAATTGTTCCTAGTTGCTTGCTCACTTTCAAATCAAACATCCTCGCTTATTTCCAAAACAAACACCAAACACTTTCAAAACACTTTCCAAACATGAAATATTTTCAAAAGCCAAACACTTTGTATAGGTTTTTACGAACGAGAACTATTACAAAGTTTGCCTAAACGAATGCGCCTTTTCAAAATACTTTCAAAAACCACACAAAGCACATTTTCAAACAAAAGCAAGTGATCTAGCAAGCAACTAAGATCCCATAGATAACTATGGATGAAAAGGGTTCTAACACCTTCCCTTTTCATAATCTACCCCCCGAACTCAAGAAATAATCTCAAAGGTCTTTCCTGTTATTTTCCACCTTTCCTTTTGGATAAAAGAAAAGTCAGTGGAGACTCTTGCTAACCGCAACATTTGCGATAAAACGCAAAACACCCAAGTCAGTTCTCCCGCCGTATCACAGAACTGGCGACTCTACTGGGGAAAAACTTAAAAGTGGGGTTACCTTAGGGCTAGATCACCTTTATTTGCTTTCATTGTTTGACTTGTTTGCTTTACATTTTGGTTCCTTGTTTGGGCTTGTTTTAAATCCTCTACCCGGAATTGGGATACCTTATAGGTAAGTAGCAATACATTGTGGAAACTGTGCGGGGTATACCGACATGGTCTAAACAATAGCTATGTTAGTGTGACACATTTGTGGGTACCGGTAGCCCTTGAGTAGTCAAGGAGAATACGGGGCCGTTGTGTGGTGTCATGAAGCACTAACTGTCTTTTAGAACCTTTACTTGACTAACTTGGCCATTAGGACATAGTGAGATAACCGGTTTTGGTGCAGTCCGAAGTTGGTTGATACTCGATACTACACTCATTTAGGTTTGACTTCTCGGGATATTTCGTTCGCCGTGAAACAAGCTTGCACTAAAACAATACCCGAGAAGACAGATCAGTGATATTGAGATCCCTTAGAACCCGGTTACTATTTCTAGGACAAGTTTGAGCCAACTAAACTTCAAGAGGGTACTTACCTATAAGACTCCATGCAAGCCTAAACCTAAGGAATTATTTGCCTTGTTTGTATATATTTACTTGTACATAACATCATAAACATCATAACATCATACTCATTCTCACTAACCATTTTAAGGATTTTTGGGATTTATCTTTGTTCTGTTTTGTAGGACATGGCTTCTATCCGCGGGAATAATATCCAAGTCAATATCATGAGAATTCCTCCTCAACTCAAAGAGTTAGCATTAAGGGTCCCTGAAAATTCTTCATTCACCAAAAGACATGGTTGCCTCCTAAACTTGGTTACCTCCAACACTGATGAATATATGATGAAGGTGCTTTTCCAATTCTTTGATCCTCTACACCATTGCTTTAATTTTCCCGATTATCAACTTGTGCCTACTCTAGAAGAATTCTCCCAACTCTTGAGGATTCTCATTCTCAATCAAGTACCCTTCAACAGTACGGAAAGAGATCCAAAACCTGAAGAGATTTCCCAAGCATTACACTTGCAACAATATGATATCACAACTAATTGGGAAACAAGGAGTGGTGTCAAAGGTTTCTTAGCCAAGTTCTTGTTCGAGAAAGCTCAACATTGTTGGAAAATCTTTGGACTTACAAGCTTTTGAAGAAATCTTGGACCTTCTCATCTATGGGATGATTTTGTTTCCAAACCCTGACCAACTTATAGATGTAAATGCTGTCAAAATCTTCATGTCTCGCAATCCAATAACTACTTTGTTGGGAGATATCCTATATTCTTTTCACTCTCGCACTATGAGGAAGATAGGGATCCTCCTGCGTTGCACTCCTCTCTTGTAAAGATGGTTTATTTCTCATCTTTCTCGATCTGTGTTGAATAATGAGCAAGGATTGAGGTGGTCCCATAGGCTGATGATGCTCAGACATTCAGATGTTCATTGGTGGTCTTGATCCTTGGAAATGTTACTATGATCGACCATTGTGGGGAATTCCCTAATGTCCATTTGCTTGGCATTAGAGGAGGTATCACTTACAACCCTTTCTTAGCCTTACGGCAATTTGGTTATGCCCGGAGGGATGGTCCACGTGAGATGCTCGTCCAAGGAGTGGTATTCGACTATCAGAGCAACAATCAAAGCTACCGTCAAAGGTTTATACGAGCTTGGAGGATGGTAAGCAAAATGAATAGTAAGATGTTGATATACAAGAATTCCATTCCCCTTGAGCCTTACCTTAGGTGGGCATGAGCTCGTGCTCGGAAACTTGTGATTCCTTATCCCTCCATCTTACCAGTTATCATGGAACCTGTGGTTGAAGGAGATGTTCCATACATTATCCTCCATCCCGACATGCCTACTTCTCTCGAAGACTTGCAAAAGGGTTGGATTCAGATGAAGGAAGAACGAGATACTTTCGAAGCTCAATTCTACACTAGTCAGAAGAGGGTCTTGGAGCTTACAAAGCAGCTACAAGAAGAGAAAAGTGTGAACGCCTATCTTGGGCCAAAGAGGATGCATTCAGTCTTTTTATCTTAGAGAGTTATTTTGTAAGCCCAAGAGGCATGTTGTAATCCTTTTGAACTAATTAATTAAAATTAATGTTTGTTCGCTCTTTGTTCTATACAAAATTAAATTTGATAAATCATTGAGATCATTTGCATATACATCTTCCATGCATCATAACATGACAGGTTTTCACACAACAGGTTTCCTTATCTTTATGTTGTTTATTTAAGCAAGATGGATCTAGAGAAAACAGTGAAGGATCTTTAGGCACAAAACTCTCAATTCCAAGAGACTCTACTGGCCCTAGCAAAGGGGCAACAAGATATGATGGCATTGTTGGCGGCCAAGAAGAAGCCCAAGAGGAAAGCTCTGGTCAATATTGGTAGAAGGTTCAAGGAGTCGGTTCGTCAAATCCCGATAGTGGAAGACTCATCTGAGAAAGATGAGAATCAGATTGGAGAAGCTAAGAGTACCCAGGATGGGTGCATCAACGGTCAAGTGTCTGATGATGATTATTTCGATGAGAAGTATCCACACGCCGATGTCAAGTATAAGCAGTTAGAAGACAGATTGAAGGTCGTTGAAATCCAAGCCGTCCACGGTTTAGATTTTAAAGATTTGGGTTTGATCTCTGGGGTTGTTATTCCCCACAAAATCAAAATACCAGTCTTTGCAAAGTACGATGGAATTTCATGTCCAAAACTTCACCTGAAATCTTATGTGCACAAGATACAGACGTTGTTGGCTCCCAAATTCGACACCTATTGTATTCGGTCTTTTGGACCAAGCAACTGGAATGAACTAAATCAAGAGGTATGATTTGACACATGAGATAACTTAGAAAAAAGGATCTAAGTTATGATAAGAATCTTCGACCAAGGGTTCATTCGACTAGAGCAGATTTGTGTTGCTCGATTGAAGGAAAGTGTTCACGCTTTGGCACATGGATCGAAGACCATTTGAAATTTGAATTATTGGAGGGAAAAGTAGTTTTCATCAGCGTCTAAGGAAAGGCAACGTGGCAAGAAGCTATAGGTCGAGAGGCATGCAGAAGACACTTGTCTTCATCCTAGCGCAGAATGTCCCCTCGACGGTTATCTACTTTTAGTATAAATTAAGAAGCTTGTGTGATTTTTAGGGGTGTTCAACTTATTATACTAAATCTCTCAAATATTATCCAAGTAACTACTGCGTGAGAAAGGATAAAAGCGGAGCAATATACGTTAGAAACACCTTTTTTACTTAATGAAAGTTTTTTTACATTAATTTACCATTATCCTGCAAAGTCATCTTTTTACTTCTTTTACTTGCATTTTTATGCTTTTGCTTACTGTTCAACAATCTCAAACATCCTTCCTCTGGGTCAAACGTGCGTTCTTCCTTCTTACTCATTTTACATAAAGATTAGCATATGTTCTGGGATTAGTTTGGTCGATCCTGTAAGTAAACCGAAAACCTTACCTTTTTGGAGATCAGCGGTTGTTTACCAAAAACAACGGTAAACAAATTGGCACACCTGGTGGGACGTTGCTAGTTTTCTATGTTATTGTGTTTTTTCCTGTACAGTTATAACATTGCATGTTATTAAGAAGTGGTAGAGTAACCAACAAATATACTGTTAGGAAAGAAAACGGAGAGAGTAGTATGGCTAACCAGCCAAACCATGGAGAAATACCTCCACCGATCACAGGAGCAGCAGTTACTACTGTTGTCGAAGGGAATATCCTAACTTCTGTTAGATCTATACCAGTGTTAACCATGAATCAAACTGGACCCTTACTTACGTATGTGGGTCCAAGAGGCCCTTTGGGAACACCCCCATCAAGGATAAACCTAGGGTCTCGATCAACTGTACCCCCAGGCTTTTTGACAACCTGGATGGGTCGAGAACAGCCATATGGCATGCCAACTACTGAAATGGCTAGCCTTATGAATGTTGCGTCCACCTTTTCAGAACCTTTGGTGAATGCAACATCACCATTACAGGGATCTGGAACCAGTAGAAACCAATTTTTGGGAGGGCCATCTCACATGATACCAAGCCTCACAAATACTTCGACGGCAATTTTAAGGCAACAAATGGACGAAAATAATCATGAAATGGTACAAATGTTAGCATAAACTCTAAGTACAGTGCTAAATCCCCTCATTCAGACTGCTACACAGTCGAATCAACAGATGACGGTGCAAATGACGCGCATGGCCGAATTCTTTGGGGTACCCCAAGTTGCTCAACTACCCCAAGTTGTTCGACAACCCCAAAGGGTACCAATAAGATTAAATCAAGGAGTAACTATGGAAGAAGATGTGACCGTTAATCCAAACCCCCAAATTCCAAGGGTAGAAGTAGAACAACCAAGAATAGAGATACCTCAAAACCATCGAGAAATCGATCAAGGCGTTATTCTGGCTAATAGAAACCAAAACGCCGATGAATTAATACAACAAGTTCGACACCAGAACTATGGGGCGGATAATAATTTAACCTCTATGATCGAGAGAATCATGCTTCAAAACGGGATGAATGTTGGTTTTCACATACCAAACTTTACATCCCCATTGTCAGAGTATATTCTACAAACGGACTTACCACCTAGGGGGAAAGTCCCAAAATTCACTAAATTTTCCGGGGATACGACAGAGTTGACTATCGAACATGTGGCCAGATATTTAATAGAGGCTGGCGAGATAGAAAACAATGAGAACCTTAGAATCAAATATTCCCAAGTTCCTTAACTAAAAATGCTTTCACTTGGTTCACTACCCTCCCAGCAAATTCGATCCACAACTGGAACCAATTGGAAAGATTGTTCCATGAACAATTTTACATGGGTCAAACAAAGATAAGTCTAAAAGAATTGGCTAGTGTAAAAAGAAGGTTCACAGAGCCAGTTGATGAATATTTAAATAGATTTCGATTACTCAAAGCCAGATGCTTTACCCAAGTGCCTGAGCATGAATTAGTTGAAATAGCAGCAGGTGGCCTGGATTATTCGATTAGGAAAAAGTTGGATACACAATACCTAAGGGATATGGCCCAACTTGCTGATAGGGTTCGACAAGTAGAACGCCTTAAAGTTGAAAAGGCTAAAACTGCCAAAACTCTTCGATGAGAAAGGGTAGCTTATGTCGAAATGGATGATGACGATCCGGAGACATACAACGATCTTATAGATATCGAAGAAGGCGAAATTGATTTAGCTGAATTAAAACAAGGACCACCATATTCTTGTAAATTGTTGGTGCCATCAAATGGGAAAAATCCTGTGGAACCTGAGAAAAGCAGTGATAAATTTCCTAAGAAAACTTATAGCTTCGACATATCCAAGTGTGACGAAATATTCGATCTATTAGTTAAAGATGGACAGATGATAGTGCCCCCAGGGGCTAAATTGCCTCCTTTAGAACAGAGAAAAAAAAGAGGTTTTTGTAAATATCATAATTTTTTGGGACATAAAACCTCACAATGTTTCCTTTTCAGGGATCTCGTTCAACATACACTGAAGGAAGGAAGGCTGAAATTTGCTGATAAACCAGCAATGAAAATCGACACAAACCCACTGCAGGAAGAGGCTCATTATGCCGAACCAGTTGGCATTCATATGGTGGAAGTGTCTGAAGATTTCATCACAAAACCCATCTTCGGAAGTTTCACTGGGAACATCTCCAAGAAAACAATTGAAGGGGTGAGAAAGGCCACTGAAGGCCTGGATTCGAAAAAGGAGGTTGACCAAGCGTCAAACAAGAAGGCTGCTGGTGGCCTGAAACTGATCAAAGGAGTTGCTGAAAGCTCCAGCAAAAGAACCACCACAGGTTCTTATTTGGCTGCTGCAAAGGGTTCGACAGAGGACTTGGAGGCCAAAATGCAAAAGATGAACTTGGCTGCCAAAAGCAACATGCAGGTTAATATGGTCGAAGTCTCTGGAGCCAAAGTTTCAGAGGAAACCCTTCGACAAGAGGAAGTAAACAAAACTGCATTCCCAAAGGAGGATGAAAATTTGGCAGATTTTTTGCATAGATGCCAAAAGAAGAAATCAGAAGTAATGTTATGCCCTAGGTGTAGCTCTATTTTTTATAAGAAGGCCGCTGAACACATACAGGTGATGCGGGCTGTAAAAGCAAAATAGGGCACCAATGCCCAACAAAGAATGGGTCCAGAAATTCGATTTGACCCCAGAAGAAGACATCAACAAAGACCCATGAATCAGGAAAGGAGGCCACCAACTTTCAGGCCTCCAACTAATGTGCCTACTGATACTTGGCTGAATACCATGGGAAGAAAACGAACAAATGAAGAAAGGTGGCAGACATTCGACGTACCAAGAGGTTCTTCTCTAGATTACAGAAAGGAGTACCATGCTTCTGCGTCGAACAAAATGACCCATGTGTCGAGCAATTATAAAGGAAAAAATCATATGTCTCGTTCACAGTGGAGAAGATTTCAAAGACGGTGAAAGGCTGAGAAAGAGGCAGTTGGACCTCATCCAGAAGTTAGCACTAATGTGCAGAAAAGACAAAGGAAGCCTCTGGAGAGAAATCCTATGCCCTGGGCAGAAGAGTGTGGGTCGAACGATGAAGACGACTCCGACTCTAGTGACAGTTTAGATATCATGGTTAACGTCATATTTGTGCTGCCCAAAGAATATAACCGTGAGGTTGAAGTCGAAGAGACTGATCTAATGGTTGAACAAGAACTGGCTAGACATAAGCCAATATGTTATTATATAATGAACAATGGATGCATGGAAGAATAAAACGCATTCTTTGAACCACCAACAGAGGCAATGAAAAGCCATCTGAAACCGCTATTCATTAGAGAAAAAGTTGGAGAGGTAACCATAAACAAAATTCTGGTTGATTGTGGGGCAACCATCAATATCATACCACAATTCATGCTGGAAAAGTTAGGCAAAGGAGATGCTGACATAAAGCCACACAACATGGTCTTATCCAACTATGAAGGGGGCATTGGAAATAAAATGGGTGTCCTTCAACTAGACCTCAAAGTGGGCTCAATCCTTCGACCCACCATGTTCATGGTTATTTCAGCAAAGCCCAACTACAATCTACTCCTTGGTCGAGAGTGGATACATGGCATTGGAGCAGTGCCATCTTCGATGCACCAAAGGGTCATAATGTGGCGCCCAGATGGCATTGTGGAGAACATTGAAGCAGACCAAAGTTATTACCTGGGTGAAATAAACAGTGTCGGAAAGAATGATTTTGACAGGAATTTGGCTCACATAGGGCCTTGTAACCCACCAGAATTTGATTTAACTTCAACTCCTAATGCGTTTTGCTCTCTATATCTACACTCCGATTATGGCTTCCAGTGGGATAGAGAATATTTATCCAACATAGACTTTGGAGGAGTCAGTGATATACGGCCAACAAGCTGGGCAGCGAGTTTGATGAGGATGACTGAGTCATCAACTCTCCAAAAGATTTCGGCTTATGTGGCCGAAAACAGAATGATAGCGGCCTTAGAGGCTGAAGTTAAATATGTGGCTTCCAAAGCCAATGAACAAGTCCTTTCAAAAAGACAGGGCCTGGGAAAGATTTCGACCCAGAGCCTCCCGACTTAGGAACGAAAGACTTTCTAGACCAGAGGTTAGACGCCATCTATGACGACGAACCTCTTGGTTTCGAAAAGGACCCGCTGGCAAACAATATCAGAATGTTGGCGCAAGATCCTCTAGAAGAGGTAAATTTAGGCGAAGGTCCTGTGAACAGGCCCACATACATAAGCACAAAAATGGATCCAGGACTCAAGATCAAAATGATCAAATTACTGAAAGAGTTCAAGGACTGCTTCGCGTGGGACTATGACGAGATGCCTGGTCTCGACAGAGGATTGGTCGAGCTGCAGTTACCAATAAAGCCTGGAAAGAAACCCGTTAAGCAGACTCCAAGACGATTTGCGCCAGAGATCTTATCAAAGATCAAAATGGAAGTCGAAAGGCTACTGAGGTGCAAGTTCATAAGAACGACCAGGTATGTCGAATGGATTGCAAATATTGTACCTGTTATAAAAAAACGGTACCTTGAGGGTATGCATCGATTTTAGAGATCTCAATGCTGCAACACCCAAAGATGAATATGCAATGCCAGTGGCAGAAATGCTTATGGATTCTGCCGCTGGTTTCGAATACATGAGTATGTTGGATGGCTACTCTGGATACAATCAAATCTTCATTGCTGAAGAAGATGTGTCGAAAACGGCCTTTCGTTGCCCTGGGGCTTTAGGCACCTATGAATGGGTAGTAATGCCTTTTGGCCTAAAGAATGCAGGGGCAACGTACCAAAGAGCCATGAATTAGATCTTCCATGATTTTATTGACACTTTCATGCAAATTTATATTGATGATATTGTTGTCAAATATGTTTCAGGGAAAGCCCATATGGATCATCTTCGACAGTCCTTTGAGAGGATGAGACACTATGGCCTGAAGATGAATCCTCTGAAGTGTGCTTTTGGTGTAAAAGCAGGAGATTTCTTAGGTTTTGTGGTCCACAAGAAAGGCATCGAGATAAATCAAAACAAGACCAAAGCTATCTTGCAGGCCAAAGCACCAACCAACAAAAAGGAATTGCAATCCTTACTAGGGAAGATAAATTTCCTAAGGAGATTTATATCCAACCTTAGCGGGAAAACGCAAGCCTTTTCGCCTTTACTTCGACTCAACAAAGGAGGGTTTGAATGGAGTGAAGAACATCAAGAGGCCTTCGACAAAATCAAAGAGTACCTCATTAAACCACCTATTCTGGTGCCTCCTTGTCGAAGTAGAAGTATGAGACTGTACATAGCTGCGTCTGATAAGACTTTAGGGAGCATGCTGGCTCAAGAGGATGAACATGGTGTCGAAAGTCCCATCTACTACCTTATTAGAGTTTTAAACGATGCAGAAACTAGATATAACGAAGTTGAAAAACTGTGTTTATGTCTGTATTTTTCATGTAGAAAACTTAAGCAATATATAAAGCCAGTTAATGTTTACGTTTCGTCTCATTTTGACTTTTTCAAGTATATGTTATCGAAACCCATTTTGCATAGTAGAATTGGCAAATGGGCGCTTGCATTAACTGAATATTCATTAACTTTTATGCCTCTTAAGGCTATGAAAGGCCAAGTGGTCGCAGACTTTATAGTTGACCACTCTATACAAGAAAGATCACTAAATTATTTGGAGATCGAACCATGGAAACTTTACTTTGATGGTTCTAGTTTTAAATATGGATTTGGGGTCGGAATCCTTATTATTTCTCCAAATAAAATTCCAACAACATTTAAGTACAAAATAGATGGGGATTGCTCCAATAATGAGGCTGAATAAGAAGCATTAATCGTAGGCCTGGAAATCTTGTTGGAATTGGGGGTAACTCAAGTCGAAATAATGGGAGACTCAGAGTTAGTCCTAAAACAAATTACGAAAGAATACAAATGCATAAAAGAAAACCTTATTATGTATTTCGTAATAGCCAGACGGTTATTAAAAAACTTTGAGGGAGTTAGCATTCGACACATACCCAGATTGGAAAATCAAGTAGCCAACGACTTGGCACAAATTGCTTCTGGGTATAAAGTTTCGAAAGAGAGGCTACAACAGGCAATCGAAGTTAGAGGAAGAGTAACTGCCACCAAGTTATCTCCATCAGATTTAAAAACCACAAAGTTAGGATACACTGATCATGAAAATTTTGAAATTTCGTTCATAGACAATCTAACAGAGCAAGATTGGAGAAAGCCTGTAGTGGACTATTTACAGAATCCAGCAGCTTCGACAGAACGAAAGATAAAATACAGAGCGTTGAGTTATGTGTTGATGGTAAATGAACTATTTAAGAAAACACCAGAAGGTAAACTTTTGAAATGCTTAAGTGAAACAGAAGCATATGTGGCTCTTTCCACCACACACGTTGGGGCATGTGGAGCACACCAAGTAGGCCAAAATATGAAATGGTTATTGTTTTGACAAGGTTTATATTGGCCCACTATGTTAAAGGATTGTGTTGAGTTTGCCAAAGGGTGTCAGGAATGCCAAAAGCATACAGGCATTCAACATTTGCCAGCAAACGAACTTCACTCGATTGTGAAACCTTGGCCTTTTAGGGGATGGGCCTTGGATTTCATTGGAGAAATTCGACCAGCATCTTCTAAAGGTCAGAAGTATATATTGGTGGGCATTGATTATTTTACTAAGTGGATCGAAGCGATTCCTTTAGTCAATGTAGACCAGGAGAATGTCATTGAATTCATTCAAAGGTACATCATGTATAGATTTGGAATCCCTGAAACAATAACTACAGACCAAGGGTCAGTCTTCACTGGTCGAAAAATGCAAGATTTCACTACAGAAATGGGATTTAAACTGTTAACGTCTACGCCTTATTATGCACAAGCTAATGTCCAGGTCGAAGCAGCAAACAAAGTAGTGATCAGTTTAATAAAGAAACATGTAGGAAAGAAACCCAGAAACTGACACAAGACACTAGATCAAGTCCTGTGGGCATGTCGAACTTGTCCAAAAGAAGCCACAGGGACAACACCATTTCGCCTAACCTATGGTCATGATGCAGTGTTACCAGTGGAGATTCACTTGCAAGCGACAAGGGTTCAGATACATCATGAAATCCCTTCTGAAGTCTACTGGAGCAAGATGTTGGATGAGCTAGTAGACTTAGACGAAGAAAGGTTGAAAGCTTTGGATCTTTTGAGGTTATAGAAGAAGCGAGTCGAGAAATCCTACAATCGAAGGGTAAAGTCCAAGACATTTCAGCCTGAAGATCTAGTTTGGAAAGTAATACTCCCAATGGATCGAAAAGACAGAAGCTTGGGAAAATGGTCCCCTAAGCGGGAAGGACCTTTTAAGATTGTGCAAATATTCTCAGGCGGAGCCTATGAGATCGAAGAATTAAGAGAAGATCAAAGACTCTTGAAGGTAAATGGTAAATACTTAAAAATTTATAGACCTGTGCTTCAAGAGATAAAAATAAATAATATATAAATCACTAATTATAAAGAATGCCAAAATGGAAACTTAAAAAAAATTCATTAAGAGTGCCAAAATGGCTCTGAAATCGTTACAGAAAGTGATTACATAATTGAGAGAAACAAGATTCAAAAGGGAAGGTTAGCTTTAATCTGAAGGTACTTAATCCTCTGCAACTCTAGCCGTCGATCACATAGAGCTTTCGATTGGTGAAGGGTTCCGAGCTTGGCATCCAGAGATTGAGCTCGATCGGCGTGTTTTAACCCTTCAGCCAATTCTTCTTGGCTTTCTGATTCATTGTTCACAGCAAGAAGCTCCTCTTTCTTTTTGTTGTTGGCAGCAATTTTTGCTTCCAACTCTGCAATCTTTGCTCTCAACTGAACATTGTCTTGATCAATTTCCTCGACCGCCTTTTGCCTGGCTTCCTGAGCCTTCAACAAGTCCTTTACTCTAGAAGCAGATTCAGTAGCAGCATGCCAAGCAGCAGCCACTTGACCATTGGCTTCTTCGATCTCACGATTGAGAATTCTTTGGCGGTTGTAATCCGCTGATACCTGATCAACAATAGAGAGTAAATCCAAGATTACACTGGCTACATCCGGAGGGGCAACAAGAAGATCGACAGCTTTTAAGATAGTCTTCAGAAAGGAAGGAGATGTTGGTTCCCCCTATAAAGTTAACATCAAATCTCTTTTAAAGACTTGTGCTTTAACCTTTTGAAGAGCCTCGTCGAGAGGGGAAGTCGAAGTGGATCTTCCAGATGCAGTCGAGGCACTGCGCTCAGAGGAACTCTCTCGACCCTCCAGAATTGCAGTCAGATAACCTAACGGATTTTGTTGCTTCAGTAAATCCAAGTCCTCTTTGGGTCTGGATCCCGTCGAAGGGATACTTTCGTTGGCTGTAATAACCACGTTGGCTATTGAGTTGGAATGGCTTCAGTGCCTGGAGAATTTTGGTTTCCTTCCGCAAAAACTTCTTCACCCTCAGCTTCTGGGATCTCTACATTTTCCCTCTCTGTTTCAGTTTCAACGCCAGGGATACCTTCCTCCTCAGTCTCTTGCACTTTGACCAGCGGGATCCAAATCTCCTCTTGGTTCCCTGCAGCTTCTTCTTCATTAGCCTCTTCTATGATTTCGTGTTGGGGTTCAGAAGTCTGATTTACTTCGTCAGCTGAACTTATAAAGGAGTCTTTCGCTGAAGAGGGCCTATAAGTAGGATCCCCTTCGCTATTCAAGAGAGTGACCAAACCCTCGGCATGAGCAGGAATTCGTGTGGAAGTGCCAAAAGTGTCCTGGAAAATAGAAAGAATTTGTTTCTTTTAGAATCTTCACAAAGCAAAAGCGAATGGAGGAATAAATAATAAGCAGTCGAAGTAAATACCTGGACTGGGATTTCGGCACCAGGACTAGAGTTGTCACTTTCGCTGGGATTGGTTAACCTAGCGATTACTTCCTGCTCAGTAGGTTCATTGATGATTACAAGGGGAAGCCTCCCAGCTGTAGTTTTAATCCTGATTTTTGGACGGGGTTCGATGGCAGGAGCTAGTTTTTTCAATCTTCGTCTCTGCAAAGGAACAGGAGGGGACTCCTCTTCTTCTTCATCGCTAGAGATTTGGATCTCTTGAACCTTCCGTTTTTTAGGGGTAGGTTTCTGAATACCCAGGAAATCAAGTCGAGGGGATCAATACCTATGTGAAATAAAACTAAGGGTAAAAAGGAAAAGGTAAATACCTTAGGAGAGGGGTTGACAGCAGAATCTCCCCCTTTTGTACTCTCAGCGGTTTTCTTCGAGGTGACCCTCTTGACAGCTAAAAAGAAGGCAAAACAGCTATAGTTAATTAAGTGTCGGAAAACAAATCTAAGACGAAAAGATAGAAAAAAGAATACCTTTCTTAACTCTGTCGAGAACCAGTTTGAACGCCTCACATAGATGGTGGGCGAAGTCCTTCTCATTGAAGAACTCTTCGTCATAATACTGTTTCCACCATGCCTCGAAAGTGACGGAACTCAGAAAATGAAGGTTAAAATCGAACATGGTCAGTATAGTCCGACCAAAATACCTACCAATATGCTTGGTAGCGGCATCCTCTGAGTAATCTGCATTGTAAAAAAGTAGAAGCTTCTCTCGAGGGTAAATAGGCGAAGGAAGCGATTGAGCAATGCCAAACTGTCGAGAGACAAGATTTGGTTGATAAGCAATTAAGCTCAATTGGTTCTTCGAGCTCTTAAACCTTAAAGGTATGATCCTGGGACGCAGAAACGATTCCCACATGCTCACGAACTCATCAGTCACGTCATCCTCCACATCCGAAGGGTATGGTCTGGTGAACCATTCCGAGCCAACTTTTCGACTGGAAAAGGGAGCCATAGTCGAAACAAAGCTCTTTCGCTCCGCAAACATCATTACGAAGCTTGTAAAGGCCTTTTGAAACGGTTGGCCTTTATCAGTGGGAGTTAGCAATGCAAGCCTGGTGCCTTCGACTCTCCTATTCAAGATTTCAGGAGCTTCTTCGTTAATCTTGTTCTTTTGGGGGAGGAAAGATTCGAAGGTGGCGTTAAGCCACAGTTGCAGAAGCCAAAAGGGACCAGATAGCAGCAAGCTTCCCCCGTCTCCTAGAACCTTAAGTTGAGTCACACCATTACTGATGGACTCATATAAGTTGGCCAGAATTAGTTCGGCCAAGAAAAGAGGGTATTTGTGATGGAGCTGCGTTGCAAGCGTCAACATCTTCTTCGTCACCTGTAGTGATTTAGTACAGAAAACAAAATGAGACAGCCACATGGCCAAGAAGGCTATGTGCTCCACCTCTGACACGGTACTTGAGGCTTTGTTATGAAAATGGTTTATGAAGGTGGTGTAAGTGGGTTTTGTAGCAGCAAACCCAATAGGATCCTCAGACAAGTCTTCAGGGTCGAAATAGTCACCAGTGGGTCGAAGACTAGTGATGGCAGCTATGTCGAATAAAGTGGGAGTCATCATCCCACAAGGAAGATGAAAAGTGAAATGTGCGCTATCCCAAAAGTACAATGAAGATATCAGCATAAGAGGACAGTAAGGCAATCCTGTCTTCGAGAGCATCACTAAGTCATAAATACCCATCTCCTTCTAGACAGAAGCTTGCACCCTCTCCATTTTATTCAACTAGTCGGAGTATTCATAAGAAAGGTTAGGGCTTGATCGAAAGACTCGATTCCCTTTGTTCATGAACTTGAGGTTGATATCATCTGTAGTTTGAGGATGTTGCTGGTTAGCCGGTGTAGCGTCTTTAGGGTCCGCCCTAGGTTTTTTCGCGCAACCTATGGGTCTAAGCCTTGGGTGAGTTGGAAAGAAGGCGTGGTTTTTCAAGGGGTTTTCGACGCATGAAGACAACGGGCCAGATATAGCGTACATTTTTTCATCGTATCTCATGGGAATGAGAAGCTGAGAATCATATTCTTCTCGACATTCTTTTGTCATAGGTTCAGCAATGTACCTGTTAGTCGAGGAAGAAGGAGGGTTGGTGGAAAATATCTCTGGTGGTTTCTGGACAGCATTAGCGTTTTTTGATTGAGGATTGTTGGGTGCATTTGAGAGGAAAGCCATTGTTGAGATATTGAGAGAAAAAACGAAGTAGACAATACAATGTTGTAAGAAAGCAAGGGTTTGGAAATGCTGAAAGTGGTAAAAGTTCCCAATAGAAAGGTTTGGGAGTATTTATAACCTTCAGGAGAAGGAGATGTCTCGTCAAGGGCATTTAATTTTTCGCAGGTAGTGGGGCACGTGGCAAGGCATGAAACGGTTACCATGCAGGCATTGGGAAACGTTGGGACATGCTTGCCTAGATTATAGGAATATGGTCATCATGGCAAGCGTGGTAACGGCAGTTTTGAAGAGACATCTTGGAGAAAAAGTAATGATGGTTTTGCCAAGTATAGCAGCTGTTAGAAGGCGAAGAGCACACGTCAAGTCTTGGTGGACAATTGGGACGACAGGTGTCGAATGGGAAGTTCAAAGAATGGCTATTTCTTTGAGCGTCGAAATAGACATTCTTGGGGGGCAATTTGTTGGCTCCCAAATTCGACACCTACTGTATTTGGTCTTTTGGACCAAGCAACTGGAATGAACTAAATCAAGAGGTATGATTCGAAACATGAGATAACTTAGAAAAAAGGATCTAAGTTATGATAAGAATCTTAGACTAAGGGTTCATTCGACTGGAGCAGATTTGTGTTGCTCGACTGAAGGAAAGTGTTCACGCTTTGGCACATGGATCGAAGACCATTTGAAATTTGAATTATTGGAGGGAAAAGTAGTTTTCATCAGAGTCTAAGGAAAGGTAACGTGGCAAGAAGCTATGGGTCGAGAGGCATGCAGAAGACACTTGTCTTCATCCTAGCGCAGAATGTCCCCTCGACGGTTATCTACTTTTAGTATAAATTAAGAAGCTTGTGTGATTTTTAGGGGTGTTCAACTTATTGTACTAAATCTCTCAAATATTATCCAAGTAACTACTGCGTGAGAAAGGATAAAAGCGGAGCAATGTACGTTAGAAACACCTTTTTTACTTAATGAAAGTTTTTTTACATTACTTTACCATTATCCTGCAAAGTCATCTTTTTACTTCTTTTACTTGCATTTTTATGCTTTTGCTTACTGTTCAACAATCTCAAACATCCTTCCTCTGGGTCGAACGTGCGTTCTTCCTTCTTACTCATTTTACATAAAGATTAGCATATGTTCTGGGATTATTTTGGTCGATCCCGTAAGTAAACCGAAAACCTTACCTTTTTGGAGATCAGTGGTTGTTTACCAAACAAAACGGTAAACAGACGCACACTGCTGATAAGAAACTCTGGGTTCACTTTTTCCAAGAAAGCTTGGTCGGAACACTACTAGAGTGCTTCTACCAGTTGGATGGCTCCCATATCAATACATGGGAGGATTTAGCCACCGCATTCTACCACCAATACCAGTATAACACCGACTTGGCGCCAACAAGAGTTCAATTACAAGATATGACAATGGGGAAGAATGAAGGATTTAAAGAATACGCACAAAAGTGGAGAGACCTGGCCAGAAGGGTTTAACCACCTTTGACTGATAGGGAGCATATTGATAGGTTTATGGGCACTTTATCTGGTCCGTTCTTTAATTTATTAGTTGGCTGCTCTTCTTCTGGTTTCATCGAGCTAATCTTAACCGGTGAAAGAGTTGAAAGTGGCATTAAAAGCGGGAAGATTTCCATGGCATCTACCTCCACTTTCAATCCGGTAAAGAAACCTTTTTCTGCAAAGAAAGAAATCAATGTTGTGTACAAGGCTAGGGCCCGTGCCAAGAAGAGTGACCATCCGTCTGTTAATGGTGTCTGAATCTCCAATCCAACTCCTACTCCAAGACCATCTGCTAATCATCTACGTTTTGAAACTCCGAGAAGACAATTTACGAGGATAGGAATGTCACTATCCCAAGCCTTACAACACTTACTAAAGGCTAATTTGGTGACATTACACGATCCTCCTGCCAATCCAGATACCTCTTCACCAAAGTATAATCTGAACGCCAAATATGCTTACCACTCAAGTATCCTCGGGCATGAGACTGACCAATGTTGGGCCTTGAAGAATAAAATTCAGGATTTGATCGATAACAAGACTATTGAATTTGATCCTCCTCCAACTCCAAAAGTAATCAACGCACCTATGCCGAACCATGGCAAGGGTGTCAATGTTGTTGAAGATACAATTTTTGTTGCCTCTGTCGAAGACTTGACTACTCCATTGAACATCATCAAAAAGAATCTGTTGAAAGTCGGGATTTTCTCGGGCTGTTTGAAGGATTGTGTTTGCTGTACCAAACAACTCAATGGATGCGAAGGGCTAAAGGAAGGAATTCAACGCCTGATAGATATCCACGATATCCTATTTGAGAGGACTCCGCTTACCAAAAGTTTGAATAATAAATGTGAAGATATCTCCATTATAACCATCTCAAACAAGCCTCTTAGGATCTCCTCGAAAGGTCCTATAAGGATTTCAAATGAACCAACTATTGCTCCCTTAATAATTACCAATCCCGGACCAATTCCCTACTCTTCAAACAAGGCAGTGCCATGGAACTATGGCGCTGAGGTATTTTACCATGGGATAAAACAATACGCTTGGATCGAAGAAGACAAAGCTGATGATGTTGGCAACATAAGTGGATCAAGTAAGGTATCCCGAACTGGGAGAATCTTTTCACCCAATATCTCACCACCAGTTGTTACAAAGGCGCCTGTCCGCATCACTGCTACTAAGCCAAGTACTGATACAAGAGGGAAGGAGAAAGTTGTTGAGCTAGTCGTGACATAAATACTTGCAAAGGACATTGCTGATGGAGAACCTTCCGCTCGTGAGATGGATGAGATCTTGAAAATAATAAAAAGGAGCGATTTCAAGATTGTGAAACAGTTGGGGAAAACCCCTTCTAATATTTATATGTTGTCGTTGCTACTCTGTTCTGATGCCCATGCTCAAACATTAATCAAATTATTGAAAAAGGCTCATGTCCCTCATGAGACCACAACGGACCAGTTTGAGAATTGTGTGGCGAGCTTGACGGCTGATAATGGTTTGGGGTTCTCAAATGCCGATCTAACACCACTTAGGAAGAATCACAATAAAGCTCTACATGTTTCTGTCGAGTGCAAAGGAACAACCCTAGCATATGTTCTGGTCGACACCGGTTCTTCTTTAAACGTGTTACCCAAGAGGGCGTTAGACCGTTTGAACTGTAAAGGTTTAGTCTTGAAACCAAGTGATATCATTGTGAGAGCTTTCGACGGGTCAAAAAGGACAATTCATGGTGAGGTAGATATTCCAATCAAGGTGGGCTCACAAATTTTCAATTCCACCTTCTACATCATGGATATCCGTTCTTCCTATTCTTGTCTGTTGGGTCGCCCTTGGATCCATAAAGTTGGGGCAGTAACGTCAACTCTCCATCAAAAACTCAAATATCCGGTCAAGGGAAGAATTGACAACGTCTGTAGGGAGGAGGAGTTTATGGTGAGCCACCTTAACTCTTTCATATACATGGAAATGGATGGATAGTTCATAGAGACTCCGTGTCAAGCCTTTGAAGTTGTGCCACCAATCATTGCTACTACCAAATGTTCCTCTGATGTGTCCAAACCTGTTAAGGTCGTGCCGAAGATGGTTTCGGTCAAAGATGCTCGTGCTGTAATTGAAGAGGGGAGTTGTGATACTTGGGGGAAACTCCTCGATATACCATTCAAAGTGGACAAGTTTGGTTCGGGTTTCGCCGTCAAGGCTCAGAAGGAAGTGAGGTGTGCTTGTGCAGGAAAGCCACCTCTCCGTATTGGAAGACACGAGGTTAACGTTGTGGGTGATTCGGATGATGAAGCTGCATTTGAAGATTGGGTGTATCCAACTACAACGGAGCTAAAGAATTGGCATGCAAAGGACTTCGTTCGCATCTCCTTCATTGAGGAGTAATCTACTTGTTTATTGCTTTTTATTGAATTCAAGAACATTTTGTCTATAATATTTAAACAATGACTTTTAAGACATGTGCTTGGCTCGGGGCACTATGGTTCAATTTTCAAGGGTTTTATTTATGTCCATCTAATCATATGATCATTCAATACAAACCATTGGACTCTTTTGCATTCAAATCTTTGTGTTCATTGTCTTTATTTTCCTTCAAATACATTTTTCAAAATAGCCATGTATCTTACATTCACACACACACACACTCTTGCAGGTCCTCATCCACTCTGGATCTTATTGCAAATGACTCTACTATTGCCGACTATGACTTCGAATGTCCAGTTAACCAAGCCGAAGACGAAGGCGAGGAAGATTGTGAAATACCAGAAGAATTAGCCAGACTTCTATTACAAGAGTATTCAGCCACACGAAGAGTCAATCGAAGTCATCAATCTGGGTACTGAGACAAACAAGAAGGAAATCAAGATCGGCACTAACTTGGAAAGCAGTGTCAAGAGCAGGTTGGTTCAGATGTTGCATGATTATGTGGAAGTATTTTCTTGGTCTTATGAAGATATTCCAAGGTTGGATACCGACATCGTAGTTCATCGTCTGCCGACAAAAGAAGATTATCCTCTTGTTAAACAGAATGTTCGCCGCATGAGGCCTGACATGTCTGAAAAGATAAAAGCTGAAGTGATGAAACAATTTGACGCATGGTTCCTAGCTGTGACATCTTATCCCCAATGGGTTACAAATGTGGTTCCAGTACCGAAGAAAGACGGAAAAGTTCGCATGTATGTAGATTATAGGGACCTGAATAGGGCAAGCCCCAAGGATGACTTCCCTCTACCTCACATTGATGTCTTAGTTGATAATACTGCTCAACATAAAGTCTTCTCTTTCATGGATGGTTTCTCCGGCTATAATCAGATAAGGATGGCTCCCGAAGACATGGAGAAGACAACTTTAGTTACGCAATGGGGGACCTTTTTCTACAAGGTCATGCCGTTCAGATTGAAGAATGCAGGGGAAACATATCAAAGAACTATGGTAGCTTTGTTTCATGACATGATTCATCATGAAATAGAGGTATATGTGGATGATATGATTACCATATCACTAACTGAAGAGGAACATCTCGATCACCTATACAAGCTATTCGAGAGGCTGAAAAAGTACAAGCTGAGGTTGAATCCAAATGAGTGCACATTTGGAGTATAATCTGGAAAGCTTCTAGGTTTTATTGTTAGTAATAAAGACATTGAAGTTGATCCTGCCAAGGTAAAGGCCATCCAAGAAATTCCAATTCCTCATTCTGAAAAGGAAGTTAGAGGATTCTTGGGTCGTCTTAATTACATTGCTCGCTTCATATCTCACTTGACTGCTACTTGTGAGCCAATCTTCAAACTCTTGAAGAAAGATCAGGTAGTCAGATGGAATGATGAATGCCAAGCTGCCTTCGACAAAATCAAAGAATATATCCAAGAACATCCTATTCTCATGCCTCTAGTTGAAGGAAGACCCTTGATCATTTATTTGACAGTACTAGAGAACTCTATGGGGTGTGTTTTGGGCCAACATGACGAGTATGGCCGAAAAGAGCATGCTATTTATTACCTGAGCAAAAAGTTTACTGACTGTGAAACCAGATATTCACTGCTCAAGAAAACTTGCTACGCTATGGTATGGGCTACTCTCCGGCTAAGACAGTATATGTTGACTCATACCACTTGGTTGATTTCTAAGATGGACCCAATCAAGTACATCTTCGAGAAACCTGCTCTTTCCGGACGGAAAGCAAGATGGCAAATGATATTGACTGAGTACGACATTCAATACATGACGCAAAAGACCATCAAAGGAAGCATATTAGAAGATCATTTGGCCCATCAAGTTGTGGATGATTATCAGTCTATGAACTTTGACTTCCCAGATGAGAACATCATGCTGGTGACTGACTGTGCGAAACCTGGACCGTATGACGGACCTAAACAAGGATCCCGATGGACTATGGTCTTCAATGGGGCTTCCAACGCCTTAGGTAACTAAATTGGTACTGTGATCATCTCACCTGAAGGTTTCCACACTCCTTTCACTGTCAGACTATGCTTCAATAGCACGAACAATATGGTCGAGTACGAAGCGTGCATTTTGGGTCTGAAAGCTGCCATTGATTTGAGGATCAAGCATTTGGATGTGTTTGGGGATTCCGCTCTAGTGATCAGCCAAGTAAAAGGAGATTGGGACACTAAGCACCCTAATCTCATCCCTTACAAGGAACTTGTGCTATCTCTGCTTCCTTACTTTGAATAGATCACCTTTGAGCACTTCCTGAGGGAAGAAAACCAGTTGGCTGATGCTTTGGAAACCATGTCTTGCATGTTCAAGGTCAGATGGGACAATGAAGCCCCTATGATTACCATTGAGAGATTCAACGAACCTGCACACTGATGTGAGCTTGATACTGACACAGAAAAGCCATGGTAACATGAGGTGAAGAGGTATCTTGAAGCACAAGAGTATATCGAGGGAGCATCCATCAATGACAGAAAGTTCTTTTGAAGATTTTCAGCCAAATTCTTTCTAAGTAACGGAATTTTGTACAAGCGCAACCATGATTCTACTCTACTCTGATGTGTGGACAAGAAGGAGGCAGAGGAAATTATAGAAGACATACACAATGCTCTTTTTGGGACTCACTCAAGCGGACATACGATGGCCAAGAAGATCCTGAGAGCTGGTTACTATTGGTCAACGATGGAGACTGATTGCCATCAACACTCTAGGACTTGCCACAAATTCCAAATCTATGCTGACAAGGTCCATGTGCCTCTTATCCCTCTGAATGTCATGATCGCTCTGTGGCCATTTGCAATGTGGGGCATTGATATGATTGGAGAGATCAAGCCCACTGCTTCCAATGGGCATCGCTTCATTCTGGTCGCTATTGATTATTTCACCAAGTGGGTCGAAGTCGCCATTTTTGCCTCAGTCACAAAGAGTGTGGTAGCCAGATTCATCAAACATAACCTCATATGCCGTTATAGCATCCCCGAAAGGATCGTCACTGACAATGGGACTAACCTCGACAATGCTATGATTACCGAACTTTGCACTCAGTTCAAAATCAAGCATCACAATTCTTCTCCATATAGACCTAAAATGAATTGCGCAATTGAAGTGGCCAACAAAAACATTAAGAAGATTGTGCAGAAGATGGTAGTAACCTATAAGGACTGGCATGAGATGTTACCGTTTGCTCTACATGGTTATCGTACTTTAGCGAGGACATCAACTGTGGTAACTCCCTTTTCTTTAGTCTATGGCATGGAAGCTGTTTTGCCAGTGGAAGTTCAGATTCCTGCACTAAGGATTATGATTGAAGCAGGCTTAGGCGAAGACGAGTGGATTCAGACAAGATTGGATCAGTTAAACTTAATCGATGAAAAGTGACTTGCTGTTGTTTGTCATGGTCAGATGTACTAAAAATGTATGATCAAGGCTTTCAACAAAAAGATCAAGCTTCGAGTATATCAAGCTGGTGACTTGGTGATAAAGCGCATCATTTTTCCACAAGGCGACCCCAGAGGCAAATGGACTCCCACCTACGAAGGTCCATTTGTTGTCAAGAGAGTGTTCTCTGGCAGTGCAATGATGCTGACTACCATGGATGTTAAAGACTTCCCACATCCTATAAACGTGGACATAGTTAAAAAATACTACGCATAAAGGACCCGCTAGGTTGACACACCTAGGCAAAATAAGGGCATCCTGGCAAACCAAAAGGTTTGGGAAAAATTTAGGGATATATGCAAAAGATTGTACACCCGGCAAGTTGAAAACCCGAAAGGGAAACTTGGGCAAAAATGGGTATCCTGGTGGGCTGAAAACCCGAAAGGGCGGTCCAGGCAAAAGTTAAGGATTGAAAGTGTATGACTATGTCCCGTGGAATCACCATTGTCAACTTTATCACCAAGGTCCAAGTTCAAACGGTCCAAGATCAATCCAATCAACTTCTATCAACGGCAAGGGACATTCGAAGACATTGGGGCAATAGTAGAGTTGGAATGCAATGAGATCATTTACACATGGCTATTTGTTTTTGTTTTCAAATTTTTGTTTTCCTTTCGAAGATTTTCTCCTACTAGGATCTCCGTCTCTTTGTACAAAAACACATATTCATGGGAAAAATATCAATACAAATATACTTTGAAGTGCAAACTTTCTGTCTTTATTTTGAACTCAAACTTTTCCAATGACTAAAATTGAACGAACATATGCATATGAACATAATTAAAACTATTTGGCACATGTGTCCTGCTAAATAGTAACAAGCATCTATTTAATGTATATGGAATATCCCCACAGAGTTATTTCATTAACATTATCCCTACAAGGACCGGCTACGATAAACCAATCCTCAACAGGTTACCCACAAAGTCTCTTTGCATAGGTTGATCTCCAACCAGAGTCTCGATCTCTTGACAGCTCTCTCCCAGCTAAGTTGATCCTACAAGAAGAAACCTTTTGGATCTCTTCCTAAAATAACTCATTTCGTCAGCGGTTCATCAAGTATTCATCAACAGGATTTATTTCCCCAACAAGGTTTATTTCCCCCAACATACAACAATCAACGAACAACAAAATTCCCTGGCATAGTCTATCCTCCCTAGTTGAGTCTGTCTTCCCCAGCTGAGTTTATCCTCTCCAGCTTGAGTTTGCCTTTCAGACTATTGCAAATCATAGGGCTACAACCCCTAATCCCCAGTAAAGTCATCAACAAAACCTTTACTATCTCCAAAAGGTACTATGAAGCCTGGACCCGACCAGATGATAGTATAATTTTTAAGCTACTATGAAGCCTGGACCCGACCAGATAATAGTTTAACTCTTCAAAGATATATAAGAACTTGGATTCGACCAGACCGGGGTTTAACTTCTTTTCCCCAGTAGAGTTTTCCTCTAACCCAACAAGATATTGTGAAGCCTGGATCCGACCAGATAGCAATTCCCCACAGAAGTTTGTTGTGAAACCTGGAATTCGACCAGATAACAACTAAGTTTTCCAAGTTACTGTAAAGCCTGGACCCGACCAGATATCAGTTCAACTCTATCTCTTCAGACAAGTTTATTGTGAAGCCTGGACCCGACCAGATAGCAATTAACTTCATCCACCTCAAAATTTGTGAAGCCTAGATCCGACTAGATATCAGTTCGACTTCGTCTATTCAAGCAATTTATTGTGAAGCTTGGAGTCTGACCAGATAACAACTAGCTACAATCCTCAGCAAGACACTATGAAGCCTGGACCTGACCAGATAATAGTATAACTCTTCAAAAACTATGAAGCCTGGACCCGACCAGATAGTAGTTACCACTTCAAGTTATTATAAAGCCTGGACCCGACCAGATATCAGTTCAACTTCATCCTTTCTAGCAAGTTACTACAAAGCCTGGAATCCGACCAGATAACAGTTAACTTCCTTATCCCCAGCAAGTTGTTGTGAAACCTGGAATTCGACCAGATAACAGCCTAACTTCACTCTCCCCAAGAAATTTTCTGCGAAGCCTGGGATCCGACCAGATAACAGTTAATTTTTCCTTCCCCAGTAAGTTATCGTGAAGTCTGGATCCGACCAAATAGTAGTTCACTTCCTCATCCTCAGCAAATTGTGAAGCCTGGACCCGACCAGATAACAGATAACATTCAAGAGATAATCCCCAACAGCAATTCGGGATTCAGAACTCCTTAGAAGCAGTCAGGGATTTATTTTCCCAGGCGAATATGCATCCCACATTCATACATCATAGCTTATACATAGAAAATGCATTTAGCATAATACCACATCTTGTAAACATCATGCATACATCTGCATTTAACTAACCCTTTTTCTACAGGTAAAACATCAAGTTTTAGTATAAATCGACCAAATATTTGTGTTGATACTTCTTCTAGTATTTACCATCATTCCTCCAAATGGAATCTATAAGCCCATTTCCAATACATCTTCGAGTGCAAATTTCTGGGCACTCTAGTGTTCAATCATCTTCCACCTTCAAGTCACGAATGGCGGATCCGCCAATTTAACTCTTCAGATTTAAGAAGATTGAACAGGGGAAGTTGTTGTACCCCAAAATTTTCCCTCTTATTTCTCAAGAAATCTCTCATAAGATCTCCTTTGATTCAAGACTGCACAAGGGTTGATCAGCTCAGGACACCTCCTTAAGCACTAATGACTGAAAATTAGGGTTTGGGTTTGCACAAGGACAAATGAACTTTTAATGCTCCATATGACTTTCATGGATCATTTTGTACCCTCAAGATTGCTCATGTCAAGTTTCAAGTCTTGGATCACATTTCTACTCAGTAAATTTATCAGTTGACATAAAATCAACTGTATTGGGGAAAAAGTCAACTGTAGTTAATTTATAGTCAAACTTCATAATTTTTGGTCCATATCAACATTATGAACTCATATATGTCATTTGATCAAGTTTGGATCACAATTCCTCAAGAAATTTGATCAGATCATTAAAAGGGCAAAATGGTCAAAATTAGGGTTTTGACTGAGAAGGTGCAATTTCTGATTTTTTACCTAGAAAATGATTTGTTGGTTTGAGGTATGATCTCAATGATTCAAATGCATAATTTTGACCTAATGTCATGGGTCAAAACATTCCTCAAGATCAATTGATTGATAGTGGATTTTCAGTCAACTATACACTGAAAAATCAAACTTTGACTTTTTGATTAAAATCAAGTATCAAAGATCACAGTTCATCAAGACATGTCAAAATATGAAACTTGTTCATCAAGAAATCAAAAAGTCAAGATTTCATTTTGAAAAGTCAAAATTTCTAAACTTAGAAATTTTTCTTTGTGTTGGAAATTCATATTTTTTTCATAACTTTGAGCCAAATTTACACCATGATGCAAGATGATTCAAAGGAAGCTTCCAACATGAAATTTATAGATCTCAATGATATCTTAAACATTGTAGAACACAACTTTTTATATAAATGCATGGATTTGAAGTTATGATTTTAAGAAGACATGTTCATGAAACTTGGAAACTTAGTGAAATTTTGCCCTAGTTTAGGCAGGATTTTGACCTAACTTCATGGAAAATTTTCACATAGTTCCAAGATGAATCTTCAAAAATTTCCAACATATAAGTTGTAGAGGATATTACAAGATTTCCAAAGTGTCCAAGAAATCATTGAGATCATGTTTGTGCTAGGAGAATCGAAGGCAAGAAGTTAGTGTTTCATTCTTGTTTTGCAAGGCAAATTTGAGAAGAACACTTGATCCAATCTTCAAGCATGTTGCACAAATCTCACTTTGCAGGCTTCTAAATTTCCTTTCACTCCATAATTAAATGTTTACACAACTTTTAGAGCTTTGATCCAAGCATTTGAGGCAATGTCCAAATGGTTATTCCATTAATGGCACACATGTAACACTTCTATTTTGGAAAAGCAAGCTTTATTGCAAAAGTCAATGCATAGAGTTCCCAACTTATTCCATCTGAGTACAAGCAATGTCAAAGAGAAAAGTAACATGTCTGGAGCCTCCTATAAACTCAGGCTATGCTTGTACTATGCCTTGAAACCATGTTTTCCCACTTTTCTTCAAAATCAAGTAACATAGCCATAACTCTATATCTCACATGTCTGTCAACCTCAAGTGCTCTAAACTTTTTCTTATAATTATACAAGTCTATTGCAAGCCAAGGAACGATTGAAAACATCCTCAAACTCTCCCAAGCACCTTTGCTGCACAGAATTGCCCAAACTTGACAGTTTTGAGCCAAAACTTCCCATCTTCATTTCCACTCGTGCGTTTTGTTTCTTAATCATCCAAACACCTTACATACATCATACACAAGTGATCCAAGTCCCTGTTTCAATACTGTAACATCATCTTCATCAACTTCTATAACCAAAAAATAGAGCTTGCACCTTGACTTCTCTAGCACGATTCAAACACTCCCAGCATCAAGTAAGCATTGCATTAGCTTCCTGGGAACTTGAGGAAGCTATCATGATCATCACAACTCCGTGAAAGCAGCTCAAACTCATTTCACGATTTCCAGTTTTAAGGTACATTTTTTGAACTTCTATATTCTCATTTAGGCATTGTTAGGCTTGCATTTGTGAAGATAAAATGTAGACATCTTTGCCCTGAACTGTACATGCTCATAGATTTCATTTATATTGATTAAGCTTAGAGAATTTTAGGTTTGAATCTCTGAAAATAATTAGGTCAGAATTTGGTACTTTTAGAAATTCTCATTCATCTTTGATTTATAGCTTATGATATTTATATATTGTGATTCGTATGGAAAAATGGAGCAACTTTCATGTTTGCATATTTCATTTTTGTTGAGAAATGGTGAAGTTACAGATGTTCAGGCTGGAGGTTGAAGATGAAGTCACATTGATGACATAACTTATGTTATGTATTTATTATTTTATCAATGTTACCGGATGTACAACCACCCCAGTGGCAAAGGTAGCGCGCGTGTGTGTTAGAGGTTATGGGTTCAAGACCCAGCGCTACCTTTTGTTCTATTTTTCAACATTTTTCATTCTTTACTTGCTCCAGTTGCAGGTGCCTGGGCCTTCCATTTTTTTACTGCTTCTAACCCCTGCCTTACTATTGCACACCTGACCCAATTATTTTCTTTTATCATTTCATTTTCTTTTCTTTTTTCTTATTTTATTTTCATTTTTCTTTATTATATTTTTATTACTATTATTATTATTATTATTATTATTATTATTATTATTATTTTTATTAATAAAAATATAGAAATACTTTATTTATTATTTACACTTTTTTATTTGATTTTCTTATAAAACAAAAAAAAACAAAAACATTTTCTTAATAAATTAATTTCTTTTTTCTTAAATAATTAATATTTAGATTTAGGTTTAATTATTATTTTATTTTATTTTAAATTAAAATTAACTTAGAATTTAGGTTTCTTTTAATTATTTAATTTTCATATTATTATTATTAATTTAAAATCGTTTACAGAAAACCCTAAAAAATATTTGTTAACCTAATTTCTTTTCTTAATTAATTTAGGTTTAATTTTATCTTTAATTAATTATTTTTCCTTTTTAGTAATTAGGTTAAAACCCTTAACAAAAATCATTTCCTTTCCATTCATTGCACATTTATTCAAGTCTTGTATATTATTCAATATGGTTGTAATAGATAATTAGGTTTAATTTTCTTGCAAAATCCCCATTTGTAAATTTTGCAAAATCCCCATTTGTAAATTTGTATAATCCCTCCCCTAATGATGTAATAGCGTAGTAATTTTACTTTCCTCAATTTATCGCTTCATATAAATGTTAGTAATTAGGGTTTGTATGGAAAGACTAAAACCAACAAGTAGCAAACCCTAATTCTAGATAAACAATGCATGTAAATCCAACACACTTGCACACTTACACCCTTAGGGTAATTCCACTTTGTTGCCTTACAAAAATGGTCATGTTATGCATGTGGGGTATATTAGCAAAAGCAATCCAAAAAAACAAGATCATAGTCCCTCGATGACGCTATCAATGTTGCCTTTCAAAATGATCTTAGTCCCTCAAAGAGAAATGCTAAGATATCTCACAACATTGCTATCATGACTACACGATGACCCACGCCCGTCCCTTTACATCCAAAGATAAGGCCTCTTACCAAATAAATGATAAGATAGCAATATCAAAGGAAAGGAAGAAATGAACAAAGACTTTTGAGTAGGTAGATTGTTCCTAGTTGCTTGCTCACTTTCAAATCAAACATTCTTGCTTATTTCCAAAACAAACACCAAACACTTTCAAAACACTTTCCAAACATGAAATATTTTCAAAAGCCAAACACTTTGTATATGTTTTTACGAACGAGAGCTATTACAAAGTTTTCCTAAACGAAGGCGCCTTTTCAAAATACTTTCAAAAACCACACAAAGCACATTTTCAAACAAAAGCAAGTGATCTAGTAAGCAACTAAGAGCCCATAGATAACTATGGATGAAAAGGGTGCTAACACCTTCCATTTTCATAATCTACCCCCCGAACTCAAGAAATAATCTCAAAGGTCTTTATTTTTCTTTTCCACCTTTCCTTTTGGGTAAAAGAAAAGTCGGTGGCGACTCTTGCTGCCCGTAACATTTGCGATAAAACGCAAAACACCCAAGTCACATCTCCCATTGTATCACAGAATTGGCGACTCTACTGGGGAAAAACTTAAAAGTGGGGTTACCTTAGGGCTATATCACCTTTATTTTCTTTCATTATTTGACTTGTTTGCTTTACATTTTGGTTCCTTGTTTGGGCTTGTTTTAAATCCTCTACCCGGATTTGGGATACCTTATAGGTAAGTAGCAATACATTATGGAAATTATGCGGGGTATACCGACATGGTATAAGCAATAGCTACGTTAGTGTGACACATTTGTGGGTACCGGTAGCCCTTGAGTATTCAAGGAGAATACGGGGCCGCTGTGTGGTGTCATGAAGCACTAACTGACTTTTAGAATATTTACTTGACCAACTTGGCCATTAGGACGTAGTGAGATAACCGGTTTTGGTGCAGTCCGAAGTTGGTTGATACTCGATACTACACTCATTGAGGTTTGACTTCTCGAGATATTTCGGTCATCGTGAAAGAGGCTTGCGCTGAAACAATTCCCGAGAAGATAGATCAGTGATATTGAGATCCCTTAGAACCCGGTTACTATTTCTAGGACAGGTTTGAGCCAACTAAACTTCAAGAGAGTACTTACCTATGAGACTCCATGCAAGCCTAAACCTAAGGACTTGGTTGCCTTGTTTGTATATATTTACTTGTACATAACATCATAAACATCATAACATCATACTCATTCTCACTAACCATTTCAAGGATTTTTGGGATTTATCTTTGTTCTGTTTTGTAGGACATGGCTTCTATCTGCAGGAATACTATCCAAGTCAATCTCGTGAGAATTCCTCCTCAACACAAAGAGTTAGCATAAAGGGTCCCTGAAAATTATTCCTTCACCGAAAGACATGGTCGCCTCCTAAACTTGGTTACCTCCAACACTGATGAAGATATGATGAAGGTGCTTTTCCAATTCTTTGATCCTCTACACCATTGCTTCAATTTTCCCGATTATCAACTTGTGCCTACTCTAGAAGAATTCTCACAACTCTTAAGGATTCTCATTCTCAATTAACTACCCTTCAACAGTACAGAAAGAGATCCAAAACCTGAAGAGATTGCCCAAGCATTACACTTGCAACAATCTGATATCACAACTAATTGGGAAACAAGGAGTGGTGTCAAAGGTTTCTTAGCCAAGATCTTGTTCGAGAAAGCTCAAGATTGTTGGAACTCTTTGGACTTACAAGATTTTGAAGAAATCTTGGCCCTTCTCATCTATGGGATGGTTTTGTTTCCAAACCCTGACCAACTTATAGATGTAAATGCTGTCAAAATCTTCATGTCTCGCAATCTAATGACTACTTTGTTGGGAGATATCCTACATTCTTTTCACTCTCGCACTATGAGGAAGAGAGGGATCCTCATGTGTTGCACTCCTCTCTTGGAAAGATGGTTTGTTTCGCATCTTTCCTGACTTGTGTTGATGAACGAGCAAGGTTTGAGGTGGTCCCATAGGCTGATGACGCACAGACATTCAGATGTTCATTGGTGTTCTCGATCCTTGGAGAATGTTACTATCATCGACTGTTGTGGGGAATTCCCTAATGTCCCTTTTCTTGGAATTAGAGGAGGTATCACTTACAACCCTTGCTTAGCCTTATGACAATTTGGTTATGCCCGGAGGGATGGTCCACATGAAATGCTCGTCCAAGGAGTGGTATTCGACTACGAGAGCAACGATCAAAGCTACCGTCAAAGGTTTATACGAGCTTGGAGGATGGTAAGAAAAATGGATAGTAAGACGTTGAGACATAAGAATTTCCTTCCCCTTGAGCCTTACCTTAGGTGGGTACGAGCTCGTGCTCAGAAACTTGTGATGCCTTATCCCTCCATCTTACCAGTTATCATGGAACATGTGGTTGAAGGAGATATCCCATACACTGTCCTCCATCCCGACATGCCTACTTCTCCCGAAGATTTGCAAAAGGGTTGGATTCAGCTGAAGGAAGAACGAGATACTTTCGAAACTCAATTCTACGCTAGTGAGAAGAGGGTCTTGGAGCTTACAAAGCAGCTACAAGAAGAGCAAAGTGTGAACACCTATCTCGGGCCGAAGAGGATGCGTTCAGCATTTTTATCTTAGAGAGTTATCTAGAAAGCAACTAAGAGCCCATAGATAACTATGGACGAAAAGGGTGCTAACACCTTCCCTTTTCATAAACTACCCCCCGAACTCAAGAAATAATCTCAAAGGTCTTTCCTGTTCTTTTCCATCTTTCCTTTTGGATAAAAGAAAAGTCGGCGGTGACTCTTACTAACCGCAACATTTGCGATAAAACGCAAAACACCCAAGTAAGTTCTCCCACCGTATCACACCCTTCTTTTTCTTTTGTTCCAAAGGGGGTATTTTAGCACCAGGGGGAACTATCATTTGGCCATCTTTGACTAATAAATAAAAAATTTCGTCACATTTAGTAACGTCGAAAGTATAAGTTCTCTTAGGGAATTTGTCTCCCTTATCAGGTTCGACTAGGTTTTTACCATTTGAAGGTGTTAAACCTTTACAAGACTAAGGGGGTCCTTGCTTAAGTTCAGAAAGATCTATTTCGCCTTCGTCAAAATCCAAAGGCTCTTCGTATGACCCATGATCGCCTTCGTCGAATTCAACATAGGCTATTCTTTCTTTTCTGTTATTCTTACTTGCCCTAGCTTTTTCAATTTTCAAGCGTTCAAACTGTCGAACCCTATCAGCCTACTGGGCCATGTCTCTCAAGTGTTAGGTTTCTAATATTTTCCTGATGGAATAATCTAGACCCCCTGCAGCCATTTCGACCAACTTGTGCTCAGGCACCTGAGTAAAACATCTAGATTTGAGCAAATGGAATCGATTCAGATAGTCGTCTATGGGCTCAGTGAATTTGCACTTAACTTTTTCTAATTCCTTCAAACTAAACTTAGTATATCCCATGTAAAATTGTTCATGGAACAACCTTTCTAATTGGTCCCAACTATGGATCGCATTCGTTGGTAATGTTGTAAACCATGTGAAGGCATTTTTCGTTAGCGAACTTGGGAAGTATTTAATCTTAATATTTTCATTATTGGCAACTTGACCTGCCTCTATTAGGTATCTAGCCACATGTTCGACTGTGGATTTAGTAGTGTCCCCAGAGAATTTAGTAAATTTCTGGATTTTCCACCCCGGAGGTATACCTGTTTGCAAAATGTACTCACTCAATAGTAAAGTGTAACTTGGTATGTGAAGGCCAACATTCATACAATTTCGAGCCATAATCCTTTCGACCATGGCTACCAGATTATTGTCTGTTGCCATATTATCTTGTCGAACTTGATATATGACTTCATCAATATTTTGATTCCTATTCACCATCATAACCCTAGGTTCCGCCTCCCTTGGGATATGTTGTTCCTGCCTAAGAGGTTCGACTCTAGGTATTTCAAATTCCCTTCCTTGATTTACCACATTCATCTAGGGTGTATTTCTTTGATTTTGTTGAACATGGTTTACCGTTGAGTCTTCTTCAAAGGTTACCCCTTGGTTTTCTCTAACTCATTCCCTCTGAGGACGTGGTGGGGGTTGAGGCATACCAAAGACTTCAGCGATACGCGTCATTTGCGCTGCCATTTATTGGTTCGCCCGAGTGGTGTTTTGAATTAAAGGGTTAAAAATTGTACTCATGGTTTGTGCAAGCATTTGGACCATTTAATTGTTACTTTCGTCCACTTGCTGCCTAATTACTTTCGCAGAATGATTTGTCAAGTTTGACATTTGGAAAGAAAATCCTTCCCCATGGGGTTGGATAATTCGACCCATATTATTAAAATCAATTCCCGAATCTTATAATGGCAGAGTAACATTTATTATAGGATCTGAATAAGTTTAAGTGGAATTATGCAAACTTGTCATAAGCGATGATGGCGTGCCATAAGGCGTTCGCGGCCATTTAGAGGCATAGAAAAATCAGGAGGCCCTTGAAGCCTATGGAAAGAATTTACCCTTGGAAGGGGATCCCTGGTGGACCCTGTGGTCCTACATAAGTCAAAATAGGGCTACTACGACCGTTCAACTGCATTGGTGTCGTACTCGTTGAAGACGGTATAACCTCTAAAAAAGGCGCAACCACCGTTGTTCCCCTTGACGAAGTGACTGAGGGTGGTACTTCATCATTGGTTTCTCATTTTCCTAACGTATTTTCTTTTAAGTATTTCCTTATTATTTGTGGCTAATTTACCACTTCTAAGTCTCGTGCAACAAAGTAAAATACATGAAAATGATGAAGATTTTCAAAAACTTTTCACAAGAACAAAAAATGTTTTTTTTAATTGAAGACAGGTACCACCGGGTGTGTCAATTTGTTTACCGTGAAAATTGGTAAACAAGCGTTAGTCTTCTAAAAACAAGAAAAAGTCTTTAGTTACTCACAGGATCGACTAGATTGATCCTAGGACATGTGTTCTTATTTAAACTTTGTTCTTTGAAAAGAAGAATACTTCGATGATAATCATAGTTTTTCGATAATGTTGGTTTTTATCTAAATAATTCTATAAAGTAAACTTACGAAACTTTGTAAGGAAATTGCAATAAAAGCAATTGAAAGTAAATTATGAATGATAACATGCAATTAAACAAAAGATGGTGTTTACACGTACATTTCTCAGCTGACTATTTTCTCAATACACAAATACTTTGAGTTTAAGTGAGATTTTGTACAAAAGAATGAACACACTGAATTATATCACTAAGACCCCTATATATATATATATATATATATATATATATATATATATATATATATATATATATATATATATATATATATATATATATATATATATATATATATATATATATATATATATATTAATTCGACCTTAATGGCCTTTCCACATCTAGATGCCACGTTCGTGACATGTAAATTCTTCGAACTACTAAACCTCCATGTGTCTTCTGGATAAGATTAAAGATTTGAATTTCGAATCCTTTTATTGCAGAGAGCGCCAAATCTAATATGATCATTTCGAATTTCAAATACATCGAATTTCTTTTAAAATAAAGGCTTTCTTTAATCTTTATTCAGTTGATCTTTGACCGTCTATTCAGAAACAAATAGTCGAAGCTTTCACAAGACACTTCTTTCAAAAATAACTTGGTCTCCAACTTTATATCCTTTTATCGAAATTTCTAACACCTACCAAGTCAACCAACAATGCAAGGAATACCCTCATAAATAAAATTCAATGTCCTTTATGACCTCCATGGCGATAAGAGAGTCATGACTATTATGGCCATGAATGCATCATTTCTGATGATAATAGGCATTATAAAGGAGCGCTCCGGAAAAATGAAGGGGCAAATAATCACTCCATTAAAACTGCTTCAACCGATCGGCTTCGGAGAAGTTATAAATATTTTTTTTCAAGAATAAGTTGTTTTCTCTTGGTGTTCAGGGACTAATGCAATTTGATTATATCATGATTATCCATCGAGAAAGCAAAAAAAATTATTTTCAGTCAACCTATCCAGCATTTAATCATATATGGGAGAGGGAAATGGTCATTTCTTGTAGCCTTGTTTACCTTTATGCATGATTTTTTTTTTTTTTGGATAAAAGGTGTATCATTTTACTCTTTTTTTATATGGGAGAGGGAAATGGTCATTTCTTGTAGCCTTGTTTACCTTTATGCATGATATTTTTTTTTGGATAAAAGGTGTATCATTTTACTTTTTTTTTTTAATTGAGAAATTGTGTGAGAAGTTGAGTGCTGAGGTATGATATGGCAGAAATTGCATCCAAATTATCTTTCTACTTAAAAACCAATATCTATTATTTTGTAGTACTCTAATAATTAAAAAGAAGACCAATGGAGAGTTTTCTCATAACTATTATCCTATCTATAAATATCTAAGATGAAGAAAAATATCCATCTTACAAGTAATGTAAAAATAATTAACCGAACAGTTTAAAAGCTGCCTTGGCACATGACCAAGATAATACAATGCCTTCACCCCAGAAAATTAACCCAACAGTTTAAAAGTTAAGAGTACTATTTTACTCAAGTTGAAAAATTGAAACAGTGCATTTCTATATATTGACATGTATTATAATAAAAGAATACATGTATAGAGCTGAAAGTTTACACTTTTTCTTATATTTTATTGTGAGTATTAGAGAATTTCAGGCATGTTTGGAATTTATTTGACTTTATCTCTGTTTCACATTCCGGCATCTCAATTATGCTTGCCAGTTCTTTTCTCTATCAGCCAAAGGAAACAATTAGAATAAGCCTGCTCTGACGCTGACGCGTTCTCACAAATATTTGTTGTTCATGAACTCATTCAAACTTACTACCTAGCAATGATCACCTACTCTCTTCATTGACAATGTCCATATCCGTGTTCTGAAAAACGTTACTAACTCATACAGTTGAAAACCACAATACAATATTAAATTTTAAAATACAAAAGGATAGTATGAACAGAAGGTATGGGATGCACATCATCCTTGAAAGTTTAGACAATAATATAATTTATATTATTAAGCCAGCCTGTTATAATGCATTTGAAAGATTCAGAAATCTAATTATCTATGTTTGGGCAAATACTATATAAACAGTTCTAGTACAAACTTAAACAAATACAGTAACTAACATTCTTTCAAGAAACTGAGTACAGAAATACAAAAAGTTAGAGAATATGGGAACTTTAGTTAGGTTGAGGCTTTGGCCTCGACTCATCTATGCAGTTGCATTTTGCATAATTGCTAGCAGTGTAGCTGCTGATGATGATAAGCCTTACTATGAAAGTCAGCCAAACAATTACTATCCAACACCGTCAAGTCATGGACAACAGTCACTATATTATTTCAAACCACCTCCATATTACTACAATTCCCCGCCTCCACAATTTCCTTATGTCAACAAATCCCCTCCATATTACTACAAATCTCCACCTCCTCCACCTCCATCCCCTTCCCCTCCACCTCCATATATCTACAAGTCACCGCCTCCTCCATCTCCTTCACCTCCCCCACCATATTTATATGAAAGTCCACCACCACCCTCTCCATCACCACCACCTCCATATGTCTACAAGTCTCCTCCTCCACCATCTCCCTCACCACCACCTCCATATGTCTACAAGTCTCCTCCTCCACCATCTCCCTCACCACCCCCACCATATGTTTATAAGTCACCACCACCTCCATCCCCTTCACCTCCTCCTCCATATATTTACAAGAGTCCACCACCACCCTCTCCATCACCACCACCTCCATATGTCTACAAGTCTCCTCCTCCACCATCTCCCTCACCACCCCCACCATATGTTTATAAGTCACCACCACCTCCATCCCCTTCACCTCCCCCTCCATATGTTTACAAGTCACCCCCTCCTCCATCTCCTTCACCTCCTCCACCATATGTTTACAAGAGTCCACCACCACCCTCTCCATCACCACCACCTCCATATATCTACAAGTCGCCTCCTCCACCATCTCCCTCTCCACCTCCACCATATGTTTATAAGTCACCACCCCCTCCATCTCCTTCACCTCCCCCACCATATGTCTACAAGAGTCCACCGCCACCCTCTCCATCACCACCCCCTCCATATGTGTACAAGTCTCCTCCTCCACCATCACCCTCTCCTCCCCCACCCTATGTTTACAACTCACCACCACCTCCATCTCCTTCACCTCCTCCTCCATATGTCTACAAGTCACCTCCTCCTCCTTCTCCTTCACCTCCCCCACCATATGTCTATCAGAGTCCACCACCACCTTCTCCATCACCCCCACCTCCATATGTCTACAAATCCCCTCCCCCACCATCACCCTCTCCTCCCCCACCATACGTCTACAACTCCCCACCACCTCCATCCCCTTCACCTCCTCCTCCATATGTCTACAACTCTCCCCCTCCACCATCTCCATCCCCTCCCCCTCCATACATTTATAAGTCTCCTCCTCCCCCATCCCCTTCACCACCCCCTTCATATGTCTACAAGTCCCCGCCCCCACCATCTCCCTCACCACCACCCCTATATGTTTACAATTCTCCACCCCCACCATCTCCTTCACCTCCTCCACCTTATGTCTATAAGTCACCTCCCCCTCCTTCACCTTCGCCGCCACCTCCATACTACTATAAATCTCCACCTCCACCTTCTCCATCACCTCCTCCACCATATGTCTACAAGTCACCACCACCACCTTCACCTTCACCGCCGCCTCTTTATATTTACAAGTCTCCACCTCTACCATCTCCATCACCTCCTCCATATCATCCCTACCTCTATAATTCACCCCCACCTCCCGTCTATTAAACTTCTGGCTTGAAACCATTTGAAATTTTTTAGTGTATTATGTTAAACACTGTTGTGGTAATTTGTATTGAAGATTTTATTTGTTAATAAAAGAACCTATATTGATTTTACCGCCTTATTTTGGTTGTAGTGTAATTGTGTATGTATGTTCTTAATTCAAAATTCTATATTATCAACTTCCTTTAGATGTTTTAGAAACTTTTACATATCTTTATGCACTTATACTTTCATTGTAACAACATCAACACATAAAACTATATCCTAAGAAATTTATGTCAGCAATTATAGTGATCGTACCAAATAATAAAATGATGACTTAGTATCGTCTCCATTGAGATTATGATCTTAAGCATTACACAGTTTTTATCGGATGATGACCGAGTAAGTGGATAACTTATGAGTTTGCATTGATCAAAAGTAACATACTTCCTTTTTTATTACCTAAAAAAAATAGACTTCCTAATTGATTGAATGAATGAACACCCAGTGAACATAATTGAAATCACAAGAATCAAACAAACACACAATGTGGCTAAAGATGTATACACATGCATAGCTAAATGTTGGAGTATGATCTATCACTAATTGTGTAAGAAGTAATTCATCTCTAGATTGTTTAGGACATATTTACATTGACACCTTAAGCCCAACCCAGACTATCTTCAAGTAAAGACTAACATAATCATTGTGAACAAGTAATTCAACATGAAGTTGTGTAAGAAGAACTGATAAAAAAAATTAGATCTAGGAAGTGAGTGGAACACAAATGCAAGGTGATAATGATTTACCTGCAACAATGAAGTTCCCAATTGTTAATGGTGAAGCGTGAGATGCATTAGCAAGAACTTTTGGCGGCGGAGAATCATGCTCGGGTCGGAAACAATCATCACCGCAGCGGCGTAGCAAACATCCATCAGCCATCAGCAGTGAGATTGAACTGATGTACATCCCTTTGCATTTTGGAAAGCTTTAAGGTTGAAATGAAATAATAGCATAAATTGACAAAATATTTATAAAAATGTAAAATTAAAGTGATTAAAATATTTATGTTTTTATATTTGTAACATTGAAGTGCAATTTATTGATTAATTTATAATAAATTAAAATTAACATGTGTTAATTTGCACTAAACAAATATCTCAATAAGATAAAAAAATCAAACAAGCAATGACAAATAAAATAATTATACCATTTTTAAGTTGTACTTTCATTTAAAAGAACAATATTAATTAGTAATTAAAAAAAATATTAATTATTGTTTTAGATAAAATCCAATATTTTGAAAATTGTTAATGTAGTTATTCTTTTGGTGGAATCATAATTGTTCAGTGAATAGAGGTGTAAAACTTATTATGGAGTGTAAGTTAGCAATCAAACACTCAAGTTTGTATGAGAATGAGAAGTGTAGTGGAAATGAGAGTGAATTTGAATATCTGAAAAATGATGTGTTTTTTCCTCTTAAATAGAAGAAGCAATTGACAACTAAAAGCGTGGATCGTGGTCAGCCGTCAGATTGATCTGGAAGGTCACTAGGGGTTCTATATGCGAAATCACCTACTCAGAAGGTGAAAAAGTCTATCAATTATGTGTTTTATTCTTTTGTTTTACCATTAGACCTTTATCCATGAGCCTTATGGGCGACCCATGACAATTGCCTCCTAAGCCCTTGTTTCTGCTTTGCATGACGAGGGTTTGTAATATGAGCTCCTACTCTGCCATTAAATCTGGTGACGTGGAGGCCTTTTGTAAGTTCCATAGTTTTAGGATTGGCAACAATTTTGCTAACATGGTTCTATGCAAGATGTTGGGATAGGTGTTCTGACTTTATGAAGCATCACTGAAGACTGATGTTGTGACAAATGTTGCATGTTATACCAGAACATCAATTCAGTTTTGGTTTTTAAATCCTTATAGATTGGCTTAATAAATTTGAAGATTTTGTATGTTTTTGTTACTCATGCAGTTGTAGCCAAGCAATGATGTTTTGGGAACTGTGTTGTTTTGTTTTTATTTCATAAAATGGATCTTTGAGTCTTTTTAGAAAACTTTGTATTTTAGTTCCTATTATTGTGGAGAAGACTTTGCAATTGATTTACAACTGGAAGATTGAATTTGCGTGAAGAGTCCAAGCCCATGATAGCATGAGTCTATTTAAGAAGACATTCCAAATCTAAAACACTTGGAGAAGTCGTGAAAGAACATTGTGCATAAGATAATGGTTTAGGGTTTTTAGTTTGTCTTTGTTCATTGTGATCCTCTCTATTATCTTTTGATATTTTAGGTGGACTGTTTAGTTTGTCAATCACTCAAAAGCTTTTAAGCAAGAGTGGATTGTAGGTTAAGTTACCTTTTGTTCTTCGGTCAATAGCTTTTAAGAAAGACTGGTTTTTTTCTTTGAAGAGTGTCTTCTTTCTTTTGGTTATTGTTGAGAGTTTGTCATGGGGTTATGACTATTGAGAATTGAGAATGGTCTCATATCTAGGAGGGTCTTATATAGAAATTGCACAGATAGAGATTATGAGAGAGGGTTGTAACCAAGGGGATGTTTAAAGCTTTAAACTAATTATATTTTAGTGGATTTTCTCCCTGGCCTGGTAGCCCCCAGATGTAGGTGAAGTTGCACCGAATTGGGTTAACAATTACTAGTGTTATTTTCTTTATGAAAGTTATCTTAATTTCATATTTGTTTCTATTGTGTTTACTGATTTGATCCCAGCGTCGCGACATCTAGTTCGACATCTGAAATATGTGTGCCAGAATTTCAATTGGCCTCAGAGCAGACACCCTGTTTTGATTAGGGTGAGCTCCAGGGAAGTTACTTTCTGGTTTCATGGACAAGGAATGAGGATTCAACAATAGACCACCAGTTTTAGATGACACCAACTATGACTATTGGAAGGCTCGTATGATAGCATTCCTGAAATTTTTGGACAACAAAATTTAGAAAGCTGTCATAAAGGGTTGGGACCATCCAGTTGTGAAGGAAAAAGATGGGATTAAAACCTTGAAGCCAGAAGAAGATTGGTCTAAATAAGAAAATGAACTTGATCTTGGAAATTCCAAAGCCTTGAATGCCTTATTCAATGCAGTTGAAAAAAACATGTTCGGACTAATAAACATGTGTATTGTGGCCAAAGATACTTAAGAAATTCTCAAAACTACTCATGAAGGCACATATAAAGTCATGATGTCTAGACTTCAGCTGCTTACTACTAAATTTGAGAATTTAAAGATGAATGAGGATGAAAGCATCCATGATTTTCATATGAACATCCTTGACATAGCAAACTCTTTTAGTGCCTTGGGAGAAAAGATGACTGAAGAGAAGCTTGTTAGAAAGATTCTCAGATCTCTTCCTAAGAGATTTGACATGAAGGTGATAACCATTGAAGAAGCCCAAGACATCATCAGCATGAGAGTGGGTGAATTGGTTAGGTCACTTCAACCATTTGAATTAGCTATAGTGGAAACTTTTAGAAGAAAAACAAAAGCATGGCTTTTGATTCCAACACTGAACTTGAAGAAGGTCAATGTGACCTACAGACTGAGGAAGGAATATTAAATGCCATTGTACTACTTGGGAGGAAATTTAATCAAGTGCTAAAGAGATTGGACATAAGGGAAAAACCAAATGTCAAGAACATCTCATCTAACATCAGCAAAAATTTTGATTTTCAGAGGAAAACCATAACTGAAGAGAGGCCCAATCTAGATAGAGGTATTCAGTGTTATGAATGTGAAGGCTTTGGTCATATTAAGTCATAATGTCCCACCTTTCCCAAGAAACAAAAGAAATGTTTTTTGGTAGCTTGGTATGATGATGATGAACCAGAAAATGAATCTAAAGTTGAAATGGATAAACATGTGACTGCTCTCACTGGAAGATGGGGGGTCTTGTGTAGAATCCTCTGATGGGAATGTTCCATATGAAGACCTGTTTGTGTCTTACAAGGAACCATGTGTCAGGCACTACACCAAATTTGTCTTTTAGCAGCACCCCTACTAAAGCGCTTTTTGTAAAAAGCGCTGGTATAGGTTGCGCTAAAACAAAATAAAAAAACACGCTAAAAAAGCGCTCTTAAAGGGGGGGGTTACAAAAGCGCTTTCAGAAAGCGCTCTTAGAGGCTGGGGTACGAAGGCGCATTTGAAAAGCGCTCTTATAGTGGGGGGGTATGAAAGCGCTTTCTGAAAGCGCTCTTATAGGGGGCTTATGAAAGCGCTTTCAAAAGCGCTGATATAGGGGGTGGGGTACAAGAGCGCTTTTATCCTCAAAAGCGCTGGTATAGCCTTAGTTACGAAAGCGCTTTTCAAAAGCGCTGTCATACCCTCTTTACAATTAAAAATTTTTAAAACAAGAAATCGTTCATTCTCACAAAAGCTTGCATTCTCAGAAAACTCTTGCATTCTCAGAAAACTCACAAAATCGTTTCAAAATCTTGCATTCTCAGAAAACTCACAAAATCGTTTCCAAATCCCTAAGCTTGGAATCGTCTTCAATCGTTTCCAAATCCCTAAGCTTGGAATCGTCTTCTCCGTTCTCAATCGTCTTCTTCGAAAGAAAAAAAGCTTGGAATACTTAAGGATCAAGAGCTTGCTTCATCAAGTCGTCTCCAATATTTCATCATCATCTTCTTCCTAGAGGTGAGTTCATAGTTAAATTTTAGCTTTGAGAGAAAAATCCATGGTTGGGAAGTTAGGGTTTGTGTTGTTGTTGTTATGAACATGAAACTTGATGACGATACATGCTTACTTGTGTGATTTCATGTTGAATGTGTTGTGGTGTTGGTATTATAATTATTTTGGATTATATTGGAATCATGAGATATGTTTGATTGTTGTTGATTCTTGAGAGTTTACATGTGGATTTCACTAATGTTAGAATATGGTTAGCATGTTATGGATTATCGAGTTAACAATAGTTGAATTCTTCTCATCATAGATAAGATGTTTCCTTTTCATGTGATTAATTTGGTTTAAGCCTTATCTGCTATTGGATGTAAATATTGAACTCTTGACTTAGCCTTGAATATTGGTACTCCAAAGTAATCAAAGTTTGTGTGACTTGTGTTGAAACCAAAGATGCATGCAACTTGTGGATAGCCTAAAAACCAAGGATACCTTGCATTTTGTGGGACTAGGGCGATGGCATGAATTTTAAGCATATTCATGTAATAATTTGTGGATAGGATATGCATCACTTTTGGTAGCTTTACAAAATATCTGAGATCATCTACAAAGAAAGTGTGACTTGGAAACTTAGTTTTGTCATGAGCGATACATGTAATATGTCTTTGTTCAATCATGTTTGCAAATTGTCTTCTTAAGCATCTTCAACAATGCAAAATAGTAAAATAGAAATGGAATTTCCTTGTCTTATTCCTCTAGAACAGTTGAAAAAGCTTGTTGCCTTGTCATTAACTAAATTGATAATTTGGTTGAATGAAGTATTGTTGTAACTCAATTGCAAAATATAATATTAAAGCCAAAGTTCTTAAGCATATAGAATAAATAACTCCATTTTGAGTATCAAATGCTTTTTTTTTTATATCAATTTTCATAGCCATGTTTCTTTCAAAAGATTTCTTGTACTATGTCTCATATGAATCCTCTCCGATTCTCTAAGACTATTTTTGGAGCCAATCTAATAAGCTTAACAGTTATGATCTTGCAATAAGTTTAAAGTTTTCTATTGTAAATGTTCCATGAAATTTGGATATCCAAAATAATATTGTTAAAGTTAAAAGTGGGTAGGGTCCAATTTTGTGTAAACAACTGTATAAGTAAGGCTATGACTTATTTATCAATCAATGTAAAACTCAGTATACCTGGTAACTATTCATCAGTAAGATTTGTGATTTTATTTTTCAATGAAAATATGAAAAATATATAATTTTCTCTTACACATATGATATAGACCTCTAGTTATATTTATTAGGATTAGTTCAGTTCATTAAGATTTATTATTTTATTTATTTTTAGTTAGTATTTTTTGAATTTTTAAATTTGAATGTCCTATTTTTAAGAAAAGATTTAGGTTAAAACATAAGCTACCTATTAACTAGTAATTTTAGGAGAAACCAATCACAAACTCCGCCACTGCCGCCTGTATAGGTCTTAAGAACATATTTTCAGTTGGTTACAATACTTCCTTCCTACCACTTCATCAACAAAGGTCATGGCTACGGAATATCCTGAGGCTAACAAGGTTGTCCAGTTTTTCATGATCATTACTGAAAATCGTCAACAAGGAGAGCTTGTAAAACCTTGTGTAAGTCTTTCATTTGTCATGTTAGAAGCTTGCATCATCCCTATACAACATTTTATGTGCTCATTATGCTTATTTGACAGATGTTACCAATAAAGTTTGTGAGGAAACATGGACAAGGTTTACCAAATGTTATATGTCTAAAGACTTCCAATGGAGAAAACTGGAAAATAAATTTGGTGATGAATGATGGCAAAATATGGTTTGGACAAGGTTGGAAGGAATTTGCACAGTATTATTCTCTAGGTTATGGCCATATTCTCTAGGTTGGAAGGTTTTAACGAGAAGATGGCCATAACCTAGAGAATAATACTGTGCAAATTCCTTCCAACCTTGTCCAAACCATATTTTGCCAACCTTGTAAGTAAATAGAAATGCATTTTAATTAATTGTCTACATGTGCATGTTTTAATTGACGATTTTATCGTTTGTGTCAATGCATAGTTAGAGGAGACTAAAAGTGAGGAAGCTTCACTTCCTGTACATGTGTTGTGGAAGGAAGCTCGTGTGGGCAAGAATCAAGCTGTCGATCCCGATGTTCAGAGAGTTTATACTGAATGTGTAAGTATAATACTGTGTCTTTAATTAAATCAAATGTTTTTTAATATATAAATGATTTTTTATCTCCACTAATAATTATTTAAATGTAAATGAATTACAGGAGACCTTGTCGCAATCGGCATCCACCGGTGAGGAGAGCGTACTTAGTAGAGTACTAGATGCTCCCGAGTATCCCGGTCGGGTGAGGGGTAAGGGTCGTGGTGTGACTCCAACCTCTTTTTATAAGAGTTCTAGGAGAAGATCAAATCTTACCAATGAAGAAGTGTTGCAAAAGTTGCAGGAATTGCAAGCACAGGTCTCTGAATTGCAAAGAGATAAAGATATGTATATGAGAGAAAATTGCAACACTTCATCGGTGAGAGAAACTAGTGATAAGGCTAGTATCAACTATCAAAAGAAATTTCCCGAGGTAATTATAAGTTTTTTTCCTTACAAACTGTTCTATTTTATTAATGATAATGACTTTATATTTTCTATTTGTTTAGGGCATTTCATCTTGCCAACTATACTTATCGTCACCAAATTATCGACTAGTTGGCAAGGGAAAAGTGCACAACACTTCGGGAGATTTACTTCACCACAGACCGCTCCCGGATGGACACCTGAAAGTATCGGTGGATGTTGTATTAGATCGTGATGCGATTCTACCGGTACCTGACATGGTCTCAGAGACGACATTGCTGCGAGATGCAATAGGATCATTTGTTGCATGGCCCTCGGAGCTCATTACCATTAGTGATGAGGTATACTGAAAACGATTATAAATCATTTAGTTTTCGAATGTCAATTCTAAACCGTTTATTAATTATTTTTTACATTTTAATTTTAGACTGCTCCTATAAAACCCGCAATTAAGGGTAAAGGGATTTTACAGGAGGAGGAGTCTGTTGCATCACTAAAAGAGGTACATTTAAAGTGTTAATATATAGTCTGAATCTAAATCTGCATGATTTTATATTTTACCTAACTTATATGATTTTTAGGCATCCGCTCGGGAGTCACAACAAGTGACGCAGCAGGTTCGTAGCTTACCACCCACTGGTCCTCCGAAGCAAGCGGCAAAAAAAGGCGGTGCTTTTGTGCCTCGATACCGTTCGACACTCGCAACAATGGTTGATATGTCCGATTTGAAGGATGGTGGTTTACGTGAAATCAACATGGATGAAAGTGTCTTCGGTATTGAATTCCCGTCACATATTACATTTGATGACTTGGAAGAGATTTTTAGGCATGATCAACTAGGCGTCAGTAATATGCACTCATACATCCGGTAATATTCACTCATCCGATATATTATTTAATTAGTCCCACAATATAATTTATTTACACATTTCAATGAAAATAATCTAATGTTTATTATGTTTTTATTTAAGGTTGTTGTATGACAGAGTGTTGCGCGGGACTGCATTGTCTAACAGATTCCGTTTCGTGTCTTCCGCCCATTGCAGCGGAATGACAATTGCTTCGGAACCGGAATCAGTTAGACAGCGCTTAGTAGATAGATTCATGTCCACCGGCAATACAGAAAGTCTGCATCTTTGGGCGTATAATACCCGACCAGTAGGGTTAGTTTCTCATTCTTGGTTCATCTAATCTCTGTTTCTTTTGTGTATAGCAAAATTTTCATATAACCTATTGTTTTAATTTATAGAGCACACTGGTTGCTGCTTGCTATCAACCCGATAAGAGAAGTCGTGTATTATCTGAATTCGGTAAATGGTGAATGGACCAATTATCCGGCTATGAAGGAAATCGTTGATTTGTAAGTGGGATCGTTCTAAATATATATTCGTGTATATTTATATATTTTCTTATTTGTGGGATTGATCTAAACATATGCTTTTATATATTTAATAATTAGATCAATACAAGTGTTCCGTAGTCAACGGGACGCACAGGTATCCCGGACTAAATCAAACAACATCACTTGGATCCAAGTGCAGGTACATTACTTTTCACAATTTTGCTTATAATATTTATGCTACTTGGTAAAACAAGACAACTATAGAATCTTATTTGTTTTATTATGTAGTGTCCGCAACAGCGAAACAGTTATGATTGCGGATACTTTGTTTTGAGGTTCATGAAAGAAATCCTTCAGGCGAATCAATTAGAGATTCCGCTCACGGTATGAATTTATAACTTAAGATAATTTCATATAATTTATTACATTTAACTAAATATATCATTTATATTATGTTTTTGTTTTGTAGTACCTTGACGAATTCCGTGCTGCTGGGTACCCGAAGCTTAAGTTGGAAGAAATTAAAGAAGATTTGTGTCAATATTATATTAAGCAATTTTTCATGTAGGATTTGTGTCGATTTGAACTATAATATTATTGATGTAATGATGTATATATATAATTTTGGATATTATAATGGTATTATATTAGTATATATATTGTCTTACTGATGGCTGAAATAATAGCGTCGAAAATATATTACAGGTCAAAAATATATTACAGGTCGAAAATATTACAGGTCGAAAACATTACAGGTCGACTGGGAGGATTAAATTATAGGTTGTACATAAAAATACCTCATTTAGAAACGACAGCGCTTTTAAAAAGCGCTCTTAAAGGTCCACCTACTAAAGCGCTTCTTAGTAAAAGCGCTGCCAAAGACCAGTAAAAAAGCATAAAAAATTAAAAAAAAACGCAGCATACAAAAGCGCTTTTGGAAAAGCGCTCTTATAGGGGGGCCTATCAGAGCGCTTTTTCCATAAAAAGCGCTCTCATAGGGGGGCCTACCAGAGCGCTTTTACAAAAGCGCTTTTGTATGCTGCGTTTTTTTTTAATTTTTTATGCTTTTTTACTGGTCTTTGGCAGCGCTTTCTGGGAAAAGCGCTCTTAAAGGGGGGTCTACCAGAGCGCTTTTTCCAGGAAAGCGCTCTTATAGGGGGTCCTACCAGAGCGCTTTTTCCAGGAAAGCGCTCTTAAAGGGGGGGTCTACCAGAGCGCTTTTAGAAGCGCTTTTGTTACCTACGCCAGCGCCAGCTATTAAAGCGCTTTTAAGCGCTTTTAAAGGCCAAAATAAGCGCTTTAAAAGCCCTTATATGGCGTAGTGAGGTGTGAAGAAAGTGGTAAAGCATAAGAAAATTAGAGGAGAATCATAGCTCAATTAAATAATTAAAAGGAGAATATTTTATGTTCTATGTCTGATCCTTAAAATAAGGTAACTTTATTAAATTCCAAACTTGACAACATGACCAAATCCTTGAGAGGGATGGACGATATGACTGATTTAGTGAAAGAGTTTGGAAATATAAGTGATAATGATCAATCTACTAATTAACAAGGTAAAGTTCATATAGAGAAGTTCACTTCTCTTGAAAAAAAGAAAGTGATCACCATATCTAACCACATGTTACAACATCCTGGCACACATCATAAAACTCTGACAAAAGTCAAGTTATTACTTTGGACATGTCACTATATTATGGTGAGTATGGGCATAAAATGCATCATTTTTACAGACTATATGAGGTTAAAAAAATTTCAGTTCATTATAGGGCTAATCCTTTAGTAGAAAGAAAAGATCTCAAGATAGGGGTATTGTAATACGGCGGGAACTGACTTGGTTGTTTTGCGTTTTATCGCAATTGTTGCGGATAGCAAGAGTCGCCACCGACTTTTCTTTTATCCAATAAGGAATGGGTGAAAAGAATAGGAAAGACCTTTGAGATATTTTCTTGAGTTCGGGGGGGTAGGTTATGAAAAGGGAAGGTGTTAGCACCCTTTTTCATCCATAGTTATCTATGAGATCTTAGTTGCTTGCTAAATCACTTTTGAAATTGCTTTATTTGAAATGTGTTTGTGGTGGATTTTGAAAGTATTTTTGAAAAACGCATTCATTTAGGAAAACTTTGTAATGATTCTCGTCTCTATAAGAATTCACAGAAAGCATTGGACTTTTTGAAAATATTTCATGTTTTGAAAGAGTTTGGTGTGTTTGAAAAGATGTTTGTTTTTTTAAAGATGGATTGTGAGCAAGTGTGATACGGTGGCAGAACTGACTGTTAAATACTGGTTTGTGTTTTTTGTTCGCAAATGTCGCGGTAAGCAAGAGTCTCCACCGACTTTTCTTTTATCCAACAAAGGAAAGGATGAAAAGAACAAAAAAATACCTTTTTTCGAGATTTCTGAATACGGGGGGTAGATTATGGAAATGGAAGGTGTTAGTACCCTTTCCATCCATGGTTTTCCATGGGCTCTTAGGTACTTGCTCATTTTCTAAAATTGCTTGTGTTTGTGTGTTTGAAAAGCTTTGAAAATTGCCTTAGTGCGGCGATTGACTTTATGGTAGGTGTAAAAATTTGTTTGAGCAAGTACCTAACAGTTATCTACCTACTCGAAAAAAGACGGTTCTTCTCCTCCTTTCCTTTAGACTGTGTTATCCTACTATCAATGAGTAGGTAACCCTAGTCGTTGGATGTTTGAGGGACTATCAAAAGGGACGTAATGGTCATTGAAGGAAACATGTAAGGATACCTTAGAATTTTGAAGGGACTATCATCATAAGATCATTTATCGTAGGCAACTCGAGGGACATTTAGGAACTATGATCTTTATGACAATTTTAACCGAGGGCCTTTGCTAAAAGTATCCCTACGTTTCGAGGAACATGGCCATTGTTTCCGAAGGCAACCAAGTGGGGTAACACCCTAGGGGCGCAAGTGTGTGGCAGTGTGCTTTTTTCAGATATTTTATCTTGTGCAATTAGGGTTATCTAGGTTCAATTAATTATTATCTTTCAGGCAGCCCTATTAAACATTCATCTAAGCAGTTTATCGTACGAGAAAATAAATGGCAGAAAGATAAATTTCCTAACTATTACAAGGCTTTGGTGCAATTACATAATTAGTGATTGAAAATTAAATATGCGGAATTAAAACCCTAATTAAACTATTACAAATCGGGCGTAATTACATAATGAAAAAAATAATATAGCAGAAATAATAAACATGCGAGGAATAACGAAGCGCCTAAACCCTAAAACGCGCCTGGGTTAAGAGAAAAGATTTTTGTTGTTTTTATTTGGAAAAAGGTTAAATGATAAAAAGGGTAATTAACTAATTTGGAAAAAAATTATTAATTAAAAAAATTAATTCTAACAAAACTAATATTTTTGATATTTTTAAAGAAAAAAAAGATTTTGCAATTTAAACCTACATTCTAATTGATTTTATTTTTAAAAGAAACAAGTCAAAATAATTAATTAAATTAATTTACAAAATTAATTTTAATAAAACCTAATTCTATTTTTTTTATAGTTTTACTGATTCTATGATTAAATAAAAAAACTAAATTTAAAATATAAAAAATAAAGAAACTAAAAAAACAATATAAAGAAGAAAAAGAATGGGCCTGATGTTGTGAAGCATTTTGGAGGGTGCTGATTGGATTTGCAAGGCCCAGGTCAACAAGCCCAATAACCCCTTGCGTGTGATTTGGTGTTGTAGCTTCTGAAAGGTCCATCGTGCACACTTGGAGTTGGAGCGTTTGATCTGGTCCAAACAGCTTCCAATTGTGCCCAGGAGTTGATTGCAAGCTTTAGAATGTCTTGAATCTCCCTACAAATGCCAAACCGAATGCCACTTTTTTGTAAAAAAATTAGAGTTTCTTGTGTCAATTCTACATGGCCAAATCCTCTCTTTTTTTTGTTCTAGGAATGTCGTGGACATATAATAGAACGAATTAGGCCAACAAAAACAGATGCAATCTTGAAAAATTATGGAAAAGAGATTTGATTTGCATCTTGTATTTTTTATTTCTAAATTTGGCCAAATCATGATCTTTTCCAATCCAATTAGTCCTTGTACGAATTACATGATTTGTCAGCTGATTGTAGACTCATCATGTGCTCATAAAATCCAATCTTTGATTTTATTTCATTATTCCATTATTTTAAATGATTTATTTTGATTTAAATGAATAAAAAATAAAAACAAATAAAAAAAATGATAAAATAACAAGTGGATAAGCTCAGGGGTCGTGGGTCCTCTTAGGAACAAGTTTCAAACAAGAAAACATGGTCCCATTTGGAAAAAAAATCAATTTTGATCAATGTTGACTTCATGCACATTTCCAAAATTTGGTCAACTTTAGCAATGCATATATCTCTCATTTTTGACCCTAAGAGGGTGTTCTTAGACTTTTTAGAAAGCTTAGGATGTCCTCTAAACAACCCTTTTGGTTTCATCTCAATTGGATCTTCCATGTTCATGTAAGAAGCTTTGACCCAAAAGGTGTTTTTGTTGACTTTTTGAAATGACATATAATGTATGAGCTTGTATCTTTTGATTGAGGCATTTCTTGTTCTTTAGGGTTGAATATAAGTTGTAGGGAATTGGATTCTCTTCAAAATTAGCCTTGGTTGGAAAATTTCTGATAAATTATGAGAAAGTTATGCCTGGTCAAAGATTTGTTGACTTTTCCAATAGAAACCCTAAATTGCCATTTTTGACTTTTTATGAGTTAGGAGCATTTCTTGAGGAATCATGATCAACCCTTGATAAAATTATGGATACTACTTAAAAATGTTGATGTTGACCAAAAATCTTGAAGTTTGACTGTATATAGGCCACAATAGACTTTTGACCTAGTGTAGTTGATTTTCAGGCATTTGAGCATTTGACCGAGCAAACTTGTTGTGCAAGGCATGAAACTTGGCATGAATGATATTGGGGACATATTAGGACAATGAAGACCATTTGGGACCCTTGGGACTCAACCATATTTCTTGAAATTGAAACCCTAGTTTGAGGCTTATTGTCTTAAGAGGAGGATTTGTCTGGTCAATCCTTAGTCAACTTGAGCCATTGAGGACCTCTAGGAGTATGTCTTGTGTGAAAATGGGAGGGCAAATTTTGGGGTATAACAGTTGCCCTTGTTCAATCTTCTTAAACCTGAGGATTTAGATTGGCTTGTCCGCATTTCGTGATCTGAGGGTGGAAGATGATTGAACACTAGAGTGCCCAGAAATTTGCACTCGCATGAAGTAATACTGATGGTTGATGACGTCGGGAATGGGCTTAAAGATGCCATCCAGAGAATGTGACGGAGAGTCATCGTAGATGGGCTTAAAGATGCTATCCAAAACAATGATGATTTCATGAGATATTCCTTCGTGGGAATTCTTATTCCTGTTGTTAGGGAGGACTTCGCTAAGGAATGTTGGTCTCTGTCTTGGGGAATAGAGTCTAGGAGCTTCAGTTGTCTGTTACTCTACTGGGGAGTAAACTTTTGATTGAGGAGGCGGAAGTGGACTGCTATCTGGTCACGATCCAGGCTTCACCGTGACTTGCTGGGGATAATAAGGCTGACTGCTATCTGGTTGTATTCCAGGCTTCACAACGACTTACTGGGGAAATGAGATTAAATTTTTGTCTGGTCAGGATCCAGGCTTCAGAGTATCTTGAATTGCTGGTTGACTATTATCCGGTCAGTTTCCGGGCTTCATAGCTTCTTTAACTGGAATAGAAATATTAGTATCGATTTGACTGAGCCAGAGAAAGGTCTCAAGTTGTCTTCAATTGGGATAGAAATCTTAGTGTCGATTTGACTAAACTTGGGAAAGGCCTTGAATTAACTTTGACTGGCATAGTAATCAGGAGGATCTTAGTAGCGATTCAACTGACCCAGACGAAAGTCTTGGTATCTCTTCCACCGGCATAGTGAGCAGAGAGATCTTGGATTAACTTTGACTGGCATAATAATCAGGAGAATCTTAGTAGCGATTCAACTGACCCAAATGAAAGTCTTGGAATCTCTTCCACTAACATAGTGAGCAGAGAGATCTTGGATTAACTTTAACTGGAATAGTAATCAGGAGAATCTTAGTAGCGATTCAACTGACCCAGACGAAAGTCTTGGAATCTCTTCCACCGGCATAGTGAGCAGAGAGATCTTGGGTCAACTTTGACTGGTATAGTAATCAGGAAAATATTAGTAACGATTCAACTGACCCAGATGAAAGTCTTAGAATCTCTTCTACCAGCATAGTAAGCAGAGAGATCTTGGGTCAACTTTGACTGGCATAATAATCAGAAAAATCTTAGTAGCGATTCAACTGACCCAGACGAAAGTCTTAGAATCTCTTCTACCGGCATAGTAAGCAGAGAGATCTTGGGTCAACTTTAACTGGCATAGTAATCATGAAAATCTTAGTAGCGATTCAACTGACCCAGACGAAAGTCTTGGAATCTCTTCTACCGGCATAGTAAGAAGAGAGATCTTGGGTCAACTTTGACTGGCATAGTAATCAGGAAAATCTTAGTAGCGATTCAACTGACCCATACAAAAGTCTTGGAATCTCTTCTACCGGCATAGTAAGCAGAGAGATCTTGGGTCAACTTTGACTGACATAGTAATTAGGCAAATCTTAGTAGCGATTCAACCGACCCAGACGAAAGTCTTGGAATCTCTTCCACCAGCATAGTAAGCAGAGAGATATTGGGTCAACTTTGACTGGCATAGTAATCAGGAAAATCTTAGTAGCGATTCAACTGACCCAGACAAAAGTCTTGTAAGGAAATCTTCTTGAAGAAAATGCTGAAATAGTCGTAGCTTGTTGATTTAGTCTTTTCCCTGAAAGGTAAAGAGTTAGTTGTATGCAATGTCATGATGTATGAAATGCATTGTGATGATGTTCTCAAAATAAGTGATATTGTGTTGTATGCAATATGTATGTGCATGCCATGATGTATATATATGGGATGCTATTAAAGTATTTCTTAGTTGGGGGAAATAAATCTCGGACTGCTGCTGAAAAGTATTAGGGAGCCAAGTTCTTCATTTTCGTTGGGGATGGTGAATGGAGATGATTATATTGGGGATTTACTTATTTATGTTTGTGAATATTCTGTCGGGGAGAGACTCTGCTTGAGCATATCTCTGTGGGGGAATAGCTCTGTTTGAGAGAAGAGATGCTTTGCTGGAAGAATTTTCTAATTCGGAGAAATAAACTTCGTCGGGGGATGAAATTCCGTAGCTAGAGAAACAAACTCTTGTTGGGGATTGAGCTTATGTATTCAGAGAAATAAACTCTTCTTGGGAGAAAACTTTATGAACCGCTTGCGATTATAAAATTCAGCTGGGGAATATAGATATCAGCTTTCTGAGGGAACTTTGCTGGGGAAAGTAACTCCTGTTTGGGGAAGCTGCGATAAAAACTCTTGGTTGCCTCTACTCTGTGGGGAGCATAGACGTCACAGGGTCGCATCTAATGGTGACCTTGTTTCAAAACTGTACCTTCCCATGTGCCCGTTGGAAGGAGTAACTGTCGGGATTGACATGGTTTTTTAGTCTTTGCTCCTGTTCCTTAAGTTATAAGAAATTGTCTTTCTGTTTCTTATGAAAATATTTGTGAATAGAAATCATATTCAAATGCACATGTCAAGAATAAATCATTGGACTTTTTTTGCAAAACAAAACAGAAAAAAAAACAAATGGTTTTGTAAAAATGACTTTGTATTAATTTCTGAAGTTTGCCTATAACAGACATTGTGTACAAAGAGGCTGACGCTCTAGTAAGAGAACGCCGCCGTGAAAATGAAAGTTATACAATATTGTGTACAAAGAGAAGAAAACAGCTATGTGTAATAACCCCTTGGACCTGGGTTCGAGCCCCAGCGTCCGTTTTGCTTCTTTTTTTCATATTTTTTCTGTTTTCCTTTTTTTTGTTTGAACAGGTGAGGCCTCCAACTTGGGCGTGAGTATTTTCTTCTTCTTTTACTAACCCTTGATTTACTTCAGCACCCCCTGGCCCAATTTTCATTTTTATTTTCTTTTTCTTATTTTATTTTATTTCTTTTTTCCTTTATTATTATTATTATCATTATTATTATTAATATTATTTTTATTATTATTAGTAGAAAAAACCCAAAAATATTTTATTTTACTATTTTTACACTTATTTAGTTTATTTGTTTTATAAAACTAAAAGAACAAAAATATTTTTTTAATAAATTAATCTCTTTCTTAATAATTAATATTTAGGTTTAGGTTTAACTATTATATTATTTTCTTGAAATTAAAATTAATTTAGAACTTAGGTTTCTTTTAATTAATTAATATTCATATTATTTTTATTAATTTAAAACCTTTTCATAAATAAAACCCTAAAAAAAAATCCTTTTTAGTTAATTTCTTTTCTTATTTAGTTTAAGTTATTCTTATTTAATTTTCCTTAATCATTTTTTAATTAGGTCAAGACTAAACCCTTTCATAAAAAACCAAACAAAAATCACATTTCTTTTTTTATTTTGCGTTTGTACTATTTTATTGAGAATTCTTGTACAATATTCAATATGGTTGTAATATTTATTTAGATTTAATTTTCTTGCAATTTCCCCATTTGTAAATTTGTACACCCCCTCCTCTATTGATGTAACAACTTAGTATTTTTTTTATTTCCCGTAATTTAATGCTTTATATATAAATGCTAGTAATTAGGGTTTGTATGAAAAGATAAAATCAATGCTTAGAGAACCCTAATTCAATGACAAAACAATGCATGTAAATCAATACACTTGCACACTTACACCCTAAGGGTAAGTCCACTTTGTTGCCTTACAAAAATGGTCATAATACGCATGTAAGACGTCTTAGCAAAAACAAATAAAATACAAGATCATAGTCCCTCGATGACGCTATAAAAGTTGCCTTACGAATGATCTTAGTCCCTCAAAGAAAATGCTAAGATATCTTGCAACATTGCTATTCATGACTATATGATGACCCGCGCCCGTCCCTTTACATCCAAAGATAGGGTTTCTTACCAAATCAATGGTAAGATAATAATGTCAAAGGAAAGAGGAAATAAACATGAAAGACTTTTGAGTAGGTAGAATGCTCATAGTTTCTTGTTCACTTTCAAACAAAAACATCCTTGCTATTTTCAAAATAAACACCAACACATTCGAAAAACATCTTTCAAACTTGTAACATTTTAAAAATATCAACACTTTGTATACATTCTTACGAACAAGAATCATTACAAATTTTTCCTAAACAATGGCGCCTTTTTAAAATACTTTTAAAATCCACACAAAACACATTTTTAAACAAAAGCAAGTGATTTAGCAAGCAACAAAGAGCCCGTAGATAACTACGGATGAAAAGGGTGCTAATACCTTCCTTTTTCATAATCTACCCCCCCCCCCCCCCCCCCCCCGAACTCAGAAAATTCTCAAAGGTCTTTCCTGTTCTTTTCAACCTTTCCTTTTGGATAAAAGAAAAGTCGGTGGCGACTCTTGCTAACCGCAACATTTACGATAAAACGCAAAACAACCAAGTCCTTTATTTTAGGTTTTAATTAATCCCCTTTTCTCAATTTAAATCAATTAAGCATTATGACAAATCATCTATTAATTTCCGTTAAAAAAATTCTCCGCTTCTCTTCATAGTCTTCGCGCTTTACTTATTTTCGCATTAGTTTTTAACTATTATGTAACTGTTAAAGGGTTGTGTAATACGGTGGGAGAACTGACTTTTGGGTTTTGCGTTTTATCACAAATTTTACGGATAGCAAGAGTCATCACCGTCTTTTATTCTAATAAAGGAAAGGGTGAAAAGAACATGAAAGACCTTTGAGCATTTTCTGAGTTCGGGGGGTAGGTTATGAAAAGGGAAGGTGTTAGCACCCTTTTCATTCGTAGTTATCTACGGGCTCTTAATTTCTATCTCACTTTTGAAATTCTTTGTGTTTGTATGTTTGAAAATATTTTAAAAAATGCCTAAGTGCGACAATTTTGGAATAATTCTCATATCATTGAGAATGTATACAAAAATGTCTGTTTTTAAAATATTTATTGAAAGAAAGTGTTGTTTTGTGGAAAGATGTTTTGAAAATGTCAATGTAAGGCAACGTACTTTATAATGACCCTTGTATCAGTCCTCGAGAGTGTTTATACAGTGTTTTAAAAGTAGTTATTTTGAAAGTGTGAAGTGTGAATATTGTTTTAGTTTGTGAGCAAGTGATTACGAGCGATCTACCTACTCAAAAAGTATTTGTTCTTTTCCTCCTCTTTTAAATAGTGTTGTCCTACCATTAGTTAGTAGGAAGCCCTATTATTGGATGTGAGGGACAGGCACAGGTCATTGTACAATCATAGAAGGCAACTTGTAGGATGCTTTAGCAATTTTCGTAAAGGACTAAGATCGTTTACTGAAGGCAGCATCGACAGGTCATCGAGGGAATACGATCTTTTAATCAAGGGTCTTTGCTAAAACATCTCAAATTCGAGGGACATCACTATTTTTTATTCGAGGCAACAAGTTAGATTACCCTAGAGGTGTGTGTGTGTGTGAATAGTGTTTTGATTTCAGTTAATTTATCTTGAAATTAGGGTTTTGCTATTGATTGATTTTAATGTTGCCATACAAACCCTAATTACTAACATTAATAAAGGAAAGCAGTAAATTGCATAAATTAAATGTCCTACGCTATTACAATGCTTCGGGGATAGGGGTACAAGTTTATGAATGGGGGAGGAAAGCAATAAACCCTAATTTTCTGTTACACACTTTTGACAGTTACATAATTGTATTAATGCGAAAAATAAACAAATGCAGAGATAGAAAGGGGAAAGTTGCGAAAACCCTAAAAACATTCTAAGTATTTTAAGAAAATATTTTGTTGTTTCTTTGTTCAGAAAATATTTGAAATGTGAAATAAAAAATTAGACCTAATTCTAATTTAATTTACAATTTAATTATTTAAAATAAAAAATGGTGTGATTAAATTAATTAATCTTTATTATCAAAAATTAAATTAATTAATTAAAATCTAAAGAATTCTAAGTATTTAGAAAATATTTTTGGTGTTTTATTTAGAAAAGATATTTGAAGTATAAAACCTAATTCTAATTAAATAAAATTAAATTAATTTTTATTTGCCAAAAATTAAATTAACTAATTAAAAACCTAAATATAATTTTTTTTAATCATTTTTATGATTTTTTTCTGATTTTAAATAAAATTATTTAAAGAAAAGAAAATAGTTAATTAAAAAAAATAACACAAAATAATTTTAATGGGCCTGAGTTGTAAGCAGAAATTTAGGGGGTGTTAGAAAAGAAAAAATAAAAAGGCCCAAAACAGATAAGCCCAGACACCTGTTTGATCATGTGGTGATAGTTCTTTGGGATGCACCATGGGCGTGGCTTTCTGAAGTGCAGATCTGGAGTTATGAAATCTTATGGTGTTGATGAGGGGGTACATCATGGGCGTGTATGCTTGGTTCATACTGGATCTGCAATGAAGATGTTAGACAAATAAAATTCCCCACTCCTGGATCGAACCCAAGACCAGGCATAGGTATGACTTAAACACGCGCGTTGCCACTAGGGTGGCTGTTACATCCGGTGATTATACAACAACCACTAAATATATTTTAAACTCGCTTCTGAAAATTTGAAACTTCATCTTCTTCCTCGCGCGCGTAAACATCAACATAACTTCCATTTTTGAATTTGAAAATCTCCATTTCTCAACCAAATTGAAAACTTCCAAAACTAAACTTGGTTAATTTTTAATCATGAATCCAACCATATAAATCTTAAAAGCTGTAAATTAATGGTTAGGATGAATTTGGTTTGGTACCAAAATGAAACCTAATATTCCAGAAACTTTAAGTCCAAAATTCTCATCACATAGTCAACATAAATGAAAACTAAGGACATGGTTAGTTTCAGGGCAATCATATTTACATTTTATCTTTTTAAATTGAAAGCAAATGTTGCGTGTATAAGGATTTCAAAGTTGGAGAAACTTACCTCTTGAAGTGAAAAATTAGAACACGTATGAAGGCTTCCAGATGCGAGTAAATGATTAATTGAGCTTCCTTGGACCTCCCCGAAGTTTCTCCAATCCTTACTTTGTGCTGAAAGTGTGTAAATCTCTCAAACCAAGTCAATGTGTAAGATTCAGATATGGAGTTTAGAGGATGATGAATATGGTGTTACTGAAGTGTAACAGGTGTTTGGATGTGTTATATGTGATGTATATAAGGTTTATGGATGATAAAAAAGACAAACGCACGAGTGAATTTGAAGTTGGGTGTTGGAAGCTTCAAATATGCAACAATTATGGTTTCTTGGTGATTCTGAGTTTGAGAGTGTTTGAGGGCTTGTGAAATCATGTCTTGGGTTGCAAATGGACTCTAAATTTATAGAGAAAAGGTTTGAGGGAAAGGGCTGATCAGATTTAAACGATAGCATGTTATGGTTTTGTTGCTTAGTTTTGAAGTATCTTTGAAGAACATGGTTCCAATGCAATGTAGGGTGGTTAGTAGGCTTAGAGATGTTTCTTATGAGCATTCATGTTGAGTGTGATCAGAATAAACAAGTTAGAGGCTCAAGGAGTGTACTTTGTGATTAAAGTGATCTTCATGTAAATGGATATGGAACTTTTTGAAATTTCATCTAAAAATGGTAAGATCAAGTGGATAAAGCTTCAAATGCTTATGTAATGCACCATAATTTCATGTAAATCTCTAATTATGTGGAGATTTAGAAGAAACATGGCCTAAAAATGAGATTGCATGGTAAGGTTATGAGATTTGCTCTTGAGTTCTTCACAAAATGACATGAAATTCAAGCATGAAATTCCTAACTTCATCTCTTCGATTCTCCTTGCTCAACGTTGATAAAAAGTTGTGTTCTTGAATATTTTGTAAAGCTTGAAACATTGTATTCAACTTTCATGTTGACCACTTTGGCTAAATCAATGGGAACTTGGTGGAAATTGGCCAAGAAGTTAGGATAAAAAACTAATCAAAACTTGTTTAAAAAAAATTCTTAGTGTTGGATAAAAAACATCACAATTTCATGGGCTTATATATCTTAAATTAAGCACTTTTTGAGGATCACCCCATATTATTAAAGTTGGATAATTCAACAATACCTACAACTTTCATGTTGAAAGTTTTCCTTGAATCAACTTGTATCTTGAGGAAACTTGCTTGTGAAGTTAGGGTTTTTTAGGTACAAAACACTTGAATTTTTTCTAAGTGTTTGAAAATATTGACTTTTGACTTTTGTTGATTTTCTTGATTCTTGATGACAAAGTTTGATAGTTTTGATAGTTTTGATGATTCTTGATTTTTGAATTCAATTATTGACCAAACAGTCAAAGTTTGACTTGTGTGACTATTGATTTTTCATCAATTGATTCAATTCTTTAACTATCAATCACTTGTATCTTTTGAAATGTCTTGAGACATGTAATTAGGTCAAGATGTTGTATTTGAGCTCTTGAGATCATTCTTCAAGCAATTAGGTCATGCACTAGGCCAACAGTCAATGATCAATCATTTTCAATCAAAACCCTAATTTTGGCAATTTTTTACCTTTGATGATTTTAGGGCTTTCCTTGCGGAATCATGATCAACCCTTGATTAAATGATGAATATCACCTAAAAATATTGATGTTGACAAAAAAAATCTTGAAGTTTGACTGTATGTTGACCACACTTAACTTTTTACCCAATGTAGTTGATTTTCAGACACTTGAGCCATTGACTGAGCAAACATGTGATGCAAGACTTGAAACTTGACATAAGAATTATTGAGGACCTATGATGAACCATGAAAGTACTTTGAGACCCTTGCAACCCACTCTTTCTTGTACAAGATGAAACCCTAGTTGTGGACCCATTGCTTAGGAGGTGAGTTTGTTTGATCAACTCTTGAGAATCCTTAAGTATTTGAGAATATTAGAAGAATGTCTTGAAGAAAATGGTAGGTAAAATTTTGGGGTACAATAGCTTCCCCTGTTCAATATTCTTAAACCTAAAGTGTTAGATTGTCCTGTCCGCCATTCGTGACTTGAAGGTAGAAGATGATTGAACACTTAAGTACCCAGAAATCTGCACTCGCATGTGCCCGAAGAAATGGTTTTGGTTGATGTAATACTGGGAATGGGCTTAAAGATTCCATTTGGAGAGGTGATGGAGAATTGTCGGAGATGGGCTTATATATGCCATCCAAAGTAATTGTTGATAGAACTTAGACTACGTCTGCGCTCGGCTTTGACTGGAAGAAGTATCAGAATAAATATACACTTGATTTAAACTGAGCTAGAAAATGTCTACTAGAAGAAGTATCAGAATAAATCTACACTTGATTTAATTTGAGCCAGAATATTTTTACGCCCGTCTTTAACTGGGAGAAGTATCAGAATAAATCTATGGCCGATTTAATCTGAGCCAGAAAATGTCTACTAGAAGAAGTATCAGAATAAATCTACACTTGATTTAATCTGAGCCAGAAGATGTTTGCTTATGTCTTTAACTGAAAGAAGTATCAAAATAAATCTATGGTTGATTTAATCTGAGCCAGAAAAATTCTACTGGAAGAAGTATTAGAATAAATCTAGGGTTGATTTAATCTGATCCAGAATATGTTTGTGTCCGTCTTTAACTGGAAGAAGTATCGGAATAAATATATGGTTGATTTAATTTGAGCCATAAAAAGTCTACTGGAAAAGTATAAGAATAAATATATGGTTGATTTAATCTGAGCCAGAAGATCTCTGTGCATGTATTTAACTGGAAGAAGTATCAGAATAAATCTATGGTTGATTTAATCTGAGCCAGAAAAATTCTACTGGAAGAAGTATCAGAATAAATCTATGGTTGATTTTATCTGAGCCAGAAGATGTCTGTGTCCGTCTTTAACTGGAAGAAGTATCAGAATAAATATATGATAGATTTAATCTGAGCCAGAAAAAGTCTACTGGAAGAAGTATCAAAATAAATCTATGGTTGATTTAATCTGAGCCAGAAGATATCTATTTTGAGAATGATCCTCTGAGGAAAATGCTGAAATAACCCTTTGTCGGATGTAGCCTTGGAGAAGACTGTCGGGTCATATAAGTAGCTGGTGATGTTTGTTTGTTGATTGATCTTTCCTGAAAAGGTAAAGAGTTAGTTGTATGCAATGTCATGATGTACGAAATGCATTGCCTAATGATGTTCCTAAAATAAATGAGACCGTGCTATATGTGTTTCGTATGCATATGCTATGATATTGGTAAATGATGTATGAATATGAAATGTTATTGGAATTTATTTGTAAACCCGTGCAATATCTTCTTCTAGGAAAATAAATCCCTGACTGGTTGTTGGGGATGAATAACATGTGTAATCTTCAATCTTGTATAGAATGCTTCCGCTGGGGATTCCTGTTTGCTGTTTGAGGAAACTCCGTTGGGGAATGTTGACTTCTGTTTGGGGAGAAAAGTTTAGGAACATTAGTCGTTCATATCTCTACTGGAGAGTTTAATTCTTATATACCCTGACCGGGGATAAAATATATGGATAACCTTCCGACTGGTCTGGGGATTTTAATTCTTATAAATCCTGACCGGAGATAAAAGAGATGGATAACCTTCTGACTCGTCTGGGGAGTTTAAATTTTATATACCCTGACTGGGGGTAAAAGAGATGGATAACCTTCCAACTCATCTGGGAAGGATAAAGTTGACCGATATCTGGTCAGATTCCAGATTCTGTAGAAAACTCTCTGGGGATAGTGGTGACTTCACTAGGGAGAGAAATTTTGCTGATGATTCGTAGCCATTCAAGGAATAGATTCAAGTTGGGGAGAGTGTAATCTGTTGGGGAAATAAACCCCATTGGAAAAATAAACCATGTTGACAAATAAATACTCTATTGAGGAACAAGCTCTACTGGAGAGAAGAAATCTTACAATTTTGGAGGAATAATACTCAACTGGGGAAGAGAACTTCCATGAATTGTACTAATTATAACTCCGTAGGTGGGTGATATTGTTGGGAAAAAGACCTGCCGAGAAAATTGTGGGGAATGTATCTTTATTGAAGATGAATTTTTGAATATTAATCTGTGAGGATAATCTCATGGAAGTGGCTTTATGGGGATTTGTGAACATCTTGAACGTCATCCCAACTCCTAGAGTTTTGAGAAAATGCTTATTCCTATTCTTATGCATATATTTGTTAACAGTTAATCATTCATATGTTCATTCAATTTTGGTCATTGGACGTTTTGGAAAACAAAATAGAAAAACAAAAAGCTTGAATTTTAGGATGTATTTGTATTGATAACTTGCCCATAAACAGGAGATTTTGCACAAAGAGACATAAATCCTAGTAAGAGGAATTTGTTATGAAATGCAAAGAGTACAATGTGAAAACAAAACATATAGCTATGTGGAAATGATCTCGTTGGGTTCCACCTCTGCTATTACCCCTATGTCTTCGAGCATTTCATCCCTTGTTGTTGGAAGAAGTTGATTGAACTGATCTGTACCATTTGAACTTTTGACTTTGATAATAAAGCTAGTAATAAGTGATCCAATGGGACATAGTAGTACGCTTTAAATCCCTAACTTTTTCCTGGACCGCCCTATCAGGTTTTCAGTCCACCGGGATGCCCTTTCTTGCCCAAGATGCCTTTTCAAGTTTTCGACTTGCCGGGTGTACAATCTTTTATATATATCCCTAATTTTTGCTCGAACCTTTTTGGTTTGCCGAGTTGCCCTTATTTTTGCCTAGGCCAGTCAACCTAGCGGGTCATTTTCATGTGTAGTATCTTTTTACTATGTTCGCATTCACAGTGTGCAGGAAAACTTCATCGTCCATGGTGGTCAGTATCATAGCACCGCCCGTAAATACTTTTGTGACAACAAATGGCCATTCGTAGGTAGGAGTCTATTTCCTCCTGGGGTCACTTTGCGGTAGAATGACGCGCTTTATTACCAAGTCACCAGCTGGTATACTCGATGCTTGATTTTCTTGTTGAATGCTTTGATCATACGTTTCTGATACATCTGACCGTGACAGATAGTTGCAAGCCTCTTCTCGTCAATCAGATTCAATTGGTCTAGCCTTGTCTGAATCCACTCGTCTTCGTCTAAGTATGCATCTTTCATAATTCTTAGAGAATGAATTTGAACTTTGACAGGTAGGACAATTTCCATACTGTAGACCAGAGAGAATGGGGTTTCCCCAGTCGATGTTCACGCTCAAGTGAGATAACAATGAAGAGAAAACAATAACATCTCGTTCCAGTCTTTGTAAGTGACAAACATCTTCTGTATGATCTACTTAATATTCTTGTTGGCAACTTCCACTGCGCCATTCGTCTTTGGTCAATACGGAGAAGAGTTGTGGTGTTTGATCTTGAACTGCGTATAGAGTTCAGTAATCATAGTATTGTTGAGTTTGGTACCATTTTCTATAATGATTCTCTCGGGGATGCCATACCGACAGATGATGTTATGCTTAATGAATCGAGCGACCACGTTCTTGGTAACAGAGGCGTACGAGGTTGCTTTAACCCATTTTGTGAAGTAGTCAATGGCAACGAGAATGAAGCGATGTCCGTTAGAAGAAGTAGGCTTGATTTCTCCGATCATATCAATGCCCCACATTGCGAATAGCCGAGGAGAAATCATGATGTTCAAAGGTACTGGAGGCACATGAACTTTATCAGCATAGATCTAGAACTTATGGCAAGTCCTCGAGTGGTGGTGATAGTCGGTTTCCATAGTCGACTAATAGTAACCTACTCTCAAAATCTTCTTAGCCATAATATGCCCGCTTGAGTGAGTACCAAAGATGCCTTCGTGCATATCCTCTATAATTTTCTCTTGCTCCTTCTAGTCCACACAATGAAGCATAGTTGAATCATGATTACACTTGTACAAAATTCCATTGCTCAAGAAGAACTTAGCCGAGAACCTCCGTAGGAATTTCTTGTCATTGATTATGCATCCAAAAACAATCGAGCCTTCTATATTATAAATTTAGCTAGAAAACCCTTGACTCCACTCCTTGTTTCCCAATTAGCTACAATGTCAGACCACTTCAGATGTAAGGCTGCTGCAATTTCTTTAGGTTGTGGATCTTTCTCTAAACCAGTGAAAGGTACTTGATTGAGAACAGGTACTCCCAGTAATTGAGAAAACTCCTCCATTATGGGTACCAACTGATAATTGGGAAAGGTGAAGCAGTGATGTGCAGGGTTAAAGAACTGGAATAGAACACTCATCATATCTTCTTCAAAACCCGAGGTAACCAAACTGAGTAGTCGACTATGCCTTTTGATGAATGGAGAACTTTCAGGAACCCTTGAGACTAACTCTTTAAGTTGAGAAGGTATCCTCACAAAACTGATCTAGATAGTGTTTCTGCGAGCGGAGGACATAAACTACAAAACAAAACTAAGGTAAATCCCTTGGTACTTGAAATGGTTAGTGAAAATGACATGTGGTATGATGTCATAATGTTATGATGTCATGTTCGAACAATTAATCATACACAAACAAAACACACAAGTTCTTAGGTTTAAGCTTGCATGGAGTTTCGTAGGTAAGTACCCTCTTGAAGTTTTAGTTGGCTCAACCTATCCTAAAAGAAGTAACTGGGTTCTAGGAGCCTCAATATCACTGGTCTTTCTCCCAGGCATTGTTTCAGCACAAGCATCTAAATTGCGACCGAAATATCCTGAAAGTCCAATCTCAATGAATGTAGCATCGAGTATCAACCAACTTTAGTCTGCACCAAAGCTAGCCATATCACTACTTTCTAATGGCTAAGTTATGTAAACTAAGGTTCTATAGTAAGTTAGTGCTTATGATACCACACAGCAGCCCAACATTCTCCTTGACTGACTCAAGGGACACCAGCACAAACCAATGTGTCGCACTAACATAGCCATTGTTTCAAACATATCGGTCTACGCCATATATTTTTCACGATCTATTGCTACTTACCTAAAATTCCCCCAAATCCGGGTATAGGATTTATACAAGAAATAAACCCAAGCATATCCTGAAATATAAAGCATACAAGGCAAACAAGTAAAGCAATAATGGTGATATAGCTCTAAAGGTAACCCCATTTTTAGTTCTTCCACAGCAGAGCCACCAGTTCTATAATACGGTGGGAGAACTGACTTTTGGGTTTTTCATTTTATCGCAAATGTTGCGGATAGCAAGAGTCGCCATCGACTTTTATTTTATCCAATAAAGGAAAGGGTGAAAAGAACATGAAAGAGCTTTAAGAATTTTCTGAGTTCGGGGGGTAGGTTATGAAAAGGGAAGGTGTTAGCACCCTTTTCATCCGTAGTTATCTACGGGCTCTTAATTGCTAGCTCACTTTTGAAATGCTTTGTGTTTGTATGTTTGAAAATATTTTGAAAAATACCTAAGTGCGGCAATTTTGTAATGATTCTCGTATCCTTGAGAATATATACAAAAATGTTTGTTTTGAAAATATTTATCGAAAGAAAGTGTTGTTTTGTGGAAAGATGTTTTGAAAATGTCAATGTAAGGAAATTTGCTTTATAATCACCCTTGTATTAGTCCTCAAGAGTGTTTATGAAGTGTTTTGAAAGTAGTTGTTTTGAAAGTGTGAAGTGTGGAGATTGTTTTAGTTTGTGAGCAAATGATTACGAGCGATCTACCTACTCAAAAAGTCTTTGTTCTTTTCCTCCTCCTTTAGATAGTTCTATCCTACCATTGGTTAGTAGGAAGCCCTATTAATAGATGTGAGGGACATACGCGGGTTATTGTACAGCCATATAAGGCAACTTATAGGATGCTTTAGCAATTATCGTAAGGGACTAAGATCGTTTACCGAAGACAGCATCAAAGGGTCATCAAGGGACTAAGATCTTTTAACCGAGGGTCTTTGCTAAAGCATCTCACGTTCGAGGGACATGACTATTTTTTTATCCGAGGCAACAAGTGAGGTTACCCTAGAGGTGTGTGTGTGTGAATAATGTTTTGATTTTAGTTAATTTGTCTTTAAATTAGAGTTTTACTATTGATTGATTTTAATCTTGCCATATAAACCCTAATTACTAACAGTAATAAAGGAAAGTAGTAAATCGCAAGAATTAAATGTCCTACGCTATTATAATGCTTCAGGAATGAGGATACAAGTTTATGAACGAGGGAGGAAAGCAATAAACCCTAATTTTCTATTACACACTTTTGACAATTACATAATTGTATGAATGCGAAAAATAAACAAATGCGGAGATAGAAAGAGGAAAGATGCAAAAACCCTAAAAACATTCTAAGTATTTTAAGAAAATATTTTGTTGTTTCTTTGTTCAGAAAATATTTGAAATGTGAAATAAAAAACTTAGACCTAATTATAATTTAATTTACAATTTAATTATTTAAAATAAAATAAAGTGTGATTAAATTAATTAATCTTTATTATCAAAAATTAATTTAATTAATTAAAATCTAAAGAATTCTATGTATTTAGAAAATATTTTTGGTGTTTTATTTAGAAAAGCTATTTGAAGTATAAAACCTAATTCTAATTAAATAAAATTAAAGTGATTAAATTAAATTAATTTTTATTTGTCAAAAATTAAATTAACTAATTAAAAACCTAAATCTAAATTATTTTTAATCATTTTTATTATTTTTTCTGATTTTAAATAAAATTATTTAAAGAAAAGAAAATAGTTAATTAAAAAAAACAACAAAAAAGAATTTTAATGGGCATGAGTTGTGTAAGCATAAATTTGGGGGGTGTTAGAAAAGCAAAAATAAAAAGGCCCAAAACAGATAAGCCCAAGCGCCTGTTTGATCCAGTGGTGATAGTTCTTTGGGATGCACCATGGACGTGGCTTTCTGAAGCGCCAGATCTGGAGTTATGAAATCTGATGGTGTTGATGAGGGGGTACATGATGGGCGTGTATGCTTGGTTCACGCACGCGCTGCCACTGGGGTGGCTGTTACATCAGGTGATTATACAACAACCATTAAATATATTTTAAACTCGCTTCTGAAAATGTGAAACTTCATCTTCTTCCTCGTGCGCGCAGACATCAACATAACTTTCATTTTTGAATTTAAAAATCTCCATTTCTCAACAAAATTAAAAACTTCCAAAACCAAACTTGCTTGATTTTTGATCACGAATCCAACCATATAAATCTTAAAAGCTATAAATCAATGGTTAAGACGAATTTTGTTTGGCAACAAACTGGAACCTAATGTTTCAGAAACTTTAATTCCAAAATTGTCATCACATAGTCAACATAAATGAAAACTAAAAACATGGTTAGTTTCAGGGTAATCATATCTACATTTTATCTTTTGAAATTTAAAGCAAATGATGCGTGTATAAGGATTTCGAAGTTGGAGAAACTCACCTCTTGAAGTGAAAACTCAGAATGCGTATGGAGGCTTCCAGGTGCAGGTAAATGATTGATTGAGATTCCTTGGACCTCCCTGAAGTTGTTCCAATCCTTACTTTATGCTGAAAGTGTCTGAATCTCTCCAACCAAGTCAATGTGCAAGCTTCGGATATGGAGTTTAGAGGATGATGAAGATGGTGTTACAAAAGTGTAATAGGTGTTTGGATGTGTTATATGTGATGTATGTAAGGTGTATGGATGATAAAAAAGACAAACGCACGAGTGGATTTGAAGTTGGGTGTTGGCAGCTTCAAATGTGCAATAATGGTGGTTTCTTGGGGATTTTGAGTTTGAGAGTGTGTGAGGGATTATGAAATCATGTCTTTGGTTGCAAATGAACTCTATATTTATAGAGAAAAGGTTTTAGGGCAAGGGTTGATCAGATTTGAAAGAAAGCATGTTATGGTTCCAATGCAATGTAGGGTGGTTAGTAGGCTTAGAGATGTTGCTTCTGAGTGTTCATGTTGAGTGTGATCAGAATAAACAAGTTAGAGGCTCAAGGAGTGGACTTTGTGATTAAAGTGATCTTTATGTAAATGGATATTGAGCTTTTTGCAATTTCATCCAAAAATGGTATGATCAAGTGGATAAAGCTTAAAATCCTTATGTAATGCACCATAATTTCGTTTAAATCTCTGATTATGTGGAGATTTAGAGGCAACATGGCCTGAAAAGTGAGATTGCATGGTAAGGTTATGAGATTTGCTCTCGAGTTCTTCACAAAATGACTTGAAATTCAAGCATGAAATGCCTAACTTCATCTCTTCGATTATCCTTGCTCAAGCATGATAAATTTGTGTTCTTGGACATTTCGGAAAGCTTGAAACATTGTCTAAAACTTTCATTTTGACCACTTTGGCTAAATCAAATTGGAACTTGGTGGAAATTGGCCAAGAAGTTAGGATAAAAAATTGATCAAAACTTGTTTGAAAAAAAATTCCAAGTGTTGGATAAAAAACATCATAACTTCATGGGCTTATATCTCTTAAATTAAGCACTTTTTGAGGATCACCCCACATTATCAACTTTGTAGAGTCATCAATCCCTACAACTTTCATGTTAAAAGTTTTCCTTGAATCAACTTGTATCTTGAGGAAACTTGCTTGTGAAGTTAGGATTTTTTAGGTACAAAACACTTGAATTTTTTTTAAGTGTTTGAAAATCTTGACTTTTGACTTTTGTTGACTTTATTGATTCTTAATGACAAAGTTTGATAGTTTTGAATGTTTTGATGGTTCTTGATTTTTGAATTCCAATTTTGACCAAAAAGTCAAAGTTTGACTTTTGTGTGACTGTTGATTTTTCATCAATTGATTCAATTCTTCAACTATTAATCACTTGTATCTTTTGAAATATCTTGAGCCATGTGATTAGGTCAAGATTTTTTATTTGAGCTCTTGAGATCATTCTTAAAGCCATTAGGTCATGCACTAGGCCAATAGTCAATGATCAGTCATCTTCAATCAAAACCCTAATTTTGGCAATTTTTGACCTTTGATGATTTGAGGGATTTCCTTGAGGAATCATGACCAACCCTTGATCAAATAATGAATATCACCTCAAAATATTTATGTTGACAAAAAAAATCTTGAAGTTTGACTGTATGTTGACAACAATTGACTTTTTTACCCAATACAGTTGATTTTCAGACACCTGAGTCATTGACTGAGCAAACATGTGATGCAAGACTTGAAACTTGACATAAGCATTATTGAGGACCTATGATGAACAATGAAAGTCATTTGAGACCCTTTCAACCCACTCTTCCTTGTACAAGATGAAACCCTAGTTGTGGAAAAATTGCTTAGGAGGTGAGTTTGTCTGATCCACTCTTGAGAATTCTTGAGTATTGAGAATCTTAGAAGAATGTCTTGAAGAAAATGGGAGGGAAAACTTTGGGGTACAACAGGTTGTAATAGTTAATTAGGTTTTTATTTGATTTCTATTTTTCCCTAAGTTTTTGTGGTTTGTATCCCCTTCCCCGGGGCATTGTAATAGCATAAGACACTTAATTTATGCTTTTACTGCTTTCTTTATAACTGTATAGTAACTAGGCGTGTATGGCAAGATTTAAAACAAAACGCTAGAAAACCTAATCAAGAAAAAATAAATGGAAAAAAAATCACTTCTCACACATTCACCTCTACGGTAACCTCACTTGTTTCCTTCGGATAAAACAGTCATGTCCCTCGAACGTAGGGATACCATTAGCAAAGACCCTCGGTTAAAAATCATCATAAAGATCATAGTCCCTCGATGACCCATCGATGTTGCCTTCAGTAAATGATCTTGTCCCTCGATGATGTCTACGAATACATGATGATAGTCCCTTTGAATTTCTAAAGGTATCTCTATATGTTGCCTTTATGATTGTATAATGATCCGCGCCTGTCCCTCAAACATCCAACGATAGGGCTTCCTACTAACTAATGGTAGGACAATACTATCTAAAGAAAGAGGAAAATAACACGAAATACTTTTGAGTAGGTAGATAGCTTTTAATCTCTTGCTCATAAAAACATCCCTTTTCACACAAACACTTTTCTGAAATATTTTTAAAAACAAACACTTTGTATTCATTCTCAAATGCTACGAGAATCATTACAAAGTTACTGAACTTAGGCCTTTTCAAACTTACACATTCACAAAGCATTTTCAAAAGTGAGCTAGTGATTAAGGGCCCGTAGATAACTACGGATGAAAAGGGTGATAACACCTTCCATTTTCATATCCTATCCCCTTACTCAGAAAACTCTCAAAGGTCTTTCCTATTATTTTCACTCTTTCCTTTATTACATAAAAGAAAAGTCAGTGGTGACTCTTACTATCCGTAAAATTTGCGATAAAACGAAAAATCAAAAGTCAGTTCTCCCACCGTATTACACAAGCATCCATAATTTTTTCCACTATAATGCCCACCTTGACCATTTTCCATCTTCGACCTCAATATGTTTTGTCCCTACCGCAAGTTTAACTTGACTTCTCACATTCTTTGTAATGTGGTATCTACAAAGTAATGCATAAGAATTAGGAAATACCTTTGAGACTGAAATCATTAAAGTGGTATCCCGGTCGGTAACAATGACTTTCAACATTACTTCTTGGTCCTTCAACATTGCCTGACACACCTCTAAAGCCCAAGAAAAGTTGTCATCTTTTTCACACTCTAGAAATGCAAACCCGACAAAATAAGTCTTCTTAGTAGAGGTAACACCAACAATTTCCAATAATGGAAGAATGTATTTGTTGGTATTATACGTTGAATAAATTATGAGCACAATGATAAACATGTTGAACAACTTTATAGAATCAGGATGAGTCCAAAATATATATCTATATGTTACTCCATCCTCGCATCTTCGGTGCCTAGATACGTAATTTCTCTCTTCTAGAAGTTTCAAGAGGTGTTCCATTTAAGTTTTATCCCCCTAAGCGCTAATTTAGTTTGATAAAGCCTGATGTACACTTGCATGATATTTGCGATATTCCCGAGTCTTTTACGCTTCAAGGTTGCAAGTATGTTTTTGGGTTGCACTAAATTCAATATCATGTCAGAAACACATTCCTTCTCTTTCGACATGAGACAACATGCAATTGAATGACCAACTAATTTTTCACACAACTCACGGTTATGTAAACAATGTATCACATTAAATATCTATTTATTATTTTTCAACCGATAACCACACAACTTAAATGGACACTCACATTTTCTTGAATCGATATCTTCTTGATTGAAATTTTGGAGAGGACGTATATATTTCCCACTTCTTTCGTATGTCAATGTCACAAAATGCACTTCTTCTATCTAAACCATTATCGGACCTTTGATTACAACACCAAACCCTAGTTTAGATGCCTTTGTACGAATCCATTATAACATGTGATCACGAAATTCAAACTCTTGTTCATTTTTAAAATAGTTTCCAATATCTACCTCCTTCACTATTACAGGTGAAGAATTTTAAGACACAATAAGTTTGGAGATAGCATTAGAATGCACCATACCTAATGAAAACAAAAACACAAAATACTAAGAAACGTCCAAAACAGAAAACAGTTTGCAGGAAAATCAGCACATACAATTTTCAGAACTGCATCTCCAGATGAGTTCATCAATAATTTAGAAATACACTTTCAATTACAGCTTGACTTTTTGCAGCATCAAAACATGATTAATGTGAGCAATGAGGATTGAAATGAATGAACTTTACCTTAAATTCCAACTTCTTTTGCTCATTTTGATTTGATGAAACACAATAATGGAGATTTTGAGTGAAAAAACTTGATTGAGAATGAATGAGTTTATGGAGAGGATTTGTGGGAAAAAATAGAAATGATATCTAATCATGCAAGTAGTTGTTTTTAGCAATAACACATTTAATTTTTTTCCGATAATACATATCCTAAATATTCTTACATGCAAAGGTTACAAATTTATAAATTTTTGCTTTAATCGTTTGAAAATACATCTCTGTATAGTTTCCTCGAATGGTCAATTGACAATTGAAAAAAATTTAATTTGTCTATAAGATAAAACCATTTTGTTTATTTATGTATGATGTAAAAAGTGTGTCTAAAAATATATTTCTTAAAACAAATGAATATTTTTGATTTTACATAAGATTCTTTTACGCCATATAAAATTCATTAAGATATTCTCATATAAGAACTGAGACATGCTTCGGCCCTCTCTTATTATAAAATAAATAAAAATATAAGAATTAGGTCTTTTCTAACGTGTAGTTATGTATTTTAACTAAATATTTTAACCTCATTATTAAAATACTCTTTTACTATCCTATAATTTTATTTAAATGAAGGGTGAATTTCCTATATGCCTCATTGATATTTTTATTTTATTTTTGTCTTAAACATTATATTATGCTTATGTATAAAAAATATATTATCTTCAAAATGATTTAGTGATTGATATTGTTTTGTAATTAATTTTATTTAAATATGGGTGCATATTTAATTATAATAGTATAATTCAATAATGTCTTATTTTAATTTGTTTTTACCATTCTTAAGAAAAACTTGCATTTTAAGATGATTGTATGGTGTGAAGGTTCTTGGCAAATGTAGTTGTGTTGAAAGTTTTAAGAAGGAAACGTGTTATGTCGACGCCACTAGCCGTTAGTTTCAAAACCAAATTTTAATGAGACTTTCTTATGAAGGTTTATTAATAATTTAAAAATACATAATTTAAGTGCAACAACTTTACAGTTTCTCTTTATTTCTAAAACTATGTCATTTTCCTTCTTTATAGTTTAAGTTTCATTGATTTTCTTTTTCTTTGTTTAAATCCCTGCACTTTTTTAAAATATTCATTGCTTACATTTTTGCAATTTATTTAGTGCTAATGTACATCAGTTTCTTTTACAACCCGGATATCATTGGCATACAATTGTAGAGGATATTTTCTCGGACGGAAATCACAATTGGTGTTAAAGTTTCCTTCTAAGACAATTCTTTTATGACCGAAATTAAACTAAGGACCTTTAATTAAATTGGAAGAGATTATTTATTATGTCATCCAAGTGCTTTTGGATCGTCTTCTTTAAATTACTCTTTTTTTTTTCTTTTAAAAAATACTTTAATTTGTTTTAATTGAAAAATCTTCCATAATTTTATTTCATTGAAGTCTCTCTTTCTCTCTCTCTCTCTCTCTCTCTCTCTATATATATATATATATATATATATATATATATATATATATATATATATATATATATATATATATATATATATATATATATATATATATATATATATATATATATATATATATATATATATATATATATATATATATATATATATATATATATATATATATATATTTAAATAAGTGATACGCAAATGAGCTAACATATTTGAGCCTTTCTCTATATAGGAAGGAAACCCAAACCCAATAAATATCCTCCTCACAATTATATGGAGGAAATTTCCAATCCAACGATATCACAACAAGCTTCAAACTTCCCTCTTGATAACGCTTCAGTCATCATATCAAAACCATTATCATTTGTATGAACTTCAACTAGCTTCAATCATTTAGCATAAAAAATATCATGTATTCAATGATATTTCACATAAATGTGTTTGACCTATTATGAATAGTCAGATTCATACCAAGATGAATATCGTTTTGACTATAAACAAATAACACATATTTTTCTTGAAAAACCCAAAGTCCTACAAAAATTTCTTTAACCATATCAACTCTTTGCATGCTTCAATGATATCAATAAACTTTTCTTATGTAGTAGACAATGTTACACACATTTGCAATCTAGATAACCAAGTAATAACTCACCCTGCAAATTTAATCATGTAGCCCGAAGTAGACATTTTGGAATCAATGTCTCCATCCATATCAGAGTCAGATTTCTCCTCTAGAATATGCATATCTCCTCCCAAAGCAAAGCCTTGCACAAGTAGTATCGCGAAGATACCTTAAAATCTATTTTATAATATTTTAATGCTCTCTACTTGGATTTGCCAAAAATCTACTGAGTGTACCAATAACATGTGTTATATATGATCTTGTACACACCATTGCATACATCAAACTACTCACAAAAGACCCATAAGGAAAATATTTCATATCAAATGTTTCATCCTCGCTTGAAGGACTTTGATTTAAAATCAACATAAAATAAGTAACAAGAGAAGTGTTTATCGCCTTAGAACTTTCCATTTAGAATCTTTGCAACACTCTTTCTATATAATATTCTTATGACATCTAAAGTTTCTTCTCCTTTTTGTTACGCATGATTCTAATGCCTATAATCTATTTAGTTGCTCTCATGTCTTTCATCATAAATGAGTCACCCAACTGCATCTTTAACATTTTAGTGTTAGAAATATTTTTCCCAATAATAAGCATATTATCAACATATAACCACTAGCTAATGAAGTCATCATTAGAAAATTTTCCCACAAAGATGCAGTGATTTGAAGTATTTTTATGGTATCCTTAATCACTTATAACAGACTCAAACTTCTTAGATTTAGGGTTTATGGATTAGAATAGAAAACCTATTAAAGGTATAGATCACAAGAAAAAAGATCGTCTAGTTTATAAATGCACGCATTGTTAAAGATTTCGCTACTTAGAGCCTTGTTAAGGATCGTCTAGTTTTTAAATGCTTCTAAGTATACAGTTTTTATAAAGTCTCTGATCCAAGAATGTGCGATGACGAAAAATATCAATCATAGTGATCAAAGCAAGTGTTTTGAGATTATCTCAAGGTTTATGATCCCCGGTGACCAGTTAAATGGATATGTATGTGGTACACTTGTTCTCTCGTTTTTTATACGAACTCTCACATCCAATAATGTGCAGAGAAGGATATGCCATTATATGCTTGGTGTTTCCATTTAAGGGAAGCTTTTAGAAAATCCCTTTGATATGAAAGGTAATTCATTATTATAAAAGTTGAAACGATCAGAAAACTCTAATTAATCCTTTAAAATAGTGGTTTTAATTTTGGTCATCTCAATAAAATATTTTCACTAACCAAAAAGACGAGTTTCTAAGTGTATTATACAAAGGAGGTGCACTAAAGTGAATATGGGTGCAGAATAAAAATGAAATCCAACACAAGGCTCAAAATGCACCAAGGAGGGTGGTCAGCGTAAGCCCGTGACACCTTATGGAAATCAATTAGAGAATCTTGGTGCGCTTATTTTCATATCAAATCCAAGTCAAACGCGTTCCTTAAGAAAATCAAATCTCAACATTGATGATGAATGCACAAAATCCAGAAATATTTGATAAACCAATCGGTTAGAGTCATTAGCCAATTGATTGGCACACACAATCTAGAAAGATTTTAATTTGATTTTTAAATCAGCATAATCTTCATTATATGCTTGTCAAAAATACACGATTAAATCATTAGATGGTACGCTATAAATATGTATTCATCCTTCACTCTTTTGCATTTCATATTTTCAAATTCTATGAGTGTGAGATTTTTCTTTAAAAATTATCATGGCTCCCAAAAGGTAACACTTTTCCACCACCCCTTCTATGACTTCTTCACCACCAAACAACAAGAAGTAAGATATTTCCAAGATTTTGTCGATTGATCCCTTGTTAGAATTCACATCCTAGATCCAGAGGATTTCAAGGAATGTGAATTTTGTAAAACCTTCAAAGAAATCAACTTGTCCACCTTCTTCCATATCCCCTCAAAAAGGGTATATCCATCATTAGTCAAGATGTTCTTCTTAAATATTCACCTCATAGATGAAATATTTCAAACTGAAGTAAAAAGGAATAGGATAATTCTATTAGTAGAAGAATTCAGAGAGATTATAAATCTACCTCATGAAAATACTATCATTCAACTCAGAGAAAAAGTAAACAAATACAATCACAATTTGATGCATCCTCACTCATGAAGGATCCATAAATCTCCATACTAAATTCATTCACTATTGGATATACTCACCTTGAAAGTCGTATGATTCTTTGGGATCAATCACATACTTTTTCCAAGAAGAAGTAACTTTAGCCTCATAACCCATGTTGATGTAGAAACAATTAATATGGTTAATAGAAAACAAAATCAAGATGAACTAAGAAAAATAAGTAATTGAGTACATGATGAAAAGAAAGAAAGAAGGAATGTGTCTTCCATATGAAAATCTAATCACGTAGACTCTAGAAGATATTTGATATCATTTTGGAGATGAAGAGTTCAAATAAGATTAAACTAAAATAGGAAAATCGGTCCTATCACTAATGAAATTTGAGATGATCAACGAAAAAAAAAACGAAAAAGCTTCCCTCAAATGAGAAGAAGAGAAAAGCAAGCAGCCAAGAAGTACCCATAAAGTTAGACGACTACAACTACTCTATTCCTCAACTGCCTCAATGACCAACAACTGATGACCTACTCAAAGTCATAAATGGAAAGATAAATGTGATTAATGACAAGTCCGACTTCATAACTCATTAGTTCATCCCATACCAAACACAATTACCACAAGACTTATTCTTTGATGATTTTGATAACGAATAGTCTCACCTTGATGTCTAAGTGAATTATTTTCTGCTTTCCATATTTTTTAATTTGGTAATTCCCATTTTTTTACTTTGAATTCTCAGTCATTTTTATCGATGAATAAAACAGTGCTATTCCATTTCCTAAATGTCTAATTGCATATGTTTGCATATTTAAATTTATTACAATGTATCTTTACCCGTCTTTTAATTTCAACAAAAGGGAAAAGTATACTATTAGGGGTGTAGAGTATACTCTCTACTTAAATCAGTGGAAGTTTAATCACTCTAAACAATTAGTTGTTATGTCCTTTATCACCTATGTGAGAGATGCATTGTCATAATAAAATGGAGGATAATATGAAACCTTTCTTGGATGTTACTTCTAGATGATATTCCCTCAATGAGGACAACAATTTTTTATTATGACAACTAATTTTTAATGATCATAACTAGCCCTTGATGACAAGAAATAAAGTCAAGCATAAAGGGGTTAAAACGGTGAAAGATGCTAAATAAATTATTAAGATTTGATGGACTTAACTATCTAATGATGGCAACCAAATGGAACATGTTTCAATTTGTCTCTAACTCAAGAAAGTGTCTACAAAGATTAAAAATTTGACAACTCTTAAAGTATATGAAAGTATGAAAGCCCCGCCTCAATACATCCGAGGTAATTTATTGTAAAAGTATAAGGGCATTCTCGTAAAAGTGCATGGCTAAATCATACACAAATAAAGTTGTTTTCAAACTTATTTTTCTCAAGAAAATGTTTCCAAAAATGCCTTGAAGTTGTGTCAGATGAGTTAGGAGTTGTCAAAAAAACACTTGGAGCAAATTTGTGTCTTGGTCAATCGATTGGCACCTTAACCCAATTGATTGGGTTAGTTTAAAAATGTGCCCTAAGTGATTAGGACAACATCTCAATGAGGTGTAACAGTTAAATATCTTTCCTTTCCATTTTGAACCTAGTAATTAATTAATTTGAAGGAAATCGATCAATTTAAGTATGTTGCCAATCCATTCTTAAGTCATAAAAGGCCATAAAACTCTTTCATTTTTTGTGCCAATATCTAGCCTATAAATAGAGGTCATTTCCCACTCTTTTCAACAACCAAAAACGTGATTTCATTTCTCACTTCTAACACTCTCTCTAAAATTTTGTTTCGTCTATTTTCTCTAACTAAAAGTTTAGTCATAGTGCTTTACGAGAAAGTCATTTTGTGAGTGAAGAAACAGTAACTCTAGAATTGTAGTTTTGTAAGTTCACCAAAAAAGTTTGTTTTTACCTTGGTTGAACACTTTATCCATTTAGACATTGTTTTTTTGGGTTTGAGCTAAACCTGTGAAAAGATTTTGTTTAGAGATTGTGTGATCAAGCCTCAGTTTAGGTTCTTGGTTAACCCGTGATAAAACTAAGTTTTGGTTTAAGTTCACCCCATGATAAAAGCTTGTTTCATTTTGAAATCAGTCTGGTAGTAAAATCTCATAATTTCTTGGTTACTCTGGTATTAAACTAAGTTTTAGTTTGTGAGCTTAGCCCGATGTTAAAAGCTCTCAAGGTTCAAGATCAGCTGTAGCGGTAGAAATGTTGAGACAAAGCCATTAGATTGACTTGACTCGCACAGATCAAATAATAATCACCACCGCGCTTTATTGTTTCCAAAGGAATGGAAAAAGAGCAAATAACCCAAAAAAGAGGGGGAGAGAATCTAAGTTTGGGGGTTGTGTGATCGGTGGGAATGAGAACTGACTGTTTTGGAATGCTGGTTCGCGTTTGTGTTTGTTTTCGCAAAATGTCGCGGTAAGCAAGAGTCACCACCGTCTTTTATTTTATCCAACAAGGAAAGGACAAAAGCACAGAAAAATTCCTTTTCGAGATTGTTTCTCGGGTTCGGGAGATAGATTATAGAAAGGGAAGGTGTTAGCACCCTTTCTATCCGTGGTTATCCACGGGCTCTTAGGTACTTGCTTACTATGTTTTCAAAAGTTTTCTTTTCTTTGTGTTTGTGGATTTTGAAAAGAGTTTTTGTTTGAAACTTCGATTTAACTCTTGCTTCTGTCCTCAAGAGTGTAATAAAGTGTTTTGAAAAACTTTGTTCGAAAAGTGTAAGTGTGAAAAGTTTTGTTTTGTTTTTAAAATGAGCATGTACTTAAGAACCTCTACCTACTCAAAAGGGAATTGAACTGTGCAAATGTTCTTTAGACAGTGCTATCCCACTATTGAGGAGTAGGTAGCACCGTCGTTGGAGTTTTCGGGTCAATTCGATTTAAGGGATGTGTGGTCACTAAAGCAAAGTTAGGACGCTTTAGTGGTAATCCTAATGTCTTAGATTATTTTTATCGAGGCAACCATTTCGAGGCAACTTATGATCTTGGGACAAAAGGACGACCTCTAAAACATCCTATACTTAATGACCACGTTTGAGGCAACCAAGTGAGGTGTACCCTAAGAGTGGCATATGCAAGTGTGTCAATTTTCAGTTTATGTTATCTTTGTACATGTTATGGTGAGCTGTGGTTGATTTTAAATTAAGATAGATCTTGCCATGCAATCCTAGTTAGCATACATCTAAACAGTTAATATATGTACAAGAATTTAAAGTGCGGGAATTGTAAATCCTACGCTATTACAAGGCTTCGGGGAGGGGGATTATTTACATGTCCAAAAATTGGGGGAATAAAAAAAACAGTAAAGTGTAAAAGGCCTTAGTTAAGCTATTACAAACCAGTGGACAGTTACAATATAATAAATGCGCGCAAATCTGAAAATAACCTCTAAAAAATCCTAAGAATAAAATCTTTTTTGTTGTTTTATTTTATTTTGGGAAAATGATCTAAATCTATTTAATTTAAGTTTTTTTGGAAAAATGTTAAAATAATTAAAAGGTTAATTAACAAAGTTAATTTAATAGAAAATAAAACTAGCCTAATGTTTTTGTGTTTTTGATTTTATGTTTTAATGTTATTAAAAAGATAAAAAGATGTCAATGAAAACAAAAATAAAATACAAGGGGGGATCCTTCGATCCAGGGAAAAAAGGGAGTTTCGACCCAGGGAGGGAATGGAAGCTTCGATCCAGAGAGGGTTCTGGTCCTTTCGATTGGGCCAGACAGTAAGGCGTGAGTAGCCTTCGATCCAGGGAAGAGGATTGTCTTTTGATCATGGAGACCATGGCTTTTGATCCAGGAATAAGATGCCTCCTTCGATCCAGCATGCTAATGGGTTCGATCCAGAGAAGGTGTCTCCTTCGATCTGGGATGTTATACCTGCAAAAGTATGTTAGCGAAATAAAACACAGGGCCTGGGTATTGAACCTCGGGCCCTTCGATCCTGCGCTTGCTGGGTTTCTTCAGGCTATGTCTGCAGCAAGTGTTGGAAAATGGAGAACATGACCTGGGCGTCAAACCCAGGCCTTTCGATCCTGTCTAGGATGGCAAATCAAAGGTAACAACAAGTAATAATGTGTTATGCAAATATGAGATTGGATAGTTTACCCTTTCTTACCAGCAGATTGGACTTTTAATTTGGGCGCTTCCTGGATGTAGGCACCTTCGATCTGGGCACTTCTTGGATGTAGGCACTTTTGATTTGGGGTTTCTGGGCATGGATGCTTTTGTTGAAGGGTTGCTTTGGCCTGGATTACTTATGAAAATGCTGATGACTTTTTGGCAGCGTAACTCCAATGTTTTTTTGTTCTCCTGTTATTTGTTTTTTCGTGTGTTTCCTTGTATAATTTTCGTGTCCTGGATATGTATGCTGGCCTCTATATTTATAGGGGTGTGAGGGTGCAGTAATGGCAAGAGACAGCCATTAAACAGACCATTAAATTCCATGAGACAAGAAACAGACACATTAAAAGTTTTCTTTTTTTGAAATATTCATGTCTCTTGAATGAACCTGGACACTTTTGATTTGAGTGCCCTCTTGATGACCTCCTTCGAATGGCCCTTGCCCAAAGATCAATCGAAGGGTACTAATTAAAATTTCAATCGAAAGGCTTTGTTAACAGGCCAATCGAAAGGTGTTGTTTCATGCTAATCGAAGTTCTCCTTCTGAATACCAATCGAAGGGTCTTTCAGAATGCCAATCGAAGTGCTCCTTCAGAATACCAATCGAAGGGCCTTTCAGAATTCCAATCAAAGTGCTTTTCCAAAATGCCAATCGAAAGGCTCATTCAGAATACCAATCGAAGGGTCTTTCAGAATGCCAATCGAAATGCTCCTTCAGAATTCCAATCGAAATGCTCCTTCAGAATGCCAATCGAAATGCTCCTTCAGAATGCCAATCGAAATTCTCCTTCAGAATGCCAATCGAAGGGTCTTTCGGAATGCCAATCGAAAGATGCTTAAAGCACCACTCAAAAATTTTCTTTTTCCTTAGGCAAGGGTTTGTGATCAGCCATGTAGGGGGGAGAGTTTGGAAAACATGAGATGGCAAATTTTGGGGTACAACAGTTGCCCCTGTTCAATTTTCTTAAACCTGAGGATGTAGATTGGCTTGCGTGCCTTTCGTGATCCAAAGGTGGAAGATAATTGAACACTAGAGTGCCTAGAAATTTGCACTCGCATGGTGTAGTATCAGCATTGTGATGTCAAGAATGGGCTTACAGATGCCATTTGGAGATTGTTGGTAGGAGGATGGGCTTATAGATGCCATCTGCAGGAGTGTCGATCGCATAAGAGATTCCTTAGCGAGAACTTGCATACCTGTTATTGTAGAAGATTCCACTGGGGAAGTCTAACTTTGTTGAGATTTAGGAACCTGCCTGTACTTCAACTGAGAGAATGTTTCAGCTGAGTTTTAAGAACCTGTTCATAATTCAATTGGGGGGAAGCATCTTCATCAAGATCTAGGAACTGTCTCGTGCCCACCGGGAGTATACCGCTGAGGTTATAGAACTTGTCCACACTATGACGGAGGAGAACATCAAGATCTAGGAACTGAATCATGCTCAATGGAGTATACCGTTGAGGTTATAGTACCCGTCCACACTATGACGTAGGGAAGTGTGATGTTTTAGCTGGGAAAATAAATCCCAGAGCTGCTAGAGAATAGAGTTGAGTCTGGATGATTGTCAGAATTGCGTCTGCATCTGGAGCATATCTGAAATGTATTTGAATGAGTGACAGAATGGCATCCGAATCTGGATCGTATCTGGACTGTAATTTGAATGAGTGACAGAATGACATCCGAATCTGGATCGTATCTGGAACGTATTTTGAATGAGTGACAAAATGACATCCAAATCTGGATCGTGTCTGGACTGTAATTTGAATGAGTGACAGAATGACATCCGAATCTAGATCGTATCTGGACTGTAATTTGAAATGAGTGACAGAATGACATTCGAATCTGGATCGTATCTGGACTGTAATTTGAATGAGTGACAGAATGACATTCGAATCTGGATCGTATCTGGACTGTAATTTAAAATGAGTGACAGAATGACATCCGAATCTGGATCGTATCTGGACTGTAACTTGAAATGAGTGACAAAATGACATCTGAATCTGGATCGTATCTGGACTGTAATTTGAATGAGTGGCAGAATGACATCCGAATCTGGGTCGTATCTGGACTGTAATTTGAATGAGTGGCAGAATGACATCCGAACCTGGACTGTAATTTGAATGAATCTGGAATAAGTATCAGAATGTCAGCCATATCTGGATCGCATCTGAACTGTCTCTAGAAGGGATCTAGAATAAGTATCAGAATGTCAGCCATATCTGGGTCGCATCTGAACTATCTCTAGAAGGAATCTGGAATAAGTATCAGAATGTCAGCCATATCTGGGTCGCATCTGAACTGTCTCTAGAAGGAATCTGGAATAAGTATCAGAATGTCAGCCATATCTGGGTCGCATCTGAACTATCTCTAGAAGGAGTCTGGAATAAGTATCAGAATGTCAGCCACATCTGGGTCGCATCTGAACTGTCTCTAGAAGGAATCTGGAATAAGTATCAGAATGTCAGCCATATCTGGGTCGCATCTGAACTATCTCTAGAAGGAGTCTGGAATAAGTATAAGAATATCAGCCATATCTGAGTCGCATCTGAACTATCTCTAGAAGGAATCTCAGAAGATGATGATCTTTTCCTGTTGATTGATCTTTCCTGAAAAGGTAAAGAGTTAGTTGTATGCAATGTCATGATGTATGCATTGTGCAATGATGTTCTCAAAATAAAATGAGATTTGTGTCATATGTATTTTGTATGTATATGTTATGAATGTTGTTGAAGTGTCATTTTGTGTTGGACTTTGCTTGAAATGCTTCCACCGGGGATCCCTGCTTTGTTGTTTGAGGAGAACTCCGTTGGGGATATTGAAAACTCTGTGGGAAGTATGTTTATTTCTGCTTGGGAAAAGAGTTTAGGAGTCTTAGTCGTCCGTTGCTCTACTGGGGAGTCGAAGTTGAACTGGTATCTGGTCGTGTCCAGGTTTCACAGTAACTTGCTGGGGATTGTAGAGTAGTCTACTGGGGAAGAGGAGTCGTGGTCCTTTGATTTGTAGTAGTCGGAGAGGCAAACTCAAGCTGGGGAGTTCTGGTGTTGTTGGGGAAATAAACCCTGTCGTCAGTCCGCTAGAGAGGTGACATCTTCGTTGGGGGAAGTCCTCGAGGATTCTTGAGGTTGATTCAGCTGGGGAAAGGTTTTCAGAGATTAAACCCTTGCTGGGAGTTATCCTATGAGAAGGATTTTGGGGAGATTTGTCATTGGGAGACCTAGTAGCAAGTGTTTGTGGCACTGCCTGGAAATGTTTGACTGCATGTAACCCTTCACCGAGATTGATGTTCAATGCCCCAAGTGACGGAGATGGAGACCTGCCCCTGGTTACTCTGCACTTCTCCAGAGATTTCTTGAAATCTTGACTGGACTGCCCCAGGTGTGCTGGATAGTGACATGTCAAGTCCCCTTGTTGATAGGAGATTTGTCAATGGAAGTATCATCCTTTTTGAAGTGATTTTGTTCACTGAGAGGGCTTTAGTTCATTGGATATTCATTGTGTGAATTTCTCCGTTGTCAAACAAATAGCTAAATGCAAACAGTGATATTCGAATAATGCAAAGTTTATGCTTGTCTTGAAGTTTTGAAAAATGCGTTTTTTAGCAGAAAACTTTTTTTTTAAAGACAAATTCAACACAAGATTTAGGACAAAGCCTTACAGGAGTCAGAATACCTTTTGTAACAGTATGCTTTCGAACTAACCCATGCTTCAGTTAGGACTTTTGAAGGGTTGTAACGTGGCTTGGTTCACGGTTTAAGAAACAAAGGATAAAGGCTCAAAGTATATTTGTACCCACCCGCTCCTCGTGATGTTCTTCAATCCTAAACTCAGTTAATTGTGCATTTGAACTCCAAATGAGTCTGGAATGACGTTTTTGGTGATGGTTCATACAAGTTGAATTTGTTGGAAGGCAGTCATTTTTGCAACATTTTTCATGTTGTTGAGGATTTTTAGCGACCTCGTTCTTTTGATTTGTTATCCCTAACTTTTTCCTGACCGTTCCTGTTTTCGAGATTACAGTCAGCGGGATGCCCCAGCTTTCTTAAGCCTCCTTTATAGGTTTTGGCTCAGTGGGCTTTTTTCTTTTGAGAGATTGACTGCCTGTGAGATAAGGAACCACCACTGTCTTTTGATTCCAGAGGAATGCTTTTGATGTCGTTCGTTGTATTATGAACTGAGAGTTTTGCGACTTAAAGCGCATCTTTTGAATTAACTGAGAGACTACCCTGCCCCAGGTTTAAATTAAAGGTTTCAACTTGTGTTTAAAAACAGAAAACTTCTACTTCTTTGGCTCTAAGGGGTTGACTAGGGATTATCTTCCTTATAACTCCAGTGTTTAGGATTTGAAAGAAATGCCTGTACATCGTTAGCAAGGTCTGTCCAAAAGCATATTGTATGAGATTATGGCATTGTTTCGTCATCCTCCCTCTAAAGGCTTGTAACTTTTAGCAAGAGTTGAATGTCATAAAGTGAGTAAAAGCATAGTTTAAATGTAATTAAAATGATTGGATCAAATCAAGACAAACATATGCAATGCATTAATGAAACAAAGTTTGGCATTAATAGATAATTGTTTGAATAACAAAGAGATTACAACTTGAAAATTCAAATGAACAAAAGCTTTCAGTGATTCGTCATAGGAGCAGTGATTATGTTTGGAGTCTCCGAAGAGTCAAACTTGATCTACTTGGCATCAATCATGTCTTGGACCTTGTTCTTCAGAGCCCAACAGTTGTTTGTGTCATATCCCGGACTGTCAGAGTGGTATGCACACCTTTCATTGGGATGATAGGTAGGAGCGGAAGTATTTGGGTTCCAGAGAGGAGCTTTTAATGTAATCAGCTCTGTCTCCAACAGGAGTTGTAGCGCTTGACCCAGTGACATATTGATCTTAGTGAATTGTCTTTTAGGCGCGACCTCCTTACGCTGATGCCCTTGTCTTTGTTGAGCAGGTGTAGGATTAGAGATCAAGATTTCCCCTACGTATTGGTCATGACGACCCTTTTGACCATACACATCATTGGACTCTTTCTTCCAATTGTAGGGCTTTTTCTGAGCATCAGAAGGTGTAGCTTCTTGAATCTTCCCACTTTTGATGCCAGCTTCGACCCTTTCACCGGTCAGTATTAGCTCGGTGAACCCGGCTGAAGAGCTTCCGATCAAGTGTTTGAAATAGGGACTAGACAAAGTCCCAAGAAACATATCCACCAACTCCCTATCAGACAGAGGGGGTTGGACTCTTCCGGCAAGATCTCTCCACTTCTGAGCGTAGTCCTTAAAGCCTTCGCCTGTACCCATAGACATACCCTGAAGCTGAGTACGCGTGGGAGCAAGGTCGGCATTATACTGGTATTGCTTGTAAAAAGCAGCAGCAAGGTCCTCCCAGTTGCGGATGTTAGCTCCTTCCAGTTGACAGAACCATTCAAGCTGAGTCTCTGAGAGACTGTCTTGAAAGAAGTGGATCCACAAGTCCTTATCAGCAGTGTAAGGTTGGATCTTCCTCACATATGACCGGAGGTGCAGCTTTGGACAGGAAGCTCCGTCATACTTGGAAAAGGCAGGTGCCTTGAATTTATGGGGAATCACCACCCCAGAGGATAGACCTAGATCTCTGAAGTCCAGATCGGGCACCTTCTGTATTTCCATAGTGTTCAAACGGTCTTCTAGTTGCTTGTACTTATCCTCAGCAGGAGGATACTGTTCTTCATCATAGTCTGTCTCGTTGTCGGAGACTTCAGGGCTAGAAGCCCTCCTTTCTTATGGACTGTCATTCCCTCCAGATGAGGTGGCCAAATCAATTTTGTTATGTAGCCCGTTTCCAAACCTGCGTCCAGTATTGAACAGGATGGTCCTCTTTTTCTTCTTCTTCCTCTCTTTCAGAATTAGGGTCTTCAGGTCCTGCTGACCCTTAGCTAGGCTCATGACCAACTCTTGAAATTGGGCATTCTGGGTCTGGAGGGCCTTGATAGCTTGCTCAGTGGAAGGTTCAGCAGACATGATGATTGCTGAAATAAACAACGAAGAAGATAAGAGACCTGTACTGGGAGACCTGTTATGCAATGATATGTATGATATATGTATGCAATGTTTTCAAGGATCTCGCGGGGTAAACAAGAAACTGTTTGAATCTTGTGGCTTTGATTGAAGGAACTTCATGTTGCTGAGAGTCCTTCTTCAAGAGTCAAGCTCACTATATCGAGTGGGTCATAGCCCCTGACTCAAGTTATCGTGCTTTGATTTCTAAACAACCTTGGCTAGAGGAAAATAAATCCCCTTTGCCCCTTGCTAGACATTTGGTTCATCATGACCTGCATCACAAACCTTTGAGATCCTTGAAATGGTTAAGGAAATGTTAAGGTATGATGTTATGATGTGTATGCTATGCGTTTAAGCAAAAGTGTGAGGTGATGTAAGTAAGCCCTGCAATAAATCTAGATTATTGGATAAGGACTGTAAACAAAACCTGCAAGGAACTCGTGTTGTCAGATAACAAGAATGTACAAGTAGTTCAAGTTTGAAGGCACACAAGTCACACAAAAGAGCCCTTAGATTTCAGGCTTGCATGAGGTTTCATAGGTAAGTACCCTCTTGAGTGTAGTTGGCTCAAAACCCGTCCTATAAATAGTAACCGGGTTCTAAGGAGCTCAATATCATTGGATTGTTTTCTATGTTCATCGTTTCGGTTTAGCCACTTAACTTGCGACCAAAATATTCCCAGAAAACAATCCTCAATGAGTGTAGTATCGAGTATCTACCAACTTCGGACTGCACCAAAGTCGGTCATCTCACTACCCCTAAAAAAGGCCAAGATGGTCAAGTAAGGTTCTAGGTCATTAGTGCCTAGTGACATCACTCAGCGGCCCTGTATTCTCTTTGATTGACTCAAAGGCTACCGGTACTCACAAATATGTCGCACTAATATAACTATTGCTTCAACCGTGTCGGTATACCCCGTACAGTTTCCACAATGTATTGCTATCTATGAATGTTTCCCAAATCCGGGTGGAGGATTTATAGAACTCCGATACAAGCCCACAATTAAAAGCATACAAAGCAATACAATTGAAAACACAAGTGATCTAATCCTAAGGTACACCTCACTTATAGAATCCCCAGCAGAGTCGCCAGTTCTGTGATCGATGGGAATGAGAACTGATTATTTTGGAATGCTGGTTCGCGTTTGCGTTTGTTTTCGCAAAATGTCACGGTAAGCAAGAGTCGCCACCGTCTTTTATTTTATCCAACAAGGAAAGGACAAAAGCACTGAAAAATTCCTTTTCGAGATTGTTTCTCGGGTTCGGGAGGTAGATTATAGAAAGGGAAGGTGTTAGCACCCTTTCTATCTGTGGTTATCCACGGGCTCTTAGGTACTTGCTCATTATGTTTTCAAAAGTTTTCTTTTCTTTGTGTTTGTGGATTTTGAAAAGAGTTTTTGTTTGAAACTTCGATTTAACTCTTGCTTCTGTCCTCAAGAGTGTAATGAAGTGTTTTGAAAAACTTTGTTCGAAAAGTGTAAGTGTGAAAAGTTTTGTTTTGTTTTTAAAATGAGCAAGTACTTAAGAACCTCTACCTACTCAAAAGGGAATTGAACTGTGCAAATGTTCTTTAGATAGTGCTATCCCACTATTGAGGAGTAGGTAGCACCGTCGTTGGAGTTTTTGGGTCAATTCGATTTAAGGGATGTGTGGTCACTAAAGCAACGTTAGGACGCTTTAGTGGTAATCCTAATGTCTTAGATTATTTTTATCGAGGCAACCATTTCGAGGCAACTTATGATCTTGGGACAAAAGGACGACCTCTAAAACATCCTATACTTAATGACCACGTTTGAGGCAACCAAGTGAGGTGTACCCTAAGAGTGGCATATACAAGTGTGTCAATTTTCAGTTTATGTTATCTTTGTACATGTTATGGTGAGCTGTGGTTGATTTTAAATTAAGATAGATCTTGCCATGCAATCCTAGTTAGCATACATCTAAACAGTTAATATATGTACAGGAATTTAAAGTGCGGGAATTGTAAATCCTACGCTATTACAAGGCTTCAGGGAGGGGGATTATTTACATGTCCAAAAATTGGGGGAATAAAAAAAACAGTAAAGTGTAAAAGGCCTTAGTTAAGCTATTACAAACCAGTGGACAGTTACAATATAATAAATGCGCGCAAATCTGAAAATAACCTCTAAAAAATCAAAAGAATAAAATCTTTTTTGTTGTTTTATTTTATTTTGGGAAAATGATCTAAATCTATTTAATTTTAGTTTTTTTGGAAAAATGTTAAAATAATTAAAAGGTTAATTAACAAAGTTAATTTAATAGAAAATAAAACTAGCCTAATGTTTTTGTGTTTTTGATTTTATGTTTTAATGTTAATTAAAAAGATAAAAAGATGTCAATGAAAACAAAAATAAAATACAAGGGGGGATCCTTCGATCCAGGGAAAAAAGGGAGTTTCGACCCAGGGAGGGAATGGAAGCTTCGATCCAGTGAGGGTTCTGGTCCTTTCGATTGGGCCAGACAGTAAGGTGTGAGTAGCCTTCTATCCAGGGAAGAGGATTGTCTTTTGATCATGGAGACCATGGCTTTCGATCCAGGAATGAGATGCCTCCTTCGATCCAGCATGCTAATGGGTTCGATCCAGAGAAGGTGTCTCCTTCAATCTGGGATATTATACCTGCAAAAGTATGTTAGCAAAATAAAACACAGGGCCTGGGTATTGAACCCCGGGCCCTTCGATCATGCGCTTGCTGGGTTTCTTCAGACTATGTCTACAGCAAGTGTTGGCAAACAAAGAGCATGACCTGGGCGCCAAACCCAGGCCTTTCGATCTTGTCTAGGATGGTAAATCAAAGGTAACAACAAGTAATAATGTGTTATGCAAATATGAGGTTGGATAGTTTACCCTTTCTTACCAGCAGATTGGACTTTTAATTTGGGCGCTTCCTGGATGTACGCACCTTCGATCTGGGCACTTCCTGGATGTAGGCACTTTTGATTTGGGGTTTCTGGGCGTGGATGCTTTTGTTGAAGGGTTGCTTTGGCCTGGATTACTTATGAAAATGCTGATGACTTTTTGGCAGCGTAACTCCAATGTTTTTTTGTTCTCCTGTTATGTGTTTTTTCGTGTGTTTCCTTGTATAATTTTCGTGTCCTGGATATGTATGTTAGCCTCTGTATTTATAGGGGTGTGAGGGTGCAGTAATGGCAAGAGACAACCATTAAACACGCCATTAAATGCCATGAGACAAGAAACGAACACATTAAAAGTTTTCTTTTTTTGAAATATTCATGTCTCTTGAATGAACCTAGACACTTTTGATTTGAGTGCCCTCTTGATGACCTCCTTCAAATGGCCCTTGCCCAAAGATCAATCGAAGGGTACTAATTAAAATTTCAATCGAAAGGCTTTGTTAACAGGCCAATCGAAAGGTGTTGTTTCATGCTAATCGAAGTGCTCCTTCAGAATACCAATCGAAGGGCCTTTCAGAATGCCAATCGAAGTGCTCCTTCAGAATACCAATCGAAGGGCCTTTCAGAATGCCAATCGAAGTGCTTGTCCAAAATGCCAATCGGAAGGCTCATTTAGAATACCAATCGAAGGGTCTTTCAGAATGCCAATCAAAATGCTCCTTCAGAATGCCAATCGAAATGCTCCTTAAGAATGCCAATTGAAATGCTCCTTCAGAATGCCAATCGAAATGCTCCTTCAGAATGCCAATCGAAGGGTCTTTCAGAATGCCAATCGAAAGATACTTAAGGCACCACTCAAAAATTTTCTTTTTCCTTAGGCAAGGGTTTGTGATCAGCCATGCAGGGGGGAATCTTTGGAAAACATGAGAGGGAAAATTTTGGGGTACAACTGGTTGGTTATGCAAAGGGAAGGTATTAGCACCCTAAACATCTACGGTACTCCACAGGAACCTCTTCGAAAATCTGCGTGTTTTGACTATAAATGTTGTATACAAAAAAATATTGTGGGGATAAGAAAAGAAGTATTTTTTATGATTTTTACACTCGCCGCGGTTGCGAACCTTTAGTGCCTACGTACCACCTTCCGTGCAATAGGGGATCAGGGTACACGTAGTTCCTCTTTAAAATTTTTAAAACATAAGTGTCTTGGTTAATTTTATGAGATAAGACATCATCTTCATTGTCCGTGTGGAAAACATACTTACTACCCACAATCATGAGAAAGGAGAATTTGCATCATCTCAAAGTGGAGGATATGGCTTGGATTTTAAAATCAACAATTCCTCACTCAACACCCAAGTGGAAAATATCTCACTTCACTTCATATTGTAGAAGTATAGTTGTTTGCATCACTATGAGAATTGACAAGAGTTTAATATTTTGAGAAAATTTCAAAGTAAAGAGCCAAAGTGGAAAAATGGTTTGAATGAGATTGATTGACTTTTAGTCTTCTCACAAAAATATTCAAGGTATTATTAAGTTGATTAAAGTTTATTTATGAAAATATTTTTGAAAATGAATGGACCTAAGTCCAAGTTTATTATGAAAGTGGTTCAAATTTAGAAACAAGAAGAGTTTTCAAAAGGAGGGAGAAGATTTTTGAAATTAAAGAAAATGAGAGGAGATGAAGGGACTACCCTAAAGCATAAGGTAAAAGGTAGGAAGAAGAACCATCTAACCAACAAGAAGCCAATACTTGAAATTATGAGTCAAGATAAAATTCTTATTCTTTGGATTGAAACCAAGCAAGGATATTAAACCTCTTGAGAAGATCAAACTTCAACTGTATTAAGTCTTCACAAAAATTGGGCAGAGTAACGGTTGTATACAGATGAATTCTAGATTACAGACAAAGTATTTAATCACAATAAATTGCACACAAAACAAACAAGCCCATATCTTGAGGTAAACCCCAAGAACTCCAGAAAAATATCAATTAAGGTCACAAAGTCTCCAATATAGGTCAAGGTTTCTATTCCTAAGTCCAAAAAAGTCCATCACTCTATAATGCCAAGGATAGTAACCAAGTAGTCCAAGTATCATTAATGTTTTTTAGGGTTTAAGTTGATTATTAGGTATCTTCAAAAATAAATGAAAAGCTCACGTGAGCAAAATAAAATAACATTAATATAAAGGCTCAAATGAGCAAAGATAAAATATAGTATGAAATGTAAATGCTAAATTAAATGGTGCATAAAGTAAAGGGCATAAGATAAAAGCATAAAATAAAGTCATTTGTTAGAAATTAGTGGCTAGTTGGATAACCATTTTGAAACTTGCATTTGGTACTCATTAGAGGTTTGGTAGAACCAAAGCCTCTCAATAACAAGTTGCATTTGCTTTTTGTCAAGTATATCATCCATTTAAGAATCCTCAAGGTAACATTTAATGATCAATGATGTTTAAGTGATCCACTTTTATCAAAATTGATGAAGATCCATTAGAGGATTGATAGAACCAAAGCCTCCTAATAATGGATCTCAAGTTTATTGGATCAAAGGGTTAAAATTAACATACTTGGGCTTGCAAACATAGGTTTGGGCCACTATGATACGGTGGCAGAATCGACTGTTATACTGGTTTTGAGTTTTGTATTCGCAAATTTTGTGGTAAGCAAGAGTCGCCACCGACTTTTCTTTTATCCAACAAAGGAAAGGGTGAAAAGAACAGAAAAAGACCTTTTCGAGAGTTTTCTGAGTAAGGGGGGTAGATTATAGAAAGGGAAGGTGTTAGCACCCTTTCCATCAGTAGTTATCTACGGGATCTTAGATGCTTAGCTCATTTTTTAAAATACCTTGTGCTTTGTGCTTTGAAAAAGTAGTTTTGAAAATTCCTTAGTGTGGAGATTCACTTCATGATAACTCTTGTATAAGTCCTCAAGAGTATTGACAAAGAGAATGTTTTTTTGAAAGTGTTTTGAAATGTGTAAGTGTAAAAAAGTTTGTTTTATTTGAGCAAGCATCTAAGAACTATCTACTTATACTCAAAAAGGTTCGTTATTTTCCTCCTATCCTTTAGACAATGCTATCCTACTATTAGTGAGTAGGTAGCCCTATCGTTGGATGTTGAGGGAGTATCGAAGGGATTTTTATGATCACTAAGGCAACTAGGCAAGAACCCTTAGTAATTGTCCTAAATTTCAAAGATCACTTTTTTAACCGAGGCAACAGTCGAAAGGGTCATAGAGGGACTTGTAATCTCTTGAACTCAAGGACAACCACTAAAAATTCTCGCGTTTCAAGAATTGTGACCGTTTTCAAAGGCAACCGAAGTGGGAGATACCCTAGGGGTGAGAATGTGCAAGTGTACTAGTTCAGTTCATTTATCTTGTGCATTTAGGGTTATCTAATCGTTTTAATTTCAGTCTTTTTCATGCAATCCTATTAATCTAAACAGTTAATAATAATGCAGAAAATAAATTGCAGAAAATAAAATTCCTAAGCTATTACAAGGCCATGGGAAAATTACATAACTAGCAAATGAAAATAAAAATACGGAATTTTAAACCTAATTAAAACTATTACAAACCGGGAAACAGTTACATAATGGGAAAATAAAAATAAAATGGAAAGCAAAGATAAACGCGCGAAGAATGGAAAGAGCGTCTAACCCTAAAAATGTTTCTAAGTTAAAAGAAAAACCTTTTTCTTTGTTTTGATTTGTTTATGAAAATATTAGATTATAATATCTTAGTTAACTAAATTAAAAAAGGAAGGGAAAAAAATATTTTATTAAGAAATATTTGATGTTTTTACCTAATTCTATTTAATTTTAGTTTAAGGAAAAACAAGTTAAATTAATTTACAAAAAAACTAATTTTAATTGAAAAAACCTAAATCTAATTTTTTTTTGTATTGATTTTATGATTAGAATAAAAATTGACTTTAAAACAATTAAAATAAAAATAAAGAAATTGAAAAAACAAAATAGAAGAATGGGCCTGTTAGCGTTAGCAGACGGGGGGTGTGAGTTGAAAATTGCTAGGCCCAGATCTACTGGCCCAATGATTGCGCCTGATCCAGCGTTGCCAGCCCCTGATGGTCCACCATGGAGATTGCTGGTTGGGCGCTAGATCTAAATTAATGGAGGATCCAGTGGTTGAGAATGAGGATACAGGATGGACATCTTAGGATGCCACACACTGGAACATGTAAGAAGTGTTTAGAAAATAGGAAAATGATAGACTTGGGACTCAAACCCAGGTCCTCTCCCTTCACAACGCACTGCCTGACCATCTGTGTTGCCATGTCATTCGTTTATTATAGCAAACACACAATATTATATTTAAAACAATGGTCAAAATATATTTGAAACAACAAAACACACGCTGATTCAAACTGGCCAACCGGGTTGCGCCACGCAGTCATCTTCTTCACTCGTCCGTCGTGTTAGCCTCTACACTTTTACCTATGGACGTTGTCCGTCACTACAGCACCTGCAACTTTCCAAAATCCACAGTACGCAATATAAATCAAACATAAAGCCATAGATCAATTAGGCTTGATCCCTAAGCACGATGGTACTCATCTTTGGGCCCAATTTTACCTATACCTGAAAACCCTAAAACAAAAGTCCAAACCCTAATAATGGCAGATCATCATACATTCATCATAACTTGCAATTAATGATTCAATCACGTTCTAAATATTCATACAAACAGGAAGCATGATTAAAACACATTTATAACACATGTATGGCCATAATCGTTTTTGAAAATAAAACTCAAACCGTGATTGTGTTGGTCGCGATTTTGGGAGCTTTGATGCTTGAAAACGATGCAGTTAGCTTCAGGGTGCCTCCAGGAATATGCTGCAACCCTCAGAACCTCTTGAATCCTTCCGTAACTCCAAATTCGATTGTCACTTTTTCTTTGAATTTTCAAGCTTGTGAACAAGGTGTTTCTTGTAGCTGTTGCGCCTCTTTTAGGTCATATTTTGTTGTGCATATATATTAGGCCATATTAGGTCAACAAATGTGGTTCCAATCTTGGTACATTTTGATGAAAAGATATGATTTCAATCTTGCATAAAACTTTCCAATTTTCAAGATTCTTTCTTCTCTTGGCTTGCACATTTTTTTGCTTGATATGATCAACATATTTGTCCATGATTTAATGAGAAAAAGATTTCAAATCAAATCTTATATTATTTCCATTATTTATTTATTTAATTTTGAATTTTAATGAATAAAATATCAAAATAAATAGCATAAATAATATAATAATACATGGGTGGGCTTAGAGGTCGTGGACCATGTTAGAAACAAGTTTCAAACATAAAAAGATAGGCCCATTTGGAAAAAATTCAAGTTTGGTCAATATTGGCTTTATGCACTTTTCCAAAAATTGGTCAACTTTAGAAATGCATATCTCTCTCAATTTTAACCCTATAAGGATGTTCTTGGACTTTTTAGAGAGCTTAGGACGTACTCGAAACAACCTTTCTGGTTTCATATCAATTGGATTTTCCATGTTCATGTAAGGAGCTTTTACCTAAATGGTGTTTTTTCTTGACTTTTTGAAAGGACCTATAATGTCTGAGCTTGTATCTTTTAACTGGGGAATTTCTTGAATTTGAGGGATGAAGAGAAGTTGTAGGGAATTGGATTCTCTTCAAAATTATCTTTGGTTTAAAAATTTCTGATAAAGTATGAGAAAATTATGCCTGGTCAAAGTTTGGTTGACTTTTCCTATAGAAACCTTAATTTGCATCTTTTGACTTTTGATGAGTTAGGAGAATTTCTTGAGGAATCATGATCAACCCTTGATCAAATGATGGATATCACTTCAAAATATTGGCATTGACAAAAAATATTGAAGTTTGATTGTATATAGGCCACGATTGACTTTTGACCTAGTACAATTGATTTCCAAGCATTTGAGTAGTTGACTGAGCAAACTTGTTGGGCAAGGCATGAAACTTGGCATGGATAACCTTGAGGACATATTAGGATCATGTAAAAAATTTGAGACCATTGGAGTTCACGCATCTTGATGAAAATTGAAACCCTAGTTAGAGGTTCATTGCCTTAGGAGGAGAATTTGTCTGGTCAATTCTTGGTCATCCTTGGGCAAGTTGGGGACCTCAAAGGGCATGTGTTGAGTAAAAAGGGAGGGAAAATTTTTGGGTACAATATCTACCCCTGTTCAATCTTCTTGGACCTGAGGATGTAGATTGGCTTGTCTGCCTTTCGTGATCTGAAGGTGGAAGATGATTGAACACTAGAGTGCCCCGGAATTTGCACTCGTCTGAAGTAGCACTGTTGGTGGATAATATCGGGAATGGGATTATAGATTCCATTTGGAAAAGATGACAAAAGATTGTAAGAGATGGGCTTAAAGATGCCATCCAGAGAAAATGACGAAGAGTCATCGGAGATGGGCTTAAAGACGCCATCTAGAGAACATGCTGATTTCATGAGATATTCCTTTGTGGGGATTCCTGTTCCTGTCATTGAGGCAGACTCCGCTGAGGAATGTTGGTCTCTATTTTGGGAAATAGAGTCTAGGAGCTTCAGTTGTCCATTACTCTACTGGGGAGTCATCTCTTGACTGGAGAGACGAAAGTGAATTGCTATCTGGTCGAAATCCAGGCTTCACAGCGACTTGCTAAGGACAATAAGGCTGACTGCTATCTGGTCCTATTCCAGGCTTCACAGTGACTTACTGGGGAATATGAAATTAACTACTATCTGGTCGGTTCCAGGATTTGCAGTAACTGTGGACATTGAACTGTTATCTGGTTGGACTCTAGGCTTTACAGTTTCTTTAACTGGGTAAGAATCAGAAAATATAGGGTTGATTTAACCGAGCCAGAGAAAGTATCTACCAGAAAAGAATCAGAATAAATCATTGGTCAATTTAAACTGAACGAGCAAAGGTCTTGAGTTATCTTTGACTAGATAAGAATCATAAAATCTTAGTGTCGATTTAACTGAACCAGAGAAAGTATCTATCGAAAAAGAATCAAAATAAATCATTGGTCGATTTAAACTGAACCAGCAGAGGTCTTACATTATCTTTGATTGGATAAGAATCAGAAAATCTTAGTGTCGGTTTATCAAAACCAGAGAAAGTGTCTACCGGAACGGAATCAGAATAAACCATTGATCGGTTTAAACTGAACCAACAGAGGTCTTGAATAAACTTTAACTGTAAAAGAATCAAAATAAATCTTTGGAGCGATTTATCTGAACTAGAGAAAGTGTCTACCGGAACGGAATCAAAATAAACCATTGATCAATTTAAACTGAACCAGCATAAGTCTTGAATAAACTTTAACTAGAAAAGAATCAGAGTAAATCTTTGGAGCAATTCATCTGAACCAGAGAAAGTGTCTACGGGAACGGAATCAGAATAAACCATTGATCGGTTTAAACTGAACCAGCAAAGGTCTTGAATAAACTTTAACTTGAAAAGAATCATAATAATACTTTGGAGCAATTTATCTGAACCAGAGAAAGTGTATACCGGAACGGAATCAGAATAAACCATTGATCGGTTTAAACTAAACCAACAAGGGTCTTGGGTAATCTTTAACTAGAAAAGAATCAGAGTAAATGTTTGGGGAGATTTATTTGAACCAGAGAAAGTGTCTACTGGAATGGAATCAAAATAAACCATTGATCGGTTTAAACTGAACTAGCAGAGGTCTAAAGGAATTGTTCGTCACGTAGCTAGTCATCCTATTTTATTTCGGGAACTGGTCTGCAATTTGTTCACAAATAGTTGTCCTATCTGGTTTCAGGTATTGATTTGGAACTTGAGAATGTTGGTCACATAGATTAATATTGGACCTGCTGTATAAGTTGGTAGTGTTTGACCTGAAAAGGAAAAACCAGTTTCATGCGATGTCATGATGTATGAGTTGCATGATGCTCTCAAAATAAATGAGATTGTGATATATGATTTTGTGTTGCATATGCTATGATGTTTGTAGAAATGATGTATGAATGTAATGTATGAACGTGTCAGTCGTTCTACTGCAATGTTGTTGAACTAGGGAAAATGAATCCCTAATTGTTGTTGGGGATGAAGAATGTATGTCTTCAAATTTGTTGAAGCTGAACTGTTGGGAGATGATCTTCCGTTTTTAGAGAAATAAACTTTGTTAGGGAAGGAAAGCACTGTGCACTGCTTGAGGATTTTGTGAAATCCTGTTGAGGAATCCTGAGAAGTTTGACGACTTTACTGGGGAAAACCTGATGTCAGAGCAATAGTTGGAAGTTCCTGTTCTATCGGGGATACAAGAACACCTGACATCACTAGGTTGTAAGCTGAGGATATGGCAGTGACTTTTTAGTAAGATGCTCCTACCTCTGTACCTACTGGAGAAAGTACATGCGGAGACTTCGTGGATGGTTTGAGTGTAATCCCAAATCATGGGGTGCTTGGTAAATGCTGATCAGGGTGATAAGTCTTCTACTGATAGACAAATGACAAGATGACGGGACATAGTCGTACACTTTTAATCCCTAACTTTTGCCTGAATCGCCCTTTCGGGTTTTCAGTCCACTGGGATACCCTTTTTTTCCCAAGCCGCCTTTTCAGGTTTTTGACTTGTCAGGTGTACATTTTTTTTGTATATATCCCTAATTTTTTCCTAAACTCTTTTGGTTCACTGAGATTCCCTTAATTTTGCCTAGGCCTGTCAACTTAGCGGGTCTATTTCATGCGTATTATTTTTTGATTATGTCTGCGTTCATAGGATATGGAGAGTTGTCACTGCCTAAGACAACAAGTGTTGTAGAAATGCCAGAAAATGTTTATGTGATCGCATGTGCCCTTTCATATGTGGGAGCCTATTTGCCCCTGGGATTAGTCTGGTACACTTTATGTTTGATCAAGTTTTTGATAGTCTTGAATTTCCTAGGTATCTTTTCTAAGAACTGTCATAGAAGGATTCAAAGACATGATACTGACACCATCTGATACTCTGGCACAGACAAGCAATTTGGTGGTACCAAAGGTTTTTTATCATAGTGATTTTCTGCTGGAATCCCCAATCGATGTAACATGCCCCAAGTGATTCAAATGGAGATCTGCCCCTGGCTATTCATCATTTTTGGAGAGATTCTTTGCATATTGACTTAACTGCCCCAGATTAATTAGGCACCGTGGCATGCCCCCTTGGTTGGAAGTTCTTTTCCATCCGAGACGATTATGTCCATTGAGAGGATTTATGTTCGTTGAATATTCATCGTGTGAATTTATCTGTTGTTAAACAAATAGTCATGTGCAAACAAATGGTGTTTAAAGGATGCAAAGCTTATGTCTGTCTTGAATTTTTTTGAAAATGCATTTTTTTAGTAAAACAATATTTTGCAAGCATGTGATATCGACTCAGGATGTATAGCAAACCTCACAGGAGTCAGGATACCTTTTGTAACAGTATGCTTTTGAACTAACCCATGCTTCAGCTAGGACTTTTAAGGGTTGTAACGTGGCCTGGTTCACGGTTTAAGAAACAAAGGATAAAGGCTCAAAATTTCTTTGTACCCAACTCGTTCTTCGTGATGTTCTTCAGTCCTATGCTCAATTAATTGTGCATTTAACTCCTGCTTGAGTTTTTGCTCTGATATTCTGGTGATGGTTCGAAAATTGAATGTTTATTTTGGGAAGGCAATCATTTTTGTAACCTTTATTTTTTGTTGAGGAATTGTAGGACCTCTTTTTTTGATTTTGTTATCCCTTCTTTTGCCTGGACTGTTTCTTTTGCGATTACAGCCAGCGGGATGCCTCAGTTTTTTTCTTAAGTCTCCTTCATAGGTTTTGACTTAATGGGCTTTTATTTTGAGATATAATGACTTCTTGTTCTTAATTATTATATGGAACCATCACCATCTTTTGGAGAGCATCTTCTACACTATTTGTCGTGTATGAAGGGAAAGCTTACGAATGAATGCACATATGAATTAACTGAGAAAACTACCATGCCCTAGGTTATGATTAAGGGTTTTAATTTGTGTGAAAAGAAAACTCCAACTTCTTAGGCTCAAAGGGGTTGACTAGGTATTATCTCCCTTATAAATCCACTGTTTAGGATTTGAAACAACGCCTGTACATCGTCAGCGGGGTCTGTTCAAAAACATACTGTAGAGATTGTTGTATCATTCTCGTCATCCTCCCTCTAAAGGCTTAGAGCTTTTAATGAAGAGTTGAATATCAAAAAAATGAAGTAAGAAAGCAGTTTAAGCATAATGAAAACAAATTAATTCAAGACAAACATGTGCAATGCATTAATGAAATAACAAAGTTTGACATGACAATAATTGTTTGAACAAACAAAGAAAATACAACTTGAGAATTCAAATGAACAAAAATACTGTCAATCCTGGCCATGATTTGGCATGGGAGCAGTGACCTCATTGGGATTCTCAGGAGGGTCGAACTCAATCTCCTTGGTGTCAATCATATTTTGAATCTTGTATTTCAGTGCCCAACAATCGTTAGTATCGTGCCCAGGACTTCCAGAATGATAGGCACACATTGCATCAGGATTGTAGTTAGGAGAAGAAGTCTTAGGGTTTGGATGAGGTCCTATAAACGTAATCAAATCCATCCTCTACATATGTTGTAATGCTTGAGACAACGACATGTTAATCTTGGTGAACTGTATCTTAGGCTCATCTTGCCTTCTCCGATTACCTCGTTGTTGTGGTCGTTGTACGCGTGCTGAATTAGATACCAGCACTGCCCCTACAGATTGGTGGTAGTCTGCCTTATTACGACCCTTCTGGACATACACAACATTGGCTTCCCTCTTACTAGCAAATGACTTCTTCTCAGAATTAGAATATGCAGCCATCGGGATCTTCCCACTCTTGATACCACTTTCGATCCTTTCTCCAGTCAGAACCATCTCTACGAACTCGGATGAGGAACTCCCAATCAAAAGATTAAAGAACGGGCTTGTCAGAGTGCCCATGAACATGTCTACCATTTCCTGATTATTCAGAGGAGGTTGTACCCTGCCAGCTAGATCCCTCCATTTCTAGGCATATTCCTTGAAGCCATCGCTAGAATCCATAGACATGCTTTGAAGTTGTGTACGAGTTGGAGCAAGGTCAGCATTGTATTGGTACTTCTTGTAGAAATCAGCAGCCAAGTCTTCCCAGGTATGAATTTCTGTTCTTTCTAGCTTGTAGAATCATTCCAGTTGCGTGCCAGCTAAACTTTCTTGGAAGAAATGGACCCATAACTTCTGGTCAGCAGTGTGAGGCTGGATCTTTCTCACATATGATCTCAAGTGAAGTTTAGGACAAGAGACCCCATCATATTTGGCGAATGTGGGAACCTTTAATTTTGGTGGGATGATCATGCCAGAAACCAACCCTAATTCTTCAAAGTCCAAGCCAGGTATCTGCTGAATCTCCATAGCATTGAGACGATCCTCCAGCCGTTTGTATTTATCATAAGCAGGAGGATATTGCTCCTCATAATAATCAGCTTCTTCTTCATCAGCCTCGGGGTTGTTATCTTCTTTATGATTATCCCCTTTATTTGATGGAGTTGAAAGATTTATAGCTCCTTTAACCGGTCCTCTGAGTCTTCTTCCTATATTCAGGATGCCAGCCGGTTTCTTTACCTTCTTCTTCTTCTCTTTGATGATGAGAGCTTTCATTTCTTCCTACCCCTGGGCCAAAGCCATGAACATTTATTGAAACTAAGCGTTTTGAATTGAAGGTCTTTTACTGTTTGTTCAAGGGCCATTTCTTTTGTTGAAGTAAACAACGAACATATGAGAAACCTGTAATGGAAGACCTGTTATGAAATAGCATGCATGCAATGTTTTCAAGGATCTCGTGGGGTAAACTAGAAAATGTCAAAGTTGAAATTTGCAGCTTTGATTGAAAAACTTTGTATAGTTGAGTGTCCTTCTACGAGATTCAAGTTCACCATATCAAGTGGGTCATAGCCCCTGACTCAAGTTGTTGAGTTTGATCCTTTGACGGGATTGGCTAGAGGAAAATAAATCCCCTTGCCCCTTGCTAGACGTCTAATTTATCATAACCTACATCATAAACCCTCGAGATCCTTGAAATGGTTAAGGAAATGTTGTGGCATGATGTTATGATGTGTATGCTATGCGTTAAGCAATAGTATGAGGTGATGAAGGCAAGTAAGTCTAAGAAGTCCAAGTTACTGGATGATGACTGTAAACAAATCTTGCAAGGAGATCATGTTGTCGATAAAAACCCTGCAAGTAGCTCAAGTTGAAAGAAAACAAATCACACAAGTAGCCTTAGGTTTAGGCTTGCATGGAGTTTGTAGGTAAGTACCCTCTTGAATGTTCAGATGGCTCAACCTGTCTTAGAAATAGTAACCGGGTTCTAAGGAATCTCAATATCACTGATCTTTCTTTATCGGTATTATTTCAGCTTAGCAATCTTTTCTTGCGGCCGAAACATCTTGAAAGTCCGATCTCAATGAGTGTAGTATCGAGTATCAACTGATTCCTAGCTTTACACCGAGGTCGGCTATCTCACTGCTTTCTAATAGCCAAGTTTGTTCAACTAAGGTTCTAAGGTTCGTTAGTGCTTCACGATGCCACGCGGCGGCCCCGTATTCTCCTTGATTCAACACAAGGGATACCGGTACCAACCAAAGTGTCACACCAACACAACTATCGCTTTAACCATATCAGTCTATGTCGTACAGTCTCCATGATCTATTGTTGTTTACCTAAAAAGATGCCACAGATCTGGGTATATGATCTATAGTATCCTAAGCAAACCTTTAAAAGTAAAGCAATCAAAACAAACAAGGAAATAAATTTAAAAATGAACTAGACCCTAAGGTAAACCCTACTTTTTAAAAGATTCTCCCCAGCAGAGTCACCAGTTCTGTGATACGGTGGCAGAACCGACTGTTATACTGGGTTTGTGTTTTGTATTTTCAAATGTTATGGTAAGCAAGAGTCGCCACCGACTTTTCTTTTATCCAACAAAGGAAAGGGTGAAAAGAATAGAAAAAGACCTTTTCGAGAGTTTTCCGAGTAAGGGGGGTAGATTGTGGAAAGGGAAGGTGTTAGTACCCTTTCCATCCGTAGTTATCTACGGGCTCTTAGATGCTTAGCTCATTTTTGAAAATATCTTGTGCTTTGTGCTTTGAAAAAGTAGTTTTGAAAATGCCTTAGTGTGGCGATTCACTTTATGATAACTCTTTATCAGTCCTCAAGAGTGTTAACAAAGCGAATGTTTTTTTGAAAGTGTTTTGAAATGTGTAAATGTAAAAAGTTTGTTTTATTTGAGCAAGCATCTAAGACTATCTACTTATACTCGAAAAGGTTCATTCTTTTCCTCCTATCCTTTAGACAGCGCTATCCTACTATTAGTGAGTAGGTAGCCCTATCGTTGGATGTTGAGGGACTATCGAAGGGACGTTTACGATCACTAAGGAAACTGGGCAAGAACCCTTAGTAATTGTCCTAAAGTTCTAAGATCACTTTTTTATTCGAGGCAACAGTCGAAAGGGTCATCGAGGGACTTGTGATCTCTTGAGCTCAAGGACAACCATTAAAAATTCTCGCGTTCAAGAATTGTTACCATTTTCGAAGGCAACCGAAGTGGGAGATACCCTAGGGGTGAGAATATGCAAGTGTACTGGTTCAGTTCATTTATCTTGCGCATTTAGGGTTATCTAATCATTTTAACTTCAGTCTTTTTCATGCAATCCTATTAATCTAAACAGTTAATAATAATATAGAAAATAAATTGCGGAAAATAAAACTCCTAAGCTATTACAAGGCGTTGGGACAATTACATAACTAGCACATGAAAATAAAAATGCGGAATTTTGAACATAATTAAAACTATTACAAACCGGGAAACAATTACATAATGGGAAAATAAAAATAAAATGGAAAACAAATATAAACGCGCGAAAATGGAAAGAACGTCTAACCTTAAAAATGTTTCTAAGTTAAAAGAAATTCCTTTTTCTTTGTTTTGATTTGTTTATGAAAATATTAGATTATAATACCTTAATTAACTAAATTAAACAAGGAAGGGAAAAAATATTTTATTAAGAAATATTTGATGTTTTAACCTAATTCTATTTAATTTTAGTTTAAGGAAAAACAAGTTAAATTAATTATATTAAATTAATTTACAAAAAAACTAATTTTAATTGAAAAACCCTAAATCTATTTTTTTGTATTGATTTTATGATTAGAATAAAAATTGACTTTAAAACAATTAAAAATAAATTAAGAATAAAAATAAAGAAATTGAAAAAAAAAATAGAAGAATGGGCATTTTAGTCTTAGCAGACTGAGGGGTGTGAGTTGAAAATCGCTAGGCTCAAATCTACTGGCCCAATGACTGCGCCTGATCCAGCGTTGCCAGCCCTTGAGGGTCCACCATGGAGATTGTTGGTTGGGAACTAGATCTAAATCAATGGAGGGTCTAATGGTTGAGAATGAGGATGCAGGATGGACATCTCAGGATGCCACACACTGGAACCTGCAAGAAGTGTTTAGAAAATAGGAAAATGCTGGACCTGGGACACGAACCCAGGTCCTCTCCCTTCACAACACGCTGCATGGCCATCTGTGCTACCATGTCATTCCTTTATTATAGAAAACACACAATATTTTATATAAAACAATGGTCAAAATATATTTGAAACAACAAAAAGCACGCTGATTCAAACCGGCCAATCAGGCTGTACAATGCAGTCATCTTCTCCACTCGTCCATCGTGTTAGCCTCTGCACTTTTACCTACGGACGTTATCCGTCACTACAAAACCTATAGCTTTCCAAATTCCACAGTATTAAATATAAATCAAACCTAAAGCCATAGATCAATTAGGCTGGATCCCCTAAGCACGATGATACTCATCTTTGGGCCCAATTTTACCTGTACCTGAAAACCCTAAAACAAAAGTCCAAACCCTAATAATGACAGATCATCATACATTCATCAAAACTTGCAATTAATGATTCAAACACGTTCTAAATATTCATACAAACAGGAATTCATGATCAAAACACATTTATAACACATGTGTGGCCATAATCGTTTTTTAAAATAAAACTCAAACCGTGATTGTATTGGTCGCGATTCTGGGAGCTTTGATGCTTGAAAATGATGCAGTTAGTTTCAGGTTGCCTCCAGGAATATGTTGCAACCCTCAGAACCTCTTGAATCCCTCCGCAACTCCAAATTTGATTGTCACTTTTTCTTTGAATTTTCAAGCTTGTGAACAAGGTGTTTCTTGTAGCAGTTGTGCCTCTTTTAGGTCTGATTGTGTTGTGCATATATATTAGGCCATATTAGGTCAATAAATGTGGTTCCAATCTTGGTACATTATGATGAAAAGATGTGATTTCAATCTTGCATAAAACTTTCCAATTTTGAAGATTTCTTTCTCCTCTTGGCTTGCACATTTTTTTTCTTGATATGATCAGCATATTTTTCCATGATTTAATGAGAAAAAGATTTCAAATCAAATCTTATATTATTTCCATTATTTATTTATTTAATTTTTAATTTTAATGAATAAAATATAAAAATAAATAGCATAAATAATAGAATAATACATGGGTGGGCTTAGAGGTCGTGGACCATGTTAGAAACAAGTTTCAAACATAAAAAGGTAGGCCCATTTGGAAAAAATTCAATTTGGTCAATATTGACTTCATGCACTTTTCCAAAAATTGGTCCACTTTAGGAATTCATATATCTCTCAATTTTAACCCTATGAGGGTGTTCTTGGACTTTTTAGAGATATTAGGGCGTCCCCTAAACAACCTTTTTGGTTTGATCTCAATTGGATTTTCCATGTTCATGTAAGGAGCTTTGACCTAAAAGGTGTTTTTTGTTTACTTTTTGAAAGAAACTATAATGTCTGAGCTTGTATCCTTGAATTGGGGCATTTATTGAACTTGAGGGATGAAGATAAGTTGTAGGGAATTGGAGTCTATTCAAAATGATATTTGGTGGAAAAATTTCTGATAAAGTATGAGAAAGTTATGCCTGGTCAAAGTTTGGTTGACTTTTCCTATAGAAACCCTAATTTGCAACTTTTGACTTTTGATGAGTTAAGAGCATTTCTTGAGGAATCATGATCAACCCTTGATAAAATGATGGATATCACTTCTAAATGTTGATATTGACGAAAAATCTTGAAGTTTGACTGTATATAGGCCACAATTGACTTTTGACCTAGTATAGTTGATTTCCAAGCATTTGAGCAGTTGACTGAGCAAACTGGTTGTGCTAGGCATGAAATTTGGCATGGATAACCTTGAGGACATATTAGGACCATGTACAACATTTGAGACCATTGGAGTTCACGCATTTTGATGAAAATTGAAACCCTAGTTAGAGGTTCATTGCCTTAGGAGGAGAATTTATCTGGTCAATTCTTGGTCATCCTTGGGCAAGTTGGGGACCTCAATGGGCATATCTTGAGTAAAAATGGAGGGAACATTTTGGGGTAAAACAGCCACGAATGATCATTTTCTCAAATCGGGACAAAATTTAGCGTTATGTTAAGCAATCGTAAGTGGACTTATGTAGAAGTCACACCTATTTTGAGGCCGATCAATAGAAATCTATGTACTTCATATTTTGATAAATGATATAGAGATCATCATCCCCTAACATATAGTATAATAAGAAAGGGGGATAAGATGAAAAGGGAAAGGATGCAATGTATGAAATTAGAGTTTCAAATATCATCGACATCATTCGTCCATTTTGGTGGATTTGGTTTATCAACCTATCAACAACCAAGACCCAATGAGGTTGAAGAATTTGTCCTCAAAATAAGCCTCAAGTCAGTATCACATGCTATTTCCAGAATTAAACAAGAATCATGTTCAAAAGTTTTCAATTACAAGCATTAATCAAAGGTAAAACCCTAAATGTAAACCTGAGTCAAAAAATGATCAAAAATAGGAAAATAAATTGAAAAAATATGAATTTGAAAACCTAACTTCCTAAAGGCCTATAAAAGTCAGAAATAGGGCTTAGAGTTCTTTTATTAAAGTGGAATTTTGTTTTAAAAATGCAAACATTGAAGCTAGAAAGTAAAAGACTTAAACTAGATTGTTTTGGGAAATAATTTGTGAAAAATAAGAAATCACATTGTAAAATTCCAGAAAAATGTTTTTTATGACCTCAACTTGTTCAAACACTCTAAACAACTTCATATATGACTTTATAGGCATGGGAAGTTTGAAATTTAAGTCTATTAATGTGAATGATCAAATAAAACCCTAAAAGAAATAAATGAAATCTAAATTTAAACAAATTAACCTAAAGTTCAAATAAATTGGATGTAAAATAACATAAATGTCAATAAAATTCTAAGGATTAGTAAGTATATTTTTCTTTAATTGTATCTCAAAAGGAAAAGATAAATGGAAATTATTTACACAAACCAACAAAATTAAATCAAATAAGAGATGATATGTCCAAATGATTTTCATGTGTAATCCAAAAGTTTTTTTAAAATTGTACAAAAAATATTTTTAAGTAGTAAACTGTGAGAGTAGCCCAGAAATATTTTTTATGTATTTTTGATCAAATAGAAAAATAGGATAATAAAATCTAAAACCCTAAAATGAATAAAAACCCTAATTAAACTATTTGAATTTATTTACACATAAAAATGATAAAACTAAAAAATAAAAATTAGAATATGAAAATATATTGAAAGTATAGTTTGAAATATTTTTGTGGTGATTTTTGGATTAAGAAAAATATTAAAACAAAAATAGAGAAAACAAAAAAAATTCAAATATATGAAAGCCTATCACACTTGTTATTCTCAATATGCGCTGTAAAAGAAAATAAAGCCATGTTCAATCAAAAGGCGCCATGCAGTCATCCCTACCAAACAACCATTCTATTTTAAGTTTCCAGTTTTTAAACACTATTTTCAGATCACAATATCTCACGCATTTCTTGATGAAATTCAAAGATGTAAACATCAACATTCAAGATCAAAATGTGCTAAACACGATAGTACCAAAATTTTTATGAAATGATGCCTTGATGACAGAGAAAATGGTGCGCGAAGATGTCTGCATGAACATGTTTTTGAGTTGAGAAATTCAACAAACAATTTTTTGATTTGATTTTCTCCTTCAATTCTCCACCAAATTAAACGATCCAAGAATCAAAATTGATCACAAAAATACCAGGAATATGAATATGCTACTGGATTTTTCAAAAAGCTCACAGGTTAAAGAAAACATAAAGCTACAGTTGAGAGGGAGAAATTATGGAGCATCTACCTTGAAATGGATTCTTTGATACTTGAGCTCAAATAAAGAGCAAGCAATTCAGAGATCAATAGCTTGAAGGTTAAGAGATGATAGATGAAGAGAGATGCGAAGGAAGCTTGCTTGACAATGGAGGAAGTTAGCTTGAAATTCAAAGAGAGAAGATCAATTTTGAACTTGCAAGGATGAGAGCTGGCTTTGTGAGGGAGTGAGAAGAGAGCTTGCTTCGTAAGGGAGAGAGAAGAGAGAGCTTGCTTATGATTTTCTTTTTCCAACCCTTTGATTTTTGAACTCACTTGCTTTTTATAGAGTGAGGAATGAGTGAATGAGGAAAATAAGAGAGTGAGGTGTGCTATGCATTTTGTGTTGTTTTTGGGATGCAAATCATGCGTTTTGGATAAGTGAGAAAGGCTGGGGGCGTGAGCTGGCACTTGGTTACTACAAAATTTTCATGCATTTCCATGCAGGTTTTTACCATTTCATGAGCATACACTACTACGGAAAAGGGCTTTTAAAGCGCTTATTTTGGCCTTTAAAAGCGCTTTAATAGCTGGCGCTGGCGTAGGTAACAAAAGCGCTTCTAAAAGCGCTCTGGTAGACCCCCCCTTTAAGAGCGCTTTCCTGGAAAAAGCGCTCTGGTAGGACCCCCTATAAGAGCGCTTTCCTGGAAAAAGCGCTCTGGTAGACCCCCCTTTAAGAGCGCTTTTCCCAGAAAGCGCTGCCAAAGACCAGTAAAAAAGCATAAAAAATTAAAAAAAAACGCAGCATACAAAAGCGCTTTTGGAAAAGCGCTCTGGTAGGCCCCCCTATGAGAGCGCTTTTTCTGGAAAAAGCGCTCTGATAGGCCCCCCTATAAGAGCGCTTTTCCAAAAGCGCTTTTGTATGCTGCATTTTTTTTTAATTTTTTATGCTTTTTTACTGGTCTTTGGCAGCGCTTTTACTAAGAAGCGCTTTAGTAGGTGGACCTTTAAGAGCGCTTTTTAAAAGCGCTGTCGTTTCTAAATGAGGTATTTTTATGTGCAGCCTATAATTTAATCCTCCCAGTCGACCTGTAATGTTTTCGACCTGTAATATTTTCGACCTGTAATATATTTTTGACCTGTAATATATTTTCGACGCTATTATTTCAGCCATCAGTAAGACAATATATATACTAATATAATACCATTATAATATCCAAAATTATATATATACATCATTACATCAATAATATTATAGTTCAAATCGACACAAATCCTACATGAAAAATTGCTTAATATAATATTGACACAAATCTTCTTTAATTTCTTCCAACTTAAGCTTCGGGTACCCAGCAGCACGGAATTCGTCAAGGTACTACAAAACAAAAACATAATATAAATGATATATTTAGTTAAATGTAATAAATTATATGAAATTATCTTAAGTTATAAATTCATACCGTGAGCGGAATCTCTAATTGATTCGCCTGAAGGATTTCTTTCATGAACCTCAAAACAAAGTATCCGCAATCATGACTGTTTCGCTGTTGCGGACACTACATAATAAAACAAATAAGATTCTATAGTTGTCTTGTTTTACCAAGTAGCATAAATATTATAAGCAAAATTGTGAAAAGTAATGTACCTGCACTTGGATCCAAGTGATGTTGTTTGATTTAGTCCGGGATACCTGTGCGTCCCGTTGACTACGGAACACTTGTATTGATCTAATTATTAAATATATAAAAGCATATGTTTAGATCAATCCCACAAATAAGAAAATATATAAATATACACGAATATATATTTAGAACGATCCCACTTACAAATCAACGATTTCCTTCATAGCCGGATAATTGGTCCATCCACCATTTACCGAATTCAGATAATACACGACTTCTCTTATCGGGTTGATAGCAAGCAGCAACCAGTGTGCTCTATAAATTAAAACAATAGGTTATATGAAAATTTTGCTATACACAAAAGAAACAGAGATTAGATGAACCAAGAATGAGAAACTAACCCTACTGGTCGGGTATTATACGCCCAAAGATGCAGACTTTCTGTATTGCCGGTGGACATGAATCTATCTACTAAGCGCTGTCTAACTGATTCCGGTTCCGAAGCAATTGTCATTCCGCTGCAATGGGCGGAAGACACGAAACGGAATCTGTTAGACAATGCAGTCCCGCGCAACACTCTGTCATACAACAACCTTAAATAAAAACATAATAAACATTAGATTATTTTCATTGAAATGTGTAAATAAATTATATTGTGGGACTAATTAAATAATATATCGGATGAGTGAATATTACCGGATGTATGAGTGCATATTACTGACGCCTAGTTGATCATGCCTAAAAATCTCTTCCAAGTCATCAATTGTAATATGTGACGGGAATTCAATACCGAAGACACTTTCATCCATGTTGATTTCACGTAAACCACCATCCTTCAAATCGGACATATCAACCATTGTTGCGAGTGTCGAACGGTATCGAGGCACAAAAGCACGGCCTTTTTGTGCCGCTTGCTTCGGAGGACCAGTGGGTGGTACGCTACGAACCTGCTGCGTCACTTGTTGTGACTCCCGAGCGGATGCCTAAAAATCATATAAGTTAGGTAAAATATAAAATCATGCAGATTTAGATTCAGACTATATATTAACACTTTAAATGTACCTCTTTTAGTGATGCAACAGACTCCTCCTCCTGTAAAATCCCTTTACCCTTAATTGCGGGTTTTATAGGAGCAGTCTAAAATTAAAATGTAAAAAATAATTAATAAACGGTTTAGAATTGACATTCGAAAACTAAATGATTCATAATCGTTTTCAGTATACCTCATCACTAATGGTAATGAGCTCCGAGGGCCATGCAACAAATGATCCTATTGCATCTCGCAGCAATGTCGTCTCTGAGACCATGTCAGGTACCGGTAGAATCGCATCACGATCTAATACAACATCCACCGATACTTTCAGGTGTCCATCCGGGAGCGGTCTGTGGTGAAGTAAATCTCCCGAAGTGTTGTGCACTTTTCCCTTGCCAACTAGTCGATAATTCGGTGACGATAAGTATAGTTGGCAAGATGAAATGCCCTAAACAAATAGAAAATATAAAGTCATTATCATTAATAAAATAGAACAGTTTGTAAGGAAAAAAACTTATAATTACCTCGGGAAATTTCTTTTGATAGTTGATACTAGCCTTATCACTAGTTTCTCTCACCGATGAAGTGTTGCAATTTTCTCTCATATACATATCTTTATCTCTTTGCAATTCAGAGACCTGTGCTTGCAATTCCTGCAACTTTTGCAACACTTCTTCATTGGTAAGATTTGATCTTCTCCTAGAACTCTTATAAAAAGAGGTTGGAGTCACACCATGACCCTTACCCCTCACCCGACCGGGATACTCGGGAGCATCTAGTACTCTACTAAGTACGCTCTCCTCACCGGTGGATGCCGATTGCGACAAGGTCTCCTGTAATTCATTTACATTTAAATAATTATTAGTGGAGATAAAAAATCATTTATATATTAAAAAACATTTGATTTAATTAAAGACACAGTATTATACTTACACATTCAGTATAAACTCTCTGAACATCGGGATCGACAGCTTGATTCTTGCCCACACGAGCTTCCTTCCACAACACATGTACAGGAAGTGAAGCTTCCTCACTTTTAGTCTCCTCTAACTATGCATTGACACAAACGATAAAATCGTCAATTAAAACATGCACATGTAGACAATTAATTAAAACGCATTTCTATTTACTTACAATTTTATCCTCTAAGCGTGCATATCCCAAACGCCCTTTTTTGTATGGATACGCGGGTTTGGATGCTCTCTCACTATTCGTGGCACTCTTTTTCTGAAAAGCTTCATCTCTTTGCTTTACAAACTCAGCCCAATCTGCTTCATCAATGAAGGTCGCATACTTTGTTGGCCGTCCCGGTGCCTCTTCAAGAAATTTTCCATCTTTATCCTTAAGATAGGTGTTTGTCAAAAAACTTTTCCACCCTCTATATCTTTTGCCGGCCAAACTAAGTATGTAGCTTTTACGTTCATCTGGTATCTCAAAAGTCCTCTGCAAAAAAACGTACGCATAGTGTGTTAGTATAAGTAATTTAAACAATTTATCGTCAAGATAATAACAACAATTAACCATATATGATATATACCTGAAGCTCTTCCCAAATCGCTTGTTTTTTCTCCTCCAATTCTAAATTTTTCGTTTTCGATTTCCAGGTAGCTACGGAGACCGGAATATGCATACGGACAAGTGTACCAATATAACTTGTCAACTTTGCAGAATTAGGACCAATTGGTTGTTTATCAGAATTCCATTCCAATCGGTATACTAATCCTTGGTCTCTATATCGAATGATTCCCTTCATAATAGTGATGCCTCGTGCAACCTCTTTTGCTTCAGTATCAGGTGGAGCATTTGTATCCGAAGCAACTCTTTCTTGTGAGTTTTCTTGTGAGTTTTCAGGTGGGTTTTCAGGTGGAGCATCTCTATCTGGAGCCATTGAACCTGTATCAAACAAACTAAAGCACATTAGTACACTATTAACACTAACTTTATCACTAACGTCTCTTTCTTTTCTTGGTAGGATTGTGTACTACGCGTCTCTTAACAATGCGGACGGTTGGATTGATCCAAATACCCTCATTATGATCATTTCTAATACAAGATTCATTCTCATTTTGATCGTTTCTTGTACAAGATTCAATGCCAACACCAATATCACCTTGATCTTCAATTTTTTCATCAACTATTTTGTAGATAAAAGCACTATAGACCATTTCGTACTTGTCGGATCATTGACATAGAACACTTGTTTAGCTTGAGAGGCTAGAATGAAAGGCTCATCTTTGTACCCTACCCTATTGAGATCCACTTGCAAAAATCCTGACTTATCCATTCGTACGCCACTATTATTTTCAACCCACTTGCAACCAAATACAGGAATCTGAAACTTCGCGTAATCAAACACCAAAATGCGCTCGATAACCCCAAAATATGACAAATTTGCAAATTTCGGATTTAAGTCATTCGCACTTGATATGTGCATAGCTTCAGCTACCAAGGTAACACCACTATTTTGCATAGTACTTTTATCATCCTGTTCTTTGGTATAAAATGTGTATCCATTAATTGCGTATGCGCTATAAGAAAGCACAATTACAGATGGACCATAGGCTAAACATCTCAACCTTTCTGTTACTGAAGCAGGATCTGAACGATACTTTGAATAAATATGATCTCTAAACCACGGTATGAAACTTCGATTGTGCTCTCGTACTATCCAGTTCTCATTTCTATTTGGATTTAAATCTCGGAGAACAACTTTGTGCATTTCAACAAACGGCTCAACCTCAATCTCATTGTGCAGAACATACAAGTGCACTTGATCCCGTTCGACCATTGATACTGTCACAACTTTATTTCCAATTAGCCTTTTTCCTTCTTTTTTTTCGACAATATGAGATTTGGGGAGTCCAATTGATTGAACATTTGACAGATATTCAGTACAAAACTCAACCGCTTCTTCAGCAACGTATCGCTCGGCAATACAACCCTCTGGTCGACTTCTGTTTTTCACGTACCCTTTTAATATTTTCATATAACGTTCAACAGGGTACATCCATCTCATATAAGCTGGTCCGCACAGTTGTGTCTCTTTCACAAGATGAACGACTAGATGAACCATTATGTCAAAAAACGAGGGAGGAAAATACATTTCAAGATCACATAAAGTAACAACTATCTCATTTTGCAATGTTGGTAAGATCGCGGGATCGACCACCTTACTGCAAATAGACCTGAAGAAGAAACACAGCTTAGTTATTGCGCTTCTTACTTTTTCTGGCAGAATAGAACGTATACCTATTGGTAAAAAATGTTCCATTATAACAAGGCAATCATGCGTCTTCAAACTCTTTAACTTGAGGTCTTTCATGGACACAAGTCTTCTAATATCTGAAGAGTAGCCTTCTGGAACTTTTACTTCACTGAGGAACTTACACAATGTTTTCTTCTCCTTTCTAGATAGAGTGTAAACAGCAGGTGGCAGATATGTTCGTCTTCCTTTCGTCACGGGCCCCAATTCAGTTCTCATCCCCATGTTTACCATGTCATTCCTTATGTTAACGCCATCCTTAGACTTTCCTTGTATATTGAGTAGCGTACCTATAACGCTGTCAAATACATTTTTTTCAATATGCATAACATCCAGGAAATGTCTTACGTACAACGACTTCCAATATGGAAGTTCAAAGAAAATTGACTTCTTCTTCCACCCACCCTTGACAATTGAATGTGCAAAAGGCTTGCCAAACTGAGTGCTCACATCTTTCACCTTTTCAAAAATTTGATCACCTGACAAAAAAGGCGGGGCTGTATGATGTTCGGCCTCTCAATTGAATGCTTTTCTCCACCCACGGTAGTGATGATTAGAATTTAAGAATCTACGATGGCCGAGAAAGACATTCTTCTGACAAAGCGCCAATCGTGTCGTATCGGTTTAATCTTCACAAACAGGACACGCCTTTTGACCCTTGTTGTTGTACCCGGATAGATTTCCGTATGCTGGAAAATCATTAATTGTTCCAAACAACATCGCCCTCAAGTTGAAACTTTCTTTCCTATACCCATCGTAAACCTCCACACCTCTCTCCCACAAAAACTTTAAATCTTCGATTAAGGGTGCCAAGTATACGTCTATGTCATTCCCTGGTTGTTTAGGCCCAGAAATTAGCATAGATAACATCATGTACTTACGCTTCATACATAGCCACGGAGGTAAGTTATAAATCATAAGAATCACAGGCCATGTGCTATGCGAGATACTTTGAATACCATGCGGGTTCATTCCATCAGTAGACAATGACAACCAAAGGTTTCTTGCTTCTTTTCCAAATTCAGGATATTCAGTATCAACTTTACTCCATTGTGGTGAGTCTGCCGGATGTCGCAACTTTCCATCAATAATTCTTTCATCTGCATGCCAAGTCAAGTGTCTTGAATCGGTCTCACTACGATACATGCGTCTAAATCTCGGAATTATAGGAAAATACCATAAGACTTTAGCAGGAGACAACTTTTTCTTATATCGAGGGGCACCACATTTAGGACACTCATTCAACGCTGCATACTCGTTTCGAAACAAAACGCAATCGTTTGGACATGCATGTATCTTATCATAGCTCATTCCAATAGAAGACAACATCTTTTTGGCTTCATACGTTCGATTGGGAAGAACATTATCCTCTGGTAGCATATCTTTCATAAGGGCTAATAACTCTGTGAAACTTTTATCCGACCATCCATTGTCCGCCTTTAAGTTGTACAACTTTAACACCGCAGACAATCTTGTGAATTTTGAACAACCAACATACAACGGTTTCTCTGCATCGCTTACCAACCTCTCAAACATTTTGGGACAATCCGCAAGATCTTCTTCAAGCGCTTCTGCAATCTCTTCGACTCGATCACAATCGTATGTGTCTGTGCAATCGTCGTTTGAAGCATACTTCCTATTACAACTCGACTCAGCATTCCCGGTACTTTTCTCACCATGCATTGTCCAACATGTATAACTTCTATCAATTCCAAACCGTAGTAAATGAGATCCCAACTGATTCCCGTCAACCTTACCCCCGGCATAACAGCAACCCAAGCAAGGACACGGCATTCGAAGCGGGTCTTTGGAGTGCGCAACCGCAAACTCAACAAATTCCCATACCCCTTTCTCGTACTCTTTCGACAATCGGTTTGAATTCATCCATGTCTTATCCATGTCTTAATTAAGCTAAACAAAAACGGTCAAACTTTCACTCTTCACAAGTAACCCCTATGGCGAATTCAATTCACAAAGTTAGTAAGTACCTCACTTAACGATAAACGAAATTGACATCATGAATATATGAAATTAAAATTGTAAGAAATCTCTTTTAAATAAAAAGATGTTTTAAGTTTGAACTTAATTTTTGATAGTCTTGTTTAAAATTTTTATTGTATGTGTAGTAGATGTGTCAACAAATATCAAAATACAATGACTAAAATTATGAGTCCACGAGGAAAGATGATAATACAATTTATATGTAATAATTACTATTCTAAGCAAACAAGAGCTTTGTTTGAAAAATGTTTTGAACATAAAAAAATATAAAGTAAAAATAACAATGATAGAAAGTTTTTGGGGGGTTAGGATGTAATTAGTGATTCAAATTCAACATATCAGGTAATCAAAGTCAGTTCAAGCATGTGCTAAACAACTCATAACTAATTACTAACTAGTGAAGTCGGATATAAACAAAAACACAACCGCAGCTCATGAATTCCACTCAACTATAATCATTAGAAATTCACACTGAGCCGGAAAATAAAAGTAAAAACAATCAGTTATTCAAGTCAGTTCAAGAATAGGATAGAAACCTTTGAAAATGTTGAGAGCGTCCCGCGTACACTACGATCAAGGACAGTTCAAATTTCTTCAATCGGAGAAAGTTTCACAGCTTTTTCCTACCACAATCGATATTAAATCGTTGAACTATCCGCTGCATGATTTGAATGTAAACAACATGTTAAACTTAGGAGTAACTAAAAACAAAACATTTTCATTGACAATACAGATCACATTCCCTTATTTGTTTCCACCATACTAGTAAGCAAATGACGAATGGCAGCAACGCAAGGTTCTTTCAGCCACCTTTTTGTCCAACTGTTGTATAAGAAAAGTATGTTAATTAATTGGAATGTAAGCTTACTAGATAGATTTCTGTACATGTTGAAGAAGTTACCTCTAGTTCGTTTGCAATTATATCAACATCTGCTGCATTTATCTTAACAGCAGCTAATTCTTTCTCCCTATGATTCAATCAAAATTCATACTAAGGTTCAGAGAGAGAAGAAAAACAAATCATAAATGCAGGATAAATGAGAGTGACAATGGAGCTTTCAATTTTTATATACATAATAAATTCCCGGGTCTTTTTAATTTCACTTATGTAAAAATTAAAACTTCAGAACTACACATATATTTTACTTGATATTTCTATTAGTAATACAAAAATTATATTTCAACATATACACCAGAACAACAGAAAAGAGTTTCAACACTCTTATAATAATTGAAGTAACATTTAAAGATTCACTTAAATAAGACCAAATATATCATCAACATTTATCACCATTTTTCAAAAAATGCACAAAAACTTTCAACACAAATCTGCTACACCTTGACTCACCTTGACACCGAAAAGCAAAACATTAAACATTACACTAGAATTTTAAATACAATATTGCTCCAATTTGACATTAGGCATCAGGGTGCATCACATTTTCAAAACTATTACATCTTACTATCAGATTATTAAAATATATCATGTCATTTTCAAAACTATTACATGCTTTGTATTATCCATGTGATCGATCATATTTGTCTCACTTTCACATTAAAACCAAGAGGTAAAATCTTCAAGCAACACTCTAATAGAAACTGAAGTAACATTTGAAGATTCACTTAAGTAACACCTAAAATATCATCACTTCAATTAGCAATTGGATCATAAATAATCTTCAAGAAGTTTGTCATGACTGTTTCATTTCATGCTAGAAGTATATAATCTTTCTTTGGAGTGTTTTCAAATTCATAATCCTTGAACCATAAGTTTTCAAATTCATCTATTTCTTTCCTATTGAAAAAAGAATCATTTTTTCTACTCTTCATTATCACTTTTGTGATGCATAATCAATTAAATAAATTAACACAACACAACAAAATCTCAAAATTATCTAAGTTCCAATCTTACACATATTAGTAAGTACCAATTCTCTAAATTCCAATTCCACTACATTATAGCGCATTAAAAATATAACCACCTCTAATATAAACAAATTCCTTCTACTCCTAACAAATTAAAAAATAAACACTACCATTTTTCTATTAATGTCTTATGTAACTAATAATTAAAGTTTACAAAATTTCAACTTCTAAGACACCAAACTAAAAAAAATTATCACATTATCACAATACAAACACAATACTTCAAACCAGAACATCAACTTAATAAAACAAACCAAAAACACATTATCACATTATCACAATATTATACTTCAAACTAAAACACCAACCTACAACAACACAAGATTACTTCAAGATTAATTTTTAAAAACAATGTTAAATCTTACTTAAGATTTAAGAGGAAGGAAGCAAGTTAGATGAAGAAGATGGACTTCTAAAAACCAGTTCGTGAAGGCCTCTGGAGGATTGAGATTACTTGAATGAGAGAGATTACTTAAGCAATTGAACGAGAGAAAGAAATTGTTCTCCTGGAATGCGAAAATATCAATTGGTTAGGGTAAACAAGAACAATGACATTAGTTTCTTTGACATTAGTTTGAAGAAACTGTTGAATGAAGAGTATAAAAATACACAAGTTTCCTTGACATCCATCACAAATGACTTACTTAGTGAAGCATCAAAAGATAGTGATACCTTAAATCTTGAGAGCTTTAGCTTGTTTGTTGTTGAAAACAATTGAAATGGGTAGTGAAGAACACTGTAAAGATCATTTTCATTAAAGAAACATTTGCACAGAATAAACATGTCATGATTAGGAATATTCAGCATTCAACAAGTAAAGAGGAATTAGCATCTGGGTAGTGAAGAATCGATGATACCTGATGATGATAACTGAGATTGACGCAAAGCTTTTCACTTCTAAGATACCGGAAATGGTGGCATAGCTAGAGGAAGACAGGGGAAGCTCGTTGTAGGTGTACTGGAAGGAGTTGATGGAGCGGAATTGTGGTTGGAAAGGGTGTAGACGGTGGGGGTGACCAACGGAGGCTGAAAAGCTTAAGACGAACAGCGGCGACGGCAATGAGGAAGCTCTGAACGAAAGAAATGAGGAAGACTAAAGAACAGATTTAGGGATTTTTAATTTTAATATAAAAACAACCTACGAAAGCGCTTTTAAAAAGCGCTGGCATAGGGTACCCTATAAGAGCGCTTCTGAGGTAAAAAGCGCTTTCGTAGGTCCCCCTATCAAAGCGCTTTTCAAAAGCGCTGGCATAGGGTTCCCTATAAGAGCGCTTTTCAAAAGCGCTTTCGTAGGTTAGATATTTCAAATACCTATGAAAGCGCTTTCTGAAAAGCGCTTTCGTAGGTAACCCTATGCCAGCGCTTTTAAAAAATCGCCTTCGTAGGTTTCCCTTTTTTTTAATTTTGTTTTTTGTGAAGGCTATGGCAGCGCTTTTTCAATAAGCGCTTTAGTAGAGGCGCTGCTAAAACTTGTTTTTGGCGTAGTGATATTTTTACCTCCTTATATCTCTCTCCATGGTGCATGAAATGTCACAGTTAGAATCAAAGATGGAGAGGACATTACATACTCCAACTTTGATGTTGAAATTTTCTCAAAATGAAGCTTGGATCAATGAGATAATTGGCTAAGAATGCATGCTTATAAACTTCTTGATGAAATTCCATACCTGACTGGGCATTCTGCACATGTGTGATGCCTTATGCTGGGCAAGAATTTGGCTTGCATGGTGCCTTCTTCTCATAATTATATCTCAAGATGTCGGGAGAATTTTGAAAAAATTTCTGAAGCAAAGTTGTCCCTCACATTTAGGACTTGATCTTTGATGTTGGACATTTTCCAAAATAATGAATATTTCTCATAGAAAAGTGATGATGAATGTGTGCCCACTAACCGTTTGATGAAATGTCGGGCCTAGCGCGCGTGACTTACCTTGTGTTGGGCAAAATGGCCATTTGAAGCTCCAAATCCTAAGCACCGTATCTTTTTCTACACTTAACCATTTGAGATGATTCTTGAATGAAAAATGAATTGAAAACTTCAATATTCAACTTTAATGTTTCCAACTTTTTGATTTGAGTCCAAATGCTCATCCAAAATTAAACATGAAGAAGTCAGATTTTTGCATTTTTATCCAAAATTTCACAAAGTGTCCAAAACTTCCAAGCTCCATAAATTTTTCTCCTTTCATTTTTTGGACTTGAGGTATATCATACAAAGATGAAGAATTTTTGATCCTCTTTCTAGGAATATAAAGTTTGCACATTTTCAATAAAAATTGAGAAAGTTATGGCCAATCAAAATTCAACCCTATAAACACTTAGGAAAGTTCCAAAATTTCAAATAACTTCCTTGACAAGTTATCTCCAATTCACACTTCCTCTTGATATTTTTGCCACTATTGACCATGAAATATGAGAAAAGGGATATTGAATTGATAGTTGACCAAAAGTCCACTTGGTCAACAATTGATTTTGGCTATCTTCTGACAAAATGACCATTTTACCCCCTTTCATCAATTGAACCTTTTCAAGCTAAAGTTAATGATCAAACTTCCAATTATAGATTCTCATGATCATGTAGAGTAGTATGAGATCAGATATTACCCAAAAATCCAAAGATTTCCTGATTAAAATCCAAACCCTAGTTTTGATCCGCTGTGCTAGGAGATGGTGAGATGAAGTCAATTATGCCATTACCTACAATATGATATTCCAAGAGACAAATATACACATTTTGAGGTTAGTTAAAAGCATAAATGTAAAAGGTACACCATTCAAGGTGCTTCATGGTGCTTGGTGATTCCCATAGGAAAACCTAAAGACAAGATGGAGTAGAAGAAATATCCCAAACCCTACTTTGTGATCTGGTTGCATTGTGATGGTATGAGAAGATAGAGGAATCTTAGGGGTAAAAATTAGGGTACAACATCAGCCTGTGATAAAATCTTTGTTTGAAGCTTAAAGACTAACCTCTCCAAGTTTCATATGGAAAGGAGAATAACTGCTCTGATCCACTATTTGGAAGAAATACTCGATGCTTCTCTCCCGTGTTTAATGTTTGGCTGGAAGTTAGCCACAAACATTATTTTCCTTGTAAAATGTCTTAAGTGTATTGGATACTCTCAAGGTCAAATTTTGGGAACATGACTTAGTTGTTTTTGACTGAACTTGTATAATTCTTGGCATTCTTCTATTTTCCCTTAACTCTTTACTGTCCATAGCAATTGAAGCTTTTTTTTCAATACATTTTAGAAATATTCCCCTCTAGCCACAACCAAGTTACATTTGTTGAGTTTGCACTTTCTAGAACCAAAGTGTTTGTCACAATCATAACCATCAATCATATTCACAAAGATCAAAATAAAGTTGACATCTAGAGCATGTTTGACACCTCTAAGAAACAGTTACATTCCCATGTTGATTTACATGTAAACATCACCAACATCAATTACCTTAGATACACCATGATTACACATTTGCAACACTCCAAAGTCCCCAAAAGTATAAGATGTGAAGAACTTCTTCCTTGGTGTAACATGCAATGTAACACCACTGTCAACTATCCACATGCTCTCGTCTGATAACAAGATCACTGAGAATAACAATATCATCACTAATAGTAGTAAGACAATCATCATCGTGATCTTCATGATCTCTTTGTTTAGACTTTACCTTTTTTTCCTTTGTTATCCATTTTCCACTGATAACGATACTTTTTACGTGTCTTATTTTGTGACAATAATGGAACTCCAGATTCTTGTATCAAACCTTGGACTTGCTTATGTTATTATCTATACCATCCTTCGGTTCTTTTTTTAACTTCTGCCCCTATTTTCAGTGGCAAGTACATTAGATTAAAGTGAAGAACCATGTGCCTTCCTTCTCATATCCTCATTAAGAATACCACCCTTAGTTATTTCCAAATAAAAAATACCTCTAGGAGTAGAACTTGTGATAGAAACCCAAAACTTCTCCCAAGACAATGGTAAAGATGACAATAGACATAGTCCTAAAAGTGGTGCTTATATGGAGAGAAAGGATGTAGATACTAAAGTTGTTTATCAATCTAATAACAAACAAAGAAGAGTATCTAAAGAGGGTCCCTTTTCTTCTAAAAAGAAAAGAATGATCAACATGTCCAACCAAATGTTATAACATCTTGGTAGACATGATAAAAAATTATCTAGATTCCAATCATCAACATGGATATGTCATTATTATGGAGAACTGGTAATATAAATCCTTTTTTCTAAAAACTGTATGAAGATAAAAAATCTTCATTTCAATTCTAAGGCTGATCAAGTGAGCAAAAATAGAAGTGTTGGAAATAAGGATACTAACTTTATTTCTCATAATTCCTTAAGAGACTCAAATGGAGTGGACTGGTACTTTGATAGTGGGTGCTCTAGACACATGACAGGGGTTTAGAAGTTATTGGTGAATATTATACCTTATCCTATAGGTTTTGTTAGATTTGGTGATGGTTTTAAAGATGAAATCAAAGGAGTTGGAAGGTTGATATGTGTTGGTTCTCCTAGTTTGAAAGATGTTGTGTTTGTGAAAGGATTAACTACTAATCTTATTAATGTTAGTAAATTTTGTGAGCAAGGAGTGTTAGTTAACTTCTCAAAGTCTGAATGTTTGGTCAAAGATGAGAAATATGTCGTTATGATGAAGGACATAAGATCTAAATAAAACTATTATTTGTTGGAATCTCAAATAATTGCCTGCTCTTCCACATGTTCTATGTCCAATGAGAATTAAGTAAAGCTATGGCACAAGAAACTTTGGCACCTTCATCTCAAAAGAATGAAGGAAATCACATCTATAGGATCCATTAGAGGAATTCTAGATCTCAATATTGAAGAAAGGAAAGTCTGTGATGAGTGTGAAATTAAGAAGCAAACTATTATTTCACACCTAATGTTGCAACATCAAACTACTTACCAAGTGCTGGAACTTCTTCATATGGAATTAATGGAACCAATGCAAATAGAAAGATTGGATGGAAAGAGGTATTTCTATGTTGTTATATATATATATACATATATATATATATATATATATATATATATATATATATATATATATATATATATATATATATATATATATATATATATATATATATATATATATATATATATATATATATATATATATATATATATATATATATATATATATATATATGACTATGACTTTTTTGGGTATACTTAGATGAACTTTATTAGAGAAAAATCATATGCTTTTGAAGTCTTCAAAGATATATGTCAAAGTATTCAATAAGATAAGAAGAGTGTGGTTGTGAAGGTTATAAGCTACCATGATAAGGAGTTTGAGAATGCAAAATTCTCAGAATTTTGTGCTTCTGAAAATACCAGTCTTGAATCTTCTGTCTCCATCACTTCTCAATAAGTTGGACTTGTTGAGAAAAAGACCAGGACTATACAAGAATCAGAAAGAGCTATGATTCATGATAAGCGATTACCATTGGAGTTTTGGGTTGAAACTAATACTGCATGTTACATTCGTAATAGTGTCACTTTGAAAGGAGGTACTTCAACCACTCTCTATGAAATATGGAATGGAAAGAAGTCTACAGTTGTTGTACCCCAATTTTTTCCCCTAAGATTCCTCTATCATATCATATCAACTCGATCATAACAAGATCACATTAGGGTTGGTTCTTCCTCTTTTTTCCTATCTTTAAGTTTGCTCTTGAGGAATCTCCAAGAACCTTGGTTGTGTATTTTGTATATGTGTTGTTGACTAACTTTTAATCAAAATACAAAAAATATTTGTCTTTGTCTTTGTATATTTTTGTTTTGTAGGTACCAAGTCGAAGCATCTGACAAATAAGGATTTCTGGTATTATTTTCCTAAAATCTCTATTTTGCAAAGAAAAAGAATTAAAAATTTTCATTTTTTTCACTGATGCAATCGATTGCTCTTAAAGTGCAATCGATTGCACATAGTGTATTTTGCGCCATTTTTGAAAAAAATACACTGTGCAATCGATTTGCACTATAGTGTAATCGATTGCACATAGTGTATTTTGCACCATTTTTGAAAAAAATACACTGTGCAATTGATTTGCACTGTAGTGCAATCGATTGCACAGCGTGAAAGTTAAAAAAAAATCAGCATTTTAAACTTGTCAAATTTTGGCTCCAATTTTCCTTCACTTTTAAAAGATGTATCATTAATTCAAATTTTAGTGCCAATCTTTCATTTTTTTAAAAAAGAATTATCATTAATTCAAATTTTGGCTCTAATATTTGAAAGAATTATCATTAATTCAAATTTTGGCTCTAATTTTTGAAAGAGTTATCATTAATTCAAATTTTGGTTCCAAGAATCAATTACCAAATTACCACTAATCCCAATCCTAAAACTCTATAAATAGAGATCTCATTTCATTCAAATTTCAAGCTTTTGATATCCAAATCCACCTTGCTAAAAAATCTCTCAATTCTCTCCATCTACCAAATTCACTCAAAGCTCCATTTTCAAAAAGTTAGTAAGCTTTGCATTGAAGCTTACTAATCTTTGAGCTAAACCTTCATCCAAACACTTTTTCTCCATCAATTCTCTACATCCAAGCTTGGTCAATTGATTCTTGTGGTTGAATTGAAGCAAATTCTTGAAGTTGTTTTGATAATTCTCTAGATCTACCTTTGGTAAGTTGGATAATTCATCTTTCACAATGTGATCTCTTGGTGATCTTTGGGATTGATTCATTGAGCATTCTTTTGTGATTACAATGGTGTTATTTTCTCATAATTTGATGGAATTTTTGTGCTCAATTGGATCCATGATCATAAGGTGTTTGATGGAAAGTTTGACAAGAAATTGCCCTTTTAAAATGCTGTTTTTGCTACTGAAACTGTGTGCAATTGATTTGCACTGTAGTGCAATCGATTGCACAGAAGCAATTTCACATAATTTTTTGAAAACTGTACTGTGTAAATCGATTTACACAATAGTGCAATTGATTTACACAGGGACATAATGCACTTTTTTGCCTTGTTTTGGGGCAGCTTTGATCCAAAATGCTTTTTCTACTTACTCCTTTTGATTGTTGGTTTGGATTGCAATTTTAAATGTCCAATTTGTCTTTAAACTCAATGGACTTTGTGATGTAGATGAAGTTGGATAAATGTTCATCAATTCAAATCTACCTAAGAGTGAATTATTTAATTCATTTTTGGTGCTTTGGATTAATGATATGTTTAGTGCTTTAATCCATCTAGAGGAGTGGTTGAATTTAAAGATGAAAGAATTTTGAAATGGTGATCCAAATTAGCTTATCATTCCCCTCCCTCTTCATCTTATCCCTTTATTTTTTAATTGTGCTACATGTTAAGGGATGGTGATCTCTATATCATTTATCCAAACATGAAGTACATAGATTGCTATTGACCAGCCTCAAAATAGGTGTGACTTCTACATAAGTCCACTTACGATTGCTTAACATAGCGCTAAATTTTGTCCCGATTCGAATAAATGATCATTTGTGGCCCAAACTTATGATTGCAAGCCCAAGTATGTTAATTTAATCTCTTTGATCCAATAACCTTGAGATTCATTGTGTGGAGGCTTTGGTTCTACCAATCCTCTAATGGATCTACAACACCTTTGATCAACGCAGATCACTTAAACATCGTTGATCATTACATGTTGCCTTGTGAGAATTCCAAAATGGATTATATACTTGACAAAAAGAAAATGCAACTTGTTGTATGGAGGATTTGGTTCTACCAATCCTCTAATGAGTTCCAAATGCAAGTTTCAAGATGGTCATCCAACTAACCACTAATTACTAACAATTAACTTTACTTTACGCTTTTATTTTCATGCTTTATGTACCATTTACTTTTAACATTTTACATTTCATGCTATTTTCATCTTTGATCACTTGAGCATTTACTTTTATGTCATTTTTATTTTGCTCACTTGAGCTTTTCTTTCTTTTTAAAAACACCTAATAATCAACATGAACCATAAAAATCATTAATGATACTTGGACTACATGGTTACTATCCTTTGCATTATGGAGTGATGGACTTCTTGGACTTAGGATTAGAGACCTTGGCCTATCTTGGAGACTTTGTGACTTTATTTGATATTTTGTCTGGAGTTCTTGAGGTTTACCTCAAGACATTGGGTTGTTTGTTTGTTTTGTGTGCAGGTTATTGAGATTACGATCTTTGTTTGTAATCTGGAATTCACCCGTATACAGCCGTTACTCTGCCAAATTTTTGCGAAGACTTAAAACACTTGAAGTTTGGTTCTCTCAAGAGGTCTAGTATCTTTTCTTGCTTGGTTTCAATCCAAAGAATGAGAATTCTATATTGACTCATAATGTCAAGTATTGGCTTCTTGTTGGTTAGATGGTTCTTATCCCTAGCTTTTACCTTATGCTTTAGGATAGCCTCTTCTTCTCCTCCCATCTTCTTTAATTTCAAAAATCTTCTCCCTCCTTTTAAAAAAAAAAACTCTTCTTGTTTTGAAACTTGAAACATTTTCATAATAAACTTGGACTTAGGTCCATGCATCTTCGAAACATTTTCATAAATAAATTTCAATCAATTTAATAATACCTTGACCTTTTTTTTTGTGAGAAGACTAAAAGTCAATCAATCTAATTTCAAACCATTTTTCCACTTTGGCTTTTATCTTTAAACTTTTCTCAAAATATTAGACTCTTGTCAATCCTTGTAGTGATGCAAACAACTATACTTCTACAATATGTAGTGAAGTGAGATATTTTCCACTTGGGTGTTGAGTGAGGCATTGTTGATTTTAAAATCCAAGCCATATCCTCCACTTTGAGATGATGCAAATTCTCCTTTCTCATGATTGTGGGTAGTAAGTACGTTTTTCCACACGGACAATTGCGATAATGTCTTATCTCATAAAATCAACCAACACATTTGTGTTTCAAATTTTTAAAAAAGAGGAACTACGTGTACCCTGATCCCCTATTGCACGAAAGGTGGTACGTAGGCACTAAAGGTTCGCAACCGCGACGGGTGCAAAAATCATAAAAATATTTCTTTTCTCACCTCCACCATCCATTTTATATACAACACATTTTTATAGCCAAAATATACAGATTCTTCAAAGAGGTTCCTGCGGAGTACTGTAGATGTTTTTAGGGTGCTAATACCTTCCCTTTGCATAACCAACCCCCTTACCTTGAATCTTTCCCCCTCTTTTAGGGTTATTCGCTCTTTTCCCATTCCTTTGGAAACAATAAAGCGCGGTGGCGATTTTGATTTTGATTTGTATAAAGTCTAGTCAATCCAATGGCTTAGTCTTGCACATTTCTACCGCCACAACAGTCAAATAATTTCATACCTTTGGAAGTAAATGCTATGTCTTGGTTAACAAAAATCAAAAGGGAAAGAAGGATCTCACAAGGAATGAAGTGATATTTCTAGGATACTCTTCAAACAAAAGATCTTATAGAGTTTTTAACTCCAGATCTAAAGATGTTATGGAATCCACAAGTGTGGTAACTGATGATTCATTCACTAACACAAAGAAGAATGTTGCAAACAATATTGGAACATCATCTGTGTAGAATGAGAAGACACGAAAATAAGTAACATTTGAGTCTCTAAGTGTTGATCCAAAAGTTAGAGTTCATATAGAACAATTGAAAGAGACCAATACAAGATATTCTAATGAAGAAGACATCTCAAAATTCAATGAGGAAATATCAAATCCATGTCTTGTTTCTAAGCTTGAACCAATGATGTATTCTACTATTCAAGAAAGAAGGATCTTGAACAACATAATTGGATTATAGTGGGTCAGTAGTTTGGCGGTAGAAATGTTGAGACTAAGCCATTGGATTGACTTGACTCGCACAGGTCAAATAAAAATTGCCACCGCGCTTTATTGTTTCCAAAGGAATGGGAAAAGAGCGATAACCCAAAAAAGAGGGGGGAGAGAATCTAGGTACCGGAGTTGGTTATGAAAAAAGAAGGTATTAGCATCCTAAATATCTATGGTACTCCAAAGGAACCTATTTGAAAATTTGTGTATTTTGGCTATAAATGTTGTATACAAAAATAGATGGTGGAGATGAGAAAAAAGTATTTTTTTTTACAATTATGCACCCACCGCAGTTGCGAAACTTTAGTGCCTATGTACCACCTTCTGTGAAATAGGGGATCTGGGTACTCTTAGTTCTCCTATAAAAATTTTAAAATACAATTGTGTTGGTTAATTTTAAGAGACGAGACATCATTGTCATATTCGAGTGGAAAACATACTTACTACCCATGATTATGAGAAAGGAGAATTTTCATAATCTCAAAATAGAGAATATAGCTTGGATTTTAAAATCAACAAAGCTTCACTCAACACCGAAGTGGAAAATATCTCACTTCACTACATATTGTAGAAGCATAGTAACTCGCATCACTACAAGGATCGACAATAGTCTAATCTTTTGAGCAGAGTTTTAAAGTAAAAAGCCAAAGTGGCAAAATGATTTGAATGAGGTTGATTGAATTTTAGTCTTCTCACAAAAAGTAAAAGTATATTTAGATTGATTAAAATTTGATTAAGAAAAGATTTTCGAAAAATGTATGAACCTAAGTCCAAGTTTATTATGAAAGCGGTTCAAGTTAGAAAACAAGAAGAGTTTTGAAAAGGAAGGAGAAGATTTTTGAAATTAAAGAAGAAGGGAGGAGATGAAGGGACTATCCTAAAGTATAAGGTAAAATCTAGAGAAAATAATGATCTAACCAACAAGAAGCCAACACTTGACATAAAGAGTCAATATAGAATTCCCATCCTTTGGATTGAAATCGAGCAAACAAAGATACTAAACCTCTTAAGAATACCAAAATTCGGATGCATTAAGTCTTCTAAAAAATTGGGCAGAGTAACAGCTGTATACAGAGGAATTGTCAATCACAGGCAAAACACTTAATCAGAATAATCTGCACACAAAGAAAATCAACCCAATGTCTTGGGGTAAACCCCAAGAAATCTAGAAAAAATAACAACATAATCACAAGGTCCCAAGGTTATTAAAGCTTCTAATCCTAAGTCCAATAGGTCCACAACTCCATAATGCCAAGGATAGTAACCAAATAGTCCAAGTAACCTTAAAGTTATTTATTGTTCAAGTTGATTATTAAGTGTCTTCAAAAAGAAAAGAAAGCTCAAGTGAGCGAAAATAGAAAATGACATAAAGATAAATGCTCAAGTGAGCAAAGATAAATATAGCATGGAATGTAAATGCTAAAGTAAATGGTACATATGAGTAAAGGCATAAAATAAAATGGCATAAAGTAAAATCACAAAGTAAAGTCAATTGTTAGTGAATTAGAAGTTAAAGGTTAGTTGAATGACCATCTTTAAAATTGCATTTGAAGACTTATTAGAAGATTGATAAAATCAAAGCTTCTCAATAACATGTCTCATTTGCTTTTTGTCAAGTATATCATTCATTTCAAATGCTCAAGGCAAGCTCATATGATCAATGTTGTTTAAATGATTCACTTAAACCAAATTTCATGAAGTTCATTAGAGGATTGATAAGATCAAAGCCTCCTAATAATGAACTTCAAAGTTATTGGATCAAAGGTTTCAAATTAAACATTCTTGGCCTTGCAAATATAGGTTTGGGCCATAAATGGTCATTTTTTTGAATCGGGACATATTTAGCGCTATGTTAAGCAATCGTAAGTGGACTTATGTAGAAGGCTCACTTATTTTGAGGCTGGTCAATAGAAATATATGTATCACATGTTAGAGAAATAATATGTAAATCATTCTCCAACAGCATGTAGCACAAGTAATAAAGGGATAAGATGAAGAGGTAGGGGATGCATCAGAAGAAATTAGGGTTTCAGATATCATCAACATCATTCATTCATTTTGGTGGATTTGGTTTTTCAACCTATCAACACCCAAGATCCAATGATGTTGGAGAACTTGTTCCAAAACAACACCCAAATCAAGACCAAACAAAAATAATAAAATAATATTTAATAAAACAATATTTAAATGGTTAATAAAAGGGAAATAATTGGTAAAATACACAAAATACATCAAAACACCAAATAAAAATCTAGAAAAATATAAGAAGTCAAGAATGGGCCAACAAGTGTTGACAAAAAAATTCATTTTTTTAAACTCAAACTATTTTTTAAAATTTAAAGAAATAGGCAAAATAAACCAAAAATTGTGAAAAATAGAAAAAACAGAAATAAAAATAAAATGAGGTCACCAATATTTGTCAAGAGGTCAATGGATCCTTCCATAATTTTTTTTCAGAAGTTAAAAAGATCAGAAAGTATTTTTAAAACAATTAAAATAAGGAAAACAATACAAAACTAGAAGAAAAAATCAAACATCAAAATAAAAATATGAAAAAATATTCACAAAGTCAAATAATTTAAAGTATTTTTGTATATTTTTTTCATAATTTTTGAATAAAAAATAAAAGAGTTATAAATTTTTAACGATAAAAGGGATTTAAAAATAATTTTGTAAAATAAAATAAATCAGAAAAAACCGCACGCATTGGATCTAAGTCACTTATACACACTGGAAGATCTAATGGTTTTCAAGTGAGGGAGTATCATGAATCCAAGCCAACACGTGCGTATGTAACACAAAAAAGTCCAGCCAACCAAAACAAAACAAATGGTTGTGTATCATTGGTTAAAGAACGATGCGTAGGTCGTCTTCAACCTCCATCCTCCTGCAAATAGGGAAAAGAGCAAATCCTTCAATCTGTAAATCTACGTGTTCACAGTGGTGCCATTAGATGCGTCTACTTGAGACGATCACAATCATATGCTCATGAAAAATTTATATAAATCACAACATAGTCGATTTGAAAAAACCAGAGAGTTTTAAAAATTTTGAAATCAAAAATAGAAGCATCAAATGCATTGATTCACAAAAACTGAGTTAATAGCAGCATCAATGAACATCATAGATCATTTCAGTAATTTCAGTTAGAAGAATTGGTGCCTTAATCTACCTGAACGGAGTAGCTAAAAATTACTCTGAAACTGGACTTTGCTTGAGTAGAATAAGGCATAATTTGGCTTGCTTTTTTCTTGAGAAGTTCCACACAAGTTCACTAGATAAGAATAGAACAAGAGATTGAATTGAAAAGCAAGGAAAGACTGAATTCCAAAACTCAGAAAAGTGAGTTCTGGAGAGAAAGTCGCAGGGTAATATTGGCTATCCAAGCTTGAGGAAATGAGTGCAATACATCCATCTTTTTATAGGGAAGTGTGATGCGGTAGGAGAATTGACTTGAGGGTTTTGCGTTTGATTGAAAATGTTACGGTTAGTAAGAGTCGCCGCCGACTTTTCTTTTATCCAAAAGGAAAGGTGAAAAAGCACATGAAAGACCTTTGAGATTATTTCTTGAGTTCGGGGGGTAGATTATGAAAAGGGAAGATATTAGCACCCTTTTCATCCATGGTTTTCCATGGGCTCTTAGTTACTTGCTAGATCACTTTCTTTTGTTTGAAATTGTGCTTGGTGTGGTTTTTGAAATTATTTTGTAAAGAAGCCACTGTTTAGGCAATCTTTGTAATGGTTCTCGTTCGTAAGAATGTATATAAAGATGTTGATCTTTTGAAAATGTTTTCAAGTTTGTAAGATGTTTTGAAAGTGTAGGTGCTTGTTTTGAAAATAGCAAGGATGTTTTCTTTGAAATTGAGCAGGTAATTAGGAGCATTCTACCTACCCAAAAAGGTATTTCTTGTTCATTTTCCTTTTCCTTTGACATTGTTATCTTACCATTGATTTGGTAAGTAAACCTATCTTTGGATGTAAACGGGACGGGCATGGGTCATCGTACAACCATGATTAGTAATGTTGCAGTGTATCTTAGCATTTTTCTTTAGGGACTAAGATCATTTTGAAAAGGCAACATAGATAGCGTCATCGAGGGACTATGATCTTGTATTTTGCTTGTTTTTGCTAAGATACCTCACATGCATAACATGGCCATTTTTGTAAGGCAACAAAGTGGATTTACCCTAAGGGTGCTTGTGCGCAAGTGTATTGATTTTCATGCTTGGTTTGTCTTTTATTAGGGTTTGCTATTTGTTGGTTTTAATCTTTCCATACAAACCCTAATTACTAGCAATTGGTATATAAAGCATTAAATTGCGGAAAATAAAATACTAAGCTATTACAAAGCTTTAGGTGATGGGGGTACAAATTTATGAATGAGGATTTCAAGAAATTAAAGTCTTAATTATCTATTACAACCATATTGAAATAATATACAAGAAATGTAAAATTGACTTGTTTTTGTTAAGAAATTAGTTTACTTAGGAAAATATTTTTGATCTTTTTGTTCTAAAAGAAATGAAATAAAACATGTGAATATGAAATATTTTTTGGTGTTTTTGGTTATTAAAGGCAAAAATAAGGTAAATAAGAAAATGGAGTCAGAATCAGCACATTGCTGAAACAAGGAGGAACAAAAGTTCTGACTCTGATACGCTGCACGAGAGAAATAACATGTTAGCAAAAAATAAGGAAGGTCAGAGGTTCTGGGTCCGCTGAAAACAAAGAAGATTTCAGAAGTTCCGATGCCGCTGGCAGAACTTTGTCTCCCTCTCCATGATAGTCAGAGCATCTGCAACTTAGTCATTTCTCAACAAAACAGAAGATGCGCATATAACAGTTATGGAAAGTTTCGTAATGTTTCAGAAACAAGAGATATCAGAACTATAAATCAGAAGCAAGCATGAATTTTCTAGTCCTAATTCTGAGTCCTAATTTCTTCAAGAAGTTCTGAACTGAAATTCTCTCTACTTAGGCAGGCAAATACATGAAATCTTCGAATATGTACAACATCAGAATCAGGATGTCTATATTGTATTTTTGAACATGCAAGTCTAATAATGCCTAAGTAATATGACGAGAGTCAGCGGAAGCTTACCTTGCAGCTGGAAAATGTTCTGTAAGCTGGAGTCTGGCTCTGACCGCTTGTGATGTTCTGACCAGCTTCCTCACGTGCCCAGCAGGCTAGAAACCTTTGACTTGAACTATGAATGGCTGGAAAATTTTGGAACAACCAAAGAGCAAAGTTATGACTTCTTTGAAGTGGATATTGATGGAGGGTATGTCACAGTCTGAAAATGGAAGTTAGGATGGTTTCTAAATGTATATTAGAAAATGTATGGATGGTTTTGGTCAAGAAACACTTGAGGAAAAATGGAGTTTGAATGCAAGAATCAAAAGCTAACAGGTTTTGTATTTTGTGTTTGTAGTTTTGAACTCTTGGAATTTTAGCAGGGGTTCAAGGCTTTTTCTTTCTCAACTTTTTGACCCTTTTACAGTTGCCAATAAAGTCCAATTTATAGGCAAAGGTTTAGTCGCTTGGAGAGGTCAAGGGGTACAACCATCATATTCTATGTGCTGACTTATTCTTGAAGTAAGTTCAAATAGGTATGGTGGTTAGCAGCTTTAGCCGCGCCTAAGCCGAATTTGTAAGCAGGAATTAAGGAAAGGTAACCTCAAAAGAAAGAGCAACGCATGGGCCCAGCACACTCTTGTACAAAAGTTGGCTTTTCTAAGACAGTAATGGTACTTCTATGCCACACGTGGGGAAATACTTTGGATAAAGACCCAAAAGTGGTTGTGAGCATTAAATGATGATGAGATTTATCAAACCAGAAATCCTGCAATGTGAGATTCTGCATCATTGCTTAATTCTGAATCAGAACTTCAGCTTCAGCGTAACTTAGGATAGTCATCCAACTCCTGATCTTTGTATCTCTTTGCTCTAGCATATTCTGAAGGAGTTCTCATACTTTCTAGGAAGCCTGCAACATGCTTTGTAAACCTTCTTTGAATTATCCTTTCCAACTCTGACTAATACTTTGTGAAAACTGGTCCAGAAGTTGTAACCAAACTCTGTCTTGGAACTGTCCAGAGTTTGCTGAATGTTTCAGTTTCAAGGACGTGTCTTTGAGGAGTTACAACTTGAAATCCCAGCATTCCTAGGAGAAGCTCTGTTCTGCAATATTTCAGATCTTGTTGGAGTATATAACTCTTGTGTTATAAGTTCTTCCAGAATCAACTTCTATCATGGTGATAATCTGATCAGAAGTTCTGAGCTTGTCATATTTCTTAAACACTTAGAAAAATTCTAAGTATTTAGAAATTTGACTTTTCCAAAGTAATTTGACCTTTGAAACAAAACTCACATTCCAACATGTCTTGATGAAATATGATTCTTGAAACTTGATTTTGATCCAAAAGTCAAGGTTTGACTTTTCAGTATGCAAATGACCATTTTGCCCTTATGAATGACTTTCTTGGAAAATTTGTAATTCAAGGCTTGAAATTGGATGGAAGCAAACCTGAGGGTCCAGGATGATCCTTTGAGAAATGAGAGGGCAAATTTTGGGGTAAAACAAGAAGTAAAAATGAGGATAATATGAAACCTTTCTTGGATGTTACTTCTAGGTGATATGCCCTCAATGAGGACAACAACTTTTTATTATGACAACTAATGTTTAATAATGATAACTAGTCCTTGATGACAAGAAACAAAGTCAAGCATAAAGAGGTTAAAGCGGTGAAAGATGCTAAATAAATTATTAAGGTTTGATGGACTTAACTATCTAATGATGGAAACCAAATGGAAAATGTTTTAAGCCTCATCTTTAACTCAAGAAAGTGTCTACAAAGATTAAGCATTTGACAAGTCTTGAAGTATATGAAAGTATGAAAGCCCCGCCTCAATACATCTGAGGTAATTTATTGTAAAAGCATAAGGGCATTCTCGTAAAAGTGCATGGCTAAATCATACACACATAAAGTAGTTTTCAAAATTATTTTTCTCAAGAAAATATTTTCAAAAATGCCTTGAAGTTGTGTCAGATGAGTTAGGAGCTGTCAAAAAAACACTTGGGGAAACTTTGTGTCTTGGTCAATCGATTGGAACCTTAACCCAATTGATTGGGTCAATTAAAATGTGCCCTAAGTGATTAGGACAATATCTCAATGAGGTGTAACAGTTAAATATCTTTCCTTTCCATTTTGAACATAGTAATTGATTAATTTGAAGGCAACCAATCAATTGAAGTATGTTGCCAATCGATTCATAAGTCATAAAAGGCCATAAAATTCTTTCATTTTTTTGTGCCAATATCTATCCTAGAAATAGAGGTCATTTACCACTCTTTTCAACATCCAAAAACGTGATTTCATTTCTCAATTCTCACACTCACTCTAAAAATTCTTTCGTCTACTTTCTCTAACTAAAAGTTTAGCCACGATGCTTTGCGAGAAGGTAATTTTGCGAGTAAAGAAACTGTAACTCTGGAATGACAATTTTGTAAGTTCACCAAAAAAGTTTGTTTTTAAATTGGTTGAACACTTTATCCATTTAGAGATTGTTTGTTTGGGTTTGAGCTAAACCCGTGAAAAGCTTTTGTTTAGGGATTGTGTGATCAAGCCTCGGTTTAGGTTCTTGGTTAACTCGTGATAGAACTAAGTTTGGGTTCAAGTTCAACCCATGATAAAAGCTTGTTTCGATTTGAAATCAAATTGGTGGTAAAATCTCACATTCTTGGTTAGTCTGGTATTAAACCGAGTTTTATTTTGTGAGCTTAGCCCGATGTTAAAATCTCTCAAGGTTCAAGATCAACATGTGATAAAATCTTTGTTTAAAGCTTGAAGACTAACCGCTCCAAGTTTCTTGTGGAATGGAGAATAACTGCTTCAATCCACAATTTAGAAATCTTCCCCTCTAGCCATACCAAGTTACATTTGTTGAGTTTTCACATTCTAGAACCAAAGTGTTTGTCCTAATCACAACCATCAATCATATTCACAATGATCAAATTAAAGATGACATCTAGAGCATGTTTGAAACCTCTAAGCAACAATTACATTCCCATGTTGGTTTACATGCAAACATCACCAACACCAATTACTTTAGATATATTATCATTACACATTTGCAACACTCCAAAGTCCCCAAAAGTATACGATGTGAAGAACTTCTTCTTTGGTATAACATGCAATGTAATATCACTATCAACTATCCACATGCCTTCGTCTGATAACAAGATCACTGAGAATAACAAGATCATCACTAGTGGTAGTAGTAACACAATCATCATCATTATTTTCATGATCTCTTTGTTTAGACTTTACCTTTTTGCCTTTGTTATCCATTTTCCACTGATAACGATACTTTGTACGTGTCTTGTTTTGTGACAATAATGGCACTCCAGATTCTTGTATCACAACTTAGACTTGCTTATGTTATTATCTCTACCATCCTTCGGTTCTTTTTTTTTAACTTCTCCCCTATTTTCAGTGGCAAGTACATTAGATTGAAGTGAAGAACCATGTGTCTTCCTTCTCATATCCTCATTAAGAATACCACCCTTAGTTATTTCCAAATAAACAATACCTTTAGGAGAAGAACTTGTGATAGAAACCCAAAACGTCACCCAAGACTCTGGTAAAGATAACAATAGACATAGTCCCAAAAGTTTATCATTAAAATTGATACTCATTCCCGACATCTGATCGAGAAGTCCTTAAAATTCACTCAAGTGATATGAAACATAAGTTCTCTCCTTATACTTCAAACTTATGAAGATATTGAACAAGAACAATTTAGTATTCCCTAATTTTGAGGCATACAATGACTCTATATTCTCCCACAATGTTTTTGCATGTGTTTCATTATAATTATAACATTGTCTTCTACATATTGTCGAATAAAACAACATACTTGTAGATGTTCAAACACTCATTCTTCACCTGACACAAAATATGGCTTTGTAGAACTAAACCCCAATAAATTTAATTTCTTTGTTTTTCATCTTGTCATTCCACCAATGGTAATTAGAATCATTCAACAATATCATCTTTATATTTGTATTCGACTTAACTATTCAAACAACTAAAGCCCATAACCAAGAGCTCTGATACAAGTGTTGAGTCATCATGAAGGAGAAACATCCACATTAGGTCAAACATTCACATAAATATCAAAGACTCATCCAAACATATGTGAGAGACACCGAATATTCACCAAAAATCCGAAGACAGAGGGTGTATGGGTCATCTCACTTATAAAGTAATCAACCTCCACTTTTATAAACAACGTGAGACTTATACCATTCACATCTATTTCATAAAAATTATTTTTGAGATTTAACTTTTTGAAAAATTTGTGATTATGAATATGCATTGACCTTTAATAATATGTTTCTAATTAATCTCATTTAAAAAATTTGTAATATTTTAAAAAGCTTATGTATAGAATTATTTTTCAAAAAAAGAAAAACAATTTGAAGTTAAACTAACGGGCCAAGTAAAACAAGAAATATTAATATTTCAAACATTTCTACCGTTGAACTCATGGTGGAACTAATCAAAGATTCATGGTTGTTTTAAACAAGAGGGCTAAAAGTTTCCATGCAATGACAGTAACTAACATACACTATATCAAATGCATTTCAAGTAACTTTACCATATTGACAAGTAATTAAGCAGAGTTAGTTTATTAATTCACCAAGAATATGATCGTATAAACTATAGCAATAAAGACAATTAATATACACTATGTCAATTTTTATTCTATAATCCAGAAATATGGCTGTTTGGAAGAAAGAAACAAAGATATATAATTAATTAATTGATCACAATATATAAGACATTAGAAAACTCTTGCAATTGGCAATTAATTTGACTTTATAAACTGTTACATATTTAGATTTTCAAACGTGCTTGCCATTTCCTCACTACAATCAGCACGAAGCCTTCTCTGACGCGTTTTCAATAATATTTGTGGTTCAAGAACTCATTCAACGTTACCTAGCAATGATCACCTACTCTCTTCAATGACTATGTTCATGTCCTACATTATCTCATATAGTTGAAAACCACAAAACATTAATTTTAAAATACAGAATGATGGTATGAACGAAGGTATAGACTGTACACCATCCTTGAAAGTTTAAACAATAATATGATTTAAAAACATACCGACAGCCTGTATAATGCATTTGAAAAATTCCAAAATCTTATAATTTATGTTTGGGCAAACACTATATAAAGAGTTCTTAGTACAAACTTAAGCAATCACACTAACTAGCAAACATTCTTTCAAGGAATTCACTAAAGTAATACACAAAGTCAGAGAATATGGGAACCTCAGTTGGGTTGAGGCATTGGCCTCAACTCATTTATGCAATTGCATTTTTCTTAATTGCAAGCAGTGTTGCGGCTGATGATGATGATGATAAGCCTTACTATGAAAGCCAACCAAAAAATTACTATCCAACACCATCAAGTCATGGACAACAACCACCATATTATTTCAAACCACCTCCATATTACTACAAGTCTCCACCTCCACCATCTCCTTATGTCGACAAATTTCCTCCATATTACTATAAATCTCCACCTCCTCCATCACCATCCCCGCCACCACCTTATGTCTATAAATCTCCTCCACCTCCGTCACCCTCTCCTCCCCCACCATATATTTATAAGAGTCCACCACCACCCTCTCCATCACCACCGCCTCCATATGTTTATAACTCACCACCACCTCCTTCCCCTTCACCTCCTCCGCCATATATCTACAAATCTCCACCCCCACCATCCCCATCCCCACCACCTCCGTACGTTTATAAGTCTCCACCCCCTCCATCACCTTCACCCCCTCCACCATATGTCTACAAGTCTCCTCCTCCACCATCCCCTTCTCCTCCACCACCATATGTTTATAAGTCACCACCACCTCCATCCCCTTCACCTCCTCCTCCATATGTCTACAAGTCACCACCTCCACCTTCTCCATCTCCACCACCTCCATACGTCTATAAGTCCCCACCCCCACCATCACCTTCACCCCCTCCACCATATATATACAAGTCTCCACCTCCACCATCTCCATCTCCACCACCTCCATATATTTATAAGTCTCCTCCTCCGCCATCTCCTTCACCACCACCCCCATACGTGTACAATTCTCCACCGCCTCCATCCCCCTCTCCTCCACCCCCATATCTCTATAAGTCACCACCTCCACCATCTTCATCCCCACCACCTCCATATGTTTATAAGTCTCCTCCTCCTCCTCCACTTTCACCTCTTCCACCATACGTCTATCAATCTCCACCTCCACCATCACCTTCACCTCCTCCTCCATATGTCTACAAGTCACCACCTCCACCATCCCCTTCACCACCTCCTCCATATGTTTACAAGTCTCCACCACCACCTTCCCCTTCTCCTCCTCCACCATACTATTATAAGTCCCCTCCTCCTCCTTCTCCTTCACCTCCCCCTCCATATGTGTACAAATCCCCCCCTCCACCATCCCCTTCACCCCCACCTCCATATGTTTACAAATCTCCACCTCCGCCATCTCCTTCACCCCCTCCTCCCTATGTCTATAAGTCACCACCACCTCCTTCACCTTCACCACCTCCTCCATATGTTTACAAGTCTCCACCACCACCTTCCCCTTCTCCTCCTCCACCATACTATTATAAGTCCCCTCCTCCTCCTTCTCCTTCACCTCCCCCTCCATATGTGTACAAATCTCCCCCTCCACCATCCCCTTCACCCCCACCTCCATATGTTTACAAATCTCCACCTCCGCCATCTCCTTCACCCCCTCCTCCCTATGTCTATAAGTCACCACCACCTCCTTCACCTTCACCACCCCCTCCATACTACTACAAATCTCCACCTCCACCTTCTCCATCGCCTCCTCCACCATATGTCTACAAGTCACCACCACCACCTTCACCTTCACCACCACCTCCTTATATTTACAAGTCTCCACCTCCACCATCTCCATCACCTCCTCCATATCATCCCTACCTCTATAACTCACCCCCACCTCCAGTCTATTAATCTTCTGGCTAAAGTCGTGTGAAATTTTTTAATAAATTATGTCATACATTGTTGTTATTAATTTGTATTTAAACTTCTATTTGTTAATAAAACAATCTACATTGGATTAAGAGCTAATTTTGGTTCTATTGTAATTGTTTATGTACTGTGCTAATTCAGAAGTCTATATTATCTATTTCCTTTAGTTGTTTTTGTGTTTTACATATTGTTATTTACTTATAACTTCATATAACATCAACACACAAAATTATATATTGTTAAATTCTTGTTTGTCATCAAATACTATTTGAATATTTAATCTAGTGAAGTCTTGTTACCATTCATATGCATAAGACAAATATATACTGACTCAAAACAAATAAAAGTATACCAAAACAAATTAGTAGACCTATAGTAGATTAACAATATCATTAGTGCAAATTTCACTCAATCAATCAAACCTACATATAATAATTGTATTGGTTGTACCAAATAATAAAACTATGAGTTTAGTATTGTCTCCGTTGAGATTAGATTCTTAAGAATTACACAATTTTGACTGAATGAAGGCTGAAAAAGTGGGTAACATATGAGTTTGCATTGATGAAAAGTAATAGATATCCTTCAAGCATATGCTATTATATGCAATGTATGTAATTGATTAAACGAATGAACATAATTGAAATCATAAGAATCAAACACAAACAGTTTGATCTATCTTTTATAAAAAAAATTGAGTCAAGAAGTGAATGGAACTCAAGTAATTAGCCATCATTTACCTACAATGAAGTGAATAGAACACATATTTGGTTCCCTAGCAAGAACTTTGGGCATTGGAGAAGCCTGAATATGTATTAAATTGGCATATTCTACTTGCAAAAAGTATGTAAAGAAAAATTAGTATATCATTTCACCTAAACAGTAATGCATCATCATTGAATAATTGTAAAGAAGATAAAAAAACAAAAGAAAACCATTTACATTGAAAATCATAGGTAGAAAATTACTCCATTGAGCAACATCCATCTTCGCCGCAACCTCGTAGTTTTTTGGCAGTAAAATCTCTAAAACCAAACTTCTGTCGGCCTTCAGAAGTGAGATTGAGCTGACGCGTTCGTGCACCCCCACTTTGCATTTTGGAAAGCTAGGTACGTGTAAAGGTTTATCCCTTTACAAACGTTGAATGCAGAAAAGTATAGATAATAAATGAAATATCCCTTTGAATAGCAATTATTAAAAAACATAAATCAAGTGAATACAATGTAAAATAAAAAGTCAGGAACTATTAGAAAGATAGAAGAAGATTAAGTATAAAACTTAATCATCACTCTCAAGAGAGTAACAAAGGGGAGAGAGGAATGATTCATCAATTTTCTTCCATGTCTTTGTTGCCAATTAATGCTCCCTTTTATAGAAGGATAAGAGAATATTTCTTGTTAACTTTATTCTCTTAATTGCTGGATCAAGTGACATGTGTCTCTTTTCTCTATCCATTTTAGTGATTCACTTTGATGGCATGGTTATTTCAATTTGGATCATAACATTACTACCCCTATTAAAAAATCAACCTTGTCCTCAAGGTTAAAATTATAACAATGCATATAAGTGATAAAAGCATCCTTTCAAGTGACTTCCATGTTAGGTGGATCTTCATAATGAAAATAAAATAACAATTTGAATCCAATTTAACAAATGTGGCATTAAACAATTTATAAAACTTTGGTGCAATTGGTTGTGCTTTAGTCCAAACAATTATTTCACATGTTACAAATGTATTGAGTCTTTCGTTGTTTATGACATTGGGTTATAAGGTTTGAATTACAACCACACATATTGCATCTAATATATATCCTAAATTAAAAAAAACACGTGTCTTTGTAATTCAGTCCATTGATAGGTCTCTCATATAACTTTTCAAAGAAAATAGGGTGAAAGAGAAGACATCATGTGTTGCATGGACATGAGCTAAGCAATTATCATTCCTATTGGCAGCCAAGGAACAAGGGAGATCCTTACTAAATAACTTATCATTAGAAACAAACATTATCATTTTAATTGAAGTGATGTCAAGTACAAGAAGTTTGGCTCTTAAACCCAAGACAGTGACCTTCCCCCACCCTTTTCCTTCTTGGGAACTACACACAATTCTTGGAATGTGATTTTACCAACAAAGAAGTTAATATGCATTAATTTTATGGAATTCTTAGGAGTAACTGAATGCATAACAATTCCCTCAAACCAAAGATGGCAAATAATTTTGTATAGGATAAGGGTCATTGCACCCAAGTGTTCAATTGGATAGATTTTGTGTATTTTGAACTAAACCCGCTGTCATACCTCAAATTTGTTCGTCTTATTTTTTACAATCAAATGATTTTCAAAATTGGTTTTTTATAATTTTTTTGGTTTATTTACAATAATATTTTGGGTTTTATATTTCTTTTTAATTTATTTTGCTTATTTAAAAATATATCATAGTTTATTTTAAATTATTTGTATTTCTTAATTTAAAAGCCTTATTGTCCATAAACGAATAAAGTTGAAGTCAGCAGAGACGTCACTGTAAAAGAATCAGAAGTATGGGACTGGAGCAAGTCTGAATCTATTTCATGCCAGAACTTGACAGTTCTGAAGAAGAGTCAGTGTCAAATGATAATTTTGGAAACTCTGAAGATGAGTCAGATGGTGAATCTGATTCTGATCCAGATTTTGATGATGATCAAGAATCTGGTGGTCATGCTTTTGGAAGGGAAAACTCTAAAGACGTAGGTTCTGGAGGACAAGCTTCTGAAGATTATCATGTTTCTGGTGAAGGTTATGATTCTGAAGGAGGAACTTCAGAAGATAGAGGTTCTGAAACGGATCCAACTTCTGAAGATGGTCAAGTATCTGATACTCTTCTAGAATTAGAAAGAGTTTCTAAACGAGTTTAGAGGCCAAAAAGTATCATACAAATACGAAGGAGGTTTTCAAAGTTTGACATGTTACAAGATAATAAAGTAGACCCAGAAGGAGAAATTGTTTACTGTGCCATGTTAGTAGACTCTGAACCTATAAGTATTGATAAAGCTCTTAAGAAGAAAGTATGGTTGAATGTCATGAAAGAAGACTTGGAGGGATCAACTATAGTGGTGGCATTTGAGGCGCTGTGTAGGCCTTTGTCATGTATGAAGTAGGCCCGCCTTCTATCCTTTGTAAGGCTCGTAGGATTAAGCTCAATTGAGTCTCTAATGTTATACTTCTCCTTCACCAATCTAGGATTCCTTCGCAGCTTTATTGAAGCATGCTTGGAATTTGTTCTTTGAACATCGGGAAATTTGCTAGCTGGATTGATATCGACCAAAGGCGAAGGTGGAAATACATGAAATACAAAAGTATGAATGTACGGAAATACATGGGTATGCAAAAAATATTTTTTTGGCTTTTGAGGGTATGCGAAAATATTTTTATGGAGATGCAATGCAGTGCGAGGTTAGAATGAAGATGGGCCTAAGGACACCCTACACCGGTTTTAGGGATATACATACATAATGTGAAACCCCTAAAAGCTAGGGATTATGATTTACAAAAGATAACCCCTACATGCTAGGGATTATGATAAGCCAATGGACAATTGAGATAATGATTTGACTTGAGGGAATAGCATGGAAAAGAGCACATGGTGACCGATCAATAGTCATCAAATCCTATGGCCTGATATAGGCCACATGGCATGCATCAACAAAGACGTCCTAAAGATAATGGCAGACAAAAAAAGGGAATCTCTACAGGCTAGGGATCGCGACACACAAAAAGGAATCCCTACAGACTAGGGGTTATGATATAGAAAGGGAAACTCTTATAGGATAAAGATAGTAATGGACAAAAAGGTAACCCTTGGGGTTTAGGGATTGTAGTGAGATTTTATGAAAGATATCCTTAGTTGGTAGGTTCCTAGTTCCAGCTTACGTATATTCTATCCTCTAATAAGGTGGTTTCCTTAAGGGTATAATGGATAACACTAGAGTGAAAGGCATAAGAGCCTCCCTTAAGTGGAGCCTCTTTGTAGACCGAAAATATCGTCTGTGGACTATGAAAGGTCTCACCATGAGATTTTGGTTTAAGGGCTATACAAAGAATCATATGTTTCATTCCAAAGTGCTACCCCCCAAGAGGATGTATCTTGAGACGTGTTCCTTTTTCAGAATTCCACCGACTCTAGGCGAAGTCGTCACATAAACTCATATGGATGATGTATCCCCTTAGCTAATAGACGAATCTTTTTTCTAAGGGTTTTTGAAAAATATTTTTTTTTTAAATAAAAATCCCATCATCAAATGAATATAATATGATAAAAATAAATAAATCAAAATAATAAATGAAAGAAAATAAATAAATAAAAGCAAAAACTGAAACATTAAAGATCCAAACAAAAACCATAAACCTAAGAGGAAGGCTTTTAAACCCTAGGGTTGGTCCCCAGCAGAGTCGCCAGCTTTAATAACCGGTTTTAAAATGAGAAGAGTCTCCACCATTAATTTTTATCCTAAGACGGAAATATAACGGGATAACCATAATTATTGATATAGAGATTCAAAGTTCTTGACTCACTTTAGACTAAGGGAAGGTGTTAGACACTCTTCATCTACCTTATTCACAAGGATACTTGGGTTTAGGTTTAAGGTTTAGGAATGGGGTCCTAATTTTTTAATTAGGAGAACTCGTCGCGATTTTTAAGTCGTGTATGCCTATGTATCCTCTTATGAGGAATCAAAGTCTCGGTTCGTAGTTTGTAGTGTTTGGTTAGTTTTTTTATGGATTGTGGAAATATTTTAAATTAATCCTTGAACCAAGTCTGGGTTTAAAATAGCGAAATCGTAGACGTAGTTCGTAGTTAATGAAAAAGATCTCCACAATCCTTTTTTGAAAATATCTTGAATTTAATTATGTTAGTAGAAAAAAAGGTTAGTATTTGATGGGTTAGTTATCTTTGATGTGTTATGCAATTAAGCAAAAATAAGTTTAAATGAGAAAAAAGATTCAATGAAAATTAGAAAAATAGGGTTAGATTTTAAGAAAATATTTTAATTAATAAGTAACTATTTCCTAATTATTAAAAATATATTAAATTTTTTTAAATAAAAATATAATAATTATTTATTAATAATTATGCAAAGAAATATGTTTAATGCAAAATTCTAAAGATATTATGTGAATTCAATAGATAAAGAAAATAAATAAATAAAACAAAATAATTAGAATTAATTAATTAAGTTTAAGGGGTATACAAATTAGAGTTGGGTGGTGTATATAAAAAGAAATTTGGGCCTAAAGTAATTTTGAACCCAAAAAGTCTAGGGGGTGCATTTTAGTGTTAGACAATAATTCCAAGGGGTGTAACTAATAAGGGCCCAAGTTCAAAAATTAAACTTGACCCAAATGCGTGAAGGGGGTATGGATTAAAAGAAGAGGGTCCAAACTCATCATTTATCATAATTCTAATAAATAATTAAATTATTAACAATAACTAATTGGTAAAAATAAATAAATAAATAAAAAGCAACAGCAGAAAGATAGGGGAGACGTACCGCCATCTCCTTCTAAGTAGCAACACAATTTGATTTACAAAGGCCACCAGTTATAATAACAACCAATATTATAATACCAACACATATTATAATAACAACATATATTATAAAAATATAAACAACTTATATTAGAAAAACAACCAAACATAGCTTCTCTTTGTCTCTCTCACGTTCACAATATTTCTCATTCTACCTTCTTTCTCCATCAAAATTTGAATCAAACCCAATACAATAGCTCTATCATTAAAGCAAAAAAGAAAAAGAAAAAATGAGGTGACACCTGACGGAAAGCATTTGGAGAGAGAGATTGATAGTGTTAGAAAACTCATCCTCCAATTGTGAGAAAATTTTTAGGTGTTCTGTTCAGAATCCTAAAATAATTATTGATAAGATTGTTGATCTCCAAATGATTATTGAGGGATACTTCAGGGTTTTTTTATTGTTGTTCTTCGATGTGAAGAGTAACAACTTTTACGAGAACTCTAATGAGTTGTTATCTGCAAATTATTATTGATTCTTCAAATGGTTGTTGATCCTCCAAATGATTGTTGATAGAAAAATTTTAGGTGTTCTGTTCAAAACTCTAAAATTAATAAAGAGAGTTGCGTAGAAAGAATGTTTGTGAGAGAGAGATAGAAAATTATTGATATAATTATCAATGAAAAATTATAGTGAAGAGAGCCTTATAAGTCTCCTCCTCCTCCTCCACTTTCACCTCCTCCACCATACGTCTATTAATCTCCACCTCCACCATCACCTTCACCTCCTCCTCCATATGTCTACAAGTTACCACCTCCACCATCCCCTTCACCACCTCCTCCATATGTTTACAAGTCTCCACCACCACCTTCCCCTTCTCCTCCTCCACCATACTATTATAAGTCCCCTCCTCCTCCTTCTCCTTCACCTCCCCCTCCATATGTACAAATCTACCCCTCCACCATCCCCTTCACCCCCACCTCCATATGTTTACAAATCTCCACCTCCGCCATCTCCTTCACCCCTTCCTCCCTATGTCTATAAGTCACGACCACCTCCTTCACCTTCACCACCCCCTCCATACTACTACAAATCTCAACCTCCACCTTCTCCATCGCCTCCTCCACCATATGTCTACAAGTCACCGCCACCTCCTTCACCTTCACCACCATATCCTTATGTTTACAAGTCTCCACCTCCACTATCTCCATCACCTCCTCCATATCATCCCTACCTCTATAACTCACCCCCACCTCCAGTCTATTAATCTTCTGGCTAAAGTCGTGTGAAATTTTTTAATAAATTATGTTATACATTGTTGTTATTAATTTGTATTTAAACTTTTATTTGTTAATAAAACAATCTACATTGGATTAAGAGCTAATTTTGGTTCTATTGTAATTGTTTATGTACGGTGCTAATTCAGAAGTCTATATTATCTATTTCCTTTAGTTGTTTTTGTGTTTTACATATTGTTATTTACTTATAACTTCATATAACATCAACACACAAAATTATATATTGTTAAACTCTTGTTTGTCACCAAATACTATTTGATTATTTAATCTAGTGAAGTCTTGTTACCATTCATATGCATAAGACGAATATATACTGACTCGAAACAAATAAAAGTATACCAAAACAAATTAGTATACCTATAGTAAATTAACAATATTATTAGTGCAAATTTCACTCAATCAATCAAACCTACATATAATAATTGTATTGGTTGTACCAAATAATAAAACTATGAGTTTAGTATTGTCTCTGTTGATATTAGATTCTTAAGAATTACACAATTTTGACTGAATGAAGGCTGAAAAAGTGGGTAACATATGAGTTTGCATTGATTAAAAGTAATAAACATCCTTCAAGCATATGTTTTTATATGCAATGTATGTAATTGATTAAATGAATGAACATAATTGAAATCATAAGAATAAAACACAAATAGTTTGATCTATCTTTTATAAAAAAAATTGAGTCAAGAAGTGAATGGAACTCAAGTAATTAACCATCATCTACCTGCAATGAAGTGAATGGAACACAAATTTGGTTCCCTAGCAAGAACTTTGAGCATTGGAGAAACCTGAATATGTATTAAATTGGCATATTATACTTGCAAAAAGTATGTAAAGAAATATTAGTATATCATTTCACCTAAACAGTAACGCATCATCATTGAATAATTGTAAAGATGATAAAAAAAACAAAAGAAAACCATTTACATTGAAAATCATAGGTAGAAAATTACTCCATTGAGCAACATCCATTTTCGCTGCAGCCTCGTAGTTTTTTGGCAGTAACATCTCTAAAACCAAACTATTGTCGGCCTTCAGAAGAGAGATTGAGCTGACGCGTTCATGCACCCCCACTTTGCATTTTGGAAAGCTAGGTACGTGTAAAGGTTTATCCCTTTACAAATGTTGAATGCAGAAAAAGTATAGATAATAGATGAAATATCGCTTTGAATAGCAATTATTAAAAAACATAAATCAAGTGAATACAATGTAAAATAAAAAAGTAAGTAACTATTAGAAAGATAGAATATTAAGTATAAAACTTAATCATCACTCTCAATAGAGTACCAAAGGGGAGAGAGGAGTGATTCATCAATTTTCTTCCATGCCTTTGTTGCCAATTAATGCTCCCTTTTATAGAAGGATAAGAGAATATTTCTTGTTAACTTTATTCTCTTAATTGCTGGATCAAGTGACATGTGTCTCTTTTCTCTATCCATTTTAGTGATTCACTTTGATGGCATGGTTATTTCAATTTGGATCATAACATTACTACCCCTATTAAAAAATCAACCATGTCCTCAAGGTTGAAATCATAACAATGCATATAAGTGATAAAATCATCCTTTCAAGTGACTTCAATGTTAGATGGATATTCATAATGAATATAAAATAACAATCTGAATCCCATTTAAAAAATGTGGCATTAAACAATTTATAAAACTTTGGTGCAATTGGTTGTGGTTTAGTCCAAACAATTATTGCCCATGTTACAAATGTATTGAGTCTTTCGTTGTTTATGACATTAGGTTATAAGGTTTGAATTACAGCCACACATCTTGCATGTAATATATATCCTAAATTACAAAAGTATGTGTCTTTGTAATTCAGTCCATTGATAGGTCTCTCATATAACTTTTCAAAGAAAATAGGGTGAAAGAGAAGACATTATGTGTTGCATGGGCATGAGTTAAGCAATTATCATTCCTATTGGCAGCCAAGGAACAAGGGAGATCCTTACTAAAAACTCATCATTAGAAACAAACATTACCATTTGAATTGTAGTGATGTCAAGTACAAGAAGTTTGTCTCTTAAACCCAAGACAATGACCTTCCTCCACCCTTTTCCTTCTTGGGAACTACTCACAATTCTTGGAATGTGATTTTACCAACAAAGAAGTTAATTTGCATTAGTTTTATGGAATTCTAAGGAGTGAATGAATGCATAACATTCCCCTCAAACCAAAGATGGAAAACAATTTTGTACAGGATGACGATCATTGCACCCAAGTGTTCAATTGGATATATTTTTTGTACTTTGAATAGAATGTGCTGTCATACCCCAAATTTTTCCGTCTTATTTTTTACAGTCAAACGATTTTCAAAATTGGTTTTTTTATAATTTTTTTTTTGGTTTATTTACAATAATATTTTGGGTTTTATATTTATTTTTAATTTATTTTCCTATTTAAAAATACATAATAGTTTATTGTAAAATATTTGTATTTCTTAATTTAAAAGCTTTATTATCCAAAAATGAATAAAGTTAAAGTCAGCAGAGACCTTATTGTAAAAGTATCAAAAGTATGGGATTGGAGCAAGTCTTAATCTACTTATGAAGATAAGCAAGAACTTGATAATTCTGAAGAAGAGTTAGAGTCATGTGATGATTTTGGAAACCTTGAAGATGAGTCAGATGGTGAATCTGATTCTGATCCAGACTTTGATGATGATCTAGAATCTGGTGGTGGTAATGCTTTTGGAAGGGAAAACTCTGAAGATATAAGTTCTGGAGGACAAGCTTCTGAAGATGATCATGTTTCTGGTGAAGGTTGTGATTCTGAAGGAGGAACTTCAGAAGATAGAGGTTCTGAAGGCGATCCAACTTCTGAAGGTGGTCAAGTATCTGATACTCTTCTAGAATTAGAAAGAGTTTCTAAACGAGTTCATAGGCCATAAAGAATCATATAAATACCAAGGAGGTTTGCATATTTTGACAAGTTGCAAGACACTGAAGTAGACTCAGAAGGAGAAATTGTTCAGTGTGCCATTTTAGTAGATTCTGAATCTGTGAGTATTGATGAAGCTCTCAAGAAGAAAGTATGGCTGAATGCCATGAAATAAGACTTGGAGGGACCACCCATAGTTGTGGCATTTGAGGCTTGTGTAGGCCTTTGTCATGTATGAAGTAGGGCCGCCTTCTCTCCTTTGTAAGGCTCGTAGGACCAAGCTCAATTGAGTCTCTAATGTTAGACTTATCCTTCACCAATCTAGGATTCCTTCGTAGCTTTATTGAAGCATGCTTGGAATTTGTTCTTTGAACATCGAGAAATTTGCTAGCTTGATTGATAGCGACCAAGGGCGAAGGTGGAAATGCACGAAATGAAAATGTATGAATGTACAGAAATGCATGGGTATGCAAAAAATATTTTTTGGCTTTTGAGGGTATGTAAAAATATTTTTATGGAGATGCAATGCAGTGCGAGGTTTGAACGAAGATGGGCCTAAGGATACCCTACACGGGTTTTAGGGATATACATACACAATGTGAAACCCCTACAAGCTAGGGATTATGATTTACAAAAGATAACCCCTACACGCTAAGGATTATGATAAACCAATAGATAGTTGAGATGATGATTTGACTTGAGGAAATATCATGGAAAATAGCACATGGTGACCGGTCAATAGTCCCAAATCCTATGGCCTGATATAGGCCACATGGTGTGCATCATCTAAGACGTCCTAAAGATAATGGCAGACAAAAAAAGGGAATCCCTACAGGCTAGGGATCATGACGCATAAAAAGGAATCCCTACAGGCTATGGGTTATGACATAGAAAGGGAAACTCTTATAGGCTAAAGATAGTAATGGATGAAAAGGTAACCCTTGCGGGTTTAGAGATTTTAGTGGGATTTTATGAAAGATATCCTTAGTTGGTGGGTTCCTAGTTTAGGCCTACATATATTCTACCCTCCCTATAAGGTGGTTTCCTTAAGGGTATCATGGATAACACTAGAGGGAAAGGCACAAGGGCCTCCCTTAAGTGGAGCCTCTTTATAGACTGAAACTTTCGTCTCTAGGCCATGAAAGGTCTCACCATGAGATTTTTGTTTAAGGGTTATACAAAGAGTCATAGGTTTCATTCCAAAGCCCTACCCCCAAGAGGATGTATCTTGAGACGTATTCCTTTTTCAGAATTTCACCGACTCTAGGCGAAGTCGTCACATAAATTCATCGGGATGATGTATCCCCTTGGCTAATAGACGAACCTTCTTTCTAAGGGTTTTTGAAAAATATTTTTTTTAAAAATAAAAATTCCGTCATCAAATGAATATAATATGATAAAAATAAATAAATCAAAATAGTAAACGAAAGAAAATAAATAAATAAAAGCAAAAATTGAAATACTAAAGATCCAAAGAAAACCCTAAACCTAAGAGGAAGGCTTCTAAACCCTAGGGTTGGTCCCCAGCAAAGTCTCCAGCTGTAATAACTGGTTTTAAAATGAGAAGAATCGCCACCATTAATTTTTATCCTAAGACAGGAATTTAACGGGATAACCCTAATTGTTGATACAGAGATTCAAAGCTCTTGACTCACTTTAAACGAAGGGGAGGTGTTAGACACTCTTCATCTACCTTGTTCACAAGGATACTAGGGTTTAGGTTTAAGGTTTAAGAATGGGGTTTTAATTAGGCGAACTCACCATGATTTTTAAGTCGTATGCCTATTGATAAGTGCAAATTGTAGCTATTTTTGTATATACTTTTTGTTGCACTTATCGACTTTTTGTTGTTAATATCATTGAATAAACCCGACTTTTGTATAAATACACTTAGTTTGTGTTTATTTGTGTTTTTGTGTAGATAGGGTATTGTTTGATGTTTTTCCATTGATTTTTTAGCTATTGATGCGTATTTGGAGCATGTGCAATAAAGTGTCGAAGACACGACTTAAAACACGCGATTTTGAGCAACTCGTCAACGAATAAGGCTCAAAATAAATGAATAAAAAATCATCAATTTGGTTTATATTTTGTCATTGTTGGAAAAAGCATTGAATAAGCTTTCCAACCGGGTGCAAATCGGAGTTACGGTTCAAAAGTTATGGCCGAAACAGTGCAGAATATTGTGCTGATTTTTCAACCTTCTGTCATCCGTTGTCGGATGACGCTTTTGGTCGCTAGGTGACGCTAGGCAAGCTGTAGCGTGGGGAAAACGCTGTTTTGGTGTAAAAACATATTTAGGTGTAAAAACATATTTAGGTGTAAAAACACATTTTTTGGGTATTTTTGATCCCAACTACATCAAACTTCATTTTTGGATAGGATTAGCTTAGAAAACAACATTGAAGCTTGCATACGGATGATCCGAGTGGATTGCTCATCAATTGGCGCTGACAAACTGGGAGATTTGTGGTTCATTTCTCTTCCTCTTTGTGTATTCTTTATGTGTTGAGTTTGTACATGTATTTACTCTGAACTTATGTATGTTTTTCGCCCATGGCATTATATAAAACTTACTTTATAAGTCTTTGTCGATTATTATCTTAGATTTTTGTTCTGTGCTAGAGATTTGAGTTGTTATAGACATATACTGCTTAGATTCTTATCTAGGATGATTATCTGTTAGTTTCTGAACTCTAGAGATAGATTTAGAGGTGACATCTACTTGGGTATCAGAGCTTAATGCCTCTGTGTAGTTGTGTTGTACTGAGAGATCGTCAGTGTGATTACATAGTTGTCTTTTGTATTGTTGAGGAGGTAGAAAGATCATTTCCTTGGTGATACAGTCGGTCTCTAAATTTGGGTTAGAAATGACTTAGGTTGTGAGTCATACGTAGTGACATTGATGAGTATTGTTAGGTTGAATATAACTGGTCGGTAGATTTAAGTCTGTGATAAGTAGATTATATGCAGGCTTGATAAGTTCTTCCTTAGTTTTTACTTTTGTTTACATTTATTTTTGTTGATAACATTTTCTTTACAAACCCATTTATCCCCAAACTCATTAACGAAAGATTTATCGAACGACATTCAATAACTAATCTCTGTGGACACAATAAATTCCCGGATAAATATTTCCAAAACTTTTATTGCTTGCCGCTACACCGCTTCAACAAAATAGCATCGTTGTCAGGGATTGGTTCTATTGTTTTTGCATTGCGATAATTCTTTTGTTTTTGAGTTTTGTAATTAATTTATTTGTTGTAAAAAATTATACATTAACTTGTATATGATATCTGTGCATATATGTGTTTTCACGTATTGTTATGAATTGTCTCGTTTTTGTAACGTTTGTTGTGTGATTGTTAGGAGATTTTCTTTAGGTTTGTGCGGGTGTGACAATACCATGGCATGATGAGAGGAGGTTACTAGCTCGCATAATAAAGGCGTCGAGCTTACAACGTAAAACAAGCATGTTTGTTTGTGTTTGTTTATGTGTGTGGTGATTTGTGCTTTAACAAGTTGAAACAAGGAAATATTCTAAATTTAAAATCTTCACTTTTCAAGTTGTTAATTCATTTTCACCCGGTTTTCATATCGTTATTTGTATTTGTTTTGTTATGTCAATTTATGCTTTCCAAAAGCTTGTTGTGTTTAGCTTTAGGAGTTTTATTCGTTGTATATATTGTAAATTTTGGACATTGAAATTTTGTAGGAGTATTATTTTTCTAATTCTTTTGTTGTTGTTTGCACTCAAGTTTTGATCCGGTAACTTGCATAATATTGAGGTGATTTGTCAAGTTTGTTCGTTTCGACTTGTGAATGAATGGAAATGATTTTGTTAAAGTTTTGTACATGTTCGAGGTATGTGTTTATTTCTTTCTATACTTTAGCATATTCATGATACTTAGACTTTTTACAATTTTTATGCCATTCATTATTTTTCATACTTGTTCATTAGTGAATCACTTTAGTTCCTACCTTTTTTGTGAGGTAGCTTTCCATTGGGCAAAAAAGGGTATCCCGATGGAATGAAAACCCGAAAGGGCGGTCCAGACAGAAGTTAGGGATTTTAAAGCGTATGACTATGTCCCGTTGGTACACCTTACAACCAATCTTCAGCTTCAACTGTCAAGCTCAATCCAGTTAGCTTCGGACAAGCAGCAAAGTGATGAGATGCTCGAGGACATAAAGGCAATAGCAAAATGGGAACCCAACAGGATTATTTCACATAGTTGTTTTTCTTTGTATACTATTTTTGTATAGTTTACATTCTTACGACGACATTCTCTTACTAGGACGTTCGTCTCTTTGTACAAAAACACTTATTCAAGTTAATACAAAGCTATTCCTTTAAAAGTGCAAAACTATTTGTTTTTACTTTCTTGTTTTGTTTGCAAAAACGTCCAGTGATTATTTTTGAACATATGCATTTGAACATAATTACTGCTTACAAATATACGCATAAAAAGGAAAAAAAAGACATTTACTAATGGCTTTAAAAAACAAGACGGTGTCTGGAGGCTATTCCATAAAATCCCCGCAGGTACTTTCTCCAGCAGGAGCAGAGGCAGAGACATCCTGCTACAGGATCACTGCCGCATCTCCAATATGCAGCCTAATGGTATCAGGTACTCTCATATCCCCGACGGAGCAAAATTTCCAATTACTGCTCCAAAGATTCCCCAGTGAAAATTTTCGAGCTTCTCAGGATTCCCCAGCAGGATTTCACAAAATCCCTAAATAATGCACATAATTTCCCTTCCCTAACATAGTTTATTTCTCTAAAAAATGGAAACCCATCTATCAATATGAAGTCCTACACTCCTCATTTCTAGCAGCAGTCAGGGATTTATTTTCCCCAGTCCAGCAACACTGTAGAAGAATAACTAATAAGTTCATACATTACATTCATACATCATAGCATCGACAACACAAATGCATATATCGCAATATCATTTATTTTGAGAACATCAACACTTGATACATCTCATGCATCATACTGCACACAACCAACTCATTACCCTTTTCAAGAAAGTTGGCAAGCAAACAAGTATTATTACCAATTTTCTTTAATTTCATCTTAACACCTAGCAAAAGACAAGACAACTATCTGCAAACAAATTGATTGGAGATTAATTCTCAAAAACCGGACGGGATGACCATTTACATGATGAACACTTTATTCAAGACCTTTGCTGGTTCAGTTTAAATTAATCAATGGTTTATCCTGATTCCATTTTGGTAGACACTTTCTCTGGTTCAGATAAATCGCTCCAAAGATTTATTCTGATTCTTTTCGAGTTAAATAATATTCAAGACCTCTGATGGTCCAGTTTAAATTGATCAATGGTTTATCCTGATTCCGTTGCGGTAGAAACTTTCTCTAGTTCAGATAATCCGCTCCAAAGACTTATTTTGATTCTTTTCCAGTTAAATAATATTCAAGATCTCTGCTGGTTCAGTTTAAATCGATCAATGGTTTATCCTGATTCCGTTCTGGTAGACACTTTCTCTGGTTCAGATAAATCGCTCCAAAGATTTATTCTGATTCTTTTCCAGTTAAAGAATATTCAAAATCTCTACTGGTTCATTTTAAATCGATCAATGGTTTATCCTGATTCTGTTCCGGTAGACACTTTCTCTGGTTCAGATAAATCGCTCCAAAGATTTATTCTGATTCTTTTCCAGTTAAAGAATATTCAAGATCTATGTTGGTTCAGTTTAAATCGATCAATGGTTTATCCTGATTCCGTTTCGGTAGACACTTTCTCTGGTTCAAATAAATCGCTCTGAAGATTTATTCTGATTCTTTTCCAGTTAAAGAACCTTCAAGGCCTCTGCTGGTTCAGTTTAAACTGATCAATAATTTATCCTGATTCCGTTCTGGTAGACATTTTCTCTGGTTTAGATAAATCGCCCCAATGATTTATTCTGATTCTTTACCAGTTAAAGAATATTCAAGGCCTCTGCTGGTTCAGTTTAAATCGATTAATGGTTTATCCTGATTCCGTTCTGGTAGACACTTTCTCTGATTCAGATAAATTGCTCCAAAGATTTATTCTGATTCTCTTCTAGTTGAAGTCAAGCTTAGGCTTAGTCTAATTTCTGTCAACAATCCCTTTTGATGGCATCTATAAGCCCATCTCTGAAAAATCTCCACGAAATCCCCTAATTAAGGGATCCTCCTCAAAACCCTAATACCTCCTCTCCATCATCTCTCCAAATGGAATCTTTAAGCCCATTCCCTACAATCAACCACCCCATGATCGAGTGCAAATTTCTGGGCACTTTAGTGTTCAATCATCTTCCACCTTTAAGTCGTGAATGGCAGACTCGCCAATCTAACTCTTCAGGTTTAAGAAAATTGAACGAGGGAAGCTGTTGTACCCCAAAATTTTCCCTCTCATTTTTCAAGATTTTTCTCACAAAATTCCTATTGGGTCAAGGCTACACAAGTACATTGGATCATTTTGGGGCTCTCAAGCATCAAATCAAATAAGAGCAAGTTTGTATGGATTTCTATTATTCAATTGGGCATTTGATTTATTTTGAACTAGATTAACCCCTATGCTTCGATTGGTCATTTTCGTTTCTTTCGAGCAAGCTTAAAATTCCAAGCTTCGATTGAGGCAATGGCCTTTTGTATGCTCTCTTCATGCTATCTTCGATTGAGAATTGTTTTCGTTTAAAGACAGTTTCCTTCAATTCACAAGGTAGGGACCTCCTGCATGCAAGCCTCGTTTGGGCATTTAGGCCTCCTGCATGCAATCTTCGATTACACCAAAGACCCCTCACAAGCTGACTTTTGGTGTACATGGCAATGGCCTCCTGCATCTTCCCTTCAATTCAGAAGGCGTTGGCTTCCTACTGACGCCCTTCGATTCAGAAGACAAGTGCCTTCTCTAAACTGGCCTTCAATTTATAAGGCAGGGACTTCCTTCATTCCAACTGGAACAAGGCAATGGCCTCCTGTATACATCCTTCGATTTCACCATGTGCATCTTACATGTTTTCTTTGTTTCACAAGGCAGTGACCTCCTGCATGCATCTTTCGTTTGGGTTTGTGGTTTCCTTTGAATGCAAGTTTGGGTTACATATTTTGTTTGGCCATATGACCCCTTGCAGAAAAGTTTGAGTGGGCAGTGGTTCTTCATGCAAGCTTTCGTTTGAGAAAAGGCCCCTTGCATGTTTGCTTGGAGTCATAAAGCAATAACCTCCTATAGCTTTCCTTTGATTCAGAAGTCATTTTCCCTTTACATGATTCCTTCGATTCACAAAAACCAAGACTCCCTTCAGGCCAGTATGCACAAGGCAAAAAGCTCCCCCATGGCTGGAATTCACAAGGCAATGGCACCCACAAAGCATTGGCTACTTTCATGCTAGTTTCGACTGGGCAGTATCTCCCTTGGAAACAGTTTGTTTCAACACACAATTTCTACACTATGACACATAACTATTGTCTCGTTCGAAAAACGTACCATGGTGACACATTCAAAGGACTTGCCAGACATACCTGGATGTCCCAATCGAATGAAATATTTTGGTGACCCATTCAAGGGGTATGCATTTTGCCCCTTCGAAGGATGCATAAAAAGGTCCCATTCGAAAGACACATATTGGGTGATAGTCAATTAGTGATGTCTGAAGAAGAATCTAGTCGAAGGTTGGACCTAGGTGGTCAAAATGAAAGTTTGAAATAACCCAAAGATGCTTGATGACCAAAGTCCTACGTGCTGCCAAGTACAGGCCTTCTATACTGGCCATAACACTCCAAAACTACTATAAAGCAGTCCTGCAATGCTGCCCCATTCTTGCACCAAAATGGCATACAATACTGCACCTCGAAGACTACAAGAACAACATACCCTTTTTGTTCAAATTTCTTTTGTTTTCCCTCCTAAACATCAGCCAAAATCATCTATAAATACGAGCCTCCACCATACATCTTGGGGCCCCGGGGATAGTTGTAAAAAAAACTCTTGTTGTGAGAAAGTTATCAATTTCTCAAAACTCTCAAACACTATCAAACGTTCTCAAATATTCCTAACACTTCACTTCTAAAAAAACTCAGACCCCTTCCTACACTAAGTGAACCCTTCGATTCACTCCTCAAACTATCAGATAACTAACCTTCAACCCATTTCCCATTTGCAATATAATAGTCTTTTGATTCACTCTCTTACCTGTTGTAGAGTAACCTTTGATTCACTCACAAATATTACATACCCTCCTTCGATTCAGTAACTGCTCAAACAAAGTAGTAACTGAACTAGCTTCAGGAAGATTCCAACGAAGTTCCATTCACCACCAAGGAAGTCACTTGCATTTCCTTCAATTTAAGCGCTTCAAGAGGTAAGTTCTCTCTAAACTTGGAATTCTTTCATTTAAATATCATGTGTACATACTAATAAAAATAAAATATAGATATCTCATCTAGGGAGTTTGACCATGCCTTAACTTTCAATCTTCACTGCCTATATGTTGAAAGTCTCAACCTAGACTACTTAGACTTTGGATTTTGGTGCCCAATAATGTTGTGCTAACCCCTGGCCTGTAGCTTTCGAAAGTTACACTTGAATGTTTCATTTTTAAAAGTTTAAAACAAGTTATCTGTATCCTTCAATTGGCTAAATATTCAAACTTTTCGAATCTCAACCTGAGAGCCTAGCATCCCTGGAATCGAAGAAGGCAGCAAGGAGCTTGAGGCAAAGAGTGCACCTCATGCTGATTCCAGGCCCCAATCAAAAGAAGCAGGAAAATGATGAAATTGAAAGGGGTGACCTTACTGATTCCAGGCCTAAATCAAAAGAAGCCAAGAAGGGCAGAATCGAAGAGTGTTGCTGCTTGAATCGAAAAAGCCCATTTTCCTTTCTTTATTTTGTTTTGTCTTTACATTTTCGTGCTATTCAATATGGTTGTAATAGTGTAGGATTTATTTTCTGCATTTTTATTGCTTTTGTACAAATGTTAGTAATTATGATGTATGGCAAGATAAAAACCACAAGTAGATCACCCTAATCAAAGACTAAATGCATGAAAATTAAACACATTATTCACACACATGCACCCCTAGGGTAATCTCACTTGTTGCCTCGGAAAATAGTCAAGTCCCTCGAATATGGGAGATTTAGCAAAGACCCTCGATAAAATATCGTAGTTCCTTGATGACCCCCGATGTTGCCTTCGGTAAACAATCTAGTCCCTAAACGATATTGCTAAAACGTCCCATAGGTTGCCTTCTATGACTATACAAACGACCCATGCTCGTCCCTTCACATCCAATGATGGGGCTTCTTACCAAATCAATGGTAAGATAACAACATCTAAAGGAGAAGGAAAAGAATGTTAGACCTTTTGAGTAGGTAGGATGCTCATAGTTGCCCGCTTGTCCACAACAAATTTTTTTTTTCACACCAACACTTTCATTTGAAACATTTTTCAAAAGACAAAAGTTTTTTGGACGCATTCCTATTGAAACGAGAATCATTACAAACACACTTTTAAAAATCCCTTTCAAAAACACATCCCACAAACACCTCTTTGAACTAGTTTCAAAACCAACACTTTGTACGCATTCTTATAGAGACGAGAATCATTACAAAGAAATTTTCAAAATACTTTTCAAACCCACACCAAAAGCACATTTTCAAACAAAAGCAAGTGATCTAGCAAGCAACTAAGAGCCCGTAGATAACTACAGATTAAAAGGGTGCTAACACCTTCCCTTTTCATAAACTACCCCTCGAACTCAGGAAAATAATCTCAAAGGTGTTTCCTGTTCTTTTCACCCTTTCCTTATTTGGATAAAAAGAAATGTCGGAGGCGACTCTTGCTATCCGCAACAATTGCGATCAAACACAAAACACCCAAGTCAATTCTCCCATTGTATTACATCTAACACTGAAGATGAAGAGAGTCAAGTTGATCTGGATATAGATGAAGGACTGTCTAATACCATTGTGTTACTTGGAAAGAAATTCAATATAATTCTAGAAAGAATGGACAGAAGAGGAAGACCAAATGTCATGAACATCTCACCTGACATTAGGAATGATGATGATTTTAAGAAGAATACCATACCTGAAGAAAAGATCAATCAAAGCAAAGACATTCAATGCTATGAGAGTGAAGGTTTTGGTCACATTAAATCAGAATGTCCCACTTTTGTCAAGAGGTAGAAAAAAGGATTTACTGTGTCTTGGTATGATGATGATGAGTCAGAAGATGAGGCTAACAATGAAACTACAAAAGTTATGATGGCTCTTTCTGGAAGATGGGCAGATGAAGTGGAAGCTTATGATGAAAGTGTTCTCTATGAATACATTAATGTATCCTATAAGGACACATGTGACAAGTGTGAAAAAAGTCTTAAGACATTAGAAGAACAAAGAAAGATCATAGCTGAATGGGAGAATGAAAAGAAGAAGCTTTTATGTTTTGTTTCATATCTTCAAAGTGAGGTAACTCTTTTAAATTCCAAGCTTAATAACATGCCAGATTCTTTGAAGAAAATGAATAGTAGTGCTGATATGGAGAGAGAGGGAGGATGAAGATACTAAAGTTGTTTATCAATCTAATAACAAACAAAGAAGAGTATCTAAAGAGGAACCCTTTTCTTATAAAAAGAAAAGAATGATCAACATGTCCAACCAAAAGTTACAACATCTTGGCAGACATGATAAAACATTATCAAGATTCCAATCATCAACATGGATATGTTATTATTATGGAGAGCATGGTCATATAAAGCCTTTTTGCTATAAACTATATGAAGATCAAAAATCTTTATTTCAATTCTAAGGTTGATCAAGTGAGCAAAAAGAGAAGTGTTAGAAATAGGGATATTAACTTTATTGCCCATACTTCCTTAAGAGGCTCAAATGGAGTGGACTGGTGCTTCTGACAGTGGGTGCTCTAGACACGTGAGAAGGGGTTTAGAAGTTATTGGTGAATATTAGACCTTATCCTATAGGTTCTGTTAGATTTGGTGATAGTTTTAAAGATGAAATCAAAGGAGTTGGAAGGTTGATATGTGTTGGTTCTCCTAGTTTGAAAGATATTGTGATTGTGAAAGAATTAACTGCTAATCTTATTAACGTTTGTCAATTTTATGACCAAGTGTAACATGATGGGAGAACTGACTTGGGTGTTTGTGTTTGATCGTAATTGTTGCGGTTAGCAAGAGTCGCCACCGGCTTTTCTTTTATCCAGCAAAGGAAAGGTTGAAAAGAACAAGAAAGATCTTTAGAGATGTTTTCTTGAGTTAGGGGGGTAGGTTATGAAAAGGGAAGGTGTTAGCACCCTTTTCATCCATAGTTATGCTTGAGTTCTTAGTTGCTTTCTAGATCACTTTCTTTTGTTTGAAAATGTGCTTTGTGATGTGGGTTTGAAAATATTTTGAAAATGTCTTTGTAATGATTCTCATCTCTATAAGAATGCGTACAAAGTGTTGGTTTTGAAAATATTTCAAAGAGGTATTTGTGGAATGTGTTTTTGAAAGTGATTTTGAAAAATGTCTTTGTAATGATTCTCGTATCTATAAGAATGCATACAAAGAGCTTGTCTTTTGAAAATGTTTCAATTGAAAGTGTTGGTGTGGAAAAATGTTTTTGTTGTGAGAAAGAGAGAAACTATGAGCATCCTACCTACTCAAAAGTCTATGTTCTTTTCCTCCTCCCTTAGATGTTGCTATCTTACCATTGATTTGGTAAGAAGCCCCATCATTGGATGTGAATGGACAACGTGGGTCGTTTGTATACTCATAGAAGGCAACCTATGAGACGTTTTAGGAATTTTCGTTTAGGGACTAGATCATTTACCAAAGGCAACATCGAGGGTCATCGAGGGGCTATGGTCTTTTATCGAGGGTTTTTTCTAAAACACCCATATTTGAGGGACATGACTATTTTCCGAAGCAATAAGTGGGATTACCCTAGAAGTGCATGTGTGCAAAGTGTGTTTGATTGCATGCATTTAGTCTTTGATTAGGGTGGTCTACTTGTTGGTTTTATCTTGCCAGACATCCTAATTACTAACATTTGTATAAAGCAATAAAAATGAAGAAAATAAATATCCTACACTATTATAACCATATTGAATAGCAAGAAAATGTAAATATAAAACAAAATAAAATAAGGGAAAGTAAGCCTTTTGATTCACGCAGCATCATCCTTTGATTATGCCTTTCTTGGATTCTTTTTGATTGGGCTTAGCGGTCAGCGTGAGAAGCAGCTTTCGATTCCTTCTTCTAGCTGCTTCCTTCGATTGGGCCAGGGAATCAGTGTGAACACCTTTCGATTCCTTCTTCCTCCTATTTTATTTAGTTTGGGATTTAAAGAGCAACATGGTCTGAGGCCATGCTAGTATTGTCTCATGGCCAAGTTAGTTCTTAACCAATGTTTGATAAACTAAGAAAAAAAACCAAAATATTAGCAATGAAAACAAACTGAAAAGGTGGAAACGAATACAAACCAAAGGATAACAATGATGTTTGAAATGAAAGGAAATGGTTATTTACATGTTGTGCTTGAAACGAAAATCTTAAGGTTAAGAGGACTTACCTTGTTTGACACTGGAATATAGGTGTTGGACCTTGAGTGATTGGATTGGATGCTCCTGGATTCGAAGGGAAGAAACAAAGGTGGTGTTTCTAGTACTGGATTCGAAGGCCAAGAAGAGTAGAGTTTGTGTTTGTTATTTCTGGATTTGAAGGAAAGAACAGGTATAGTGTTCTTTCTACTGGATTCGAAAGAAAAACAAAGTATGGGGTTGTTCCTGGATTCAAAAGGGAAAAGAAACAGTGTTGTGTTTCTAGTGTTGGATTCGAAAGGGTCAGAAAGAAAGGTATGGTCTTTTGAATCTTGGTATGATAACGTGTTAAGTGTTTGATGATTTTCACACAATCAAAGTTTTTCCCAGCTACCAAAAGCCTCTGGATGTTTTGTCCATCCCCTTAGACGTTTTATGGAGCCTCTTATTTATAGATGAAGTTGGTTGAGGTTTAGGAGGGAAAACAAAACAATTTGAAAAAATTGGGTATATTGTTTTTGTAGCTTTCGAGGGGAAGTCTTGTATGCCATTTTGGTGTAAGAATAGGGGCAACATTGCAAGACTACTGTGCAACAGTTTTGGAGCGTTATAGCCAGTACAGCAGGCTTGGACTTGTAGCAAGCATCTTTGAATATTTCATATCCTTGGATTCCAACCTTTGACCAGATTCCTCTTTAAACAATAATATTTGTTTCCAATCAAAGTGTCTTTCGAATGGGCCCTTTTTGTATGTTCCTTCAAATGTGCCAGTTGTGAGTGTCATAGCACAGAAACTGTGTGTGTTGAAACAAACTATTTCCAAGGGAGATACTACCCAGTCAAAGCTAGCGTGAAAGTATACAATGCTTTGTGGGCGCCATTGCCTTGTGAGTGCTAGCCATGGGGAAGCTTTTCCCTTGTGCATACTGGCCTGAAGGAAGTCCTGACTTTTATGAATCGAAGGAATCATGCAAGGGGCAAATGGCTTCTGAATCAAAGGAAAGATGCATGAGGCCATTGCCTTCTAAATCGAAGGACACTATCAGAAGGTCATTTCCTTCTAAATTCAAGGAAGCCAGTATGAAGCCACTACCTTATAAATCGAAGGACACCAACAAGAGGTCCTTCCCTTTTTGAATCGAAAGGGGCTGTTTCAAATGCCCAATCAAACCCTGTTTAATCTTCTTAAACCTGAAGAGTTAGATTGGCGAGTCATGTCGTTCGTGACTTGAAGGTGGAAGATGATTGAACGCTAAAGTGCCCAGTAATTTGCACTCAATGATGTTGTGGTTGATTGTGTAGGGAATGGGCTTAAAGATTCCATTTGGAGAGTTGTCAGAGATGGGCATACAGATTCCATCCAACTTGATTGTTAACAAAAATTAGACTGAGTCTAAGGTTGACCTTAACTGGAAAAGAATCAGAATAAATATCTGGTTGATTTAAACTAAACCAGAGGAAGTGTCTACCGGAACAGAATCAGAATAAACCATAGATTGATTTAAACTGAACCAGCAGAGGTCTTGAATATTCTTTAACTGAAAAAGAATCAAAATAAATCTTTGGAGCTATTTATCTGAACCAGAGAAAGTGTCTACCGTAACAGAATCAGGATAACCCATTGATCAATTTAAACTGAGTCATCATAGGTTTTGAATATTCTTTAACTGGAAAAGAATCAGAATAAATATTTGGAGCAATTTATCTGAACCAGAGAAAGTGTCTACCAGAACAAAATCAGGAAAAACTATTGATCGAATAAAACTAAACCAATAGAGGTCTTGAATATTCTTTAACTGGAAAATAATCTGAATATATCTTTGGAGCGATTTATCTGAACCCGAGAAAGTGTCTACCAGAATAGAATCAGGATAAACCATTGATCGATTTAAACTGAACCAGCAGAGGTCTTGAATATTCTTTAACTGGAAAAGAATCAGGATAAATCTTTGGAGCGATTTATCTGAACCAGAGAAAGTGTCTACCAGAAAAGAATCAGGATAAACCATTGATCAATTTAAACTGATCCAACAGAGGTCTTGAATATTCTTTAACTGGAAAAGAATCAGAATAAATCTTTGGAGCGATTTATCTAAACCGGAGAAAGTGTCTATCCGAACGGAATTAAGATAAACCGTTGATCGATTTAAACTAAACCAGCAGAGGTCTTGAATATTCTTTAACTGGAAAAGAATCATAATAAATCTTTGGAGCGATTTATCTGAACCAGAGAAAGTTTCTACCGAAACTGAATCAGGATAAACCATAGATCGATTTAAACTGAGCCAGCAGAGGTCTTGAATATTCTTTAACTGGAAAAGAATCAGAATAAATCTTTGGAGCGATTTATCTTAACTAAAGAAAGTGTATACCGAAACATAATCAGGATAAACCATTGATTAATTTAAACTAAACCATGAGAGCTCTTGAATATTCTTTAACTAGAAAAGAATCAAAATAAATATTTGGAGCGATTTATGTAAACCAGAGAAAGTGTCTACCAGAACGGAATCAGGATAAACCATTGATCAATTTATACTGAACTAGCAGAGGTCTTGAATATTCTTTAACTGGAAAAAAAATCAGAATAGATATTTGGATCGATTTATCTAAACCACAGAAAGTGTCTACTAGAACAGAATCAAGATAAACCATTGATCAATTTAAACAGAGCCAGCATAGGTCTTGAATATTCTTTAACTAGAAAAGAATCAAAATAAATCTTTGGAGGGATTTATCTGAACCAGAGAAAGTGTCTACCGGAACAAAATCAGAATAAACCATTGATCGATTTAAACTGAACCAGCAGAGGTCTTGAATATTCTTTAACATGAAAAGAATCAGAATAAATATTTGGAACGATTTATCTGAACCAAAGAAAGTGTCTACCGGAACAGAATCAGAATAAACCATTGAACGATTTAAACTAAACCAGCAGAGGTCTTGAATATTCTTTAACTGGAAAAGAATCAGAATAAATCTTTGGAGCGATTTATCTAAACCAGATAAGGTGTCTACCAGAATAGAATCAGGATAAACCATTGATCAATTTAAACTGAGCCAGCATAAGTCTTTAATATTCTTTAACTGTAAAAGAATCAGAATAAATCTTTGGAGCAATTTATTTGAACCAGAGAAAATGTCTATCAAAACAGAATCAGGATAAATCTTTAATCGATTTAAACTAAAGCAACAGAGGTCTTGAATATTCTTTAACTGGAAAAGAATTAGAATAAATCTTTGGAGCGATTTATCTGAACCAGAGAAAGATCTACCGGAACAAAATCAGGATAAACCATTGATCAATTTAAATTGACCCATCAGAGGTCTTTAATATTCTTTAACTAGAAAAAATTCAGAATAAATCTTTGGAGAGATTTATCTGAACAAGAGAAAGTGTATACCGGCACGGAATCAAGATAAACCATTGATCAATTTAAACTAAACCAACAGAGGTCTTGAATATTCTTTAACTGGAAAAGAATCAAAATAAATCATCGGGGCGATTTATCTAAACTAGAGAAAGTATCTACAAGAACAGAATCAAGATAAACCATTGATTGATTTAAACTGAACCAGCAGAGGTCTTCAATATTCTTTAACTGGAAAAGAATTAGAATAAATATATGGAGCGATTTATTTGAACCAGAGAAAGTGTCTACTGGAACAGAATTAGGATAAACCATTGATCAATTTAAACTGAGCCAACATAGGTCTTGATTATTCTTTAACTGGAAAAGAATCAGAATAAATATTTGGAGCGATTTATCTGAACCAGAGAAAGTGTCGACCGGAACATAATCAGAATAAACCATTGATCGATTTAAACTGAACCAGCAGAGGTCTTGAATATTCTTTAACTAGAAAATAATTAGAATAAATCTTTGGAGCGATTTATCAGAACCAGAGAAAGTGTCCACCGGAACAGAATCAGGATAAACCATTGATCAATTTAAACTGAGCCAACATAGGTCTTTAATATTCTTTAACTGTAAAAGAATCAGAATAAATCTTTAGAGCGATTTAACTGAACCAGAGAAAGTGTCTACCAGAACGGAATCAGGATAAACGATGGATCAATTTAAACTAAACCAAAAGAGGTCTTGAATATTCTTTAACTGGAAAAGAATCAGAATAAATCTTTGGAGCGATTTATCTGAACCAGAGAAATTGTCTACCAGAACATAATCAGGATAAACCATTGATCGATTTAAACTGAACCAGCAAAGGTCTTGAATATTCTTTAACTGGAAAAGAATTAGAATAAATATTTGGAGCGATTTATCTGAACCAGAGAAAGTGTCTACCAGAACAAAATTAGGATAAATGATTGATTGATTTAAACTGAGCCAGCAGAGGTCTTGAATATTCTTTAACTAGAAAAGAATCAGAATAAATCTTTGGAGCGATTTATCTTAACCAGAGAAAGTGTCTACCAGAACAGAATTAGGATAAATTGTTGATCGATTTAAACTAAACCAACAGAGGTCATGAATATTCTTTATCTGGAAAAGAATCATAATAAATCTTTGGAGAGATTTATCTGAACCAGAGAAAGTTTCTACCGGAACAGAATCAGGATAAACCATTGATCAATTTATACTGAGCTAACAAAGGTCTTTAATATTCTTTAACTGTAAAAGAATCAGAATAAATCTTTGGAGCGATTTATCTGAACTAAAGAAAGTGTATAACGAAACATAATCAGGATAAACCATTTATTAATTTAAACTAAACCAGCAGAGGTCTTGAATATTCTTTAACTGGAAATGAATCAGAATAAATCTTTGGAGTGATATATCTAAACCAGAGAAAGTGTCTACCAGAACGGAATCAGGATAAACCATTGATCCATTTAAACTTAACCAGCAGATGTCTTGAATATTCTTCAAACTGGAAAAAAATCAGAATAAATCTTTGGAGCGATTTATCTAAACCACAGAAAGTGTCTACCAGAACGGAATCAGGATAAACCATTGATCAATTTAAACTGAGCCAACATAGGTCTTGAATATTCTTTAACTGGAAAAGAATTGAAATAAATCTTTGGAGGAATTTATCTGAACCAGAGAAAGTGTCAACCGGAACAGATTCAAAATAAACCATTGATCGATTTAAACTAAACCAGCAGAGATCTTGAATATTCTTTAACTGGAAAAGAATCAGAATAAATCTTCGGAGCGATTTATTTGAACCAGAGAAAGTATCTACCGGAACAGAATCAGGATAAACCATTGATCAATTTAAACTGAGCCAGCATAGGTCTTTAATATTCTTTAACTGTAAAAGAATCAGAATAAATCTTTGGAGCGATTTATCTGAACCAGAGAAAGTGTCTACCGAAACAGAATCAGGATAAATCATTAATAGATTTAAACTAAAGCAACAAAGGTCTTGAATATTCTTTAACTGGAAAAGAATTAGAATAAATCTTTGGAGCGATAAATCTGAATCAGAGAAAGTGTCTACCAGAACGAAATTAGGATAAATCGTTGATCGATTTAAACTAAACCAACAGAGGTCTTGAATATTCTTTAACTGGAAAAGAATCATAATAAATCTTTGGAGCGATTTATCTGAACCAGAGAAAGTTTTTATCGGAATAGAATCAGGATAAACCATTGATAGATTTAAACTGAGCCAACAGAGGTCTTGAATATTCTTTAACTGGAAAAGAATCAGAATAAATCTTTGGAGTGATTTATATGAACTAAAGAAAGTGTATACCGGAACATAATCAGGATAAACCATTGATTAGTTTAAGCTAAACCAGTAGAGGTCTTGAATATTCTTTAACTGGAAAAGAATCAGAATAAATATTTGGAGCAATTTATCTAAACAAGAGAAAATGTCTACCAGAACGGAATCAGCATAATCCATTGATCGATTTAAACTAAACCAGCAGAGGTCTTGAATATTCTTTAACTGGAAAAAAATCAAAATAAATCTTTGGAGCGATTTATCTATACCACAGAAAGTGTCTACCAGAACGGAATCAGGATAAACCATTGATCAATTTAAACTGAGCCAATATAGGTCTTGAATATTCTTTTACTGGAAAAGAATCAAAATAAATCTTTGGAGCGATTTATCTGAACCACAAAAAGTGTCTACCAGAACGGAAACAGGATAAACCATTGATCAATTTAAACTGAGCCAATATAGGTCTTGAATATTCTTTTACTGGAAAAGAATCAGAATAAATATTTGGAGCGATTTATCTGAACCAGAGAAAGTGTCTACCAGAACGGAATCAGGAAAAACCATTGATCAATTTAAACTGAACCAACAGAGGTCTTGAATATTCTCTAACTGGAAAAGAATTAGAATAAATCTTTGGAGCGATTTATCTGAACCAGAGAAAGTGTCTACCAGAACATAATCAGGATAAACCGTTGATCGATTTAAGATAAACCAGTAGAGGTCTTGAATATTCTTTAACTGGAAAAGAATCAAAATAAATATTTGGAGGGATATATTTAAACCAGAGAAAGTGTCTACCGGAACAGAATCAGAATAAACCATTGATCGATTTAAACCGAACCAACAGAGGTCTTGAATATTCTTTAACTTGAAAATAATCAGAATAAATATTTAGAGCGATTTATCTGAACCAAAGAAAGTGTCTACCGGAACAGAATCAGAATAAACCATTGATCAATTTAAACTTAGCCAACATAGGTCTTGAATATTCTTTAACTGGAAAAGAATCAAAATAAATATTTAGAGCGATTTATTTGAACCAGAGAAAGTGTCTATCGGAATAGAATCAGAATAAACCATTGAACGATTTAAACTGAACCAGCAGAGGTCTTGAATATTCTTTAACTGGAAAAGAATCAGAATAAATCTTTGGAGTGATTTATCTGAACCAGAGAAAATGTCTACCGGAACAGAATCAAGATAATCCATTGATCAATTTAAACTGAGCTAGCATAGGTCTTTAATATTCTTTAACTGTAAAAGAATCAGAATAAATCTTTCGAGCGATTTATTTGAACCAGAGAAAGTGTCTACCGAAACAGAATCAGGATAAATCATTAATCGATTTAAACTAAAGCAACAAAGGTCTTGAATATTCTTTAACTGGAAAAGAATCAGAATAAATATTTGGAGCGATTTATCTGAACTAGAGAAAGTGTCTACCAGAACGGAATAAGGATAAACAATTGATCAATTTAAACTGAACCAACAAAGGTCTTGAATATTCTTTAACTGGAAAAGAATTACAATAAATCTTTGGATCGATTTATCTGAACCAGATAAAGTGTCTACCAGAACGGAATTAGGATAAATCGTTGATCAATTTAAACTAAACCAACAGAGGTCTTGAATATTCTATAACTGGAAAAGAATCATAATTAATCTTTGGAGCGATTTATCTAAACTAGAGAAAGTTTTTACCGGAATAGAATCAGGATAAACCATTTATCGATTTAAACTGAGCCAGTAGAGGTCTTGAATATTCTTTAACTGGAAAGGAATCAGAATAAATATTTGGAGTGATTTATCTGAACTAAAGAAAGTGTATACCGGAACATAATCAGGATAAACCATTGATTAGTTTAAACTAAACCAGCAGAGGTCTTGAATATTCTTTAACTGGAAAAGAATCAGAATAAATCTTTGGAGCGATTTATCTAAACCAGAGAAAGTGTCTACCAGAACATAATCAAGATAATCCATTGATTGATTTAAACTAAACCAGCAGAGGTCTTGAATATTCTTTAACTGGAAAAAAATCAGAATAAATATTTGGAGCGATTTATCTAAACCACAGAAAGTGTCTATCGGAATAAACCATTGATCAATTTAAACTGAGCCAGTATAGGTCTTGAATATTCTTTTAATGGAAAAGAATCAAAATAAATCTTTGGAGCGATTTATCTGAACTAGAGAAAGTGTCACCGGAACAGAATCAGAATAAACCATTGATCGATTTAAATTGAACCAGCAGAGGTCTTGAATATTCTTTAACTGGAAAAGAATCAGAATAAATCTTTGGAGCGATTTATCTGAACCAGAGAAAGTGTCTACCGGAATAGAATCAGGATAAACAATTGATCAATTTAAACTGAGCCAGCATAGGTCTTTCATATTCTTTAACTGTAAAAGAATCAGAATAAATCTTTGGAGCGATTTATCTGAACGAGAGAAAGTGTCTACCGAAACAGAATTAGGATAAATAATTTATCGATTTAAACTAAAGCAACAAAGGTCTTGAATATTATTTAACTGGAAAAGAATCAGAATAAATATTTGGAGCGATTTATCTGAACCAGAGAAAGTGTCTACCAGAACGGAATCAGGAAAAACCATTGATCAATTTAAACTGACCAACAGAGGTCTTGAAAATTCTTTAACTGGAAAAGAATTAGAATAAATATTTGGAGCGATTTATCTGAACCAGAGAAAGTGTCTACCAGAATATAATCAGGATAAACCGTTGATCGATTTAAACTAAACCAGCAGAGGTCTTGAATATTCTTTAACTGGAAAAGAATCAAAATAAATCTTTGGAGTGATATATCTGAACTAGAGAAAGTGTCTATCGGAACAAAATCAGAATAAACCATTGATCGATTTAAACCGAACTAGCAGAGGTCTTGAATATTTTTTAACTTGAAAATAATCAGAATAAATATTTGGAGCGATTTATCTGAACCAAAGAAAGTGTCTACCGTAACAGAATCAGAATAAATCATTGATCAATTTAAACAGAGCCAACATAGGTCATGAATATTCTTTAACTGGAAAAGAATCAAAATAAATCGTTGGAGCGATTTATCTGAACAAAGGAAAGTGTCTACCAGAACAGAATCAGAATAAACCATTGATCGATTTAAACAGAACCAGCAGAGGTCTTGAATATTCTTTAATTGGAAAAGAATCAGAATAAATCTTTGGAGTCATTTATCTGAACCAGGGAAAGTGTCTACCGAAACGGAATCAGGATAATCCATTGATCAATTTAAACTGAGCTAGCATAGGTCTTTAATATTCTTTAACTGTAAAAGAATTAGAATAAATCTTTGGAGCGATTTATCTGAATCAGAGAAAGTGTCTACCAAAACAGAATCAGGATAAATCATTAATCGATTTAAACTAAAGCAACAAAGGTCTTGAATATTCTTTAACTGGAAAAGAATCAGAATAAATATTTGGAGCAATTTATCTGAACCAGAGAAAGTGTCTACCAGAACGGAATCAGGATAAACCATTGATCAATTTAAACTGAACCAACAGAGGTCTTGAATATTCTTTAATTAGAAAAGAATTAGAATAAATCTTTGGAGCGATTTATATGAACCAGATAAAGTGTCTACCAGAACGGAATTAGGATAAATCGTTGATCGATTTAAACTAAACCAACAAAGGTCTTGAATATTCTATAACTGGAAAAGAATCATAATAAATCTTTGGAGCGATTTATCTGTACCAGAGAATGTTTTTACCGGAATAGAATCAGGATAAACCATTGATCGATTTAAACTGAGCCAACAGAGGTCTTGAATATTCTTTAACTGGAAAAGAATCAGAATAAATCTTTGGAGCGATTTATCTGAACTAAAGAAAGTGCATACCGGAACATAATCAGGATAAACCATTGATTAGTTTAAACTAAACCAGCAGAGGTCTTGAATATTCTTTAACTTGAAAAGAATCAGAATAAATCTTTGGAGCGATTTATCTAAACCAGCGAAAGTATCTACCAGAACGGAATCAAGGTAAACCAATGATCAATTTAAATTGAACCAACATAGGTCTTTAATATTCTTTAACTGGAAAAGAATTTGAATAAATATATGGAGCAATTTATCTGAACCAGAGAAAGTGTCTACTGGAACAGAATTAGGATAAACCATTGATCAATTTAAACTGAACCAACAGAGGTCTTGAATATTCTTTAACTGGAAAAGAATTAGAATAAATCTTTGGAGCGATTTATCTGAACCAGAGAAAGTGTCTACCAGAACATAATCAGGATAAACCGTTGATCGATTTAAGCTTAACCAGTAGAGGTCTTGAATATTCTTTAACTAGAAAAGAATCAAAATAAATATTTAGAGCGATATATCTGAACCAGAGAAAGTGTCTACCGGAACAGAATCAGAATAAACCATTGTTCGATTTAAACTGAACCAACAGAGGTCTTGAATATTCTTTAACTTGAAAAGAATCAGAATAAATATTTGGAGCGATTTATCTGAACCAAAGAAAGTGTCTACCGGAACAGAATCAGAATAAACCATTGATCAATTTAAACTGAGCCAACATAGGTCTTGAATATTCTTTAACTGGAAAAGAATCAAAATAAATCTTTGGAGCGAATAATCTTAACCAGAGAAAGTGTTTACCGAAAAAGAATCAGGATAAATCATTAATCGATTTAAACTAAAGCAACAAAGGTCTTGAATATTCTTTAACTGGAAAAGAATCAGAATAAATCTTTGGAGCGATTTATCTGAACATGAGAAAGTGTCTACCAGAACGGAATCAGGATAAACCATTGATCGATTTAAACTGAACCAACAAAGGTCTTAAATATTCTTTACCTGGAAAAGAATTAGAATAAATCTTTGGAGCGATTTATCTGAACCAGAGAAAGTGTCTACCGAAACAGAATCAGGATAAATCATTAATCAATTCAAATTGAGCCAACAGAGGTCTTGAATATTCTTTAACTAGAAAAGAATCAGAATAAATCTTTGGAGAGATTTATCTGAACAAGAGAAAGTGTATACCGGCACGGAATCAGGATAAACCATTGATCAATTTAAATTGAACCAACATAGGTCTTTAATATTCTTTAACTGGAAAAGAATTAGAATAAATATATGGAGCGATTTATCTGAACCAGAGAAAGTGTCTACTGGAACAGAATTAGGATAAACCATTGATCAATTTAAACTGAGCCAACATAGGTCTTGATTATTCTTTAACTCGAAAAGAATCACAATAAATCTTTGGAGAAATTTATCTGAACTATAGAAAGTGTCTACCGGAACAGAATCAGAATAAACCATTGATCGATTTAAACTGAACCAGCAGAGGTCTTGAATATTATTTAACTGGAAAAAAATCAGAATAAATCTTTGAAGCAATTTATCTGAACCAGAGAAAGTGTCTATCGGAACAGAATCAGGATAAACCATTGATCGATTTAAATTGAACCAACATAGGTCTTTAATATTCTTTAACTGTAAAAGAATCAGAATAAATCTTTGGAACAATTTATTTGAACCAGAGAAAGTGTCTACCAGAACATAATCAGAATAAACCATTGATCGATTTAAACTGAACCAGCAGAGGTCTTGAATATTCTTTAACTTAAAAAGAATCAGAATAAATATTTGGAGCGATTTATCTGAACCAAAGAAAGTGTCTACCGGAACATAATCAGAATAAACCATTGATCGATTTAAACTAAACCAACAGAGGTCTTGAATATTCTTTAACTGGAAAAGAATCAAAATAAATCTTTGGAACAATTTATCTGAACCAGAGAAAGTTTCTACCGGAACAGAATCAGGATAAACCATTGATCAATTTAAATAGAACCAACATAGGTCTTTAATATTCTTTAACTGGAAAAGAAACAGAATAAATATTTGGAGCGATTTATCTGAACCAGAGAAAGTGTCTACCAGAACGGAATCAGGAAAAACCATTGATCAATTTAAATTTAACCAACATAGGTCTTTAATATTCTTTAACTGGAAAAGAATTAGAATAAATATATGGAGTGATTTATCTGAACCAGAGAAAGTGTCTACCGGAACAGAATCAGAATAAACCATTGATCGATTTAAACTAAACCAACAGAGGTCTTGAATATTCTTTAACTGGAAAAGAATCAAAATAAATCTTTGGAGCGATTTATCTGGACCATAGAAAGTGTCTACCGGAACAGAATCAGAATAAACCATTGATCGATTTAAACTGAACCAGCAGAGGTCTTGAATATTATTTAACTGGAAAAGAATCAGAATAAATCTTTGGAGCGATTTATCTGAACCTGAGAAAGTGTCTACCGGAAAGGAATCAGGATAAACCATTGATCGATTTAAACTGAACCAACAGAGGTCTTGAATATTCTATAACTGGAAAATAATTAAATAAAATCTTTTGAGCGAGTTATCTGAACCAGAGAAAGTGTCTACCGGAACAGAATCAGGCTAAACCATTGATCAATTTAAATTGAGCCAACAGAGGTCTTGAATATTCTTTAAATAGAAAAGATTCAGAATAAATCTTTGGAGAGAATTATCTGAACCAGAGAAAGTGTATACCGGCACAGAATCAGGATAAACTATTGATTAATTTAAACTAAACCACAGAGGTCTTGTATATTCTTTAACTGGAAAAGAATCAGAATAAATCTTCGGAGTGATTTATCTAAACCAGATAAAGTATCTACCAGAACAGAATCAAGATAAACCATTGATAGATTTAAACTGAACTAGCAGAGGTCTTGAATATTCTTTAACTGGAAAAGAATCAGAATAAATATATAGAGCGATTTATCTGAACCAGAGAAAGTGTCTACTCGAACAGAATTAGGATAAACCATTGATCTATTTAAACTGAGCCAGCATAGGTCTTGATTATCCTTTAACTGGAAAAGAATCAAAATAAATCTTTGGAGCAATTTATCTGAACCATAGAAAGTGTCTACCGGAACAGAATCAGAATAAACCATTGATCAATTTAAAGTGAACCAGCAGAGGTCTTGAATATTCTTTAATTGGAAAAGAATCAGAATAAATATTTGGAGTGATTTATCTGAACCAGAGAAAGTGTCTACCGAAACGGAATCAGGATAATCCTTTGATCAATTTAAACTGAGCTAGCATAGGTCTTTAATATTCTTTAACTGTAAAAGAATCAGAATAAATCTTTGGAGCGATTTATCTGAATCAGAGAAAGTGTCTACCAAAACAGAATCAGGATAAATCATTAATCGATTTAAACTAAAGCAACAAAGGTCTTGAATATTCTTTAACTTGAAAAGAATCAGAATAAATATTTGGAGCGATTTATCTGAACCAGAGAAAGTGCCTACCAGAACGGAATCAGGATAAACCAATGATCAATTTAAACTGAACCAACAGAGGTCTTGAATATTCTTTAATTAGAAAAGAACTAGAATATATCTTTGGAGCGATTTATCTGAACCAGATAAAGAGTCTACCCGAACGGAATTAGGATAAATCGTTGATCGATTTAAACTAAACCAACAGAGGTCTTGAATATTCTATAACTGGAAAAGAATCATAATAAATCTTTGGAGCGATTTATCTGAACCAGAGAATGTTTTTACCGGAATAGAATCAGGATAAACCATTGATCGATTTAAACTGAGCCAACAGAGGTCTTGAATATTCTTTAACTGGAAAAGAATCAGAATAAATCTTTGGAGCCATTTATCTGAACTAAAGAAAGTGTATACTGGAACATAATCAGGATAAACCATTGATTAGTTTAAACTAAACCAGCTGAGGTCTTGAATATTCTTTAACTTGAAAAGAATCAGAATAAATCTTTGGAGCGATTTATCTAAACCAGCGAAAGTGTCTACCAGAACGGAATCAGGATAATCCATTGATTGATTTAAACTGAACCAACAGAGGTCTTGAATATTCTTTAACTGTAAAAAAATCAGAATAAATCTTTAGAGCGATTTATCTAAACCACAAAAAGTGTCTACCAGAACGGAATCAGGATAAACCATTGATCAATTTAAACTGAGCCAGTATAGGTCTTGAATATTCTTTTATTGGAAAAGAATCAAAATAAATCTTTGGAGCGATTTATCTGAACCAGAGAAAGTGTCTACCAGAACAGAATCAGAATAAACCATTGATCGATTTAAACTGAACCAATAGAGGTCTTGAATATTCTTTAACTTGAAAATAATCAGAATAATTATTTGGAGCGATTTATCTGAAACAAAGAAAGTGTCTATCGGAACAGAATCAGAATAAACCATTGATCGATTTAAACTGAACCAGCAGAGGTCTTGAATATTCTTTAACTGGAAAAGAATCAGAATAAATCTTTGGAGTGATTTATCTGAACTAGAGAAAGTTTCTACCAGAACAGAATCAGGATAAACCATTGATCAATTTAAACTGAGCCAGCATAGGTCTTTAATATTCTTTAACTATAAAAGAATCAGAATCAATATTTGGAGCGATTAATCTGAACCAGCGAAAGTGTCTACCGAAACAGAATCAGGATAAATCATTAATCAATTTAAACTAAAGCAACAAAGGTCTTGAATATTCTTTAACTGGAAAAGAAACAGAATAAATCTTTGGAGCGATTTATCTGAACCAGAGAAAGTGTCTACCAGAACGGAATCAGGATAAACCATTGATCGATTTAAACTGAACCAACAAAGGTCTTGAATATTCTTTACCTGGAAAAGAATTAGAATAAATCTTTGGAGCGATTTATCTGAACCAGAGAAAGTGTCTACCGGAACAGAATCAGGATAAACAATTGATCAATTCAAATTGAGCCAACAGAGGTCTTGAATATTCTTTAACTACAAAAGATTCAGAATAAATCTTTGGAGAGATTTATCTGAACAACAGAAAGTGTATACCGGCACGGAATCAGGATAAACCATTGATCAATTTAAATTGAACCAACATAGGTCTTTCATATTCTTAAACTGGAAAAGAATTAGAATAAATATATGGAGCGATTTATCTGAACCAGAGAAAGTGTTTACTGGAACAGAATTAGGATAATCCATTGATCAATTTAAACTGAGCCAACATAGGTCTTGATTATTCTTTAACTGGAAAAGAATCAAAATAAATCTTTGGAGCCATTTATCTGGACCATAGAAAGTGTCTACCGGAACAGAATCAGAATAAACCTTGATCGATTTAAACTGAACCAGCAGAGGTCTTGAATATTATTTAACTGGAAAAGAATCAGAATAAATCTTTGGAGCAATTTATCTGAACCAGAGAAAGTGTCTACCGGAACAGAATCAGGATAAACCATTGATCGATTTAAATTGAACCAACATAGGTCTTTAATATTCTTTAACTGTAAAAGAATCAGAATAAATCTTTGGAACAATTTATTTGAACCAGAGAAAGTGTCTACCGGAACATAATCAGAATAAACCATTGATCAATTTAAACTGAACCAGCAGAGGTCTTAAATATTCTTTAACTTGAAAAGAATCAGAATAAATATTTGGAGCGATTTATCTGAACCAAAGAAAGTGTCTATCGGAACAGAATCAGAATAAACCATTGATCGATTTAAACTAAACCAGCAGAGGTCTTGAATATTCTTTAACTAGAAAAGAATCAAAATAAATATTTGGAACAATTTATCTGAACCAGAGAAAGTGTCTACCGGAACAGAATCAGGATAAACCATTGATCAATTTAAATTGAACCAACATAGGTCTTTAATATTCTTTAACTGTAAAAGAATCAGAATAAATCTTTGGAACGAATTATCTGAACCAGAGAAAGTGTTTACCGGAACAGAATCAGAATAAACCCTTGATTGATTTAAACTGAACCAACAGAGGTCTTGAATATTCTTTAACTGGAAAAGAATCAGAATAAATCTTTGGAGCAATTTATCTGAACCAGAGAAAGTGTCTACCAAAACAGAAACTGGATAAATCATTAATCGATTTAAACTAAAGCAACAAAGGTCTTGAATATTCTTTAACTTGAAAAGAATCAGAATAAATATTTGGAGTGATTTATCTGAACCAAAGAAAGTGTCTACCGGAACAGAATCAGAATAAACCATTGATCGATTTAAACTAAACCAACAGAGGTCTTGAATATTCTTTAACTGGAAAAGAATCAGAATAAATCTTTGGAGCAATTTATCTGAACCAGAGAAAGTGTCTACCAAAACAGAAACTAGATAAATCATTAATCGATTTAAACTAAAGCAACAAAGGTCTTGCATATTCTTTAACTGGAAAAGAAACAGAATAAATCTTTGGAGCGATTTATCTGAACCAGAGAAAGTTTCTACCAGAACGGAATCAGGATAAACCATTTATCGATTTAAACTGAACCAACAAAGGTCTTGAATATTCTTTACCTGGAAAAGAATTAGAATATATCTTTGGAGCGATTTATCTGAACCAGAGAAAGTGTCTACCGGAACAGAATCAGGATAAACCATTGATCAATTCAAATTGAGCAAACAGAGGTCTTGAATATTCTTTAACTACAAAAGATTCAGAATAAATCTTTGGAGAGATTTATCTGAACAACAGAAAGTGTATACCGGCACGGAATAAGGATAAACCATTGATCAATTTAAATTGAACCAACATAGGTCTTTAATATTCTTTAACTGGAAAAGAATTAGAATAAATATATGGAGCGATTTATCTGAACCAGAGAAAGTGTCTACTGGAACAGAATTAGGATAAACCATTGATCAAATTTAACTGAGCCAACATAGGTCTTGATTATTCTTTAACTGGAAAAGAATCAAAATAAATCTTTGGAGCGATTTATCTGGACCATAGAAAGTGTCTATCGGAACAGAATCAGAATAAACCATTGATCGATTTAAACTGAACCTGCAGAGGTCTTGAATATTATTTAACTGGAAAAGAATCAAAATAAATCTTTGTAGCAATTTATCTGAACCAGAGAAAGTGTCTACCGGAACAGAATCAGGATAAACCATTGATCGATTTAAATTGAACCAACATAGGTCTTTAATATTCTTTAACTGTAAAAGAATCAGAATAAATCTTTGAAACAATTTATTTGAACCAGAGAAAGTGTCTACCGGAACATAATCAGAATAAACCATTGATCGATTTAAACTGAACTAGCAGAGGTCTTAAATATTATTTAACTTGAAAAGAATCAGAATAAATATTTGGAGCGATTTATCTGAACCAAAGAAAGTGTCTACCGGAACATAATCAGAATAAACCATTGATCGATTTAAACTAAACCAGCAGAGGTCTTGAATATTCTTTAACTGGAAAAGAATCAAAATAAATATTTGGAACAATTTATCTGAACCAGAGAAAGTGTCTACCGGAACAGAATCAGGATAAACCATTGATCAATTTAAATTGAACCAACATAGGTCTTTAATATTCTTTAACTGTAAAAGAATCAGAATAAATCTTTGGAACGAATTATCTGAACCAGAGAAAGTGTTTACCGGAACAGAATCAGAATAAACCATTGATCGATTTAAACTGAACCAACAGAGGTCTTGAATATTCTTTAACTGGAAAAGAATCAGAATAAATCTTTGGAGCAATTTATCTGAACCAGAGAAAGTGTCTACCAAAACAAAAACTGGATAAATCATTAATCGATTTAAACTAAAGCAACAAAGGTCTTGAATATTCTTTAACTTGAAAAGAATCAGAATAAATATTTGGAGTGATTTATCTGAACCAAAGAAAGTGTCTACCGGAACAGAATCAGAATAAACCATTGATCGATTTAAACTAAACCAACAGAGGTCTTGAATATTCTTTAACTGGAAAAGAATCAGAATAAATCTTTGGAGCAATTTATTTGAACCAGAGAAAGTGTCTACCAAAACAGAAACTGGATAAATCATTAATCGATTTAAACTAAAGCAACAAAGGTCTTGAATATTCTTTAACTGGAAAAGAAACAGAATAAATCTTTGGAGCGATTTATCTGAACCAGAGAAAGTGTCTACCAGAACTGAATCAGGATAAACCATTGATCGATTTAAACTGAACCAACAAAGGTCTTGAATATTCTTTACCTGGAAAAGAATTAGAATAAATCTTTGGAGCGATTTATCTGAACCAGAGAAAGTGTCTACCGGAACAGAATCAGGATAAACCATTGATCAATTCAAATTGAGCCAACAGAGGTCTTGAATATTCTTTAACTACAAAAGATTCAGAATAAATCTTTGGAGAGATTTATCTGAACAACAGAAAGTGTATACCGGCACGGAATAAGGATAAACCATTGATCAATTTAAATTGAACCAACATAAGTCTTTAATATTCTTTAACTGGAAAAGAATTAGAATAAATATATGGAGCGATTTATCTGAACCAGAGAAAGTGTCTACTGGAACAGAATTAGGATAAACCATTGATCAATTTAAACTGAGCCAACATAGGTCTTGATTATTCTTTAACTGGAAAAGAATCAAAATAAATCTTTGGAGCGATTTATCTGGACCATAGAAAGTGTCTACCGGAACAGAATCAGAATAAACCATTGATCGATTTAAACTGAACCAGCAGAGGTCTTGAATATTATTTAACTGGAAAAGAATCAGAATAAATATTTGGAGCAATTTATCTGAACCAGAGAAAGTGTCTACCGGAACAGAATCAGGATAAACCATTGATCGATTTAAATTGAACCAACATAGGTCTTTAATATTCTTTAACTGTAAAAGAATCAGAATAAATCTTTGGAACAATTTATTTGAACCAGAGAAAGTGTCTACCGGAACATAATCAGAATAAACCATTGATCGATTTAAACTGAACCAGCAGAGGTCTTGAATATTCTTTAACTTGAAAAGAATCAGAATAAATATTTGGAGCGATTTATCTGAACCAAAGAAAGTGTCTACCGGAACAGAATCAGAATAAACCATTGATCGATTTAAACAAAACCAGCAGAGGTCTTGAATATTCTTTAACTGGAAAAGAATCAAAATAAATATTTGGAACAATTTATCTGAACCAGAGAAAGTGTCTACCGGAACAGAATCAGGATAAACCATTGATCAATTTAAATTGAACCAACATAGGTCTTTAATATTCTTTAACTGTAAAAGAATCAGAATAAATCTTTAGAATGAATTATCTGAACCAGAGAAAGTGTTTACCGGAACAGAATCAGAATAAACCATTGATCGATTTAAACTGAACCAACAGAGGTCTTGAATATTCTTTAACTGGAAAAGAATCAGAATAAATCTTTGGAGCAATTTATCTGAACCTGAGAAAGTGTCTACCAAAACAGAAACTGGATAAATCATTAATCGATTTAAACTAAAGCAACAAAGGTCTTGAATATTCTTTAACTTGAAAAGAATCAGAATAAATATTTGGAGTGATTTATCTGAACCAAAGAAAGTGTCTACCGGAACAGAATCAAAATAAACCATTGATCAATTTAAACTAAACCAACAGAGGTCTTGAATATTCTTTAACTGGAAAAGAATCAGAATAAATCTTTGGAGCAATTTGTCTGAACCAGAGAAAGTGTCTACCAAAACAGAAACTGGATAAATCATTAATCGATTTAAACTAAAGCAACAAAGGTCTTGAATATTCTTTAACTGGAAAAGAATCAGAATAAATCTTTGGAGCGATTTATCTGAACCTGAGAAAGTGTCTACCAGAAAGGAATCAGGATAAACCATTGATCGATTTAAACTGAACCAACAGAGGTCTTGGATATTCTTTAATTGGAAAAGAATTAGATAAAATCTTTTGAGCGAGTTATCTGAACCAGAGAAAGTGTCTACCGGAACAGAATCAGGCTAAACCATTGTTCAATTTAAATTGAGCCAACAGAGGTCTTGAATATTCTTTAACTAGAAAAGATTCAGAATAAATCTTTGGAGAGAATTATCTGAACCAGAGAAAGTGTATACCGGCACGGAATACGGATAAACCATTGATTAATTTAAACTAAACCACAGAGGTCTTGTATATTCTTTAACTGGAAAAGAATCAGAATAAATCTTCGGAGTGATTTATCTAAACCAGAGAAAGTATCTACCAGAACAGAATCAAGATAATCCATTGATAGATTTAAACTGAACTAGCAGAGGTCTTGAATATTCTTTAACTGGAAAAGAATTAGAATAAATATATGGAGCGATTTATCTGAACCAGAGAAAGTGTCTACTCGAACAGAATTAGGATAAACCATTGATCAATTTAAACTGAGCCAGCATAGGTCTTGATTATCCTTTAACTGGAAAAGAATCAAAATAAATCTTTGGAGCGATTTATCTGAACCATAGAAAGTGTCTACCGGAACAGAATCAGAATAAACCATTGATCAATTTAAACTGAACCAGCAGAGGTCTTGAATGTTCTTTAACTGGAAAAGAATCAGAATAAATCTTTGGAGCAATTTATCTGAACCAGAGAAAGTGTCTACCGGAACAGAATCAGAATAAACCATTGATCAATTTAAACTGAACCAGCAGAGGTCTTGAATATTCTTTAACTGGAAAAATAATTAGAAAAATCTTTGGTGCGATTTATCTGAACCAGAGAAAGTGTCTACCGGAACAGAATCAGGATAAACCATTGATCAATTTAAATTCAACCAACATTGGTCTTTAATATTCTTTAATTGTAAAAGAATCAGAATAAATCTTTGGAGTGATTTATCTGAACCAGAGAAAGTGTCTACCAAAACAGAATCAGAATAAACCATTGATCGCTTTAAACTGAACCAGCAGAGGTCTTGAATATTCTTTAACTTGAAAAAAATTAGAATAAATATTTGGAGAGATTTATCTGAACTAGAGAAAGTGTCTACCGGAACAGAATCAGGATAAACCATTAATCAATTTAAACTAAGCCAGCTGTGATCGATGGGAATGAGAACTGACTGTTTTAGAATGCTGGTTCGCGTTTGCGTTTGTTTTTGCAAAATGTCGCGGTAAGCAAGAGTCGGCACCGTCTTTTATTTTATCCAACAAGGAAAGGACAAAAACACAGAAAAATTCCTTTTCGAGATGTTTCTCGGGTTCGGGAGGTATATTATAGAAAGGGAAGGTGTTAGCACCATTTCTATCCGTGGTTATCCACGGGCTCTTAGGTATTTGCTCACTGTGTTTTCAAAAGTTTGCTTTTCTTTGTGTTTGTGGGTTTGAAAAGAGTTTTTGTTTTAAAAGGGGTGTAAGTGCGAAAAGTTTTGTTTTGTTTTTAAATGAGCAAGTACTTAAGAACCTCTACCTACTCAAAAAGGAATTAAACTGTGCAAATGTCCTTTAGACAATGTTATCCCACTATTGAGGAGTAGGTAGCACCGTCGTTGGAGCTTTTCGGGTCAATTCGATTAAGGGACGTGTAGTCACTAAAGCAATGTTAGGACGCCTTAGTGGTAACCCTAATGTCTTAGATCATTTTATCTGAGGCAATCGTTTCGAGGCAACTTATGATCTTTGGACAAGAGGGCGACCTCTAAAACATCCTATACTCAATGACCACGTTCGAGGCAACCAAGTGAGGTGCACCCTAAGAGTGGCATGTGCGAGTGTATTGTTTTTCAGTTATATTATCTTTGTATATTTAGGTGTTCTACCGTTTGTTTTCAGATCTTGTCATACAATCCTAGTTAGCATACATCTAAGCAGTTAATATATGTATAGGAATTTAAAGTGCGGGAATTGTAAATCCTACGCTATTATAAGGCTTCGGGGAGGGGGATTATTTACATGTCCAAAATTGGGGGAATAAAGCAGTAAAGTGTAAAAGTCTTAGTTAAGCTATTACAAACCAGTAGGCAGTTACAATAAAATAAACGCGCGCGAATCTGAAAATAACCTCTAAAAATCCTAAGAATAAAATCTTTTTGTTGTTTTATTTTATTTTGGGAAAATGATCTAAATCTTCTTAATTTTAGTTTTGAGAAAATGTTAAGATAATTAAATGATTAATTAACAAAGTTAACTTAAATAGAAAAAACTAGCCTAATGTTTTTGTGATTTTTATTTAATTGATTTTATGTTGATTAAAAAAAAAAGTCAAAACAAAGATGAAATCGAAGGAACAGGCAGTAAATCAAGAAATGTATAATTCTGGAGGCCTGGATCGAAAGAGGTGTGGGCTGTCTTTCGATCCAGTGAAGAGGCTTGATCGAAGGTGCATGAGGGGCTGCACTTTGGGGGTGTTCGATCTGGATATGTCATCCTTCGATCTGGAAACCCTGGATCCAGTTCGAAGCTAAGCTGCTAAGCTTCGAAGCTCTGAACAAGATTCTGAGAAGATATTTCCTGCAAAACGAGACAAATGTTAAAGATCCAGGGGGGACTTTACCCTCTGATTCGAATCTCCTCCCAATTCGAATCCTTCCTCAATTTGAATCTGCTGAATCTGGGCCTGGGTTTGTTTTATCCTGAGATTTGAAGGAGAAACTTAGATCGTGCCCAAGCAATGGCACGATCTCATCTTTGCGCTTTAGCTTACATGCAACATAATCAGTAATAACAAGAACACATATGCAATGTGTATTTAAATGTCATGAAGGTGCAATTTTGGTTTCGCAAACCCTTACCAATTAAAGATGTATGATATGTGGCTCTGGGTGTGGAGATGTTTGCTGAATGGCTACTTTGGCTTGGATTACTTATGAAAATGTTGATAACCTTTGGTGAGTTTGTGGGCAGCGTATCTCCAAATCCTCGTCTCTTTCTTTTTCTCCTTTTTTTCGTTTTTCCCTCTTTTCGTTCCCCCTTGGAACTGTATGCTTGCCCTTGTATTTATAGGAGTATGATGGTCTAGTAACGGCAAGAGACAACCAATTAAACAGGCCTTTAAAGCCATGAGACAAGAATCAGACATATTAAAAGATTTCCTTTTTTGAAATATTCATGTCTCTTTGGAATCTTGAATGAACCTGGACACCTTTGATTTTCGAATGCCTCCAGGCCATGCTCTTCGATTGGTCTTGAGTTGCCTCCTTCGAATGGACCTCTTATGTACCCTTCGAATGGGCCTTCTGAATGCTTATTCAAATGGACCTTTTGAATGTTCTTCGAATTGACCCTTTGAATGCTTCTTCAAATGGACCTTTACATGTTCTTCGAATGAGTCATTTACATGTTCTTCGAATGAGCCTCTTTCCTGGTGTGTTGGCCAGTTGAGGGGCCTTTTCCTTTGTGAATCGAAACAAACTTGTAGGAGATTCTTGCCTCGTGAGTCGAAGGTAAGCCTGAAGTAGTTAATGCATAATCGAAGCGTTGTGAAATTGACTTGATCGAAGGAGGTCCAACACTCAATCGAAGACTTGCGAACCAAAGCTTGATCGAATGGTTCCAGACACCTAATCGAAGTTTACTAATCAAATCCTGATCGAAGAGTGCCAAATGCCCAATCGAAGACTGGTGAGTCAAGCCTGTATCGAAGGATTTTGGATACCCAATCGAAGACTTTTCCCAGATGCCAATCGAAAGACACTTTGTTCATATTCAAAAAAACTTTATTTTCGTTAGGCAAGTGTTTGTGACCAACCATGTAAGGGAAGACCTTTCAAAACATGAGAGGGCAAATTTTGGGGTACAACAGTTGCCCCTGTTCAATTTTCTTAAACCTGAGGATATAGATTGGCTTTCGAGCCTTTCGTGATCCGAAGGTGGAATATAATTGAACACTAGAGTACCCATAAATTTGCACTCGCATGGTGTAGTATCAACATTGTGACGTCGGGAATGGTCTTACAGATGCCATTTGGAGATTGTTGGTAGGAGGATGGGCTTATAGATGCCATCTGCATGAGTGTCGATCGCATAAGAGATTCCTTAGCGAGAACTTGCATACCTGTTGTTGTAGAAGATTCCGCTGGGGAAGTCTAACTTTGTTGAGATTTAGGAACTTGCCTGTACTTCAACTGAGAGAATGCTTCAGCTGAGTTTTAAGAACCTGTTCATAATTCAATTAGGGGGAAACATCTTCATCAAGATCTAGGAACTGTCTCGTGCTCAATGGAGTATACCACTGAGGTTATAAAACTTGTCCACACTATGACAGAGGAGAACATCAAGATCTAGGAACTGACTCGTGCTCAATGGAGTATACCGTTGAGGTTATAGTACTCGTCCACACTATGACGTAAGGAAACATCTTCATCAAGATCTAGGAACTGTCTCGTGCTCAATGGAGTATACCGCTGAGGTTATAGAACTTGTCCACACTATGACGGAGGAAAACATCAAGATCTAGGATCTGACTCGTGCTCAATGGAGTATAGCGTTGAGGTTATAGTACTCATCCACACTATGACGTAGGGAAACATCTTCATCAAGATCTAGGAACTGTCTCGTGTCCACCGGGAGTATACCGCTGAGGTTATAGAACTTGCCCACACTATGACGGAAGAAAACATCAAGATCTAGGAACTGACTCATGCTCAATGGAGTATACCGTTGAGGTTATAGTACTCGTCTACACTATGACGTAGGGAAACATCTTCATCAAGATCTAGGAACTGTCTCGTGCCCACCGGGAGTATACCGCTGAGGTTATAGAACTTGTCCACACTATGACGGAGGAGAACATCAAGATCTAGGAACTGACTCGTGCTCAATGGAGTATACCGTTGAGGTTATAGTACTCGTCCACACTATGACGTAGGGAAACATCTTCATCAAGATCTAGGAACTGTCTCGTGCCCACCGGGAGTATACTGTTGAGGATATAGAACTTGTCCACACTATGACGGAGGAGAACATCAAGATCTAGGAACTGAATCGTGCTCAATGGAGTATACCGTTGAGGTTATAGTACTTGTCCACATTATGACATAGGGAAACATCTTCATCAAGATCTAAGAATTGTCTCGTGCTCACCGGGAGTATACCGTTGAGGTTATAGAACTCGTCCACACTATGACGGAGGAAAACATCAAGATCTAGGAACTGACTTGTGCTCAATGGAGTATACCGTTGAGGTTATAGTACTCGTCCACACTATGACGTAGGGAAACATCTTCATCAAGATCTAGGAACTGTCTCGTGCCCACCGGGAGTATACCGCTGAGGTTATAGAACTTGTCCACACTATGACGGAGGAGAACATCAAGATCTAGGAACTGACTCGTGCTCAATGGAGTATACCGTTGATGTTATAGTACTCGTCCACACTATGACATAGGGAAACATCTTCATCAAGATCTAGGAACTGTCTCGTGCCCACCGGGAGTATAGCACTGAGGTTATAGAACTTGCCCACACTATGACGAAGGAAAACATCAAGATCAAGGAACTGACTCGTGCTCAATGGAGTATACCATTGAGGTTATAGTACCCGTCCACACTATGACGTAGGGGAACATCTTCATCAAGATCTAGGAACTGTCTCGTGCCCACCGGGAGTATACCGCTGAGGTTATAGAACTTGCCCACACTATGACGGAGGAAAACATCAAGATCTAGGAACTGACTCGTGCTCAATGGAGTATACCGTTTTGGTTATAGTACTCGTCCACACTATGACACAGGGAAACATCTTCATCCAGATCTAGGAACTGTCTCGTGCCCACCGGGAGTATACCGCTGAGGTTATAGAACTTGTCCACACTATGACGGAGGAGAACATCAAGATCTAGGAACTGACTCGTGCTCAATGGAGTATACCATTGAGGTTATAGTACTCGTCCACACTATGACGTAGGGAAACATCTTCATCAAGATCTAGGAACTGTCTCGTGCCCACCGGGAGTATACCGCTGAGGTTATAGAACTTGTCCACACTATGACGGAGGAGAACATAAAGATCTAGAAACTGACTCGTGCTCAATGGAGTATACCGTTGAGGTTATAGTACTCGTCCATACTATGACGTAGGGAAACATCTTCATCAAGATCTAGGAATTGTCTCGTGCCCACCGGGAGTATACCGCTGAGGTTATATAACTTGCCCACACTATGACGGAGGAAAACATCAAGATCTAGGAACTGACTCGTGCTCAATGGAGTATACCATTGAGGTTATAGTACTTGTCCACACTATGACGTAGGGAAACCGTAGAGATTGAGTACCTTATCTGAAATTCAACCGAGGATAATTCAATTGAGATTTAAGAACCGGTTGGGTCTTCGACGTAATTGAGAACTTTAACTGTATCTTTCCTGAAAGGTAAATGTCAGTCATATGCAATGCATGATATGAATCAGGCAATGATGTTCTCAAAATAAATGAGATTGTATCCATATGATGTGTACATGCATGTATTATGATGTATGGAAGTGTGATGTTTTAGCTGGGGAAAATAAATCCCGGAGCTGCTGGAGAATAGAGTTGAGTTCTTCGTTTCCGCTGGGGATGATGACCAAAGATGGTTGTGAGAATAAACCTGCAGGAGAGAGGAAATCCGTTGGGGAATAAACACGGTGAAGAGATTACTCTGCGGGGAATTACTCTGTGGGGGAGAAATGTTCTATTGATGATTTTAATGATAATTCCGCTGGGGAATCTGTTGATAAGCTCTGCTGGGGATTTTGATGATGAACTCCGCTGGTGATAGAAAGAACTTCGTTGGGGATGATCTTTCAGTTGCAACTTGCTGAGGATAATCCAGCTAGACCCTTGTGAGGATAATCTCTGAATTTGGCTGAGGAGACTTATTTGTGCTTCGCAGGGGACAAGCTTCCAGAGTCTACTGGGGAAGATGATTCAACTCCATCGGGGAAGCTTTTTTAGACTGCGCTGGGGAAATGACTCCATTGTGGTATCTTATATTCCGCCGGGGAACATTCTTATATTCTGTTGAGGAATATTAAGACTGCCGGGGTTGCTCTTACGCTTGCTGGAGAACATCTTTATACTCCGCTGGGGAATATTAAGATCTTCTGGGGATATCAAGCCTTTTCGAGGCTGACGGTAGACTAACACTGCTTGGGGGAGAAAATGGTTGATTCGTTCATGGTTGCGAGTCTCAGTGGGGGAGAGCCACCATTACTGTTTTACTCTGCGGGGAGTGACGGTATCTTGGTCACACTCTTCAGCTGAATATATACCTTGGTACCTGGTGGACAGAGCAACTTGTACAGTTCGGAAAATTCTTATTTGCCCCTGTTTTTTGTGGGAGAAGGTGCCTGCGGAGGCCCTGTGGATCGAGTATTATCCCCACCTATGAGGTGCTTGGTATCTTTCGATTGAAATGACAAGTCTTCTTCTGGTAGGCAAGTGACGAGATGACGGGACATAGTCGTACGCTTTGATCCCTAATTTTTTCCTGGACCGCCCTTTCGGGTTTTCAGTCCATCGGGATACCCTTTTTTTCCCAAGCTGCCTTTTCAGGTTTTCGACTTGCCGGGTGTACAAACTTTTTCATTTTTATCCCTAATTTTTGCCCGAACCCTTTTGGTTCGCCGGGAAGCCCTTATTTTTGCCTAGGCCAGTCAACCTAGCGGGTCTTTGATTCACGCGCGGTATTTTTTGACTATGTCCATTCCCTCAGGATGTAGAGAGGTGTCACTGTCAGTAGTGTTGTGTTGCCATACTACCAGAAGATCTTCGTTTGATCATGCAAGATTTGGTGCGGGAATCCATGTCTAATGCCCCAAGTGACTCAGATGGAGATTTTCCCCTGGCTATTTGGCATTTTGAGAGATTCCTTGAATCTTGACTTGACTGCCCCAGATGATAGACAATGCTCATGCCGTGCCCCTTGGTTGGAAGTGTTTTTTCCACTTGAGGTGACCCTTTTTATTGAAAAGGTTTTTGTTCACTAGATATTCGTCGTGCGAATTTCTCTGCTGTTGAACAAATAGTCATATGCAAACAATGTTATTTTAAGAATGCAAAGCTTATGTCTGTCTTTTGAAATTTTTGAAAATGCTTTTTTCCAGTAAAACAAGCGAAATTTTATAAAATGTGATGTCAACTCAGGATTTTATAGCGAGCCCTACAGGAGTCAGGATACCTTTTGTAACAGTATGCTTTCGAACTAACCCATGCTTCAGCTAGGACTTTTAAGGGTTATAACATGGCCTGGTTCACGGTTTAAGAAACAAAGGATAAAGGCTCAAAATTTATTTGTACCCACCCGCTCTTCGTGATGTTCTTCGATCCTAAACTCAACTAATCGTGCATTAGACCTTGTTTGAGTCTTTGCTCTGACATACCAGTGTTGGTTCGGATACTGACAATTTATTTTGAACAGGCAGTCATTTTTGTTGAGAGTTTTTAGGACCTCTTTTTGATTTTATTATCCCTGTCTTTTGCCTGAACTGTTTCTTTTTGTGACTACAGTCAGCGGGATGCCCCAGTTTTGTAAGTCTCCTTCATAGGTTTTGACTTAATGGGCTTTTATTTCTGAGAGATAATGACTGCCTGTCCTTACAATTATACGGAACCAACACCGTCTTTTGTTACTGAAGGACTTCTTTGATGTCATTCATTGTGCACCTGGATCAACTGAGAAAACTACCCTGTCCCAGGTTATAATTAAGTGTTTTAATTTGTGAAAAGAAAAACTCCAACTTCTTTGGCTCAAAGGGGTTGACGAGGGATTATCTTCCTTATAACTCCGCTGTTTAGGATTTGAAACAACGCTTGTACATCGTCAGCGGGGTCTGTTCAAAATCATACTATAGAGATTTTGGTATCATTTTCGTCATCCTCCCTCAAAAGGCTTAGAATTTTTTAATCGAGAGTTAATCATCACAAAAAAATGAAAGCAATTTGAATATAGTGAATACGAATGGATTGATTCAAAACAGACATATGCAATGCATTGATAAAGTAACAAAGTTTGACATGAAATAAATGTTCGAACAATCAAAAGAAAATTACAACTTGAAAATTCTAATGAGAAAAAAGTCTTCTCGTCTCAGTACTTGTCACTTCAAACGGTGAACCTTGGAGGGATGGTAGAAGAACTCAGCCTGACCATCTTGTGTGAATTCCAATGCTCCTTGATCAATCAGGTTTTGAATTTTGTACTTCAACTTCCAACAGTCGTCAGTATCATGCCCCGGACTGTTAGAATGGTATGCACACCTTACATCAGGATTGTAGTTGGGTGAAGAAGTCTTAGGATTCTGATGAGGTCCTACCAGATTCAATCTCAACAGGTGTTGCAAAGCTTGGGACAGCGGCATGTTGAGCTTGGTAAACAGCCTCTGATTAACCCGTTGTTTATGGCAAGGTTGTTGTTGGTCCCGGGTTGTAGTAGCAATTTGGAGAGGTCCATTCTTCACCATACCAAACTCTTGTCTTCTTAGAGGCTGATTAATGATTTGATCCCCAGCCTTGACCGTTTGCTTCATGTTGTTGTATCTGTCTTGATGAAGCTGGTTGATAATGGTTCTCAGCTCTTCTTGTTCCCGAGCTAAGCCTTGGATAAGAGCCATCTGCCCCAGCATTTGGGTTTTCATGGCACTGAACTCAGCTTGCAGTGGTTCCAGCCATTCGTCCTTATTGTCTTCAGAACTTTTCTTGACCAAGTCCCCAACGAGGAGTGCTTTCAACTCTTCCTGCCCCTTGGATAGGTTTAGGAAGATTTCCCTGAATTGAGTCTCTCAAGTTTGAAGATCTTGGTTGTCTTGTTGGAGAGCCATTGCTAAAATAAACAGCGAGAACATGAGAGACCTGTATTGGAAGACCTGTTATGCAATGATATATATGATATATGTATGCAATGTTTTCAAGGATCTCGTGGGGTAAACAAGAAACTGTTAGAATTTAAATCTTGTAGCTTTGATTGAAGGAACTTCATGTCGTTAAGAGTCCTTCTTCAAGAGTCAAGCTCACCATATCGAGTGGGTCATAGCCCCTGACTCAAGTTGTCGTGTTTTGATCTCTAGACGGCATTGGCTAGAGGAAAATAAATCCCCTTTGCCCCTCGCTGGACATTTGATTTACCATAACCTGCATCACCAGCCCCTTGAGATCCTTGAACTGGTTAAGGAAATGTTAAGGCATGATGTTATGATGTGTATGTTATGCGTTTAAGCAAAAGTGTGAGGTGCTGTAAGTAAACCCTGCAATAAATCCAAATTATTGGATAAGGACTGTGAACAAAACCTGCAAGTAACTCATGTTGTCAGATAACAAGAATGTGCAAGTAGTTCAAGTTTGAAGGCACAATGGTCACACAAACAGCCTTAAGTTTAGGCTGGCATGGAGTTTAGGCATTACCCTCTTTCAGTTTAGTTGGTTCAAAACCTGTCCTATAAATAGTAACCGGGTTCTAAGGAGCTCAATATCATTGGATTGTTTTCTATGTTCATCGTTTTGGTTTAGCCACTTAACTAGCGACCAAAATATTCCAATAAAACAATCCTCAATGAGTGTAGTATCGAGTATCTACCAACTTTGGACTGCACCAAAGTCGGTCATCTCACTACCCCTAAAAAAGGCCAAGATGGTCAAGTAAGGTTCTAGTTCATTAGTGCTTAGTGACATCACTCAGCGGCTCCGTATTCTCTTTGATTGACTCAAAGGCTACCGGTACTCACAAATATGTCGCACTAATATAGCTATTGCTTCAACCGTGTCGGTATACCCCACACAGTTTCCACAACGTATTTCTATCTATGAATGTTTCCCAAATCCGGGTGGAGGATTTCAAACCCAAACAATAGAACCAAGTGTAAAGCAAACAAAGCAATCAAGGTAAGCAAGTAAAGGTGATCTAAACCCTAAGGTAACCCCACTTTTAAAGAAGTCCCCAGCAGAGTCGCCAGTTCTGTGATCGGTGGGAATGAGAACTTACTGTTTTGGAATGCTGGTTCGCGTTTGCGTTTGTTTTCGCAAAATGTCGCGGTAAGCAAGAGTCGCCACCGTCTTTTATTTTATCCAACAAGGAAAGGACAAAAGCAGAGAAAAATTCCTTTTCGAGATGTTTCTCGGGTTCGGGAGGTAGATTATAGAAAGGGAAGGTGTTAACACCCTTTCTATCCGTGGTTATCCACAGGTTAGTTACTTGCTCACTGTGTTTTCAAAAGTTTGCTTTTCTTTGTGTTTGTGGGTTTGAAAAGAGTTTTTGTTTTAAAAGGGGTGTAAGTACGAAAAGTTTTGTTTTGTTTTTAAATGAGCAAGTACTTAAGAACCTCTACCTACTCAAAAAGGAATTAAACTGTGCAAATGTCCTTTAGACAGTGCCATCCCACTATTGAAGAGTAGGTAGCACCGTCATTGGAGCTTTTCGGGTCAATTCGATTAAGGGACGTGTGGTCACTAAAGCAATGTTAGGACGCCTTAGTGGTAACCCTAATGTCTTAGATCATTTTATCCGAGGCAACCGTTTCGAGGCAACTTATGATCTTTGGACAAGAGGGCGACCTCTAAAACATCCTATACTCAATGACCACGTTGAGGCAACCAAGTGAGGTGTACCCTAAGAGTGGCATGTGCGAGTGTATTGTTTTTTAGTTATATTATCTTTGTATATTTAGGTGTTCTACCGTTTGTTTTCAGATCTTGTCATACAATCCTAGTTAGAATACATCTAAGCAGTTAATATATGTATAGGAATTTAAAGTGCGGGAATTGTAAATCCTACGCTATTACAAGGCTTCGGGGAGGGGGATTATTTATATGTCCAAAATTGGGGGAATAAAGCAGTAAAGTGTAAAAGTCTCAGTTAAGCTATTACAAACCAGTAGGCAGTTACAATAAAATAAACGCGCGCGAGTCTGAAAATAACCTCTAAAAATCCTAAGAATAAAATATTTTTGTTGTTTTATTTTATTTTGGGAAAATGATCTAAATCTTCTTAATTTAGGTTTTGATAAAATGTTAAGATAATTAAATGATTAATTAACAAAGTTAATTTAATTGAAAAAACTAGCCTAATGTTTTTGTGGTTTTTTTTTAATTGATTTTATGTTGATTAAAACAAAGAAATAAAATAGTCAAAACAAAGATGAAATCGAAGGAACAGGAAATAAATCAAGAAAGGTATAATTCTGGAGGTCTGGATCGAAAGAGGTGTGGGCTGTCTTTCGATCCAGTGAAGAGGCTTGATCGAAGGTGCATGAGGGGCCGCACTTTGGAAGTGTTCGATCTGGATATGTCATCCTTCGATCTGGAAACCCTAGATCTAGTTTGAAGCTAAGTTGCTAAGCTTCGAAGCTCTGAACAAGATTCTGAAAAGATATTTCCTGCAAAACGAGACAAATGTTAAAGATCCAGGGGGGACTTTACCCCCCTGATTTGAATCTCCTCCCAATTCGAATCCTTCCTCAATTTGAATCTGCTGAATCTGGGTCTCGGTTTGTTTTATCCTGAGATTTGAAGGAGAAACTTAGATCGTGCCCAATCAATGGCACGATCTCATCTTTGTGCTTTAGCTTACATGCAACATAATCAGTAATAACAAGAATACACATGCAATGTGTATTTAAATGTCATGAAGGTGCAATTTTGGTTTTGCAAACCCTTACCAATTAAAGATGTATGATCTGTGGCTCTGGGTGTGGAGATGTTTGCTGAATGGCTGCTTTGGCTTGGATTACTTATGAAAATGTTGATAAACTTTGGTGAGTTTGTGGGCAGTGTATCTCCAAATCCTCGTCTCTTTCTTTTTCTCTTTTTTTTTTCGTTGTTCCCTCTTTTCGTTCCCCCTTGGCACTGTATGCTTGCCCTTGTATTTATAGGAGTATGATGGTCTAGTAACAGCAAGAGACAACCAATTAAACAGGCCTTTAAAGCCATGAGACAAGAATCAAACATATTAAAAGATTTCCTTTTTTGAAATATTCATGTCTCTTTGGAATCATGAATGAACCTGGACACCTTTGATTTTCGAATGCCTCCGGGCCATGCTCTTCGATTGGTCTTGTGTTGCCTCCTTCGAATGGACTTCTTATGTACCCTTCGAATGGGCCTTCTGAATGCTTCTTCAAATGGACCTTTTGAATGTTCTTCGAATTGACCCTTTGAATGCTTCTTCAAATGGACCTTTACATGTTCTTCGAATGAGTCATTTACATGTTCTTCGAATGAGCCTCTTGCCTGGTGTGCTGGCCAGTTGAGGGGCCTTTTCCTTTGTGAATCAAAACAAACTTGTAGGAGATTCTTGCCTCGTGAGTCGAAGGTAAGCCTGAAGTAGTTAATGCATAGTCGAAGCGTTGTGAAATTGACTTGACCGAAGGAGGTCCAGCGCTCAATCGAAGACTTGTGAAACAAAGCTTGATCGAAGGGTTCCAGACACCTAATTGAAGTTTACTAATCAAAGCCTGATCGAAGAGTGCCAAATGCCCGATCGAAGACTGGTGAGTCAAGCCTGTATCGAAGGATTTTGGATACCCAATCGAAGACTTTTCCAAGATGCCAATCGAAAGACACTTTGTTCATCTTAAAAAAAACTTTATTTTCATTAGGCAAGTGTTTATGACAAACCATGTAAGGGAAGACCTTTGAAAACATGAGAGGGCAAATTTTGGGGTACAACACCAGCATAGGTCTTTAATATTCTTTAACTGTAAAAGAATCAGAATAAATCTTTGGAGCGATTTATCTGAACCAGAGAAAGTGTCTACCGGAACGGAATAAGGATAAACGATTGATCGATTTAAACTAAACCAATAGAGGTCTTGAATATTCTTTAATTAGAAAAGAATTAGAATAAATATTTGGAGCGATTTATCTGAACCAGAGAAAGTGTCTACCAGAACAGAATGAGGATAAACCATTGATCGATTTAAATTGAATCAGCAGAAGTCTTGAATATTCTTTAACTGGAAAAGAATTAGAATAAATCTTTGGAGCGATTTATCTGAACCAGAGAAAGTGTCTAGCGGAACAGAGTCTGGATAAATCATTGGTCGATTTAAATTGAGCCTGCAGAGGTCTTGAATATTCTTTAATTGGAAAAGAATAAGAATAAATCTTTTGAGCGATTTATCTGAACCAGAGAAAGTGTCTACTGGAATGGAATTAGGATAAATCGTTGATCGATTTAAACTAAACCAACAGAGGTCTTGAATATTCTTGAACTGGAAAAGAATCATAATAAATCTTTGGAGCGATTTATCTAAACCAGAGAAAGTTTCTATCGGAACAGAATCAGGATAAACCATTGATCGATTTAAACTGAGCTAGCAGAGGTCTTGAATATTCTTTAACTGTTAAAGAATCAAAATAAATCTTTGGAGCGATTTATCTAAACTAAAGAAAGTGTTTACCGGAACATCATCAGGATAAACCATTGATTAATTTAAACTAAACCAACAGAGGTCTTGAATATTCTTTAACTGGAAAAGAAACAGAATAAATCTTTGGAGCGATTTATCTAAACCACAAAAAGTGTCTACCAGAACGGAATCAGGATAAACCATTGATCAATTTAAACTGAGCCAGTATAGGTCTTGAATATTCTTTTATTGTAAAAGAATCAGAATAAATCTTTGGAGCGATTTATCTGAACCAGAGGAAGTGTCTACCGAAACAGAATTAGGATAAATCATTAATCGATTTAAACTAAAGCAACAAAGGTCTTGAATATTCTTTAACTAGAAAAGAATCAGAATAAATATTTGGAGCAATTTATCTGAACTAGAGAAAATGTCTACCAGAACGGAATCAGGATAAACCTTTGATAAATTTAAACTAAACCAACATAGGTATTGAATATTCTTTAACTGGAAAAGAATTAGAATAAATCTTTGGAGCGATTTATGTGAACCAGAGAAAGTGTCTACCGGAACAAAATCAGGATAAACCATTGATCAATTTAAATTGAGCCAACAGAGGTCTTGAATATTCATTAACTAGAAAAGATTCAGAATAAATCTTTGGAGAGATTTATCTGAACAAGAGAAAGTGTATACCGGCACGGAATCAGGATAAACCATTGATCAATTTAAACTAAACCACAGAGGTCTTGATTATTCTTTAACTGGAAAGGAATCAGAATAAATCTTCTGAGCGATTTATCTAAACCAGAGAAAGTATCTACCAGAACAGAATCAAGATAAACCATTGATAGATTTAAACTAAACTAGCAGAGGTCTTTAATATTCTTTAACTGAAAAAGAATTAGAATAAATATATGGAGCGATTTATCGGAACCAGAGAAAGTGTCTACTGGAACAGAATTAGGATAAACCATTGATCAACTTAAACTGAGACATCATAGGTCTTGATTATTCTTTAACTGGAAAAGAATCAAAATAAATCTTTGGAGTGATTTATCTGAACCATAGAAATTGTCTACCGGAACAGAATAAGAATAAACTATTGATCGATTTAAACTGAACCAACAGAGGTCTTGAATATTCTTTAACTGGAAAAGTATTAAAATAAATCTTTGGAGCGATTTATCTGAACCAGAGAAAGTGTCTACCGAAACAGAATCAGGATAAACCATTGATCAATTTAAATTGAACCAACATAGGTCTTTAATATTCTTTAACTGTAAAAGAATCAGAATAAATCTATGGAACAATTTATCTGAACCAGAGAAAGTGTCTACCGGAACAGAATCAGAATAAACCATTGATCGATTTAAACTGAACCAGCAGAGGTCTTGAATATTCTTTAACTTGAAAAGAATCAGAATAAATATTTGGAGCGATTTATCTGAACCAAAGAAAGTGTCTACTGGAACAGAGTCAGAATAAACCATTGTTCGATTTAAACTAAACCAGCAGAGGTCTTGAATATTCTTTAACTGAAAAGAATCAGAATAAATATTTAGAGCGATTTATCTGAACTAGAGAAAGTGTCTACTGAAACAGAATCAGGATAAATCATTAATCTATTTAAACTAAAGCAAAAAAGGTGTTGAATATTCTTTAACTGGAAAAGAATCAGAATAAATCTTTGGAGCGATTTATCTGAACCAGAGAAAGTGTCTACCAGAACGGAATCAGGATAAACCATTGATCGATATAAACTGAACCAACAGAGGTCTTGCATATTCTTTAACTAGAAAAAATTAGAATAAATATTTGGAGCGAGTTATCTGAACCAGAGAAAGTGTCTACCAGAACAGAATCAGGATAAACCGTTGATCAATTTAAATTGAGCTAACAGAGGTCTTGAATATTCTTTAACTAGAAAAGATTCAGAATAAATCTTTGGAGAGAATTATCTGAACAAGAGAAAGTGTATACCGACATGGAATCAGGATAAACCATTGATTAATTTAAAATAAACCACAAAGGTCTTGAATATTCTTTAACTGGAAAAGAATCAGAAAAAATCTTCAAAGGGATTTATCTAAACCAGAGAAAGTATCTACCAGAACATAATCAAGATAAACCATTGATAGATTTAATCTGAACCAGCAGAGGTCTTGAATATTCGTTAACTGGAAAAGAATTAGAATAAATATATGGAGAGATTTATCTGAACCAGAGAAAGTGTCTACTCGAACAGAATTAGGATAAACCATTGATCAATTTAAACTGAGCCAGCATAGGTCTTGATTATTCTTTAACTGGAAATGAATTAAAATAAATCTTTGGAGCGATTTATTTGAACCAGAGAAAGTGTCTACCGGAACAGAATCAGAATAAACCATTGATCGATTTAAACTGAACCAGCAGAGGTCTTGAATATTCTTTAACTGGAAAATAATCCGAATAAATCTTTGGAGCGATTTATCTGAACCAGAGAAAGTGTCTACCGGAACAGAATCAGGATAAACCATTGATCAATTTAAATTGAACCAACATAGGTCTTTAATATTCTTTAACTGTAAAATAATCAGAATAAATCTTTGGAACGATTTATCTGAACCAGAGAAAGTGTCTACCGGAACAGAATCAGAATAAACCATTAATCGATTTAAACTGAACCAGCAGAGGTCTTGAATATTTTTTAACTTGAAAAGAATCAGAATAAATATTTTGAGCGATTTATCTGAACCAAAGAAAGTGTCTAACGGAACAAAATCAGAATAAACCATTGATTGACTTAAACTAAACCAGCAGAGGTCTTGAATATTCTTTAATCGAAAAGAATCAGAATAAATCTTTGGAGCGATTTATCTGAACTAGAGAAAGTGTCTATCGAAACAGAATCAGGATAAATCATTAATCGATTTAAACTAAGGCAACAAAGGTCTTGAATATTCTTTAACTGGAAAAGAATCAGAATAAATCTTTGGAGCGATTTATCTGAACCAAAGAAAGTGTCTACCAGAACAGAATCAAGATAATACATTGATCGATTTAAACTGAACCAACAGAGGTCTTGAATATTCTTTAACTGGAAAAGAATTAGAATAAATATTTGGAGCAATTTATCCGAACCAGAGAAAGTGTCTACCGGAACAGAATCAGAATAAACAATTGATCTATTTAAACTGAACCAGTAGAGGTCTTGAATATTCTCTAACTAGAAAAGATTCAGAATAATTCTTTGGAGAGAATTATCTGAACCAGAGAAAGTGTCTATCGGAACGGAATCAGGATAAACCATTGATTAATTTAAACTAAACCACAGAGGTCTTGAATATTCTTTAACTAGAAAAGAATCAGAATAAATCTTCGGAGCGATTTATCTAAACCAGAGAAAGTATCTACCAGAACAGAATCAAGATAAACGATTGATAGATTTAATCTGAACCACAAGAGGTCTTGAATATTCTTTAACTGGAAAAGAATTAGAATAAATATAAGGAGCGATTTATCTGAACCAGAGAAAGTGTCGACTCGAACAGAATTAGGATAAACCATTGATCAATTTAAACTGAGCCAGCATAGGTCTTGATTATTCTTTAACTGGAAAAGAATTAAAATAAATCTTTGGAGCGATTTATCTGAACCAGAGAAAGTGTCTACCAGAACAGAATCAGAATAAACCATTGATCGATTTAAACTGAACCAGCAGAGGTCTTGAATATTATTTAACTGGAAAATAATCCGAATAAATCTTTGGAGCGATTTATCTGAACCAGAGAAAGTGTCTACCGGAACAGAATCAAGATAAACCATTGATCAATTTAAATTGAACCAACATAGGTCTTTAATATTCTTTTACTGTAAAAGAATCAGAATAAATATTTAGAATGATTTATCTGAACCAGAGAAAGTGTCTACCAGAACAGAATCAGAATAAACCATTGATCGATTTAAACTGAACCAGCAGAGGTCTTGAATATTCTTTAACTTGAAAAGAATCAGAATAAATATTTGGAGCGATTTATCTGAACCAAAGAAAGTGTCTATCGGAACAAAATCAGAATAAACCATTGATCGACTTAAACTAAACCAGCAAAGTTCTTGAATATTCTTTAACTGAAAAGAATCAGAATAAATCTTTGGAGCGATTTATCTGAACCAGAGAAAGTTTCTACCGAAACAGAATCAGGATAAATCATTAATCGATTTAAACTAAAGCAACAAAGGTCTTGAATATTCTTTAACTGGAAAAGAATCAGAATAAATCTTTGGAGCGATTTATCTGAACCAGAGAAAATGTCTACCAGAACAGAATAAGGATAATACATTGATCGATTTAAACTGAACCAACATATGTCTTGAATATTCTTTAACTAGAAAAGAATTAGAATAAATATTTGGAGCAATTTATCTAAACCAGAGAAAGTTTCTACCGGAATAGAATTAGAATAAACCATTGATCGATTTAAACTAAACCAACAGAGGTCTTGAATATTCTTTAACTAGAAAATATTCAGAATAATTCTTTGGAGAGAATTATCTGAACCAGAGAAAGTGTCTATCGGAACGGAATCATGATAAAACATTGATTAATTTAAACTAAACCACAGAGGTCTTGAATATTCTTTAACTGGAAAAGAATCAGAATAAATCTTCGGAGCGATTTATCTAAACTAGAGAAAGTATCTACAAGAACAAGATCAAGATAAACCATTGATAGATTTAATCTGAACCAGTAGAGGTCTTGAATATTCTTTAACTGGAAAAGAATTAGAATAAATATATGGAGCGATTTATCTGAACCAGAGAAAGTGTCTACTGGAACATAATTAGGATAAACGATTGATAAATTTAAACTGAGCCAGCATAGGTCTTGATTATTCTTTAACTGGAAAAGAATAAAAATAAATCTTTGGAGCGATTTATCTGAACCATAGAAAGTGTCTGCCGGAACAGAATCAAAATAAACCATTGATCGATTTAAACTGAACCAGCAGAGGTCTTGAATATTCTTTAACTGGAAAAGAATCAGAATAAATCTTTGGAGCGATTTTTCTGAACCAGAGAAAGTGTCTACCAGAACAGAATCAAAATAAACCCTTTATCGATTTAAACTGAACCAGCAGAGGTCTTGAATATTCTTTAACTGGAAAAAAATTAGAATAAATCTTTGGAGAGATTTATCTGAACCAGAGAAAGTGTCTACCAGAACAGAATCAGGATAAACCATTGATCAATTTAAATTGAACCAACATAGGTCTTTAATATTATTTAACTGTAAAAGAATCAGAATAAATCTTTGGAACGATTTATCTGAACCAGATAAAGTGTACACCGGAACAAAATCAGAATAAACCATTGATCGATTTAAACTGAACTAGCAGAGGTCTTGAATATTCTTTAACTGGAAAAGAATCAGAATAAATCTTTGGAGCGATTTATCTGAACCAGAGAAAGTGTCTACTGGAACAGAATCAGGAGAAACCATTGATCAATTTAAACTGAGCCAGCATAAGTCTTTAATATTCTTTAACTGTAAAAGAATCAGAATAAATCTTTGGAGCGATTTATCTGAACCAGATAAAGTGTCTACCAAAACAGAATCAGGATAAATCATTAATCGATTTAAACTAAAGCAACAAAGGTCTTGAATATTCCTTAACTGGAAAAGAATCAGAATAAATCTTTTGAGCGATTTATCTGAACCAGAGAAAGTGTCTACCAGAACAGAATGAGGATAAACCATTGACCGATTTAAATTGAACCAGCAGAAGTCTTGAATATTCTTTAACTGGAAAAGAATTAGAATAAAACTTTGGAGCAATTTATCTGAACCAGATAAAGTGTCTACCGGAACAGAATCAGGATAAATCATTGATCGGTTTAAATTGAGCTTGCAGAGGTCTTGAATATTCTTTAACTGGAAAAGAATCAGAATAAATGTTTGGAGCGATTTATCTTAACTAAAGAAAGTGTTTACCGGAACATAATCAGGATAAACCATTGATTAATTTAAGCTAAACCAACAGAGGTCTTGAATATTCTATAACTGGAAAATAATCAGAATAAATCTTTGGAGCGATTTATCTGAACCAAAGAAAGTGTTTACCCGAACGGAATCAGGATAAACCATTGATCAATTTAAACTGAGCCAGTATAGGTCTTGAATATTCTTTAACTGGAAAGAATCAAAATAAATCTTTGTAGAGATTTATCTGAACCATAGAAAGTGTCTATTAGAACAGAGTCAGAATAAACCATTGACAAATTTAAACTGAACCAGCAGAGGTCTTGAATATTCTTTAACTTGAAAATAATCAGAATAAATATTTGGAGCAATTTATCTGAACCAAAGAAAGTGTCTATCGGAACAGAATCAGAATAAACCATTGATCGATTTAAACTGAACCAACAGAGGTCTTGAATATTCTTTAACTGGAAAAGAATCAGAATAAATCTTTGGAGCGATTTATCTGAACTAGAGAAAGTGTCTACGGGAACAGAATCAGGATAAACCATTGATCTATTTAAACTGAGCCAACATAGGTCTTTAATATTCTTTAACTGTAAAAGAATCAGAATAAATCTTTGGAGCGATTTATCTGAACCAGCGAAAATGTCTACCAAAATAGAATCAGGATAAATCATTAATCGATTTAAATTAAAGCAACAAAGGTCTTGAATATTCTTTAACTGGAAAAGAATTAGAATAATTATTTGGAGCGATTTATCTGAACCAGAGACAGTGTCTACCAGAACGGAATCAGGATAAACCATTGGTCGATTTAAAATGAACCAGCAGAGGTCTTTAATATTCTTTAACTGAAGAAGAATTAGAATAAATCTTTGGAGCGATTTATCTGAACCAGAGAAAGTGTCTACCGGAACAGAATCAGGATAAACCATTGATAGAATTAAACTGAACCAGCAGAGGTCTTGAATATTCTTTAACTGGAAAAGAATTAGAAGAAATATATGGAGCGATTTATCTGAACCAGAGAAAGTGTCTACTCGAACAGAATTAGGATCAACCATTGATCAATTTAAACTGAGACAGCATAGGTCTTTATTATTCTTTAACTGGATAAGAATCAAAATAAATATTTGGAGCGATTTATCTGAACCATAGAAAGTGTATACCGGAACAGAATCAGAATAAACCATTAATCGATTTAAACTGAACCAGCAGAAGTCTTGAATATTCTTTAACTGGAAAAGAATCGGAATAAATCTTTGGAGCAATTTATCTGAACAAGAGAAAGTGTCTATCGGAACAGAATCAGGATAAACCATTGATCAATTTAAATTCAACCAACATAGGTCTTTAATATTCTTTAACTGTAAAAGAATAAGAATAAATCTTTGGAGCGATTTATCTGAACCAGAGAAAGTGTCTACCGGAACAGAATCAGAATAAACCATTGATTGATTTAAACTGAACGAGCAGAGGTCTTGAATATTCTTTAACTTGAAATGAATCAGAATAAATATTTGAAGCGTTTTATATGAACCAAAGAAAGTGTCTACCAGAACGGAATCAGGATAAACCATTGATCAATTTAAACTGAACCAGCAGAGGTCTTGAATATTCTTTAACTGGAAAAGAATCAAAATAAATCTTTGGAGCGATTTATCTGAACCATAGAAAGTTACTACCGGAACAGAATCAAAATAAACCATTGATCGATTTAAACTGAACCAGTAGAGGTCTTGAATATTCTTTAACTGGAAAAGAATCATAATAGGTCTTTGGAGCAATTTATCTGAACCAGAGAAAGTGTCTACCGGAGCAGAATCAGAATAAAACATTGATCAATTTAAACTAAAGCAACAAAGGTCTTGAATATTCTTTAACTAGAAAATAATCAGAATAAATCTTTGGAGAGATTTATCTGAACAAGAGAAAGTGTCTACCAGAACGGAATCATGATAAATCATTGATCAATTTAAACTGAACCAACAGAGGTCTTGAATATTCTTTAACTTAAAAAGGATTAGAATATATCTTTGGAGCGAGTTATCTGAACCAGAGAAAGTGTCTACCAGAACAGGATCAGGATAAAACATTGATCAATTTAAATTGAGCCAACAGAGGTCTTGAATATTCTTTAACTAGAAAAGATTCAGAATAAATCTTTGGAGAGAATTGTTTGAACAAGAGAAAGTGTATACCGGCACGGAATCAAGATAAACCATTGATTAATTTAAACTAAAGCACAAAGGTCTTGAATATTCTTTAACTGGAAAAGAATAAAAATAAATCTTCGGAGCGATTTATCTAAACCAGAGAAAGTATCTACCAGAACAGAATCAAGATAAACCATTGATAGATTTAAACTGAACCAACAGAGGTCTTGAATATTATTTAACTTGAAAAGAATTAGAATAAATATATGGAGCGATTTATCTGAACCAGAGAAAGTGTCTACTCAAACAGAATTAGGATAAACCATTGATAAATTTAAATTGAGCCAGCGTAGGTCTTGATTATTCTTTAACTGGAAAAGAATCAAATTAAATCTTTGGAGCGATTTATCTGAACCATAGAAAGTGTCTACCGGAACAGAATCAGAATAAACCATTGATCGATTTAAATTGAACCAGCAGAGGTCTTGAATATTCTTTAACTGGAAAAGAATTAGAATAAATATTTGGAGCAACTTATCTGAACCAGAGAAAGTGTCTACCGAAGCAGAATTAGAATAAACCATTGATCGATTTAAACTGAACCAACAGAGGTCTTGAATATTCTTTAACTGGAAAATAATCAGAATAAATCTTTGGAGCGATTTATCTGAACCAGAGAAAGTATCTATCGGAACAGAATCAGGATAAACCATTGATCAATTTAAATTCAACCAACATAGGTCTTTAATATTCTTTAACTGTAAAAGAATCAGAATAAATCTTTGGAGCGATTTATCTGAACCAGAGAAAGTATCTACCGAAACAGAATCAGAATAAACCATTGATCGATTTAAATTGAACCAGCAGAGGTCTTGAATATTCTTTAACTTGAAAAGAATCAGAATAAATATTTGAAGTTATTTATCTGCCAAAGAAAGTGTCTACCGGAACAGAATCAGAATAAACCATTGATCGATTTAAACTAAACCTGCAGAGGTCTTGAATATTCTTTAACTGGAAAAGAATCTGAATAAATCTTTGGAGCGATTTATCTGAACCAGAGAAAGTTTCTACCGGAACAGAATCAGGATAAACCATTGATCAATTTAAATTGAACCAACATAGGACTTTAATATTCTTTAACTGTAAAAGAATCAGAATAAATCTTTGGAGCGATTTATCTGAACCAGAGAAAGTGTCTACCGGAACAGAATCAGAATAAACCATTGATCGATTTAAACTAAACCAGCAGAGGTCTTGAATATTCTTTAACTGGAAAAGAATCAGAATAAATCTTTGGAGCGATTTATCTGAACCAGAGAAAGTTTCTACCGGAACAGAATCATAATAAAACATTGATCAATTTAAACTAAAGCAACAAAGGTCTTGAATATTCTTTAACTGGAAAATAATAAGAATAAATCTTTGGAGCGATTTATCTTAACCAGAGAAAGTGTCTACCAGAACAGAAACAGGATAAACCATTGATCGATTTAAACTGAACCAACATAGGTCTTGAATATTCTTTAACTGGAAAAGAATTAGAATATATCTTTGGAGCGAGTTATCTGAACCAAAGAAAGTTTCTACCGTAACAGGAGCAGGATAAAACATTGATCAATTTAAATTGAGCCAACAGAGGTCTTGAGTATTCTTTAACTAGAAAAGATTCAGAATAAATCTTTGGAGAGAATTATCTAAACAAGAGAAAGTGTATACCGGCACGGAATCAAGATAAACCATTGATTAATTTAAACTAAACCACAAAGGTCTTGAATATTCTTTAACTAGAAAAGAATCCGAATAAATCTTTGGAGCGATTCATCTAAACCAGAGAAAGTATCTACCAGAATAGAATCAAGATAAACCATTGATAGATTTAAATTGAACCAGCAGAGGTCTTGAATATTCTTTAACTGGAAAAGAATTAGAATAAATATATGGAGCAATTTATCTGAACTAGAGAAAGTGTCTACTCAAACAGAATTAGGATAAACCATTGATAAATTTAAATTGAGCCAGCGTAGGTCTTGATTATTCTTTAACTGGAAAAGAATCAAAATAAATCTTTGGAGCGATTTATCTGAACCATAGAAAGTGTCTACCGGAACAGAATCAGAATAAACCATTGATCGATTTAAACTAAACCAGCAGAGGTCTTGAATATTCTTTAACTGGAAAAGAATTAGAATAAATCTTCGGAGCAATTTATCTGAACCAGAGAAAGTGTCTACCGAAGCAGAATTAGAATAAACCATTGATCGATTTAAACTGAACCAGCAGAGGTCTTGAATATTCTTTAACTGGAAAATAATCAGAATAAATCTTTGGAGCGATTTATCTGAACCAGAGAAAGTGTCTATCGGAACAGAATCAGGATAAACCATTGATCAATTTAAATTCAACCAACATAGGTCTTTAATATTCTTTAACTGTAAAAGAATCAGAATAAATCTTTGGAGCGATTTATCTGAACCAGAGAAAGTATGTACCGGAACAGAATCAGAATAAACCATTGATTGATTTAAACTGAACGAGCAGAGGTCTTGAATATTCTTTAACTTGAAATGAATCAGAATAAATATTTGAAGCGTTTTATATGAACCAAAGAAAGTGTCTACCAGAACGGAATCAGGATAAACCATTGATCAATTTAAACTGAACCAGCAGAGGTCTTGAATATTCTTTAACTGGAAAAGAATCAAAATAAATCTTTGGAGCGATTTATCTGAACCATAGAAAGTTACTACCGGAACAGAATCAAAATAAACCATTGATCGATTTAAACTGAACCAGTAGAGGTCTTGAATATTCTTTAACTGGAAAAGAATCATAATAGGTCTTTGGAGCAATTTATCTGAACCAGAGAAAGTGTCTACCGGAGCAGAATCAGAATAAAACATTGATCAATTTAAACTAAAGCAACAAAGGTCTTGAATATTCTTTAACTAGAAAATAATCAGAATAAATCTTTGGAGAGATTTATCTGAACAAGAGAAAGTGTCTACCAGAACGGAATCATGATAAACCATTGATCAATTTAAACTGAACCAACAGAGGTCTTGAATATTCTTTAACTTAAAAAGGATTAGAATATATCTTTGGAGCGAGTTATCTGAACCAGAGAAAGTGTCTACCAGAACAGGATCAGGATAAAACATTGATCAATTTAAATTGAGCCAACAGAGGTCTTGAATATTCTTTAACTAGAAAAGATTCAGAATAAATCTTTGGAGAGAATTGTTTGAACAAGAGAAAGTGTATACCGACACGGAATCAAGATAAACCATTGATTAATTTAAACTAAAGCACAAAGGTCTTGAATATTCTTTAACTGGAAAAGAATAAAAATAAATCTTCGGAGCGATTTATCTAAACCAGAGAAAGTATCTACCAGAACAGAATCAAGATAAACCATTGATAGATTTAAACTGAACCAGCAGAGGTCTTGAATATTATTTAACTGGAAAAGAATTAGAATAAATATATGGAGCGATTTATCTGAACCAGAGAAAGTGTCTACTCAAACAGAATTAGGATAAACCATTGATAAATTTAAATTGAGCCAGGGTAGGTCTTGATTATTCTTTAACTGGAAAAGAATCAAATTAAATCTTTGGAGCGATTTATCTGAACCATAGAAAGTGTCTACCGGAACAGAATCAGAATAAACCATTGATCGATTTAAATTGAACCAGCAGAGGTCTTGAATATTCTTTAACTGGAAAAGAATTAGAATAAATATTTGGAGCAACTTATCTGAACCAGAGAAAGTGTCTACCGAAGCAGAATTAGAATAAACCATTGATCGATTTAAACTGAACCAACAGAGGTCTTGAATATTCTTTAACTGGAAAATAATCAGAATAAATCTTTGGAGCGATTTATCTGAACCAGAGAAAGTATCTATCGGAACAGAATCAGGATAAACCATTGATCAATTTAAATTCAACCAACATAGGTCTTTAATATTCTTTAACTGTAAAAGAATCAGAATAAATCTTTGGAGCGATTTATCTGAACCAGAGAAAGTATCTACCGGAACAGAATCAGAATAAACCATTGATCGATTTAAATTGAACCAGCAGAGGTCTTGAATATTCTTTAACTTGAAAAGAATCAGAATAAATAGTTGAAGTGATTTATCTGCCAAAGAAAGTGTCTACCGGAACAGAATCAGAATAAACCATTGATCGATTTAAACTAAACCTGCAGAGGTCTTGAATATTCTTTAACTGGAAAAGAATCTGAATAAATCTTTGGAGCGATTTATCTGAACCAGAGAAAGTTTCTACCGGAACAGAATCAGGATAAACCATTGATCAATTTAAATTGAACCAACATAGGACTTTAATATTCTTTAACTGTAAAAGAATCAGAATAAATCTTTGGAGCGATTTATCTGAACCAGAGAAAGTGTCTACCGGAACAGAATCAGAATAAACCATTGATCGATTTAAACTAAACCAGCAGAGGTCTTGAATATTCTTTAACTGGAAAAGAATCAGAATAAATCTTTGGAGCGATTTATCTGAACCAGAGAAAGTTTCTACCGGAACAGAATCATAATAAAACATTGATCAATTTAAACTAAAGCAACAAAGGTCTTGAATATTCTTTAACTGGAAAATAATAAGAATAAATCTTTGGAGCGATTTATCTTAACCAGAGAAAGTGTCTACCAGAACGGAAACAGGATAAACCATTGATCGATTTAAACTGAACCAACATAGGTCTTGAATATTCTTTAACTGGAAAAGAATTAGAATATATCTTTGGAGCGAGTTATCTGAACCAAAGAAAGTTTCTACCGTAACAGGAGCAGGATAAAACATTGATCAATTTAAATTGAGCCAACAGAGGTCTTGAGTATTCTTTAACTAGAAAAGATTCAGAATAAATCTTTGGAGAGAATTATCTAAACAAGAGAAAGTGTATACCGGCACGGAATCAAGATAAACCATTGATTAATTTAAACTAAACCACAAAGGTCTTGAATATTCTTTAACTAGAAAAGAATCCGAATAAATCTTTGGAGCGATTCATCTAAACCAGAGAAAGTATCTACCAGAATAGAATCAAGATAAACCATTGATAGATTTAAATTGAACCAGCAGAGGTCTTGAATATTCTTTAACTGGAAAAGAATTAGAATAAATATATGGAGCAATTTATCTGAACTAGAGAAAGTGTCTACTCAAACAGAATTAGTATAAACCATTGATAAATTTAAATTGAGCCAGCGTTGGTCTTGATTATTCTTTAACTGGAAAAGAATCAAAATAAATCTTTGGAGCGATTTATCTGAACCATAGAAAGTGTCTACTGGAACAGAATCAGAATAAACCATTGATCGATTTAAATTAAACCAGCAGAGGTCTTGAATATTCTTTAACTGGAAAAGAATTAGAATAAATCTTTGGAGCAATTTATCTGAACCAGAGAAAGTGTCTACCGAAGCAGAATTAGAATAAACCATTGATCGATTTAAACTGATCCAGCAGAGGTCTTGAATATTCTTTAACTGGAAAATAATCAGAATAAATCTTTGGAGCGATTTATCTGAACCAGAGAAAGTGTCTATCGGAACAGAATCAGGATAAACCATTGATCAATTTAAATTCAACCAACATAGGTCTTTAATATTCTTTAACTGTAAAAGAATCAGAATAAATCTTTGGAGCGATTTATCTGAACCAGAGAAAGTATGTACCGGAACAGAATCAGAATAAACCATTGATCGATTTAAACTGAACCAGCAGAGGTCTTGAATATTCTTTAACTTGAAAAGAATCAGAATAAATATTTGAAGTGATTTATCTGAACCAAAGAAAGTGTCTACCGGAACAGAATCAGAATAAACCATTGATCGATTTAAACTAAACCTGCAGAGGTCTTGAATATTCTTTAGCTGGAAAAGAATCTGAATAAATCTTTGGAGCGATTTATCTGAACCAGAGAAAGTTTCTACCGGAACAGAATCAGGATAAACCATTGATCAATTTAAATTGAACCAACATAGGACTTTAATATTCTTTGACTGTAAAAGAATCAGAATAAATCTTTGGAGCAATTTATCTGAACCAGAGAAAGTGTCTACTGGAACAGAATCAGAATAAACCATTGATCGATTTAAACTAAACCAGCAGAGGTCTTGAATATTCTTTAACTGGAAAAGAATCAGAATAAATCTTTGGAGCGATTTATCTGAACAAGAGAAAGTTTCTACCAGAACAGAATCAGAATAAAACATTGATTAATTTAAACTAAAGCAACAAAGGTCTTGAATATTCTTTAACTGGAAAATAATCAGAATAAATCTTTGGAGCGATTTATCTTAACCAGAGAAAGTGTCTACCAGAACGGAAACAGGATAAACCGTTGATCGATTTAAACTGAACCAACATAGGTCTTGAATATTCTTTAACTGGAAAAGAATTAGAATATATCTTTGGAGCGAGTTATCTGAACCAGAGAAAGTGTCTATCGGAATAGGATCAGGATAAACCATTGATCAATTTAAATTGAGCCAACAGAGGTCTTGAATATTCTTTAACTAGAAAAGATTCAGAATAAATCTTTGGAGAGAATTATCTAAACAAGAGAAAGTGTATACCGGCACAAAATCAAGATAAATCATTGATTAATTTAAACTAAACCACAAAGGTCTTGAATATTCTTTAACTGGAAAAGAATCAGAATAAATCTTCGGAGCGATTTATCTAAACCATAGGAAGTATCTACCAGAACAGAATTAAGATAAACCATTGATAGATTTAAATTGAACCAGCAGAGGTCTTGAATATTCTTTAACTGGAAAAGAATTAGAATAAATATATGGAGCGATTTATCTGAACCAGAGAAAGTGTCTACTCAAACAGAATTAGGATAAACCATTGATAAATTTAAATTGAGCCAGCGTAGGTCTTGATTATTCTTTAACTGGAAAAGAATCAAAATAAATCTTTGGAGCGATTTATCTGAACCATAGAAAGTGTCTACCGGAACAAAATCAGAATAAACCATTGATCGATTTAAACTAAACCAGCAGAGGTCTTGAATATTCTTTAACTGGAAAAGAATTAGAATAAATCTTTGGAGCAATTTATCTGAACCATAGAAAGTGTCTACCGGAGCAGAATCAGAATAAAACATTGATCAATTTAAACTAAAGCAACAAAGGTCTTGAATATTCTTTAACTGGAAAATAATCAGAATAAATCTTTGGAGCGATTTATCTGAACCAGAGAAAGTGTCTACCATAACGGAATCAGGATAAACCATTGATCTATTTAAATTCAACCAACATAGGTCTTTAATATTCTTTAACTGTAAAAGAATCAGAATAAATCTTTGGAGCGATTTATCTGAACCAGAGAAAGTATGTACCGGAACAGAATCAGAATAAACCATTGATCGATTTAAACTGAACCAGCAGAGGTCTTGAATATTCTTTAACTTGAAAAGAATCAGAATAAATATTTGAAGTGATTTATCTGAACCAAAGAAAGTGTCTACCGGAACAGAATCAGAATAAACCATTGATCGATTTAAACTAAACCTGCAGAGGTCTTGAATATTCTTTAGCTGGAAAAGAATCTGAATAAATCTTTGGAGCGATTTATCTGAACCAGAGAAAGTTTCTACCGGAACAGAATCAGGATAAACCATTGATCAATTTAAATTGAACCAACATAGGACTTTAATATTCTTTGACTGTAAAAGAATCAGAATAAATCTTTGGAGCAATTTATCTGAACCAGAGAAAGTGTCTACCGGAACAGAATCAGAATAAACCATTGATCGATTTAAACTAAACCAGCAGAGGTCTTGAATATTCTTTAACTGGAAAAGAATCAGAATAAATCTTTGGAGCGATTTATCTGAACAAGAGAAAGTTTCTACCAGAACAGAATCAGAATAAAACATTGATCAATTTAAACTAAAGCAACAAAGGTCTTGAATATTCTTTAACTGGAAAATAATCAGAATAAATCTTTGGAGCGATTTATCTTAACCAGAGAAAGTGTCTACCAGAACGGAAACAGGATAAACCGTTGATCGATTTAAACTGAACCAACATAGGTCTTGAATATTCTTTAACTGGAAAAGAATTAGAATATATCTTTGGAGCGAGTTATCTGAACCAGAGAAAGTGTCTATCGGAATAGGATCAGGATAAACCATTGATCAATTTAAATTGAGCCAACAGAGGTCTTGAATATTCTTTAACTAGAAAAGATTTAGATAAATCTTTGGAGAGAATTATCTGAACAAGAGAAAGTGTATACCGGCACAAAATCAAGATAAATCATTGATTAATTTAAACTAAACCACAAAGGTCTTGAATATTCTTTAACTGGAAAAGAATCAGAATAAATCTTCGGAGCGATTTATCTAAACCATAGAAAGTATCTACCAGAACAGAATTAAGATAAATCATTGATAGATTTAAACTGAACCAGCAGAGGTCTTGAATATTCTTTAATTGGAAAAGAATTAGAATAAATATATGGAGCGATTTATCTGAACTAGATAAAGTGTCTACTCGAACAGAATTAGGATAAACCATTGATCAATTTAAACTGAGCCAGCATAGGTCTTGATTATTATTTAACTGGAAAAGAATAAAAATAAATCATTGGGGCGATTTATGTGAACCTTAGAAAGTGTCTACCGGAACAGAATCAGAATAAACCATTGATCGATTTAAACTGAACCAGTAGAGGTCTTGAATATTCTTTAACTGGAAAAGAATTAGAATAAATCTTTGGAGCAATTTATCTGAACCATAGAAAGTTTCTACCGGAGCAGAATCAGAATAAAACATTGATCAATTTAAACTAAAGCAACAAAGGTCTTGAATATTCTTTAACTGGAAAATAATCAGAATAAATCTTTGGAGCGATTTATCTGAACCAGAGAAAGTGTCTACCATAACGGAATCAGGATAAACCATTGATCTATTTAAACTGTACCAACAGAGGTCTTGAATATTCTTTAACTGGAAAAGAATTAGAATATATCTTTGGAGCGAGTTATCTGAACCAAAGAAAGTGTCTACCGTAACAGGAGCAGGATAAAACATTGATCAATTTAAATTTAGCCAACAGAGGTCTTGAGTATTCTTTAACTAGAAAAGATTCAGAATAAATCTTTGGAGAGAATTATCTGAACAAGAGAAAGTGTATACCGGCACGGAATAAAGATAAACCATTGATTAATTTAAACTAAACCACAAAGGTCTTGAATATTCTTTAACTAGAAAAGAATCTGAATAAATCTTTGGAGCGATTTATCTAAACCAGAGAAAGTATCTACCAGAACAGAATCAAGATAAACCTTTGATAGATTTAAATTGAACCGGAAGAGGTCTGTAATATTCTTTAACTGGAAAAGAATTAGAATAAATATATGGAGCGATTTATCTGAACCAGAGAAAGTGTCTACTCGGACAGAATTAGGATAAACCATTGATAAATTTAAACTGAGTCAGCATAGGTCTTGATTATTCTTTAACTTAAAAAGAATCAAAATAAATGTTTGGAGCGATTTATCTGAACCATAGAAAGTGTCTACCGGAACAGAATAATAAAAAACAATTGATCGATTTAAACTGAACCAACAGAGGTCTTGAATATTCTTTAACTGGAAAAGAATCAGAATAAATCTTTGGAGTAATTTATCTGAACCAGAGAAAGTGTTTACCGAAGCAGAATTAGAATAAACCATTGATCAATTTAAACTGAACCAGCAGAGGTCTTGAATATTCTTTAACTGGAAAATAATCAGAATAAATCTTTGGAGCGATTAATCTGAACCAGAGAAAGTGTCTATCAGAACAGAATCAGGATAAACCATTGATCAATTTAAGTTCAACCAACATAGGTCTTTAATATTCTTTAACTGTAAAAGAATCAGAATAAACCTTTGGAGCGATTTATCTGAACTAGAGAAAGTGTCTACCGGAACAGAATCAGAATAAACAATTGATCGATTTAAACTTAACCAGCAGAGGTCTTGAATATTCTTTAACTTGAAAAGAATCAGAACAAATATTTGAAGCGATTTACTTGAACCAAAGAACGTGTCTACCATAACAGAATCAGAATAAACCATTGATCGATTTAAACTAAACCAGCAGAGGTCTTGAATATTCTTTAACTGGAAAAGAATCAGAATAAATATTTGGAGCGACTTATCTGAACCAGAGAAAGTTTCTACCGGAACAGAATCAGGATAAACCATTAATCAATTTAAACTAAGCCATCATAGGTATTTAATATTCTTTAACTGTAAAAGAATCATAATAAATATTTGGAGTGATTTATCTGAACCAGAGAAAGTGCCTACCGGAACGGAATCAGGATAAACGATTGATCAACTTAAACTAAACCAATAGAGGTCTTGAATATTCTTTAACTGGAAAAGAATCAGAATAAATCTTTGGAGCGATTTATCTGAACCAGAGAAAGTGTCTACCAGAACGGAATGAGGATAAACCATTGATCGATTTAAATTGAACCAGTAGAAGTCTTGAATATTCTTTAACTGGAAAAGAACTAGAATAAATCTTTGGAGTGATTTATCTGAACCAGAGAAAGTGTCTACCGGAACAGAATCAGGATAAATCATTGATCAATTTAAACTGAGCCAGTATAGGTCTTGAATATTCTTTAACTGGAAAATAATCAAAATAAATCTTTGTAGCGATTTATCTGAACCAGAGAAAGTGTCTATCGGAACAGAATCAGAATAAACCATTGATCGATTTAAACTGAACCAGCAGAGGTCTTGAATATTCTTTAACTTGAAAATAATCAGAATAAATATTTGGAGCGATTTATCTGAACCAAAGAAAGTGTCTACCGGAACAGAATCAGAATAAACCATTGATCGATTTAAACTGAACCAACAGAGGTCTTGAATATTCTATAACTGGAAAAGAATCAGAATAAATCTTTGGAGCGATTTATCTGAACTAAAGAAAGTGTTTACCGAAACATAATCAAGATAAACCATTGATTAATTCAAACTAAACCAACTGAGGTCTTGAATATTCTTTAACTGGAAAAGAATCAGAATAAATATTTGGAGCGATTTATCTGAACTAGAGAAAATGTCTACCGAAACAGAATCAGGATAAATCATTTATCGATTTAAACTAAAGCAACAAAGGTCTTGATTATTCTTTAACTGGAAAAGAATCAGAATAAATATTTGGAGCGATTTATCTGAACCAGAGACAGTGTCTACCAGAACGGAATCAGGATAAACCATTGATCAATTTAAACTGAACCAACAGAGGTCTTGAATATTCTTCTACTGGAAAACAATTAGAATAAATCTTTAGAGCAATTTATCTGAACCAGAGAAAGTGTCTACCGAAATAGAATCAGGATAAACCATTGATTAATTTAAATTGAGCCAACAGAGGACTTGAATATTCTTTAACTAGAAAATATTCAGAATAAATCTTTGGAGAGATTTATCTGAACAAGAGAAAGTGTATACCGGCACGGAATCAGGATAAACCATTGATCAATTTAAACTAAACCACAAAGGTCTTGAATATTCTTTAACTGGAAATGAATCAGAATAAATCTTCAGAGCGATTTATCTAAATCAGAGAAAGTATCTACCAAAACAGAATCAAGATAAACCATTGACCGATTTAAACTGAACCAACAGAGGTCTTGAATATTCTTTAACTGGAAAATAATCAGAATAAATCTTTGGAGCAATTTATCTGAACCAGAGAAAGTGTCTACCAGAACGGAATCAGGATAAACCATTATTCAATTTAAACTGAGACAACATAGGTCTTGAATATTTTTTAACTGGAAAAGAATCAAAATAAATCTTTGGAGCGATTTATCTAAACCAGAGAAAGTGTCTACCGAAACAGATTCAGACTAAACCATTGATCGGTTTAAATTGAACCAGCAGAGGTCTTGAATATTCTTTAACTTGAAAAGAATCAGAATAAATATTTGGAGCAATTTATCTGAACCAAATAAAGTGTCTACCGAAACAGAATCAGAAAAAACCATTGATCGATTTAAACTAAACCAGCAGAGGTCTTGAATATTCTTTAACTGGAAAAGAATCAGAATAAATCTTTTGAGCGATTTATCTGAACCAGAGAAAGTGTCTACCAGGACAGAATCGGGATAAACCATTGATCAATTTAAACTGAGCCAGCATAGGTCTTTAATATTCTTTAACTGTAAAAGAATCAGAATAAATCTTCGGAGCGATTTCTCTGAACCAGAGAAAGTTTCTACCGGAACGGAATCAGGATAAACCATTGATCGATTTAAACTGATCCTGCAGAGGTCTTGAATATTCTTTAACTGGAAAAAAAATCAGAATAAATTTTTGGAGCGATTTATCTAAACAACAGAAAGTGTCTACCACAACGGAATCAGGATAAACCATTCATCAATTTAAACTGAGCCATCATAGGTCTTGAATATTCTTTAACTGGAAAAGAATCAAAATAAATCTTTGGAGAGATTTATCTAAACCAGAGAAAGTGTCTACCAGAACAGAGTCAGAATAAACCATTGATCGGTTTAAACTGAACCAGCAGATGTCTTGAATATTCTTTAACTTGAAAAGAATCAGAATAAATATTTGGAGCGATTTATCTAAACCAGAGAAAGTGTCTAACGGAACAGAATCAGAATAAACCAGTGATCAATTTAAACTGAACCAGCAAAGGTCTTGAATATTCTTTAATTGGAAAACAATCAGAATAAATCTTTGGAGCGGTTTATCTGAACCAAAGAAAGTGTCTTCTGGAACTGAATCAGGATAAACCATTGATCAATTTAAACTGAGCCAGCTTAGGTCTTTAATATTCTTTAACTGTAAAAGAATCAGAATAAATCTTTGGAGCGATTTATCTGAACCAGAGAAAGTGTCTACCAGAACGGAATCAGGATAAACCAATGATCGATTTAAACTGAACCAACAGAGGATTTGAATATTCTTTAACTAGAAAATAATTAGAATAAATCTTTGGAGCGATTTATCCGAACTAGAAAAGTGTCTACCGGAACAGAATCAGGATAAACCATTGATCAATTTAAATTGAACCAACAGAGGTCTTGAATATTCTTTTACTAAAAAAGATTCAGAATAAATCTTTGGAGCGATTTATATGAACCTGAGAAAGTGTATACCGACACGGAATCAAGATAAAGCATTGATCAATTTAAACTAAACCAGCAGAGGTCTTGAATAATCTTTAACTGGAAATAAATCAGAATAAATCTTCATAGCGATTTATCTAAACCAGAGAAAGTATCTACCAGAACAGAATCAAGATAAACCATTGATCGATTTAAACTGAACCAGCAGAGGTCTTGAATATTCTTTAACTGGAAAAGAATTAGAATAAATATATGGAGCGATTTATCTGAACCAGAGAAAGTGTCTACCAAAACAGATAAACCATTGATCAATTTAAACTGAGCCAGCATAATTCTTATTTATTCTTTAACTAGATAAGAATCAGAATAAATCTTTGGAGCGATCTATCTGAACCAGAGAAAGTGTCTACCAGAACGGAATCAGGATAAACCATTGATCAATTTAAACTGAACCAGTAGAGGTCTTGAATATTCTTTAACTGGAAAATAATAAGAATAAATCTTTTGAGCGATTTATCTGAAGCAAAGATAATGTCTATCGGAACAGAATCAGAATAAACCATTGATCAATTTAAACTGAACCAGCAGAGGTCTTGAATATTCTTTAACTGGAAAAGAATCAGAATAAATCTTTGGAGCGATTTATCTGAACAAGAGAAAGTGTCTACCAGAATGGAATCAGAATAAACCATTGATCGGTTTAAACTTAACCAACAGAGTTCTTGAATATTCTTTAACTGAAAAATAATCAGAATAAATATTTGGAGCGATTTATCTGAACCAGAGAAAGTGTCTACCAGAACGGAATCACGATAAACCATTGTTCAATTTGAACTGAACCAATAGAGGTCTTGAATATTCTTTAACTTGAAAATAATCAGAATAAATCTTTTGAGCGATTTATCTGAAGCAGAGATAGTGTCTACCTGAACGGAATCAGGATAAACCATTGATCAATTTAAAATGAACCAACAGAGGTCTTGAATATTCTTTAAATGGAAAAGAATCAGAATAAATATTTCGAGCGATTTATCTGAAGCAAAGATAGTGTATACTAGAACAGAATCACGATAAACCAATGATCAATTTAAAATGAACCAACAGAGGTCTTGAATATTCTTTAAATGGAAAAGAATCAGAATAAATATATCGAGCGATTTATCTTAACCATAGAAAGTGTCTACAAAAACAGAATCAGGATAAACCATTGATCGCTTTAAACTGAACCAGCAGAGGTCTTGAATATTCTATAACTGGAAAAAAATCAAAATAAATCTTTGGAGCGATTTATCTAAACCAGAGAAAGTATCTACCAGAACGGAATCAGGATAAAGCATTGATCAATTTAAACTGAGCCATCATAGGTCTTGAATATTCTTTAACTGGAAAAGAATCAAAATAAATCTTTGGAGAGATTTATCTAAACCAGAGAAAGTGTCTTCCAGAACAGAGTCAGAATAAACCATTGATCGGTTTAAACTGAACCAGCAGATGTCTTGAATATTCTTTAACTTGAAAAGAATCAGAATAAATATTTGGAGCGATTTGTCTAAACCAGAGAAAGTGTCTAACGGAACAGAATCAGAATAAACCAGTGATCAATTTAAACTGAACCAGCAAAGGTCTTGAATATTCTTTAATTGGAAAACAATCAGAATAAATCTTTGGAGCGGTTTATCTGAACCAAAGAAAGTGTCTTCTGGAACTGAATCAGGATAAACCATTGATCAATTTAAACTGAGCCAGCATAGGTCTTTAATATTCTTTAACTGTAAAAGAATCAGAATAAATCTTTGGAGCGATTTATCTGAACCAGAGAAAGTGTCTACCAGAACGGAATCAGGATAAACCAATGATCAATTTAAACTGAACCAACAGAGGATTTGAATATTCTTTAACTAGAAAATAATTAGAATAAATCTTTGGAGCGATTTATCCGAACTAGAAAAGTGTCTACCGGAACAGAATCAGGATAAACCATTGATCAATTTAAATTGAACCAACAGAGGTCTTGAATATTCTTTTACTAAAAAAGATTCAGAATAAATCTTTGGAGCGATTTATATGAACCTGAGAAAGTGTATACCGACACGGAATCAAGATAAAGCATTGATCAATTTAAACTAAACCAGCAGAGGTCTTGAATATTCTTTAACTGGAAATAAATCAGAATAAATCTTCAGAGCGATTTATCTAAACCAGAGAAAGTATCTACCAGAACAGAATCAAGATAAACCATTGATCGATTTAAACTGAACCAGCAGAGGTCTTGAATATTCTTTAACTGGAAAAGAATTAGAATAAATATATGGAGCGATTTATCTGAACCAGAGAAAGTGTCTACCAAAACAGATAAACCATTGATCAATTTAAACTGAGCCAGCATAATTCTTATTTATTCTTTAACTAGATAAGAATCAGAATAAATCTTTGGAGCGATCTATCTGAACCAGAGAAAGTGTCTACCAGAACGGAATCAGGATAAACCATTGATCAATTTAAACTGAACCAGTAGAGGTCTTGAATATTCTTTAACTGGAAAATAATAAGAATAAATCTTTTGAGCGATTTATCTGAAGCAAAGATAATGTCTATCGGAACAGAATCAGAATAAACCATTGATCAATTTAAACTGAACCAGCAGAGGTCTTTAATATTCTTTAACTTGAAAAGAATCCGAATAAATCTTTGGAGCGATTCATCTAAACCAGAGAAAGTATCTACCAGAATAGAATCAAGATAAACCATTGATAGATTTAAATTGAACCAGCAGAGGTCTTGAATATTCTTTAACTGGAAAAGAATTAGAATAAATATATGGAGCAATTTATCTGAACCAGAGAAAGTGTCTACTCAAACAGAATTAGGATAAACCATTGATAAATTTAAATTGAGCCAGCGTAGGTCTTGATTATTCTTTAACTGGAAAAGAATCAAAATAAATCTTTGGAGCGATTTATCTGAACCATAGAAAGTGTCTACCGGAACAGAATCAGAATAAACCATTGATCGATTTAAACTAAACCAGCAGAGGTCTTGAATATTCTTTAACTGGAAAAGAATTAGAATAAATCTTTGGAGCAATTTATCTGAACCAGAGAAAGTGTCTACCGAAGCAGAATTAGAATAAACCATTGATCGATTTAAAATGAACCAGCAGAGGTCTTGAATATTCTTTAACTGGAAAATAATCAGAATAAATCTTTGGAGCGATTTATCTGAACCAGAGAAAGTGTCTATCGGAACAGAATCAGGATAAACCATTGATCAATTTAAATTCAACCAACATAGGTCTTTAATATTCTTTAACTGTAAAAGAATCAGAATAAATCTTTGGAGCGATTTATCTGAACCAGAGAAAGTATGTACCGGAACAGAATCAGAATAAACCATTGATCGATTTAAACTGAACCAACAGAGGTCTTGAATATTCTTTAACTTGAAAAGAATCAGAATAAATATTTGAAGTGATTTATCTGAACCAAAGAAAGTGTCTACCGGAACAGAATCAGAATAAACCATTGATCGATTTAAACTAAACCTGCAGAGGTCTTGAATATTCTTTAGCTGGAAAAGAATCTGAATAAATCTTTGGAGCGATTTATCAGAACCAGAGAAAGTTTCTACCGGAACAGAATCAGGATAAACCATTGATCAATTTAAATTGAACCAACATAGGACTTTAATATTCTTTGAATGTAAAAGAATCAGAATAAATCTTTGGAGCAATTTATCTGAACCAGAGAAAGTGTCTACTGGAACAGAATCAGAATAAACCATTGATCGATTTAAACTAAACCAGCAGAGGTCTTGAATATTCTTTAACTGGAAAAGAATCAGAATAAATCTTTGGAGCGATTTATCTGAACAAGAGAAAGTTTCTACCAGAACAGAATCAGAATAAAACATTGATTAATTTAAACTAAAGCAACAAAGGTCTTGAATATTCTTTAACTGGAAAATAATCAGAATAAATCTTTGGAGCGATTTATCTTAACCAGAGAAAGTGTCTACCAGAACGGAAACAGGATAAACCGTTGATCGATTTAAACTGAACCAACATAGGTCTTGAATATTCTTTAACTGGAAAAGAATTAGAATATATCTTTGGAGCGAGTTATCTGAACCAGAGAAAGTGTCTATCGGAATAGGATCAGGATAAACCATTGATCAATTTAAATTGAGCCAACAGAGGTCTTGAATATTCTTTAACTAGAAAAGATTCAGAATAAATCTTTGGAGAGAATTATCTGAACAAGAGAAAGTGTATACCGGCACAAAATCAAGATAAATCATTGATTAATTTAAACTAAACCACAAAGGTCTTGAATATTCTTTAACTGGAAAAGAATCAGAATAAATCTTCGGAGCGATTTATCTAAACCATAGGAAGTATCTACCAGAACAGAATTAAGATAAACCATTGATAGATTTAAATTGAACCAGCAGAGGTCTTGAATATTCTTTAACTGGAAAAGAATTAGAATAAATATATGGAGCGATTTATCTGAACCAGAGAAAGTGTCTACTCAAACAGAATTAGGATAAACCATTGATAAATTTAAATTGAGCCAGCGTAGGTGTTGATTATTCTTTAACTGGAAAAGAATCAAAATAAATCTTTGGAGCGATTTATCTGAACCATAGAAAGTGTCTACCGGAACATAATCAGAATAAACCATTGATCGATTTAAACTGAACCAGCAGAGGTCTTGAATATTCTTTAACTGGAAAAGAATTAGAATAAATCTTTGGAGCAATTTATCTGAACCATAGAAAGTGTCTACCGGAGCAGAATCAGAATAAAACATTGATCAATTTAAACTAAAGCAACAAAGGTCTTGAATATTCTTTAACTGGAAAATAATCAAAATAAATCTTTGGAGCGATTTATCTGAACCAGAGAAAGTGTCTACCATAACGGAATCAGGATAAACCATTGATCTATTTAAATTCAACCAACATAGGTCTTTAATATTCTTTAACTGTAAAAGAATCAGAATAAATCTTTGGAGCGATTTATCTGAACCAGAGAAAGTATGTACCGGAACAGAATCAGAATAAACCATTGATCGATTTAAACTGAACCAGCAGAGGTCTTGAATATTCTTTAACTTGAAAAGAATCAGAATAAATATTTGAAGTGATTTATCTGAACCAAAGAAAGTGTCTACCGGAACAGAATCAGAATAAACCATTGATCGATTTAAACTAAACCTGCAGAGGTCTTGAATATTCTTTAGCTGGAAAAGAATCTGAATAAATCTTTGGAGCGATTTATCTGAACCAGAGAAAGTTTCTACCGGAACAGAATCAGGATAAACCATTGATCAATTTAAATTGAACCAACATAGGACTTTAATATTCTTTGACTGTAAAAGAATCAGAATAAGTCTTTGGAGCAATTTATCTGAACCAGAGAAAGTGTCTACCGGAACAGAATCAGAATAAACCATTGATCGATTTAAACTAAACCAGCAGAGGTCTTGAATATTCTTTAACTGGAAAAGAATCAGAATAAATCTTTGGAGCGATTTATCTGAACAAGAGAAAGTTTCTACCAGAACAGAATTAGAATAAAACATTGATCAATTTAAACTAAAGCAACAAAGGTCTTGAATATTCTTTAACTGGAAAATAATCAGAATAAATCTTTGGTGCGATTTATCTTAACCAGAGAAAGTGTCTACCAGAACGGAAACAGGATAAACCGTTGATCGATTTAAACTGAACCAACATAGGTCTTGAATATTCTTTAACTGGAAAAGAATTAGAATATATCTTTGGAGCGAGTTATCTGAACCATAGAAAGTGTCTATCGGAATAGGATCAGGATAAACCATTGATCAATTTAAATTGAGCCAACAGAGGTCTTGAATATTCTTTAACTAGAAAAGATTTAGAATAAATCTTTGGAGAGAATTATCTGAACAAGAGAAAGTGTATACCGGCACAAAATCAAGATAAACCATTGATTAATTTAAACTAAACCACAAAGGTCTTGAATATTCTTTAACTGGAAAAGAATCAGAATAAATCTTCGGAGCGATTTATCTAAACCATAGAAAGTATCTACCAGAATAGAATTAAGATAAATCATTGATAGATTTAAACTGAACCAGCAGAGGTCTTGAATATTCTTTAATTGGAAAAGAATTAGAATAAATATATGGAGCGATTTATCTGAACTAGATAAAGTGTCTACTCGAACAGAATTAGGATAAACCATTGATCAATTTAAACTGAGCCAGCATAGGTCTTGATTATTATTTAACTGGAAAAGAATAAAAATAAATCATTGGGGCGATTTATGTGAACCTTAGAAAGTGTCTACCGGAACAGAATCAGAATAAACCATTAATCGATTTAAACTGAACCAGTAGAGGTCTTGAATATTCTTTAACTGGAAAAGAATTAGAATAAATCTTTGGAGCAATTTATCTGAACCATAGAAAGTTTCTACTGGAGCAGAATCAGAATAAAACATTGATCAATTTAAACTAAAGCAACAAAGGTCTTGAATATTCTTTAACTGGAAAATAATCAGAATAAATCTTTGGAGCGATTTATCTGAACCAGAGAAAGTGTCTACCATAACGGAATCAGGATAAACCATTGATATATTTAAACTGTACCAACAGAGGTCTTGAATATTCTTTAACTGGAAAAGAATTAGAATATATCTTTGGAGCGAGTTATCTGAACCAAAGAAAGTGTCTACCGTAACAGGAGCAGGATAAAACATTGATCAATTTAAATTTAGCCAACAGAGGTCTTGAGTATTCTTTAACTAGAAAAGATTCAGAATAAATCTTTGGAGAGAATTATCTGAACAAGAGAAAGTGTATACCGGCACGGAATAAAGATAAACCATTGATTAATTTAAACTAAACCACAAAGGTCTTGAATATTCTTTAACTAGAAAAGAATCTGAATAAATCTTTGGAGCGATTTATCTAAACCAGAGAAACTATCTACCAGAACAGAATCAAGATAAACCTTTGATAGATTTAAATTGAACCGGCAGAGGTCTTTAATATTCTTTAACTGGAAAAGAATTAGAATAAATATATGGAGCGATTTATCTGAACCAGAGAAAGTGTCTACTCGGACAGAATTAGGATAAACCATTGATAAATTTAAACTGAGTCAGCATAGGTCTTGATTATTCTTTAACTTGAAAAGAATCAAAATAAATGTTTGGAGCGATTTATCTGAACCATAGAAAGTGTCTACCGGAACAGAATAATAAAAAACCATTGATCGATTTAAACTGAACCAACAGAGGTCTTGAATATTCTTTAACTGGAAAAGAATCAGAATAAATCTTTGGAGCAATTTATCTGAACCAGAGAAAGTGTTTACCGAAGCAGAATTAGAATAAACCATTGATCAATTTAAACTGAACCAGCAGAGGTCTTGAATATTCTTTAACTGGAAAATAATCAGAATAAATCTTTGGAGCGATTAATCTGAACCAGAGAAAGTGTCTATCAGAACAGAATCAGGATAAACCATTGATCAATTTAAGTTCAACCAACATAGGTCTTTAATATTCTTTAACTGTAAAAGAATCAGAATAAACCTTTGGAGCGATTTATCTGAACTAGAGAAAGTGTCTACCGGAACAGAATCAGAATAAACCATTGATCGATTTAAACTTAACCAGCAGAGGTCTTGAATATTCTTTAACTTGAAAAGAATCAGAATAAATATTTGAAGCGATTTACTTGAACCAAAGAACGTGTCTACCATAACAGAATCAGAATAAACCATTGATCGATTTAAACTAAACCAGCAGAGGTCTTGAATATTCTTTAACTGGAAAAGAATCAGAATAAATATTTGGAGCGATTAATCTGAACCAGAGAAAGTTTCTACCGGAACAGAATCAGGATAAACCATTGATCAATTTAAACTAAGCCATCATAGGTATTTAATATTCTTTAACTGTAAAAGAATCATAATAAATATTTGGAGTGATTTATCTGAACCAGAGAAAGTGCCTACCGGAACGGAATCAGGATAAACGATTGATCAACTTAAACTAAACCAATAGAGGTCTTGAATATTCTTTAACTGGAAAAGAATCAGAATAAATCTTTGGAGCGATTTATCTGAACTAGAGAAAGTGTCTACCAGAACGGAATGAGGATAAACCATTGATCGATTTAAATTGAACCAGTAGAAGTCTTGAATATTCTTTAACTGGAAAAGAACTAGAATAAATCTTTGGAGTGATTTATCTGAACCAGAGAAAGTGTCTACCGGAACAGAATCAGGATAAATCATTGATCGATTTATATTGAGCCTGCAGAGGTCTTGAATATTCTTTAACTAGAAAAGAATCAGAATAAATATTTGGAGCGATTTTTTTGAACCAGAGAAAGTGTCTACCGGAACGGAATTAGGATAAATCGTTGATCGATTTAAACTAAACAAACTGAGGTCTTGAATATTCTTTAACTGGAAAAGAATCATAATAAATCTTTGGAGCGATTTATCTGAACCAGAGAAAGTTTCTATCGGAACAGAATCAGGATAAACCACGATCGATTTAAACTGAGCCAACAGAGGTCTTGAATATTCTTTAACTGGAAAAGAATCAGAATAAATCTTTGGAGCGATTTATCTGAACTAAAGAAAGTGTTTACCGAAACATAATCAAGATAAACCATTGATTAATTCAAACTAAACCAACTGAGGTCTTGAATATTCTTTAACTGGAAAAGAATCAAAATAAATATTTGAAGTGATTTATCTAATCCACAGAAAGTGTCTACCAGAAGGGAATCAGGATAAATCATTGATCAATTTAAACTAAGCCAGTATAGGTCTTGAATATTCTTTAACTGGAAAAGAATCAAAATAAATCTTTGTAGCGATTTATCTGAACCAGAGAAAGTGTCTATCGGAACAGAATCAGAATAAACCATTGATCGATTTAAACTGAACCAGCAGAGGTCTTGAATATTCTTTAACTTGAAAATAATCAGAATAAATATTTGGAGCGATTTATCTGAACCAAAGAAAGTGTCTACCGGAACAGAATCAGAATAAACCATTGATCGATTTAAACTGAACCAACAGAGGTCTTGAATATTCTATAACTGGAAAAGAATCAGAATAAATCTTTGGAGCGATTTATCTGAACCAGAGAAAGTGTCTACAGGAACAGAATCAGGATAAACCATTGATCAATTTAAACTGAGCCAGCATAGGTCTTTAATATTCTTTAACTGTAAAAGAATCATAATAAATCTTTGGAGCGATTTATCTGAACTAGAGAAAATGTCTACCGAAACAGAATCAGGATAAATCATTTATCGATTTAAACTAAAGCAACAAAGGTCTTGATTATTCTTTAACTGGAAAAGAATCAGAATAAATATTTGGAGCGATTTATCTGAACCAGAGACAGTGTCTACCAGAACGGAATCAGGATAAACCATTGATCAATTTAAACTGAACCAACAGAGGTCTTGAATATTCTTCTACTGGAAAACAATTAGAATAAATCTTTAGAGCGATTTATCTGAACCAGAGAAAGTGTCTACCGAAATAGAATCAGGATAAACCATTGATTAATTTAAATTGAGCCAACAGAGGACTTGAATATTCTTTAACTAGAAAATATTCAGAATAAATCTTTGGAGAGATTTATCTGAACAAGAGAAAGTGTATACCGGCACGGAATCAGGATAAACCATTGATCAATTTAAACTAAACCACAAAGGTCTTGAATATTCTTTAACTGGAAATGAATCAGAATAAATCTTCAGAGCGATTTATCTAAACCAGAGAAAGTATCTACCAAAACAGAATCAAGATAAACCATTGACCGATTTAAACTGAACCAACAGAGGTCTTGAATATTCTTTAACTGGAAAATAATCAGAATAAATCTTTGGAGCAATTTATCTGAACCAGAGAAAGTGTCTACCAGAACGGAATCAGGATAAACCATTATTCAATTTAAACTGAGACAACATAGGTCTTGAATATTTTTTAACTGGAAAAGAATCAAAATAAATCTTTGGAGCGATTTATCTAAACCAGAGAAAGTGTCTACCGAAACAGATTCAGACTAAACCATTGATCGGTTTAAATTGAACCAGCAGAGGTCTTGAATATTCTTTAACTTGAAAAGAATCAGAATAAATATTTGGAGCAATTTATCTGAACCAAATAAAGTGTCTACCGAAACAGAATCAGAAAAAACCATTGATCGATTTAAACTAAACCAGCAGAGGTCTTGAATATTCTTTAACTGGAAAAGAATCAGAATAAATCTTTTGAGCGATTTATCTGAACCAGAGAAAGTGTCTACCAGGACAGAATCGGGATAAACCATTGATCAATTTAAACTGAGCCAGCATAGGTCTTTAATATTCTTTAACTGTAAAAGAATCAGAATAAATCTTCGGAGCGATTTCTCTGAACCAGAGAAAGTTTCTACCGGAACGGAATCAGGATAAACCATTGATCGATTTAAACTGATCCTGCAGAGGTCTTGAATATTCTTTAATTGGAAAAAAGATCAGAATAAATTTTTGGAGCGATTTATCTAAACCACAGAAAGTGTCTACCACAACGGAATCAGGATAAAGCATTGATCAATTTAAACTGAGCCATCATAGGTCTTGAATATTCTTTAACTGGAAAAGAATCAAAATAAATCTTTGGAGAGATTTATCTAAACCAGAGAAAGTGTCTACCAGAACAGAGTCAGAATAAACCATTGATCGGTTTAAACTGAACCAGCAGATGTCTTGAATATTCTTTAACTTGAAAAGAATCAGAATAAATATTTGGAGCGATTTATCTAAACCAGAGAAAGTGTCTAACGGAACAGAATCAGAATAAACCAGTGATCAATTTAAACTGAACCAGCAAAGGTCTTGAATATTCTTTAATTGGAAAACAATCAGAATAAATCTTTGGAGCGGTTTATCTGAACCAAAGAAAGTGTCTTCTGGAACTGAATCAGGATATACCATTGATCAATTTAAACTGAGCCAGCATAGGTCTTTAATATTCTTTAACTGTAAAAGAATCAGAATAAATCTTTGGAGCGATTTATCTGAACCAGAGAAAGTGTCTACCAGAACGGAATCAGGATAAACCAATGATCGATTTAAACTGAACCAACAGAGGATTTGAATATTCTTTAACTAGAAAATAATTAGAATAAATCTTTGGAGCGATTTATCCGAACTAGAAAAGTGTCTACCGGAACAGAATCAGGATAAACCATTGATCAATTTAAATTGAACCAACAGAGGTCTTGAATATTCTTTTACTAAAAAAGATTCAGAATAAATCTTTGGAGCGATTTATATGAACCTGAGAAAGTGTATACCGACACGGAATCAAGATAAAGCATTGATCAATTTAAACTAAACCAGCAGAGGTCTTGAATATTCTTTAACTGGAAATAAATCAGAATAAATCTTCAGAGCGATTTATCTAAACCAGAGAAAGTATCTACCAGAACAGAATCAAGATAAACCATTGATCGATTTAAACTGAACCAGCAGAGGTCTTGAATATTCTTTAACTGGAAAAGAATTAGAATAAATATATGGAGCGATTTATCTGAACCAGAGAAAGTGTCTACCAAAACAGATAGACCATTGATCAATTTAAACTGAGCCAGCATAATTCTTATTTATTCTTTAACTAGATAAGAATCAGAATAAATCTTTGGAGCGATCTATCTGAACCAGAGAAAGTGTCTACCAGAACGGAATCAGGATAAACCATTGATCAATTTAAACTGAACCAGTAGAGGTCTTGAAAATTCTTTAACTGGAAAATAATAAGAATAAATCTTTTGAGCGATTTATCTGAAGCAAAGATAATGTCTATCGGAACAGAATCAGAATAAACCATTGATCAATTTAAACTGAACCAGCAGAGGTCTTGAATATTCTTTAACTGGAAAAGAATCAGAATAAATCTTTGGAGCGATTTATCTGAACAAGAGAAAGTGTCTACCAGAATAGAATCAGAATAAACCATTGATCGGTTTAAACTTAACCAACAGAGTTCTTGAATATTCTTTAACTGAAAAATAATCAGAATAAATATTTGGAGCGATTTATCTGAACCAGAGAAAGTGTCTACCAGAACGGAATCACGATAAACCATTGTTCAATTTGAACTGAACCAATAGAGGTCTTGAATATTCTTTAACTTGAAAATAATCAGAATAAATCTTTTGAGCGATTTATCTGAAGCAGAGATAGTGTCTACCTGAACGGAATCAGGATAAACCATTGATCAATTTAAAATGAACCAACAGAGGTCTTGAATATTCTTTAAATGGAAAAGAATCAGAATAAATATTTCGAGCGATTTATCTGAAGCAGAGATAGTGTATACTAGAACGGAATCAGGATAAACCATTGATCAATTTAAAATGAACCAACAGAGGTCTTGAATATTCTTTAAATGGAAAAGAATCAGAATAAATATATCGAGCGATTTATCTTAACCATAGAAAGTGTCTACAAAAACAGAATCAGGATAAACCATTGATCGCTTTAAACTGAACCAGCTGAGGTCTTGAATATTCTATAACTGGAAAAAAATCAAAATAAATCTTTGGAGCGATTTATCTAAACCAGAGAAAGTATCTACCAGAACGGAATCAGGATAAAGCATTGATCAATTTAAACTGAGCCATCATAGGTCTTGAATATTCTTTAACTGGAAAAGAATCAAAATAAATCTTTGGAGAGATTTATCTAAACCAGAGAAAGTGTCTACCAGAACAGAGTCAGAATAAACCATTGATCGGTTTAAACTGAACCAGCAGATGTCTTGAATATTCTTTAACTTGAAAAGAATCAGAATAAATATTTGGAGCGATTTATCTAAACCAGAGAAAGTGTCTAACGGAACAGAATCAGAATAAACCAGTGATCAATTTAAACTGAACCAGCAAAGGTCTTGAATATTCTTTAATTGGAAAACAATCAGAATAAATCTTTGGAGCGGTTTATCTGAACCAAAGAAAGTGTCTTCTGGAACTGAATCAGGATAAACCATTGATCAATTTAAACTGAGCCAGCATAGGTCTTTAATATTCTTTAACTGTAAAAGAATCAGAATAAATCTTTGGAGCGATTTATCTGAACCAGAGAAAGTGTCTACCAGAACGGAATCAGGATAAACCAATGATCGATTTAAACTGAACCAACAGAGGATTTGAATATTCTTTAACTAGAAAATAATTAGAATAAATCTTTGGAGCGATTTATCCGAACTAGAAAAGTGTCTACCGGAACAGAATCAGGATAAACCATTGATCAATTTAAATTGAACCAACAGAGGTCTTGAATATTCTTTTACTAAAAAAGATTCAGAATAAATCTTTGGAGCGATTTATATGAACCTGAGAAAGTGTATACCGACACGGAATCAAGATAAAGCATTGATCATTTTAAACTAAACCAGCAGAGGTCTTGAATATTCTTTAACTGGAAATAAATCAGAATAAATCTTCAGAGCGATTTATCTAAACCAGAGAAAGTATCTACCAGAACAGAATCAAGATAAACCATTGATCGATTTAAACTGAACCAGCAGAGGTCTTGAATATTCTTTAACTGGAAAAGAATTAGAATAAATATATGGAGCGATTTATCTGAACCAGAGAAAGTGTCTACCAAAACAGATAAACCATTGATCAATTTAAACTGAGCCAGCATAATTCTTATTTATTCTTTAACTAGATAAGAATCAGAATAAATCTTTGGAGCGATCTATCTGAACCAGAGAAAGTGTCTACCAGAACGGAATCAGGATAAACCATTGATCAATTTAAACTGAACCAGTAGAGGTCTTGAATATTCTTTAACTGGAAAATAATAAGAATAAATCTTTTGAGCGATTTATCTGAAGCAAAGATAATGTCTATCGGAACAGAATCAGAATAAACCATTGATCAATTTAAACTGAACCAGCAGAGGTCTTGAATATTCTTTAACTGGAAAAGAATCAGAATAAATCTTTGGAGCGATTTATCTGAACAAGAGAAAGTGTCTACCAGAATAGAATCAAAATAAACCATTGATCGGTTTAAACTTAACCAACAGAGTTCTTGAATATTCTTTAACTGAAAAATAATCAGAATAAATATTTGGAGCGATTTATCTGAACCAGAGAAAGTGTCTACCAGAATGGAATCACGATAAACCATTGTTCAATTTGAACTGAACCAATAGAGGTCTTGAATATTCTTTAACTTGAAAATAATCAGAATAAATCTTTTGAGCGATTTATCTGAAGCAGAGATAGTGTCTACCTGAACGGAATCAGGATAAACCATTGATCAATTTAAAATGAACCAACAGAGGTCTTGAATATTCTTTAAATGGAAAAGAATCAGAATAAATATTTCGAGCGATTTATCTGAAGCAGAGATAGTGTATACTAGAACGGAATCAGGATAAACCATTGATCAATTTAAAATGAACCAACAGAGGTCTTGAATATTCTTTAAATGGAAAAGAATCAGAATAAATATATCGAGCGATTTATCTTAACCATAGAAAGTGTCTACAAAAACAGAATCAGGATAAACCATTGATCGCTTTAAACTGAACCAGCAGAGGTCTTGAATATTCTATAACTGGAAAAAAATCAAAATAAATCTTTGGAGTGATTTATCTAAACCAGAGAAAGTATCTACCAGAACGGAATCAGGATAAAGCATTGATCAATTTAAACTAAACCAGCAGAGGTCTTGAATATTCTTTAACTGGAAACGAATCAGAATAAATCTTCGGAGCGATTTATCTAAACCAGATAAAGTATCTACCAGAACAGAATCAAGATAAACCATTAATCGATTTAAACTGAACCAGCAGAGTTCTTGAATATTCTTTAACTGGAAAAGAATTAGAATAAATAGATGGAGCGATTTATCTGAACCAGAGAAAGTGTCTACCAAAACAAAATTAGGATAAACCATTGATCAATTTAAACTGAGCCAGCATAATTCTGGATTATTCTTTAACTAGAAAAGAATCATAATAAATCTTTGGAGCGATCTATCTGAACCAGAGAAAGTGTCTACCGGAACAGAATAAGAATAAACCATTGATCGATTTAAACTGAACCAATAGAGGTCTTCAATATTCTTTAACTGGAAAAGAATCAGAATAAATTTTTGGAGCGATTTATCTGAACAAGAGAAAGTGTCTACCGGAACAGAATCAGAATAAACCATTGATCGGTTTAAACTGAACCAGCAGAGGTCTTGAATATTCTTTAACTGGAAAATAATCAGAATAAATCTTTGGAGCGATTTATCTGAACCAGAGAAAGTGTCTACCGAAACAGAATCAGGATAAACCATTCATCAATTTAAACTGAGCCAACATAGGTCTTGAATATTCTTTAACTAGAAAATAATCAGAATAAATCTTTTGAGCGATTTATCTGAAGCAGAGAAAGTGTCTACCAGAACGGAATCAGGATAAACCATTGATCAATTTAAAATGAAGCAACAGAGGTCTTGAATATTCTTTAAATGGAAAAGAATCAGAATAAATATTTCGAGCGATTTATCTAAACCATAGAAACTGTCTACAGAAACAAAATCAGGATAAACCATTGATCGCTTTAAACTGAACCAGCAGAGGTCTTGAATATTCTTTAACTGTAAAAGAATCAGAATAAATCTTTGGAGCGATTTATCTGAACCAAAGAAAGTGTCTACCGGAACGGAATCAGGATAAACGATTGATCGATTTAAACTAAAACAATAGAGGTCTTGAATATTCTTTAACTGGAAAAGAATCAGAATAAATCTTTGGAGCGATTTATCTGAACCAGAGAAAGTGTCTACCAGAACGGAATGAGAATAAACCATTGATCGATTTAAACTGAACCATCAGAAGTCTTGAATATTCTTTAACTGGAAAAGAATTAGAATAAATCTTTGGAGCGATTTATCTGAACCAGAGAAAGTGTCTACCGGAATAGAATCAGGATAAATCATTGATCCATTTAAACTGAGCCTGCAGAGGTCTTGAATATTCTTTAACTGGCAAAGAATCAGAATAAATCTTTGGAGCGATTTATCTGAACCAGAGTAAGTGTCTACCGGAACGGAATTAGAATAATTTGTTGATTGATTTAAACTAAACTAACAGAGGCCTTGAATATTCTTTAACTGGAAAAGAATCATAATAAATCTTTGGAGCGATTTATCTGAACCAGAGAAAGTTTCTATCAAAACAGAATCAGGATAAACCATTGATCGATTTAAACTGAGCCAGCGGAGGTCTTGAATATTCTTTAACTGGAAAAGAATCAGAATAAATATTTGGAGCGATTTATCTGAACCATAGACAGTGTCTACCAGAATGGAATCAGGATAAACCATTGATCGATTTAAACTGAACCAACAGAGGTCTTGAATATTTTTTAACTGGAAAAGAATCAGAATAAATCTTTGGAGCGATTTATCTTAACCAGAGAAAGTGTCTACCAAAACGGAATCAAGATAAACCATTGATCGATTTAAACTGAACCAGCAGAGGTCTTGAATATTCTTTAACGGGAACAAAAATCAAAATAAATCTTTGGAGCGATTTATCTAAACCACAGAAAGTTTCTACCAGAACAGAATCAGGATAAACCATTGATCAATTTAAACTGAGCCAGCATAGGTCTTGAATATTCTTTAACTAGAAAAGAATCAAAATAAATCTTTGGAGCGATTTATCTAAACCAGAGAAAGTGTCTACCGGAACAGAGTCAGACTAAACCATTGATCGGTTTAAACTGAACCAGCAGAGGTCTTGAATATTCTTTAACTGGAAAAGAATCAGAATAAATCTTTGGGGAGATTTATTTGAACTAAAGAAAGTGTTTACCGGAACATAATCAGGATAAACCATTGATTAATTTAAACTAAACCAACAGAGGTCTTTAATATTCTTTAACTGGAAAAGAATCAGAATAAATCTTTGGAGCGATTTATCTAAAGCACAGAAAGTGTCTACCAGAACGGAATCAGGATAAACCATTGATAAATTTAAACTGAGCCAGTATAGGTCTTGAATATTCTTTAACTTGAAAAGAATAAAAATAAATCTTTGTAGCGATTTATCTGAACCAGAGAAAGTGTCTATCGAAACCGAATCAGAATAAACCATTGATCGATTTAAACTGAACCAGCAGAGGTCTTGAATATTCTTTAACTTGAAAATAATCAGAATAAATATTTGGAGCGATTTATCTGAACCAAAGAAAGTGTCTACCAGAACAGAATCAGAATAAACCATTGATGGATTTAAACTGAAGCAGCAGAGGTCTTGAATATTCTTTAACTGGAAAAGAATCAAAATAAATCTTTGGGGTGATTTATCTGAACAAGAGAAAGTGTCTACAGGAATAGAATCAGGATAAACCATTGATCAACTTAAACTGAGCCAGCATAGGTGTTTAATATTCTTTAACTATGAAAGAATCAGAATAAATCTTTGGAGCGATTTATCTGAACCAGAGAAAGTGTCTACCGAAACAGAATCAGGATAAATCATTAATCGATTTAAACTAAATCAATAAAGGTCTTGAATATTCTTTAACTAGAAAAGAATCAGAATAAATATTTGGAGCGATTTATCTGAACCAGAGACAGTGTCTACTAGAACGGAATCAGGATAAACAATTGATCGATTTAAACTGAACCAACAGAGGTCTTGAATATTCTTTAACTGGAAAAGAATTAGAATAAATCTTTGGAGTGATTTATCTGAACCAGAGAAAGTGTCTACCGGAACAGAATCAGGATAAACCATTGATCAATTTAAATTGATCCAACAGAGGTTTTGAATATTCTTTAACTAGAAATGATTCAGAATAAATCTTTGGAGAGATTTATCTAAACAAGAGAAAGTGTATACCGGCACGGAATCAGGATAAACCATTGATCAATTTAAAATAAACCAAAAAGGTCTTGAATATTCTTTAACTGGAAAGGACTCAGAATAATTCTTCTGAGCAATTTATCTAAACCAGAGAAAGTATCTACCAGTACAGAATCAAGATAAACCATTGATAGATTTAAACTGAACCAGCAGAGCTCTTGAATATTCTTTAACTGGAAAAGAATTAGAATAAATATATGGAGCGATTTATCTGAACCAAAGAAAATGTCTACTGGAACAGAATTAGGATAAATCATTGATCAATTTAAACTGAGACATCATAGGTCTTGATTATTCTTTAACTGGAAAAGAATCAAAATAAATCTTTGTAGCGATTTATCTGAACCATAGAAAGTGTCTACCGGAACAGAATCAGAATAAACCATTGGTCGATTTAAACTGAACCAACAGAGGTCTTAAATATTCTTTAACTACAAAAGAATCAGAATAAATCTTTGAAGCAATTTATCTGAACCAGCGAAAGTGTACCGGAACAGAATCAGAATAAACCATTGATCAATTTAATTTGAACCAGCAGAGGTCTTGAATATTCTTTAACTGGAAAATAATCAGAATAAATCTTTGGAGCGAATTATTTGAACCAGAGAAAGTGTCTACCGGAACAGAATCAGGATAAACCATTGATCAATTTAAATTGAACCAGCATAGGTCTTTAATATTCTTTAACTGTAAAAGAATCATAATAAATCTTTGGAGCGATTTATCCGAACAAGAGAAAGTGTCTACCAGAACAGAATCAGAATAAACCATTGATCGATTTAAACTGAACCAGCAGAGGTCTTGAATATTCTTTAACTTGAAAAGAATCAGAATAAATATTTGGAGTGATTTATCTGAACCAAAGTAAGTGTCTACTAGAACAGAACTAGAATAAACCATTGATCGATTTAAACTAAACCAGCAGATGTCTTGAATATTCTTTAACTGGAAAAGAATCAGAATAAATCTTTGGAGCGATTTATCTGAACCAGAGAAAGTGTCTACCGCAACGGAATAAGGATAAACCATTGATCGATTCAAACTGAACCAACAAAAGTCTTGAATATTCTTAAACTGGAAAGAATCAGGATAATTCTTTGGAGAGATTTATCTGAACTAGAGAAAGTGTCTACTGAACAGAATCAAGATAAACCATTAATCGATTTAAACTGAACTAGTAGAGGTCTTGAATATTCTCTAACTGGAAAGAAGCAGCACAAATCTTTGGAGCGATTTATCTGAACCAGAGAATGTGTCTACCAGAAAGGAATCAGGATAAACCATTGATCGATTTAAACCGAGCCATCAGAAGTTTGAAGGAAGTATTTGTCATGTAGATATTCACCCCGTCCTATTTCGGGAATTGATCTATGATCAATTTGTTCACAGATAGTTATCCCGTCTTGTCGAAAATTTGTTGATGATAATTTTCTGTTGATTGTTCTTTTCTAAAAAGGTAAAGAGTTAGTTGTATGCAATGTCATGATGTATGAAATGCATGGCGTAATGATGTTTCTAAAAATCAATGTGATTGTGATATATGCATTTGTGTTGTCGATGCTATGATATATGAATGCAATGTATGAACATATTAGTTATTCTACTGCAGTGTTGTTGGACAGGGGAAAATAAATCCCTGACTGCTGTTGGGAAATAGGAGTGTAAGTCTTCGTATTTTGTTGAAGTTGAAGTGGTTATAGATGGGTTTCCATTATTATAGAAATAAACTCTGTTGGGGAAGGGAAACGTCGTGCATTGTTTGTGGACTTTGTGAAATCCTGCTGGGCAATCCTGAGAAGCTGGGCGACTTTCACTGGGGAATCTTTGGAGCAGTAATTAGAAATTTTTCTATGTCGGGGATATGAGAATACCTGATACCATTAGGCTGCGCTCTGGAGATACGACAGTGGTCCTGTAGCAGGATGTCTCTGCCTCTGCTCCTGCTGGAGAAAGTACCTGCGGGGATTTTATGGAATGGCCTATAGATATTATCTTGTTTCTTAAAGCCATTAGTAATTTTCTTTCTGTTTTCTGTTCCTTTTTTATGCATATATTTGTAAACAGTAGTTATGTTCAAATGCATATGTTCAAAAATAATCACTTGACGTTTTTGCAAGCAAAACAAGAAAGTAAAAGAAAAGCAGGTAGTTTTGTACTTTTAAAGGAATAACTTTGTATTAAATTGAATAAGCATTTTTGTACAAAGAGACAAACATCCTAGTAATAAAATGTCTTCGTAAGAATGAAAACTAATACAAAGAAAGACAGTTATGTGAAATAATCCCATGGGGTTCCCATTCTATTATAGCCTTCATGTCTTTGAGCATCTCATCCACTTACTGCTTTGTCAGAAGCTGATTGGATTGATTAGTACCGTTTGAGTTTGACAATTGATACTGAAGGTTAGTTGTAAAGTGATCCAACGGGACATAGTCATATGCTTTAAATCCCTAACTTTTTCCTAGACCGTCCTTTCGGGTTTTCAGTCCACCGGGATACCCTTTTTTGCCCAAACCGCCTTTTCAGGTTTTTGGCTTGCCGGGTGTACAAATTTTTTTGTATATCCCTAATTTTTGCCTAGGCCAGTCAACCTAGCGGGTCTTTTTCATGCGCAATATCTTTTAACTATGTCCGCGTTTATAGGGTGCGAAAGATCGTCACCATCCATAGTGGTTAAGATCATGGCCTCACCAGAAAATATGTTTTTGATCATAAATGGTCCTTCGTATGTAGGAGTCCATTTTCCCATGGGATCACTTTGTGGCAGTATGATACGTTTAATTACCAGGTCACCAACCTGATATACCTGACGTCTGACCTTCTTGTTAAAAGCTTTAATCATACATTTTTGGTACATCTGACCATGGCAGACAGCCGTAAGCCTCTTCTCATCAATCAAGTTCAATTGGTCAAGTCAAGTTCGAATCTATTCATCTTCATTTAACCCTACATCCTTCATGATTCTCAAAGAAGGTAGTATGACAGCCTTCAGGAGATATGATCACAACACCGATTCCATTGCCGAGTGCGTTGGAAGCTCCGTCAAGAACCATGGTCCACCGAGATCCTTGTTTAGGTCCGTCATATGGTCTGAGTTCTTCACAATCATTTACCAACATGATGTCTTCATCTGGGAATTCGAAATTCATGGATTGATAGTCATCCACATCTTGATGAGCCAAATGATCAACTATTACACTTCCCTTTATTGCTTTTTGGGTAGTGTATTGAATGACATATTCGGTCAGGACTATCTGCCATCTTGCTATTCTTATGGAGAGGGCGGGCTTCTCGAATATGTATTAAATAGGATCTATCATGGATATCAATAAGGTAGTGTGAGTCAGCATGTACTGTCTTAGTCGGTGAAAAGCCCATGTCAGAGCGCAACAAGTTTTATTGAGCAGTGAATATATGGTTTCACAGTTGTTAAATGTTTTGCTCAGGTAGTATATTGCATGCTCTTTTCGGCCAGACTCGTCATGCTGCCCCACCACACACCCCATTGAATTTTCCAAAACTGTTAGGTACATGATCAGAGGTCTTCCCTCAACTGGCGGCATCAAAATGGGAGGCTCTTGAAGGTACTCCTTGATCCTGTCAAAGGAAGCCTGGCAGTCGTCATTCCATTCCACCACTTGATCTTTCTTCAGTAATTTGAAGATTGGTTCACAAGTAGCGGTTAGATGGGAAATGAATCTGGCGATGTAGTTTAGCCGTCCTAAGAATCCCCTAACTTCTTCCTCAGTGCGAGGAGCGGGAATTTCTTGTATTGCTTTTACATTTGCAGGATCTACTTCAATACCTTTGCCGCTGACAATGAAGCATAGGAGCTTACTGGATCTTACTCCAAAAGTGCATTTATTCGGGTTCAACCTTAGTTTGTATTTCTTCAGACTCTCAAATAGCTTCTGTAGGAGGTCAAGGTGATCCTCTTCAGTTTGAGATATGGCTATCATATCATCCACGTAGACCTTTATCTCGTGATGGATCATATCGTGAAACAAAGTTACCATGGCACGCTGATAGGTTTCCCCGACGTTCTTCAGCCCAAATGGCATAACTTTGTAACAGAAAGTGTCCCACTGTGTGACGAAGGTCGTTTTTTCCATGTGCTCAGGTGCCATTGTGATCTGATTGTATCCAGAGAAACTATCCATAAAGGATAATACTTTATGTTGTGCGGTGTTGTCAACCAGAATATCGATGTGGGGAAGCGGGAAGTCATCCTTAGGGCTTGCCCTATTCAGGTCTCTGTAATCCACACACATACGTACCTTACCAAATTGGCAACCCATTATGGATAAGAGGTGACAGCTAAGAATCCGATGTTGAACTGCATCATGACTTCAGTCTTTATTTTTTCTGACATTTCTGGCCGCATACGACGAACCTTCTATTTCACTGGAGGGAAATCTTCTTTTGTAGGCAGACGATGGACCACAATATCAGTGTCGAGTCCTGGCATGTCTTCGTATGACCAGGAAAATACCTCAACATAGTCATGTAGTATCTGAGTTAAACGCTTCTTGACACTATTCTCCAGATTGACACCTATCTTGACTTCTTTCTTGTCCTCTTCAGTACCTAAGTTAACTGTTTCAACCGGCTCTTCCTCAAGTTGTATTGTCCTTTATTCCTATTGTAATAATCTAGCAAGTTCCCCTGGTGCCTCACAATCTTCCTCACATTCGTCCTTGACTTGGTAGATCATATTTTCAAAGTCATAATAGGCGATAGCAGAACCGTTACCAATGGGATCCCGAGTGGATGTGGATCTGCATTTCAATATATGAGTGTGTAAGAGCCTAGCTATCTTTGATGAAATAAAAGGTAGAAAAAGAAAACAAAGAGCGTAAAATTTGCATGCAAAAACGTCCCATGATTTATTAATGACATATGAAGATGAAGTAACAACCCTCATATATGGACCATTGTGCCTCGGGTAAGACACAAGGTTTTAAAGTCTAAATTGTTTAAATATTACAAGTCCGAAAAATTTAAAAGACAATTACTCTTGAATAAAAGTAATAGGAATAAAATCTTTGGCCTCCCAATTGTTGAGTCCACCTTCGATGGTTGGAAAAATCCACTCGTCCATGTCACAATTGTTATCACTGTCTTCTAATGCATTGACTCCATGATTGCTGATGCGTATTGGTGGTCTCCCAGCATGAGAACATCGAACAACTCTTTGGGCCTCCGAAGTAAAACCCAAACCAAACTTGTTAAATTTGTAGGGAATATCCGGAAGTTGGCCCCAAATGGTACATCCACCTTCCTCAACTATTGCTCTAGCATCCTTCAGAGAAGCCATTTTCAATATAGGTTTGGTAATCTTCGGAGCCTTGGTAGTAGTTTTGGTCTCAACAACCGTCTCTGGAACCTCCTCAAAATTCTGACAGGGGGTCTCAATGAACTCGCCGTCCATTTCAACATACCTGAAAGAGTTCAGGTGGCTAACCATGTATTCCTCCTCCCCATGGACTATGATAATCTTTCCCTTGACTGGGTACTTCAACATCTGATGTAGAGTAGAAGCGACAACACCAGCCCCATGGATCCAAGGTCGACCCAATAAACAGGAATAAGATGGGCGGATATCCATCACATAGAAGGTTGAATCAAAAGTCTGAGTTCCTATTTTGATGGGGATGTCCACCTCCCCGTGCACCGTTCTTTTAAAACCATCGAATTTCCACACTACAATGTTGCTGGGCTTCAATGTGAGTCCTTCGCAATCTAACCGGTCAAGAGAATTCTTGGGTAAGAGATTCAATGATGAACCTGTATTCACCAGAACGTGGGCTAATGTAGTTCCCCTACACTCAATGGAGACATGTCGGACATCATTATGCTTCCTTCCCTTGGGAGTTAAATCAACGTCAGAAAAACCCTGTCCATTATCAGCAGCTAGACATGCCACATAATTCTCGAATTGATCAACAGAAGTCTCTTGAGGAATGTGGGCGGTCTTTAGAAATTTTACTAAAGCTTTAGCATGGGCCTCAGAGCATAAAAGTAAGGACATCATTGATATTTTTGAGGGGGTCTTGCCCAACTGCTCCATGATGTTGTAATAACTGTTGTACCCCAAAATTTACCCTCCCATATTTCTCAAAACATTTCAAGAAAGATCCTCCAGTTGCTCAAGATAGTCCAAGGGTTGGCCAGACAAGCTCTCTCCTAAGGAAGTCTACCTCAAATTAGGGTTTCATGTTGCATCAAGATACTTGAGTCCAAGGGAACCAAAATTATCAACAATGTCCTAATATGTTCTCAAGATCATCCATGTCAAGTTTCAAGCCTTGTAGAGAAAGATTGCCCAGTCAATTGCTCAAAGACCCAAAAATCGACTGTGTTAGGGAAAAAGTCAACTGTGGCCCACATACAGTCAAACTTCAAGATTTTTGGTCAACATCCTCATTTTGAAGTATATTTCATCATTTTATCAAAGATTCATCATGATTCACCAAGGATTTCTCATAATTCATCAAGACCCAAAAGTTGCTAAATTAGGGTTTTGTAGGAAAAGTCAACTCAACTTTGACCAAGCATAACTTTCTCATAATTTATGAGAAATTACCCATCCAAAGCTCATTTTGAAGAGGATGAAATTTCCTACAATCCATATTCATCTCCCAAGTTCAAAATAAGCACTCAAAAGAAGTTATGAATTTGGACATTATAGGTCATTTTGAAAAGTCAACAAAAACACCTTTTTTGTCAAAGCTTCATACATGAGCATAGAATATCAAATTTAGATGAGACAAAAAGGATTGCTTAGAGGACATCTCAAGATTTCTAAAAAGTCTAAGAACACCTCCAAAGAGTCAAAATTGAGGAAGTTATGCATTGGTGAAGTTGACCTTTTTTTGCAAAATTGCCAAAAGTTAACTATCCTTAAAACTTAAAATTTTGCCAAATGGGCCAAATATTTTTCACTTGTTTTGAGTTGGCAACATAGTCTACGAGATCTAGCCATTGCCACTTGTCCATATCTTATTTTTATTATTTATTTTGATTTTTATTTGAATTAATTCAATTTAAATCAAAACAAATCAAATAAAATCCAAAATATTGAAAGTAAGAGATTTTGTGCTTGTTTCAGGTTCCAATTACAGCTAGCAAGTCATTCAAACTCGTATCAAGGCATGTGTGCACAAAAAGATTGGATTTGGACCAATTTTGGAAAGTTTTCAAAGTGAATCAAATCACAATCCAAATCATTGAAGGAGGAAGATTGAATACATCTTATCAACCCTAATACATTGCTTGGTGAATATAGAACGAAGCCAGGCCAAAAAGAGGGGTTAGAAACAGGCGCAGCAAGCAAAGCAACATTGGAAAAAAATCAAGAAAAGTGGTAGATCGTATTTGCACTTAGAGGCATCCTCAAGGCTTTCTATACATCTTAATCCCTTCCTGAGGTTCCCAGCAAGCCAAAGCCATTGAAACCAAGCATTTTTAAGCCCCAAAAAGCTCTTTAAGTCGCTCACGATATAGCCCTGTTCTTGATTTCGAATAACATGATTTAGGCATTGTTAGATTGAATTAATCACATATTCTTGATCTATGAGACATATGCAAGCTTTTTGTATGGTTTAATTGCATTTATATGGCCTATACTGTAATTCACCATTGTTAGGGTTTATAGCTCCGAATTAGGGATTTTGTTTACAGGAAAAATCAGCCTTCGTAAGTGGTACCATCATGTTCAGAAGGATGAGACGAACTCAACCATGGCGTTAGGTTTCATTTATATGGCCCATGGAGGATTTTTGAACGAACACTGCCTATAGCGACGGACAAAATGTCTGTAGGTAAAAGTCTGAGACTTTTACCTACGGAGAGAGGAAGGAGACGATGAGTTGTCACTCCCCTATTGGCCTATTCAAACTCCGGTGCGTTTTTTTGTTACATCATCCACTAACGCTTTTTTTTATATATTATATTTGTTTCTTGTTATATGTACAACAAAAACCAACAGCCTAGCTGGTTACAAGCGTTGGAAATTGCCTTCAGGACTTGGGTTTGAATCCCAGGTCCCCCAAATTCTCCATAATATTTTTCTTTTCAGGATCTTATGCATGTACAAGCCCAGGGTTCACCATACACCCTCATAATAAATCATACCAAGTGGCTAGATGGCCAAATCTGATGGCCATCCAGGAAGGTGCATCATGAGCCAAGTCAAGCGCACAGTACAGGATCTCAAAAGTCAAACGGACCTCACCACTATTGGGCCTAGAATTCTGGCTATTTGCACCCTCCAAACAAATATTCAGGCCCATTCACTCTTTTCTTTTTTTAATTATTTCATTTAATTAATCTAATTATTTATTTTACTAACCAAAAATTATTTTCTTTTTATCAAAAAATCACCAAAATATTTTCCACCAATTAGATTTAGGTATTATTCTTTTTAATAAATTTATTAATTTAATTAGATTTAATTTTAGGTGAAACTTTAATTATTTTGTATATAATTAAAAATAATTAGAATAAATAGGTTTTATTACTAACTTAATTATTTTTTCCCCCTAAAATAACCAAAAAAACCAAAAATAGGCCATTATTTTTATTAATTAATTTAATTGACTAACTAATTTTTGTATTTAATTTAGGCAACTTAATTCTTTTCTTTAAAAAATATTTAAAAAAACATTTTTCTTTTGATTAGGAGGGTCAAAACCCTAGTTCCTCGTCGATCTAATTTTCATCGCGCGCTTTATTATTATTTTTACCCAATTATTGTATCTGCTCACAGTTTGTAATAATTTTAATTAGGACTTTTACATTTATCGCTTTAATTTCAAAGGGTTTGTTTTTGGCTATGTAAATACCGGAAGCCTTGTAATAGCGTAGTTTTAATTCTTCATTTTTAAATTCCGCAAATTATTAACTGTTAGATGTATGATAATAAGATGCATGACAAGAATGTATGATTCATTTTAAAACAGTTAGATCACCCTAAAATGTGCAAAGATAAATAAACTGAAATTGAATCAGTCGCACATGTGCACTCCTAGGGTACACTCCCACTTGGTTGCCTTCAGTAAACGGTCATTGAGTATAGGATGTTTTAGTGGTCGTCCTTTTGTCCAAAAATCAAAGTTGCCTTGGAAAGGTTGCCTCGGATATTGTTGCCTCGGATAAATGATCTAAGACCTTAGGGTTATTACTAAGACGTCCTAACAACACCCATTTTGGTGGATTTGGTTTTTCAACCTATCAACACCCAAGATCCAATGAGGTTGAGGAATTTGTTCTAAAATAACACCCAAATCAGGACCAAACAAAAATAATAAAATATTATTTAATAAAATAATATTTAAATGGTTAATAAAAGGGAAATAATTGGTAAAATACACGAAATGCATCAAAACACCAAATAAAAATCCAGAAAAAATATCAGAGGTCAAGAATGGGCCAACAAGTGTTGACAAAAAAATTCATAAATTTTTAAATTCACAAACTATTTTTTAAAATTTATAGAAATAAGCAAAATAAACCAAAAATTGTAAAAAATAGCAAAATCAGAAATAAAAATAAAATGAGGTAACCAATTTTGTCAAGAAGTCATTGGATCCTTCCATAATTTTCTCAGAATTTAAAAAGATCAGAAAGTATTTTTAAAACAATTAAAATAAGACAAACAATACAAAAGTTATAAAAAATATCAAACATAAAAAATAAAAATGAAAAAATATTTATAAAGTTAGAAATAATTCATAGTATTTTGTATATTTTTTCATAATTTTTGACTAAAAAATAAAAGAGTTATGAATTTTTAAAGATAAAAAGGGATTTAAAAATAATTTTGTAAAATAAAATAAATCAGAAAAAACCAAACGTGTTGGATCTAACTCACTTATACACGCTAGCAGATTTAATGGATCTCAAGTGAGAGAGTATCATGAATCCAAGATAATGCGCGCATATGTAACACAAAAAAGTCCAAACAATCAAAACAAAACAAATGGCTATGTATCATTGGTTGAAGAACCACACCTAGGTCGTTTTCAACCTCCAACCTCCTACAAATAGGGAAAAATGAAAATTCTTCATCTGTAAATCTACGCGTTCACAGTGGTGCCCTTAGATGCATTTATTTGAGACGATCACAACCATATGCTCGCGAAAAATTTATATAAATCACAACTTAGTCGATTAAAAAAACCCAGAGAGTTTTGAAATTTTTGAAATAAAAAACAGAAGCATCAAATGCGTTGATTCATCAAAATAGAGTTAATAGCAACATCAGTGAACATCATAGACCATTGCAGTAATTTGAGTTAGAATAATTGGTGCCTTAATCTACCTGAATGGAGTAGCTGAAAATTGCTCTGAAACTAGACTTTGCTTAAGCAGAATAAGACATAATTTGACCTGCTTTTTTCTTGAGAAGTGCCACACAAGTTCACTAGAGAAGAATAGAACAAGAGATTAAATTTAAAAGCAAGGAAAGACTAAATCCAAAAACTCAGAAAAGTGAGTTGTGGAGAGAAAGTGGCAGGATAGTTTTGGCTATCCAAGCTTGAGGAAATGAGTGCAATACGTCCGTCTATTTATAGGGAAATAAAAGGAGGATAATATGAAACCTTTCTTGGATGTTACTTCTAGGTGATGTCCCCTCAATGAGGACAACAACTTTTGGTTATGAAAACTAATGTTTAATGATGATAACTAGTCCTTGATGATAAGAAATAAAGTCAAGTATAAAGAGGTTAAAGCGATGAATGATGCTAAATAAATTATTAAGGTTTGATGGACTTAACTATCTAATAATGTAAACCAAATGGAACATGTTTCAAGCCTCATCTCTAACCTAAGAAAGGGTCTACAAAGATTAAGCATTTGACAACTCTTGAAGTATATGAAAGTAAGAAAGCCCCACCTCAATACATCTGAGGTATTTTATTGTAAAAGCATAAGGGCATTCTCGTAAAAGCTAATGGCTAAATCATACACACATAAAGTAGTTTTCAAAATTATTTTTATCAAGAAAATATTCAAAAATGACTTGAAGTTGTGTCAGATGAGTTAGGAGCTGTCAAAAAAACACTCGGGGAAACTTTGTATCTTGGTCAATCGATTGGAACCTTAACCCAATTGATTAGGCCTGTTTAAAATGTGCCCTAAGTGATTAGGACAACATCTCATTGAGGTGTAACAGTTAAATATCTTTCCTTTCCATTTTGAACCTAGTAATTGATTAATTTGAAGGCAACCAATCAATTGAAGTATGTTGCCAGTTGATTCATAAGTCATAAAAGGCCGTAAAATTCTTTCATTTTTTATGCCAATATCTAGCCTATAAATAGAGGTCATTTCCCACTCTTTTTAACATCCAAAAACGTGATTTCATTTCTCACTTTCCACATTCTCTCTAAAAAATTCTTTCGTCTACTTTCTCTAACTAAAAGTTTAGTCGTAGTGCTTTGCGAGTAAGCCATTTTACGAGTGAAGAAACGGTAACTCTGGAATGAAAATTTTATAAGTACACCAAAAAAGTTTGTTTTTAACTTGGTTGAACACTTTATCCATTTAGAGATTGTTTTTTTGGGTTTGAGCTAAACCTGTGAAAAGCTTTTGTTTAGGGATTGTGTGATCAAGCCTCAATTTAGGTTCTTGGTTAACCCGTGATAGAACCAAGTTTTGGTTCAAGTTCAACCCATGATAAAATCTTGTTTCCGTTTGAAATCAGTCTGGTGGTACAATCTCACAGGTTCTTGGTTAGTCTGGTATTAAATCATGTTTTAGTTTGTGAGCTCAGCCCGATGTTAAAATCTGTGTTACCATGTCATTCGTTTATTATAGAAAACACACAATATTATATATAAAACAATGCTCAAAATATATTTGAAACAACAAAACACATGTTGATTCAAACCGGCCAACCGGGATGCACCACGCAGTCATCTTCTCCACTCGTCTGTCGTGTTAGCCTCTGCACTTTTACCTACGGACGTTGTCCGTCACTTCAACACCTGCAACTTTCCAAACTCCACAGTATGCAATACAAATCAAACCTAAAGCCATAGATCAATTAGTCTTGATCCCCTAATCACGCTGGTACTCATCTTTGGGGCCAATTTTACATGTACCTGAAAACCCTAAAACAAAAGTCCAAACCCTAATAATTGGAAATCATCATACATTCATCAAAAATTGCAATTAATGATTCAAACATGTTCTAAATATTCATACAAACAGGAATGCATGATCAAAACACATTTATAACACATGTATGACCATAATCGTTTTTGAAAATAAAACTCAAACCGTGATTGTATTGGTCGCGAATCTGGGAGATTTGATGCTTGAAAATGATGCAGTTAGCTTCAGGGTGCCTCTAGGAATATGTTGCAACCCTCAGAACTTCTTGAATCCCTCTGCAACTCCAAATTTGATTGTCACTTTTTCTTTGAATTTTCAAACTTATGTACATGATGTTTCTTGTAGTAGTTGCGCCTATTTTAGGTCTGATTTTGTTGTGCATATATATTAGGCCATATTAGGTCAAGAAATGTGGTTCCAGTCTTGGTACATTATGATGAAAAGATATGATTTCAATCTTGCATAAAACTTTCCAATTTTGAATATTTCTTTCTCCTCTTGGCTTGCACGTTTCTTTCTTGATATGATCAGCATATTTGTCCATGATTTAATGAGAAAAAGATTTCAAATCAATCATATATTATTTCCATTATTTATTTATTTATTTTAGAATTTTAATGAATAAAATATCAAAATAAATAACATAAATAATAGAATAATACATGGATGGGATTAGAGGTCATGGACCATGTTAGAAACAAGTTTCAAACATAAAAAGATAGGCCCATTTGGAAAAATTCAAGTTTGGTCAATATTGGCTTCATGCACTTTTCCAAAAATTGGTCAACTTTAGCAATACATATCTCTCTCAATTTTAACCCTATGAGGGTATTCTTGGACTTTTTAGAGAGATTAGGACTTCCCCTAAACAATCTTTTTGGTTTCATCTCAATTGTATTTTCCATGTTCATGTAAAGAGCTTTGACCTAAAAGGTGTTTTTGTTGACTTTTTGAAAGGACCTATAATGTCTGAGCTTGTATCTTTTAACTGGGGCAGTTCTTGATCTTGAGGGATGAAGAGAAGTTGTAGGTAACTGGATTATCTTAAAAATGAGCTTTCGTGGAAAAATTTCTGATAAAGTATGAGAGAGTTATTCCTGGTCAAAGTTTGGTTGACTTTTCCTATAGAAACCCTAATTTGCAACTTTTGACTTTTGATGAGTTAGGTGCATTTCTTGAGGAATCATGGTCAACCCTTGATCAAATGATAGATATCACTTCAAAATGTTGATATTTACGAAAAATCTTGAAGTTTGATTGTATATAGGCCACAGTTAACTTTTGACCTAGTATAATTGATTTCCAAGCATTTGAGCAGTTAACTGAGCAAACTTGTTGTGCAAGGCATGAAATTTGGCATGGATAAACTTGAGGACATATTAGGACCATGTAAAACATTTGAGACCATTGGAGTTCATGCATCTTGATTAAAATTGAAACCCTAGATAAAGGTTCATTGCCTTAGGAGGAGAATTTGTCTGGTCAATTCTTGGTCATCCTTGGGCAAGTTGGGGACCTCAATGGGCATGTGTTGAATAAAAAGGGAGGGAAATTTTGGGGTAAAACAACCACGAATGATCATTTTCTCAAATCAGGACAAAATTTAGGGCTATGTTAAGCAATCATAAGTGGACTTATGTAGAAGTTGCACCTATTTTGAAGCTGATCAATAACAATATATGTACTTCATGTTTTGATAAATGATATAGAGGTCATCATCCCATAAAATATAGTACAATAAGAAAGGGGGATAAGATGAAGAGGGAAAGGATACAATGTATGAAATTAGAGTTTCAAATATCATCGACATCATTCGTCCATTTTGGTGGCTTTGGTTTATCAACCTATCAACACCCAACACCCAATGAAGTTGAAGAATTTGTCCTCAAAATAAGCCTCAAGTCGGTATCACATGCTATTTCCAGAATTAAACAAGAATCATGTTCAAAATTTTTCAATTACAAGCATTAATCAAAGGTAAAACCCTAAATGCAAACCTAAGTCAAAAAATGATCAAAAATAGGAAAATAACTTGAAAAAATATGAAATTAAAAACCCAACTTCCTAAAGGCCTGTAAAAGTCAAAAATCGTGCTTAGAGTCCTTTGATTGAAGTGAAAGTTTTTTTTAAAAATGCAAACATTGAAGCTAGCAAGTAAAAGACTTAAACTAGATTGTTTTGGGAAATAATTTGTGAAAAATATGAAATCACATTGTAAAATTCCAGAAAAATGTTTTTTATGACCTCAACTTGTTCAAACACTCTAAACAACTTCATTTCTGACTTTATAGTCATGGGAAGTTAGAAATTTAAGTCTATTAATGTGAATGATCAAACAAAACCCTAAAAGAAAGAAATTAAATCTAAAATTAAACAAATTAACCTAAATTTCAAATAAATTGGATGTAAAATAACCTAAATGTCAATAAAATTCTAAGGATCAGTAAATATATTTTTCTTGAATTGTATCTCAAAAGGAAAAGAGAAATGGAAATTATTTACTCAAACCAACAAAATTAAAACAAATAAGAGATGATATGTCCAAATGATTTTAATGTGTAATCCAAATGTTTTATAAAATTGAACAAAAAATATTTTTAAGTAGTAAACTGAGAGAGTATCCCATAAATATTTTTTATGGATTTTTGATCAAATAGAAAAATAGGATAATAAAATCTAAAACCCTAAAATGAATAAAAAACCCTAATTAAACTATTTGAATTTATCTTCACATAAAAATGTCAAAACTAAAAAATAAAAATTAGAATATGAAAATATATTGAAAATATAGTTTGAAATATTTTTGTGGTGATTTTTAGATTAATAAAAATATTAAAACAAAAATAGAGAAAACAAAAAAAATTCAAATATATGAAAGCCTATCACACATGTTATTCTCAATATGCGCTGTAAAAGAAAATAAAGCCATGTTCAATCAAAACGTGCCATGCAGTCATCCCTACCAAACAGCCATTCTATTTTAATTTTCCAATTTTGAAATACTATTTTCAGATCACAATATCTCATGCATTTTTTGATGAAATGCAAAGATGTAAACATCAACATTCAAGATCAAAATGTGCTAAACACGGTAGTACAAATTTTTTTATGAAATGATGCCTTGATGATAGAGAAAATGGCGCATGAAGATGACTGCATGAACATGTTTTTGAGTTGATCAATTCAAAAAACAATTTTCTGATTTGATTTTCTCCTTCAATTCTCCACCAAATTAAACGATCCAAGAATCAAAATTGATCACAAAAAAACCAGGAATATGAATATGCTACTGGATTTTTCAAAAAGCTCATGTATTAAAGAAAACGCAAAGCTGTAGTTAAGAGGGAGAAATTATGGAGCATCTACCTTGAAATGGATTCTTTGATACTTGAGCTCAAATAAAGAGCAAGCAATTCAAAGATCAATAGCTTGAAGGTTCAGAGGTGATAGATGAAGAGAGATGCGAAGGAATCTTGCTTGACAATAGAGGAAGTTAGCTTGAAATTCAAAGAGAGAAGATCAATTTTGAACTTGTAAGGATGAGAGCTGGCTTCGTGAGGGAGAGAGAAGAGAGCTTGTTGCGTAAGGGAGAGAGAAGAGAGAGCTTGCTTCTGATTTTCTTTTTCCAACGCTTTGATTGTTGAACTCAATTGCTTTTTATAGAGTGAGGAATGAGAGAATGATTAAAATAAGAGAGTGAGGTGTGCTACGTGTTTTGTGTTGTTTTTGGGATGCAAATCACGCGTTTTCGATAAGGGAGAAAGGCTAGGGGCGTGAGCTGGTGAGCTGGAACTTGGTTACTACAAAATTTTCATGCATTTCCATGCAAGTTTTTACCATTTCAATAGCATATCTTTACCTCCTTATATCTCTCTCCATGGTACATGAAATGTCATAGTTAGAATCAAAGATGGAGAGGAAATTACATACTCCAACTTTGATGTACAATTTTTTTCAAAATGAAGCTTGGATCAATGAGATAATTGGATAAGAATGCATGCTTACAAACTGCTTGATGAAATTCCAGGCCTGACTGGGCATTCTGCACACATGTGATTCCTTGTGTTGGGCAAGAATTTAGCTTGCATGGTGCCTTCTTCTCACAATTATATCTCAAGATGTAGGGGGAATTTTGAAAAACTTTCTGAAGCAAAGGTGTCCCTCACATTTAGGGCTTGATCTTTGATGTTGGATATTTTCCAAAATAATTAATATTTCTCATAGAAAAGTGATGATGAATGTGTTCCCACTAACGGATTGATGAAATGCCAGGCCTAGCGCGCGTGACTTGCCTTGTGCTGGGAAAAATGGCCATTTGAAGTTCCAAATCCTAAGTACCATATCTTTTTATCCACTTAACCATTTGATATGATTCTTGAATGAAAAATTAAGATAAAACTTCAATCTTAAACTTTAATGTTGCCAACTTTTTGATTTGAGTACAAATGGTCATTCAAAATTGAACATGAAGAAGTCATATTTTTGCATTTTTATCCAAAACTTCACTAAGTGTCCAAAACTTCCAAGCTCCAAAACTTTTTATCCTTTCATTTTTTGGACTTGAGGCATATCATACAAAGTTGAAGAATTTTTCATCCTATTTCTAGGCATATAAAGTTTGCATATTTTCAATAAAAATTGAGAAAGTTATGGCGAATCAAAATTTAACACTATGAACACTTAGGAAAATTCCAAAATTTCAAATAACTTCCTTGACAAGTTATCTCCAATTCACACTTCCTCTTGATATTTTTGCCACTATTGACCATGAAATGTGAGAAAATGGATATTGAATTGATAGTTGACCAAAAGTCCACTTAGTCAATAGTTGATTTTGGCTATCTTCAGACAAAATGACCATTTTACCCCCTTTCATCAATTGAACATTTTCAAGCCAAAGTTGATGATCAAACTTCCAATTATAGATGTTCATGATCATGTAGAGAAGTATGGGATCAAATATTTCCAAAAAATCCAAAGATTTCCTGATTAAAATCCAAACCCTAGTTTTGATCCTCTGTGCTAGGAGATGGTGAGATGAAGGCAATTGTGCCATTACCTACAATATGATATTCCAAGAGACAAATATACACATTTTGAGGTTAGTTAAAAGCATACATTTACAAGATACACCATTCAAGGTGCTTCATGGTGCTTGGTGATTCCCATAGGAAAACCTAAAGACATGATGAAGTAGAAGAAAAATCCCAAACCCTAGTTTGTGATCTAGTTGCATTGTGATGGTATGAGATGATAGATGAATCTTAGGGGGGAAAATTAGGGTACAACATCAGCTTGTGATAAAATCTTTGTTTGAAGCTTGAAGACTAACTGCTCCAAGTTTCATATGGAAAGGAGAATAACCGCTTCGATCCACCATTTGGAAGAAATACTTGATGCTTCTCTCCTGCGTTTAATGTTTGGCTGGAAGTTAGCCACAAACATTATTTTACTTGTATAAGGGTGTTCGAGAGTTCAACCTACTAAAATGTATTAAGTTTATTGGATACTCTCAAGTTCAAATTTTGGGAACATGACTTGGTTGTTTTTGACTGAACTTGTATAATTCTTGGCATTCTTCTATTTTCCCTTAACTCTTTATTGTCCATAGCAATTAAAGCTTTTTTTTTCAATACAATTTAGAAATCTTCCCCTCTAGCCACAACTGTTGCACCCTAAAATTTACCCTCTTGATTTAGGCTTATTTTTCATCATGAATATCATATTGCATTGCATTCATACATTGTGATGGGATCAAAATACTTTGGTTATCAAGTCTTCCTAAAGCTTTGAAGGTTGATTGCATTGACAAGTTGCTCAAGTAGAACCTTGTCATCTAAACCTCTAGATCTTTCAAGCTCAAAAGTTATTGCATATCTCAAGATATTTTATCCATCTCTTTGGATCATCATAGGATTGAAGTTTGTGTTTGATTATAAGAGGAATCACTCTTTTGATTCACCAGTAAAATTAGGGTTTTGTTTGATCAAGGCTATTGATTAATGTACAAGTCTTGATTTTGAAGCTACAACATCTCATTGGTATTTGAAAAGTCTTTGTACAAGAATTTGGTCAAGATATCCAGAGGATTTGAAATTTTGGAGATGATTCATCAGTCTCCTAAGGTGTTAACCAAAACTAGGGTTTGGGATTTCATTAAGATTTCTTGAGAATTTTGAAGTGAAACTTTGTACATGGCCTCTATATATTTGGAAGATCATATGTTTGAAGTCTTGATCATCAATTTTGAAGGGAAGTGGATCAATTGATTCAAAGGGGAAAAATGGTCATTTTTGTCAAAATCAGTCAAAGTCAAGGTTGACCAAGTGAACTTTTGGTCAACCATCAATTTAGGCATCCTATTTTCATATTCCATACCCAAATTCATCTTTGAATCATGAGAATTGGTGAATTTGAGTGTAACTTGTTCAAGAAGTAACTTAAAAATTGAAAAAATATCCTAAGTGCCAAGATGACTTCTCTTGGGCAAGTAACGCGCGTAATTTCATCAAACACTTGGCGTGCCATTTTATGGAATCAATTTCTTGTGACACAAGCCTCAATTTGAAAAATAAAAAATAACATTTTGTTTTCTTCCATAAGAGCTTGTCATTGAACTTTGAATCATCCAATTTGGTCAAAATTTGAGTGAGTTATAATGTCTCAAAGTTGGTACCTCAAGGCTGATTTCATGCACACCATGCATGCCCTTGCATGCACGCGTCCTACATGCCAAACAATTCCTTTTCCCAAACTTGGTGCTAGCACATCTTACTCATTTCATGATCCTTTTCAATAATTCAAGGCACATTTTGTTCTCTATCAAGAGGTCTTTTGAAAGGCCTCTATTTGGCCCAAAATGCACGAAGGAATTTCAAATGGCCTAAGCATAAAGTCAGCTGGCCAGAATTGTGGACAACCATGGTCATGTTGCAGAATTTTCATAATTTTGTTTTGACTCAGGTTATATTTGGAATGTGTCTAGCACGAATGATTGCATCCTTTTCTTGTCAAATGAGTCCAAGCAAAGCACGCATGAAGCATGACCATATCCTCTCAAATTTTGCCAAAAATAGCAAGATCATCTCAACTGATTTTTTGGCCCATGTGAACACTCTTGCCAAATCAGCATTTTCACATTATTCTTACTGAATTCATCTCCTTTTACAACCCACAAAACGCATTCCACAGTAGGAAAAAACTATATCAAATGCAGCTTGCCTTTGCTTTTTTTCAAAAAAATCATAAATGCCACACTTGCCCTCCAACGGTTTTCAACTGTTTTCACACTTTTTCCCTCACTCCTGAGTTGCTATATAAGTACACTCCATCACTCATTTTGCAGCACGCTTGATACACACAAAAATCAGATCTGAAAATTCTCATCACTCTCAAATTTTCCTTCTCTTCGAAGCTTCATTCTCATCCATTCCAGTCAGGATTTCTTCCTCTTTTCGTGTTCATTGAAGTTTCAGAACAAGGATTCAAGGCTTTCTTGTTGATTAGAGGCATTGAGTTGAGTTTATTTCTCACTCATAAGAGGTATTTTCAGATCTATATCCTTCAAATTATAGCTTAAATCTTTGGTTTCTAAGCTTGTAATTGTGTTTATACATGTTTATACTTCATGTTTCAGGCTTTATTTTGATTTGATTGGAGTTGTATAACATGATCTGATCTTCTGAATTTTTGTGCATTTTTTGTTTTCATGAACTTTCTGGCTTGGTTTCTCATTCTATAGTGGTTGACCCGTGAATCTATGTTTATCACGATGTAGTTTGTTACTTGACCTTGAGAATGCACTTTGAATCACAGAATTTGGTTGAGAAATGGATGTGTGATGAGATCTGGAGTTTTTGTTCATGAACTGTTTGATTATGTGATAGTTAGGGCGTCATGAGGTTAGGGGTGAAGTGAGGTGGTGGTGCATGATTGGATCATTCAATTTTAAATGCATTTTCATATTATTTGTTTTATCTATTTTCTTTGATTTTTATTTTCTGACTAAAACATTTTCAAAAATCATGAAAAAATCACCATAGACCAATAATAATTTCTAGTATTTTTCATGTTTTTTTTGGAATTTTTAAAATGTTTTGATTGGTTTAAAATTTCATAAGCTTAATTAATTGTTTGTTCAATGATTATTTTTATTTTAATAGTTCTTTTGATCTAAAAATTCCCAAAAAATGTTTTGGACTCATAAAATAATTTAGAAATTGATTCTGATTTTTGTGTAGCATTTTTTCTATTTTTGATTAGAAATTTAATTTGAGAAGTTTATTTGAAAAGTTTGCTTCATAATTTTGTTTTAATATTTCCTTTAATTCAAAAATCCTCAAAAAAATCATATAAGTTTGTTTTTAATCATAGAGTCTGAATATAATTTTATTTTGACCTTTTTATGACTTTTGGCTAAGGTTTGCATTTTCGTCATTTAATAATAGTTTAATTGTTTAATTGTTTTTTTGATTTTATTTTAATATTTCCTTTAATTCAAAAATTTCACAAAAAATCAGGGATGTGTGTTTTTAATTATAATATTTGAATATAATTTTGGTTGGATAGTTTTCTGATTTTTTATTAGAATTTTATTTTGAGATGTGATTATTTGTTTAATTGATTAATTGTTTGAATTTGATTTTATTTTTTGACTTTTCTTTAATTCAAAAAATATAGAAAAATAAATATTCTGACCTCTTGAGTTTTGTCATGTTTAATGTATATTTATTCTGATTTTTTTGAATTTTGATGTTATCTAATTAATATTTAAGATTAAAAGTCAAATAATTAGGGTTTTGTTGCTTATTGTGTAAGTTTCAATTCAAAAACCATTATGCCCTAGATTTTCAATGGAATTTAGGTCTTGATTATGGTTCATGGATGTATTGAGGATCTGAAAACCATTTTTCTTGAATTATTTGACTTGGTTTGATATTTTTCCATAAATTATTTTTAAAACTTGTCTAGTTTTGATGATTTGGCCAACTAGTTTTGAACTTTGGGCCTCATTTGATCCCCTCCTCAACTATTCATAAACTTAAGACTTGCTTTCAGACTTCTACACACTTCAAAGATACTGAGAAATTTTTTTGTATGAATTATTGATCCTTGTTTCTACTTTTGTTGTATATTTGAAGTGAAGGTACCCAATTAATGTTGCATATCTTGTTGCAATTTGCTTGATGGCCAAGGAACTTGAGTGAGGCCTATAATTGGGCACCTAATGATAATGTTGGTTCTGTTTATCCACATAAACTCAAGTCAATTCACTTAGACCCCCATGTTTGAATGATTGAACCTTTTGATGCATTGTGTGGGATTCCTCTTCTATTATGCTTGTGAGTTGTGATGAAATAATTGAGTATGATTGAATTGTGGTTGCTACTGACCTTCATGGTCTTTGATTTTATTTTTCTCAAGCACCAATGATCCTTGATTGATATTCAATTGTCAACTCAATATGGTGATAGAAAGGAGCAACATTCCTCTAACTTTTGATCAAATTGTGCATATGCCTTTTTCTTTTTGTTTATCATGTCTAATGTTTTGATATTTGCTATCATGTTTTCTCACTTCATTATGGTGTCATCATCCATCCCTCATGTGCTTCATCATTCTATTTATGGGAATACTAACTTGGTTGTTGAATGTGCGAGGTACTCTGAGAAAAGTTTTCCATTTTTGACTTGAGGCTACTGTGTTTCACTTTATTTGTGGAACACAATCTATTATATTGGTACTACTATTGTGCTTGGCATATTTGATAGTCTATGCAGGATATATGTATGTGATTATGAATGCTATACATTTCCCTTGGGATCTGTTCATATCTGAAAATCTCAATACTTACATCCTAATGGGGTAATTTCTGACTTGATTTGTCTGCTGATGCCAGCTTGCTTGAAGTTCTCTGGGTTTCTTTTTATTCTTCCTCAGTTGCTACGGATAATTATCCGTTTGGTATTGCACTATTTCCTTTCTTCTATTTTGTATAGTTCTATGTTGCATGACGGGACCTCTGTTGATGATATATGTCAGGAGGCCCTCTGTTTTGTTTGATAAATATGTTGTGTTTGTATTTGTTTCTTTAACTATTGATCGATGAGTCACTCAATTTAGAAATTGAGATCACGACTTCGCTCTCAGTGAATGTTACCTATAGGATGTTTATTGTTCTTTTTCTTTAATTGTTGATCGATGAGTCACTCAATTTAGAAATTGAGATCACGACTTCGCTCTCAGTGCATGTTCCCTATAGGATGTTTATTGTTTTTTTCTCTTTAGTTGTTGATCGATGAGTCACTCAATTTAGAAATTGATATCACGACTTCGCTCTCATTGCCTGTTCCCTATAGGATAGTTTTGTTAAACTTCCTTTGACATGTTGATTAAGGTAGGAATCCATGTATGCTAGCATAGGTTAGGAATTACCTTTATCCTTAACCTTAGGGTCAATCATTGTATGATAACACTAGGGATAGTGCTAGGCTAGTATCCCTTTAGTTGTTTTTCCTTCCTTTGCATTTTGCATCTTAAAACAAAAATTGTTTTTCTTGGAAAATCATAAAACACCTCTAATAAACTCAAACCCTTCTTCAAGGTAAAAGATACAAATTAATCTTATTTGTTTGTGCGCCTCTTGGCTTTGTTTTTAAACCTGGTTTATTGATGTTTTGCCATCCTTACAATGCCATGCAACCTTGTTATCTTATAGCCGATGTTTCGCCATCGCACATTTGTTTGAAGTCGATGTTTCGCCATCACACATGTTTGCTATCCTACTTTGATTCTCAATATCATTGTCAGGTGTGATGTTTTTTCATCCATTTTATTGATGTTTCACCATCCTTGCCATGATACCTTACTACCTTTTAGCCGATGTTTCGCCATCGCACATTTGTTTGAAGCCGATGTTTCGCCATCGCACAAGTTTGTTATCCTACTTTGATTCTCAATATCATTGTTAGGTGTGATGTTTTGCCATTTGTTTTATTGATGTTTCGCCATCTTTGCCATGATACCTTGTTATCTTTTAGCCGATGTTTCACCATCGCATACTTGTTTGAAGCCGATGTTTCGCCATCGCACATGTTGGTTATCCTACTTTGACTCTTAATGTCATTATTAGGTGTGATGTTTTATCATTTGGTGTTTCGCCATTTTTGACATGTTACTTTGTTATTATTCAGCAGATGTTTTGCCATCTCATCTGTTGTTGTTTTATTTGATGTTTTTCCATCTTGACTGTTTTTGTTGTCTTAACTAAAAAACACAAATCAACCAAAATATATGAGCCGAACTACGGATGCTCTGATTCTTTAAAAGGGATACGTAAGCATTGGGGTAGGGCCCAACCGAGCATAACTTTCATTTTCCCTACATTGTTCTTTTTCTTCTTCTTTTGCATGCATTCCCTTTTCAACTTTAAGCCATAGACATAGGTTTTGACCACACCCAATAGATTAAACAACAAGAGTGGATACCATAGAGTACTACGGGCATGTGGGGTACTAATACCTTCCCCTTGCGTAACAGACTCCCTTACCCGATCTCTCGGTCGAAAGACCGTGATTTCTCCCTTTCCAGGTTTTCTCGATGTTTACCTTTCCCTCTCAGCGGGATAAAAGACGTTCAGTGGCGACTTTATTGATGTCTCATTACGGAGATGACGGTTCCGCCAGGCGGTTTCAGCTGGCGACTTCACTGGGGAAAGATTGACCTTTTGCTGGTCCATCCCGGAGTCGATCCTAGCTCTTGTTTGTTTTCTTTTGGGTGTTTATTTTATTGCTTTGCATATTTATCTGTTTGCATTGCATCCTATGTGCGCTTTACTTTCTGCATACTGGATTTGGCTGGACTATTTGGATTCTGGATTTCTTGGTGTGTGGGTTGTTCCATGAGGTAAAAGGCCTCGTACCCAGGATATGAGTGAATTCCATAGGAACTAGGAATAGAGTGGCCGTGGCATCTATGAGGCGGATGCTTTATAGACCTGACCATGAGACCCATGACTTTAGAGGTAGTTCGGATAGGTGTTATCGTATGATGATACCGACATTCGAGCTCTTGTACTATGATTTGGCTTTTAACCTTACCTTGACCTAGACTACACCCGTGAGATGGGCGGGAAAACTTTTCTTACAGGTACAGGTACTGTTGGTGACTTTGTGTTGCGAAAGGTTCCCATGATAGTTTTGAAGCTTTGGGATTTTCTTTTGATCTTGAGTGGTGTTGTTCTGTAATGGTCCAGCCATCATCCAGTGTGAAACTTTGATCCTGTCATGTTGCATCATAGCATATTTATTTCTAAAAAAAATGATGTATAAAAAATAACTAGCATGCGCATGTCATCTTCCAGGGACATTCGAGAGTCTTCTTTCCATCAAAAATGGCTGGCCTCCCCTCAGATGAGTTTGATTCAGTTCGTGCTGAAAAGCCCACCAAGTATAGATTCGCTTATCAGATTCCTACCATTGATGTGTCCAAATTAAATAGGTTGAGTTCTTATCTGAAGGGTGATGTTCTAAATAATTTCAACAAAAATTATGGCAATTTGTTATTAATCCTTAACACTCCAGTTGACCCAATGGCTTTGATCACCCTCTTCCAGTTCTATGACAAGGAATTACGGTGTTTTACTTTTCAAGATTATCAACTGGTTCCCACACTAGAAGAGTACGCGTATCTACTTAATATCAAGTTGTCCAATGAAGTTCCTTTTGTCCAAGTGCGGGAGAAGCTGAAGTTCAAAGTTATTGTTGAAATTCTTCATTTGAGTTTGAAAGAGGTGAAAGAAAATTGGAAATCAAGTGAGGATACTACCGGGTTTTATTTGGATTTCTTAGTGAAGAAAGCTGAAGGCTGGGCAAAGAAAGGGAATTGGAATGGCTTCAGCTCTCTTTTTTCTCTCATGATATACGGGATCATCCTCTTCCCTCGCAAGAGAAATTTTGTGGATTTGACGGCTATTTGTGTTTTTAGAAATAAGAACCCGGTACCGACACTCTTGGCAGATACTCTTTACACCATTCATTTCAGGCATGGAAAAGGAGGTAATGTAAGTTTATGTCATTCGATGTTGTATTAATGGTTTAAGTTGCACTTACCGGTAAGTGGCCCTTTCGTGGATACCAGGAATTCTCTCTGATGGTCATCAAGACTTGTCAACCTTACTTCATTTGATATCCGGTGGAATTAAGACATGGGGGAAGTACGAAGTATTATCACTAGCTGCGGAGATTTCCCTAATGTTCCCCTCATAGGAACTAAGGGGTGTATCAACTATAATCATGTGCTTGCTTATCGTCAATTGGGATATACAATGAATGGACTGCCAAAGGTTGAGGAGGTGTCTGAATCAGTGTATTTTGTTAGAGGAAGTGATCATGTGATGTTGAAAAGAGTGACAAGTGCTTGGAAGGGAATTCACAAGAAGGATAGAACTACTTTGGGCAAGAATGTTCATATTACTAGAGTTCCTTACTTGGAATGGATTAGGGACAGGGTTAAGATTTTACGATTACCATTTGCAAGGTCGGCTCCTATATGTGAGCAACCTCCTACTGTTCCGAGTAACACGGTGCCTACCGAGGTGTTCACCCAGGTTCATGTTAAGAACATTCAACTTCGTGCAAAAGACCGTGAGGCAGGGATGAAACTTTATTGGGTAGATCAAGAAATGGCCGACTTAGCTCGCAAACTCAAACAAGCTCAAGGGAAAAATTCTGATACAATTAGTTTTAGGAAGAGATCTCATGCTGAAATGGAAGAAGAGTTTAGTAAGACCCAGCAAGAGTGCCAGAAGCTTCAGGCATATGAGAATAGCTACAGGAAGAAGGTTCAAAACTTGGAGAAATAGCTCAAAGACAAAGATGCTCAACTAAAGAAGGAAGTAGCCCAGAAGCATGTCGCAGAGGATCAGTTTCAACAAAGTAAAGTAGTCGCATCACAACTTTTGAAGGAGAAAGTCAGGCTTGAAGAGTATTATCAACACCTTGAAGCATGCCTTGTTCCGGAGATTTAGTTTTTTTTTACTTACCTGTGATGTATTTGGTCACCCCCAGGATTGTTGGAAGGGACCGTTGTTTGTTTTTATTATTTAGTTTTTTTTTGTTAAGTTTACTTTGAAATACGTATTTTGTTGTTTATCGCTAGACTCTTAAATCTCCGAAGTCACTTGAACATCGTTTCTTTTGTTTGTAAATAATTGAAGTATTTGTCTTATTGTCCCTTTTTTCCCCTGGATTATATGTTTGATCTTTGGTTGCACGCCGTGATTGATGAATAAAAGGACTTTTGAATACCGGGAAATGACAAACATATCATGCATATCATGCATTTCATAACATTACAGGTTATCTAAAGATGGTATTCTTATTCTTCTGCTTTTCTTATTCAGAATTTAAGACGAATACTCATCGGTATTCCACCAGAAATAATTTGCCAAGACAGATGGAACAAGTTCAAGCTGAACTCGCTGAAATAAGGGCCCAGATGGCTACTCAAATGACCCAATTCATGGAGGTCATCACCAATGTGAATCGCCGACAGGAGGAACTGGCTGCCATTGTCAACAACCAGCGCCGCCATCTAGTGGATGGTGGAAATCAAGGGCTCTATCAGGACATTTTTGTAGGATTGGGGGATGTGCAAGATCAACCTACTGGAAATTTTCACGGGATGCCCGAAAACCCTTTTGTGCGTAATGTAGGGAAGTTTCCCCTGTCTCCTGGACCTCGTCTTGTGGAGAACAAAAGAGATAATCAGGGGGGCGTAAGGGGCTATCAGGAGCAGGATTATAACTTTGACCAGGATGAAGATCAGTTTTCTGTTCGGCGTACAGAGCCAGAAGTTCAGATTGAGGATAGGAAGTATCGGTCGTTGGAAGAACGTTTGAAGGATGTGGAAGGGCAAGGGGTCCTTGGTATGGATGCTAATGATCTCGGGTTGGTGTCTGGGGTGAAAGTTCCTCCAAATTTCAAGCCTCCTGTATTCGAAAAGTACAACGGAACCTCATGTCCTGTTACTCATGCAACTGCTTATTTCCGAAAGATGTCGGTGCATACTGAGGATCAGAGACTTTTGATTCACTTTTTCCTGGATAGCCTATCTGGGGAATCCCTGGAGTGGTACATGAAGTTGGAGAAAACCCATATTCATTGCTGGAAAGATCTTGCTCGGGCTTTTTTCAAACATTATCAGTACAATATGGATATGGCGCCTAATCGCACTCAGTTACAGAATTTTTCACAAGGACCAAGACAATCTTTTAAGGAATACGCTCAAAGGTGGCGTGAGTTAGCTGCGAGGGTTCAACCTCCACTCATGGAGAGAGAACTCATCGATATGTTTATGAGTACCCTGCAAGGGCCATTCTATGAGCACATGATAGGAAGTACTTCAGCAGGATTTGCAGACTTGGTTATGGCTGGTGAAAGAATTAAGGTAGGTTTGAAATTGGGGAAAATTCAGATTGGAGGTTCTAGTGGCTCATCAGGGGGAAGTAAGAAACCATTCAACACTTACCCTAAGAAAAAGGAAGGCGACGCAAGTGTGGTTTACTCTCATAGAGGAAGAAGAGAGGATTGTCAGCACCAACAAATAAATGTTGTTTCTATTCCTATTAATGCTCCTCCGCAGCAGAGACCGAATACAGTGCCTCAACAACAAAGACCACAAGATGCTCCCCGTCAGTATAATAATCAACAGCAGAGACAGTTGAGAAAATTCGATCCCTTGTCGATATCTCTTACTGAAGCACTCCACCATTTTCTCAATTTGAAGTTGATCGGTTTGAGAAATATGCCACCACCCCCCGCAAGACTTCCTCCTAACTATGATGCTAACGTAAGATGTGAATTCCATTCAGGCGGAGTTGGTCATTCTGCTGACAATTGCTTTGTGTTAAAGTGCAAAATACAAGACTTGTTGGATGCTAAGGCAATTGAGTTTACTCTAGTGACTGGTCTGAATGTTACTCAGAACCCAATGCCTAGGCATAGAGGGGGTGTTGTTAATATGATTGATGATAATGGTGAAGTGTTGAATTTAATCATGAATGTGGAACAAGTAACTACTCCGTTGTGGTATGTTAAGAAGTATTTGCCTGACAATTCTATTTTCCTGGGTTGTACTTCAGAGTGTTGTCGTACCCCAAATTTTCCCTATCTCTTTTATTCTTGTCTGGCTTTGAACTTTGCATTCCATTTGCATCATTTTATTACTCAGTCATTTGCATATCCCACATCTCATGGGATCAGGCGCTTTGGTTTGAAGTATTAGGGTTGCGCCCTCTTTTTGTCTAATCTTGTTTTGAGGTTTTCTTATCAGGTAAAAAGGAAGCACATCTGGTTCTCGCTCAAATTTATCAGAGCCTAGATTAGGGTTTATTTCCCTATGTGTGCTGGTCAAGAGGCTAGGGTTTCGAGTTTTTGGTTTCTGTGAAGATTTTTCTATCGCATGCCTCGAGGGTGGCTCAAAGCTCAGTGTATTAGGCCTTTCTCACAAGGATTCTCAGGGTTTATGTTTGCACAAGTGCATTGGGATCTTCCAGTACCAAAATTAAAAGGAAACTGTCAAAAAGGGAGAAAACAGATAAAAATATTATTTTGACAAAAATTGGAGAAATACAAGTGCTCTTCGTTTCAACTCTTTCGATTGGCCTTTAGGCCTCTTTCGATCAGCATCCTTAGATTGACTCTTAGCCTCCTTCGATCGCTCAAAATGGATGCTAGCGTGCCTCTTTCGCATGGGCGTGTGACTTCTTATTGCAGGCTTCGTTTGTGACTTTTGCTACCTACATTGCTTGCCTTGAAAACCATGTTTGCTGGCCACAAGTGCCCCCTGCAAGGCAAAAACCCCCTTGATGATGTCCTTCGATCCAGAAGGAAAAAGCCTCTCTTTTGCCCTCTTTCGATCACACATCCTGCCCTTGCACGCCTTTTTCGTTTGGGGGAGTGACTTCTCCAACTTTGTAAGTTTCGATTGAGCCTTCCATCCCTGGCACACATCCTTCGCTTGGGGGTGTGAATCCTTGGGCACAAGTGTTTTTTCATTCTTTCGTTTGGACATATATCCCCTTTGTAGGTAAATTTGAGTGGGAAGGATTTCCTGTTAGAAATGGCTTGTTCCAAGCATACAAACTCTTCACTATGTCATTGCCTCAGGCGAAGAAAGCAACTTGGTGGCGCATTCGAAGAGTTTTGTCAGGAATGTTTGGATGTCCCCATTCGAAGGACATATATTACTGATCCATCCCAAGAGCATTAATTTGGCCCATTCGAAGGATTGTCTAGGGAAGTCATTCAAACGTCACTTCGATTGAAAAAAGGAGATGGTTACTGAAAGTCTGGTTGAAAGGTGAGTCTAGGGAGTCAAGACAAAAGGACGAGAGGCCAAAGGCATTTGTCGACCAAGTCACATGTGCTGCCAGGCTCGGGCCTGATTCACTGGCCACAACACTCCCAAAACCTGCTGTTGCTGCTCCAAAACCTGCTGTTGCTGCTCCAAAACCTGCTGTTGCTGCTCCAATGCCTGCTGTAAGATGCCAAAACAAAACATAAAAACTTGCATCATAACAGTCCAGAGATTACACAAAATTAGAATAAATACAAACTGTGTTTGATAAAGCAAAATAACAGAGTTATAGTTTTGGTTTGTTCTGATCAAAGTTTCAACTCATTTTCCCTCTCTTTTTTTCATCCTCCTCCTCTATATAACAGTGGTATCAACGAAAGGAAAGGGGGAGAAGATAGAAAAAAAACACATAAAAGAACAAAGAGGAAAACTCAGAAGAAGCACTGTAAAAAATCTCTCTGTAAAAAAATTCGCTGAACTTCCTCCAAAGCCACAAACACATCATCTCATCCTTTATATTTCAACTGTAAGAGTACCATCACCATACACAACAACACTTTTACATCTCTTTGTTTATGCAATATTCAAAACACAACAAAACTCTCAAGTTCATCAACACTTGAGAAATTTAAAAAAAAAACAGAATCCCAAACACTTATCCCCTTAGAATCTGAAACATCCCTATACCTTGTTACCCTTCGAATCCAGTAGGAAGAACCTCACACTTGTTCTTCTCTTTCGAATCCAGTATCAAAGACATAACCCCTGGTTCCTCCCTTCGAATCCAGAAGCATTCAAGGAAACCACTTAAAGGCCCAGCACACGTTCCAGCCTCAAGCAAGGTAAGTCATTCTTAACCTTGAACCCTTCATTCTAGCATAACATGTAAATAAGCTTCCTTTTCATTTCAAATATATACGTAGTGTTTGTTACCTTTTCGTTTTCACCCTTTAGTTTGTTTTTATTGCTTCTCCTTTTTGTTTGGTTCTTGGGTTGGTTACAGATGCTTTAAGAACTAACCTGGCCCTGAGGTAATGATAGCATGGCCTTAGGCCATGTTGCTATTTAATATCTCAAACGAAATAAACAGGAAACAGGAATATGAAACGAAGCCTCAAGATTCCTCACTGACTCCAGGCCCAATCAAAGGAGGTAGAAAGGCAGATTGCATCTTATACTAGTTCCAGGCCCCAGTCGAAGGATACAACTTGCTGCTGCCTTTGCCCAATCGAAGGACAGGACCTCGCCCCTACCAAAGCCCAATCGAAGGCCATGACCTCACTAGTGCGAACTCCCAGTCGAAGGATACAACTTACTGCTGCCTTTGACCAATCGAAGGACAGGACCTCGCCCCTGCCAAAGCTCAATCGAAGGCCATGACCTCACTGGTTCGAACTCCCAATCGAAGGAGGCCAACAGAATGCAAATCGAAGGCTGCTTCCCCCCAATCGAAAGATACTCATTTTTCTTACTTTTATCTTATTTTTTTCATATTTTTTATGCCTTTTGATATGGTTGTAATATCGTAGGATTTTATCTTTCTGCATTTTATTTACTTTTACAAATGCTAGTAATTAGGCGTGTATGGAAAGATAAAATCAACAACCAAATAAACCAAAAAATCCAAAAAAAATCTTTAATCATTACTTGAATTTACTTTAAAACATGCAAAAATACTCAACAAATCAAAACTCCCTCCAAGGGCATGTTATCTCTGTTCTACCGCGATACCGACCGTGCCTATTGCTAGAATGCGTGCGTTAACGTCACCCACTAAAAAAAACAAACAAACCAACCATTTTCTAAGAGAAACTACGATGTTCTGATTCTTTCATTGGATACGTGGGCAAAGGGTCACGAAACCCTCACGAACACAATAATCAAAAAACCATCCATCTCCCTTTTAGCAAGCATAGTTGTAAATAAACACACCCTTTAAGACAAACAAACAAAATGGATCCCGTTGAGTACAACGGATGTGAGGGGTTCTAATACCTTCCCCTCGCATAACTGACTCCCTTACCCTTTCTCTTGGTCGCAAGACCATCTTATCCATTCCCTTTTGGTTTTATCGATATTTCCCCTTCCTTCGGGATAAATAAAGTTCGGTGGCGGCTCTGTGTTTTCTGCCGGTGGTTTCAGCTGGCGACTCTGCTGGGGAGCTTTTAGCGAGTCTCTCCTAGTTTTGTTTACTTGTCTTTTTGTGTGTTTATTTATTTGCTTTATCTTGCTTTACTGTTTTATTTCTTTATTTATTCTTTTGTATATATTACATATTTGTTGCTACTCACATATTCTGGTTATATTGTGTTGTTGGGTTTGATGAGTCCTCTACCCGGACTTGGGTTACACATAGGATTAGGACGGGCGGTATAGTCATGTTAACTTTGAGGGAGTAATCCCGAAGAAGGAGGCATGAGAATCCCCCACTCAGTGGAGGTCCCCTTGAAGGTAATGATGTTTACCGAGTAATCGGGAAGACGTTGTTGCTTTCGACCTGGGAGCTCGAGAAGCTGAGGTCCATAGAACCATTAACCCATCTTGGCCTTTTAGGTGCAATGCAGAGACTGTAACGGAGTAATCCGGAAGTAGTTGTCACGCGATATTGCACTCAGACGAGTTTTCCCGCGAATATTATTGATTACCAAGTAATTGGGACGTCGGTAATATCCAAAGGAAGAATGTAGACTCCGAGAACTCTTTAGAACCTTGTTCGGAAGGTGATAAACCCCTAGTACATACCTCATGGGTGGTTACTTTGACTCCATTCCCGTGACATCGAACTTTTGATCCTGTTACTTTCATCCTGTGCAACGGACTACGCAATGGTTATCCAGAATATGTGGAGCTGAGACTTCATGCCATAGCATACCATAACATCACATCATCATGTATATATATCTCATATCTAGAGAAATACAAAGACAAGTCTTGTTGATATAACTTTTCAAAAGGGAAATTTTAAAAAGATAGACGAGTCTTTGGGTCTCATTAGAAATGAAGATAAAGCATTCATCCATGTTACCATGCATTCATTTTTCCACAACAAAAACTCATTGGGGTCCCCTTTCTCAGAATCCAGTAAACAGCAAAGACGACTCATCAACATCAGTACACACAGAGACAACTGTATGTCCAACGAGCACGATCTGGGTCTTTTCAGCCGAGTCATCAACCCCAGGGGCAACAGGGACGAAAGAGGAAGAAAGTTATTGAAAGGAGGGTGGATCCCATTCCCATGTCTTATGCTCAACTTCTCCCTCAGTTGTTTGCCAATCAGTTGGTTCAACTGCGTGAACTAGGTCCAACACCAAATCCTCTCCCACGCAGGTATGATGTCAGTGCTCGTTATGAATTCCATTCAGGGGCTCCAGGCCACACAATTGAGAATTGTAGGGCATTGAAAAACAACGTTCAAGACCTCCCTGATGCCAAAGTTATCACGTTCACTCCAAAGGGTCTGATAATGGATTGAATCCCCTTGCTGAGATAAGTGTCAAGACTGCAAGAGCATCTCCTCAATTGAGCCAGGGCTAAAGAAGTCTCCTGAGCATGGCAATTTCTAATTTCATTTGCATTATCATTTGTAACCTTTCTTGTTTTGTTCAGTACCCGTTGTATGCAAAATTGTTTGTCTTTTTATATTGAATCACCATGCATTGACTGTGTTTGTCTTGAACTAATCCATTCGTATTCACTCATTTACGTTTTGTTATTGTACTTGCTTTTGATGCTTAACTCTTTTTAATTTAATTTAAAGAAAAAAATAACAACTCTTGAGGGAGGATGATGAAGATCTGATACTTAGATTCTCAAACGGTATGCTTTTGAATAAAACCTTGCTGACGATGTACATGCATTGTTTCAAATCCCCAAACACCAGAGTTATAAGGAAGATAGACCCTCGTCAACCCTTTTCGAGCTTTGGAATAGGAGTTTCTTTTACACAGAAAAACCCTCATTTTTAACCCCGGGGCGGGTAGATTTCAGTTAATCCGATCGAGCATCCAGAACTCGTCAAGAGGGAGTTCCTAGCGATACAACAATGGTTATCCATCAAAGGGCTAGGAGAAGTCAACACCACAATGATAAACCGTCACCTACCAGCAACTTTCATCGAAGAGAACGATATCCTGATGGGTATCTCTTGCACAATCAGGAGGTCAGCAGATGACAATACCGCAATAGTTATTCTTCATCTATCTAGGACTCAGACAACCACAACCATTTCCAACAAATCGAAGATGACGTGAAGATCAATAACTTGTTTAAAAAGAAAGATACAAAAGCCCCGTTAAGTATTAACTTAAAAAACAAGAGACTTAGGCAAAAGTTAGGGCATCCCGCTGGACTGCAACTTCAAAATCAAGAAATTGTCCAAAAAAAAAAATAGGCAAAGTGAAATAAAAAACAATAATAATCCTTAGCAAAGAACAAGATCAAGTGATCAGACGCCAAGAAGCCAGTGATTGTTGGGTCTTAGAAACCCCTGTGGTTCCTTAATCATCACAAACTCTCTTCTCAGAAGATGAGTGCTCGTATCGAGTTAACTGAACATAGGAATAGAGAACATCATGGAGAATGGGTGGGCACCAAATAATTTTGAGCCTTAAATCTTTTTTCTAAAACCGTGAACCAGGCCACGTTACAACTCTTAAAAGTCCTAACTGAAGCATGGGTTAATTCAAAAGCAATACTATAGCGAGAGAGTACGGTAACCTGACTCCTCGGAGATGTACTAAAATTTGATTTGGTAACACGTCACCTATTCATAAAAACAAAAAAATTGATGCTTCGACATCATTTTAATAAAAGTTTTTTGGACTTCAAGACAAGCATAGAATTTGCATTAGAATCATCATTCTTAGACAAACATTAGTTGCATATAAATAAGTTTTTGAACATCAAGTAAGCTTGTGTGATGAGCATCATTTGAAAACATGGACATCTCGAAGGAAGATTGATGCAGAAACTTGTCAAAAAACAAAGATGGATCTTATTCTGGGGCATTCCCTCAAGCTGCCAATCAGAGGCTATCACGTCGATGAATCTCTTCCATATTTTTCCAGTCAATCAGAAGCAACCATGTCGATAAATATCTTTAAACTTCAAACTGGGGGAATCAGGCCGAGTAACCTATTCAAAATTTGTGCAACCTGGGGCAGTTACGTCGAGATTCGACAAATCTCTACGAGAATCCATGATCAGAGGCAGACAGGGGCATCCCTCCTCCCCTCTTATGGAGCTATTCAAGCAAATTTCAATCAAGCTAAGAGTTTCATGACGTTCACTTTGGTTCAGTTAACATTCTCGGGATCATCATCATTCCCTGCAGATGTTTAAATACGCAACTCCCCAGCAATGAAGCAAACTCGGGGCATCTGAATACACTAATGTCCATTTCCTAATCCCCAAGTGGTTCGTGAAGTAAGGAAAGTCAAACGGGCCCCTTTCTTCCCTGGCAATAGAGAAAACTTGGGGAATTTGATGAGATCCATGTCTCTATTCAGTCATTCACAAGAAGTCCAACACATGAAGGAAGTCAGATCAAGCTACTCCTCCTCAATAAGATTTAATCCCCAGTGAACTCGGAGGGGCTAACTCTTTTCTTTCAAATTTCAAGCACCAGTCCATATTGCTACCTCAAGAGGACGAGCAACGGATCCCAATGAGTTTTCGCACTTTACATACAATAATCATCACGGCATACTGCATTGCATCCTCCAACGCATAGCATATCCATGATCATCATGTCACACTTCAAATGCATATGAAGCATGAGCCAGATCAATCCCAAATCAACAAAACATCCTCACAAAGAATTTCATCCTCATAATTCCCAGTTAACATCTGTTATTACATTACCAACTAAAATAAACCATGGTGCCAGTATGTCGTACTTCTCCCTAACTCTCAATACGCACGTTATCTTTCATATGGTCGTAGGTCGCTCGTAGGTCTTACCTGCATGTTATCTTTCATAGGGTCGTAGGTCGCTCGTAGGTCTTACCCGCACGTTATCTTTCATAGGGTCGTAGGTCGCTCGTAGTTCTTACCGGCACGTTATCTTTCATAGGGTCGTAGGTCGCTCGTAGGTCTTACCTGCATGTTATCTTTCATAGGGTCGTAGGTCACTCGTAGGTCTTACCCGCACATTATCTTTCATAGGGTCGTAGGTCGCTCGTAGGTCTTACCCTCACATTATCTTTTATAGGGTCGTAGGTCGCTTTTAGGACTTACCCCCACATTATCTTTCATAGGCTCGTAGGTCTTACCCGTACGTTATCTTTCATAGGGTCATAGGTCGCTCGTAGGTCTTACCCTCACGTTATCTTGCTAGGGTCATAGGTCGCTCGTAGGTCTTACCCCCACGTTATCTTTTCATAGGGTCGTAGGTCGCTCGTAGGTCTTACCCGCATGTTATCTTTCATAGGGTTGTAGGTCGCTCGTAGGTCTTACCCCCATGTTATCTTTTCATAGGGTCGTAGGTCGCTCGTAGGTCTTACCCGCATGTTATCTTTCATAGGGTCGTAGGTCGCTCGTAGGTCTTACCCTCACGTTATCTTTCATAGGGTTGTAGGTCTGACGTAGGTCTTACCCTCACGTTATCTTTCATAGGGTCGCAGGTCGCTCGTAGGTCTTACCCTCACGTTATCTTTCATAGGGTCGTAGGTCGCTCGTAGGTCTTACCCTCACGTTATCTTTGCTAGGGTCGTAGGACGCTCGTAGGTCTTACCCTCACGTTATCTTTGCTAGGGTCATAGGTCGCTCGTAGGTCATACCCCCACGTTATCTTTTCATAGGGTCGTAGGTCGCTCGTAGGTCTTACCCGCACGTTATCTTTCATAGGGTCGTAGGTCGCTCGTAGGTCTTACCTGCACGTTATCTTTCATCGGGTCGTAGGTCGCTCGTAGGTCTTACCCGCACGTTATCTTTCATAGGGTCGTAGGTCGCTCGTAGGTCTTACCCTCACGTTATCTTTCATAAGGTCGTAGGTCACTCGTAGGTCTTACCCGCATGTTATCTTTGCTAGGGTCATAGGTTAATCGTAGGTTTTACCCGCACGTTATCTCATAGGGTCGTAGGTCACTCGTAGGTCTTACCCTCATGTTATCTTTCATAGGGTCGTAGGTCGCTCGTAGGTCTTACCCGCATGTTATCTTTGCTAGGGTCGTAGGTCACTCGTAGGTCTTACATGCATGTTATCTCATAGGGTCGTAGGTCGCTAGTAGGTCTTACCCTCATGTTATTTTGCTAGGGTCATAGGTCGCTCGTAGGTCTTACCCTCACGTTATCTTTTTTAGGGTCGTAGGTCGCCCGTAGGTCTTACCCTCACTTTACCTTTCTCTTGGGTCATAGATTATACACCGATCTTTACCCATTATCTTTACCTTTCTTTTTGGGTCGTGAAATACCGCTTGATAGATTCTCTGTCGTCATCAAGTTCTACTCATTGCATTTAAGTTATCATTTTGTCAAGTAATTCTACTTTCAGTCATCACGACATCGTCAACCATATCCTTTCAGTCGCTTTACTATTCATTCCCTCAAAAAAAAAACCTTGTATTGGCACCGTTACCCCAGTACGAGCTACCCTTTTTCAACCATGTTTTATCCATCATGACCAGTCCACCAGAAGACCAGTTTGTCTTTCCCCAAGCAGACATTCACACTAGTGAATAACACCCACACCATATCTCCAGGGCAAATTTCAGGTCCTGGAATTTAATCATCTTCCACCTTGAACTTCCGAAAGGCTGACGCCAATCTCACATTCTGGTTTAAGACGATTAAATAGGGGCAGCTGTCGTACCCCAAATTTTCCTTATCTCTTTTATTCTTGTCTGGCTTTGAACTTTGCATTCCATTTGCATCATTTTATTACTCAGTCAATTGCATATCCCACATCTCATGGGATCAGGCGCTTTGGTTTGAAGTATTAGGGTTGCGCCCTCTTTTTGTCTAATCTTGTTTTGAGGTTTTCTTATCAGGTAAAAAGGAAGAACATCTGGTTCTCGATTAGCGGATTGTGGAATGAATTTTGTCATCACGTTGTAAGGTTGGTTCTCGCTCAAATTTATCAGAGCTTGGATTAGGGTTTATTTCCCTATGTGTGCTGGTCAAGATGCTAGGGTTTCGAGTTTTTGGTTTCTGTGAAGATTTTTTTGTCGCCTGCCTCGAGGGTGGCTCAAAGCTCAGTGTATTAGGCCTTTCTCACAAGGATTCTCAGGGTTTAAGTTTGCACAAGTGCATTGGGATCTTCCAGTACCAAAATTAAAAGGAAACTGTCAAAAAGGGAGAAAACAGATAAAAATATTATTTTGACAAAAATTGGAGAAATACAAGTGCTCTTCATTTCAGCTCTTTCGATTGGCCTTTAGGCCTCTTTCAATCAGCATCCTTCGATTGACTATTGGCCTCCTTCGATCGCTCAAAATGGATGCTAGCGTGCCTCTTTCGCATGGGCGTGTGACTTCTTGTTGCAGGCTTCGTTTGTGACTTTTGGTGCCTATATTGCTTGCCTAGAAAACCATGTTTGCTGGCCACAAGTGCCCCCTGCAAGGCAAAAACCCCCTTGATGATGTTCTTCGATCCATAAGGAAAAAGCCTCTCTTTTTCCCTCTTTCGATCACACATCCTGCCCTTGCACGCCTTTTTCGTTTGGGGGAGTGACTTCTCCAACTTTGCAAGTTTTGATTGAGCCTTCCATCCCTGGCACACATCCTTCGCTTGGGGGTGTGAATCCTTGGGCACAAGTGTTTTGTCATTCTTTCGTTTGGACATATATCCCCTTTGTAGGTAAATTTGAGTGGGAAGGATTTCCTGTTAGAAATGGCTTGTTCCAAGCATACAAACTCTTCACTATGTCATTGCCTCAGGCGAAGAAAGCATCTTGGTGGCGCATTCGAAGAGTTTTGTCAGGAATGTTTGGATGTCCCCATTCGAAGGACATATATTACTGATCCATCCCAAGAGCATTAATTTGGCCCATTCGAAGGATTGTCTAGGGAAGTCATTCGAACGTCACTTCGATTGAAAAAAGGAGATGGTTACTGAAAGTATGGTCGAAAGGTGAGTCTAGGGAGTCAAGACAAAAGGACGAGAGGCCAAAGGCATTTGTCGACCAAGTCATATGCGCTGCCAGGCTCGGGCCTGATTCACTGGCCACAACACTCCCAAAACCTGTTGTTTCTACTCCAAAACCTGTTGTTGCTGCTCCAAAACCTGTTGTTGTTGCTCCAATGCCTGTTGTAAGATGCCAAAACAAAACAGAAAAACCTGCATCATAACAGTCCAGAGATTACACAAAATTAGAATAAATACACACTGTGTTTGATAAAGCAAAATAACAGAGTTATAGTTTTGGTTTGTTATGATCCAAGTTTCAACTCATTTTCCCTCTATTTTTTTCATCCTCCTCCTCTATATAGCAGTGGTATCAACGAAAGGAAAGGGGGAGAAGATAGCAGAAAAAACACATAAAAGAACAAAGAGGAAAACTCAAAAGAAGCACTGTAAAAAATCTCTCTGTAAAAAAATTCGCTGAACTTCCTCCAAAGCCACAAACATATCATCTCATCCTTTATATTTCAACTGTAAGAGTACCATCACCATACACAACAACACTTTTACATCTCTCTGTTTAAGCAATATTCAAAACACAAAAAAACTCTCAAGTTCATCAACACTTGAGAAATTAAAAAAAAAACAGAATCCCAAACACTTATCCCCTTAGAATCTGAAACATCCCTATACCTTGTTACCCTTCGAATCCAGTAGGAAGAACCTCACACTTGTTCTTCTCTTTCGAATATAGTATCAAAGACATAACCCCTGGTTCCTCCCTTCGAATCCAGAAGCATTCAAGGAAACCACTTAAAGGCCCAACACACGTTCCAGCCTCAAGCAAGGTAAGTCATTCTTAACCTTGAACCCTTCATTTCTAGCATAACATGTAAATAAGCTTCCTTTTCATTTCAAATATATACGTAGTGTTTGTTACCTTTTCGTTTTCACCCTTTAGTTTGTTTTTATTGCTTCTCCTTTTGGTTTGGTTCTTGGGTTGGTTACAGATGCTTTAAGAACTAACTTGGCCCTGAGGTAATGATAGCATGGCCTTAGGCCATGTTGCTATTTAATATCTCAAACGAAATAAACAGGAAACAGGAATATGAAACGAAGCCTCAGGCATCCTCACTGACTCCAGGTCCAATCGAAGGAGGCAGAAAGGCAGATTGCATCTTATACTGGTTCCAGGCCCCAGTCGAAGGATACAACTTGCTGCTGCCTTTGCCCAATCGAAGGACAGGACCTCGCCCCTACCAAAGCCCAATCGAAGGCCATGACCTCACTGGTGCGAACTCCCAGTCAAAGGATACAACTTGCTGTTGCCTTTGCCCAATCGAAGGACAAGACCTCGCCCCTGCCAAAGCCCAATCGAAGGCCATGATCTCACTGGTTCGAACTCCCAATCGAAGGAGGCCAACAGAATGCAAATCGAAGGCTGCTTCCCCCCAATCGAAAGATACTCATTTTTCTTACTTTTATCTTATTTTTTTCATATTTTTTATGCCTTTTGATATGGTTGTAATAACGTAGGATTTTATCTTTCTGCATTTTATTTACTTTGTACAAATGCTAGTAATTAGGCGTGTATGGCAAGATAAAATCAACAACCAAATAAACCAAAAAATCCAAAAACACTCTTTAATCATTACTTGAATTTACTTTAAAACATGCAAAAACACTCAACAAATCAAAACTCCCTCCAAGGGCATGTTATCTCAGTTCTACCGCGATACCGACCGTGCCTATTGCTAGAATGCGTGTGTTAACGTCGCCCACTAAAAAAACAAAAACAAACCAACGATTTTCTAAGAGGAACTACGATGTTCTGATTCCTTCATTGGATACGTAGGCAAAGGGTCGCGAAACCCTCACGAACGCAATAATCAAAAAATCATCCATCTCCCTTTTAGCAAGCATAGTTGTAAATAAACACACCCTTTAAGACAAACAAACAAAATGGATCCCGTTGAGTACAACGGATGTGAGGGGTTCTAATACCTTCCCCTCGCATAACTGACTCCCTTACCCTTTCTCTTGGTCACAAGACCATCTTATCCATTCCCTTGTGGTTTTATCGATATTTCCCCTTCCTTCAGGATAAATAAAGTTCGGTGGCGGCTCTGTGTTTTCTGCCGGTGGTTTCAAGTGTGCCAAGTGTTGAGAGCAACCGAAGGGCTGTGATGATTTAAAAGCAGGTATCCAGTTGATGATAAAGGAGGGTTCCCTGCAGTTCGATAGAAAACTGAACTACCGTAAGGTTACCGAAGAAGATGTTGTTGTGGTATCTATTCCTTACACCCATGTGCGTATTCCTACCCCATCTAGGGCACCTCCTTTGATGATTACGGTACCTGGTCCCATGCCGTATACCAGTGAGAAGGACATCCCATGGCATTACGGTGCTGATGTTTATTACCATGGGGTGAAGCAGGAAGTAAGTACCCATTCGTCTGAGGAAGAACGTGCTGAAGATAATGATAGGGAAGTTCATAATTTTTCTGGTGTGGGTCGAATGACTACAAGCGGGAGAGTATTTGGTCCTTCCAATGTGGAAGATGCGGCAGATGCTTCTGCAAGAGAAAAAGGAAAACAACAGGCGATGATTGGTAATCCAAGGGTTACGCCAGCCAACGTGACTCAACCAATTCCCATACCAGAAGCTCCTTCAGTTCTCGATGAGGTTGAAGAGTTAATGTGAATTATCAGAAAGAGTGATTATAGAAAAATTGATCATCTGAGCCATACTCCTTCTAAGATGTCTATCTTGTCTCTGTTGATTTATTCAAAACCTCACAGAAATGCTTTGATGAAATTGTTAAAGAATATGTTCGTGCCACATGAGATAACAGTCAATCAGTTTTAGAATGTTTGTGCTAACATATCTGTTGGGAATGGTCTGGGCTTCACAGATTTTGATCTTCCTCCAGAGGGGCGAGACCATAACAAAGCGTTGCATATTTCAATGAAGTGCAGCGGCACTACTTTATCCCGGGTTTTGGTGGATACATGATCGTCTTTGAATGTATTGCCTAAGTTAGCATTGATGAATATTGATTATTCTGGACTGGAGCTGCGCTCTAGTGATTTAATGGTGAAGGCGTTTGATGGGTCTCGAAGGTCAGTGTTTTGGGAGGTAGAGTTACCAATCAAGGTGGGTCCTCGCACCTTCACGGCTACATTTTTTGTGATGGATATATAGCCAGCATATTGTTGTTTGCTTGGGCGGCCGTGGATTCATAAAGAAGGGGCAGTCACTTCTACTCTTCATCAGAAACTCAAGTATCCTGCAGAGGGAAAGGTGATAACTGTGTGCGGTAAGGAAGAGTACATCGTGAGTCATTTGACATCATTCCGCTATGTTAAAGTTGAAGGCCAGATACATGAGACTCCGTTTCAGGCGTTTGAGACCGTTCATGCTGTCAATTTTCCTCCTCCAGAGCAGAAAAGGAAGCCTGAAACTGTTATCTTATCTCTCAAGGATGCGAGAGCTGTGGTGGAAAATGGTAACCCTGAAGGTTGGGGTCAGGTGCTGGACGTTACCCCAAAATTTAATAAATTTGGTCTTGGATTTAGCCCATGTCATAAGAGTACAACTCCCAGAGCATCTAGTTTATCTACTCCTGTGAAGTTTTCCCGTCCTTGTGCTACTCAAAAAGGACACGTCAATGCAGTTGGCGACGAGAGGGTTGATGGCTACAATATCGAAGATTGGATTCGTCCGAGTATTCCAGGCCATATACTCAACAATTGGACTTTTGTGGATGTTATCCAAGTTTCAAGCACTGAGGAGTAATTTTCTTGTTTTCTTTTGTTATCATATCATAATTCCTACGCTTTTCCCAAGGCGTGGTGGATCATTTGTGTAGGGCCACCATGTTTATTTTCAAAAGTTTATCATGAAATAAAGGACATTTTTGAATTCAAAATTTTTCTCCATTTCTTTCTCTTTTTTTATTTTTTTTGAATGGCAATGTTTCTCTTTTCACACACTGTCACTAAAAAATGCCAAAATGTCATTCATGCAGATGCACTTCCACCACCGAATATATTGATAACGACTCTACTATGACTCATTATGACTTTGATACTCCTATTTATCAAGCTGAAGAAGAAGCATATGAGGATTGTGATCTTCCTGAGGAATTAGCAAGATTGTTAAAACAAGAGGAGAAGGTTATCCAGCCGAATCAGGATTCGATTGAGGTGGTGAATATTGGCACAGAAGAGGTAAGAAGAGAAGTCAAGATAGGGGCAAATCTCGAAGAGAGTATAAAGATAAGATTGATTGAGCTACTCCGTGAGTATTCTGATATCTTCTCTTGGTCTTATGAGGATATGCATGGATTGGATACAGACATAGTGGTGCATCGACTACCTCTCAAAGAAGGTTGTTCCCCTGTCAAGCAAAAGCTTCGAAGAACTCATCATGAGATGTCCAAGAAGATCAAGGAGGAGGTCCAGAAGCAGTTGGAAGCGAATTTCTTAAAGGTCATCAATTATCTGCCATGGATTGCAAATATTGTGCCTGTGCCCAAGAAGGATGGTAAGGTCATAATGTGCGTGGATTATAGGGATTTGAACAGGGCCAACCCTAAAGATGACTTCCCTCTTCCGCATATTGATGTGTTGGTCGATAATACCGCTCATTCCAAAGTGTTTTCGTTCATAGATGGTTTTTCGGGTTACAATCAAATTAAGATGGCTCCGGAGGATATGGAGAAGACAACATTTATCACGCCTTGGGGAACTTTCTATTATAAAGTGATGCTGTTTGGTTTGAAAAATGTCGGGGAAACATATCAGCACGCCATGGTCACTCTCTTTCATGATTTGATTCACAAAGAGATTGAGATTTATGTGGATGATATGATTGCTAAGTCTGACACGGAAGAGGAACATCTTGTTCATCTGAAAAAATTGTTCGAAAGACAGAGGCAATTCTTGCTGAGGTTGAATCCGAATAAGTGCACCTTCAGGGTGAGATCCGGCAAGCTGTTGGGTTTTATTGTAAGTGAAAAAGGTATCGAGGTGGACCCAGCCAAGGTAAAAGCGATACATGAGATGCCTGAACCAAGGACAGAGAAGGAAGTATGTGGTTTCTTGGGAAGGTTAAACTACATTTCTAGATTTATTTCTTATCTCACAGCCACCTGTGAACCTTTGTTCAAGTTGTTGAAGAAAAGTCAGACAGTGTAATGGAATGAGGATTGTCAGAAGGCCTTTGACAAAATAAAGGAGTATTTGCAGGAACCTCCAATACTCATGCCTCCAGTGGAAGGAAGGCCACTAATCATGTATCTAACTGTGTTGGAGAGCTCAATGGGTTGTGTCCTCGGTCAGCACGACGAGCCAGGGAAGAAAGAGCAGGCTATTTACTACTTGAGTAAGAAGTTTACGGAATGTGAGTCGAGGTACTCATTGCTGGAAAAGACTTGTTGTGCGCTTTCCTAGGCCGCCAAACGTTTGAGGTAATACATGTTAACTCACACCACCTACTTGATATCCAAAATGGATCCAATCAAGTACATTTTCGAGAAGCCAGCTCTTACAGGAAGGGTAGCCCGTTGGCAGATGATACTCACTGAATATGATATCCAATACACTACTCAAAAAACAATTAAGGGTAGTGTACTGGCCGACCATCTTGCTCATCAGCCCGTGAACGATTATGAATCGATGAAGTTTGATTTTCCAGATGAGGAAATTGTGTATATTCGGGATTGTAATATGCCAGAGCCAGACGAAGGAACTGAGCTGGGATCACGTTGGACGTTTGTTTTTTATGGTTCCTTCAATGCCATGGGCAACGGCGTCGGAGCTATTATCACTTCTCCTGAGGGATACCACATTCCTTTCACGGCTCGTATTTGTTTCGATTGCACTAACAACATGGCCGAATATGAGGCTTGCATTTATGGCATTGAAGCGGCGATCGACCTGCGCATCAAATTTTTGAAAGTTTACGGGGATTCCAATCATGTTATCAGCCAGATTAATGGAGATTGGGAGACTCTCCATCAGAACCTAATTCCGTATCGTGAGCATGTTATGAAGCTGATCCCGTACTTCGAAGAGATCATGTTTTAACACATTCCCAGAGAAGAAAACAATCTAGCTGATGCACTGGCGACTTTGTCCTCCATGTACAAGGTTAAGTGGGCTAATGAGGCACCTTCCATTACCATCAGAAGTTTGAGTGAGCCAGCTTTCTGTTTTGAGGCTAGTTTGGAATCAGATGGTAATCCTTGGTTTTATGATGTTAAACGATATCTTGAAACATAAGAGTACCCTGAAGAGGCATCTGTCACAGATAAGAAGTTCTTGAGAAGATTTTCAGCAAAGTTCTTTCTCAGTGGTGGTGTGTTGTATAGAAGGCATCACGGCGGTTTACTGCTCATATGTGTTGACAAGAAAGAAGAAGCTAGAATCATTAAAGAGATACATGAGGGTGACTTCGAGACTCACTCTATTGGGCATACCATGGCCAAAAATATTTTGCGATCTGGTTATTATTGGTCCACCATGGAGACTGACTGTTACAATCATGCACAGGTTTGCCACAAATGTCAAGTCTATGCTGATAAGGTGCATGTGCCGCCAGTACCCTTGAATTTCTTGACTTCCCCTTGGCCGTTTGTGATGTGGGGAATTGATATGATCGACAAGATTGAACCGACTGCATCCAACGAGCACTGTTTGATTCTAGTTTCAATCTATTATTTTACAAAATGGGTCAAAGTTGTGTCTTATGCCAATGTCGCCATGCAGGTGGTAACTCGGTTCATTAAGCACAATATTATCTGTCCCTACGGAGTGCCTGAAAAGATCATTACTAATAATGGGTCTAATTTGAACAACAAAATGATGAAGGAGCTTTGTGAGTCCTTCAAAATCAAGCATCATAACTATTCCCCACACTGACCAAAGATGAACGGTGTTGTCAAAGCGGCCAATAAGAATATCAAAAAGATCATACAGAAGATGGTGGTAACCTATAAAGATTGGAATGAGATGTTGCCTTTCGCTTTGCATGGTTATCGCACCACTGTGCGTACTTCGACTGGGGCAACCCCATTTTCATTGGTTTACAGCATGGAAGCGGTATTGCCAGTAGAAGTTGAGATTCCTTATCTTAGGATCATGAGGGATGTTGAGCTAGATGAAAGTGAATGGGTACATAATCGGCTGGATCAGTTGGAACTTATTGACGAGAAGAGATTGACGGTTGTATGTCATGGTCAAGTATATCAACAAGGGATGAGGAAAGCTTTTGATAAGAGGGTACGGCCTCAGTGTTACAAGCCAGGTGACCTTGTGCTAAAAAGGATAATTCTCCCCCAGGGAGATCTCAGGGGCAAGTGGGTTCCGACTTATGAAGGTCCTTTCTTGGTCAGAAAAATTTTCTCTGGAGGAGCGATGATGCTCACGACTATGGATGGAGAGTACTTCTCTCTCCCTGTGAATGCTGACGTAGTTAAAAAATACTTTGCATAAAAAAAATATATATATAAAAAAAAACCGCTAAACTGAAAACCTGAAAGGGAGGTTTAGGCAAAAAGGGGTGTCCTGGTGAATCAAAAACCCGAAAGGGCGATTCAGGAAAAAGTTAGGGACTTAAAGAAAATGACTACGCTCGACATGAGATCCTTTGTTTCTTTCCTTCGTTCCGTCACCTGGCATAAGCTCGAAGCTAATCCAAGAATGATCTGTCCGAAAGCAGGAAGATGAAGGTGTAAGATTCATAAGAGTCATAGCAGAGTCGGGACTTGATGGATATTCACATTCACATTACCATTTGTAAACACTTTTTTGCTTTGATTTTGTAATTACTTACTTCCAAATGTAAATGCCTTTTTCACAGGCTGATTTCTCAAAATCAATAGAATATCTTCTTTCAAGTATATGTATACGTTTCTTTTCTCCCTTTTTACTATTTTGTTTGCAAAAAGTCCAATATTTTGATAAGCATGTGCATATAAACTTCGTAGGCCTTACACGGAAATGGTAATCTAAGTCATGGTTAATTGATCGCTTGAAATACGGATAATAAACATAACTACTACTGTGAGAGGGGCATGTTTAGTTCTATGATTGATAAGATTCTCATTCACTTTACTAGCGGATGCCTTGCCAATTTGTTTCACAGGTCCGTGCTGTTGGTGAAGGTCATGGGTCAGGGTAATTTCAAGATTATGGCAGGTCGGCGAGATCGGCGAACCTAGTTGGAGACTTTTCTTCCCCATAATGACTTTTATTACGTTTCTTTGCCGCACTTTCATGTGTTGTCTTGATTGATTGTTTTAACATTGTCTGCATATAGGATTTTATTTATAACTGAATGTCAGTCTTGATGCGTTGAATATTTTTTCCTTGAAAAAAAATTGTTTCATTTTATTTAATCCATCCAGTATCACTCTTTAATCGTTTTTTCGGGCATTCTGATACCAACTGTGCCAATTCTTTTGCTTAGCCAAGAGTTTTGAGGAAGGGTTTTAGCTAAAAATGATGACTGTAGTGGTATGCTTTTGAGTAGAACCCCGTTGACGATGTACAGGCATTGTTTCAATCCCTAAACACCAGAGATATAAGGGAGTTAGACCCTCGTTAACCCCTATGAGCCTTCGAAGTAGGAGTTTCTTTTGCGTTCAAAAGAAAACCTTTTTTTTAAACCCGGGGCAGGGTAGATGTTCAGTTAATTTGACCAAGCATTCAAATTTCAGAAGGAATGTCCCATCTGAGGATCATCACATTTTATCTTTCGCATCATGAAAATGTCTAAGCCACGACGTTCATTTCCTCACAAAGTCCTGAGGTCAAGATCGGATTAATATAATAATGGTTATCCCTCGCCGACCAAGGAATGAGGCATTTGTTTTCTTCAAAAAAAAAAGTAAAAAAAGTTCAAAGGCCTAAAGTCACATTGACTTGTTAAAAGTGGAAAGTATGAATAAGAAAGAAACAAAAAGCCCCGCTAAGTCGAAACTTGAAAACGAGTCGCTTAGGAAAAAGTTAGGGCGTCCCGTTGGACTCCCAAAATTGAAATTCAAAAGATTTTGTCCAGGCAAAATTTAGGGAAAAGAAGAGCCGAAAAAGATTATCCAATAAAATTTTCGTCGAAAGAAGAGGAACCATAATATCAAAAACAAAAGCAGCAAAAGTTAAGTGACAATCATGTTGGAGAATTTGTCGTGATCACTCAACCATTATAAATTCTCTTGAAATATGAATGCTTGTGATAAGTCAACTGGACTTAGGACAGGAGAATATCACGAAGGGGGTGGGCACCAAATAACTTGAGCCTTGAAAAACTTTTTTCTAAAAAACCTCGAACCAGGCCATGTTACAACCTCTAAAAGTCCTAACTGAAACAAGGGTTTAACTCGAAAGCATACTACAACAGGATAATGTTTCTTAAACTCCCAAATATGTGTTGCATATTCATGTTGGTATCTTATCACCCGCATCTTGACTCGTTTTTTCAAAGAGGGGAAGAAAAGTTTTGAAATTTTTGCATTCTAGCCGGTGATTCATTCACAACAGAGATGCGATGCTTTGCTAAAGTTTTTCAACTTCAAGGCTTAAATAATCGTCGCATCAGATCTGTCATTCCCAAAATAAACATCTTTCTGCATGAAAAACATTTGTTTGACATAAAAAAAAGAGTTTACACATTGAACACCTGTAAAGAGCTTAATGATTGTCAGGAAGGGAATATTTGGTTTTCTTCTGCTAGACAGAACCCATGTATGAATAGGACTTTACCTATCCCCAGTGAAGTTTCACTTCCGCAGCGAAGTTTTGTTGCCCCAGGAATCTTCTTTTAAAGGCTTCATTCTGAGACTCCAGATTTGAGGATGTCGCATATCCCTAACAGAGTTGCCAACAGAGATCCCTCGCCATGACCTCTCATTTCCCAGCCAATCTGTTGACTGGGGCATCCTTATGTTAAGATCTTTTATTATCCCTAGTAAGGTCGATAGTGTATGACTATCTGCATGATTCGTCCAATGGTTGCATTCCAAAATAAATATCTCTCCAACAAAAAGCTTCAACAGAGTTCTGTCTCCCCAGTGAAGTCCCATTTCCTCAGCAGAGTTTTGTTCCCTCAGCAAAGGTTTTCACCCCTCACGTCGGTTTTGTTGTCTTGGCGTCATCCTCAACACAACTTCCCGCTGTCTTTTCTAGAGATTGCAATCTTTCCCTGATCTTCTCCCTCAATGTCTAATCTTCAGATGGTGTCCCTTTCCAGAAGCTAAAGTGTCGATCTGATCTTCCCTAAGAGTTTGCAATTTATTTTTGCAGCTCCTCTCAATGTTTGTGGCCCGTTTCTACTAGTTGCTCGGTTGTTATTCCCCGTGAAGCTTCGAGGTTCCCTCTCTAGCGGTTCCCCATATTTTCTCCTCTCCTTTGGATTTTGCAATTTATTTTTGCAAGTGGTGTCAGATTCTGACTTCTTGGTTATTGGCTTCCCAATTGGCCATTCCCCGGTGAAACTTTTAAACATGCATCATTACATTGCATCTACCAAAATGCGTAGCATTTCCATTATATGGAGCATTGCGCTATTTAGAAAGAATTCAAACATGCATCGGAATATAAGACATTATTGTTTCTGTTGTCCCAAGTGAATTTGCTAATACTTCGGATTAAATCCCCAACTAGGTCTTCGTCTTCATTATCTTAGTTTCCTCCCTATACCAATATCCTTTTGACGTCAATCATTTTTTTGTTTGAGTGTCTACTCTTGACTGTAGTTCAGTTTCGCCCTGGCGTGGTCTTCTCGGGTTTAGTCTTCACTACCCTCTCCAGTTCATTCCAATGTCTATTGATGCACCTTTCGAATACTAGTTTTGTCCTGATATTTGCTTTCAGCAGGTTTTTAGGTGTACGCCCTAATCTCCTTGCTTTGGGTTGAGCTCAGAGTTTCGTCTCCTCACCTTGCGCGTGAAATCCAGTTTCTTCCCGGTGCTCATCTAGTTTAGTTTTTCCTAACTAGTTATTGAGTCGAGTTTCGTCTCGTTTTTGCTTTCACACCATGGACCCTTTGATGGTGTTCGTTTATCGAGTGAAGTGTTCGTACTGCGTCCCTGGTTTGAAATCAGTCTCTTTTGTTCCTTGGATTCTTCTATCAGTTTTCGTCACTGTTTATCCATTAATCTGAGACCAGCAAGTGCTCTAAGAAACATGCACTCTCATCACTTTGCTTTGGGTCGAGTTTCGCCTTGTTACCCGTGCGTGAAATCCAGTTTCGTCCTGGTACTCATCTAGTTTAGTTTCGTCTAACTAGTTTTTTTGAGTCGAGTTTCGTCTCGCTTTTGTTCCTCTTTTCTGGGATTCTTTCAGTTCTTTCATACTGTCTATCTTAGTTTGAGATTATCAAGTGCTCCTAGAATCATATACTCTAGCCACTTGGCCTTGGGTCGAGCTCAGAGTTTCGTCTCCTCACCCGTGTACGTTTTCTTTTCCAGAGCTTAGTTTCGCCTATACTCTGTGGTTTGAGTTTTATCTCACCTTTTTTGAAGCCCAGTTTTGCCCTGGCACCTTTGTCTGGAAGTTTAGTTGCGTCTACTCTTCTTTGTTTTTTTTTTGTTTCAACCTGCGTTACAGCTTCATTCTGACGCATGTCTTGGGGGTTTTTTTCTTCTTTTTCTTTCTTCTTCAAGAGTGTAAATTTTCGGGTTCTTTTGTATTCAATCATCTTCAACTCTAAACGCTCGAAAGTTGTCACTTTTCTCCCTTATCGTGTTGAAGATATTTGAATAGGGGCAGCTGTTGCACCCTAAAATTTACCCTCTTGATTTAGGCTTATTTTTCATCATGAATATCATATTGCATTCATACATTGTGATGGGATCAAAATAATTTGGTTATCAAGTCTTCCTCAAGCTTTGAAGGTTGATTGCATTGACAAGTTGCTGAAGTAGAACCTTGTCATCTAAACCTCTAGATCTTTCAAGCTCAAAAGTTATTTCATATCTCAAGATATTTTATCCATCTCTTTGGATCATCAGAGGATTGAAGTTTGTGTTTGATTATAAGAGGAATCACTCTTTTGATTCACCAGTCAAATTAGGGTTTTGTTTGATCAAGGCTATTGATTAATGTACAAGTCTTGATTTGGAAGCTACAACATCTCATTGGTATTTGAAAAGTCTTTGTACAAGAATTTGGTCAAGATATCTAGAGGATTTAAAATTTTGGGGATGATTCATCAGTCTCCTAAGGTGTTAACCAAAACTAGGGTTTGGGATTTCATCAAGATTTCTTGAGAATTTTGAAGTGAAACTTTGTACATGGCCTCTATATATTTGGAAGATCATATGTTTGAATTCTTTATCATCAATTTTGAAGGGAAGTGGATCAATTGATTCAAAGGGGCAAAATGGTCATTTTGGTCAAAATCAGTCAAAGTCAAGGTTGACCAAGTGAACTTTTGGTCAACCATCAATTTAAGCATCCTCTTTTCATATTCCATACCCAAATTCATCTTTGAATCATGAGAATTGGTGAATTTGAGTGTAACTTGTTCAAGAAGTAACTTAAAAATTGAAAAAATATTCTAAGTGCCAAGATGACTTCTCTTGGGCAAGTAACGCGCGTAATTTCATCAAACACTTGGCGTGCCATTTTATGGAATCAATTTCTTGTGACACAAGCCTCAATTTGAAAAATAAAAAAGAACATTTTGTTTTCTTCCATAAGAGCTTGTCATTGAAATTTGAATCATCCAATTTGGTCAAAATTTGAGTGAGTTATAATGTCTCAAAGTTGGTACCTCAAGGCTGATTTCATGCACACCATGCATGCCCTTGCATACACGCGTCCTATAGGCCAAACAATTCCTTTTCCCAAACTTGGTGCTAGCACATCTTACTCATTTCATGATCATTTTCAAAAATTCAAGGCACATTTTGTTCTTTATCAAGAGGTCTTTTGAAAGGCCTCTATTTGGCCCAAAACGCACGAAGGAATTTCAAATGGCCTAAGCATAAAGACAGCTGGCCAGAATTATGGACAACCATGGTCATGTTGCAGAATTTGCATAATTTTATTTTAACTCAGGTTATATTTGGCATGTGTCTAGCACGAATGATTGCATCCTTTTCTTGTCAAATGAGTCCAAGCAAAGCACGCATGAAGCATGACCATATCCTCTCAAATTTTGCCAAAAATAGAAAGATCATCTCAACTGATTTTTTTGCCCATGTGAACACTCTTGCCACATCAGCATTCTCACGTTATTATTACTGAATTCATCTCCTTTTACAACCCACAAAACGCATCCCACAGTAGGAAAAAACTATATCAAACGCAGCTTGCCTTTGCTTTTTTTCAAAAAAATCAGAAATGCGACACTTGCCCTCCAACGGTTGTCAACTGTTTTCACACTCTTGCCCTCACTCCTGAGTTGCTATATAAGCACACTCCATCACTCATTTTGCAGCACGCCTGATACACACAAAAATCAGATATGAAAATTCTCATCACTCTCAAATTTTCCTTCTCTTCAAAGTTTCATTCTCATCCATTCCAGTCACGATTTCTTCCTCTTTTCGTGTTCATTGAAGTTTCAGAACAAAGATTCAAGGCTTTCTTGTTGATTAGAGGCATTGAGTTAAGTTTATTTCTCACTCATAAGAGGTATTTTCAGATCTAGATCCTTCAAATTATAGCTTAAATCTTTGGTTTCTAAGCTTGTAATTGTGTTTATACATGTTTATACTTCGTGTTTTAGGCTTTATTTTGATTTGATTGGAGTTGTATAGCATGATCTGATCTTCTGAATTTTTGTGCATTTTGTGTTTTCATGAACTTTCTGGCTTGATTTCTCGTTCTATAGTGGTTGACCCGTGAGTCTATGTTTATCACGATGTAGTTTGTTACTTGACCTTGAGAATGCACTTTGAATCGCTGAATTTGGTTGAGAAATGGATGTGTGATGAGATCTGGAGTTTTTGTTCATGAACTATCTGATTACGTGATAGTTAGGGCGTCATGAGGTTAGGGGTGAAGTGAGGTGGCGGTGCGTGATTGGATCATTCAATTTTAAATGCATTTTCATATTATTTGTTTTATCTATTTTCTCTGATTTTTATTTTCTGACTAAAACATTTTCCAAAATCATGAAAAAATTACCATAGGCCAATAATAATTTCTAGTATTTTTCATATTTGTTTTGGAATTTTTTAAAATTTTTTGATTGGTTTAAAATTTCATAAGCTTAATTAATTTTTTGTTCAATGATTATTTTTATTTTAATAGTTCTTTTAATCTAAAAATTCCACAAAAAATGTTTTGGACTCATAAAATAATTTAGAAATTGATTCTAATTTTTGTTTATCATTTTTTCTATTTTTGATTAGAAATTTAATTTGAGAAGTTTATTTGAAATGTTTGCTTCATAATTTTGTTTTAATATTTCCTTTAATTCAAATATCCTAAAAAAAAATCATATAGTTTGTTTTTAATCATAGAGTCTGAATATAATTTTATTTTAACCTTTTTATGACTTTTGGCTAGGGTTTGCATTTTTGTCATTTAATAATAGTTTAATTGTTTAATTGTTTGTTTGATTTTATTTTAATATTTTCTTTAATTCAAAAATTCCACAAAAAAATCAGGGATGTGTGTTTTTAATTCTAATATTTGAATATAATTTTGGTTGGATATTTTTCTGATTTTTTATTAGAATTTTATTTTGAGATGTGATTATTTGTTTAATTGATTAATTGTTTGAATTTGATTTTATTTTTTGACTTTTCTTTAATTCAAAAAATATGGAAAAATAGGTATTCTGACCTCTTGAGTTTTGTCATGTTTGATGTATATTTGTTCTGAATTTTTTGAATTTTGATCTTATCTAATTAATATTTAAGATTAAAAGTCAAATAATTAGGGTTTTGTTGCTTATTTTGTAAGTTTCAATTCAAAAACCATTATGCCCTGGATTTTCAATGGAATTTAGGTCTTGATTATGGTTCATGGATGTATTGAGGATATGAAAACCATTTTTCTTGAATTATTTGACTTGGTTTGATATTTTTCCATAAATTATTTTGAAAACATGTCTAGTTTTGATTGTTTGGCCAACTAGTTTTGAACTTTGGGCCTCATTTGATCCCCTCCTCAACTATTCATGAACTTAAGACTTGCTTTCTGACTTCTACACACTTCAAAGATGCTATGAAATTTTTTTGTGTGAATTATTGATCCTTGTTTCTACTTTTGATGTATATTTGAAGTGAAGGTACCTATTAATGTTGCATATCTTGTTGCAATTTGCTTGATGGACAAGGAACTTCAGTGAGGCCTATAATTGGGCACCTAATGATCATGTTGGTTCTTTTTATCTACATAAACTCAAGTCAATTCACTTAGAGCCCCATGTTTGAATGATTGAACCTTTTGATGCATTGTGTGGGATTCCTCTTCTATTATGCTTGTGAGCTGTGATGAAATAATTGAGTATGATTGAATTGTGATTGCTACTGACCTTCATGGTATTTGATTGTATTCTTCTCCAGCTCCCATGATCCTTGATTGATATTCAATTGTCAACTCAATATGGTGATAGAAAGGAGCAACACTCCTCTAACTTTTGATTAAAATGTGCATATGCCTTTTTCTTTTTGTTTATCATGTCTAATGTTTTGATATTTGCTATCATGTTTTCTCACTTCATTATGGTGTCATCCCTCATGTGAGTCATCATTCTATTTATGGAAATACTAACTTGGTTGTTGAATGTGCAAGGTACTATGAGAAAAGTTTTCCATTTTTGACTTGAGGCTACTGTGTTTCATTTTATTTGTGGAACACAATCTATTATATTGGTACTAAATTGTGCTTGGCATATTTGATAGTCTATGCAGGATATATGTATGTGATTATGAATGCTATACATTGACCATGGGATCTGTTCATATCTGAAAATCTCAATACTTACATCCTGATGGCGTAATTTCTGACTTGATTTGTCTGCTGATGCCAGTTTGCTTGAAGTTCTTTGGGTTTCTTTTTATTCTTGCTCAGTTGCTACGGATAGTTATCCGTTTGGTATTGCACTATTTCCTTTCTTCTATTTTGTATAGTTCTATGTTGCATGACGGGACCTCTGTTGCTGATATATGTCAGGAGGCCCTCTGTTTTATTTGATACATGTGTTGTGTTTGTATTTATTTCTTTAACTATTGATCGATGAGTCACTCAATTTAGAAATTGAGATCACGACTTCGCTCTCAGTGCATATTCCCTATAGGATGTTTATTGTTCTTTTTCTTTAATTGTTGATCGATGAGTCACTCAATTTAGAAATTGAGATCACGACTTCGCTCTCAGTGCATGTTCCCTATAGGATGTTTATTGTTTTTTTTTTCTTTAGTTGTTGATCGATGAGTCACTCAATTTAGAAATTGAGATCACGACTTCGCTCTCATTTCCTGTTCCCTATAGGATAGTTTTGTTAAGCTTCCTTTGACATGTTGATTAAGGTAGGAATCCATGTATGCTAGCATTGGTTAGGAATTCCCTTTATCCTTAACCTTAGGGTCAATCATTGTATGATAACACTAGGGATAATGCTAGGCTAGTTTCCCTTTAGTTGTTTTTCTTTCCTTTGCATTTTGCATCTTAAAACATAAATTGTTTTTGTTGGCAAATCATAAAACACCTCTAATAAACTCAAACCCTTCTTCAAGGTAAAAGATACAAATCAATCTTATTTGTTTGTGCGCCTCTTGGATTTATTTTTGAACCTGGTTTATTGATGTTTTTCCATCCTTACCATGCCATGCAACCTTGTTATCTTATAGCCGATGTTTCGCTATCGCACATTTGTTTAAAGTCGATGTTTTGCCATCGCACATGTTTGCTATCCTACTTTGATTCTCAATATCATTGTCAGGTGTGATGTTTTGTCATCCGTTTTATTGATGTTTCGCCATCCTTGCCATGATACCTTACTACCTTTTAGCCGATGTTTCGCCATCGCACATTTGTTTGAAGCCGATGTTTTGCCATCGCACATGTTTGTTATCCTACTTTGATTCTCAATATCATTGTTAGGTGTGATGTTTTGCCATCTATTTTATTGATGTTTCGCCATCTTTGCCATGATACGTTGTTATCTTTTAGCTGATGTTTCGCCATCGCATACTTGTTTGAAGTTGATGTTTCGCCATCGCACATGTTGGTTATCCTACTTTGACTCCTAATGTCACTGTTAGGTGTGATGCTTTGTCATTTGGTGTTTCGCCATTTTTGACATGTTACTTTGTTATTATTCAGCCGATGTTTTACCATCTCATATGTTGTTGTTTTATTTGATGTTTTGCCATCTTGAATGTTTTTGTTGTCTTAACTAAAAAACACAAATCAACCAAAATATATGAGCCGAACTACAGCTTCTCTGATTCTTTAAAAGGGATACGTAGGCATTGAGGTAGGGCCCAACCGAGCATAACTTTCATTTTCCCTACATTGTTCTTTTTTTTTCTTTTTTCTTTTGCATGCATCCCCTTTTCAGCTTTAAGCCATAGACATAGGTTTGGACCACACACATTAGATTAGACAACAAGAGTGGATACTGTAGAGTACTACGAGCGTTTGGGGTGCTAATACCTTCCCCTCGCGTAACAGACTCCCTTACTCGATCTCTCAGTCGAAAGATCGTGATTTCTCCCTTTCCAGGTTTTCTCGATGTTTACCTTTCCCTCTCGGCGGGATAAAATACGTTCGATGGAGACTTCATTGATGTCTTATTACGGAGATGACGGTTCCGCCATGCGGTTTCAACAACCAATTTACATTTGTTGAGTTTTCAATTTCTAGAACCAAAGTGTTTCTCATAATCATAACCATTAATCATATTCACAAAGATCAAATTAAAGATGGCATCTAGAGCATGTTTGACACCTCTATGAAACAATTACATTCCCATGTTGATTTACATGTAAACATCACCAACATCAATTACCTTAGATACACCATCATTACACATTTTCAAAACTCCAAAGTCCCCAAAAGTATAAGATGTGAAAAACTTCTTCCTTGGTGTAACATGCAATGTAACACCACTGTCAACTATCCACATGCTCTCGTCTGATAACAAGATCGCTGAGAATAACAAGATCATCATCAGTAGTAGTAGTAGTAAGACGATCATCATCATGATCTTCATGATCTCTTTATTTATACTTTACCTTTTTGCCTTTGTTATCCACTTTCCACTTATAATGATACTTTTTACGTGTCTTGTTTTGTGACAATAATGGAACTCCAGATTCTTGTATCAAAGCTTGGACTTGCTTATGTTATTATCTCTACTATCCTTTGGTTCTTTTTTTAACTTCTCCCCCTATTTTCAGTGGAAAGTACATTAGATTAAAGTGAAGAACCATGTCTCTTCCTTCTCATATCCACATTAAGAATACAACCCTTAGTTATTTCCAAATAAAAAATACCTCTAGGAGTAGAACTTGTGATAGAAACCCAAAACGTCTCCCAAGACAATGGTAAAGATGAAAATAGACATAGTCCCAAAAGTGGTGCTGATATGGAGAGAGAGGATGAAGATACTAAAGTTTTTTATCAATCTAATAACAAACAAATAAGAGTATCTAAAGATGGGCCCTTTTTTGCTAAAAAGAAAATAATGATCAACATGTCCAACCAAATGTTACAACATCTTGGCAGACATGATAAAACATTATCTACATTCCAATCATCAACATGGATATGTCATTATTATGGAGAGCATGGTAATATAAATCCTTTTTTCTATAAACTGTATGAAGATAAAAAATCTTCATTTCAATTCTAAGGCTGATCAAGTGAGCAAAAAGAGAAGTGTTGGAAATAGGGATATTAACTTTATTTCTCATGCTTAATTAGAGACTCAAATGGAGTGGACTGGTACTTTGATAGTGGGTGCTCTAAACACATGACATGGGTTTAGAAGTTATTGGTGAATATTAGACCTTATCCTACAGGTTCTGTTAGATTTGGTGATGATTTTAAAGATGAAATCAAGGAGTTGGAAGGTTGATATGTGTTGGTTCTCCTAGTTTGAAAGATGTTGTGTTTGTGAAAGGATTAAATACTAATATTATTAATGTTAGTCAATTTTGTGACCAAGGAGTGTTAGTTAACTTCTCAAAGTCTGAATGTTTGGTCAAAGATGAGAAATATGTCGTTATGATGAAGGGCATAAGATCTAAAGAAAACTGTTATTTGTGGGAATCTCAAATAATTGCTTTCTCTTACACATGTTCAATGTCCAATGAGAATCAAGTAAAGCTATGGCACAAGAAACTTGGACACCTTCATCTCAAAAGAATGACAGAAATCATATTTGTAGGATCCATTAGAGGAATTCTAGATCTCAAGATTGAAGAAAGGAAAGTATGTGATGAGTGTGAAGTTAATAAGAAAACTATGATTTCACACCTAATGTTGCAACATCAAACTAATTCCCAAGTGCTGGAACTTCTTCATATGGAATTAATGGAACCAATGCAGATAGATAGCTTGGGCGGAAAAAGGTATTTCTATATGGTTATATATGACTTTTTTGGGTATACTTAGATGAACTTTATTAGAGAAAAATCATATGCTTTTTAAGTCTTCAAAAATCTATGTCAAAGTATTCAATAAGAGAAGAAGAGTGTGGTTGTGAAGGTTATAAGCTACCATGACAAGGAGTTTGAGAATGCAAAATCCTTATAATTTTGTGCTTCTGAAAATATCAGTCTTGAATCTTCTGTGTTCATCACTTCTCAACAAGTTGGACTTTTTGAGAAAAAGACCAGGACTATACAAGAATCAGCAAGAGCTATGATTCATGCTAAGCGATTACCATTGGAGTTTTGGGCTGAAACTAATATTGCATGTTACATTCGTAATAATGTCATTTTGAAAGGAGGTACTTCAACCAATCTCTATGAAATATGGAATGGAAAGAAGCCTACAGTCAAATAATTTCATACCTTTGGAAGTAAATGCTATGTCTTGGTGAACAAAGATCAAAAGGGAAAGAAGGATCTCATAAGGAATGAAGTCATATTTCTAGGCTACTCTTCAAAAAAAAGATCTTATATAGTTTTTAACTCCAGATCTAAAGATGTTATGGAATCCACAAGTGTGGTAACTGATGATTCATTCACTAACACGGAGAAGAATGTTACAAAAAATGTTGGAACATCATCTATGTAGAATGAGAAGACACGAAAAGAAGTAACATGTGAGTCTATAAGTGTTGATCAAAAAGTTTGAGTTCATATGGAATAATTTAAAGAGATCAATACAAGATATTCTAATGAAGAAGACATCTCAAAATTCAATGAGGAAATATCAAATTCATGTCTTATTTCTAAGCTTGAACCAAGGATGTATTCTACTACTCAAGAAAGAATGATCTTGAACTACATAATTGGATTATAGTGGGTCAGTAGTGTAGTGGTAGAAACGTTGAGACTAAGCCATTGGATTGACTTGACTCACACATATCAAATAAAAATCGCCACCGCGCTTTATTGTTTCCAAAGGAATGGGAAAAGAGCGAATAACCCAAAAAAGAGGAGGGAGAGAATCTAGATATCGGACTTGGTTATGAAAAGATAAGGTATTAGCATCCTAAATATTTATGGTACTCCAAAGGAACCTCTTTGAAAATTTGTGTATTTTGGCTATAAATGTTGTATACAAAAGTAGATGGTGGAGATGAGAAAAAAGTATTTTTTTTACAATTTTGCACCCGCCACAGTTGCGAACCCATAGTGCCTATGTACCACCTTCTGTGAAATAGGGGATCAGTGTACTCGTAGTTCTCCTTTAAAAAATTTAAAACACAAGTGTGTTGGTAAATTTTAGGAGACGAGACATCATTGTCATATCCGAGTGGAAAACATACTTACTACCCACGATTATGAGAAAGGAGAATTTTCATAATCTCAAAGGGGAGGATATAGCTTGGATTTTAAAATCTACAAAGCCTTACTCAACACCCAAGTGGGAAATATCTCACTTCACTACATATTTTAGAAGCATAGTAACTCACATCACTACAAGGATCAATAAGAGTCTAATCTTTTGAGCAGAGTTTTAAAGTAAAAAGCCAAAGTGACAAAATGATTTGAATGAGGTTGATTGACTTTTAGTCTTCTCACAAAAAGTCAAAGTATATTTAGATTGATTAAAATTTGATTAGGAAAAGATTTTATAAAAATGTATGAACATAAGTCCAAGTTTATTATGAAAGCGGTTCAAGTTAGAAAACAAGAAGAGTTTTTAAAAGGAGGGAGAAGATTTTTGAAATTAAAGAAGATGGGAGGAGATGAAGAGACTATCCTAAAGCATAAGGTAAAAGCTAGGGAAAAGAATGATCTAACCAACAAGAAGCCAAAACTTGACATAAAGAGTCAGTATAGAATTCCCATCCTTTGGATTCAAACCGAGCAAGCAAAGATACTAAACCTCTTAAGAATACCAAGATTCAGATGCATTAAGTCTTCAAAAAAATTAGGCAGAGTAACAACTGTATAAAGAGGAATTCTCAATCACAGGCAAAGCACATAATCAGAATAACCTGCACACAAAGAAAATTAACCCAATATCTTAGGGGTGAACCCCAAGAACTCCAGACAAAATAACAACATAATCACAAGGTCCCAAGGTTATTAAGGCTTCTAATCCTAAGTCCAATAGGTCCACAACTCCATAATGCCAAGGATAATAACCAAATAGTCCAAGTAACCTTAAAGTTCTTTATTGTTCAAGTTGATTATTAAGTGTCTTCAAAAAGAAAAGAAAGCTCAAGTGAGCGAAAATAGAAAATGACATAAAGATAAATGCTTAAGTGAACAAAGATAAAAATAACATGGAATGTAAACACTAAAAAATAATACATAAAAGTAAAATCATGACATAAAAGGGCATAAAGTAAAAGCACAAAGTAAAGTCAATTGTTAGTGAATTATAAGTTAGAAGTTATTTGAATGACCATCTTTAAACTTGCATTTGAAGACTTATTAGAAGATTGATAAAATCAAAGCTTCTCAATAACAAGTCTCATTTGCTTTTTGTTAAGTATATCATTCATTTCAAATGCTCAAGGCAACCTCATATGATCAATGATGTTTAAATGATTCACTTAAACTAAATTTCATGAAGTTCATTAGAGGATTGATAAGATCAAAGCCTCCTAACAATAAACTTCAAAGTTGTTGGATAAAAGGTTTCAAATTAAACAAACTTGGGATTACAAACATAGGTTTGTGCCACGAATGATCACTTTTTTTGAATCATGACAAATTTAGCACTATGTTAAGCAATCTTAAGTGGACTTATGTAGAAGGCACACCTATTTTGAGGCTGGTTAATAGAAATCTATGTACCATATGTTATAGAAATGATATGTAGATCATTTTCCAACAACATGTAGTACAAGTAAGAAAGGGATAAGATGAAGAGGTAGGGGATGCATCAGAAGAAATTAGGGTTTCAGATATCATCAATATCATTCATTCATTTTGGTGGATTTGATTTTTCAATCTATCAACACCCAAGATCCAATGAGGTTGGAGAACTTGTTCCAAAAAAACACCCAAATCAAGACCAAACAAAAATAATAAAATGATATTTAATAAAACAATATTTAAATGGTTAATAAAAGGGAAATAATTGGTAAAAATACATAAAATATATCAAAACACCAAATAAAAATCTAGAAAAAATATCAGAGGTCAAGAATGGGCCAACAAGTGTTGACAAAAAAATTCAAAATTTTTTAAAGTCAGAAACTATTTTTTAAAATTTAAAGAAATCGGAAAAATAAACCAAAAATAGTGAAAAATAGAAAGAACAAAAGTAAAAATAAAATGAAGTCACCAATATTTGTCAAGAGGTCAATGGATCCTTCCATAATTTTTTTCTGAATTTAAAAAGATCAGAAAGTATTTTTAAAAAAATTAAAATAAGGAAAACAATACAAAATTAGAAAACAATCAAACATCAAAATAAAAATATGAAAAAATATTCACAAAGTCAGAAATAATTCAAAGTGTTTTTGTATATTTTTTTCATAAATTTTGAATAAAAAATAAAAGAGTTATGAATTTTTAAAGATAAAAGGGATTTAAAAATAATTTTGTAAAATAAAATAAATCAGAAAAAAGCACATGCGTTGGATCTAACTCATTTATACACGCTGGCAAATGTAATGGATTTCAAGTGAGGGAGTATCATGAATCCAAGCCAACGCGTGCGTATGTAACACAAAAAGTCCAACCAACCAAAACAAAACAAATGGTTGTGTATTATTAGTTAAAGAACGACGCGTAGGTCGTCTTCAACCTCCAGCCTCCTGCAAATAGGGCAAAAAGAAAATCCTTTAATCTGTTAATCTACGTGTTCACAGTGGTGCCATTAGATGTGTCTACTTGAGACGATCACAATCATATGCTCGCGAAAAATTTATATAAATCACAACATAGTCGATTTGAAAAAACCAGAGAGTTTTGAAAATTTTGAAATAAAAAACAGAAGCATCAAATGCATTGATTAACCAAAACTGAGTTAATAGCAGGATCAGCGAACATCATAGATCATTTCAGTAATTTGAGTTAGAAGAATTGGTGCCTTAATCTACCTGAACGAAGTAGTTAAAATTTCTCTGAAACTGGACTTTGCTTGAGCAGAATAGGGCACAATTTGGCTTGCTTTTTGCTTGAGAAGTTCCACACAAGTTCACTAGATAAGAATAGAACAAGAGATTGAATTGAAAAGCAAGGAAAGACTGAATTCGAAAACTCAGAAAAGTGAGTTGTGGAGAGAAAGTGGTACGGTAATATTGGTTATCCAAGCTTGAGGAAATGAGTGCAATACATCCATCTTTTTATAGGGAAGTAAAAAGGAGGATAATATGAAACCTTGCTTGGATGTTACTTCTAGGTGATATGCCCTTAATGAGGACAAAAACTTTTTATTATGACAACTAATGTTTAATAATGATAACTAGTCCTTGATGACAAGAAATAAAGTCAAGCATAAAGAGGTTAAAGCGGTGAAAGATGATAAATAAATTATTAAGGTTTGATGGACTTAACTATCTAATGATGAAAACCAAATGGAACATGTTTCAAGCCTCATCTCTAACTCAAGAAAGTGTCTACAAAGATTAAGCATTTGACAAGTCTTGAAGTATATGAAAGTATGAAAGCCCCGCCTCAATACATCTGAGGTAATTTATTATAAAAGCATAAGGGTATTCTCGTAAAAGTGCATGGCTAAATCATACACACATAAAGTAGTTTTCAAAATTATTTTTCTCAAGAAAATATTTTCAAAAATGCCTTGAAGTTGTGTCAGATCAGTTAGGAGCTATCAAAAAAACACTTGGGGCAACTTTGTGTCTTGGTCAATCGATTGGCACCTTAACCAATCGATTGGGTCAATTAAAATGTGCCCTAAGTAATTAGGACAATATCTTAATGAGGTGTAACAGTTAAATATCTTTCCTTTCCATTTTGAACCAAGTAATTGATTAATGTAAAGGCAACCAATCAATTGAAGTATGTTGCCAATCGATTCATAAGTCATAAAAGGCCATAAAATTTTTTCATTTTTTTTGTGCCAATATCTATCCTAGAAATAGAGGTCATTTACCACTCTTTTCAACATCCAAAAACGTGATTTCATTTCTCAATTCTCACACTCACTCTAAAAATTCTTTCGTCTACTTTCTCTAACTAAAAGTTTAGCCACGATGCTTTGCGAGAAGGTAATTTTGCGAGTAAAGAAACTGTAACTCTGGAATGACAATTTTGTAAGTTCACCAAAAAAGTTTGTTTTTAAATTGGTTGAACACTTTATCCATTTAGAGATTGTTTGTTTGGGTTTGAGCTAAACCCGTGAAAAGCTTTTGTTTAGGGATTGTGTGATCAAGCCTCGGTTTAGGTTCTTGGTTAACTCGTGATAGAACTAAGTTTAGGTTCAAGTTCAACCCATGATAAAAGCTTGTTTCGATTTGAAATCAAATTGGTGGTAAAATCTCACATTCTTGGTTAGTCTGGTACTAAACCGAGTTTTATTTTGTGAGCTTAGCCCGATGTTAAAATCTCTCAAGGTTCAAGATCAACATGTGATAAAATCTTTGTTTAAAGCTTGAAGACTAACTGCTCCAAGTTTCTTGTGGAATGGAGAATAACTGCTTCAATCCACAATTTAGAAATCTTCCCCTCTAGCCATACCAAGTTACATTTGTTGAGTTTTCACATTCTAGAACCAAAGTGTTTGTCCTAATCACAACCATCAATCATATTCACAATGATCAAATTAAAGATGACATCTAGAGCATGTTTGAAACCTCTAAGCAACAATTACATTCCCATGTTGGTTTACATGCAAACATCACCAGCACCAATTACTTTAGATATATTATCATTACACATTTGCAACACTCCAAAGTCCCCAAAAGTATAAGATGTGAAGAACTTCTTCTTTGGTATAACATGCAATGTAATATCACTATCAACTATCCACATGCCTTCGTCTGATAACAAGATCATTGAGAATAACAAGATCATCACTAGTGGTAGTAGTAACACAATCATCATCATTATTTTCATGATCTCTTTGTTTAGACTTTACCTTTTTGCCTTTGTTATCCATTTTCCACTGATAACGATACTTTGTACGTGTCTTGTTTTGTGACAATAATGGCACTCCAGATTCTTGTATCACAACTTAGACTTGCTTATGTTATTATCTCTACCATCCTTCGGTTCTTTTTTTTTAACTTCTCCCCTATTTACAGTGGCAAGTACATTAGATTGAAGTGAAGAACCATGTGTCTTACTTCTCATATCCTCATTAAGAATACCACCCTTAGTTATTTCCAAATAAACAATAGCTTTAGGAGAAGAACTTGTGATAGAAACCCAAAACGTCTCCCAAGACTCTGGTAAAGATAACAATAGACATAGTCCCAAAAGTTTATCATTAAAATTGATACTCATTTCCGACATCTGATCGAGAAGTCCTTAAAATTCACTCAAGTGATATGAAACATAAGTTCTCTCCTTATACTTCAAACTTATGAAGATATTGAACAAGAACAATTTAGTATTCCCTAATTTTGAGGCATACAATGACTCTATATTCTCCCACAATATTTTTGCATGTGTTTCATTATAATTATAACATTGTCTTCTACATATTGTCGAATAAAACAACATACTTGTAGATGTTCAAACACTCATTCTTCACCTGACACAAAATATGGCTTTGTAGAACTAAACCCCAATAAATTTAATTTCTTTGTTTTTCATCTTGTCATTCCACCAATGGTAATTAGAATCATTCAACAATATCATCTTTATATTTGTATTCGACTTAACTATTCAAACAACTAAAGCCCATAACCAAGAGCTCTGATACAAGTGTTGAGTCATCATGAAGGAGAAACATCCACATTAGGTCAAACATTCACATAAATATCAAAGACTCATCCAAACATATGTGAGAGACACCGAATATTCACCAAAAATCCGAAGACAGAGGGTGTATGGGTCATCTCACTTATAAAGTAATCAACCTCCACTTTTATAAACAACGTGAGACTTATACCATTCACATCTATTTCATAAAAATTATTTTTGAGATTTAACTTTTTGAAAAATTTGTGATTATGAATATGCATTGACCTTTAATAATATGTTTCTAATTAATCTCATTTAAAAAATTTGTAATATTTTAAAAAGCTTATGTATAGAATTATTTTTCAAAAAAAGAAAAACAATTTGAAGTTAAACTAACGGGCCAAGTAAAACAAGAAATATTAATATTTCAAACATTTCTACCGTTGAACTCATGGTGGAACTAATCAAAGATTCATGGTTGTTTTAAACAAGAGGGCTAAAAGTTTCCATGCAATGACAGTAACTAACATACACTATATCAAATGCATTTCAAGTAACTTTACCATATTGACAAGTAATTAAGCAGAGTTAGTTTATTAATTCACCAAGAATATGATCGTATAAACTATAGCAATAAAGACAATTAATATACACTATGTCAATTTTTATTCTATAATCCAGAAATATGGCTGTTTGGAAGAAAGAAACAAAGATATATAATTAATTAATTGATCACAATATATAAGACATTAGAAAACTCTTGCAATTGGCAATTAATTTGACTTTATAAACTGTTACATATTTAGATTTTCAAACGTGCTTGCCATTTCCTCACTACAATCAGCACGAAGCCTTCTCTGACGCGTTTTCAATAATATTTGTGGTTCAAGAACTCATTCAACGTTACCTAGCAATGATCACCTACTCTCTTCAATGACTATGTTCATGTCCTACATTATCTCATATAGTTGAAAACCACAAAACATTAATTTTAAAATACAGAATGATGGTATGAACGAAGGTATAGACTGTACACCATCCTTGAAAGTTTAAACAATAATATGATTTAAAAACATACCGACAGCCTGTATAATGCATTTGAAAAATTCCAAAATCTTATAATTTATGTTTGGGCAAACACTATATAAAGAGTTCTTAGTACAAACTTAAGCAATCACACTAACTAGCAAACATTCTTTCAAGGAATTCACTAAAGTAATACACAAAGTCAGAGAATATGGGAACCTCAGTTGGGTTGAGGCATTGGCCTCAACTCATTTATGCAATTGCATTTTTCTTAATTGCAAGCAGTGTTGCGGCTGATGATGATGATGATAAGCCTTACTATGAAAGCCAACCAAAAAATTACTATCCAACACCATCAAGTCATGGACAACAACCACCATATTATTTCAAACCACCTCCATATTACTACAAGTCTCCACCTCCACCATCTCCTTATGTCGACAAATTTCCTCCATATTACTATAAATCTCCACCTCCTCCATCACCATCCCCGCCACCACCTTATGTCTATAAATCTCCTCCACCTCCGTCACCCTCTCCTCCCCCACCATATATTTATAAGAGTCCACCACCACCCTCTCCATCACCACCGCCTCCATATGTTTATAACTCACCACCACCTCCTTCCCCTTCACCTCCTCCGCCATATATCTACAAATCTCCACCCCCACCATCCCCATCCCCACCACCTCCGTACGTTTATAAGTCTCCACCCCCTCCATCACCTTCACCCCCTCCACCATATGTCTACAAGTCTCCTCCTCCACCATCCCCTTCTCCTCCACCACCATATGTTTATAAGTCACCACCACCTCCATCCCCTTCACCTCCTCCTCCATATGTCTACAAGTCACCACCTCCACCTTCTCCATCTCCACCACCTCCATACGTCTATAAGTCCCCACCCCCACCATCACCTTCACCCCCTCCACCATATATATACAAGTCTCCACCTCCACCATCTCCATCTCCACCACCTCCATATATTTATAAGTCTCCTCCTCCGCCATCTCCTTCACCACCACCCCCATACGTGTACAATTCTCCACCGCCTCCATCCCCCTCTCCTCCACCCCCATATCTCTACAAGTCACCACCTCCACCATCTTCATCCCCACCACCTCCATATGTTTATAAGTCTCCTCCTCCTCCTCCACTTTCACCTCTTCCACCATACGTCTATCAATCTCCACCTCCACCATCACCTTCACCTCCTCCTCCATATGTCTACAAGTCACCACCTCCACCATCCCCTTCACCACCTCCTCCATATGTTTACAAGTCTCCACCACCACCTTCCCCTTCTCCTCCTCCACCATACTATTATAAGTCCCCTCCTCCTCCTTCTCCTTCACCTCCCCCTCCATATGTGTACAAATCCCCCCCTCCACCATCCCCTTCACCCCCACCTCCATATGTTTACAAATCTCCACCTCCGCCATCTCCTTCACCCCCTCCTCCCTATGTCTATAAGTCACCACCACCTCCTTCACCTTCACCACCTCCTCCATATGTTTATAAGTCTCCACCACCACCTTCCCCTTCTCCTCCTCCACCATACTATTATAAGTCCCCTCCTCCTCCTTCTCCTTCACCTCCCCCTCCATATGTGTACAAATCTCCCCCTCCACCATCCCCTTCACCCCCACCTCCATATGTTTACAAATCTCCACCTCCGCCATCTCCTTCACCCCCTCCTCCCTATGTCTATAAGTCACCACCACCTCCTTCACCTTCACCACCCCCTCCATACTACTACAAATCTCCACCTCCACCTTATCCATCGCCTCCTCCACCATATGTCTACAAGTCACCGCCACCACCTTCACCTTCACCACCACCTCCTTATGTTTACAAGTCTCCACCTCCACCATCTCCATCACCTCCTCCATATCATCCCTACCTCTATAACTCACCCCCACCTCCAGTCTATTAATCTTCTGGCTAAAGTCGTGTGAAATTTTTTAATAAATTATGTCATACATTGTTGTTATTAATTTGTATTTAAACTTCTATTTGTTAATAAAACAATCTACATTGGATTAAGAGCTAATTTTGGTTCTATTGTAATTGTTTATGTACTGTGCTAATTCAGAAGTCTATATTATCTATTTCCTTTAGTTGTTTTTGTGTTTTACATATTGTTATTTACTTATAACTTCATATAACATCAACACACAAAATTATATATTGTTAAATTCTTGTTTGTTATCAAATACTATTTGATTATTTAATCTAGTGAAGTCTTGTTACCATTCATATGCATAAGACGAATATATACTGACTCAAAACAAATAAAAGTATACCAAAACAAATTAGTAGACCTATAGTAGATTAACAATATCATTAGTGCAAATTTCACTCAATCAATCAAACCTACATATAATAATTGTATTGGTTGTACCAAATAATAAAACTATGAGTTTAGTATTGTCTCCGTTGAGATTAGATTCTTAAGAATTACACAATTTTGACTGAATGAAGGCTGAAAAAGTGGGTAACATATGAGTTTGCATTGATGAAAAGTAATAGATATCCTTCAAGCATATGCTATTATATGCAATGTATGTAATTGATTAAACGAATGAACATAATTGAAATCATAAGAATCAAACACAAACAGTTTGATCTATCTTTTATAAAAAAAATTGAGTCAAGAAGTGAATGGAACTCAAGTAATTAGCCATCATTTACCTGCAATGAAGTGAATAGAACACATATTTGGTTCCCTAGCAAGAACACATATTCTACTTGCAAAAAGTATGTAAAGAAAAATTAGTATATCATTTCACCTAAACAGTAATGCATCATCATTGAATAATTGTAAAGAAGATAAAAAAACAAAAGAAAACCATTTACATTGAAAATCATAGGTAGAAAATTACTCCATTGAGCAACATCCATCTTCGCCGCAACCTCGTAGTTTTTTGGCAGTAAAATCTCTAAAACCAAACTTCTGTCGGCCTTCAGAAGTGAGATTGAGCTGACGCGTTCGTGCACCCCCACTTTGTATTTTGGAAAGCTAGGTACGTGTAAAGGTTTATCCCTTTACAAACGTTGAATGCAGAAAAGTATAGATAATAAATGAAATATCCCTTTGAATAGCAATTATTAAAAAACATAAATCAAGTGAATACAATGTAAAATAAAAAGTCAGGAACTATTAGAAAGATAGAAGAAGATTAAGTATAAAACTTAATCATCACTCTCAAGAGAGTAACAAAGGGGAGAGAGGAATGATTCATCAATTTTCTTCCATGTCTTTGTTGCCAATTAATGCTCCCTTTTATAGAAGGATAAGAGAATATTTCTTGTTAACTTTATTCTCTTAATTGCTGGATCAAGTGACATGTGTCTCTTTTCTCTATCCATTTTAGTGATTCACTTTGATGGCATGGTTATTTCAATTTGGATCATAACATTACTACCCCTATTAAAAACTCAACCTTGTCCTCAAGGTTGAAATTATAACAATGCATATAAGTGATAAAAGCATCCTTTCAAGTGACTTCCATGTTAGGTGGATCTTCATAATGAAAATAAAATAACAATTTGAATCCAATTTAACAAATGTGGCATTAAACAATTTATAAAACTTTGGTGCAATTGGTTGTGCTTTAGTCCAAACAATTATTTCACATGTTACAAATGTATTGAGTCTTTCGTTGTTTATGACATTGGGTTATAAGGTTTGAATTACAACCACACATATTGCATCTAATATATATCCTAAATTAAAAAAAACACGTGTCTTTGTAATTCAGTCCATTGATAGGTCTCTCATATAACTTTTCAAAGAAAATAGGGTGAAAGAGAAGACATCATGTGTTGCATGGACATGAGCTAAGCAATTATCATTCCTATTGGCAGCCAAGGAACAAGGGAGATCCTTACTAAATAACTTATCATTAGAAACAAACATTATCATTTTAATTGAAGTGATGTCAAGTACAAGAAGTTTGGCTCTTAAACCCAAGACAGTGACCTTCCCCCACCCTTTTCCTTCTTGGGAACTACACACAATTCTTGGAATGTGATTTTACCAACAAAGAAGTTAATATGCATTAATTTTATGGAATTCTTAGGAGTAACTGAATGCATAACAATTCCCTCAAACCAAAGATGGCAAATAATTTTGTATAGGATAAGGGTCATTGCACCCAAGTGTTCAATTGGATAGATTTTGTGTATTTTGAACTAAACCCGCTGTCATACCTCAAATTTGTTCGTCTTATTTTTTACAATCAAATGATTTTCAAAATTGGTTTTTTATAATTTTTTTGGTTTATTTACAATAATATTTTGGGTTTTATATTTATTTTTAATTTATTTTGCTTATTTAAAAATATATCATAGTTTATTTTAAATTATTTGTATTTCTTAATTTAAAAGCCTTATTGTCCATAAACGAATAAAGTTGAAGTCAGCAGAGACGTCACTGTAAAAGAATCAGAAGTATGGGACTGGAGCAAGTCTGAATCTATTTCTTGCCAGAACTTGACAGTTCTGAAGAAGAGTCAGTGTCAAATGATAATTTTGGAAACTCTGAAGATGAGTCAGATGGTGAATCTGATTCTGATCCAGATTTTGATGATGATCAAGAATCTGGTGGTCATGCTTTTGGAAGGGAAAACTCTAAAGACGTAGGTTCTGGAGGACAAGCTTCTGAAGATTATCATGTTTCTGGTGAAGGTTATGATTCTGAAGGAGGAACTTCAGAAGATAGAGGTTCTGAAACGGATCCAACTTCTGAAGATGGTCAAGTATCTGATACTCTTCTAGAATTAGAAAGAGTTTCTAAACGAGTTTAGAGGCCAAAAAGTATCATACAAATACGAAGGAGGTTTTCAAAGTTTGACATGTTACAAGATAATAAAGTAGACCCAGAAGGAGAAATTGTTTACTGTGCCATGTTAGTAGACTCTGAACCTATAAGTATTGATAAAGCTCTTAAGAAGAAAGTATGGTTGAATGTCATGAAAGAAGACTTGGAGGGATCAACTATAGTGGTGGCATTTGAGGCGCTGTGTAGGCCTTTGTCATGTATGAAGTAGGGCCGCCTTCTATCCTTTGTAAGGCTCGTAGGATTAAGCTCAATTGAGTCTCTAATGTTATACTTATCCTTCACCAATCTAGGATTCCTTCGCAGCTTTATTGAAGCATGCTTGGAATTTGTTCTTTGAACATCGGGAAATTTGCTAGCTGGATTGATATCGACCAAAGGCGAAGGTGGAAATACATGAAATACAAAAGTATGAATGTACGGAAATACATGGGTATGCAAAAAATATTTTTTTGGCTTTTGAGGGTATGCGAAAATATTTTTATGGAGATGCAATGCAGTGCGAGGTTAGAATGAAGATGGGCCTAAGGACACCCTACACCGGTTTTAGGGATATACATACATAATGTGAAACCCCTAAAAGCTAGGGATTATGATTTACAAAAGATAACCCCTACATGCTAGGGATTATGATAAGCCAATGGACAATTGAGATAATGATTTGACTTGAGGGAATAGCATGGAAAAGAGCACATGGTGACCGATCAATAGTCATCAAATCCTATGGCCTGATATAGGCCACATGGCATGCATCAACAAAGACGTCCTAAAGATAATAGCAGACAAAAAAAGGGAATCTCTACAGGCTAGGGATCGCGACACACAAAAAGGAATCCCTACAGACTAGGGGTTATGATATAGAAAGGGAAACTCTTATAGGATAAAGATAGTAATGGACAAAAAGGTAACCCTTGGGGTTTAGGGATTGTAGTGAGATTTTATGAAAGATATCCTTAGTTGGTAGGTTCCTAGTTCCAGCTTACGTATATTCTATCCTCTAATAAGGTGGTTTCCTTAAGGGTATAATGGATAACACTAGAGTGAAAGGCATAAGAGCCTCCCTTAAGTGGAGCCTCTTTGTAGACCGAAAATATCGTCTGTGGACCATGAAAGGTCTCACCATGAGATTTTGGTTTAAGGGCTATACAAAGAATCATATGTTTCATTCCAAAGTGCTACCCCCCAAGAGGATGTATCTTGAGACGTGTTCCTTTTTCGGAATTCCACCGACTCTAGGCGAAGTCGTCACATAAACTCATATGGATGATGTATCCCCTTAGCTAATAGACGAATCTTTTTTCTAAGGGTTTTTGAAAAATATTTTTTTTAAAATAAAAATCCCATCATCAAATGAATATAATATGATAAAAATAAATAAATCAAAATAATAAATGAAAGAAAATAAATAAATAAAAGCAAAAACTGAAACATTAAAGATCCAAACAAAAACCATAAACCTAAGAGGAAGGCTTTTAAACCCTAGGGTTGGTCCCCAGCAGAGTCGCCAGCTTTAATAACCGGTTTTAAAATGAGAAGAGTCTCCACCATTAATTTTTATCCTAAGACGGAAATATAACGGGATAACCATAATTATTGATATAGAGATTCAAAGTTCTTGACTCACTTTAGACTAAGGGAAGGTGTTAGACACTCTTCATCTACCTTATTCACAAGGATACTTGGGTTTAGGTTTAAGGTTTAGGAATGGGGTCCTAATTTTTTAATTAGGAGAACTCGTCGCGATTTTTAAGTCGTGTATGCCTATGTATCCTCTTATGAGGAATCAAAGTCTCGGTTCGTAGTTTGTAGTGTTTGGTTAGTTTTTTTATGGATTGTGGAAATATTTTAAATTAATCCTTGAACCAAGTCTGGGTTTAAAATAGCGAAATCGTAGACGTAGTTCGTAGTTAATGAAAAAGATCTCCACAATCCTTTTTTGAAAATATCTTGAATTTAATTATGTTAGTAGAAAAAAAGGTTAGTATTTGATGGGTTAGTTATCTTTGATGTGTTATGCAATTAAGCAAAAATAAGTTTAAATGAGAAAAAAGATTCAATGAAAATTAGAAAAATAGGGTTAGATTTTAAGAAAATATTTTAATTAATAAGTAACTATTTCCTAATTATTAAAAATATATTAAATTTTTTTAAATAAAAATATAATAATTATTTATTAATAATTATGCAAAGAAATATGTTTAATGCAAAATTCTAAAGATATTATGTGAATTCAATAGATAAAGAAAATAAATAAATAAAACAAAATAATTAGAATTAATTAATTAAGTTTAAGGGGTATACAAATTAGAGTTGGGTGGTGTATATAAAAAGAAATTTGGGCCTAAAGTAATTTTGAACCCAAAAAGGCTAGGGGGTGCATTTTAGTGTTAGACAATAATTCCAAGGGGTGTAACTAATAAGGGCCCAAGTTCAAAAATTAAACTTGACCCAAATGCGTGAAGGGGGTATGGATTAAAAGAAGAGGGTCCAAACTCATCATTTATCATAATTCTAATAAATAATTAAATTATTAACAATAACTAATTGGTAAAAATAAATAAAAAAATAAAAAGCAACAACAGAAAGATAGGGGAGACGTACCGCCATCTCCTTCTAAGTAGCAACACAATTTGATTTACAAAGGCCACCAGTTATAATAACAACCAATATTATAATACCAACACATATTATAATAACAACATATATTATAAAAATATAAACAACTTATATTAGAAAAACAACCAAACATAGCTTCTCTTTGTCTCTCTCACGTTCACAATATTTCTCATTCTACCTTCTTTCTCCATCAAAATTTGAATCAAACCCAATACAATAGCTCTATCATTAAAGCAAAAAAGAAAAAGAAAAAATGAGGTGACACCTGACGGAAAGCATTTGGAGAGAGAGATTGATAGTGTTAGAAAACTCATCCTCCAATTGTGAGAAAATTTTTAGGTGTTCTGTTCAGAATCCTAAAATAATTATTGATAAGATTGTTGATCTCCAAATGATTATTGAGGGATACTTCAGGGTTTTTTTATTGTTGTTCTTCGATGTGAAGAGTAACAACTTTTACGAGAACTCTAATGAGTTGTTATCTGCAAATTATTATTGATTCTTCAAATGGTTGTTGATCCTCCAAATGATTGTTGATAGAAAAATTTTAGGTGTTCTGTTCAAAACTCTAAAATTAATAAAGAGAGTTGCGTAGAAAGAATGTTTGTGAGAGAGAGATAGAAAATTATTGATATAATTATCAATGAAAAATTATAGTGAAGAGAGCCTTATAAGTCTCCTCCTCCTCCTCCACTTTCACCTCCTCCACCATAGGTCTATTAATCTCCACCTCCACCATCACCTTCACCTCCTCCTCCATATGTCTACAAGTCACCACCTCCACCATCCCCTTCACCACCTCCTCCATATGTTTACAAGTCTCCACCACCACCTTCCCCTTCTCCTCCTCCACCATACTATTATAAGTCTCCTCCTCCTCCTTCTCCTTCACCTCCCCCTCCATATGTACAAATCTACCCCTCCACCATCCCCTTCACCCCCACCTCCATATGTTTACAAATCTCCACCTCCGCCATCTCCTTCACCCCTTCCTCCCTATGTCTATAAGTCACGACCACCTCCTTCACCTTCACCACCCCCTCCATACTACTACAAATCTCAACCTCCACCTTCTCCATCGCCTCCTCCACCATATGTCTACAAGTCACCGCCACCTCCTTCACCTTCACCACCATATCCTTATGTTTACAAGTCTCCACCTCCACTATCTCCATCACCTCCTCCATATCATCCCTACCTCTATAACTCACCCCCACCTCCAGTCTATTAATCTTCTGGCTAAAGTCGTGTGAAATTTTTTAATAAATTATGTTATACATTGTTGTTATTAATTTGTATTTAAACTTTTATTTGTTAATAAAACAATCTACATTGGATTAAGAGCTAATTTTGGTTCTATTGTAATTGTTTATGTACGGTGCTAATTCAGAAGTCTATATTATCTATTTCCTTTAGTTGTTTTTGTGTTTTACATATTGTTATTTACTTATAACTTCATATAACATCAACACAAAAAATTATATATTGTTAAACTCTTGTTTGTCACCAAATACTATTTGATTATTTAATCTAGTGAAGTCTTGTTACCATTCATATGCATAAGACGAATATATACTGACTCGAAACAAATAAAAGTATACCAAAACAAATTAGTATACCTATAGTAAATTAACAATATTATTAGTGCAAATTTCACTCAATCAATCAAACCTACATATAATAATTGTATTGGTTGTACCAAATAATAAAACTATGAGTTTAGTATTGTCTCTGTTGATATTAGATTCTTAAGAATTACACAATTTTGACTGAATGAAGGCTGAAAAAGTGGGTAACATATGAGTTTGCATTGATTAAAAGTAATAAACATCCTTCAAGCATATGTTTTTATATGCAATGTATGTAATTGATTAAATGAATGAACATAATTGAAATCATAAGAATAAAACACAAATAGTTTGATCTATCTTTTATAAAAAAAATTGAGTCAAGAAGTGAATGGAACTCAAGTAATTAACCATCATCTACCTGCAATGAAGTGAATGGAACACAAATTTGGTTCCCTAGCAAGAACTTTGAGCATTGGAGAAACCTGAATATGTATTAAATTGGCATATTATACTTGCAAAAAGTATGTAAAGAAATATTAGTATATCATTTCACCTAAACAGTAACGCATCATCATTGAATAATTGTAAAGATGATAAAAAAAACAAAAGAAAACCATTTACATTGAAAATCATAGGTAGAAAATTACTCCATTGAGCAACATCCATTTTCGCTGCAGCCTCGTAGTTTTTTGGCAGTAACATCTCTAAAACCAAACTATTGTCGGCCTTCAGAAGAGAGATTGAGCTGACGCGTTCATGCACCCCCACTTTGCATTTTGGAAAGCTAGGTACGTGTAAAGGTTTATCCCTTTACAAATGTTGAATGCAGAAAAAGTATAGATAATAGATGAAATATCGCTTTGAATAGCAATTATTAAAAAACATAAATCAAGTGAATACAATGTAAAATAAAAAAGTAAGGAACTATTAGAAAGATAGAATATTAAGTATAAAACTTAATCATCACTCTCAATAGAGTACCAAAGGGGAGAGAGGAGTGATTCATCAATTTTCTTCCATGCCTTTGTTGCCAATTAATGCTCCCTTTTATAGAAGGATAAGAGAATATTTCTTGTTAACTTTATTCTCTTAATTGCTGGATCAAGTGACATGTGTCTCTTTTCTCTATCCATTTTAGTGATTCACTTTGATGGCATGGTTATTTCAATTTGGATCATAACATTACTACCCCTATTAAAAAATCAACCATGTCCTCAAGGTTGAAATCATAACAATGCATATAAGTGATAAAATCATCCTTTCAAGTGACTTCAATGTTAGATGGATATTCATAATGAATATAAAATAACAATCTGAATCCCATTTAAAAAATGTGGCATTAAACAATTTATAAAACTTTGGTGCAATTGGTTGTGGTTTAGTCCAAACAATTATTGCCCATGTTACAAATGTATTGAGTCTTTCGTTGTTTATGACATTAGGTTATAAGGTTTGAATTACAGCCACACATCTTGCATGTAATATATATCCTAAATTACAAAAGTATGTGTCTTTGTAATTCAGTCCATTGATAGGTCTCTCATATAACTTTTCAAAGAAAATAGGGTGAAAGAGAAGACATTATGTGTTGCATGGGCATGAGTTAAGCAATTATCATTCCTATTGGCAGCCAAGGAACAAGGGAGATCCTTACTAAAAACTCATCATTAGAAACAAACATTACCATTTAAATTGTAGTGATGTCAAGTACAAGAAGTTTGTCTCTTAAACCCAAGACAATGACCTTCCTCCACCCTTTTCCTTCTTGGGAACTACTCACAATTCTTGGAATGTGATTTTACCAACAAAGAAGTTAATTTGCATTAGTTTTATGGAATTCTAAGGAGTAAATGAATGCATAACATTCCCCTCAAACCAAAGATGGAAAACAATTTTGTACAGGATGACGATCATTGCACCCAAGTGTTCAATTGGATATATTTTGTGTACTTTGAATAGAACGTGCTGTCATACCCCAAATTTTTCCGTCTTATTTTTTACAGTCAAACGATTTTCAAAATTGGTTTTTTTATAATTTTTTTTTTGGTTTATTTACAATAATATTTTGGGTTTTATATTTATTTTTAATTTATTTTCCTATTTAAAAATACATAATAGTTTATTTTAAAATATTTGTATTTCTTAATTTAAAAGCTTTATTATCCAAAAATGAATAAAGTTAAAGTCAGCAGAGACCTTATTGTAAAAGTATCAAAAGTATGGGATTGGAGCAAGTCTTAATCTACTTATGAAGATAAGCAAGAACTTGATAATTCTGAAGAAGAGTTAGAGTCATGTGATGATTTTGGAAACCTTGAAGATGAGTCAGATGGTGAATCTGATTCTGATCCAGACTTTGATGATGATCTAGAATCTGGTGGTGGTAATGCTTTTGGAAGGGAAAACTCTGAAGATATAAGTTCTGGAGGACAAGCTTCTGAAGATGATCATGTTTCTGGTGAAGGTTGTGATTCTGAAGGAGGAACTTCAGAAGATAGAGGTTCTGAAGGCGATCCAACTTCTGAAGGTGGTCAAGTATCTGATACTCTTCTAGAATTAGAAAGAGTTTCTAAACGAGTTCATAGGCCATAAAGAATCATATAAATACCAAGGAGGTTTGCATATTTTGACAAGTTGCAAGACACTGAAGTAGACTCAGAAGGAGAAATTGTTCAGTGTGCCATTTTAGTAGATTCTGAATCTGTGAGTATTGATGAAGCTCTCAAGAAGAAAGTATGGCTGAATGCCATGAAATAAGACTTGGAGGGACCACCCATAGTTGTGGCATTTGAGGCTTGTGTAGGCCTTTGTCATGTATGAAGTAGGGCCGCCTTCTCTCCTTTGTAAGGCTTGTAGGACCAAGCTCAATTGAGTCTCTAATGTTAGACTTATCCTTCACCAATCTAGGATTCCTTCGTAGCTTTATTGAAGCATGCTTGGAATTTGTTCTTTGAACATCGAGAAATTTGCTAGCTTGATTGATAGCGACCAAGGGCGAAGGTGGAAATGCACGAAATGAAAATGTATGAATGTACAGAAATGCATGGGTATGCAAAAAATATTTTTTGGCTTTTGAGGGTATGTAAAAATATTTTTATGGAGATGCAATGCAGTGCGAGGTTTGAACGAAGATGGGCCTAAGGATACCCTACACGGGTTTTAGGGATATACATACACAATGTGAAACCCCTACAAGCTAGGGATTATGATTTACAAAAGATAACCCCTACACGCTAAGGATTATGATAAACCAATAGATAGTTGAGATGATGATTTGACTTGAGGAAATATCATGGAAAATAGCACATGGTGACCGGTCAATAGTCCCAAATCCTATGGCCTGATATAGGCCACATGGTGTGCATCATCCAAGACGTCCTAAAGATAATGGCAGACAAAAAAAGGGAATCCCTACAGGCTAGGGATCATGACGCATAAAAAGGAATCCCTACAGGCTATGGGTTATGACATAGAAAGGGAAACTCTTATAGGCTAAAGATAGTAATGGATGAAAAGGTAACCCTTGCGGGTTTAGAGATTTTAGTGGGATTTTATGAAAGATATCCTTAGTTGGTGGGTTCCTAGTTTAGGCCTACATATATTCTACCCTCCCTATAAGGTGGTTTCCTTAAGGGTATCATGGATAACACTAGAGGGAAAGGCACAAGGGCCTCCCTTAAGTGGAGCCTCTTTATAGACTGAAACTTTCGTCTCTAGGCCATGAAAGGTCTCACCATGAGATTTTTGTTTAAGGGTTATACAAAGAGTCATAGGTTTCATTCCAAAGCCCTACCCCCAAGAGGATGTATCTTGAGACGTATTCCTTTTTCAGAATTTCACCGACTCTAGGCGAAGTCGTCACATAAATTCATCGGGATGATGTATCCCCTTGGCTAATAGACGAACCTTCTTTCTAAGGGTTTTTGAAAAATATTTTTTTTAAAAATAAAAATTCCGTCATCAAATGAATATAATATGATAAAAATAAATAAATCAAAATAGTAAACGAAAGAAAATAAATAAATAAAAGCAAAAATTGAAATACTAAAGATCCAAAGAAAACCCTAAACCTAAGAGGAAGGCTTCTAAACCCTAGGGTTGGTCCCCAGCAAAGTCTCCAGCTGTAATAACTGGTTTTAAAATGAGAAGAATCGCCACCATTAATTTTTATCCTAAGACAGGAATTTAACGGGATAACCCTAATTGTTGATACAGAGATTCAAAGCTCTTGACTCACTTTAAACGAAGGGGAGGTGTTAGACACTCTTCATCTACCTTGTTCACAAGGATACTAGGGTTTAGGTTTAAGGTTTAAGAATGGGGTTTTAATTAGGCGAACTCACCATGATTTTTAAGTCGTATGCCTATTGATAAGTGCAAATTGTAGCTATTTTTGTATATACTTTTTGTTGCACTTATCGACTTTTTGTTGTTAATATCATTGAATAAACCCGACTTTTGTATAAATACACTTAGTTTGTGTTTATTTGTGTTTTTGTGTAGATAGGGTATTGTTTGATGTTTTTCCATTGATTTTTTAGCTATTGATGCGTATTTGGAGCATGTGCAATAAAGTGTCGAAGACACGACTTAAAACACGCGATTTTGAGCAACTCGTCAACGAATAAGGCTCAAAATAAATGAATAAAAAATCATCAATTTGGTTTATATTTTGTCATTGTTGGAAAAAGCATTGAATAAGCTTTCCAACCGGGTGCAAATCGGAGTTACGGTTCAAAAGTTATGGCCGAAACAGTGCAGAATATTGTGCTGATTTTTCAACCTTCTGTCATCCGTTGTCGGATGACGCTTTTGGTCGCTAGGTGACGCTAGGCAAGCTGTAGCGTGGGGAAAACGCTGTTTTGGTGTAAAAACATATTTAGGTGTAAAAACATATTTAGGTGTAAAAACACATTTTTTGGGTATTTTTGATCCCAACTACATCAAACTTCATTTTTGGATAGGATTAGCTTAGAAAACAACATTGAAGCTTGCATACGGATGATCCGAGTGGATTGCTCATCAATTGGCGCTGACAAACTGGGAGATTTGTGGTTCATTTCTCTTCCTCTTTGTGTATTCTTTATGTGTTGAGTTTGTACATGTATTTACTCTGAACTTATGTATGTTTTTCGCCCATGGCATTATATAAAACTTACTTTATAAGTCTTTGTCGATTATTATCTTAGATTTTTGTTCTGTGCTAGAGATTTGAGTTGTTATAGACATATACTGCTTAGATTCTTATCTAGGATGATTATCTGTTAGTTTCTGAACTCTAGAGATAGATTTAGAGGTGACATCTACTTGGGTATCAGAGCTTAATGCCTCTGTGTAGTTGTGTTGTACTGAGAGATCGTCAGTGTGATTACATAGTTGTCTTTTGTATTGTTGAGGAGGTAGAAAGATCATTTCCTTGGTGATACAGTCGGTCTCTAAATTTGGGTTAGAAATGACTTAGGTTGTGAGTCATACGTAGTGACATTGATGAGTATTGTTAGGTTGAATATAACTGGTCGGTAGATTTAAGTCTGTGATAAGTAGATTATATGCAGGCTTGATAAGTTCTTCCTTAGTTTTTACTTTTGTTTACATTTATTTTTGTTGATAACATTTTCTTTACAAACCCATTTATCCCCAAACTCATTAACGAGAGATTTATCGAACGACATTCAATAACTAATCTCTGTGGACACAATAAATTCCCGGATAAATATTTCCAAAACTTTTATTGCTTGCCGCTACACCGCTTCAACAAAATAGCATCGTTGTCAGGGATTGGTTCTATTGTTTTTGCATTGCGATAATTCTTTTGTTTTTGAGTTTTGTAATTAATTTATTTGTTGTAAAAAATTGTACATTAACTTGTATATGATATCTGTGCATATATGTGTTTTCACGTATTGTTATGAATTGTCTCGTTTTTGTAACGTTTGTTGTGTGATTGTTAGGAGATTTTCTTTAGGTTTGTGCGGGTGTGACAATACCATGGCATGATGAGAGGAGGTTACTAGCTCGCATAATAAAGGCGTCGATCTTACAACGTAAAACAAGCATGTTTGTTTGTGTTTGTTTATGTGTGTGGTGATTTGTGCTTTAACAAGTTGAAACAAGGAAATATTCTAAATTTAAAATCTTCACTTTTCAAGTTGTTAATTCATTTTCACCCGGTTTTCATATCGTTATTTGTATTTGTTTTGTTATGTCAATTTATGCTTTCCAAAAGCTTGTTGTGTTTAGCTTTAGGAGTTTTGTTCGTTGTATATATTGTAAATTTTGGACATTGAAATTTTGTAGGAGTATTATTTTTCTAATTCTTTTGTTGTTGTTTGCACTCAAGTTTTGATCCGGTAACTTGCATAATATTGAGGTGATTTGTCAAGTTTGTTCGTTTCGACTTGTGAATGAATGGAAATGATTTTGTTAAAGTTTTGTACATGTTCGAGGTATGTGTTTATTTCTTTCTATACTTTAGCATATTCATGATACTTAGACTTTTTACAATTTTTATGCCATTCATTATTTTTCATACTTGTTCATTAGTGAATCACTTTAGTTCCTACCTTTTTTGTGAGGTAGCTTTCCATTGGGCAAAAAAGGGTATCCCGATGGAATGAAAACCCGAAAGGGCGGTCCAGACAGAAGTTAGGGATTTTAAAGCGTATGACTATGTCCCGTTGGTACACCTTACAACCAATCTTCAGCTTCAACTGTCAAGCTCAATCCAGTTAGCTTCGGACAAGCAGCAAAGTGATGAGATGCTCGAGGACATAAAGGCAATAGCAAAATGGGAACCCAACAGGATTATTTCACATAGTTGTTTTTCTTTGTATACTATTTTTGTATAGTTTACATTCTTACGACGACATTCTCTTACTAGGACGTTCGTCTCTTTGTACAAAAACACTTATTCAAGTTAATACAAAGCTATTCCTTTAAAAGTGCAAAACTATTTGTTTTTACTTTCTTGTTTTGTTTGCAAAAACGTCCAGTGATTATTTTTGAACATATGCATTTGAACATAATTACTGCTTACAAATATACGCATAAAAAGGAAAAAAAAGACATTTACTAATGGCTTTAAAAAACAAGACGGTGTCTGGAGGCTATTCCATAAAATCCCCGCAGGTACTTTCTCCAGCAGGAGCAGAGGCAGAGACATCCTGCTACAGGATCACTGCCGCATCTCCAATATGCAGCCTAATGGTATCAGGTACTCTCATATCCCCGACGGAGCAAAATTTCCAATTACTGCTCCAAAGATTCCCCAGTGAAAATTTTCGAGCTTCTCAGGATTCCCCAGCAGGATTTCACAAAATCCCTAAATAATGCACATAATTTCCCTTCCCTAACATAGTTTATTTCTCTAAAAAATGGAAACCCATCTATCAATATGAAGTCCTACACTCCTCATTTCTAGCAGCAGTCAGGGATTTATTTTCCCCAGTCCAGCAACACTGCAGAAGAATAACTAATAAGTTCATACATTACATTCATACATCATAGCATCGACAACACAAATGCATATATCGCAATATCATTTATTTTGAGAACATCAACACTTGATACATCTCATGCATCATACTGCACACAACCAACTCATTACCCTTTTCAAGAAAGTTGGCAAGCAAACAAGTATTATTACCAATTTTCTTTAATTTCATCTTAACACCTAGCAAAAGACAAGAAAACTATCTGCAAACAAATTGATTGGAGATTAATTCTCAAAAACCGGACGGGATGACCATTTACATGATGAACACTTTATTCAAGACCTTTGCTGGTTCAGTTTAAATCAATCAATGGTTTATCCTGATTCCATTTTGGTAGACACTTTTTCTGGTTCAGATAAATCGCTCCAAAGATTTATTCTGATTCTTTTCGAGTTAAATAATATTCAAGACCTCTGATGGTTCAGTTTAAATTGATCAATGGTTTATCCTGATTCCGTTGCGGTAGAAACTTTCTCTAGTTCAGATAATCCGCTCCAAAGACTTATTTTGATTCTTTTCCAGTTAAATAATATTCAAGATCTCTGCTGGTTCAGTTTAAATCGATCAATGGTTTATCCTGATTCCGTTCTGGTAGACACTTTCTCTGGTTCAGATAAATCGCTCCAAAGATTTATTCTGATTCTTTTCCAGTTAAAGAATATTCAAAATCTCTACTGGTTCATTTTAAATCGATCAATGGTTTATCCTGATTCTGTTCCGGTAGACACTTTCTCTGGTTCAGATAAATCGCTCCAAAGATTTATTCTGATTCTTTTCCAGTTAAAGAATATTCAAGATCTATGTTGGTTCAGTTTAAATCGATCAATGGTTTATCCTGATTCCGTTTCGGTAGACACTTTCTCTGGTTCAAATAAATCGCTCTGAAGATTTATTCTGATTCTTTTCCAGTTAAAGAACCTTCAAGGCCTCTGCTGGTTCAGTTTAAACCGATCAACAATTTATCCTGATTCCGTTCTGGTAGACATTTTCTCTGGTTTAGATAAATCGCCCCAATGATTTATTCTGATTCTTTACCAGTTAAAGAATATTCAAGGCCTCTGCTGGTTCAGTTTAAATCGATTAATGGTTTATCCTGATTCCGTTTTGGTAGACACTTTCTCTGATTCAGATAAATTGCTCCAAAGATTTATTCTGATTCTCTTCTAGTTGAAGTCAAGCTTAGACTTAGTCTAATTTCTGTCAACAATCCCTTTTGATGGCATCTATAAGCCCATCTCTGAAAAATCTCCACGAAATCCCCTAATTAAGGGATCCTCCTCAAAACCCTAATACCTCCTCTCCATCATCTCTCCAAATGGAATCTTTAAGCCCATTCCCTACAATCAACCACCCCATGATCGAGTGCAAATTTCTGGGCACTTTAGTGTTCAATCATCTTCCACCTTTAAGTCGTGAATGGCAGACTCGCCAATCTAACTCTTCAGGTTTAAGAAAATTGAACGAGGGAAGCTGTTGTACCCCAAAATTTTCCCTCTCATTTTTCAAGATTTTTCTCACAAAATTCCTATTGGGTCAAGGCTACACAAGTACATTGGATCATTTTGGGGCTCTCAAGCATCAAATCAAATAAGAGCAAGTTTGTATGGATTTCTATTATTCAATTGGGCATTTGATTTATTTTGAACTAGATTAACCCCTATGCTTCGATTGGTCATTTTCGTTTCTTTCGAGCAAGCTTAAAATTCCAAGCTTCGATTGAGGCAATGGCCTTTTGTATGCTCTCTTCATGCTATCTTCGATTGAGAATTGTTTTTGTTTAAAGACAGTTTCCTTCAATTCACAAGGTAGGGACCTCCTGCATGCAAGCCTCGTTTGGGCATTTAGGCCTCCTGCATGCAATCTTCGATTACACCAAAGACCCCTCACAAGCTGACTTTTGGTGTACATGGCAATGGCCTCCTGCATCTTCCCTTCAATTCAGAAGGCGTTGGCTTCCTACTGGCGCCCTTCGATTCAGAAGACAAGTGCCTTCTCTAAACTGGCCTTCAATTTATAAGGCAGGGACTTCCTTCATTCCAACTGGAACAAGGCAATGGCCTCCTGTATACATCCTTCGATTTCACCATGTGCATCTTACATGTTTTCTTTGTTTCACAAGGCAGTGACCTCCTGCATGCATCTTTCGTTTGGGTTTGTGGTTTCCTTTGAATGCAAGTTTGGGTTACATATTTTGTTTGGCCATATGACCCCTTGCAGGAAAGTTTGAGTGGGCAGTGGTTCTTCATGCAAGCTTTCGTTTGAGAAAAGGCCCCTTGCATGTTTGCTTGGAGTCATAAAGCAATAACCTCTTATAGCTTTCCTTTGATTCAGAAGTCATTTTCCCTTTACATGATTCCTTCGATTCACAAAAACCAAGACTCCCTTCAGGCCAGTATGCACAAGGCAAAAAGCTCCCCCATGGCTGGAATTCACAAGGCAATGGCACCCACAAAGCATTGGCTACTTTCATGCTAGTTTCGACTGGGCAGTATCTCCCTTGGAAACAGTTTGTTTCAACACACAATTTCTACACTATGACACATAACTATTGTCTCGTTCGAAAAACGTACCATGGTGGCACATTCAAAGGACTTGCCAGACATACCTGGATGTCCCAATCGAATGAAATATTTTGGTGACCCATTCAAGGGGTATGCATTTTGCCCCTTCGAAGGATGCATAAAAAGGTCCCATTCGAAAGACACATATTGGGTGATAGTCAATTAGTGATGTCTGAAGAAGAATCTAGTCGAAGGTTGGACCTAGGTGGTCAAAATGAAAGTTTGAAATAACCCAAAGATGCTTGATGACCAAAGTCCTACGTGCTGCCAAGTACAGGCCTTCTATACTGGCCATAACACTCCAAAACTACTATAAAGCAGTCCTGCAATGCTGCCCCATTCTTGCACCAAAATGGCATACAATACTGCACCTCGAAGACTACAAGAACAACATACCCTTTTTGTTCAAATTTCTTTTGTTTTCCCTCCTAAACATCAGCCAAAATCATCTATAAATACGAGCCTCCACCATACATCTTGGGGCCCCGGGGATAGTTGTAAAAAAAACTCTTGTTGTGAGAAAGTTATCAATTTCTCAAAACTCTCAAACACTATCAAACGTTCTCAAATATTCCTAACACTTCACTTCTAAAAAAACTCAGACCCCTTCCTACACTAAGTGAACCCTTCGATTCACTCCTCAAACTATCAGATAACTAACCTTCAACCCATTTCCCATTTGCAATATAATAGTCTTTTGATTCACTCTCTTACCTGTTGTAGAGTAACCTTTGATTCACTCACAAATATTACATACCCTCCTTCGATTCAGTAACTGCTCAAACAAAGTAGTAACTGAACTAGCTTCAGGAAGATTCCAACGAAGTTCCATTCACCACCAAGGAAGTCACTTGCATTTCCTTCAATTTAAGCGCTTCAAGAGGTAAGTTCTCTCTAAACTTGGAATTCTTTCATTTAAATATCATGTGTACTGATCGGTCACCATTTCTAGTAAGTTTCGTACCCTTTTTCTGATTAAATTTAATCGCCTTGGTTACATTAAGCGGCATATGCATATGTTTGAAGTAAGTTTGCGTGTGTTTTAATTTTGTTTGAATGATTAACAATTCGATGTTTGAGTGTTATAGAAGTGTTCCTTTTTACGCTTTTGTTGGTAGTGTTTGTGTCCAGGTTTAGCTATGGGATTATTGGCACTCACGACGCGCACGAACGGATGAAAAAGTGGAGAAAAAACCAAGTTCAGAAATTCAACACGGGCACCCGTGTTAAACAACACGGCCGTGTTGAATTATGCCCAGAAATGCAAGTTTTTATCCAGAAACAGACAATCAACACGGCCACCCGTGTTAAACAACACGGCCGTGTTGAATTATGGCCAGAAAGTGGATTTTTGAACCAGAAACAGAAAATCAACACGGCCACCCGTGTTAAACAACACGGCCGTGTTGATTGTTGCGCTGAAAATTTTGATTTTTTTTATCTTTCATCCAAAGGGGCTCGTGAGGGGTATTTTTGGAAAGGCGCTTGGACTGGAATCAGAGGAGAATAAAAGACCAATTGTAAGAGAGGGGAGGGACACTTTTTGAAGATCGCAAAATAGAATTGGACACGAGAGAAGACGGAAGCAAAGTGTTGGAAGAGGAAGAGATTCAACGGTGGACACCATTGAAGATCTGAAACTTTCATCATCTGTAATGTTTAAATCTCTTTATCTAGTTTTATTGAATATTATGAGAGGCTAAACCCCCCAATGCTAGGGGGGTGTCCCTGCTTTAAACCTGTAACAACTCTGGATTTGGATTTGTTTAATCGAAAATTATAGTATTTCAATTCGATTGTACGATGTTTGTATTGCTTTCTTTATCTGATCAATAAGGATTGATGTGTGGTTAACAGTCTGTGGGACTACGATTGTTAAGGTTTTTGTACAATTGAACCCTAAAATTATCACCTAGGATTAGGGATAAAATAAGGTTACTTAGAAATTCTTGATAGTTGAACGAATTGATTTTATCCTATTTCTCTGAGGACTTGGACAATTGGATGTTAAATCAAAAGTATTTTCACTAAGGACTTAGGAAAATAAACCTTGAGAATAAGTAATTGAATCCTGTAAAAATTTGGTAATGAAATCTTGATCCAGCTGAGTTGGAGGTTGAAGCATACACCCTACCTTAGCGTTATCTCTTTAAAATCAAAAGTCACTCTTAATTTCAGTCTATTCTTAGTTTTCATTGTCTTTCATTATTTGTTCAAAACAACAATCCATGTTCTTTTGTTTAATTGGCTTCATATAATAACTCGTATTTCCTACGCAATCCTCGTGATCGATATTCGGGGTAAAACCCTTTAAAACTACATTGGTGACAATAGTACACTTGCTAAAATCACGATCAAGTTTTTTGGCGCCGTTGCCGGGGATTGCCAAAATATAAGTTATTATTTAGCCAATTAAAAATTTTATTGCTCCGCAATTAAAATTATATTTCACGCATTTCTATTTGTTTATTTTTCTTTCTAACTAATCATCGTCTAATCTTGTATGCGAGGTAAGGCCTCAGCTGAACTTCTTTTTGACGCAGAACCAGAAAAATTGTTAAGAGCTCGACTACAAGAAGTTAAGCGGAAAAGACTGGCTGCAAAAGAAAAATCACCGGTAGTTTCAGAACCAGTTGACGAAGAAATTATATTGATTACATCCGAGCAGTCAGAATCTGATTCAGAAAGTATGGCAGCTGATCCACCTCCTCCGGAGAGACTTTTGGGGGACTATGGAAGGGCAAATGCACCGCTTGGAAGAATGACCATTGTGAATCAACCGGTTAACGTGGCACATTTCCAATTGCATCCTTCCACCATCCGACAGTTAGAAAGTAAGCCTTTTGCAGGAAGAATCAACGAAGACGCAAATAAGCATCTTCAGAGATTCCTTACAACAACAACATCGTTGAAGATAGAAGGTCATTCCGAAGAAGCTAAGAGACTTGTGATGTTCCCTTTCACATTATCCGAAGATGCAGAGGAATGGTTCTACTCACTCCCAGCGGGAAGTATCACCACATGGGAACAAATGGAAACCGCTTTTCTTAATGAGTATTTCCCAGCTTCGGTTTTCATTCGTAAGAGGTACGATATTGTTAATTTCAAGCAGAAAGAAGGGGAATTGTTGGGAGATGCTTATAAAAGATTCAAGAGATGTTTGGTTGCTTGTCCTACTCATAACATGGATGCAACCGAACAAATGCAGACATTTGTTAATGGTCTCCGAGTTAAAACAAAACAACTCATTGACACTGCAGCAGGTGGCTCAACTAATTTCTCAACAGCCACTGGTATCAAGAGGATCATAGAAGCTATTGCCGCAAATGAACACATAGAGTTATATGATCGGGCAATAAGCAAACCAGAAGGCAAAATTGATTTGAAGCTGGCAGACCAGGTGGTTAAAATGGAGGAACAGATTGCTATTGAAGTGGAAAGAAGGTTGAAAAGTATGAATATTGGTGAGCAGAAAGTGGCACAGGTTGAACCAAGCACTTCAGTATGGTGTGAAATATGTGGTGGGCCGCATTTTGCTATGCATTGTGTGGCAACGCAAGAACAGGTTGAACAAATTCACATGTTGAGGCAAAATAATCCATACGCCAATACATACAATCCAGGGTGGAAAAATCACCCAAACTTCGCATGGAAGGATCAACAAGGAAACTTCCAAAAACAAGGCCCAAATCAGTTTCAAGCTCCAGCACAACCACAACAGTATAGACCTCCACAACCACAGCAGCCATACCAACAGCAATTTCAACACCACCCACATCAGTTCCAAGCGCAAAGTCAACCACAAGCACCAAAGAAGGCGGATTGGGAGATAGCCATTGAAAAAATGGCTGCTCAAAATTCTCAATTTCAGGAAGAGACCAGAAGCAACATGAGGAACACAGGGGCGTCTATCAAGAATCTGGAAATACAAGTGAGTCAAATTGCGCAACAAATGACTAACTCTCAGCCACCGGGTTCTTTGCCTAGTAATACGGTCACTAACCCCAGAGACAATAATCATGTGAACGCTGTGACAACCAGAAGAAGTAAATCAAATGAGAAACCTGAAAAGAATTCTGAGGAAGAAGACATGTTGATTGAGGTGGATGTAGAGATTAAAGATAATGATGTTGTAAGTCAAGAGGAAAAAGGGGAAGAAAGGGTAGCACAAGAACCAATAGTTACTCCCAAACCGGCGGTAAAACTACCTTTCCCCACAAGAAATAAGAAGAAAGAACAACATGAGAAGAATTTTGAGAAGTTCTTGGAAATGTTCAAGAAACTTGAGCTGAACATTCCTTTCTTAGAAGCACTCGAGCAAATGCCAACCTATGCAAAATTCATGAAGGATATTATTTCAAAGAAGCGGATCATAGCCAGTGATCCTATTATTCTAACTGAAACATGTAGTGCTATTTTGCAGGGTATGAAGATTCCAGTTAAAAAGACAGATCGAGGTTCAGTGACGATTCCATGCACTATCGGTGATAGATCTTTCAAAAAGGCTCTTATTGATTTAGGAGCAAGTGTTAGTCTTATGCCCTTGTCCATCTACAGAAGATTGGGGATTGGTAAAGTGCAAGATACGCGAATGACGCTTCAGTTTGCAGATCAATCGGTAAAGAGACCTTACGGAGTGGTAGAAGACGTGCTGGTAAAAATCGATAAGTTCGTGTTCCCTGTAGACTTTGTTATTCTAGAGATGCCCGAAGATGAGGAGATTCCAATAATTTTGGGGAGACCATTTTTAGAGACCGGGAGATGCTTGATCGACATAGAGGAAGGTACGATGACTTTGAAAGTGTATGATGAAGAACTGAAAATTGATGTCAGGAACACCATGAAGTACAAAGACGACATTGAAACCAGTCAACACATTGAGGTCATTGATCAAATTTGTGATGAAGAAAACTCTTTGGAAACACAAAAATTACCGTTGGAGAGAGTTTTGAGTTTGTCAATCTTTAGAGAAGAAGAAACAGTTGATGACAAAGATAATGAAGTGTTAGCCATGATGGAAACAACATCATTCATCACAAATTCTCGCCACAACCGATGGGAAGAATTAAGGAAACCGTTAGTTGAAGGAAGTGAAGATGAACCAAAGAAAGGGGCTGAACTGAAACAATTACCGGAAAACCTTAAATATGTTTTCTTAGACACAGAGAGTAAGTGCCCGGCTATCATTAGTTCTCATCTTGAATTCCTTCAAGAAGATAAGCTTGTCAAAGTTCTTAAAAAACATAAGAGTGCCCTCGGATGGGCGATAGAAGACTTGAAAGGAATAAGTCCAACGGTTTGCATGCACAAGATTCTTATGGAGGATGATCACAAACCAGTTGTCCAACCTCAACGACGACTAAATCCAGCAATGAAGGAAGTAGTTAGAAAGGAGGTGGTGAAGCTTTTGGACGCAGGGATGATTTATCCGATATCCGACAGTGCATGGGTAAGTCCAGTTCACGTGGTTCCAAAGAAGGGTGGCACTACAGTGGTTAAGAATGAAAAGAATGAGTTGATTCCTACGAGGACAGTTACCGGGTGGAGAGTTTGTATTGATTACCGTAGACTGAACCTTGCTACAAGAAAAGATCACTTCCCATTGCCTTTTATTGACCAGATGTTAGAAAGGTTGGCGGGTCATGAGTATTACTGTTTCCTTGATGGTTACTCGGGGTACAACCAGATAGCTGTCGCGCCTGAGGATCAAGAGAAGACCGCGTTTACATGTCCTTTTGGTATTTTTGCTTACAGAAGAATGCCATTCGGATTGTGTAACGCCCCGGCCACATTTCAGAGATGCATGCAATCTATTTTTGCTGATATGCTTGAAAAGCATATGGAAGTATTCATGGATGACTTCTCGGTTTTTGGTAAGTCTTTTGATAATTGTTTAACTCACCTTGCTCTTGTGTTAGAAAGGTGCCAACAAACAAATCTCATCCTCAACTGGGAGAAGTGTCACTTCATGGTGCGCGAAGGTATAGTGTTAGGCCATAAGATCTCTCACAAGGGAATAGAAGTTGACCAGGCCAAGGTAGAAGTCATAGCAAAGCTGCCTCCTCCTATGAATGAAAAAGGTATCAGAAGTTTCTTAGGACATGCGGGTTTCTATCGCAGGTTCATAAGAGATTTCTCCAAAATAGCAAAACCTTTAACTACGCTTTTAGTTAAGGACAAGGCTTTTAAGTTTGATCATGAGTGTGCCATAGCATTTGAAAAAATAAAGCAAGAATTAGTTTCGGCACCAATTGTAGTAGCCCCTGATTGGTCTCTACCTTTTGAGATCATGTGTGATGCAAGTGATATTGCTATAGGGGCGGTTCTAGGACAGCGTAGAGAAAAATTATTGCATGTCATTTACTACGCTAGTCATGTGTTGAACCCTGCACAGATGAATTATGCAACTACTGAGAAAGAGTTGTTAGCGGTTGTTTATGCCTTTGATAAATTCAGGCAATATCTGTTGGGTTCTCGAGTCATTGTTTATACTGACCATGCTGCTTTGAAGTATCTTTTTGCTAAACAGGATTCGAAACCAAGATTGTTAAGGTGGATCTTGCTTCTCCAGGAGTTTGATGTAGAAATCCGTGACAAGAAAGGATCTGAAAATACTGTAGCCGATCACTTGTCTAGGATGTCCCCTATTGAAGAAACGGAAGATACACGTCCAATAAGGGATGAGTTCGCAGATGAACACATCCTTGCTGTTATTGGCGTTCCTTGGTTTGCAGACTATGCAAACTATTTGGTAGGTGGTATTATCCCTGATGATTTTGATTATAACAGAAAGAAAAAGTTTTTACATGATTGCAGGTTCTACTTGTGGGATGATCCATTTTTGTACAAGAGAGGAATTGATGGCTTGATTAGGAGATGTGTACCAGAGGAGGAACAAAGGGATGTGTTGAAGGCATGTCATGATTCTGAATATGGAGGACATTTCAGTGGAGACCGAACAGCAGCAAAGGTTTTACAATCGGGACTATACTGGCCAACATTGTTCAAAGACGCTCAAAGCATCGTGAAAGAATGCGACAGGTGTCAGAGGACAGGCAATATTTCAAAGAGAAACCAGATGCCTCAGAAGGGTATCCTTGAGGTGGAATTATTTGATGTGTGGGGTATCGATTTCATGGGTCCGTTCCCACCATCTTTCGGGAAGAACTACATACTTGTCGCGGTGGATTATGTCTCTAAGTGGGTTGAAGCGGTGGCCCTTCCTACGAATGATGCTAAGGTAGTAGTGAACTTCCTGAAGAACAACATCTTTTCAAGGTTCGGTGTGCCCAGAACACTTATAAGTGATGAAGGAACACATTTTCTGAATAAAGTGATGGAGAATTTGTTGAAAAAGTATAATGTGAAGCATAAGGTTGCAACACCTTACCACCCTCAGACTAGTGGTCAGGTCGAAGTGTCAAACAGACAAATCAAACAAATCCTGGAAAAGACGGTGAGTGCCTCAAGAAAGGATTGGGCTCTCAAGCTTGAAGATGCATTATGGGCATATAGAACGGCATTCAAAACGCCCATTGGTATGTCACCATATCAGTTGGTTTACGGTAAAGCCTGCCATCTGCCGCTCGAGCTTGAGCACAAGGCATTTTGGGCGTCTAAGTTTCTCAATTATGATATTGTGAAAGCCGGTGAAACTCGCATTCTTCAACTTCATGAGCTGGAGGAATTTCGAGACCAAGCCTATGAAAATGCCAAGATGTACAAAGAGCAAACCAAGAAGTGGCATGATCAACGTATCATCAAGAAAGATTTTTGGGAAGGACAATTAGTGCTATTGTTCAACTCCAGGCTTAAACTTTTTCCTGGGAAGTTGAAATCTCGGTGGTCTGGTCCGTTTGTGGTACAGACGGTTTTCCCTCATGGGGCAGTGGAGATTAAAAATCCTAGCAATGGGGATGTTTTCAAAGTGAATGGCCAGAGGTTGAAGCCATATTACACTGGAGCGGGAATAGGAATAATCGATCATTTGCGTCTCACCGGATGAGGTGTGGACCGTCGAGCCATGCGACGTTAAACGAAGCGCTTCGTGGGAGGCAACCCACGCTCCTTTCCTAACATTTATTTCGTTATTTTGTTTTGTTCGATGTATTTTATTTCAGGTTTTAAGGATGCGGATCGGTGCAGTAAGCAGTGGGCAAAAAGCACAAGGAAAATCCAAAATGGGTGCGTTCAGGACAAACAACACGGCCACCCGTGTTAATCAACACGGCCGTGTTGAATTCCAAACCAGGAAGGAAAACGAAATATTCAAAAAAAAAAGGGTACAGGGCAAACAACACGGGCGCCCGTGTTAAACAACACGGCCGTGTTGTTCGTCCGTTCAGTTTTTTTTTCAATTTTTATTTTCTTTTATTTGGTGGACCCCACTTATTTTGTAACACTTTTCCTTTCATCTTCAACCTATTCTCTCATTCATCTCTCTTGTTTCCATAGAAAACCTAGCCTCCCTCTCCTAAAACCTCACTTTTCTCCATTACCCACTCACTAAAACCACCTCTTGCTTTCACGAATATTGTTCTACTCGTCATCCACTACAACTTAACCGGTTCAGATTTTAATTTCGTCAAATTTGTATTTGCGAATTTTTGCTCTCATATTGATTATTGTTTGTAGTTTCTGCTTTTGTGTTGTTTGGGTGTGTTGTTTTCATTGATTTTGCAGAATTGTGCAATGCCTCTGAAGAGACCAATTCAACGTTACTCACGGGGGGGTGATTTTGCGGAATCATCGCAACCAAGACAAAGACCCCGTCGTGCTCCGAGTAGCACTGCTGCGAGGAACCGGAGAGGGGATGAAAATGCCCATGGCATTACGTTCACCAAACCAGAACACCGGGAAAGGTACCATGTTTTAATTAAGCGCCGATTAATTCCACCCCGTTATATTTGTGAGGCCACGCTTAACAGGTTAGGAATTAAGGATGAAGTGTATCGGATGTTTCAAAATATTGGGTTACTGCCTTTTATGTTATTTGAAGCACCGACTTATGAAGGACTAACCTTCGAATTTTTGAGTTCTGTTGATTTTAAGTTAAGACGCAGGTGGAATGGGTCCGAGTTGGAATTCTATGGTAACTTGGAATTCTGCATGTTCGGTAACCAACATTCGCTGTCAGTGGCGGAGGTAGGGGCGGCGCTCAACCTACCAATCTCTGGACCGGGGCACCCACCCGAGACTTTTCATGCTGGTGAGTTCTGGGAGGCTATAACAGGTAACTCTGGATACAATCCGAGCAGGGCCAAAGCCTCGGGAATCCACAACCCATGTTTCCGGTATGCTCAAAAAGGTTTGGCTCATACTCTTTTCGGGAGGGGAGAAAGCACAGGGGTGTGTGCAAAAAGAGAGCTATTTCTGATAAAAAAGATGACTGAGGTAGGTCGCGTGAATGTAGCGGCCTTTGCTGCTAATCATCTTAAGGTGGTGGGGAATGCCACGTCTGGAGATATCTCGGTGGGTGGTATGATCACTCAGCTAGCTGACCATTTGCACTACGGTCCGCTTCTGATGGAGGAGCCTTCAATTGCTGGTAAAAAGATTGACATGGCCACTCTTGTCAATCAAAAGATGATTGTGGTTCATCAAGGGTATTACTCGCTGATTTGCAATAATCAGCATATTCTGTCACTTCCCGCGCCATCTGTTATTTCTGTTGCCAATACTGCTAACTGGCTATATGAGACTGCAGGTACAGCTGACAGGGAAAGTTCTCAGCATGATAGTTCCTCTTCAGAGGACGATTCGGAGGATGATGCCCCAGAAGCGGAGCAGCCTAGCCCGCCCCCTCAGCAGCCCAGCCAGCAATATGCTGGATCCTCCTCTATGAATGCTGATCAATGGGGGTGGGTACAATCTGAGATTACCTCCCTCCGGACCGAGCAAACAAGACAAGGTGAGGAGCTTTTTAGGCAAGGAGCTGTGGTGGACGATGTCCAAGAGATGATGCGACGTCTGATGTTGCAATTTCCACAGGCTCCTCCACCACCACCACCGTATCAGTGAGTCAGGTACCCTCTCTCGCATTGGAGTTAAAACATTGTGGACAATGTTTGGTTCAGATGTGGGGGAGGTTTTATTTTATGTTATTGCTTTGTGTTTGTTTTGAATTCTTTTTATGTTATTGCTTTGTGTTTGTTTTGAATTCTTTTTATGTTATTGCTTTGTGTTTGTTTTGAAGTCTGTTTTGAATTGATAAGCTATTGTTTTGTTTAAGTTAGTATTATGCAGTGCCGTTATGATGTTACCAGGTGATTGATGGAAATTGGAAAGGGTGCAAACGAATAGTAAATGGTTGAACGACACATCCCATACTTGACCCTCGCAGGCACCAGGGCAGTTGACACAATCGAGAGAAAATGGTCGGACGCAAAGCATTCACACTGAAACAAGCGAGTATTATGGTAGACTTCAGATAAAAGGAAACCACAAGACACCAAAGAGCACCTCGGAACTTGTAAGCTTAACCCACCCGGTGAGTCGTCAAAGCCAGATTCATAAATCCACATGAGAGATCAGTCAGGTATGGCATTATTCACTTTGATTTTGCGGATGTTCTCTTAACACAAACACACTTCGAAAGCACACACTGAGAAAACTTTGTTAGCATAACCACCTTCACTACATCCATAACAACCCTCCGTGATCATGTTTGTTCTTGGCTACCACCAATCTTTTCCATCAATCGTAGTAGTACTCGACATAAAATAAGTTTCGTAATAATGTTTGAAAGAATCTAAGTGTGGGGTTGTAAATCATTGAAAAAGGGCAAAGAAAAAAAAAATGAAAAGAAGAAAAGTTGAAAAAAAAAAAGTGAAAAGAAGAAAAATGAAAAAAAAATAAAAGAGAAATCATAAAAATACTTGCCCTCTTGTCCGAAAGAATTCGGAAGACTTAAACCACTCTTACGATTCAAGCCAATTGCTGTAGTTTTGTGAAACAAAATGATTGTCGAGTAACTAAAACCTTTTCACCCTACCCAAACCATTTGTGTTCGCAAAGTCCTTTTGAATGTGTGTGCAATAGTTGTGTGTAGTGATTTGAGAATATTTTCAAAGTTAAAAGTAATATGCATACCTGGTGCTGTGAGTGTAAACACATTAACCCGGAGAGATCTTGTGAGAATTGTGAAAAAAAAGCTTGCAGGTGAACAGGTGCTTGGAAGTGATAATGTGGTGGAGAGATTGAAAAAGGATACCATACGCTCGATTGATAAGTGAGGATGTTGTGCGAAGAACCCGATTGTGTGCGGAGAAGAAGAAGCTCGTGGTGACCTTTGTTTTGTCCTAATACATCACTTGAGGACAAGCAACGAGATAAGTGTGGGGTTGTGATCGGTCACCATTTCTAGTAAGTTTCGTACCCTTTTTCTGATTAAATTTAATCGCCTTGGTTACATTAAGCGGCATATGCATATGTTTGAAGTAAGTTTGCGTGTGTTTTAATTTTGTTTGAATGATTAACAATTCGATGTTTGAGTGTTATAGAAGTGTTCCTTTTTACGCTTTTGTTGGTAGTGTTTGTGTCCAGGTTTAGCTATGGGATTATTGGCACTCACGACGCGCACGAACGGATGAAAAAGTGGAGAAAAAACCAAGTTCAGAAATTCAACACGGGCACCCGTGTTAAACAACACGGCCGTGTTGAATTATGCCCAGAAATGCAAGTTTTTATCCAGAAACAGACAATCAACACGGCCACCCGTGTTAAACAACACGGCCGTGTTGAATTATGGCCAGAAAGTGGATTTTTGAACCAGAAACAGAAAATCAACACGGCCACCCGTGTTAAACAACACGGCCGTGTTGATTGTTGCGCTGAAAATTTTGATTTTTTTTATCTTTCATCCAAAGGGGCTCGTGAGGGGTATTTTTGGAAAGGCGCTTGGACTGGAATCAGAGGAGAATAAAAGACCAATTGTAAGAGAGGGGAGGGACACTTTTTGAAGATCGCAAAATAGAATTGGACACGAGAGAAGACGGAAGCAAAGTGTTGGAAGAGGAAGAGATTCAACGGTGGACACCATTGAAGATCTGAAACTTTCATCATCTGTAATGTTTAAATCTCTTTATCTAGTTTTATTGAATATTATGAGAGGCTAAACCCCCCAATGCTAGGGGGGTGTCCCTGCTTTAAACCTGTAACAACTCTGGATTTGGATTTGTTTAATCGAAAATTATAGTATTTCAATTCGATTGTACGATGTTTGTATTGCTTTCTTTATCTGATCAATAAGGATTGATGTGTGGTTAACAGTCTGTGGGACTACGATTGTTAAGGTTTTTGTACAATTGAACCCTAAAATTATCACCTAGGATTAGGGATAAAATAAGGTTACTTAGAAATTCTTGATAGTTGAACGAATTGATTTTATCCTATTTCTCTGAGGACTTGGACAATTGGATGTTAAATCAAAAGTATTTTCACTAAGGACTTAGGAAAATAAACCTTGAGAATAAGTAATTGAATCCTGTAAAAATTTGGTAATGAAATCTTGATCCAGCTGAGTTGGAGGTTGAAGCATACACCCTACCTTAGCGTTATCTCTTTAAAATCAAAAGTCACTCTTAATTTCAGTCTATTCTTAGTTTTCATTGTCTTTCATTATTTGTTCAAAACAACAATCCATGTTCTTTTGTTTAATTGGCTTCATATAATAACTCGTATTTCCTACGCAATCCTCGTGATCGATATTCGGGGTAAAACCCTTTAAAACTACATTGGTGACAATAGTACACTTGCTAAAATCACGATCATGTACATACTAATAAAAATAAAATATAGATATCTCATCTAGGGAGTTCGACCATGCCTTAACTTTCAATCTTCACTGCCTATATGTTGAAAGTCTCAACCTAGACTACTTAGACTTTGGATTTTGGTGCCCAATAATGTTGTGCTAACCCCTGGCCTGTAGCTTTCGAAAGTTACACTTGAATGTTTCATTTTTAAAAGTTTAAAACAAGTTATCTGTATCCTTCAATTGGCTAAATATTCAAACTTTTCGAGTCTCAACCTGAGAGCCTAGCATCCCTGGAATCGAAGAAGGCAGCAAGGAGCTTGAGGCAAAGAGTGCACCTCATGCTGATTCCAGGCCCCAATCAAAAGAAGCAGGAAAATGATGAAATTGAAAGGGGTGACCTTACTGATTCCAGGCCTAAATCAAAAGAAGCCAAGAAGGGCAGAATCGAAGAGTGTTGCTGCTTGAATCGAAAAAGCCCATTTTCCTTTCTTTATTTTGTTTTGTCTTTACATTTTCGTGCTATTCAATATGGTTGTAATAGTGTAGGATTTATTTTCTGCATTTTTATTGCTTTTGTACAAATGTTAGTAATTATGATGTATGGCAAGATAAAAACCACAAGTAGATCACCCTAATCAAAGACTAAATGCATGAAAATTAAACACATTATTCACACACATACACCCCTAGGGTAATCTCACTTGTTGCCTCGGAAAATAGTCAAGTCCCTCGAATATGGGAGATTTAGCAAAGACCCTCGATAAAATATCGTAGTCCCTTGATGACCCCCGATGTTGCCTTCGGTAAACAATCTAGTCCCTAAACGATATTGCTAAAACGTCCCATAGGTTGCCTTCTATGACTATACAAACGACCCATGCTCGTCCCTTCACATCCAATGATGGGGCTTCTTACCAAATCAATGGTAAGATAACAACATCTAAAGGAGAAGGAAAAGAATGTTAGACCTTTTGAGTAGGTAGGATGCTCATAGTTGCCCGCTTGTCCACAACAAATTTTTTTTTTCACACCAACACTTTCATTTGAAACATTTTTCAAAAGACAAAAGTTTTTTGGACGCATTCCTATTGAAACGAGAATCATTACAAACACACTTTTAAAAATCCCTTTCAAAAACACATCCCACAAACACCTCTTTGAACTAGTTTCAAAACCAACACTTTGTACGCATTCTTATAGAGACGAGAATCATTACAAAGAAATTTTCAAAATACTTTTCAAACCCACACCAAAAGCACATTTTCAAACAAAAGCAAGTGATCTAGCAAGCAACTAAGAGCCCGTAGATAACTACAGATGAAAAGGGTGCTAACACCTTCCCTTTTCATAAACTACCCCTCGAACTCAAGAAAATAATCTCAAAGGTGTTTCCTGTTCTTTTCACCCTTTCCTTATTTGGATAAAAAGAAATGTCGGAGGCGACTCTTGCTATCCGCAACAATTGCGATCAAACACAAAACACCCAAGTCAATTCTCCCATTGTATTACATCTAACACTGAAGATGAAGAGAGTCAAGTTGATCTGGATATAGATGAAGGATTGTCTAATACCATTGTGTTACTTGGAAAGAAATTCAATATAATTCTAGAAAGAATGGACAGAAGAGGAAGACCAAATGTCATGAACATCTCACCTGACATTAGGAATGATGATGATTTTAAGAAGAATACCATACCTGAAGAAAAGATCAATCAAAGCAAAGACATTCAATGCTATGAGAGTGAAGGTTTTGGTCACATTAAATCAGAATGTCCCACTTTTGTGAAGAGGTAGAAAAAAGGATTTACTGTGTCTTGGTATGATGATGATGAGTCAGAAGATGAGGCTAACAATGAAACTACAAAAGTTATGATGGCTCTTTCTGGAAGATGGGCAGATGAAGTGGAAGCTTATGATGAAAGTGTTCTCTATGAATACATTAATGTATCCTATAAGGACACATGTGACAAGTGTGAAAAAAGTCTTAAGACATTAGAAGAACAAAGAAAGATCATAGCTGAATGGGAGAATGAAAAGAAGAAGCTTTTATGTTTTGTTTCATATCTTCAAAGTGAGGTAACTCTTTTAAATTCCAAGCTTAATAACATGCCAGATTCTTTGAAGAAAATGAATAGTAGTGCTGATATGGAGAGAGAGGGAGGATGAAGATACTAAAGTTGTTTATCAATCTAATAACAAACAAAGAAGAGTATCTAAAGAGGAACCCTTTTCTTATAAAAAGAAAAGAATGATCAACATGTCCAACCAAAAGTTACAACATCTTGGCAGACATGATAAAACATTATCAAGATTCCAATCATCAACATGGATATGTTATTATTATGGAGAGCATGGTCATATAAAGCCTTTTTTCTATAAACTATATGAAGATCAAAAATCTTTATTTCAATTCTAAGGTTGATCAAGTGAGCAAAAAGAGAAGTGTTAGAAATAGGGATATTAACTTTATTGCCCATACTTCCTTAAGAGGCTCAAATGGAGTGGACTGGTGCTTCTGACAGTGGGTGCTCTAGACACGTGAGAAGGGGTTTAGAAGTTATTGGTGAATATTAGACCTTATCCTATAGGTTCTGTTAGATTTGGTGATAGTTTTAAAGATGAAATCAAAGGAGTTGGAAGGTTGATATGTGTTGGTTCTCCTAGTTTGAAAGATATTGTGATTGTGAAAGAATTAACTGCTAATCTTATTAACGTTTGTCAATTTTATGACCAAGTGTAACATGATGGGAGAACTGACTTGGGTGTTTGTGTTTGATCGTAATTGTTGCGGTTAGCAAGAGTCGCCACCGGCTTTTCTTTTATCCAGCAAAGGAAAGGTTGAAAAGAACAAGAAAGATCTTTAGAGATGTTTTCTTGAGTTAGGGGGGTAGGTTATGAAAAGGGAAGGTGTTAGCACCCTTTTCATCCATAGTTATGCTTGAGCTCTTAGTTGCTTGCTAGATCACTTTCTTTTGTTTGAAAATGTGCTTTGTGATGTGGGTTTGAAAATATTTTGAAAATGTCTTTGTAATGATTCTCATCTCTATAAGAATGCGTACAAAGTGTTGGTTTTGAAAATATTTCAAAGAGGTATTTGTGGAATGTGTTTTTGAAAGTGATTTTGAAAAATGTCTTTGTAATGATTCTCGTATCTATAAGAATGCATACAAAGAGCTTGTCTTTTGAAAATGTTTCAATTGAAAGTGTTGGTGTGGAAAAATGTTTTTGTTGTGAGAAAGAGAGAAACTATGAGCATCCTACCTACTCAAAAGTCTATGTTCTTTTCCTCCTCCCTTAGATGTTGCTATCTTACCATTGATTTGGTAAGAAGCCCCATCATTGGATGTGAATGGGCAACGTGGGTCGTTTGTATACTCATAGAAGGCAACCTATGAGACGTTTTAGGAATTTTCGTTTAGGGACTAGATCATTTACCAAAGGCAACATCGAGGGTCATCGAGGGGCTATGGTCTTTTATCGAGGGTTTTTTCTAAAACACCCATATTTGAGGGACATGACTATTTTCCGAAGCAATAAGTGGGATTACCCTAGAAGTGCATGTGTGCAAAGTGTGTTTGATTGCATGCATTTAGTCTTTGATTAGGGTGGTCTACTTGTTGGTTTTATCTTGCCAGACATCCTAATTACTAACATTTGTATAAAGCAATAAAAATGAAGAAAATAAATATCCTACACTATTATAACCATATTGAATAGCAAGAAAATGTAAATATAAAACAAAATAAAATAAGGGAAAGTAAGCCTTTTGATTCACGCAGCATCATCCTTTGATTATGCCTTTCTTGGATTCTTTTTGATTGGGCTTAGCGGTCAGCGTGAGAAGCAGCTTTCGATTCCTTCTTCTAGCTGCTTCCTTCGATTGGGCCAGGGAATCAGTGTGAACACCTTTTGATTCCTTCTTCCTCCTATTTTATTTAGTTTGGGATTTAAAGAGCAACATGGCCTGAGGCCATGCTAGTATTGTCTCATGGCCAAGTTAGTTCTTAACCAATGTTTGATAAACTAAGAAACAAAACCAAAATATTAGCAATGAAAACAAACTGAAAAGGTGGAAACGAATACAAACCAAAGGATAACAATGATGTTTGAAATGAAAGGAAATGGTTATTTATATGTTGTTCTTGAAACGAAAATCTTAAGGTTAAGAGGACTTACCTTGTTTGACACTGGAATATAGGTGTTGGACCTTGAGTGATTGGATTGGATGCTCCTGGATTCGAAGGGAAGAAACAAAGGTGGTGTTTCTAGTACTGGATTCGAAGGCCAAGAAGAGTAGAGTTTGTGTTTGTTATTTCTGGATTTGAAGGAAAGAACAGGTATAGTGTTCTTTCTACTGGATTCGAAAGAAAAACAAAGTATGGGGTTGTTCCTGGATTCAAAAGGGAAAAGAAACAGTGTTGTGTTTCTAGTGTTGGATTCGAAAGGGTCAGAAAGAAAGGTATGGTCTTTTGAATCTTGGTATGATAACGTGTTAAGTGTTTGATGATTTTCACACAATCAAAGTTTTTCCCAGCTACCAAAAGCCTCTGGATGTTTTGTCCATCCCCTTAGACGTTTTATGGAGCCTCTTATTTATAGATGAAGTTGGTTGAGGTTTAGGAGGGAAAACAAAACAATTTGAAAAAATTGGGTATATTGTTTTTGTAGCTTTCGAGGGGAAGTCTTGTATGCCATTTTGGTGTAAGAATAGGGGCAACATTGCAAGACTACCGTGCAACAGTTTTGGAGCGTTATGGCCAGTACAGCAGGCTTGGACTTGTAGCAAGCATCTTTGAATATTTCATATCCTTGGATTCCAACCTTTGACCAGATTCCTCTTTAAACAATAATATTTGTTTCCAATCAAAGTGTCTTTCGAATGGGCCCTTTTTGTATGTTCCTTCAAATGTGCCAGTTGTGAGTGTCATAGCACAGAAACTGTGTGTGTTGAAACAAACTATTTCCAAGGGAGATACTACCCAGTCAAAGCTAGCGTGAAAGTATACAATGCTTTGTGGGCGCCATTGCCTTGTGAGTGCTAGCCATGGGGAAGCTTTTCCCTTGTGCATACTGGCCTGAAGGAAGTCCTGACTTTTATGAATCGAAGGAATCATGCAAGGGGCAAATGGCTTCTGAATCAAAGGAAAGATGCATGAGGCCATTGCCTTCTAAATCGAAGGACACTATCAGAAGGTCATTTCCTTCTAAATTCAAGGAAGCCAGTATGAAGCCACTACATTATAAATCGAAGGACACCAACAAGAGGCCCTTCCCTTTTTGAATCGAAAGGGGCTGTTTCAAATGCCCAATCAAACCTAGTTGAAGATAGGCGTTGTCTTCCCTGTGGATCAAAGCTAGTTGCTTCATAGGAACCCTTTTTCCTTGTGGATCGAGGCATGCAGGAGGAAGGACTTTCCTTATGGATAGAAGGAGGCACAAAGGATGCTATTGTCTTATGGATCAAAGGAGGCATGAAGGGTTCCATAGTCAAATCGAAGCGGTCTTGAAAGAGACTAAGTCCAAACGAAGCAAGGGAAATTTAAGAAGGATTAAAGGAGACCAAAGTCCAATAGAAGCCTTCTAAATCAAAGTAAACTTGTTTTTTCTTCAAAAAATCATATTACTTGCTTTGCCCTTTTTTAACAGTTTCATCTTTAACTTGATGCTGGAAAATCCAATTGTACTTGTGCAAGCTTGCGTTTTGGAGAATTCTTGTGAGAAATCCCTTGAGAAAAGAGATGGAAAATTTTGGGGTACAACAGCTGCCCCTGTTTAATCTTCTTAAACCTGAAGAGTTAGATTGGCGAGTCATGTCGTTCGTGACTTGAAGGTGGAAGATGATTGAACGCTAAAGTGCCCAGTAATTTGCACTCAATGATGTTGTGGTTGATTGTGTAGGGAATGGGCTTAAAGATTCCATTTGGAGAGTTGTCAGAGATGGGCATACAGATTCCATCCAACTTGATTGTTAACAAAAATTAGACTGAGTCTAAGCTTGACCTTAACTGGAAAAGAATCAGAATAAATATCTGGTTGATTTAAACTAAACCAGAGGAAGTGTCTACCGGAACAGAATCAGAATAAACCATAGATTGATTTAAACTGAACCAGCAGAGGTCTTGAATATTCTTTAACTGAAAAAGAATCAAAATAAATCTTTGGAGCTATTTATCTGAACCAGAGAAAGTGTCTACCGTAACAGAATCAGGATAACCCATTGATCAATTTAAACTGAGTCATCATAGGTCTTGAATATTCTTTAACTGGAAAAGAATCAGAATAAATATTTGGAGCAATTTATCTGAACCAGAGAAAGTGTCTACCAGAACAAAATCAGGATAAACTATTGATCGAATAAAACTAAACCAATAGAGGTCTTGAATATTCTTTAACTGGAAAATAATCTGAATATATCTTTGGAGCGATTTATCTGAACCTGAGAAAGTGTCTACCAGAATAGAATCACGATAAACCATTGATCGATTTAAACTGAACCAGCAGAGGTCTTGAATATTCTTTAACTGGAAAAGAATCAGGATAAATCTTTGGAGCGATTTATCTGAACCAGAGAAAGTGTCTACCAGAACAGAATCAGGATAAACCATTGATCAATTTAAACTGATCCAACAGAGGTCTTGAATATTCTTTAACTGGAAAAGAATCAGAATAAATCTTTGGAGCGATTTATCTAAACCAGAGAAAGTGTCTATCCGAACGGAATTAAGATAAACCGTTGATCGATTTAAACTAAACCAGCAGAGGTCTTGAATATTCTTTAACTGGAAAAGAATCATAATAAATATTTGGAGCGATTTATCTGAACCAGAGAAAGTTTCTACTGAAACTGAATCAGGATAAACCATAGATCGATTTAAACTGAGCCAGCAGAGGTCTTGAATATTCTTTAACTGGAAAAGAATCAGAATAAATCTTTGGAGCGATTTATCTTAACTAAAGAAAGTGTATACCGAAACATAATCAGGATAAACCATTGATTAATTTAAACTAAACCATCAGAGCTCTTGAATATTCTTTAACTAGAAAAGAATCAAAATAAATATTTGGAGCGATTTATCTAAACCAGAGAAAGTGTCTACCAGAACGGAATCAGGATAAACCATTGATCAATTTATACTGAACTAGCAGAGGTCTTGAATATTCTTTAACTGGAAAAAAATCAGAATAGATATTTGGATCGATTTATCTAAACCACAGAAAGTGTCTACTAGAACGGAATCAGGATAAACCATTGATCAATTTAAACAGAGCCAGCATAGGTCTTGAATATTCTTTAACTAGAAAAGAATCAAAATAAATCTTTGGAGGGATTTATCTGAACCAGAGAAAGTGTCTACCGGAACAGAATCAGAATAAACCATTGATCGATTTAAACTGAACCAGCAGAGGTCTTGAATATTCTTTAACATGAAAAGAATCAGAATAAATATTTGGAACGATTTATCTGAACCAAAGAAAGTGTCTACCGGAACAGAATCAGAATAAACCATTGAACGATTTAAACTAAACCAGCAGAGGTCTTGAATATTCTTTAACTGGAAAAGAATCAGAATAAATCTTTGGAGCGATTTATCTAAACCAGATAAGGTGTCTACCAGAATAGAATCAGGATAAACTATTGATCAATTTAAACTGAGCCAGCATAAGTCTTTAATATTCTTTAACTGTAAAAGAATCAGAATAAATCTTTGGAGCAATTTATTTGAACCAGAGAAAATGTCTATCGAAACAGAATCAGGATAAATCTTTAATCGATTTAAACTAAAGCAACAGAGGTCTTGAATATTCTTTAACTGGAAAAGAATTAGAATAAATCTTTGGAGCGATTTATCTGAACCAGAGAAAGATCTACCGGAACAAAATCAGGATAAACCATTGATCAATTTAAATTGAGCCATCAGAGGTCTTTAATATTCTTTAACTAGAAAAAATTCAGAATAAATCTTTGGAGAGATTTATCTGAACAAGAGAAAGTGTATACCGGCACGGAATCAAGATAAACCATTGATCAATTTAAACTAAACCAACAGAGGTCTTGAATATTCTTTAACTGGAAAAGAATCAAAATAAATCATCGGGGCGATTTATCTAAACTAGAGAAAGTATCTACAAGAACAGAATCAAGATAAACCATTGATTGATTTAAACTGAACCAGCAGAGGTCTTCAATATTCTTTAACTGGAAAAGAATTAGAATAAATATATGGAGCGATTTATCTGAACCAAAGAAAGTGTCTACTGGAACAGAATTAGGATAAACCATTGATCAATTTAAACTGAGCCAACATAGGTCTTGATTATTCTTTAACTGGAAAAGAATCAGAATAAATATTTGGAGCGATTTATCTGAACCAGAGAAAGTGTCGACCGGAACATAATCAGAATACCATTGATCGATTTAAACTGAACCAGCAGAGGTCTTGAATATTCTTTAACTAGAAAATAATTAGAATAAATCTTTGGAGCGATTTATCAGAACCAGAGAAAGTGTCCACCGGAACAGAATCAGGATAAACCATTGATCAATTTAAACTGAGCCAACATAGGTCTTTAATATTCTTTAACTGTAAAAGAATCAGAATAAATCTTTAGAGCGATTTAACTGAACCAGAGAAAGTGTCTACCAGAACGGAATCAGGATAAACGATGGATCAATTTAAACTAAACCAAAAGAGGTCTTGAATATTCTTTAACTGGAAAAGAATCAGAATAAATCTTTGGAGCGATTTATCTGAACCAGAGAAATTGTCTACCAGAACATAATCAGGATAAACCATTGATCGATTTAAACTGAACCAGCAAAGGTCTTGAATATTCTTTAACTGGAAAAGAATTAGAATAAATATTTGGAGCGATTTATCTGAACCAGAGAAAGTGTCTACCAGAACAAAATTAGGATAAATGATTGATTGATTTAAACTGAGCCAGCAGAGGTCTTGAATATTCTTTAACTGGAAAAGAATCAGAATAAATCTTTGGAGCGATTTATCTTAACCAGAGAAAGTGTCTACCAGAACAGAATTAGGATAAATTGTTGATCGATATAAACTAAACCAACAGAGGTCATGAATATTCTTTATCTGGAAAAGAATCATAATAAATCTTTGGAGAGATTTATCTGAACCAGAGAAAGTTTCTACCGGAACAGAATCAGGATAAACCATTGATCAATTTATACTGAGCTAACAAAGGTCTTTAATATTCTTTAAATGTAAAAGAATCAGAATAAATCTTTGGAGCGATTTATTTGAACTAAAGAAAGTGTATAACGAAACATAATCAGGATAAACCATTTATTAATTTAAACTAAACCAGCAGAGGTCTTGAATATTCTTTAACTGGAAATGAATCAGAATAAATCTTTGGAGTGATATATCTAAACCAGAGAAAGTGTCTACCAGAACGGAATCAGGATAAACCATTGATCCATTTAAACTTAACCAACAGATGTCTTGAATATTCTTCAAACTGGAAAAAAATCAGAATAAATCTTTGGAGCGATTTATCTAAACCACAGAAAGTGTGTACCAGAACGGAATCAGGATAAACCATTGATCAATTTAAACTGAGCCAACATAGGTCTTGAATATTCTTTAACTGGAAAAGAATTGAAATAAATCTTTGGAGGAATTTATCTGAACCAGAGAAAGTGTCAACCGGAACATATTCAAAATAAACCATTGATCGATTTAAACTAAACCAGCAGAGATCTTGAATATTCTTTAACTGGAAAAGAATCAGAATAAATCTTCGGAGCGATTTATTTGAACCAGAGAAAGTATCTACCGGAACAGAATCAGGATAAACCATTGATCAATTTAAACTGAGCCAGCATAGGTCTTTAATATTCTTTAACTGTAAAAGAATCAGAATAAATCTTTGGAGCGATTTATCTGAACCAGAGAAAGTGTCTACCGAAACAGAATCAGGATAAATCATTAATAGATTTAAACTAAAGCAACAAAGGTCTTGAATATTCTTTAACTGGAAAAGAATCAGAATAAATATTTGGAGCGATTTATCTGAACCAGAGAAAGTGTCTACCAGAACGGAATCAGGATAAACCATTGATCAATTTAAACTGAACCAATAGAGGTCTTGAATATTCTTTAACTGGAAAAGAATTAGAATAAATCTTTGGAGCGATAAATCTGAATCAGAGAAAGTGTCTACCAGAACGAAATTAGGATAAATCGTTGATCGATTTAAACTAAACCAACAGAGGTCTTGAATATTCTTTAACTGGAAAAGAATCATAATAAATCTTTGGAGCGATTTATCTGAACCAGAGAAAGTTTTTATCGGAATAGAATCAGGATAAACCATTGATAGATTTAAACTGAGCCAACAGAGGTCTTGAATATTCTTTAACTGGAAAAGAATCAGAATAAATCTTTGGAGTGATTTATATGAACTAAAGAAAGTGTATACCGGAACATAATCAGGATAAACCATTGATTATTTAAGCTAAACCAGTAGAGGTCTTGAATATTCTTTAACTGGAAAAGAATCAGAATAAATATTTGGAGCAATTTATCTAAACAAGAGAAAATGTCTACCAGAACGGAATCAGCATAATCCATTGATCGATTTAAACTAAACCAGCAGAGGTCTTGAATATTCTTTAACTGGAAAAAAATCAAAATAAATCTTTGGAGCGATTTATCTATACCACAGAAAGTGTCTACCAGAACGGAATCAGGATAAACCATTGATCAATTTAAACTGAGCCAATATAGGTCTTGAATATTCTTTTACTGGAAAAGAATCAAAATAAATCTTTGGAGCGATTTATCTGAACCACAAAAAGTGTCTACCAGAACGGAAACAGGATAAACCATTGATCAATTTAAACTGAGCCAATATAGGTCTTGAATATTCTTTTACTGGAAAAGAATCAGAATAAATATTTGGAGCGATTTATCTGAACCAGAGAAAGTGTCTACCAGAACGGAATCAGGAAAAACCATTGATCAATTTAAACTGAACCAACAGAGGTCTTGAATATTCTCTAACTGGAAAAGACTTAGAATAAATCTTTGGAGCGATTTATCTGAACTAGAGAAAGTGTCTACCAGAACATAATCAGGATAAACCGTTGATCGATTTAAGATAAACCAGTAGAGGTCTTGAATATTCTTTAACTGGAAAAGAATCAAAATAAATATTTGGAGGGATATATTTAAACCAGAGAAAGTGTCTACCGGAACAGAATCAGAATAAACCATTGATCGATTTAAACCGAACCAACAGAGGTCTTGAATATTCTTTAACTTGAAAATAATCAGAATAAATATTTAGAGCGATTTATCTGAACCAAAGAAAGTGTCTACCGGAACAGAATCAGAATAAACCATTGATCAATTTAAACTGAGCCAACATAGGTCTTGAATATTCTTTAACTGGAAAAGAATCAAAATAAATATTTAGAGCGATTTATTTGAACCAGAGAAAGTGTCTATCGGAATAGAATCAGAATAAACCATTGAACGATTTAAACTGAACCAGCAGAGGTCTTGAATATTCTTTAACTGGAAAAGAATCAGAATAAATCTTTGGAGTGATTTATCTGAACCAGAGAAAATGTCTACTGGAACAGAATCAAGATAATCCATTGATCAATTTAAACTGAGCTAGCATAGGTCTTTAATATTCTTTAACTGTAAAAGAATCAGAATAAATCTTTCGAGCGATTTATCTGAACCAGAGAAAGTGTCTACCGAAACAGAATCAGGATAAATCATTAATCGATTTAAACTAAAGCAACAAAGGTCTTGAATATTCTTTAACTGGAAAAGAATCAGAATAAATATTTGGAGCGATTTATCTGAACTAGAGAAAGTGTCTACCAGAACGGAATAAGGATAAACAATTGATCAATTTAAACTGAACCAACAAAGGTCTTGAATATTCTTTAACTGGAAAAGAATTACAATAAATCTTTGGATCGATTTATCTGAACCAGATAAAGTGTCTACCAGAACGGAATTAGGATAAATCGTTGATCAATTTAAACTAAACCAACAGAGGTCTTGAATATTCTATAACTGGAAAAGAATCATAATAAATCTTTGGAGCGATTTATCTAAACCAGAGAAAGTTTTTACCGGAATAGAATCAGGATAAACCATTTATCGATTTAAACTGAGCCAGTAGAGGTCTTGAATATTCTTTAACTGGAAAGGAATCAGAATAAATATTTGGAGTGATTTATCTGAACTAAAGAAAGTGTATACCGGAACATAATCAGGATAAACCATTGATTAGTTTAAACTAAACCAGCAGAGGTCTTGAATATTCTTTAACTGGAAAAGAATCAGAATAAATCTTTGGAGCGATTTATCTAAACCAGAGAAAGTGTCTACCAGAACATAATCAAGATAATCCATTGATTGATTTAAACTAAACCAGCAGAGGTCTTGAATATTCTTTAACTGGAAAAAAATCAGAATAAATATTTGGAGCGATTTATCTAAACCACAGAAAGTGTCTATCGGAATAAACCATTGATCAATTTAAACTGAGCCAGTATAGGTCTTGAATATTCTTTTAATGGAAAAGAATCAAAATAAATCTTTGGAGCGATTTATCTGAACTAGAGAAAGTGTCACCGGAACAGAATCAGAATAAACCATTGATCGATTTAAATTGAACCAGCAGAGGTCTTGATTATTCTTTAACTGGAAAAGAATCAGAATAAATCTTTGGAGCGATTTATCTGAACCAGAGAAAGTGTCTACCGGAACAGAATCAGGATAAACAATTGATCAATTTAAACTGAGCCAGCATAGGTCTTTCATATTCTTTAACTGTAAAAGAATCAGAATAAATCTTTGGAGCGATTTATCTGAACAAGAGAAAGTGTCTACCGAAACAGAATCAGGATAAATAATTTATCGATTTAAACTAAAGCAACAAAGGTCTTGAATATTATTTAACTGGAAAAGAATCAGAATAAATATTTGGAGCGATTTATCTGAACCAGAGAAAGTGTCTACCAGAACAGAATCAGGAAAAACCATTGATCAATTTAAACTGACCAACAGAGGTCTTGAAATGTCTTTAACTGGAAAAGAATTAGAATAAATATTTGGAGCGATTTATCTGAACCAGAGAAAGTGTCTACCAGAATATAATCAGGATAAACCGTTGATCGATTTAAACTAAACCAGCAGAGGTCTTGAATATTCTTTAACTGGAAAAGAATCAAAATAAATCTTTGGAGTGATATATCTGAACTAGAGAAAGTGTCTATCGGAACAAAATCAGAATAAACCATTGATCGATTTAAACCGAACTAGCAGAGGTCTTGAATATTCTTTAACTTGAAAATAATCAGAATAAATATTTTGAGCGATTTATCTGAACCAAAGAAAGTGTCTACCGTAACAGAATCAGAATAAATCATTGATCAATTTAAACAGAGCCAACATAGGTCATGAATATTCTTTAACTGGAAAAGAATCAAAATAAATCGTTGGAGCGATTTATCTGAACAAAGGAAAGTGTCTACCAGAACAGAATCAGAATAAACCATTGATCGATTTAAACAGAACCAACAGAGGTCTTGAATATTCTTTAATTGGAAAAGAATCAGAATAAATCTTTGGAGTCATTTATCTGAACCAGAGAAAGTGTCTACCGAAACGGAATCAGGATAATCCATTGATCAATTTAAACTGAGCTAGCATAGGTCTTTAATATTCTTTAACTGTAAAAGAATTAGAATAAATCTTTGGAGCGATTTATCTGAATCAGAGAAAGTGTCTACCAAAACAGAATCAGGATAAATCATTAATCGATTTAAACTAAAGCAACAAAGGTCTTGAATATTCTTTAACTGGAAAAGAATCAGAATAAATATTTGGAGCGATTTATCTGAACCAGAGAAAGTGTCTACCAGAACGGAATCAGGATAAACCATTGATCAATTTAAACTGATCCAACAGAGGTCTTGAATATTCTTTAATTAGAAAAGAATTAGAATAAATCTTTGGAGCGATTTATATGAACCAGATAAAGTGTCTACCAGAACGGAATTAGGATAAATCGTTGATCGATTTAAACTAAACCAACAAAGGTCTTGAATATTCTATAACTGGAAAAGAATCATAATAAATCTTTGGAGCGATTTATCTGTACCAGAGAATGTTTTTACCGGAATAGAATCAGGATAAACCATTGATCGATTTAAACTGAGCCAACAGAGGTCTTGAATATTCTTTAACTGGAAAAGAATCAGAATAAATCTTTGGAGCGATTTATCTGAACTAAAGAAAGTGCATACCGGAACATAATCAGGATAAACCATTGATTAGTTTAAACTAAACCAGCAGAGGTCTTGAATATTCTTTAACTTGAAAAGAATCAGAATAAATCTTTGGAGCGATTTATCTAAACCAGCGAAAGTATCTACCAGAACGGAATCAAGATAAACCAATGATCAATTTAAATTGAACCAACATAGGTCTTTAATATTCTTTAACTGGAAAAGAATTAGAATAAATATATGGAGCAATTTATCTGAACCAGAGAAAGTGTCTACTGGAACAGAATTAGGATAAACCATTGATCAATTTAAACTGAACCAACAGAGGTCTTGAATATTCTTTAACTGGAAAAGAATTAGAATAAATCTTTGGAGTGATTTATCTGAACCAGAGAAAGTGTCTACCAGAACATAATCAGGATAAACCGTTGATCGATTTAAGCTTAACCAGTAGAGGTCTTGAATATTCTTTAACTGGAAAAGAATCAAAATAAATATTTAGAGCGATATATCTGAACCAGAGAAAGTGTCTACCGGAACAGAATCAGAATAAAACATTGTTCGATTTAAACTGAACCAACAGAGGTCTTGAATATTCTTTAACTTGAAAAGAATCAGAATAAATATTTGGAGCGATTTATCTGAACCAAAGAAAGTGTCTACCGGAACAGAATCAGAATAAACCATTGATCAATTTAAACTGAGCCAACATAGGTCTTGAATATTCTTTAACTGGAAGAGAATCAAAATAAATCTTTGGAGTGAATAATCTTAACCAGAGAAAGTGTTTACCGAAAAAGAATCAGGATAAATCATTAATCGATTTAAACTAAAGCAACAAAGGTCTTGAATATTCTTTAACTGGAAAAGAATCAGAATAAATCTTTGGAGCGATTTATCTGAACATGAGAAAGTGTCTACCAGAACGGAATCAGGATAAACCATTGATCGATTTAAACTGAACCAACAAAGGTCTTAAATATTCTTTACCTGGAAAAGAATTAGAATAAATCTTTGGAGCGATTTATCTGAACCAGAGAAAGTGTCTACCAAAACAGAATCAGTATAAATCATTAATCAATTCAAATTGAGCCAACAGAGGTCTTGAATATTCTTTAACTAGAAAAGAATCAGAATAAATCTTTGGAGAGATTTATCTGAACAAGAGAAAGTGTATACCGGCACGGAATCAGGATAAACCATTGATCAATTTAAATTGAACCAACATAGGTCTTTAATATTCTTTAACTGGAAAAGAATTAGAATAAATATATGGAGCGATTTATCTGAACCAGAGAAAGTGTCTACCAGAACAAAATCAGAATAAACCATTGATCGATTTAAACTAAACCAGCAGAGGTCTTGAATATTCTTTAACTGGAAAAGAATCAAAATAAATCTTTGGAGCGATTTATCTTAACCAGAGAAAGTGTCTACCGAAACAGAATCAGGACAAATCATTAATCAATTTAAACTAAAGCAACAAAGGTCTTGAATATTCTTTAACTGGAAAAGAAAAAGAATAAATCTTTGGAGCGATTTATCTGAACCAGAGAAAGTGTCTACCAGAATGGAATCAGGATAAACCATTGATCGATTTAAACTGAACCAACAAAGGTCTTGAATATTCTTTACCTAGAAAAGAATTAGAATAAATCTTTGGAGCGATTTATCTGAACCAGAGAAAGTGTCTATCGGAACAGAATCAGGATAAACCATTGATCAATTCAAATTGAGCCAACAGAGGTCTTGAATATTCTTTAACTACAAAAGATTCAGAATAAATCTTTGGAGAGATTTATCTGAACAACATAAACTGTATACCGGCACGGAATCAGGATAAACCATTGATCAATTTAAATTGAACCAACATAGGTCTTTAATATTCTTTAACTGGAAAAGAATTAGAATAAATATATGGAGCGATTTATCTGAACCAGAGAAAGTGTCTACTGGAACAGAATTAGGATAAACCATTGATCAATTTAAACTGAGCCAACATAGGTCTTGAATATTCTTTAACTGGAAAAGAATCAAAATAAATCTTTGAAGAAATTTATCTGAACTATAGAAAGTGTCTACCAGAACAGAATCAGAATAAACCATTGATCGATTTAAACTGAACCAGCAGAGGTCTTGAATATTATTTAACTGGAAAAAAATCAGAATAAATCTTTGAAGCAATTTATCTGAACCAGAGAAAGTGTCTATCGGAACAGAATCAGGATAAACCATTGATCGATTTAAATTGAACCAACATAGGTCTTTAATATTCTTTAACTGTAAAAGAGTCAGAATAAATCTTTGGAACAATTTATTTGAACCAGAGAAAGTGTCTACCGGAACATAATCAGAATAAACCATTGATCGATTTAAACTGAACCAGCAGAGGTCTTGAATATTCTTTAACTTGAAAAGAATCAGAATAAATATTTGGAGCGATTTATCTGAACCAAAGAAAGTGTCTACCGGAACAGAATCAGAATAAACCATTGATCGATTTAAACTAAACCAACAGAGGTCTTGAATATTCTTTAACTGGAAAAGAATCAAAATAAATCTTTGGAACAATTTATCTGAACCAGAGAAAGTTTCTACCGGAACAGAATCAGGATAAACCATTGATCAATTTAAATTGAACCAACATAGGTCTTTAATATTCTTTAACTGGAAAAGAAACAGAATAAATATTTGGAGCGATTTATCTGAACCAGAGAAAGTGTCTACCAGAACGGAATCAGGAAAAACCATTGATCAATTTAAATTGAACCAACATAGGTCTTTAATATTCTTTAACTGGAAAAGAATTAGAATAAATATATGGAGTGATTTATCTGAACCAGAGAAAGTGTCTACCGGAACAGAATCAGAATAAACCATTGATCGATTTAAACTAAACCAACAGAGGTCTTGAATATTCTTTAACTGGAAAAGAATCAAAATAAATCTTTGGAGCGATTTATCTGGACCATAGAAAGTGTCTACCGGAACAGAATCAGAATAAACCATTGATCGATTTAAACTGAACCAGCAGAGGTCTTGAATATTATTTAACTGGAAAAGAATCAGAATAAATCTGTGGAGCGATTTATCTGAACCTGAGAAAGTGTCTACCGGAAAGGAATCAGGATAAACCATTGATCGATTTAAACTGAACCAGCAGAGGTCTTGAATATTCTTTAACTGGAAAATAATTAAATAAAATCTTTTGAGCGAGTTATCTGAACCAGAGAAAGTGTCTACCGGAACAGAATCAGGCTAAACCATTGATCAATTTAAATTGAGCCAACAGAGGTCTTGAATATTCTTTAAATAGAAAAGATTCAGAATAAATCTTTGGAGAGAATTATCTGAACCAGAGAAAGTGTATACCGGCACGGAATCAGGATAAACCATTGATTAATTTAAACTAAACCACAGAGGTCTTGTATATTCTTTAACTGGAAAAGAATCAGAATAAATCTTCGGAGTGATTTATCTAAACCAGAGAAAGTATCTACCAGAACAGAATCAAGATAAACCATTGATAGATTTAAACTGAACTAGCAGAGGTCTTGAATATTCTTTAACTGGAAAAGAATCAGAATAAATATATAGAGCGATTTATCTGAACCAGAGAAAGTGTCTACTCGAACAGAATTAGGATAAACCATTGATCTATTTAAACTGAGCCAGCATAGGTCTTGATTATCCTTTAACTGGAAAAGAATCAAAATAAATCTTTGGAGCAATTTATCTGAACCATAGAAAGTGTCTACCGAAACAGAATCAGAATAAACCATTGATCAATTTAAAGTGAACCAGCAGAGGTCTTGAATATTCTTTAATTGGAAAAGAATCAGAATAAATATTTGGAGTGATTTATCTGAACCAGAGAAAGTGTCTACCTAAACGGAATCAGGATAATCCTTTGATCAATTTAAACTGAGCTAGCATAGGTCTTTAATATTCTTTAACTGTAAAAGAATCAGAATAAATCTTTGGAGCGATTTATCTGAATCAGAGAAAGTGTCTACCAAAACAGAATCAGGATAAATCATTAATCGATTTAAACTAAAGCAACAAAGGTCTTGAATATTCTTTAACTTGAAAAGAATCAGAATAAATATTTGGAGCGATTTATCTGAACCAGAGAAAGTGTCTACCAGAACGGAATCAGGATAAACTAATGATCAATTTAAACTGAACCAACAGAGGTCTTGAATATTCTTTAATTAGAAAAGAACTAGAATAAATCTTTGGAGCGATTTATCTGAACCAGATAAAGTGTCTACCAGAACGGAATTAGGATAAATCGTTGATCGATTTAAACTAAACCAACAGAGGTCTTGAATATTCTATAACTGGAAAAGAATCATAATAAATCTTTTGAGCGATTTATCTGAACCAGAGAATGTTTTTACCGGAATAGAATCAGGATAAACCATTGATCGATTTAAACTGAGCCAACAGAGGTCTTCAATATTCTTTAACTGGAAAAGAATCAGAATAAATCTTTGGAGCGATTTATCTGAACTAAAGAAAGTGTATACTGGAACATAATCAGGATAAACCATTGATTAGTTTAAACTAAACCAGCTGAGGTCTTGAATATTCTTTAACTTGAAAAGAATCAGAATAAATCTTTGGAGCGATTTATCTAAACCAGCGAAAGTGTCTACCAGAACGGAATCAGGATAATCCATTGATTGATTTAAACTGAACCAGCAGAGGTCTTGAATATTCTTTAACTGTAAAAAAATCAGAATAAATCTTTAGAGCGATTTATCTAAACCACAAAAAGTGTCTACCAGAACGGAATCAGGATAAACCATTGATCAATTAAAACTGAGCCAGTATAGGTCTTGAATATTCTTTTATTGGAAAAGAATCAAAATAAATCTTTGGAGCGATTTATCTGAACCAGAGAAAGTGTCTACCAGAACAGAATCAGAATAAACCATTGATCGATTTAAACTGAACCAATAGAGGTCTTGAATATTCTTTAACTTGAAAATAATCAGAATAATTATTTGGAGCGATTTATCTGAAACAAAGAAAGTGTCTATCGGAATAGAATCAGAATAAACCATTGATCGATTTAAACTGAACCAGCAGAGGTCTTGAATATTCTTTAACTGGAAAAGAATCAGAATAAATCTTTGGAGTGATTTATCTGAACTAGAGAAAGTTTCTACCAGAACAGAATCAGGATAAACCATTGATCAATTTAAACTGAGCCAGCATAGGTCTTTAATATTCTTTAACTATAAAATAATCAGAATCAATATTTGGAGCGATTAATCTGAACCAGCGAAAGTGTCTACCGAAACAGAATCAGGATAAATCATTAATCAATTTAAACTAAAGCAACAAAGGTCTTGAATATTCTTTAACTGGAAAAGAAACAGAATAAATATTTGGAGCGATTTATCTGAACCAGAGAAAGTGTCTACCAGAACGGAATCAGGATAAACCATTGATCGATTTAAACTGAACCAACAAAGGTCTTGAATATTCTTTACCTGGAAAAGAATTAGAATAAATCTTTGGAGCGATTTATCTGAACCAGAGAAAGTGTCTACCGGAACAGAATCAGGATAAACAATTGATCAATTCAAATTGAGCCAACAGAGGTCTTGAATATTCTTTAACTACAAAAGATTCAGAATAAATCTTTGGAGAGATTTATCTGAACAACAGAAAGTGTATACCGGCACGGAATCAGGATAAACCATTGATCAATTTAAATTAAACCAACATAGGTCTTTAATAATCTTAAACTGGAAAAGAATTAGAATAAATATATGGAGCGATTTATCTGAACCAGAGAAAGTGTTTACTGGAACAGAATTAGGATAAACCATTGATCAATTTAAACTGAGCCAACATAGGTCTTGATTATTCTTTAACTGGAAAAGAATCAAAATAAATCTTTGGAGCCATTTATCTGGACCATAGAAAGTGTCTACCGGAACAGAATCAGAATAAACCTTGATCGATTTAAACTAAACCAGCAGAGGTCTTGAATATTATTTAACTGGAAAAGAATCAGAATAAATCTTTGGAGCAATTTATCTGAACCAGAGAAAGTGTCTACCGGAACAGAATCAGGATAAACCATTGATCGATTTAAATTGAACCAACATAGGTCTTTAATATTCTTTAACTGTAAAAGAATCAGAATAAATCTTTGGAACAATTTATTTGAACCAGAGAAAGTGTCTACCGGAACATAATCAGAATAAACCATTGATCAATTTAAACTGAACCAACAGAGGTCTTAAATATTCTTTAAATTGAAAAGAATCAGAATAAATATTTGGAGCGATTTATCTGAACCAAAGAAAGTGTCTATCGGAACAGAATCAGAATAAACCATTGATCGATTTAAACTAAACCAGCAGAGGTCTTGAATATTCTTTAACTAGAAAAGAATCAAAATAAATATTTGGAACAATTTATCTGAACCAGAGAAAGTGTCTACCGGAACAGAATCAGGATAAACCATTGATCAATTTAAATTGAACCAACATAGGTCTTTAATATTCTTTAACTGTAAAAGAATCAGAATAAATCTTTGGAACGAATTATCTGAACCAGAGAAAGTGTTTACCGGAACAGAATCAGAATAAACCCTTGATCGATTTAAACTGAACCAACAGAGGTCTTGAATATTCTTTAACTGGAAAAGAATCAGAATAAATCTTTGGAGCAATTTATCTGAACCAGAGAAAGTGTCTACCAAAACAGAAACTGGATAAATCATTAATCGATTTAAACTAAAGCAACAAAGGTCTTGTATATTCTTTAACTTGAAAAGAATCAGAATAAATATTTGGAGTGATTTATCTGAACCAAAGAAAGTGTCTACCGGAACAGAATCAGAATAAACCATTGATCGATTTAAACTAAACCAACAGAGGTCTTGAATATTCTTTAACTGGAAAAGAATCAGAATAAATCTTTGGAGCAATTTATCTGAACCAGAGAAAGTGTCTACCAAAACAGAAACTAGATAAATCATTAATCGATTTAAACTAAAGCAACAAAGGTCTTGAATATTCTTTAACTGGAAAAGAAACAGAATAAATCTTTGGAGCGATTTATCTGAACCAGAGAAAGTTTCTACCAGAACGGAATCAGGATAAACCATTTATCGATTTAAACTGAACCAACAAAGGTCTTGAATATTCTTTACCTGGAAAAGAATTAGAATAAATCTTTGGAGCGATTTATCTGAACCAGAGAAAGTGTCTACCGGAACAGAATCAGGATAAACCATTGATCAATTCAAATTGAGCCAACAGAGGTCTTGAATATTCTTTAACTACAAAAGATTCAGAATAAATCTTTGGAGAGATTTATCTGAACAACAGAAAGTGTATACCGGCACGGAATAAGGATAAACCATTGATCAATTTAAATTGAACCAACATAGGTCTTTAATATTCTTTAACTGGAAAAGAATTAGAATAAATATATGGAGCGATTTATCTGAACCAGAGAAAGTGTCTACTGGAACAGAATTAGGATAAACCATTGATCAATTTTAACTGAGCCAACATAGGTCTTGATTATTCTTTAACTGGAAAAGAATCAAAATAAATCTTTGGAGCGATTTATCTGGACCATAGAAAGTGTCTATCGGAACAGAATCAGAATAAACCATTGATCGATTTAAACTGAACCTGCAGAGGTCTTGAATATTATTTAACTGGAAAAGAATCAAAATAAATCTTTGGAGCAATTTATCTGAACCAGAGAAAGTGTCTACCAGAACAGAATCAGGATAAACCATTGATCGATTTAAACTGAACCAATAGAGGTCTTGAATATTCTTTAACTTGAAAATAATCAGAATAATTATTTGGAGCGATTTATCTGAAACAAAGAAAGTGTCTATCGGAATAGAATCAGAATAAACCATTGATCGATTTAAACTGAACCAGCAGAGGTCTTGAATATTCTTTAACTGGAAAAGAATCAGAATAAATCTTTGGAGTGATTTATCTGAACTAGAGAAAGTTTCTACCAGAACAGAATCAGGATAAACCATTGATCAATTTAAACTGAGCCAGCATAGGTCTTTAATATTCTTTAACTATAAAATAATCAGAATCAATATTTGGAGCGATTAATCTGAACCAGCGAAAGTGTCTACCGAAACAGAATCAGGATAAATCATTAATCAATTTAAACTAAAGCAACAAAGGTCTTGAATATTCTTTAACTGGAAAAGAAACAGAATAAATATTTGGAGCGATTTATCTGAACCAGAGAAAGTGTCTACCAGAACGGAATCAGGATAAACCATTGATCGATTTAAACTGAACCAACAAAGGTCTTGAATATTCTTTACCTGGAAAAGAATTAGAATAAATCTTTGGAGCGATTTATCTGAACCAGAGAAAGTGTCTACCGGAACAGAATCAGGATAAACAATTGATCAATTCAAATTGAGCCAACAGAGGTCTTGAATATTCTTTAACTACAAAAGATTCAGAATAAATCTTTGGAGAGATTTATCTGAACAACAGAAAGTGTATACCGGCACGGAATCAGGATAAACCATTGATCAATTTAAATTAAACCAACATAGGTCTTTAATAATCTTAAACTGGAAAAGAATTAGAATAAATATATGGAGCGATTTATCTGAACCAGAGAAAGTGTTTACTGGAACAGAATTAGGATAAACCATTGATCAATTTAAACTGAGCCAACATAGGTCTTGATTATTCTTTAACTGGAAAAGAATCAAAATAAATCTTTGGAGCCATTTATCTGGACCATAGAAAGTGTCTACCGGAACAGAATCAGAATAAACCTTGATCGATTTAAACTAAACCAGCAGAGGTCTTGAATATTATTTAACTGGAAAAGAATCAGAATAAATCTTTGGAGCAATTTATCTGAACCAGAGAAAGTGTCTACCGGAACAGAATCAGGATAAACCATTGATCGATTTAAATTGAACCAACATAGGTCTTTAATATTCTTTAACTGTAAAAGAATCAGAATAAATCTTTGGAACAATTTATTTGAACCAGAGAAAGTGTCTACCGGAACATAATCAGAATAAACCATTGATCAATTTAAACTGAACCAACAGAGGTCTTAAATATTCTTTAAATTGAAAAGAATCAGAATAAATATTTGGAGCGATTTATCTGAACCAAAGAAAGTGTCTATCGGAACAGAATCAGAATAAACCATTGATCGATTTAAACTAAACCAGCAGAGGTCTTGAATATTCTTTAACTAGAAAAGAATCAAAATAAATATTTTGAACAATTTATCTGAACCAGAGAAAGTGTCTACCGGAACAGAATCAGGATAAACCATTGATCAATTTAAATTGAACCAACATAGGTCTTTAATATTCTTTAACTGTAAAAGAATCAGAATAAATCTTTGGAACGAATTATCTGAACCAGAGAAAGTGTTTACCGGAACAGAATCAGAATAAACCCTTGATCGATTTAAACTGAACCAACAGAGGTCTTGAATATTCTTTAACTGGAAAAGAATCAGAATAAATCTTTGGAGCAATTTATCTGAACCAGAGAAAGTGTCTACCAAAACAGAAACTGGATAAATCATTAATCGATTTAAACTAAAGCAACAAAGGTCTTGTATATTCTTTAACTTGAAAAGAATCAGAATAAATATTTGGAGTGATTTATCTGAACCAAAGAAAGTGTCTACCGGAACAGAATCAGAATAAACCATTGATCGATTTAAACTAAACCAACAGAGGTCTTGAATATTCTTTAACTGGAAAAGAATCAGAATAAATCTTTGGAGCAATTTATCTGAACCAGAGAAAGTGTCTACCAAAACAGAAACTAGATAAATCATTAATCGATTTAAACTAAAGCAACAAAGGTCTTGAATATTCTTTAACTGGAAAAGAAACAGAATAAATCTTTGGAGCGATTTATCTGAACCAGAGAAAGTTTCTACCAGAACGGAATCAGGATAAACCATTTATCGATTTAAACTGAACCAACAAAGGTCTTGAATATTCTTTACCTGGAAAAGAATTAGAATAAATCTTTGGAGCGATTTATCTGAACCAGAGAAAGTGTCTACCGGAACAGAATCAGGATAAACCATTGATCAATTCAAATTGAGCCAACAGAGGTCTTGAATATTCTTTAACTACAAAAGATTCAGAATAAATCTTTGGAGAGATTTATCTGAACAACAGAAAGTGTATACCGGCACGGAATAAGGATAAACCATTGATCAATTTAAATTGAACCAACATAGGTCTTTAATATTCTTTAACTGGAAAAGAATTAGAATAAATATATGGAGCGATTTATCTGAACCAGAGAAAGTGTCTACTGGAACAGAATTAGGATAAACCATTGATCAATTTTAACTGAGCCAACATAGGTCTTGATTATTCTTTAACTGGAAAAGAATCAAAATAAATCTTTGGAGCGATTTATCTGGACCATAGAAAGTGTCTATCGGAACAGAATCAGAATAAACCATTGATCGATTTAAACTGAACCTGCAGAGGTCTTGAATATTATTTAACTGGAAAAGAATCAAAATAAATCTTTGGAGCAATTTATCTGAACCAGAGAAAGTGTCTACCAGAACAGAATCAGGATAAACCATTGATCGATTTAAATTGAACCAACATAGGTCTTTAATATTCTTTAACTGTAAAAGAATCAGAATAAATCTTTGAAACAATTTATTTGAACTAGAGAAAGTGTCTACCGGAACATAATCAGAATAAACCATTGATCGATTTAAACTGAACCAGCAGAGGTCTTAAATATTATTTAACTTGAAAAGAATCAGAATAAATATTTGGAGCGATTTATCTGAACCAAAGAAAGTGTCTACCGGAACAGAATCAGAATAAACCATTGATCGATTTAAACTAAATCAGCAGAGGTCTTGAATATTCTTTAACTGGAAAAGAATCAAAATAAATATTTGGAACAATTTATCTGAACCAGAGAAAGTGTCTACCGGAACAGAATCAGGATAAACCATTGATCAATTTAAATTGAACCAACATAGGTCTTTAATATTCTTTAACTGTAAAAGAATCAGAATAAATCTTTGGAACGAATTATCTGAACCAGAGAAAGTGTTTACCGGAACAGAATCAGAATAAACCATTAATCGATTTAAACTGAACCAACAGAGGTCTTGAATATTCTTTAACTGGAAAAGAATCAGAATAAATCTTTGGAGAAATTTATCTGAACCAGAGAAAGTGTCTACCAAAACAAAAACTGGATAAATCATTAATCGATTTAAACTAAAGCAACAAAGGTCTTGAATATTCTTTAACTTGAAAAGAATCAGAATAAATATTTGGAGTGATTTATCTGAACCAAAGAAAGTGTCTACCGGAACAGAATCAGAATAAACCATTGATCGATTTAAACTAAACCAACAGAGGTCTTGAATATTCTTTAACTGGAAAAGAATCAGAATAAATCTTTGGAGCAATTTATTTGAACCAGAGAAAGTGTCTACCAAAACAGAAACTGGATAAATCATTAATCGATTTAAACTAAAGCAACAAAGGTCTTGAATATTCTTTAACTGGAAAAGAAACAGAATAAATCTTTGGAGCGATTTATCTGAACCAGAGAAAGTGTCTACCAGAACGGAATCAGGATAAACCATTGATCGATTTAAACTGAACCAACAAAGGTCTTGAATATTCTTTACCTGGAAAAGAATTAGAATAATTCTTTGGAGCGATTTATCTGAACCAGAGAAAGTGTCTACCGGAACAGAATCAGGATAAACCATTGATCAATTCAAATTGAGCCAACAGAGGTCTTGAATATTCTTTAACTACAAAAGATTCAGAATAAATCTTTGGAGAGATTTATCTGAACAACAGAAAGTGTATACCGGCACGGAATAAGGATAAACCATTGATCAATTTAAATTGAACCAACATAAGTCTTTAATATTCTTTAACTGGAAAAGAATTAGAATAAATATATGGAGCGATTTATCTGAACCAGAGAAAGTGTCTACTGGAACAGAATTAGGATAAACCATTGATCAATTTAAACTGAGCCAACATAGGTCTTGATTATTCTTTAACTGGAAAAGAATCAAAATAAATCTTTGGAGCGATTTATCTGGACCATAGAAAGTGTCTACCGGAACAGAATCAGAATAAACCATTGATCGATTTAAACTGAACCAGCATGTTAGAACAATGTTTGAATCTACTACCCTATATTTGAGTTTTGATGATCACAAAGTTAAAAGATATAGTATTTATATGTTTCATGTTTGAACTATATGCTGCCTAAAATTACTATGCTCTGACTTGCAGATACGCTGATTAAAATAAGCAAGATCACTTCTTCAGCATCAGAATTTGATTTCATACACCAGCATCAGAAGTTGCTGAATCAGAACGTCAAGATCAGATGATCAACTCACGTACATGCTGTAGCTTGATGAACAGAACTGCGCGTAAACACTCTGATACAAAAACAATAGTTCATCAGCAGCGAAGCAGAATCAGAATGAGCCAAGCCAGAACGTGCATTGAAGAAGCAACGGTACTGTGCATTGAAAGCTAATCAATTCCAACGGCCTCATTCTAGACAAGATCTGCTCAAAAAGGAAAGCTTGTTATTAGCATTGAATCAAGAATATTGCATTCAACGTTCATCTTCTCAAGTGCTATATAAACAAGGCTTCGAAGATTATAATGGCTAATGTTCTCCAAAATCTCTACACGCACAAAGCTGAACAATAATCTTCATCTACCAGTTTTGCTAAACCACAAACTCTGATACTCCATTAGTGTTTAGCAATCTAGTTTCTAAGCTTCATTTGTGTATACATCACAGTTGTGATAAAGTTTTGTAGAAAACATTCACACACATTGTTTTATACCTTTGTAAGAAAGTGTTGCCTTGACAAACCGGATTGTGGTTTGAATCAAGAAGGCTTTAGCAGTTGTTAAAGCAGTCTGTAATATTCAGTTGAATATAGTGAATTAAGACCTCGTTGGAGAGAGGCGAAATCACCTTGACGGGTGGACTGGAGTAGTTTGAGATCAAACGAACCAGGATAAAAATATCTTGTCAATTGCTTTAAGATTCCAGTTTTACAATTCAACCCCCCCTTCTTGTGTTTTTCACCCCTTCAATTGGCATCAGAGCGCCTGGTTCTGAGCTAAAACACTTAACCGTGTCAGTACAAGATCCAGCGTCAGAAAAACACAATGGCAGGAAACAACTCTCATTTCAGCAATGACAACAATGAGGACAGAGACAGATTCAGCGGCAAACCTCCAGTCTTTGATGGAGAAAACTTTGATTACTGGAAAGACAGAATTGAAAGCTTCTTTCTAGCACATGATGCTGATCTGTGGGATATGGTGACAGATGGATACACGCACCCTGTGAATGCAACTGGTCAGAAGATTGAAAGAAAATCAATGACTGATCAACAAAAGCGTGACTTCAAGAATCACCATAAGGCCAGAACCATCCTCCTCAGTGCCATCTCCTATACTGAGTATGAAAAGATCTCCAACAGAGACACAGCTAAGAACATCTTTGATTCTCTCAGAATGACGCATGAGGGCAACGTTCAAGTCAAAGAAACAAAAGCTTTGGCGCTCATTCAGAAGTATGAGGCGTTCAAAATGGAAGAATCTGAATCCATTGAAGCTATGTTCTCTAGATTCCAGATTCTGGTAGCTGGTCTCAAAGTTCTGGACAAAGGATACTCTACTGCTGACCATGTCAAGAAGATAATCAGAAGTTTACCCAAGCAGTGGAGGCATATGGTTACTGCTCTGAAGCTAGCGAAAGATCTCAACAAAATCACTCTGGAGGAACTTATAAGCTCCCTCAGAAGTCATGAGATAGAGCTAGAAGCTGATGAGCCTCAGAAGCAAGGTAAGCCTTTAGCTTTAAAATCTAACAGAAAATCTGAGTCTAAAGTTTTGCAGGCAGTTGAAGAAACATCTGATGGATCCTCATCAGAAGAAGACGAACTTTCCCTTCTCTCCAGAAGAGTAAATCAACTGTGGAAGCAAAGACAAAGGAAGTTTAGGAATCCCAGAAGATCTGATCAGAACGAGTCTTCTTCCAGATTCAGAAGGACAGATTCTTCCTCTGGATACAGAAGATCTGAAGGCACCTCTAGTAGCAAGAAGCCAAACACAAAAGACATCATCTGCTACGAGTGCAATGAGCAAGGACACTACAAGAGTGACTGCCCAAAGCTTCAGAGGGAAAAGCCCAAAAAGAAATTTGGAAGAGAGAAGAAGAAAAGTCTCATGGCCACATGGGATGACTCTGACTCGTCTGAAGCTGACTCAGAATCAGATGATGAAAGGGCAAACATAGCGCTCATGGCTAACATTCCAGATGACAGTGAAGCTTCTGAATCAGACTCAGAATCAGACACAGAAGAGGTATTTCCTAACTTCGCTGTTAATTTTACAAAGGCTGAACTTGCTGAAAGCCTCAATGAAATTCTGGAACGTTATCAGCAGATTAGAGCTAAATTCAGAGACCTGAAAAGGAATCTTGAATCTGACTCTAATAAGTCTGAGAGTCTCAAATTGGAAAACTCTGAGCTGAGAGATAAAATTTCAAAATTAGAAAACTCTTTACAAAACTCTCAGAAGGAACCAATTTCTGAAACTCCCAGCAACGCTGATGAGATCATCAAGGAGTATGATCACAGTTTCCAGAAGTTCCTTGCTAAAAGCATAGATAGAAGCAGAATGGCTTCAATGATCTATGGAGTTAGCAGAAACGGCAGGAAAGGAATAGGATACCTAGGTAAGGTTCCTACACCTAAAAATGTCATGGATTTAACCATTAAACACACTCCTCTAAATTCACACTTTGTGTATGGTCACACACATGACATCAAATATACTAGCAGTAAGCACTCTGTGAAACCAAAATTCAACCAGAGTTTTGGTAAAACTAACAAATCAGGACCCAAGAAGATCTGGGTACCTAAGGATAAAATAATACATGTTGCAGATATCTTTAGCAGCAAGTCAGAAACACCAGTCATGGTACCTGGACTCTGGCTGCTCACGACACATGACGGGAAGAAGGCATATGTTCCAAAGCCTGGAACTTAAGCCTGGAAGCCACGTTGGCTTTGGAGGCAATCAGAGGGGAAAGATTATTGGCTCTGGAACTGTAGGTAACGGAAATATTCCCTCTATTAATAATGTTCTGCTAGTAGATGGATTGATGCATAATCTGTTATCCATAAGTCAATTAAGTGATAACGGTTATGATATAATCTTTAATCAAAAATCATGTAAAGCTGTTAGTCAGAAAGATGGGACTATCCTGTTTAATGGAAAGAGGAAAAACAACATTTACAAAATCAAACTTTCTGAACTAAAGAGTCAGAACGTAAAATGTCTTCTGTCTGTTAACAACGAGCAGTGGATCTGGCACAGAAGATTGGGGCATGTTAGTATGAGAAGAATATCTCAGATTAACAAACTCAATCTGGTCAGAGGACTTCCTAATTTGAAGTTCAATTCAGATGCTCTGTGTGGAGCATGTCAGAAAGGCAAATTTGCAAAACCTCCTTTTAAATCCAAAAATGTTGTTTCTACCTCTAAGCCATTAGAACTTCTGCACATTGACTTATTTGGACCAGTTAAAACTGCTTCAGTCAGTGGTAAGAAGTATGGGTTAGTAATCGTAGATGACTATAGAAGATGGACATGGGTAAAGTTCTTAAGACACAAGGACGAGTCACACTCTGTGTTTGTTACCTTCTGTAACCAAGTTCAGAATGAAAAAGATCTTAGAATCGTTAAAGTCAGAAGTGATCATGGTGGTGAATTTGAAAATAAAGATTTTGAGTCATTCTTTAATGACAAAGGCATTCTGCATGATTTCTCTTGTCCTAGAACTCCCCAACAAAATGGAGTTGTAGAATGAAAGAACAGAACATTGCAAGAAATGGCCAGAACCATGATCAATGAGACAAACGTTGCTAAGACTTTCTGGGCAGAGGCAATCAACACAGCGTGCTACATTCAGAATAGAATCTCAATAAGACCTATTCTGGAAAAGACTCCATATGAATTGTGGAAGAACAGAAAGCCCAACATTTCGTATTTTCATCCATTTGGATGTACTTGCTTTATATTGAATACGAAGAATTATTTGAACAAGTTTGATTCTAAGGCACAGAAGTGTATTATGTTAGGATACTCTGAACGCTCAAGAGGGTACAGAGTATACAATACAGAAACACAGATTGTGGAAGAATCAATCAGTGTTCGTTTTGATGACAAGCTTGACTCTGAAAAGTCAAAGCAGAATGAAAATCTTGCAGGTATAGAAATTGAATTTGCAGGTTCTGAAGACAAGTCATCAGAAGCTCTCAACACAGACATTCCTTCAACGTCTGAAAGAAGCAATGCTAGAAATCCTACAACTGCTGCTGATCAACCTCAGAAGAGATTACCCAGAAGCAGTTTGGATCACCCAGAAGAGACTATTCTAGGAAGAAAGGAAGATCCAATCAGAACAAGAGCAAGCTTCAGAAACTCTGAAGAAACTCTTATGGGACTTGTGTCTCTGATTGAACCTTCTTCTATTGATGAAGCACTTCTGGATAATGACTGGATTCTGGCAATGCAAGAAGAGCTGAATCAATTCACCAGAAACGACGTATGGGATCTCGTTCCCAGACCAAAAGGATTCAACGTCATTGGAACAAGATGTGTGTTCAGAAACAAGCTAAATGAACAAGGTGAAGTCATCAGAAACAAGGCACGACTGGTTGCACAAGGTTATAGTCAGCAAGAGGGGATAGACTATACAGAAACCTTTGCCCCAGTCGCCAGGTTAGAATCTATCAGACTTTTAATTTCATTTGCTGTTAATAGAGGCATCACTCTGTATCAGATGGATGTCAAAAGTGCATTCTTAAATGGTTATATAGAAGAAGAAGTCTATGTTCACCAACCCCCAGGTTTTGAAAATACAAAACATCCAGAACATGTTTTCAAACTGAAAAAGTCATTGTATGGTCTGAAACAAGCTCCCAGAGCTTGGTATGAAAGGCTAAGTAACTTTCTGCTTGAAAATGAATTCACCAGAGGGAAAGTGGACACTACTCTATTATGTAAAACAGTTAAGAGTGACATTTTAGTCTGTCAAATTTATGTTGATGATATTATTTTTGGTTCTACTAATCCTTCTCTTGGAAGAAAATTTGCTAAGTGTATGCAGGCAGAATTTGAGATGAGCCTCATGGGGGAACTGAAATTCTTTTTAGGAATTCAGATCAATCAAACTCCAGAAGGAACTTACATTCATCAGAGCAAATACATCAGAGATCTTCTGAAGAAATTTGACCTCTCAGAATGTAAGCCATCAAAGATTCCAATGCATCCCACGTGCATTCTGGAAAGAGAAGAGGTAAGCAAAAGTGTAGAACAGAAAGTCTACAGAGGTATGATTGGTTCTCTCCTCTATCTGACTGCTTCAAGACCTGATATCTTATTCAGCGTATGTATTTGTGCTAGATTCCAATCAGATCCTAGAGAATCTCACTTAACAGCTGTTAAGCGAATTTTCAAGTATCTGAAAGGTACTACTAATCTGGGTTTGTTTTATAGAAAATCTAGTGATTACAGCTTAGTAGGCTACTGTGATGCTGATTTTGCTGGAGACAGAGTGGAACGTAAAAGTACTTCTGGAAGCTGCCAGTTTCTGGGAGAAAATCTGATCTCGTGGTCCAGCAAAAGGCAATCAACAATTGCTCTGTCAACAGCAGAAGCTGAGTACATAGCAGCAGCAGGATGTAGCACACAAATGCTCTGGATGAAAAGTCAGCTTGAAGACTTCCAGATTTTTGAGAGTAACATTCCTATTCTTTGTGATAATACTTCTGCTATTTGCTTAAGTAAGAATCCTATTTTACATTCTAGAGCTAAGCATATAGAAATAAATCATCATTTCATTAGGGACTATATTCAGAAAGGCATTTTAAACTTAAAATTTATAGATACAGACCATCAATGGGCTGATATCTTTACTAAACCCCTTTCAGAAGATAGGTTCAATTTCATTCTGAAACATCTCAGCATGAAAGTATGCCCAGAATGAAAATGTTTTAATTCCATATATTTATCTTCAGAATGTAATTATATTACTGTGAACTTCTGATCAATCTTCTTTCAGAAAGATAGAACATGCAGATTGTATCAGATGCAAGTCTAAAGATCTGAGAGTCTAATCTCAAAAACAGACGTGCTGATCACTACATCAAACAAGTGTCATCCAATCATCAGCAAATCTCTGAAGCAGAACGCGTGCACGCTTCTGAGAAGGCAAAGCGCTGATTGGGTGCATTGAGACACATGTCTGGTAACCGTTTTTAAGTATCTTTCTCAAATCCCCCAAAATCAGCAAGCATTTAATGAAAAGTAATCACGCTTGTTAAATGGCAATCATTATTTTTTTTCTCTCTCTTAAAAACGTTTAATTTTTCAAAATAATTTTTGAAAACTCTATTTAAGCACATTAATCCTTCATTATTATTCTTTACGCTTTCTCATAATCATTCAAGTATTTTCTGCATATTTCTGAGTTTATCTCCTACAAACCTTTTTCTCTCAAATCATTCTCAAAGATTTTTTAGTGAGAACAATGGCATCCTCCAGCATTTCTGCAGGCAATCAGAAGAAAGAAACCTCTGAACAATATCAGGTGCCCCTCAGAACTCTTCTCACACCGGTAAAGAATCTTGAAGTTCTCTCTGAGTTAATCATCGACTTTGAAAGTTTGAAGGAAAATGGATTTGACCTAACTGAAGAAATTAGGGCTCAAAAGTGGGAGAGGTATTTCGATAGGTTGGTTGGACCAACCTTCCCAGCGCTTGTCAAGGAATTTTGGATTCACGCCAAGATTTCTAAACATCTAGTCATCTCTTCTGTCATGGGAAAGAAGATAGTGATTTCTGAAGATCTCATTGCAAAGCTAATCGGTCAAAGTGGTGGTGGAGTCCGTTGTGTGGACATGGCTGATAGATGCCCTGATGTAGGTGTGGTAGCCAACAGAATTTTCACTCTTGGAATGCCCAGCAGCAAAATTAAGGATCTGAAGGATCACTGCAGAGTATGGGCTAAGATTGTTCTTGGATGCTTCAATCACAGGAAACCAACAAGTTCTCCTGATTATATAAACGTGGATCAGCAATTTCTGATCTACTTTATTGATCAGAGGGTGAAGATCAATCTGGCACACTTCCTGTTCAACCATCTCAAGACCAGTGTCAAAGAAACAAGAGAAGAAGAAAGGACCAAAAGGGACTGGATACCGTTTGGAAGGCTCATATCAGATATTCTGACAGAGAATAAGCTGATAGAGTATCTGAGCGAAGCTCAAGTGCTGAGCACTATTGAACCAACTGTTGGAAAACCGCTGAACGCTAAGAACCTGAAAAAGATAAAGCTGATAGAAAATATTAAGAAGGAACCCAGAGTTACTTCAACTGCTGACATCTCCAGCAGAAGAGTGCCTCTGAGTGATTTCCCAAAATTTTCTGAAATGGAATCCAAACCTGATATGTTTCTCAAGTATCCAGATTCATACAAGGAAGAAGATACAGGTTCAAAGCTGAAGATCAAAGATCTGAGTCAACCCCAACCTGAAGTGACTCAGAAGAAGACAAAGAAGAGGAAAGCGCCAACAGAAGGATCATCTCATCAGACTCCAAAGAAAAGAGGTATTTCATCTGCTGCCCCTATTTCAATTTCATCTACTATTCCAACATCTGCTGCCCCTCCTCAAACATCTCACAGAATATCAATCCCAATCCCTACCATTGATGAAACCATACCAGAAGACCCTTCTGAGGCATTACTACTCAGAAGACCCAGAACTAAAATTCCCAAACAACCAACTGTTTCAACAACACCAGCACTTGATCGAGTGCTAGCTGATATTGAGCGTGAACATGTTTCTGCTCAACCAAATTCTGAACCACCAAATATTCCTCCTCCACAACCAGAACAACAACCTGAACCAGAACCACAACCAGAACCAGAACCACAACAACAACAACCACTCACAAAAGAACCTCTGATCCCTGAGCAATCAGAGATTCCACCTCCTCAACCAGAAAATAATCCACCTTCACCATAAACAGAGTTTCACCACTATGAAACCCCTTCTCCTCATCATTCTGACCCTCACTCACCTCAACCTTCTCCGCTGGCAATCCAGTTGCCATGTGGAACCACTATTGTCAGGCCCCAGTTGCCATCCTCATTAGAATCAACACCTCCAAAAACTCCAACCACTCCAATTGAAATATCTGATTCTGATACCCCTCCTCCAAAACAAACAGCATCTCAGCAAACCTCTGAAAACCAATCCTCTGAAAACCCCAGCAGGATCTTCATTGACTTAACCAGTCTTGAACGTCTTGCTGATCTAAGACACAAAATTGCCATACCCAAACCAAAGCAACCAGATGTTGGCTCTGGTATTTTGAATTTTGAAACAGGTATGCTGCAATGGATTGCTTCTTTGAAGCAAGTCTGTCCTGGGATGATTGACCCAGCTGCTTCTGATCAGCTCTGGTCACAGTTCAGACTATGGGTACGTGCTGAAGCCCTCAAGCCGCAGGACGTCAACTATGAGCAGGCTCAACAGAACTTCAGAAAGCTGCTGAAGGAAGTTGAAAGTCAGCTGCCTCAAGAAGTTGTGCTCCCTCTGGACAGTGAATCTTGGTCTGAGAAAGAGCAAGCTGCACAGGTGCAACCATCAGAAGAAGACAAGACCATTCAGGCTGAAAGTCAAGCAGAAGATGTCGCTGAAAGTTCTGAGAAGCCTCCTCCTTCTGATGCTTCTCAAGCTGCCTTGGACAGGCAGGCTCTGGAAGAACTAAGGCTGAATGACTTGCGTCTCCAGCAGCGGATGGAAGAGAATGATCAGAAAATGAAAGCAAGAATGGATGTACAGGACAGCAAGATTGACACTGTTGTCAACATGGTTCAGAAGCAGAATGAAACTTCTGAAAAGATTCAAGCGATGCTGGAAAGCCTGTTCTCACGCATGCCCCCTCAACCTTAAATCTTTTTCATGCATAACTTTTTCATGCTTTCTTTATTTTCTGATGTACTGTTTTGACTATGTTTTGTAATGTTCTTTTGCTCTGATTCTGAACTATTTTAATATAATTAGTTTTTCTGATCTTAAGTGTTTTAACACATCACCAACACTTTTTGATTGCTGACAAAAAGGGGGAGAACAAGAATGATATTTAAAATCAATAACGGCTAACTAGACAGAAATTCTCAAACATTCTAACTCTATTACTTGAAATGTTTTTTCTGTTTTGTTTAAAGTCTACAGGCACAAGGAAGCTCCTGAACACTATGAAGACTAGAAGCTCTGATCAAAATGTAGAAGCTCATGTTGCTCTGATCAAATATGAAGTTCTGATCGACCAAATACTCTGATCCAAAGCAAAGCTCTGACAGGAAAAGCTCTGAAGCTCTGCTCTCTGATAAGTCAAAGACTCTTATAATCTGATGTTCAACGAAAGAAAAAGATCTGATCCTGAAGAACACGTATATCAAAGGGAAGTAACAAACTCAGGGGGAGTATCTCTTAACTCTGATTTCTCCTTACTTCTTAACTCTGAAACATTTCCCAGATGCCTTTTCACGTTATTTTTCATTTAAAATATCTAGTTTTTGTCATCATCAAAAAGGGGGAGATTGTTAGAACAATGTTTGAATCTACTACCCTATATTTGAGTTTTGATGATAACAAAGTTAAAAGATATAGTATTTATATGTTTCATGTTTGAACTATATGCTGCCTAAAATTACTATGCTCTGACTTGCAGATACGCTGATTAAAATAAGCAAGATCACTTCTTCAGCATCAGAATTTGATTTCATACACCAGCATCAGAAGTTGCTGAATCAGAACGTCAAGATCAGATGATCAACTCACGTACATGCTGTAGCTTGATGAACAGAACTGCGCGTAAACACTCTGATACAAAAACAATAGTTCATCAGCAGCGAAGCAGAATCAGAATGAGCCAAGCCAGAACGTGCATTGAAGAAGCAACGGTACTGTGCATTGAAAGCTAATCAATTCCAACGGCCTCATTCTAGACAAGATCTGCTCAAAAAGGAAAGCTTGTTATTAGCATTGAATCAAGAATATTGCATTCAACGTTCATCTTCTCAAGTGCTATATAAACAAGGCTTCGAAGATTATAATGGCTAATGTTCTCCAAAATCTCTACACGCACAAAGCTGAACAATAATCTTAATCTACCAGTTTTGCTAAACCACAAACTCTGATACTCCATTAGTGTTTAGCAATCTAGTTTCTAAGCTTCATTTGTGTATACATCACAGTTGTGATAAAGTTTTGTAGAAAACATTCACACACATTGTTTTATACCTTTGTAAGAAAGTGTTGCCTTGACAAACCGGATTGTGGTTTGAATCAAGAAGGCTTTAGCAGTTGTTAAAGCAGTCTGTAATATTCAGTTGAATATAGTGAATTAAGACCTCGTTGGAGAGAGGCGAAATCACCTTGACGGGTGGACTGGAGTAGTTTGAGATCAAACGAACCACGATAAAAATATCTTGTCAATTGCTTTAAGATTCCAGTTTTACAATTCAACCCCCCCTTCTTGTGTTTTTCACCCCTTCACAGCAGAGGTCTTGAATATTATTTAACTGGAAAAGAATCAGAATAAATCTTTGGAGCAATTTATCTGAACCAGAGAAAGTGTCTACCGGAACAGAATCAGGATAAACCATTGATCGATTTAAATTGAACCAACATAGGTCTTTAATATTCTTTAACTGTAAAAGAATCAGAATAAATCTTTGGAACAATTTATTTGAACCAGAGGAAGTGTCTACCGGAACATAATCAGAATAAACCATTGATCGATTTAAACTGAACCAGCAGAGGTCTTGAATATTCTTTAACTTGAAAAGAATCAGAATAAATATTTGGAGCGATTTATCTGAACCAAAGAAAGTGTCTACCGGAACAGAATCAGAATAAACCATTGATCGATTTAAACTAAACCAGCAGAGGTCTTGAATATTCTTTAACTGGAAAAGAATCAAAATAAATATTTGGAACAATTTATCTGAACCAGAGAAAGTGTCTACCGGAACAGAATCAGGATAAACCATTGATCAATTTAAATTGAACCAACATAGGTCTTTAATATTCTTTAACTGTAAAAGAATCAGAATAAATCTTTGGAACGAATTATCTGAACCAGAGAAAGTGTTTACCGGAACAGAATCAGAATAAACCATTGATAGATTTAAACTGAACCAACAGAGGTCTTGAATATTCTTTAACTGGAAAAGAATCAGAATAAATTTTTGGAGCAATTTATCTGAACCTGAGAAAGTGTCTACCAAAACAGAAACTGGATAAATCATTAATCGATTTAAACTAAAGCAACCAAGGTCTTGAATATTCTTTAACTTGAAAAGAATCAGAATAAATATTTGGAGTGATTTATCTGAACCAAAGAAAGTGTCTACCGGAACAGAATCAAAATAAACCATTGATCAATTTAAACTAAACCAACAGAGGTCTTGAATATTCTTTAACTGGAAAAGAATCAGAATAAATCTTTGGAGCAATTTATCTGAACCAGAGAAAGTGTCTACCAAAACAGAAACTGGATAAATCATTAATCGATTTAAACTAAAGCAACAAAGGTCTTGAATATTCTTTAACTGGAAAAGAATCAGAATAAATCTTTGGAGCGATTTATCTGAACCTGAGAAAGTGTCTACCAGAAAGGAATCAGGATAAACCATTGATCGATTTAAACTGAACCAACAGAGGTCTTGAATATTCTTTAATTGGAAAAGAATTAGATAAAATCTTTTGAGCGAGTTATCTGAACCAGAGAAAGTGTCTACCGGAACAGAATCAGGCTAAACCATTGATCAATTTAAATTGAGCCAACAGAGGTCTTGAATATTCTTTAACTAGAAAAGATTCAGAATAAATCTTTGGAGAGAATTATCTGAACCAGAGAAAGTGTATACCGGCACGGAATCAGGATAAACCATTGATTAATTTAAACTAAACCACAGAGGTCTTGTATATTCTTTAACTGGAAAAGAATCAGAATAAATCTTCGGAGTGATTTATCTAAACCAGAGAAAGTATCTACCAGAACAGAATCAAGATAATCCATTGATAGATTTAAACTGAACTAGCAGAGGTCTTGAATATTCTTTAACTGGAAAAGAATTAGAATAAATATATGGAGCGATTTATCTGAACCAGAGAAAGTGTCTACTCGAACAGAATTAGGATAAACCATTGATCAATTTAAACTGAGCCAGCATAGGTCTTGATTATCCTTTAACTGGAAAAGAATCAAAATAAATCTTTGGAGCGATTTATCTGAACCATAGAAAGTGTCTACCGGAACAGAATCAGAATAAACCATTGATCAATTTAAACTGAACCAGCAGAGGTCTTGAATGTTCTTTAACTGGAAAAGAATCAGAATAAATCTTTGGAGCAATTTATCTGAACCAGAGAAAGTGTCTACCGGAACAGAATCAGAATAAACCATTGATCAATTTAAACTGAACCAGCAGAGGTCTTGAATATTTTTTAACTGGAAAAATAATTAGAAAAATCTTTGGTGCGATTTATCTGAACCAGAGAAAGTGTCTACCGGAACAGAATCAGGATAAACCATTGATCAATTTAAATTCAACCAACATTGGTCTTTAATATTCTTTAATTGTAAAAGAATCAGAATAAATCTTTGGAGTGATTTATCTGAACCAGAGAAAGTGTCTACCAAAACAGAATCAGAATAAACCATTGATCGCTTTAAACTGAACCAGCAGAGGTCTTGAATATTCTTTAACTTGAAAAAAATTAGAATAAATATTTGGAGAGATTTATCAAAACTAGAGAAAGTGTCTACCGGAACAGAATCAGGATAAACCATTAATCAATTTAAACTAAGCCAGCTGTGATCGATGGGAATGAGAACTGACTGTTTTAGAATGCTGGTTCGCGTTTGCGTTTGTTTTTGCAAAATGTCGCGGTAAGCAAGAGTCGGCACCGTTTTTTATTTTATCCAACAAGAAAAGGACAAAAACACAGAAAAATTCCTTTTCGAGATGTTTCTCGGGTTCGGGAGGTATATTATAGAAAGGGAAGGTGTTAGCATCATTTCTATCCGTGGTTATCCACGGGCTCTTAGGTATTTGCTCACTGTGTTTTCAAAAGTTTGCTTTTCTTTGTGTTTGTGGGTTTGAAAAGAGTTTTTGTTTTAAAAGGGGTGTAAGTGCGAAAAGTTTTGTTTTGTTTTTAAATGAGCAAGTACTTAAGAACCTCTACCTACTCAAAAAGGAATTAAACTGTGCAAATGTCCTTTAGACAATGTTATCCCACTATTGAGGAGTAGGTAGCACCGTCGTTGGAGCTTTTCGGGTCAATTCGATTAAGGGACGTGTAGTCACTAAAGCAATGTTAGGACGCCTTAGTGGTAACCCTAATGTCTTAGATCATTTTATCTGAGGCAATCGTTTCGAGGCAACTTATGATCTTTGGACAAGAGGGCGACCTCTAAAACATCCTATACTCAATGACCACGTTCGAGGCAACCAAGTGAGGTGCACCCTAAGAGTGGCATGTGCGAGTGTATTGTTTTTCAGTTATATTATCTTTGTATATTTAGGTGTTCTACCGTTTGTTTTCAGATCTTGTCATACAATCCTAGTTAGCATACATCTAAGCAGTTAATATATGTATAGGAATTTAAAGTGCGGGAATTGTAAATCCTACGCTATTATAAGGCTTCGGGGAGGGGGATTATTTACATGTCCAAAATTGGGGGAATAAAGCAGTAAAGTGTAAAAGTCTTAGTTAAGCTATTACAAACCAGTAGGCAGTTACAATAAAATAAACGCGCGCGAATCTGAAAATAACCTCTAAAAATCCTAAGAATAAAATCTTTTTGTTGTTTTATTTTATTTTGGGAAAATGATCTAAATCTTCTTAATTTTAGTTTTGAAAAAATGTTAAGATAATTAAATGATTAATTAACAAAGTTAACTTAAATAGAAAAAACTAGCCTAATTTTTTTGTGATTTTTTTTTAATTGATTTTATGTTGATTAAAAAAAAAAGTCAAAACAAAGATGAAATCGAAGGAACAGGCAGTAAATCAAGAAATGTATAATTCTGGAGGCCTGGATCGAAAGAGGTGTGGGCTGTCTTTCGATCCAGTGAAGAGGCTTGATCGAAGGTGCATGAGGGGCTGCACTTTGGGGGTGTTCGATCTGGAAACCCTGGATCCAGTTCGAAGCTAAGCTGCTAAGCTTCGAAGCTCTGAACAAGATTCTGAGAAGATATTTCCTGCAAAACGAGACAAATGTTAAAGATCCAGGGGGGACTTTACCCTCTGATTCGAATCTCCTCCCAATTCGAATCCTTCCTCAATTTGAATCTGCTGAATCTGGGCCTGGGTTTGTTTTATCCTGAGATTTGAAGGAGAAACTTAGATCGTGCCCAAGCAATGGCACGATCTCATCTTTGCGCTTTAGCTTACATGCAACATAATCAGTAATAACAAGAACACATATGCAATGTGTATTTAAATGTCATGAAGGTGCAATTTTGGTTTCGCAAACCCTTACCAATTAAAGATGTATGATATGTGGCTCTGGGTGTGGAGATGTTTGCTGAATGGCTACTTTGGCTTGGATTACTTATGAAAATGTTGATAACCTTTGGTGAGTTTGTGGGCAGCGTATCTCCAAATCCTCGTCTCTTTCTTTTTCTCCTTTTTTTCGTTTTTCCCTCTTTTCGTTCCCCCTTGGAACTGTATGCTTGCCCTTGTATTTATAGGAGTATGATGGTCTAGTAACGGCAAGAGACAACCAATTAAACAGGCCTTTAAAGCCATGAGACAAGAATCAGACATATTAAAAGATTTCCTTTTTTGAAATATTCATGTCTCTTTGGAATCTTGAATGAACCTGGACACCTTTGATTTTCGAATGCCTCCAGGCCATGCTCTTCGATTGGTCTTGAGTTGCCTCCTTCGAATGGACCTCTTATGTACCCTTCGAATGGGCCTTCTGAATGCTTATTCAAATGGACCTTTTGAATGTTCTTCGAATTGACCCTTTGAATGCTTCTTCAAATGGACCTTTACATGTTCTTCGAATGAGTCATTTACATGTTCTTCGAATGAGCCTCTTTCCTGGTGTGTTGGCCAGTTGAGGGGCCTTTTCCTTTGTGAATCGAAACAAACTTGTAGGAGATTCTTGCCTCGTGAGTCGAAGGTAAGCCTGAAGTAGTTAATGCATAATCGAAGCGTTGTGAAATTGACTTGATCGAAGGAGGTCCAACACTCAATCGAAGACTTGCGAACCAAAGCTTGATCGAAGGGTTCCAGACACCTAATCGAAGTTTACTAATCAAATCCTGATCGAAGAGTGCCAAATGCCCAATCGAAGACTGGTGAGTCAAGCCTGTATCGAAGGATTTTGGATACCCAATCGAAGACTTTTCCCAGATGCCAATCGAAAGACACTTTGTTCATATTCAAAAAAACTTTATTTTCGTTAGGCAAGTGTTTGTGACCAACCATGTAAGGGAAGACCTTTCAAAACATGAGAGGGCAAATTTTGGGGTACAACAGTTGCCCATGTTCAATTTTCTTAAACCTGAGGATATAGATTGGCTTTCGAGCCTTTCGTGATCCGAAGGTGGAAGATAATTGAACACTAGAGTACCCATAAATTTGCACTCGCATGGTGTAGTATCAACATTGTGACGTCGGGAATGGTCTTACAGATGCCATTTGGAGATTGTTGGTAGGAGGATGGGCTTATAGATGCCATCTGCAGGAGTGTCGATCGCATAAGAGATTCCTTAGCGAGAACTTGCATACCTGTTGTTGTAGAAGATTCCGTTGGGGAAGTCTAACTTTGTTGAGATTTAGGAACTTGCCTGTACTTCAACTGAGAGAATGCTTCAGCTGAGTTTTAAGAACCTGTTCATAATTCAATTAGGGGGAAACATCTTCATCAAGATCTAGGAACTGTCTCGTGCTCAATGTAGTATACCACTGAGGTTATAAAACTTGTCCACACTATGACAGAGGAGAACATCAAGATCTAGGAACTGACTCGTGCTCAATGGAGTATACCGTTGAAGTTATAGTACTCGTCCACACTATGACGTAAGGAAACATCTTCATCAAGATCTAGGAACTGTCTCGTGCTCAATGGAGTATACTGCTGAGGTTATAGAACTTGTCCACACTATGACGGAGGAAAACATCAAGATCTAGGATCTGACTCGTGCTCAATGGAGTATAGCGTTGAGGTTATAGTACTCGTCCACACTATGACGTAGGGAAACATCTTCATCAAAATCTAGGAACTGTCTCGTGTCCACCGGGAGTATACCGCTGAGGTTATAGAACTTGCCCACACTATGACGGAAGAAAACATCAAGATCTAGGAACTGACTCATGCTCAATGGAGTATACCGTTGAGGTTATAGTACTCGTCTACACTATGACGTAGGGAAACATCTTCATCAAGATCTAGGAACTGTCTCGTGCCCACCGGGAGTATACCGCTGAGGTTATAGAACTTGTCCACACTATGACAGAGGAGAACATCAAGATCTAGGAACTGACTCGTGCTCAATGGAGTATACCGTTGAGGTTATAGTACTCGTCCACACTATGACGTAGGGAAACATCTTCATCAAGATCTAGGAACTGTCTCGTGCCCACCGGGAGTATACCGTTGAGGATATAGAACTTGTCCACACTATGACGGAGGAGAACATCAAGATCTAGGAACTGAATCGTGCTCAATGGAGTATACCGTTGAGGTTATAGTACTTGTCCACATTATGACATAGGGAAACATCTTCATCAAGATCTAAGAATTGTCTCGTGCTCACCGGGAGTATACCGTTGAGGTTATAGAACTCGTCCACACTATGACGGAGGAAAACATCAAGATCTAGGAACTGACTTGTGCTCAATGGAGTATACCGTTGAGGTTATAGTACTCGTCCACGCTATGACGTAGGGAAACATCTTCATCAAGATCTAGGAACTGTCTCGTGCCCACCGGGAGTATACCGCTGAGGTTATAGAACTTGTCCACACTATGACGGAGGAGAACATCAAGATCTAGGAACTGACTCGTGCTCAATGGAGTATACCGTTGAGGTTATAGTACTCGTCCACACTATGACATAGGGAAACATCTTCATCAAGATCTATGAACTGTCTCGTGCCCACCGGGAGTATACCACTGAGGTTATAGAACTCGCCCACACTATGAAGAAGGAAAACATCAAGATCAAGGAACTGACTTGTGCTCAATGGAGTATACCATTGAGGTTATAGTACCCGTCCACACTATGACGTAGGGGAACATCTTCATCAAGATCTAGGAACTGTCTCGTGCCCACCGGGAGTATACCGCTGAGGTTATAGAACTTGCCCACACTATGACGGAGGAAAACATCAAGATCTAGGAACTGACTCGTGCTCAATGGAGTATACCGTTTAGGTTATAGTACTCGTCCACACTATGACACAGGGAAACATCTTCATCAAGATCTAGGAACTGTCTCGTGCCCACCGGGAGTATACCGCTGAGGTTATAGAACTTGTCCACACTATGACGGAGGAGAACATCAAGATCTAGGAACTGACTCGTGCTCAATGGAGTATACCGTTGAGGTTATAGTACTCGTCCACACTATGACGTAGGGAAACATCTTCATCAAGATCTAGGAACTGTCTCGTGCCCACCGGGAGTATACCGCTGAGGTTATAGAACTTGTCCACACTATGACGGAGGAGAACATAAAGATCTAGAAACTGACTCGTGCTCAATGGAGTATACCGTTGAGGTTATAGTACTCGTCCACACTATGACGTAGGGAAACATCTTCATCAAGATCTAGGAATTGTCTCGTGCCCACCGGGAGTATACCGCTGAGGTTATATAACTTGCCCACACTATGACGGAGGAAAACATCAAGATCTAGGAACTGACTCGTGCTCAATGGAGTATACCATTGAGGTTATAGTACTTGTCCACACTATGACGTAGGGAAACCGTAGAGATTGAGTACCTTATCTGAAATTCAACCGAGGATAATTCAATTGAGATTTAAGAACCGGTTGGGTCTTCGACGTAATTGAGAACTTTAACTGTATCTTTCCTGAAAGGTAAAGGTCAGTCATATGCAATGCATGATATGGATCAGGCAATGATGTTCTCAAAATAAATGAGATTGTATCCATATGATGTGTACATGCATGTATTATGATGTATGGAAGTGTGATGTTTTAGCTGGGGAAAATAAATCCTGGAGCTGCTGGAGAATAGAGTTGAGTTCTTCGTTTCCGCTGGGGATGATGACCAAAGATGGTTGTGAGAATAAACCTGCAGGAGAGAGGAAATCCGTTGGGGAATAAACACGGTGAAGAGATTACTCTGCGGGGAATTACTCTGTGGGGGAGAAATGTTCTATTGATGATTTTAATGATAATTCCGCTGGGGAATCTGTTGATAAGCTCTGTTGGGGATTTTGATGATGAACTCCGCTGGGGATAGAAAGAACTTCGTTGGGGATGATCTTTCAGTTGCAACTTGCTGAGGATAATCCAGCTAGACCCTTGTGAGGATAATCTCTGAATTTGGCTGAGGAGACTTATTTGTGCTTCGCAGGGGACAAGCTTCCAGAGTCTACTGGGGAAGATGATTCAACTCCATCGAGGAAGCTTTTTTAGACTGCGCTGGGGAAATGACTCCATTGTGGTATCTTGTATTCCGCGGGGGAACATTCTTATATTCTGTTGAGGAATATTAAGACTGCCGGGGTTGCTCTTACGCTTGCTGGAGAACATCTTTATACTCCGCTGGGGAATATTAAGATCTTCTAGGGATATCAAGCCTTTTCGAGGCTGACGGTAGACTAACACTGCTTGGGGGAGAAAATGGCTGATTCGTTCATGGTTGCGAGTCTCAGTGGGGGAGAGCCACCATTACTGTTTTACTCTGCGGGGAGTGACAGTATCTTGGTCACACTCTTCAGCTGAATATATACCTTGGTACCTGGTGGACAGAGCAACTTGTACAGTTCGGAAAATTCTTATTTGCCCCTGTTTTTTGTGGGAGAAGGTGCCTGCGGAGGCCCTGTGGATCGAGTATTATCCCCACCTATGAGGTGCTTGGTATCTTTCGATTGAAATGACAAGTCTTCTTCTGGTAGGCAAGTGACGAGATGACGGGACATAGTCGTACGCTTTGATCCCTAATTTTTTCCTGGACCGCCCTTTCGGGTTTTCAGTCCATCGGGATACCCTTTTTTTCCCAAGCTGCCTTTTCAGGTTTTCGACTTGCCGGGTGTACAAACTTTTTCATTTTTATCCCTAATTTTTGCCCGAACCCTTTTGGTTCGCCGGGAAGCCCTTATTTTTGCCTAGGCCAATCAACCTAGCGGGTCTTTGATTCACGCGCGGTATTTTTTGACTATGTCCATTCCCTCAGGATGTAGAGAGGTGTCACTGTCAGTAGTGTTGTGTTGCCATACTACCAGAAGATCTTCGTTTGATCATGCAAGATTTGGTGCGGGAATCCATGTCTAATGCCCCAAGTGACTCAGATGGAGATTTTCCCCTGGCTATTTGGCATTTTGAGAGATTCCTTGAATCTTGACTTGACTGCCCCAGATGATAGACAATGCTCATGCCGTGCCCCTTGGTTAGAAGTGTTTTTTCCACTTGAGGTGACCCTTTTTATTGAAAAGGTTTTTGTTCACTAGATATTCGTCGTGCGAATTTCTCTGCTGTTGAATAAATAGTCATATGCAAACAATGTTATTTTAAGAATGCAAAGCTTATGTCTGTCTTTTGAAATTTTTCAAAATGCTTTTTTCCAGTAAAACAAGCGAAATTTTGTAAAATGTGATGTCAACTCAGGATTTTATAGCGAGCCCTACAGGAGTCAGGATACCTTTTGTAACAGTATGCTTTCGAACTAACCCATGCTTCAGCTAGGACTTTTAAGGGTTATAACATGGCCTGGTTCACGGTTTAAGAAACAAAGGATAAAGGCTCAAAATTTATTTGTACCCACCCGCTCTTCGTGATGTTCTTCGATCCTAAACTCAACTAATCGTGCATTAGACCTTGTTTGAGTCTTTGCTCTGACATACCAGTGTTGGTTCAGATACTGACAATTTATTTTGAACAGGCAGTCATTTTTGTTGAGAGTTTTTAGGACCTCTTTTTGATTTTATTATCCCTGTCTTTTGCCTGAACTGTTTCTTTTTGTGACTACAGTCAGCGGGATGCCCCAGTTTTGTAAGTCTCCTTCATAGGTTTTGACTTAATGGGCTTTTATTTCTGAGAGATAATGACTGTCTGTCCTTACAATTATACGGAACCAACACCGTCTTTTGTTACTGAAGGACTTCTTTGATGTCATTCATTGTGCACCTGGATCAACTGAGAAAACTACCCTGTCCCAGGTTATAATTAAGTGTTTTAATTTGTGAAAAGAAAAACTCCAACTTCTTTGGCTCAAAGGGGTTGACGAGGGATTATCTTCCTTATAACTCCGCTGTTTAGGATTTGAAACAACGCTTGTACATCGTCAGCGGGGTCTGTTCAAAATCATACTATAGAGATTTTGGTATCATTTTCGTCATCCTCCCTCAAAAGGCTTAGAATTTTTTAATCGAGAGTTGATCATCACAAAAAAATGAAAGCAATTTGAATATAGTGAATACGAATGGATTGATTCAAAACAGACATATGCAATGCATTGATAAAGTAACAAAGTTTGACATGAAATAAATGTTCGAACAATCAAAAGAAAATTACAACTTGAAAATTCTAATGAGAAAAAAGTCTTCTCGTCTCAGTACTTGTCACTTCAAACGGTGAACCTTGGAGGGATGGTAGAAGAACTCAGCCTGACCATCTTGTGTGAATTCCAATGCTCCTTGATCAATCAGGTTTTGAATTTTGTACTTCAACTTCCAACAGTCGTCAGTATCATGCCCCGGACTGTTAGAATGGTATGCACGCCTTACATCAGGATTGTAGTTGGGTGAAGAAGTCTTAGGATTCAGATGAGGTCCTACCAGATTCAATCTCAACAGGTGTTGCAAAGCTTGGGACAGCGGCATGTTGAGCTTGGTAAACAGCCTCTGATTAACCCGTTGTTTATGGCAAGGTTGTTGTTGGTCCCGGGTTGTAGTAGCAATTTGGAGAGGTCCATTCTTCACCATACCAAACTCTTGTCTTCTTAGAGGCTGATTAATGATTTGATCCCCAGCCTTGACCGTTTGCTTCATGTTGTTGTATCTGTCTTGATGAAGCTGGTTGATAATGGTTCTCAGCTCTTCTTGTTCCCGAGCTAAGCCTTGGATAAGAGCCATCTGCCCCAGCATTTGGGTTTTCATGGCACTGAACTCAGCTTGCAGTGGTTCCAGCCGTTCGTCCTTATTGTCTTCAGGACTTTTCTTGACCAAGTCCCCAACGAGGAGTGCTTTCAACTCTTCCTGCCCCTTGGATAGGTTTAGGAAGATTTCCCTGAACTGAGTCTCTCAAGTTTGAAGATCTTGGTTGTCTTGTTGGAGAGCCATTGCTAAAATAAACAGCTAGAACATGAGAGACCTGTATTGGAAGACCTGTTATGCAATGATATATATGATATATGTATGCAATGTTTTCAAGGATCTCGTGGGGTAAACAAGAAACTGTTAGAATTTAAATCTTGTAGCTTTGATTGAAGGAACTTCATGTCGTTAAGAGTCCTTCTTCAAGAGTCAAGCTCACCATATCGAGTGGGTCATAGCCCCTGACTCAAGTTGTTGTGTTTTGATCTCTAGACGGCATTGGCTAGAGGAAAATAAATCCCCTTTTCCCCTCGCTGGACATTTGATTTACCATAACCTGCATCACCAGCCCCTTGAGATCCTTGAACTGGTTAAGGAAATGTTAAGGCATGATGTTATGATGTGTATGTTATGCGTTTAAGCAAAAGTGTGAGGTGCTGTAAGTAAACCCTGCAATAAATCCAAATTATTGGATAAGGACTGTGAACAAAACCTGCAAGTAACTCATGTTGTCAGATAACAAGAATGTGCAAGTAGTTCAAGTTTGAAGGCACAATGGTCACACAAACAGCCTTAAGTTTAGGCTGGCATGGAGTTTAGGCATTACCCTCTTTCAGTTTAGTTGGTTCAAAACCTGTCCTATAAATAGTAACCGGGTTCTAAGGAGCTCAATATCATTGGATTGTTTTCTATGTTCATCGTTTTGGTTTAGCCACTTAACTAGCGACCAAAATATTCCAATAAAACAATCCTCAATGAGTGTAGTATCGAGTATCTACCAACTTTGGACTGCACCAAAGTCGGTCATCTCACTACCCCTAAAAAAGGCCAAGATGGTCAAGTAAGGTTCTAGTTCATTAGTGCTTAGTGACATCACTCAGCGGCTCCGTATTCTCTTTGATTGACTCAAAGGCTACCGGTACTCACAAATATGTCGCACTAATATAGCTATTGCTTCAACCGTGTCGGTATACCCCACACAGTTTCCACAACGTATTTCTATCTATGAATGTTTCCCAAATCCGGGTGGAGGATTTCAAACCCAAACAATAGAACCAAGTGTAAAGCAAACAAAGCAATCAAGGTAAGCAAGTAAAGGTGATCTAAACCCTAAGGTAACCCCACTTTTAAAGAAGTCCCCAGCAGAGTCGCCAGTTCTGTGATTGGTGGGAATGAGAACTTACTGTTTTGGAATGCTGGTTCGCGTTTGCGTTTGTTTTCGCAAAATGTCGCGGTAAGCAAGAGTCGCCACCGTCTTTTATTTTATCCAACAAGGAAAGGACAAAAGCAGAGAAAAATTCCTTTTCGAGATGTTTCTCGGGTTCGGGAGGTAGATTATAGAAAGGGAAGGTGTTAACACCCTTTCTATCCGTGGTTATCCACAGGTTAGTTACTTGCTCACTGTGTTTTCAAAAGTTTGCTTTTCTTTGTGTTTGTGGGTTTGAAAAGAGTTTTTGTTTTAAAAGGGGTGTAAGTGCGAAAAGTTTTGTTTTGTTTTTAAATGAGCAAGTACTTAAGAACCTCTACCTACTCAAAAAGGAATTAAACTGTGCAAATGTCCTTTAGACAGTGCCATCCCACTATTGAAGAGTAGGTAGCACCGTCATTGGAGCTTTTCGGGTCAATTCGATTAAGGGACGTGTGGTCACTAAAGCAATGTTAGGACGCCTTAGTGGTAACCCTAATGTCTTAGATCATTTTATCTGAGGCAACCGTTTCGAGGCAACTTATGATCTTTGGACAAGAGGGCGACCTCTAAAACATCCTATACTCAATGACCACGTTGAGGCAACCAAGTGAGGTGTACCCTAAGAGTGGCATGTGCGAGTGTATTGTTTTTTAGTTATATTATCTTTGTATATTTAGGTGTTCTACCGTTTGTTTTCAGATCTTGTCATACAATCCTAGTTAGAATACATCTAAGCAGTTAATATATGTATAGGAATTTAAAGTGCGGGAATTGTAAATCCTACGCTATTACAAGGCTTCAGGGAGGGGGATTATTTATATGTCCAAAATTGGGGGAATAAAGCAGTAAAGTGTAAAAGTCTCAGTTAAGCTATTACAAACCAGTAGGCAGTTACAATAAAATAAACGCGCGCGAGTCTGAAAATAACCTCTAAAAATCCTAAGAATAAAATATTTTTGTTGTTTTATTTTATTTTGGGAAAATGATCTAAATCTTCTTAATTTAGGTTTTGATAAAATGTTAAGATAATTAAATGATTAATTAACAAAGTTAATTTAATTGAAAAAACTAGCCTAATGTTTTTGTGGTTTTTTTTTAATTGATTTTATGTTGATTAAAAAAAAGAAATAAAATAGTCAAAACAAAGATGAAATCGAAGGAACAGGCAATAAATCAAGAAAGGTATAATTCTGGAGGTCTGGATCGAAAGAGGTGTGGGCTGTCTTTCGATCCAGTGAAGAGGCTTGATCGAAGGTGCATGAGGGGCCGCACTTTGGAAGTGTTCGATCTGGATATGTCATCCTTCGATCTGGAAACCCTAGATCTAGTTCGAAGCTAAGCTGCTAAGCTTCGAAGCTCTGAACAAGATTCTGAGAAGATATTTCCTGCAAAACGAGACAAATGTTAAAGATCCAGGGGGGACTTTACCCCCCTGATTCGAATCTCCTCCCAATTCGAATCCTTCCTCAATTTGAATCTGCTGAATCTGGGTCTCGGTTTGTTTTATCCTGAGATTTGAAGGAGAAACTTAGATCGTGCCAAGGCAATGGCACGATCTCATCTTTGTGCTTTAGCTTACATGCAACATAATCAGTAATAACAAGAATACACATGCAATGTGTATTTAAATGTCATGAAGGTGCAATTTTGGTTTTGCAAACCCTTACCAATTAAAGATGTATGATCTGTGGCTCTGGGTGTGGAGATGTTTGCTGAATGGCTGCTTTGGCTTGGATTACTTATGAAAATGTTGATAAACTTTGGTGAGTTTGTGGGCAGTGTATCTCCAAATCCTCGTCTCTTTCTTTTTCTCTTTTTTTTTCATTGTTCCCTCTTTTCGTTCCCCCTTGGCACTGTATGCTTGCCCTTGTATTTATAGGAGTATGATGGTCTAGTAACAGCAAGAGACAACCAATTAAACAGGCCTTTAAAGCCATGAGACAAGAATCAAACATATTAAAAGATTTCCTTTTTTGAAATATTCATGTCTCTTTGGAATCATGAATGAACCTGGACACCTTTGATTTTCGAATGCCTCCGGGCCATGCTCTTCGATTGGTCTTGTGTTGCCTCCTTCGAATGGACTTCTTATGTACCCTTCGAATGGGCCTTCTGAATGCTTCTTCAAATGGACCTTTTGAATGTTCTTCGAATTGACCCTTTGAATGCTTCTTCAAATGGACCTTTACATGTTCTTCGAATGAGTCATTTACATGTTCTTCGAATGAGCCTCTTGCCTGGTGTGCTGGCCAGTTGAGGGGCCTTTTCCTTTGTGAATCAAAACAAACTTGTAGGAGATTCTTGCCTCGTAAGTCGAAGGTAAGCCTGAAGTAGTTAATGCATAGTCGAAGCGTTGTGAAATTGACTTGACCGAAGGAGGTCCAGCGCTCAATCGAAGACTTGTGAAACAAAGCTTGATCGAAGGGTTCCAGACACCTAATTGAAGTTTACTAATCAAAGCCTGATCGAAGAGTGCCAAATGCCCGATCGAAGACTGGTGAGTCAAGCCTGTATCGAAGGATTTTGGATACCCAATCGAAGACTTTTCCCAGATGCCAATCGAAAGACACTTTGTTCATCTTAAAAAAAACTTTATTTTCGTTAGGCAAGTGTTTATGACAAACCATGTAAGGGAAGACCTTTGAAAACATGAGAGGGTAAATTTTGGGGTACAACACCAGCATAGGTCTTTAATATTCTTTAACTGTAAAAGAATCAGAATAAATCTTTGGAGCGATTTATCTGAACCAGAGAAAGTGTCTACCGGAACGGAATAAGGATAAACGATTGATCGATTTAAACTAAACCAATAGAGGTCTTGAATATTCTTTAATTAGAAAAGAATTAGAATAAATCTTTGGAGCGATTTATCTGAACCAGAGAAAGTGTCTACCAGAACAGAATGAGGATAAACCATTGATCGATTTAAATTGAATCAGCAGAAGTCTTGAATATTCTTTAACTGGAAAAGAATTAGAATAAATCTTTGGAGCGATTTATCTGAACCAGAGAAAGTGTCTACCGGAACAGAGTCTGGATAAATCATTGGTCGATTTAAATTGAGCCTGCAGAGGTCTTGAATATTCTTTAATTGGAAAAGAATAAGAATAAATCTTTTGAGCGATTTATCTGAACCAGAGAAAGTGTCTACTGGAATGGAATTAGGATAAATCGTTGATCGATTTAAACTAAACCAACAGAGGTCTTGAATATTCTTTAACTGGAAAAGAATCATAATAAATCTTTGGAGCGATTTATCTAAACCAGAGAAAGTTTCTATCGGAACAGAATCAGGATAAACCATTGATCGATTTAAACTGAGCTAGCAGAGGTCTTGAATATTCTTTAACTGTTAAAGAATCAAAATAAATCTTTGGAGCGATTTATCTAAACTAAAGAAAGTGTTTACCGGAACATCATCAGGATAAACCATTAATTAATTTAAACTAAACCAACAGAGGTCTTGAATATTCTTTAACTGGAAAAGAAACAGAATAAATCTTTGGAGCGATTTATCTAAACCACAAAAAGTGTCTACCAGAACGGAATCAGGATAAACCATTGATCAATTTAAACTGAGCCAGTATAGGTCTTGAATATTCTTTTACTGTAAAAGAATCAGAATAAATCTTTGGAGCGATTTATCTGAACCAGAGGAAGTGTCTACCGAAACAGAATTAGGATAAATCATTAATCGATTTAAACTAAAGCAACAAAGGTCTTGAATATTCTTTAACTAGAAAAGAATCAGAATAAATATTTGGAGCAATTTATCTGAACTAGAGAAAATGTCTACCAGAACGGAATCAGGATAAACCTTTGATCGATTTAAACTAAACCAACATAGGTATTGAATATTCTTTAACTGGAAAAGAATTATAATAAATCTTTGGATCGATTTATGTGAACCAGAGAAAGTGTCTACCGGAACAAAATCAGGATAAACCATTGATCAATTTAAATTGAGCCAACAGAGGTCTTGAATATTCATTAACTAGAAAAGATTCAGAATAAATCTTTGGAGAGATTTATCTGAACAAGAGAAAGTGTATACCGGCACGGAATCAGGATAAACCATTGATCAATTTAAACTAAACCACAGAGGTCTTGAATATTCTTTAACTGGAAAGGAATCAGAATAAATCTTCTGAGCGATTTAACTAAACCAGAGAAAGTATCTACCAGAACAGAATCAAGATAAACCATTGATAGATTTAAACTAAACTAGCAGAGGTCTTTAATATTCTTTAACTGAAAAAGAATTAGAATAAATATATGGAGCGATTTATCGGAACCAGAGAAAGTGTCTACTGGAACAGAATTAGGATAAACCATTGATCAATTTAAACTGAGACATCATAGGTCTTGATTATTCTTTAACTGGAAAAGAATCAAAATAAATCTTTGGAGTGATTTATCTGAACCATAGAAATTGTCTACCGGAACAGAATAAGAATAAACTATTGATCGATTTAAACTGAACCAACAGAGGTCTTGAATATTCTTTAACTGGAAAAGTATTAAAATAAATCTTTGGAGCGATTTATCTGAACCAGAGAAAGTGTCTACCGAAACAGAATCAGGATAAACCATTGATCAATTTAAATTGAACCAACATAGGTCTTTAATATTCTTTAACTGTAAAAGAATCAGAATAAATCTATGGAACGATTTATCTGAACCAGAGAAAGTGTCTACCGGAACAGAATCAGAATAAACCATTGATCGATTTAAACTGAACCAGCAGAGGTCTTGAATATTCTTTAACTTGAAAAGAATCAGAATAAATATTTGGAGCGATTTATCTGAACCAAAGAAAGTGTCTATTGGAACAGAGTCAGAATAAACCATTGTTCGATTTAAACTAAACCAGCAGAGGTCTTGAATATTCTTTAACTGAAAAGAATCAGAATAAATATTTAGAGCGATTTATCTGAACTAGAGAAAGTGTCTACTGAAACAGAATCAGGATAAATCATTAATCGATTTAAACTAAAGCAAAAAAGGTGTTGAATATTATTTAACTGGAAAAGAATCAGAATAAATCTTTGGAGCGATTTATCTGAACCAGAGAAAGTGTCTACCAGAACGGAATCATGATAAACCATTGATCGATATAAACTGAACCAACAGAGGTCTTGCATATTCTTTAACTAGAAAAAATTAGAATAAATCTTTGGAGCGAGTTATCTGAACCAGAGAAAGTGTCTACCAGAACAGAATCAGGATAAACCGTTGATCAATTTAATTTGAGCTAACAGAGGTCTTGAATATTCTTTAACTAGAAAAGATTCAGAATAAATCTTTGGAGAGAATTATCTGAACAAGAGAAAGTGTATACCGACATGGAATCAGGATAAACCATTGATTAATTTAAACTAAACCACAAAGGTCTTTAATATTCTTTAACTGGAAAAGAATCAGAAAAAATCTTCAAAGGGATTTATCTAAACCAGAGAAAGTATCTACCAGAACATAATCAAGATAAACCATTGATAGATTTAATCTGAACCAGCAGAGGTCTTGAATATTCTTTAACTGGAAAAGAATTAGAATAAATATATGGAGAGATTTATCTGAACCATAGAAAGTGTCTACTCGAACAGAATTAGGATAAACCATTGATCAATTTAAACTGAGCCAGCATAGGTCTTGATTACTCTTTAACTGGAAATGAATTAAAATAAATCTTTGGAGCGATTTATTTGAACCAGAGAAAGTGTCTACCGGAACAGAATCAGAATAAACCATTGATCGATTTAAACTGAACCAGCAGAGGTCTTGAATATTCTTTAACTGGAAAATAATTCGAATAAATCTTTGGAGCAATTTATCTGAACCAGAGAAAGTGTCTACCGGAACAGAATCAGGATAAACCATTGATCAATTTAAATTGAACCAACATAGGTCTTTAATATTCTTTAACTGTAAAATAATCAGAATAAATCTTTGGAACGATTTATCTGAACCAGAGAAAGTGTCTACCGGAACAGAATCAGAATAAACCATTGATCGATTTAAACTGAACCAGCAGAGGTCTTGAATATTTTTTAACTTGAAAAGAATCAGAATAAATATTTTGAGCGATTTATCTGAACCAAAGAAAGTGTCTAACGGAACAAAATCAGAATAAACCATTGATTGACTTAAACTAAACCAGCAGAGGTCTTGAATATTCTTTAATTGAAAAGAATCAGAATAAATCTTTGGAGCGATTTATCTGAACTAGAGAAAGTGTCTATCGAAACATAATCAGGATAAATCATTAATCGATTTAAACTAAAGCAACAAAGGTCTTGAATATTCTTTAACTGGAAAAGAATCAGAATAAATATTTGGAGCGATTTATCTGAACAAAGAAAGTGTCTACCAGAACAGAATCAAGATAATACATTGATCGATTTAAACTGAACCAACAGAGGTCTTGAATATTCTTTAACTGGAAAAGAATTAGAATAAATATTTGGAGCAATTTATCCGAACCAGAGAAAGTGTCTACCGGAACAGAATCAGAATAAACAATTGATCTATTTAAACTGAACCAGTAGAGGTCTTGAATATTCTTTAACTAGAAAAGATTCAGAATAATTCTTTGGAGAGAATTATCTGAACCAGAGAAAGTGTCTATCGGAATGGAATCAGGATAAACCATTGATTAATTTAAACTAAACCACAGAGGTCTTGAATATTCTTTAACTAGAAAAGAATCAGAATAAATCTTCGGAGCGATTTATCTAAACCAGAGAAAGTATCTACCAGAACAGAATCAAGATAAACGATTGATAGATTTAATCTGAACCAGAAGAGGTCTTGAATATTCTTTAACTAGAAAAGAATTAGAATAAATATAAGGAGCGATTTATCTGAACCAGAGAAAGTGTCGACTCGAACAGAATTAGGATAAACCATTGATCAATTTAAACTGAGCCAGCATAGGTCTTGATTATTCTTTAACTGGAAAAGAATTAAAATAAATCTTTGGAGCGATTTATCTGAACCAGAGAAAGTGTCTACCAGAACAGAATCAGAATAAACCATTGATCGATTTAAACTGAACCAGGAGAGGTCTTGAATATTATTTAACTGGAAAATAATCCGAATAAATCTTTGGAGCGATTTATCTGAACCAGAGAAAGTGTCTACCGGAACAGAATCAAGATAAACCATTGATCAATTTAAACTGAGACAGCATAGGTCTTTATTATTCTTTAACTGGATAAGAATCAGAATAAATATTTAGAACGATTTATCTGAACCAGAGAAAGTGTCTACCAGAACAGAATCAGAATAAACCATTGATCGATTTAAACTGAACCAGCAGAGGTCTTGAATATTCTTTAACTGAAAAGAATCAGAATAAATCTTTGGAGCGATTTATCTGAACCAGAGAAAGTTTCTACCGAAACAGAATCAGGATAAATCATTAATCGATTTAAACTAAAGCAACAAAGGTCTTGAATATTCTTTAACTGGAAAAGAATCAGAATAAATCTTTGGAGCGATTTATCTGAACCAGAGAAAGTGTCTACAAGAACAGAATAAGGATAATACATTGATCGATTTAAACTGAACCAACATATGTCTTGAATATTCTTTAACTAGAAAAGAATTAGAATAAATATTTGGAGCAATTTATCTAAACCAGAGAAAGTTTCTACCGGAATAGAATCAGAATAAACCATTGATCGATTTAAACTGAACCAACAGAGGTCTTGAATATTCTTTAACTAGAAAAGATTCAGAATAATTCTTTGGAGAGAATTATCTGAACCAGAGAAAGTGTCTATCGGAACGGAATCATGATAAAACATTGATTAATTTAAACTTAACCACAGAGGTCTTGAATATTCTTTAACTGGAAAAGAATCAGAATAAATCTTCGGAGCGATTTATCTAAACTAGAAAAAGTATCTACAAGAACAAGATCAAGATAAACCATTGATAGATTTAATCTGAACCAGTAGAGGTCTTGAATATTCTTTAACTGGAAAAGAATTAGAATAAATATATGGAGCGATTTATCTGAACCAGAGAAAGTGTCTACTGGAACATAATTAGGATAAACGATTGATAAATTTAAACTGTGCCAGCATAGGTCTTGATTATTCTTTAACTGGAAAAGAATAAAAATAAAGCTTTGGAGCGATTTATCTGAACCATAGAAAGTGTCTGCCGGAACAGAATCAAAATAAACCATTGATCAATTTAAACTGAACCAGCAGAGGTCTTGAATATTCTTTAACTGGAAAAGAATCAGAATAAATCTTTGGAGCGATTTTTCTGAACCAGAGAAAGTGTCTACCAGAACAGAATCAGAATAAACCCTTTATCGATTTAAACTGAACCAGCAGAGGTCTTGAATATTCTTTAACTGGAAAAAAATCAGAATAAATCTTTGGAGAGATTTATCTGAACCAGAGAAAGTGTCTACCAGAACAGAATCAGGATAAACCATTGATCAATTTAAATTGAACCAACATAGGTCTTTAATATTATTTAACTGTAAAAGAATCAGAATAAATCTTTGGAACGATTTATCTGAACCAGATAAAGTGTATACCGGAACAAAATCAGAATAAACCATTGATCGATTTAAACTGAACTAGCAGAGGTCTTGAATATTCTTTAACTGGAAAAGAATCAGAATAAATCTTTAGAGCGATTTATCTGAACCAGAGAAAGTGTCTACTGGAACAGAATCAGGAGAAACCATTGATCAATTTAAACTGAGCCAACATAAGTCTTTAATATTCTTTAACTGTAAAAGAATCAGAATAAATCTTTGGAGCGATTTATCTGACCAGATAAAGTGTCTACCAAAACAGAATCAGGATAAATCATTAATCGATTTAAACTAAAGCAACAAAGGTCTTGAATATTCTTTAACTGGAAAAGAATCAGAATAAATCTTTTGAGCGATTTATCTGAACCAGAGAAAGTGTCTACCGGAACAGAATCAGGATAAATCATTGATCGGTTTAAATTGAGCTTGCAGAGGTCTTGAATATTCTTTAACTGGAAAAGAATCAGAATAAATGTTTGGAGCGATTTATCTTAACTAAAGAAAGTGTTTACCGGAACATAATCAGGATAAACCATTGATTAATTTAAACTAAACCAACAGAGGTCTTGAATATTCTATAACTGGAAAATAATCAGAATAAATCTTTGGAGCGATTTATCTGAACCAAAGAAAGTGTTTACCCGAACGGAATCAGGATAAACCATTGATCAATTTAAACTGAGCCAGTATAGGTCTTGAATATTCTTTAACTGGAAAGAATCAAAATAAATCTTTGTAGAGATTTATCTGAACCATAGAAAGTGTCTATTAGAACAGAGTCAGAATAAACCATTGACAAATTTAAACTGAACCAGCAGAGGTCTTGAATATTCTTTAAGTTGAAAATAATCAGAATAAATATTTGGAGCAATTTATCTGAACCAAAGAAAGTGTCTATCGGAACAGAATCAGAATAAACCATTGATCGATTTAAACTGAACCAACAGAGGTCTTGAATATTCTTTAACTGGAAAAGAATCAGAATAAATCTTTGGAGCGATTTATCTGAACTAGAGAAAGTGTCTACGGGAACAGAATCAGGATAAACCATTGATCTATTTAAACTGAGCCAACATAGGTCTTTAATATTCTTTAACTGTAAAAGAATCAGAATAAATCTTTGGAGCGATTTATCTGAACCAGCGAAAGTGTCTACCAAAATAGAATCAGGATAAATCATTAATCCATTTAAATTAAAGAAACAAAGGTCTTGAATATTCTTTAACTGGAAAAGAATTAGAATAATTATTTGGAGCGATTTATCTGAACCAGAGACAGTGTCTACCAGAACGGAATCAGGATAAACCATTGATCAATTTAAAATGAACCAACAGAGGTCTAGAATATTCTTTAACTGAAGAAGAATTAGAATAAATCTTTGGAGCGATTTATCTGAACCAGAGAAAGTGTCTACCGGAACAAAATCAGGATAAACCATTGATAGAATTAAACTGAACCAGCAGAGGTCTTGAATATTCTTTAACTGGAAAAGAATTAGAAGAAATATATGGAGCGATTTATCTGAACCAGAGAAAGTGTCTACTCGAACAGAATTAGGATCAACCATTGATCAATTTAAACTGAGACAGCATAGGTCTTTATTATTCTTTAACTGGATAAGAATCAAAATAAATATTTGGAGCGATTTATCTGAACCATAGAAAGTGTATACCGGAACAGAATCAGAATAAACCATTAATCGATTTAAACTGAACCAGCAGAAGTCTTGAATATTATTTAACTGGAAAAGAATCGGAATAAATCTTTGGAGCAATTTATCTGAACAAGAGAAAGTGTCTATCGGAACAGAATCAGGATAAACCATTGATCAATTTAAATTCAACCAACATAGGTCTTTAATATTCTTTAACTGTAAAAGAATAAGAATAAATCTTTGGAGCGATTTATCTGAACCAGAGAAAGTGTCTACCGGAACAGAATCAGAATAAACCATTGATCGATTTAAACTGAACGAGCAGAGGTCTTGAATATTCTTTAACTTGAAATGAATCAGAATAAATATTTGAAGCGTTTTATATGAACCAAAGAAAGTGTCTACCAGAACGGAATCAGGATAAACCATTGATCAATTTAAACTGAACCAGCAGAGGTCTTGAATATTCTTTAACTGGAAAAGAATCAAAATAAATCTTTGGAGCGATTTATCTGAACCATAGAAAGTTACTACCGGAACAGAATCAAAATAAACCATTGATCGATTTAAACTGAACCAGTAGAGGTCTTGAATATTCTTTAACTGGAAAAGAATCATAATAGGTCTTTGGAGCAATTTATCTGAACCAGAGAAAGTGTCTATCGGAGCAGAATCAGAATAAAACATTGATCAATTTAAACTATAGCAACAAAGGTCTTGAATATTCTTTAACTAGAAAATAATCAGAATAAATCTTTGGAGAGATTTATCTGAACCAGAGAAAGTGTCTACCAGAACGGAATCATGATAAACCATTGATCAATTTAAACTGAACCAACAGAGGTCTTGAATATTCTTTAACTTAAAAAGGATTAGAATATATCTTTGGAGCGAGTTATCTGAACCAGAGAAAGTGTCTACCAGAACAGGATCAGGATAAAACATTGATCAATTTAAATTGAGCCAACAGAGGTCTTGAATATTCTTTAACTAGAAAAGATTCAGAATAAATCTTTGGAGAGAATTATTTGAACAAGAGAAAGTGTATACCGGCACGCAATCAAGATAAACCATTGATTAATTTAAACTAAAGCACAAAGGTCTTGAATATTCTTTAACTGGAAAAGAATAAAAATAAATCTTCGGAGCGATTTATCTAAACCAGAGAAAGTATCTACCAGAACAGAATCAAGATAAACCATTGATAGATTTAAACTGAACCAGCAGAGGTCTTGAATATTATTTAACTGGAAAAGAATTAGAATAAATATATGGAGCAATTTATCGGAACCAAAGAAAGTGTCTACTGGAACAGAATTAGGATAAACCATTGATCAATTTAAACTGAGACATCATAGGTCTTGATTATTCTTTAACTGGAAAAGAATCAAAATAAATCTTTGGGGTGATTTATCTGAACCATAGAAATTGTCTACCGGAACAGAATAAGAATAAACTATTGATCGATTTAAACTGAACCAACAGAGGTCTTGAATATTCTTTAACTGGAAAAGTATTAAAATAAATCTTTGGAGCGATTTATCTGAACCAGAGAAAGTGTCTACCGAAACAGAATCAGGATAAACCATTGATCAATTTAAATTGAACCAACATAGGTCTTTAATATTCTTTAACTGTAAAAGAATCAGAATAAATCTATGGAACGATTTATCTGAACCAGAGAAAGTGTCTACCGGAACAGAATCAGAATAAACCATTGATCGATTTAAACTGAACCAGCAGAGGTCTTGAATATTCTTTAACTTGAAAAGAATCAGAATAAATATTTGGAGCGATTTATCTGAACCAAAGAAAGTGTCTACTGGAACAGAGTCAGAATAAACCATTGTTCGATTTAAACTAAACCAGCAGAGGTCTTGAATATTCTTTAACTGAAAAGAATCAGAATAAATATTTAGAGCGATTTATCTGAACTAGAGAAAGTGTCTACTGAAACAGAATCAGGATAAATCATTAATCGATTTAAACTAAAGCAAAAAAGGTGTTGAATATTCTTTAACTGGAAAAGAATCAGAATAAATCTTTGGAGCGATTTATCTGAACCAGAGAAAGTGTCTACCAGAACGGAATCATGATAAACCATTGATCGATATAAACTGAACCAACAGAGGTCTTGCATATTCTTTAACTAGAAAAAATTAGAATAAATCTTTGGAGCGAGTTATCTGAACCAGAGAAAGTGTCTACCAGAACAGAATCAGGATAAACCGTTGATCAATTTAATTTGAGCTAACAGAGGTCTTGAATATTCTTTAACTAGAAAAGATTCAGAATAAATCTTTGGAGAGAATTATCCGAACAAGAGAAAGTGTATACCGACATGGAATCAGGATAAACCATTGATTAATTTAAACTAAACCACAAAGGTCTTTAATATTCTTTAACTGGAAAAGAATTAGAAAAAATCTTCAAAGGGATTTATCTAAACCAGAGAAAGTATCTACCAGAACATAATCAAGATAAACCATTGATAGATTTAATCTGAACCAGCAGAGGTCTTGAATATTCTTTAACTGGAAAAGAATTAGAATAAATATATGGAGAGATTTATCTGAACCAGAGAAAGTGTCTACTCGAACAGAATTAGGATAAACCATTGATCAATTTAAACTGAGCCAGCATAGGTCTTGATTATTCTTTAACTGGAAATGAATTAAAATAAATCTTTGGAGCGATTTATTTGAACCAGAGAAAGTGTCTACCGGAACAGAATCAGAATAAACCATTGATCGATTTAAACTGAACCAGCAGAGGTCTTGAATATTCTTTAACTGGAAAATAATCCGAATAAATCTTTGGAGCGATTTATCTGAACCAGAGAAAGTGTCTACCGGAACAGAATCAGGATAAACCATTGATCAATTTAAATTGAACCAACATAGGTCTTTAATATTCTTTAACTGTAAAATAATCAGAATAAATCTTTGGAACGATTTATCTGAACCAGAGAAAGTGTCTACCGGAACAGAATCAGAATAAACCATTGATCGATTTAAACTGAACCAGCAGAGGTCTTGAATATTTTTTAACTTGAAAAGAATCAGAATAAATATTTTGAGCGATTTATCTGAACCAAAGAAAGTGTCTAACGGAACAAAATCAGAATAAACCATTGATTGACTTAAACTAAACCAGCAGAGGTCTTGAATATTCTTTAATTGAAAAGAATCAGAATAAATCTTTGGAGCGATTTATCTGAACTAGAGAAAGTGTCTATCGAAACATAATCAGGATAAATCATTAATCGATTTAAACTAAAGCAACAAAGGTCTTGAATATTCTTTAACTGGAAAAGAATCAGAATAAATATTTGGAGCGATTTATCTGAACCAAAGAAAGTGTCTACCAGAACAAAATCAAGATAATACATTGATCGATTTAAACTGAACCAACAGAGGTCTTGAATATTCTTTAACTGGAAAAGAATTAGAATAAATATTTGGAGCAATTTATCCGAACCAGAGAAAGTGTCTACCGGAACAGAATCAGAATAAACAATTGATCTATTTAAACTGAACCAGTAGAGGTGTTGAATATTCTTTAACTAGAAAAGATTCAGAATAATTCTTTGGAGAGAATTATCTGAACCAGAGAAAGTGTCTATCGGAACGGAATCAGGATAAACCATTGATTAATTTAAACTAAACCACAGAGGTCTTGAATATTCTTTAACTAGAAAAGAATCAGAATAAATCTTTGGAGCGATTTATATAAACCAGAGAAAGTATCTACCAGAACAGAATCAAGATAAACGATTGATAGATTTAATCTGAACCAGAAGAGGTCTTGAATATTCTTTAACTAGAAAAGAATTAGAATAAATATAAGGAGCGATTTATCTGAACCAGATAAAGTGTCGACTCGAACAGAATTAGGATAAACCATTGATCAATTTAAACTGAGCCAGCATAGGTCTTGATTATTCTTTAACTGGAAAAGAATTAAAATAAATCTTTGGAGCGATTTATCTGAACCAGAGAAAGTGTCTACCAGAACAGAATCAGAATAAACCATTGATCGATTTAAACTGAACCAGCAGAGGTCTTGAATATTATTTAACTGGAAAATAATCCGAATAAATCTTTGGAGCGATTTATCTGAACCAGAGAAAGTGTCTACCGGAACAGAATCAAGATAAACCATTGATCAATTTAAATTGAACCAACATAGGTCTTTAATATTCTTTTACTGTAAAAAAATCAGAATAAATATTTAGAACGATTTATCTGAACCAGAGAAAGTGTCTACCAGAACAGAATCAGAATAAACCATTGATCGATTTAAACTGAACCAGCAGAGGTCTTGAATATTCTTTAACTGAAAAGAATCAGAATAAATCTTTGGAGCGATTTATCTGAACCAGAGAAAGTTTCTACCGAAACAGAATCAGGATAAATCATTAATCGATTTAAACTAAAGCAACAAAGGTCTTGAATATTCTTTAACTGGAAAAGAATCAGAATAAATCTTTGGAGCGATTTATCTGAACCAGAGAAAGTGTCTACAAGAACAGAATAAGGATAATACATTGATCGATTTAAACTGAACCAACATATGTCTTGAATATTCTTTAACTAGAAAAGAATTAGAATAAATATTTGGAGCAATTTATCTAAACCAGAGAAAGTTTCTACCGGAATAGAATCAGAATAAACCATTGATCGATTTAAACTGAACCAACAGAGGTCTTGAATATTCTTTAACTAGAAAAGATTCAGAATAATTCTTTGGAGAGAATTATCTGAACCAGAGAAAGTGTCTATCGGAACGGAATCATGATAAAACATTGATTAATTTAAACTTAACCACAGAGGTCTTGAATATTCTTTAACTGGAAAAGAATCAGAATAAATCTTCGGAGCGATTTATCTAAACTAGAGAAAGTATCTACAAGAACAAGATCAAGATAAACCATTGATAGATTTAATCTGAACCAGTAGAGGTCTTGAATATTCTTTAACTGGAAAAGAATTAGAATAAATATATGGAGCGATTTATCTGAACCAGAGAAAGTGTCTACTGGAACATAATTAGGATAAACGATTGATAAATTTAAACTGAGCCAGCATAGGTCTTGATTATTCTTTAACTGGAAAAGAATAAAAATAAAGCTTTGGAGCGATTTATCTGAACCATAGAAAGTGTCTGCCGGAACAGAATCAAAATAAACCATTGATCGATTTAAACTGAACCAGCAGAGGTCTTGAATATTCTTTAACTGGAAAAGAATCAGAATAAATCTTTGGAGCGATTTTTCTGAACCAGAGAAAGTGTCTACTAGAACAGAATCAGAATAAACCCTTTATCGATTTAAACTGAACCAGCAGAGGTCTTGAATATTCTTTAACTGGAAAAAAATCAGAATAAATCTTTGGAGAGATTTATCTGAACCAGAGAAAGTGTCTACCAGAACAGAATCAGGATAAACCATTGATCAATTTAAATTGAACCAACATAGGTCTTTAATATTATTTAACTGTAAAAGAATCAGAATAAATCTTTGGAACGATTTATCTGAACCAGATAAAGTGTATACCGGAACAAAATCAGAATAAACCATTGATCGATTTAAACTGAACTAGCAGAGGTCTTGAATATTCTTTAACTGGAAAAGAATCAGAATAAATCTTTAGAGCGATTTATCTGAACCAGAGAAAGTGTCTACTGGAACAGAATCAGGAGAAACCATTGATCAATTTAAACTGAGCCAGCATAAGTCTTTAATATTCTTTAACTGTAAAAGAATCAGAATAAATCTTTGGAGCGATTTATCTGACCAGATAAAGTGTCTACCAAAACAGAATCAGGATAAATCATTAATCGATTTAAACTAAAGCAACAAAGGTCTTGAATATTCTTTAACTGGAAAAGAATCAGAATAAATCTTTTGAGCGATTTATCTGAACCAGAGAAAGTGTCTACCGGAACAGAATCAGGATAAATCATTGATCGGTTTAAATTGAGCTTGTAGAGGTCTTGAATATTCTTTAACTGGAAAAGAATCAGAATAAATGTTTGGAGCGATTTATCTTAACTAAAGAAAGTGTTTACCGGAACATAATCAGGATAAACCATTGATTAATTTAAACTAAACCAACAGAGGTCTTGAATATTCTATAACTGGAAAATAATCAGAATAAATCTTTGGAGCGATTTATCTGAACCAAAGAAAGTGTTTACCCGAACGGAATCAGGATAAACCATTGATCAATTTAAACTGAGCCAGTATAGGTCTTGAATATTCTTTAACTGGAAAGAATCAAAATAAATCTTTGTAGAGATTTATCTGAACCATAGAAAGTGTCTATTAGAACAGAGTCAGAATAAACCATTGACAAATTTAAACTGAACCAGCAGAGGTCTTGAATATTCTTTAACTTGAAAATAATCAGAATAAATATTTGGAGCAATTTATCTGAACCAAAGAAAGTGTCTATCGGAACAGAATCAGAATAAACCATTGATCGATTTAAACTGAACCAACAGAGGTCTTGAATATTCTTTAACTGGAAAAGAATCAGAATAAATCTTTGGAGCGATTTATCTGAACTAGAGAAAGTGTCTACGGGAACAGAATCAGGATAAACCATTGATCTATTTAAACTGAGCCAACATAGGTCTTTAATATTCTTTAACTGTAAAAGAATCAGAATAAATCTTTGGAGCGATTTATCTGAACCAGCGAAAGTGTCTACCAAAATAGAATCAGGATAAATCATTAATCGATTTAAATTAAAGCAACAAAGGTCTTGAATATTCTTTAACTGGAAAAGAATTAGAATAATTATTTGGAGCGATTTATCTGAACTAGAGACAGTGTCTACCAGAACGGAATCAGGATAAACCATTGATCGATTTAAAATGAACCAACAGAGGTCTAGAATATTCTTTAACTGAAGAAGAATTAGAATAAATCTTTGGAGCGATTTATCTGAACCAGAGAAAGTGTCTACCGGAACAGAATCAGGATAAACCATTGATAGAATTAAACTGAACCAGCAGAGGTCTTGAATATTCTTTAACTGGAAAAGAATTAGAAGAAATATATGGAGCGATTTATCTGAACCAGAGAAAGTGTCTACTCGAACAGAATTAGGATCAACCATTGATCAATTTAAACTGAGACAGCATTGGTATTTATTATTCTTTAACTGGATAAGAATCAAAATAAATATTTGGAGCGATTTATCTGAACCATAGAAAGTGTATACCGGAACAGAATCAGAATAAACCATTAATCGATTTAAACTGAACCAGCAGAAGTCTTGAATATTATTTAACTGGAAAAGAATCGGAATAAATCTTTGGAGCAATTTATCTGAACAAGAGAAAGTGTCTATCGGAACAGAATCAGGATAAACCATTGATCAATTTAAATTCAACCAACATAGGTCTTTAATATTCTTTAACTGTAAAAGAATAAGAATAAATCTTTGGAGCGATTTATCTGAACCAGAGAAAGTGTCTACCGGAACAGAATCAGAATAAACCATTGATCGATTTAAACTGAACGAGCAGAGGTCTTGAATATTCTTTAACTTGAAATGAATCAGAATAAATATTTGAAGCGTTTTATATGAACCAAAGAAAGTGTCTACCAGAACGGAATCAGGATAAACCATTGATCAATTTAAACTGAACCAGCAGAGGTCTTGAATATTCTTTAACTGGAAAAGAATCAAAATAAATCTTTGGAGCGATTTATCTGAACCATAGAAAGTTACTACCGGAACAGAATCAAAATAAACCATTGATCGATTTAAACTGAACCAGTAGAGGTCTTGAATATTCTTTAACTGGAAAAGAATCATAATAGGTCTTTGGAGCAATTTATCTGAACCAGAGAAAGTGTCTATCGGAGAAGAATCAGAATAAAACATTGATCAATTTAAACTATAGCAACAAAGGTCTTGAATATTCTTTAACTAGAAAATAATCAGAATAAATCTTTGGAGAGATTTATCTGAACCAGAGAAAGTGTCTACCAGAACGGAATCATGATAAACCATTGATCAATTTAAACTGAACCAACAGAGGTCTTGAATATTCTTTAACTTAAAAAGGATTAGAATATATCTTTGGAGCGAGTTATCTGAACCAGAGAAAGTGTCTACCAGAACAGGATCAGGATAAAACATTGATCAATTTAAATTGAGCCAACAGAGGTCTTGAATATTCTTTAACTAGAAAAGATTCAGAATAAATCTTTGGAGAGAATTATTTGAACAAGAGAAAGTGTATACCGGCACGGAATCAAGATAAACCATTGATTAATTTAAACTAAAGCACAAAGGTCTTGAATATTCTTTAACTGGAAAAGAATAAAAATAAATCTTCGGAGCGATTTATCTAAACCAGAGTAAGTATCTACCAGAACAGAATCAAGATAAACCATTGATAGATTTAAACTGAACCAGCAGAGGTCTTGAATATTATTTAACTGGAAAAGAATTAGAATAAATATATGGAGCGATTTATCTGAACCAGAGAAAGTGTCTACTCAAACAGAATTAGGATAAACCATTGATAAATTTAAATTGAGCCAGCGTAGGTCTTGATTATTCTTTAACTGGAAAAGAATCAAATTAAATCTTTGGAGCGATTTATCTGAACCATAGAAAGTGTCTACCGGAACAGAATCAGAATAAACCATTGATCGATTTAAATTGAACCAACAGAGGTCTTGAATATTCTTTAACTGGAAAAGAATTAGAATAAATCTTTGGAGCAACTTATCTGAACCAGAGAAAGTGTCTACCGAAGCAGAATTAGAATAAACCATTGATCGATTTAAACTGAACCAACAGAGGTCTTGAATATTCTTTAACTGGAAAATAATCAGAATAAATCTTTGGAGCGATTTATCTGAACCAGAGAAAGTGTCTATCGGAACAGAATCAGGATAAACCATTGATCAATTTAAATTCAACCAACATAGGTCTTTAATATTCTTTAACTGTAAAATAATCAGAATAAATCTTTGGAGCGATTTATCTGAACCAGAGAAAGTATCTACCGGAACAGAATCAGAATAAACCATTGATCGATTTAAATTGAACCAGCAGAGGTCTTGAATATTCTTTAACTTGAAAAGAATCAGAATAAATATTTGAAGTGATTTATCTGCCAAAGAAAGTGTCTACCGGAACAGAATCAGAATAAACCATTGATCGATTTAAACTAAACCTGCAGAGGTCTTGAATATTCTTTAACTGGAAAAGAATCTGAATAAATCTTTGGAGCGATTTATCTGAACCAGAGAAAGTTTCTACCGAAACAGAATCAGGATAAACCATTGATCAATTTAAATTGAACCAACATAGGACTTTAATATTCTTTAACTGTAAAAGAATCAGAATAAATCTTTGGAGCGATTTATCTGAACCAGAGAAAGTGTCTACCGGAACAGAATCAGAATAAACCATTGATCGATTTAAACTAAACCAGCAGAGGTCTTGAATATTCTTTAACTGGAAAAGAATCAGAATAAATCTTTGGAGCGATTTATCTGAACCAGAGAAAGTTTCTACCGGAACAGAATCATAATAAAACATTGATCAATTTAAACTAAAGCAACAAAGGTCTTGAATATTCTTTAACTGGAAAATAATAAGAATAAATCTTTGGAGCGATTTATCTTAACCAGAGAAAGTGTCTACCAGAACGGAAACAGGATAAACCATTGATCGATTTAAACTGAACCAACATAGGTCTTGAATATTCTTTAACTGGAAAAGAATTAGAATATATCTTTGGAGCGAGTTATCTGAACCAAAGAAAGTGTCTACCGTAACAGGAGCAGGATAAAACATTGATCAATTTAAATTGAGCCAACAGAGGTCTTGAGTATTCTTTAACTAGAAAAGATTCAGAATAAATCTTTGGAGAGAATTATCTAAACAAGAGAAAGTGTATACCGGCACGGAATCAAGATAAACCATTGATTAATTTAAACTAAACCACAAAGGTCTTGAATATTCTTTAACTAGAAAAGAATCCGAATAAATCTTTGGAGCGATTCATCTAAACCAGAGAAAGTATCTACCAGAATAGAATCAAGATAAACCATTGATAGATTTAAATTGAACCAGCAGAGGTCTTGAATATTCTTTAACTGGAAAAGAATTAGAATAAATATATGGAGCAATTTATCTGAACCAGAGAAAGTGTCTACTCAAACAGAATTAGGATAAACCATTGATAAATTTAAATTGAGCCAGCGTAGGTCTTGATTATTCTTTAACTGGAAAAGAATCAAAATAAATCTTTGGAGCGATTTATCTGAACCATAGAAAGTGTCTACTGGAACAGAATCAGAATAAACCATTGATCGATTTAAACTAAACCAGCAGAGGTCTTGAATATTCTTTAACTGGAAAAGAATTAGAATAAATCTTTGGAGCAATTTATCTGAACCAGAGAAAGTGTCTACCGAAGCAGAATTAGAATAAACCATTGATCGATTTAAACTGAACCAGCAGAGGTCTTGAATATTCTTTAACTGGAAAATAATCAGAATAAATCTTTGGAGCGATTTATCTGAACCAGAGAAAGTGTCTATCGGAACAGAATCAGGATAAATCATTGATCAATTTAAATTCAACCAACATAGGTCTTTAATATTCTTTAACTGTAAAAGAATCAGAATAAATCTTTGGAGCGATTTATCTGAACCAGAGAAAGTATGTACCGGAACAGAATCAGAATAAACCATTGATCGATTTAAACTGAACCAGCAGAGGTCTTGAATATTCTTTAACTTGAAAAGAATCAGAATAAATGTTTGAAGTGATTTATCTGAACCAAAGAAAGTGTCTACCGGAACAGAATCAGAATAAACCATTGATCGATTTAAACTAAACCTGCAGAGGTCTTGAATATTCTTTAGCTGGAAAAGAATCTGAATAAATCTTTGGAGCGATTTATCTGAACCAGAGAAAGTTTCTACCGGAACAAAATCAGGATAAACCATTGATCAATTTAAATTGAACCAACATAGGACTTTAATATTCTTTGACTGTAAAAGAATCAGAATAAATCTTTGGAGCAATTTATCTGAACCAGAGAAAGTGTCTACTGGAACAGAATCAGAATAAACCATTGATCGATTTAAACTAAACCAGCAGAGGTCTTGAATATTCTTTAACTGGAAAAGAATCAGAATAAATCTTTGGAGCGATTTATCTGAACAAGAGAAAGTTTCTACCAGAACAGAATCAGAATAAAACATTGATCAATTTAAACTAAAGCAACAAAGGTCTTGAATATTCTTTAACTGGAAAATAATCAGAATAAATCTTTGGAGCGATTTATCTTGACCAGAGAAAGTGTCTACCAGAACGGAAACAGGATAAACCGTTGATCGATTTAAACTGAACCAACATAGGTCTTGAATATTCTTTAACTGGAAAAGAATTAGAATATATCTTTGGAGCGAGTTATCTGAACAAGAGAAAGTGTCTATCGGAATAGGATCAGGATAAACCATTGATCAATTTAAATTGAGCCAACAGAGGTCTTGAATATTCTTTAACTAGAAAAGATTCAGAATAAATCTTTGGAGAGAATTATCTGAACAAGAGAAAGTGTATACCGGCACAAAATCAAGATAAATCATTGATTAATTTAAACTAAACCACAAAGGTCTTGAATATTCTTTAACTGGAAAAGAATCAGAATAAATCTTCGGAGCTATTTATCTAAACCATAGAAAGTATCTACCAGAACAGAATTAAGATAAACCATTGATAGATTTAAATTGAACCAGCAGAGGTCTTGAATATTCTTTAACTGGAAAAGAATTAGAATAAATATATGGAGCGATTTATCTGAACCAGAGAAAGTGTCTACTCAAACAGAATTAGGATAAACCATTGATAAATTTAAATTGAGCCAGCGTAGGTCTTGATTATTCTTTAACTGGAAAAGAATCAAAATAAATCTTTGGAGCGATTTATCTGAACCATAGAAAGTGTCTACCGGAACAGAATCAGAATAAACCATTGATCGATTTAAACTGAACCAGCAGAGGTCTTGAATATTCTTTAACTGGAAAAGAATTAGAATAAATCTTTGGAGCAATTTATCTGAACCATAGAAAGTGTCTACCGGAGCAGAATCAGAATAAAACATTGATCAATTTAAACTAAAGCAACAAAGGTCTTGAATATTCTTTAACTGGAAAATAATCAGAATAAATCTTTGGAGCGATTTATCTGAACCAGAGAAAGTGTCTACCATAACGGAATTAGGATAAACCATTGATCTATTTAAATTCAACCAACATAGGTCTTTAATATTCTTTAATTGTAAAAGAATCAGAATAAATCTTTGGAGCGATTTATCTGAACAAGAGAAAGTTTCTACCAGAACAGAATCAGAATAAAACATTGATCAATTTAAACTAAAGCAACAAAGGTCTTGAATATTCTTTAACTGGAAAATAATCAGAATAAATCTTTGGAGCGATTTATCTTGACCAGAGAAAGTGTCTACCAGAACGGAAACAGGATAAACCGTTGATCGATTTAAACTGAACCAACATAGGTCTTGAATATTCTTTAACTGGAAAAGAATTAGAATATATCTTTGGAGCGAGTTATCTGAACCAGAGAAAGTGTCTATCGGAATAGGATCAGGATAAACCATTGATCAATTTAAATTGAGCCAACAGAGGTCTTGAATATTCTTTAACTAGAAAAGATTCAGAATAAATCTTTGGAGAGAATTATCTGAACAAGAGAAAGTGTATACCGGCACAAAATCAAGATAAATCATTGATTAATTTAAACTAAACCACAAAGGTCTTGAATATTCTTTAACTGGAAAAGAATCAGAATAAATCTTCGGAGCGATTTATCTAAACCATAGAAAGTATCTACCAGAACAGAATTAAGATAAACCATTGATAGATTTAAATTGAACCAGCAGAGGTCTTGAATATTCTTTAACTGGAAAAGAATTAGAACAAATATATGGAGCGATTTATCTGAACCAGAGAAAGTGTCTACTCAAACAGAATTAGGATAAACCATTGATAAATTTAAATTGAGCCAGCGTAGGTCTTGATTATTCTTTAACTGGAAAAGAATCAAAATAAATCTTTGGAGCGATTTATCTGAACCATAGAAAGTGTCTACCGGAACAGAATCAGAATAAACCATTGATCGATTTAAACTGAACCAGCAGAGGTCTTGAATATTCTTTAACTGGAAAAGAATTAGAATAAATCTTTGGAGCAATTTATCTGAACCATAGAAAGTGTCTACCGGAGCAGAATCAGAATAAAACATTGATCAATTTAAACTAAAGCAACAAAGGTCTTGAATATTCTTTAACTGGAAAATAATCAGAATAAATCTTTGGAGCGATTTATCTTAACCAGAGAAAGTGTCTACCAGAACGGAAACAGGATAAACCGTTGATCGATTTAAACTGAACCAACATAGGTCTTGAATATTCTTTAACTGGAAAAGAATTAGAATATATCTTTGGAGCGAGTTATCTGAACCAGAGAAAGTGTCTATCGGAATAGGATCAGGATAAACCATTGATCAATTTAAATTGAGCCAACAAAGGTCTTGAATATTCTTTAACTAGAAAAGATTTAGAATAAATCTTTGGAGAGAATTATCTGAACAAGAGAAAGTGTATACCGGCACAAAATCAAGATAAACCATTGATTAATTTAAACTAAACCACAAAGGTCTTGAATATTCTTTAACTGGAAAAGAATCAGAATAAATCTTCGGAGCGATTTATCTAAACCATAGAAAGTATCTACCAGAACAGAATTAAGATAAACCATTGATAGATTTAAACTGAACCAGCAGAGGTCTTGAATATTCTTTAATTGGAAAAGAATTAGAATAAATATATGGAGCGATTTATCTGAACTAGATAAAGTGTCTACTCGAACAGAATTAGGATAAACCATTGATCAATTTAAACTGAGCCAGCATAGGTCTTGATTATTATTTAACTGGAAAAGAATAAAAATAAATCATTGGGGCGATTTATCTGAACCTTAGAAAGTGTCTACCGGAACAGAATCAGAATAAACCATTGATCGATTTAAACTGAACCAGTAGAGGTCTTGAATATTCTTTAACTGGAAAAGAATTAGAATAAATCTTTGGAGCAATTTATCTGAACCATAGAAAGTTTCTACCGGAGCAGAATCAGAATAAAACATTGATCAATTTAAACTAAAGCAACAAAGGTCTTGAATATTCTTTAACTGGAAAATAATCAGAATAAATCTTTGGAGCGATTTATCTGAACCAGAGAAAGTGTCTACCATAACGGAATCAGGATAAACCATTGATCTATTTAAACTGTACCAACAGAGGTCTTGAATATTCTTTAACTGGAAAAGAATTAGAATATATCTTTGGAGCGAGTTATCTGAACCAAAGAAAGTGTCTACCGTAACAGGAGCAGGATAAAACATTGATCAATTTAAATTTAGCCAACAGAGGTCTTGAGTATTCTTTAACTAGAAAAGATTCAGAATAAATCTTTGGAGAGAATTATCTGAACAAGAGAAAGTGTATACCGGCACGGAATAAAGATAAACCATTGATTAATTTAAACTAAACCACAAAGGTCTTGAATATTCTTTAACTAGAAAAGAATCTGAATAAATCTTTGGAGCGATTTATCTAAACCAGAGAAAGTATCTACCAGAACAGAATCAAGATAAACCTTTGATAGATTTAAATTGAACCGGCAGAGGTCTTTAATATTCTTTAACTGGAAAAGAATTAGAATAAATATATGGAGCGATTTATCTGAACCAGAGAAAGTGTCTACTCGGACAGAATTAGGATAAACCATTGATAAATTTAAACTGAGTCAGCATAGGTCTTGATTATTCTTTAACTTGAAAAGAATCAAAATAAATGTTTGGAGCGATTTATCTGAACCATATAAAGTGTCTACCGGAACAGAATAATAAAAAACCATTGATCGATTTAAACTGAACCAACAGAGGTCTTGAATATTCTTTAACTGGAAAAGAATCAGAATAAATCTTTGGAGCAATTTATCTGAACCAGAGAAAGTGTTTACCGAAGCAGAATTAGAATAAACCATTGATCAATTTAAACTGAACCAGCAGAGGTTTTGAATATTCTTTAACTGGAAAATAATCAGAATAAATCTTTGGAGCGATTAATCTGAACCAGAGAAAGTGTCTATCAGAACAGAATCAGGATAAACCATTGATCAATTTAAGTTCAACCAACATAGGTCTTTAATATTCTTTAACTGTAAAAGAATCAGAATAAACCTTTGGAGCGATTTATCTGAACTAGAGAAAGTGTCTACCGGAACAGAATCAGAATAAACCATTGATCGATTTAAACTGAACCAGCAGAGGTCTTGAATATTCTTTAACTTGAAAAGAATCAGAATAAATATTTGAAGCGATTTTTTTGAACCAAAGAAAGTGTCTACCATAACAGAATCAGAATAAACCATTGATCGATTTAAACTAAACCAGCAGAGGTCTTGAATATTCTTTAACTGGAAAAGAATCAGAATAAATATTTGGAGCGATTTATCTGAACCAGAGAAAGTTTCTACCGGAACAGAATCAGGATAAACCATTGATCAATTTAAACTAAGCCATCATAGGTATTTAATATTCTTTAACTGTAAAAGAATCATAATAAATATTTGGAGTGATTTATCTGAACCAGAGAAAGTGCCTACCGGAACGGAATCAGGATAAACGATTGATCAACTTAAACTAAACCAATAGAGGTCTTGAATATTCTTTAACTGGAAAAGAATCAGAATAAATCTTTGGAGCGATTTATCTGAACCAGAGAAAGTGTCTACCAGAACGGAATGAGGATAAACCATTGATCGATTTAAATTGAACCAGTAGAAGTCTTGAATATTCTTTAACTGGAAAAGAACTAGAATAAATCTTTGGAGTGATTTATCTGAACCAGAGAAAGTGTCTACCGGAACAGAATCAGGATAAATCATTGATCGATTTAAATTGAGCCTGCAGAGGTCTTGAATATTCTTTAACTAGAAAAGAATCAGAATAAATATTTGGAGCGATTTTTTTGAACCAGAGAAAGTGTCTACCGGAACGGAATTAGGATAAATCGTTGATCGATTTAAACTAAACAAACTGAGGTCTTGAATATTCTTTAACTGGAAAAGAATCATAATAAATCTTTGGAGCGATTTATCTGAACCAGAGAAAGTTTCTATCGGAACAAAATCAGGATAAACCACGATCGATTTAAACTGAGCCAACAGAGGTCTTGAATATTCTTTAACTGGAAAAGAATCAGAATAAATCTTTGGAGCGATTTATCTGAACTAAAGAAAGTGTTTACCGAAACATAATCAAGATAAACCATTGATTAATTCAAACTAAACCAACTGAGGTCTTGAATATTCTTTAACTGGAAAAGAATCAGAATAAATATTTGAAGTGATTTATCTAATCCACAGAAAGTGTCTACCAGAAGGGAATCAGGATAAATCATTGATCAATTTAAACTGAGCCAGTATAGGTCTTGAATATTCTTTAACTGGAAAAGAATCAAAATAAATCTTTGTAGCGATTTATCTGAACCAGAGAAAGTGTCTATCGGAACAGAATCAGAATAAACCATTGATCGATTTAAACTGAACCAGCAGAGGTCTTGAATATTCTTTAACTTGAAAATAATCAGAATAAATATTTGGAGCGATTTATCTGAACCAAAGAAAGTGTCTACCAGAACAGAATCAGAATAAACCATTGATCGATTTAAACTGAACCAACAGAGGTCTTGAATATTCTATAACTGGAAAAGAATCAGAATAAATCTTTGGAGCGATTTATCTGAACCAGAGAAAGTGTCTACAGGAACAGAATCAGGATAAACCATTGATCAATTTAAACTGAGCCAGCATAGGTCTTTAATATTCTTTAACTGTAAAAGAATCATAATAAATCTTTGGAGCGATTTATCTGAACTAGAGAAAGTGTCTACCGAAACAGAATCAGGATAAATCATTTATCGATTTAAACTAAAGCAACAAAGGTCTTGATTATTCTTTAACTGGAAAAGAATCAGAATAAATATTTGGAGCGATTTATCTGAACCAGAGACAGTGTCTACCAGAACGGAATCAGGATAAATCATTGATCAATTTAAACTGAACCAACAGAGGTCTTGAATATTCTTCTACTGGAAAACATTTAGAATAAATCTTTAGAGCGATTTATCTGAACCAGAGAAAGTGTCTACCGAAATAGAATCAGGATAAACCATTGATTAATTTAAATTGAGCCAACAGAGGACTTGAATATTCTTTAACTAGAAAATATTCAGAATAAATCTTTGGAGAGATTTATCTGAACAAGAGAAAGTGTATACCGGAACGGAAATGAATCTTTGGAGAGATTTATCTTGAATATTCTTTAACTGGAAATGAATCAGAATAAATCTTCAGAGCGATTTATCTAAACCAGAGAAAGTATCTACCAAAACAGAATCAAGATAAACCATTGACCGATTTAAACTGAACCAACAGAGGTCTTGAATATTCTTTAACTGGAAAATAATCAGAATAAATCTTTGGAGCAATTTATCTGAACCAGAGAAAGTGTCTACCAGAACGGAATCAGGATAAACCATTATTCAATTTAAACTGAGACAACATAGGTCTTGAATATTTTTTAACTGGAAAAGAATCAAAATAAATCTTTGGAGCGATTTATCTAAACCAGAGAAAGTGTCTACCGAAACAGATTCAGACTAAACCATTGATCGGTTTAAATTGAACCAGCAGAGGTCTTGAATATTCTTTAACTTGAAAAGAATCAGAATAAATAATTGGAGCAATTTATCTGAACCAAATAAAGTGTCTACCGAAACAGAATCAGAAAAAACCATTGATCGATTTAAACTAAACCAGCAGAGGTCTTGAATATTCTTTAACTGGAAAAGAATCAGAATAAATCTTTTGAGCGATTTATCTGAACCAGAGAAAGTGTCTACAAGGACAGAATCGGGATAAACCATTGATCAATTTAAACTGAGCCAGCATAGGTCTTTAATATTCTTTAACTGTAAAAGAATCAGAATAAATCTTCGGAGCGATTTCTCTGAACCAGAGAAAGTTTCTACCAGAACGGAATCAGGATAAACCATTGATCGATTTAAACTGATCCTGCAGAGGTCTTGAATATTCTTTAACTGGAAAAAAAATCAGAATAAATTTTTGGAGCGATTTATCTAAACCACAGAAAGTGTCTACCACAACGGAATCAGGATAAACCATTCATCAATTTAAACTGAGCCATCATAGGTCTTGAATATTCTTTAACTGGAAAAGAATCAAAATAAATCTTTGGAGAGATTTATCTAAACCAGAGAAAGTGTCTACCAGAACAGAGTCAGAATAAACCATTGATCGGTTTAAACTGAACCAGCAGATGTCTTGAATATTCTTTAACTTGAAAAGAATCAGAATAAATATTTGGAGCGATTTATCTAAACCAGAGAAAGTGTCTAACGGAACAGAATCAGAATAAACCAGTGATCAATTTAAACTGAACCAGCAAAGGTCTTGAATATTCTTTAATTGGAAAACAATCAGAATAAATCTTTGGAGCAGTTTATCTGAACCAAAGAAAGTGACTTCTGGAACTGAATCAGGATAAACCATTGATCAATTTAAACTGAGCCAGCATAGGTCTTTAATATTCTTTAACTGTAAAAGAATCAGAATAAATCTTTGGAGCGATTTATCTGAACCAGAGAAAGTGTCTACCAGAACGGAATCAGGATAAACCAATGATCGATTTAAACTGAACCAACAGAGGATTTGAATATTCTTTAACTAGAAAATAATTAGAATAATTCTTTGGAGCGATTTATCCGAACTAGAAAAGTATCTACCGGAACAGAATCAGGATAAACCATTGATCAATTTAAATTGAGCCAACAGAGGTCTTGAATATTCTTTTACTAAAAAAGATTCAGAATAAATCTTTGGAGCGATTTATATGAACCTGAGAAAGTGTATACCGACACGGAATCAAGATAAAGCATTGATCAATTTAAACTAAACCAGCAGAGGTCTTGAATATTCTTTAACTGGAAATAAATCAGAATAAATCTTCAGAGCGATTTATCTAAACCAGAGAAAGTATCTACCAGAACAGAATCAAGATAAACCATTGATCGATTTAAACTGAACCAGCAGAGGTCTTGAATATTCTTTAACTGGAAAAGAATTAGAATAAATATATGGAGCGATTTATCTGAACCAGAGAAAGTGTCTACCAAAACAGATAAACCATTGATCAATTTAAACTGAGCCAGCATAATTCTTATTTATTCTTTAACTAGATAAGAATCAGAATAAATCTTTGGAGCGATCTATCTGAACCAGAGAAAGTGTCTACCAGAACGGAATCAGGATAAACCATTGATCAATTTAAACTGAACCAGTAGAGGTCTTGAATATTCTTTAACTGGAAAATAATAAGAATAAATCTTTTGAGCGATTTATCTGAAGCAAAGATAATGTCTATCGAAACAGAATCAGAATAAACCATTGATCAATTTAAACTGAACCAGCAGAGGTCTTGAATATTCTTTAACTGGAAAAGAATCAGAATAAATCTTTGGAGCGATTTATCTGAACAAGAGAAAGTGTCTACCAGAATAGAATCAGAATAAACCATTGATCGGTTTAAACTTAACCAACAGAGTTCTTGAATATTCTTTAACTGAAAAATAATCAGAATAAATATTTGGAGCGATTTATCTGAACCAGAGAAAGTGTCTACCAGAACGGATTCACGATAAACCATTGTTCAATTTGAACTGAACCAATAGAGGTCTTGAATATTCTTTAACTTGAAAATAATCAGAATAAATCTTTTGAGCGATTTATCTGAAGCAGAGATAGTGTCTACCTGAACGGAATCAGGATAAACCATTGATCAATTTAAAATGAACCAACAGAGGTCTTGAATATTCTTTAAATGGAAAAGAATCAGAATAAATATTTCGAGCGATTTATCTGAAGCAGAGATAGTGTCTACTAGAACGGAATCAGGATAAACCATTGATCAATTTAAAATGAACCAACAGAGGTCTTGAATATTCTTTAAATGGAAAAGAATCAGAATAAATATATCGAGCGATTTATCTTAACCATAGAAAGTGTCTACAAAAACAGAATCAGGATAAACCATTGATCGCTTTAAACTGAACCAGCAGAGGTCTTGAATATTCTATAACTGGAAAAAAATCAAAATAAATCTTTGGAGCGATTTATCTAAACCAGAGAAAGTATCTACCAGAACGGAATCAGGATAAAGCATTGATCAATTTAAACTAAACCAGCAGAGGTCTTGAATATTCTTTAACTGGAAAAGAAACAGAATAAATCTTCGGAGCGATTTATCTAAACCAGATAAAGTATCTACCAGAACAGAATCAAGATAAACCATTAATCGATTTAAACTGAACCAGCAGAGTTCTTGAATATTCTTTAACTGGAAAAGAATTAGAATAAATATATGGAGCGATTTATCTGAACCAGAGAAAGTGTCTACCAAAACAAAATTAGGATAAACCATTGATCAATTTAAACTGAGCCAGCATAATTCTGGATTATTCTTTAACTAGAAAAGAATCATAATAAATCTTTGGAGCGATCTATCTGAACCAGAGAAAGTGTCTACCGGAACAGAATAAGAATAAACCATTGATCGATTTAAACTGAACCAATAGAGGTCTTCAATATTCTTTAACTGGAAAAGAATCAGAATAAATTTTTGGAGCGATTTATCTGAACAAGAGAAAGTGTCTACCGGAACAGAATCAGAATAAACCATTGATCGGTTTAAACTGAACCAGCAGAGGTCTTGAATATTCTTTAACTGGAAAATAATCAGAATAAATCTTTGGAGCGATTTATCTGAACCAGAGAAAGTGTCTACCGAAACAGAATCAGGATAAACCATTCATCAATTTAAACTGAGCCAACATAGGTCTTGAATATTCTTTAACTGGAAAATAATCAGAATAAATCTTTTGAGCGATTTATCTGAAGCAGAGAAAGTGTCTACCAGAACGGAATCAGGATAAACCATTGATCAATTTAAAATGAAGCAACAGAGGTCTTGAATATTCTTTAAATGGAAAAGAATCAGAATAAATATTTCGAGCGATTTATCTGAACCATAGAAACTGTCTACAGAAACAAAATCAGGATAAACCATTGATCGCTTTAAACTGAACCAGCAGAGGTCTTGAATATTCTTTAACTGTAAAAGAATCAGAATAAATCTTTGGAGCGATTTATCTGAACAAAAGAAAGTGTCTACCGGAACGGAATCAGGATAAACGATTGATCGATTTAAACTAAAACAATAGAGGTCTTGAATATTCTTTAACTGGAAAAGAATCAGAATAAATCTTTGGAGCGATTTATCTGAACCAGAGAAAGTGTCTACCAGAACGGAATGAGAATAAACCATTGATCGATTTAAACTGAACCATCAGAAGTCTTGAATATTCTTTAACTGGAAAAGAATTAGAATAAATCTTTGGAGCGATTTATCTGAACCAGAGAAAGTGTCTACCGGAATAGAATCAGGATAAATCATTGATCCATTTAAACTGAGCCTGCAGAGGTCTTGAATATTCTTTAACTGGCAAAGAATCAGAATAAATCTTTGGAGCGATTTATCTGAACCAAAGAAAGTGTCTACCAGAACAGAATCAGAATAAACCATTGATGGATTTAAACTGAAGCAGCAGAGGTCTTGAATATTCTTTAACTGGAAAAGAATCAAAATAAATCTTTGGAGTGATTTATCTGAACAAGAGAAAGTGTCTACAGGAATAGAATCAGGATAAACCATTGATCAACTTAAACTGAGCCAGCATAGGTGTTTAATATTCTTTAACTATGAAAGAATCAGAATAAATCTTTGGAGCGATTTATCTGAACCAGAGAAAGTGTCTACCGAAACAGAATCAGGATAAATCATTAATCGATTTAAACTAAATCAATAAAGGTCTTGAATATTCTTTAACTAGAAAAGAATCAGAATAAATATTTGGAGCGATTTATCTGAACCAGAGACAGTGTCTACTAGAACGGAATCAGGATAAACCATTGATCTATTTAAACTGAACCAACAGAGGTCTTGAATATTCTTTAACTGGAAAAGAATTAGAATAAATCTTTGGAGTGATTTATCTGAACCAGAGAAAGTGTCTACCGGAACAGAATCAGGATAAACCATTGATCAATTTAAATTGAGCCAACAGAGGTTTTGAATATTCTTTAACTAGAAATGATTCAGAATAAATCTTTGGAGAGATTTATCTAAACAAGAGAAAGTGTATACGGGCACGGAATCAGGATAAACCATTGATCAATTTAAAATAAACCAAAAAGGTCTTGAATATTCTTTAACTGGAAAGGACTCAGAATAATTCTTCTGAGCAATTTATCTAAACCAGAGAAAGTATCTACCAGTACAGAATCAAGATAAACCATTGATAGATTTAAACTGAACCAGCAGAGCTCTTGAATATTCTTTAACTGGAAAAGAATTAGAATAAATATATGGAGCGATTTATCTGAACCAAAGAAAATGTCTACTGGAACAGAATTAGGATAAATCATTGATCAATTTAAACTGAGACATCATAGGTCTTGATTATTCTTTAACTGGAAAAGAATCAAAATAAATCTTTGTAGCGATTTATCTGAACCATAGAAAGTGTCTACCGGAACAGAATCAGAATAAACCATTGGTCGATTTAAACTGAACCAACAGAGGTCTTAAATATTCTTTAACTACAAAAGAATCAGAATAAATCTTTGAAGCAATTTATCTGAACCAGCGAAAGTGTACCGGAACAGAATCAGAATAAACCATTGATCAATTTAATTTGAACCAGCAGAGGTCTTGAATATTCTTTAACTGGAAAATAATCAGAATAAATCTTTGGAGCGAATTATTTGAACCAGAGAAAGTGTCTACCGGAACAGAATCAGGATAAACCATTGATCAATTTAAATTGAACCAGCATAGGTCTTTAATATTCTTTAACTGTAAAAGAATCATAATAAATCTTTGGAGCGATTTATCCGAACAAGAGAAAGTGTCTACCAGAACAGAATCAGAATAAACCATTGATCGATTTAAACTGAACCAGCAGAGGTCTTGAATATTCTTTAACTTGAAAAGAATCAGAATAAATATTTGGAGCGATTTATCTGAACCAAAGTAAGTGTCTACTAGAACAGAACTAGAATAAACCATTGATCAATTTAAACTAAACCAGCAGATGTCTTGAATATTCTTTAACTGGAAAAGAATCAGAATAAATCTTTGGAGCGATTTATCTGAACCAAAGAAAGTGTCTACCGGAACAGAATCTGGATAAACCATTGATCAATTTAAACTGAACCAACAAAAGTCTTGAATATTCTTAAACTGGAAAGAATCAGGATAATTCTTTGGAGAGATTTATCTGAACTAGAGAAAGTGTCTACTGAACAGAATCAAGATAAACCATTAATCGATTTAAACTGAACTAGTAGAGGTCTTGAATATTCTCTAACTGGAAAGAAGCAGCACAAATCTTTGGAGCGATTTATCTGAACCAGAGAATGTGTCTACCAGAAAGGAATCAGGATAAACCATTGATCGATTTAAACCGAGCCATCAGAAGTTTGAAGGAAGTATTTGTCATGTAGATATTCACCCCGTCCTATTTCGGGAATTGATCTATGATCAATTTGTTCACAGATAGTTATCCCGTCTTGTCGAAAATTTGTTGATGATAATTTTCTGTTGATTGTTCTTTTCTAAAAAGGTAAAGAGTTAGTTGTATGCAATGTCATGATGTATGAAATGCATGGCGTAATGATGTTTCTAAAAATCAATGTGATTGTGATATATGCATTTGTGTTGTCGATGCTATGATATATGAATGCAATGTATGAACATATTAGTTATTCTACTGCAGTGTTGTTGGACAGGGGAAAATAAATCCCTGACTGCTGTTGGGAAATAGGAGTGTAAGTCTTCGTATTTTGTTGAAGTTGAAGTGGTTATAGATGGGTTTCCATTATTATAGAAATAAACTCTGTTGGGGAAGGGAAACGTCGTGCATTGTTTGTGGACTTTGTGAAATCCTGCTGGGCAATCCTGAGAAGCTGGGCGACTTTCACTGGGGAATCTTTGGAGCAGTAATTAGAAATTTTTCTATGTCGGGGATATGAGAGTACCTGATACCATTAGGCTGCGCTCTGGAGATACGACAGTGGTCCTGTAGCAGGATGTCTCTGCCTCTGCTCCTGCTGGAGAAAGTACCTGCGGGGATTTTATGGAATGGCCTATAGATATTATCTTGTTTCTTAAAGCCATTAGTAATTTTCTTTCTGTTTTCTGTTCCTTTTTTATACATATATTTGTAAACAGTAGTTATGTTCAGATGCATATGTTCAAAAATAATCACTTGACGTTTTTGCAAGCAAAACAAGAAAGTAAAAGAAAAGCAGGTAGTTTTGTACTTTTAAAGGAATAACTTTGTATTAAATTGAATAAGCATTTTTGTACAAAGAGACAAACATCCTAGTAATAAAATGTCTTCGTAAGAATGAAAACTAATACAAAGAAAGACAGCTATGTGAAATAATCCCATGGGGTTCCCATTCTATTATAGCCTTCATGTCTTTGAGCATCTCATCCACTTACTGCTTTGTCAGAAGCTGATTGGATTGATTAGTACCGTTTGAGTTTGACAATTGATACTGAAGGTTGGTTGTAAAGTGATCCAACGGGACATAGTCATATGCTTTAAATCCCTAACTTTTTCCTAGACCGTCCTTTCGGGTTTTCAGTCCACCGGGATACCCTTTTTTGCCCAAACCGCCTTTTCAGGTTTTTGGCTTGCCGGGTGTACAAATTTTTTTGTATATCCCTAATTTTTGCCTAGGCCAGTCAACCTAGCGGGTCTTTTTCATGCGCAATATCTTTTAACTATGTCCGCGTTTATAGGGTGCGAAAGATCGTCACCATCCATAGTGGTTAAGATCATGGCCTCACCTGAAAATATGTTTTTGATCAGAAATGGTCCTTCGTATGTAGGAGTCCATTTTCCCATGGGATCACTTTGTGGCAGTATGATACGTTTAATTACCAGGTCACCAACCTGATATACCTGACGTCTGACCTTCTTGTTAAAAGCTTTAATCATACATTTTTGGTACATCTGACCATGGCAGACAACCGTAAGCCTCTTCTCATCAATCAAGTTCAATTGGTCAAGTCAAGTTCGAATCTATTCATCTTCATTTAACCCTACATCCTTCATGATTCTCAAAGAAGGTAGTATGACAGCCTTCAGGAGATATGATCACAACACCGATTCCATTGCCGAGTGCGTTGGAAGCTCCGTCAAGAACCATGGTCCACCGAGATCCTTGTTTAGGTCCGTCATATGGTCTGAGTTCTTCACAATCATTTACCAACATGATGTCTTCATCTGGGAATTCGAAATTCATGGATTGATAGTCATCCACATCTTGATGAGCCAAATGATCAACTATTACACTTCCCTTTATTGCTTTTTGGGTAGTGTATTGAATGACATATTCGGTCAGGACTATCTGCCATCTTGCTATTCTTATGGAGAGGGCGGGCTTCTCGAATATGTATTAAATAGGATCTATCATGGATATCAATAAGGTAGTGTGAGTCAGCATGTACTGTCTTAGTCGGTGAAAAGCCCATGTCAGAGCGCAACAAGTTTTATTGAGCAGTGAATATATGGTTTCACAGTTCTTAAATGTTTTGCTCAGGTAGTATATTGCATGCTCTTTTCGGCCAGACTCGTCATGCTGCCCCACCACACACCCCATTGAATTTTCCAAAACTGTTAGGTACATGATCAGAGGTCTTCCCTCAATTGGCGGCATCAAAATGGGAGGCTCTTGAAGGTACTCCTTGATCCTGTCAAAGGAAGCCTGGCAGTCGTCATTCCATTCCACCACTTGATCTTTCTTCAGTAATTTGAAGATTGGTTCACAAGTAGCGGTTAGATGGGAAATGAATCTGGCGATGTAGTTTAGCCGTCCTAAGAATCCCCTAACTTCTTCCTCAGTGCGAGGAGCGGGAATTTCTTGTATTGCTTTTACATTTGCAGGATCTACTTCAATACCTTTGCCGCTGACAATGAAGCATAGGATCTTACTGGATCTTACTCCAAAAGTGCATTTATTCGGGTTCAACCTTAGTTTGTATTTCTTCAGACTCTCAAATAGCTTCTGCAGGAGGTCAAGGTGATCCTCTTCAGTTTGAGATATGGCTATCATATCATCCACGTAGACCTTTATCTCGTGATGGATCATATCGTGAAACAAAGTTACCATGGCACGCTGATAGGTTTCCCCGACGTTCTTCAGCCCAAATGGCATAACTTTGTAACAGAAAGTGTCCCACTGTGTGATGAAGGTCGTTTTTTCCATGTGCTCAGGTGCCATTGTGATCTGATTGTATCCAGAGAAACTATCCATAAAGGATAATACTTTATGTTGTGCGGTGTTGTCAACCAGAATATCGATGTGGGGAAGCGGGAAGTCATCCTTAGGGCTTGCCCTATTCAGGTCTCTGTAATCCACACACATACGTACCTTACCAAATTGGCAACCCATTATGGATAAGAGGTGACAGCTAAGAATCCGATGTTGAACTGCATCATGACTTCAGTCTTGATTTTTTCTGACATTTCTGGCCGCATACGACGAACCTTCTATTTCACTGGAGGGAAATCTTCTTTTGTAGGCAGACGATGGACCACAATATCAGTGTCGAGTCCTGGCATGTCTTCGTATGACCAGGAAAATACCTCAACATAGTCATGTAGTATCTGAGTTAAACGCTTCTTGACACTATTCTCCAGATTGACACCTATCTTGACTTCTTTCTTGTCCTCTTCAGTACCTAAGTTAACTGTTTCAACCGGCTCTTCCTCAAGTTGTATTGTCCTTTATTCCTATTGTAATAATCTAGCAAGTTCCCCTGGTGCCTCACAATCTTCCTCACATTCGTCCTCGACTTGGTAGATCATATTTTCAAAGTCATAATAGGCGATAGCAGAACCGTTACCAATGGGATCCCGAGTGGATGTGGATCTGCATTTCAATATATGAGTGTGTAAGAGCCTAGCTATCTTTGATAAAATAAAAGGTAGAAAAAGAAAACAAAGAGCGTAAAATTTGCATGCAAAAACGTCCCATGATTTATTAATGACATATGAAGATGAAGTAACAACCCTCATATATGGACCATTGTGCCTCGGGTAAGACACAAGGTTTTAAAGTCTAAATTGTTTAAATATTACAAGTCCGAAAAATTTAAAAGACAATTACTCTTGAATAAAAGTAATAGGAATAAAATCTTTGGCCTCCCAATTGTTGAGTCCACCTTCGATGGTTGGAAAAATCCACTCGTCCATGTCACAATTGTTATCACTGTCTTCTAATGCATTGACTCCATGATTGCTGATGCGTATTGGTGGTCTCCCAGCATGAGAACATCGAACAACTCTTTGGGCCTCCGAAGTAAAACCCAAACCAAACTTGTTAAATTTGTAGGGAATATCCGGAAGTTGGCCCCAAATGGTACATCCACCTTCCTCAACTATTGCTCTAGCATCCTTCAGAGAAGCCATTTTCAATATAGGTTTGGTAATATTCGGAGCCTTGGTAGTAGTTTTGGTCTCAACAACCGTCTCTGGAACCTCCTCAAAATTCTGACAGGGGGTCTCAATGAACTCGCCGTCCATTTCAACATACCTGAAAGAGTTCAGGTGGCTAACCATGTATTCCTCCTCCCCATGGACTATGATAATCTTTCCCTTGAATGGGTACTTCAACATCTGATGTAGAGTAGAAGCGACAACACCAGCCCCATGGATCCAAGGTCGACCCAATAAACAGGAATAAGATGGGCGGATATCCATCACATAGAAGGTTGAATCAAAAGTCTGAGTTCCAATTTTGATGGGGATGTCCACCTCCCCGTGCACCGTTCTTTTAAAACCATCGAAGTTCCACACTACAATGTTGCTGGGCTTCAATGTGAGTCCTTCGCAATCTAACCGGTCAAGAGAATTCTTGGGTAAGAGATTCAATGATGAACCTGTATTCACCAGAACGTGGGCTAATGTAGTTCCCCTACACTCAATGGAGACATGTCGGACATCATTATGCTTCCTTCCCTTGGGAGTTAAATCAACGTCAGAAAAACCCTGTCCATTATCAGCAGCTAGACATGCCACATAATTCTCGAATTGATCAACAGAGGTCTCTTGAGGAATGTGGGCGGTCTTTAGAAATTTTACTAAAGCTTTAGCATGGGCCTCAGAGCATAAAAGTAAGGACATCATTGATATTTTTGAGGGGGTCTTGCCCAACTGCTCCATGATGTTGTAATAACTGTTGTACCCCAAAATTTACCCTTCCATATTTCTCAAAACATTTCAAGAAAGATCCTCCAGTTGCTCAAGATAGTCCAAGGGTTGGCCAGACAAGCTCTCTCCTAAGGAAGTCTACCTCAAATTAGGGTTTCATGTTGCATCAAGATACTTGAGTCCAAGGGAACCAAAATTATCAACAATGTCCTAATATGTTCTCAAGATCATCCATGTCAAGTTTCAAGCCTTGTAGAGAAAGATTGCCCAGTCAATTGCTCAAAGACCCAAAAATCGACTGTGTTAGGAAAAAAGTCAATTGTGGCCCACATACAGTCAAACTTCAATATTTTTGGTCAACATCCTCATTTTGAAGTATATTTCATCATTTTATCAAAGATTCATCATGATTCACCAAGGATTTCTCATAATTCATCAAGACCCAAAAGTTGCTAAATTAGGGTTTTGTAGGAAAAGTCAACTCAACTTTGACCAAGCATAACTTTCTCATAATTTATGAGAAATTACCCATCCAAAGCTCATTTTGAAGAGGATGAAATTTCCTACAATCCATATTCATCTCCCAAGTTCAAAATAAGCACTCAAAAGAAGTTATGAATTTGGACATTATAGGTCATTTTGAAAAGTCAACAAAAACACCTTTTTTGTCAAAGCTTCATACATGAGCATAGAATATCAAATTTAGATGAGACAAAAAGGATTGCTTAGAGGACATCTCAAGATTTCTAAAAAGTCCAAGAACACCTCCAAAGAGTCAAAATTGAGGAAGTTATGCATTGGTGAAGTTGACCTTTTTTTGCAAAATTGCCAAAAGTTAACTATCCTTAAAACTTAAAATTTTGCCAAATGGGCCAAATATTTTTCACTTGTTTTGAGTTGGCAACATAGTCTACGAGATCTAGCCATTGCCACTTGTCCATATCTTATTTTTATTATTTATTTTGATTTTTATTTGAATTAATTCAATTTAAATCAAAACAAATCAAATAAAATCCAAAATATTGAAAGTAAGAGATTTTGTGCTTGTTTCAGGTTCCAATTACAGCTAGCAAGTCATTCAAACTCGTATCAAGGCATGTGTGCACAAAAGATTGGATTTGGACCAATTTTGGAAAGTTTTCAAAGTGAATAAAATCACAATCCAAATCATTGAAGGAGGAAGATTGAATACATCTTATCAACCCTAATACATTGCTTGGTGAATATAGAACGAAGCCAGGCCAAAAAGAGGGGTTAGAAACAGGCGCAGCAAGCAAAGCAACATTGGAAAAAAATCAAGAAAAGTGGTAGATCGTATTTGCACTTAGAGGCATCCTCAAGGCTTTCTATACATCTTAATCCCTTCCTGAGGTTCCCAGCAAGCCAAAGCCATTGAAACCAAGCATTTTTAAGCCCCAAAAAGCTCTTTAAGTCGCTCACGATATAGCCCTGTTCTTGATTTCGAATAACATGATTTAGGCATTGTTAGATTGAATTAATCACATATTCTTGATCTATGAGACATATGCAAGCTTTTTGTATGGTTTAATTGCATTTATATGGCCTATACTGTAATTCACCATTGTTAGGGTTTATAGCTCCGAATTAGGGATTTTGTTTACAGGAAAAATCAGCCTTCGTAAGTGGTACCATCATGTTCAGAAGGATGAGACGAACTCAACCATGGCGTTAGGTTTCATTTATATGGCCCATGGAGGATTTTTGAACGAACACTGCCTATAGCGACGGACAAAATGTCTGTAGGTAAAAGTCTGAGACTTTTACCTACGGAGAGAGGAAGGAGACGATGAGTTGTCACTCCCCTATTGGCCTATTCAAACTCCGGTGCGTTTCTTTGTTACATCATCCACTAACGCTTTTTTTTATATATTATATTTGTTTCTTGTTATATGTACAACAAAAACCAACAGCCTAGCTGGTTACAAGCGTTGGAAATTGCCTTCAGGACTTGGGTTTGAATCCCAGGTCCCCCAAATTCTCCATAATATTTTTCTTTTCAGGATCTTATGCATGTACAAGCCCAGGGTTCACCATACACCCTCATAATAAATCATACCAAGTGGCTAGATGGCCAAATCTGATGGCCATCCAGGAAGGTGCATCATGAGCCAAGTCAAGCGCACAATACAGGATCTCAAAAGTCAAACGGACCTCACCACTATTGGGCCTAGAATTCTGGCTATTTGCACCCTCCAAACAAATATTCAGGCCCATTCACTCTTTTCTTTTTTTAATTATTTCATTTAATTAATCTAATTATTTATTTTACTAACCAAAAATTATTTTCTTTTTATCAAAAAATCACCAAAATATTTTCCACCAATTAGATTTAGGTATTATTCTTTTTAATAAATTTATTAATTTAATTAGATTTAATTTTCGGTGAAACTTTAATTATTTTGTATATAATTAAAAATAATTAGAATAAATAGGTTTTATTACTAACTTAATTATTTTTTCCCCCTAAAATAACCAAAAAAACCAAAAATAGGCCATTATTTTTATTAATTAATTTAATTGACTAACTAATTTTTGTATTTAATTTAGGCAACTTAATTCTTTTCTTTAAAAAATATTTAAAAAAACATTTTTCTTTTGATTAGGAGGGTCAAAACCCTAGTTCCTCGTCGATCTAATTTTCATCGCGCGCTTTATTATTATTTTTACCCAATTATTGTATCTGCTCACAGTTTGTAATAATTTTAATTAGGACTTTTACATTTATCGCTTTAATTTCAAAGGGTTTGTTTTTGGCTATGTAAATACCGGAAGCCTTGTAATAGCGTAGTTTTAATTCTTCATTTTTAAATTCCGCAAATTATTAACTGTTAGATGTATGATAATAAGATGCATGACAAGAATGTATGATTCATTTTAAAACAGTTAGATCACCCTAAAATGTGCAAAGATAAATAAACTGAAATTGAATCACTCGCACATGTGCACTCCTAGGGTACACTCCCACTTGGTTGCCTTCGGTAAACGGTCATTGAGTATAGGATGTTTTAGTGGTCGTCCTTTTGTCCAAAAATCAAAGTTGCCTTGGAAAGGTTGCCTCGGATATTGTTGCCTCGGATAAATGATCTAAGACCTTAGGGTTATTACTAAGACGTCCTAACAACACCCATTTTGGTGGATTTGGTTTTTCAACCTATCAACACCTAAGATCCAATGAGGTTGAGGAATTTGTTCTAAAATAACACCCAAATCAGGACCAAACAAAAATAATAAAATATTATTTAATAAAATAATATTTAAATGGTTAATAAAAGGGAAATAATTGGTAAAATACACGAAATGCATCAAAACACCAAATAAAAATCCAGAAAAAATATCAGAGGTCAAGAATGGGCCAACAAGTGTTGACAAAAAAATTCATAAATTTTTAAATTCACAAACTATTTTTTAAAATTTATAGAAATAAGCAAAATAAACCAAAAATTGTAAAAAATAGCAAAATCAGAAATAAAAATAAAATGAGGTAACCAATTTTGTCAAGAAGTCATTGGATCCTTCCATAATTTTCTCAGAATTTAAAAAGATCAGAAAGTATTTTTAAAACAATTAAAATAAGACAAACAATACAAAAGTTATAAAAAATATCAAACATAAAAAATAAAAATGAAAAAATATTTATAAAGTTAGAAATAATTCATAGTATTTTGTATATTTTTTCATAATTTTTGACTAAAAAATAAAAGAGTTATGAATTTTTAAAGATAAAAAGGGATTTAAAAATAATTTTGTAAAATAAAATAAATCAGAAAAAACCAAACGTGTTGGATCTAACTCACTTATACACGCTAGCAGATTTAATGGATCTCAAGTGAGAGAGTATCATGAATCCAAGATAATGCGCGCATATGTAACACAAAAAAGTCCAAACAATCAAAACAAAACAAATGGCTATGTATCATTGGTTGAAGAACCACACCTAGGTCGTTTTCAACCTCCAACCTCCTACAAATAGGGAAAAATGAAAATTCTTCATCTGTAAATCTACGCATTCACAGTGGTGCCCTTAGATGCATTTATTTGAGACGATCACAACCATATGCTCGCGAAAAATTTATATAAATCACAACTTAGTCGATTAAAAAAACCCAGAGAGTTTTGAAATTTTTGAAATAAAAAACAGAAGCATCAAATGCGTTGATTCATCAAAATAGAGTTAATAGCAACATCAGTGAACATCATAGACCATTGCAGTAATTTGAGTTAGAATAATTGGTGCCTTAATCTACCTGAATGGAGTAGTTGAAAATTGCTCTGAAACTAGACTTTGCTTAAGCAGAATAAGACATAAGTTGACCTGCTTTTTTCTTGAGAAGTGCCACACAAGTTCACTAGAGAAGAATAGAACAAGAGATTAAATTTAAAAGCAAGGAAAGACTAAATCCAAAAACTCAGAAAAGTGAGTTGTGGAGAGAAAGTGGCAGGATAGTTTTGGCTATCCAAGCTTGAGGAAATGAGTGCAATACGTCCGTCTATTTATAGGGAAATAAAAGGAGGATAATATGAAACCTTTCTTGGATGTTACTTCTAGGTTATGTCCCCTCAATGAGGACAACAACTTTTGGTTATGAAAACTAATGTTTAATGATGATAACTAGTCCTTGATGATAAGAAATAAAGTCAAGTATAAAGAGGTTAAAGCGATGAATGATGCTAAATAAATTATTAAGGTTTGATGGACTTAACTATCTAATAATGGAAACCAAATGGAACATGTTTCAAGCCTCATCTCTAACCCAAGAAAGGGTCTACAAAGATTAAGCATTTGACAACTCTTGAAGTATATGAAAGTAAGAAAGCCCCACCTCAATACATCTGAGGTATTTTATTGTAAAAGCATAAGGGCATTCTCGTAAAAGCTAATGGCTAAATCATACACACATAAAGTAGTTTTCAGAATTATTTTTATCAAGAAAATATTCAAAAATGACTTGAAGTTGTGTCAGATGAGTTAGGAGCTGTCAAAAAAACACTCGGGGAAACTTTGTATCTTGGTCAATCGATTGGAACCTTAACCCAATTGATTAGGCCTGTTTAAAATGTGCCCTAAGTGATTAGGACAACATCTCATTGAGGTGTAACAGTTAAATATCTTTCCTTTCCATTTTGAACCTAGTAATTGATTAATTTGAAGGCAACCAATCAATTGAAGTATGTTGCCAGTTGATTCATAAGTCATAAAAGGCCGTAAAATTCTTTCATTTTTTATGCCAATATCTAGCCTATAAATAGAGGTCATTTCCCACTCTTTTTAACATCCAAAAACGTGATTTCATTTCTCACTTTCCACATTCTCTCTAAAAAATTCTTTCGTCTACTTTCTCTAACTAAAAGTTTAGTCGTAGTGCTTTGCGAGTAAGCCATTTTACGAGTGAAGAAACGGTAACTCTGGAATGAAAATTTTATAAGTACACCAAAAAAGTTTGTTTTTAACTTGGTTGAACACTTTATCCATTTAGAGATTGTTTTTTTGGGTTTGAGCTAAACCTGTGAAAAGCTTTTGTTTAGGGATTGTGTGATCAAGCCTCAATTTAGGTTCTTGGTTAACCCGTGATAGAACCAAGTTTTGGTTCAAGTTCAACCCATGATAAAATCTTGTTTCCGTTTGAAATCAGTCTGGTGGTACAATCTCACAGGTTCTTGGTTAGTCTGGTATTAAATCATGTTTTAGTTTGTGAGCTCAGCCCGATGTTAAAATCTGTGCTACCATGTCATTCGTTTATTATAGAAAACACACAATATTATATATAAAACAATGCTCAAAATATATTTGAAACAACAAAACACATGTTGATTCAAACCGGCCAACCGGGCTGCACCACGCAGTCATCTTCTCCACTCGTCTGTCGTGTTAGCCTCTGCACTTTTACCTACGGACGTTGTCCGTCACTTCAACACCTGCAACTTTCCAAACTCCACAGTATGCAATACAAATCAAACCTAAAGCCATAGATCAATTAGTCTTGATCCCCTAATCACGCTGGTACTCATCTTTGGGGCCAATTTTACATGTACCTGAAAACCCTAAAACAAAAGTCCAAACCCTAATAATTGGAAATCATCATACATTCATCAAAAATTGCAATTAATGATTCAAACATGTTCTAAATATTCATACAAACAGGAATGCATGATCAAAACACATTTATAACACATGTATGTCCATAATCGTTTTTGAAAATAAAACTCAAACCGTGATTGTATTGGTCGCGAATCTGGGAGATTTGATGCTTGAAAATGATGCAGTTAGCTTCAGGGTGCCTCTAGGAATATGTTGCAACCCTCAGAACTTCTTGAATCCCTCTGCAACTCCAAATTTGATTGTCACTTTTTCTTTGAATTTTCAAACTTATGTACATGATGTTTCTTGTAGTAGTTGCGCCTATTTTAGGTCTGATTTTGTTGTGCATATATATTAGGCCATATTAGGTCAAGAAATGTGGTTCCAGTCTTGGTACATTATGATGAAAAGATATGATTTCAATCTTGCATAAAACTTTCCAATTTTGAATATTTCTTTCTCCTCTTGGCTTGCACGTTTCTTTCTTGATATGATCAGCATATTTGTCCATGATTTAATGAGAAAAAGATTTCAAATCAATCATATATTATTTCCATTATTTATTTATTTATTTTAGAATTTTAATGAATAAAATATCAAAATAAATAACATAAATAATAGAATAATACATGGATGGGCTTAGAGGTCATGGACCATGTTAGAAACAAGTTTCAAACATAAAAAGATAGGCCCATTTGGAAAAATTCAAGTTTGGTCAATATTGGCTTCATGCACTTTTCCAAAAATTGGTCAACTTTAGCAATACATATCTCTCTCAATTTTAACCCTATGAGGGTATTCTTGGACTTTTTAGAGAGATTAGGACTTCCCCTAAACAACCTTTTTGGTTTCATCTCAATTGTATTTTCCATGTTCATGTAAAGAGCTTTGACCTAAAAGGTGTTTTTGTTGACTTTTTGAAAGGACCTATAATGTCTGAGCTTGTATCTTTTAACTGGGGCAGTTCTTGATCTTGAGGGATGAAGAGAAGTTGTAGGTAACTGGATTATCTTAAAAATGAGCTTTCGTGGAAAAAATTTTGATAAAGTATGAGAGAGTTATTCCTGGTCAAAGTTTGGTTGACTTTTCCTATAGAAACCCTAATTTGCAACTTTTGACTTTTGATGAGTTAGGTGCATTTCTTGAGGAATCATGGTCAACCCTTGATCAAATGATAGATATCACTTCAAAATGTTGATATTTACGAAAAATCTTGAAGTTTGATTGTATATAGGCCACAGTTAACTTTTGACCTAGTATAATTGATTTCCAAGCATTTGAGCAGTTAACTGAGCAAACTTGTTGTGCAAGGCATGAAATTTGGCATGGATAAACTTGAGGACATATTAGGACCATGTAAAACATTTGAGACCATTGGAGTTCATGCATCTTGATTAAAATTGAAACCCTAGATAAAGGTTCATTGCCTTAGGAGGAGAATTTGTCTGGTCAATTCTTGGTCATCCTTGGGCAAGTTGGGGACCTCAATGGGCATGTGTTGAATAAAAAGGGAGGGAAATTTTTGGGTAAAACAACCACGAATGATCATTTTCTCAAATCAGGACAAAATTTAGGGCTATGTTAAGCAATCATAAGTGGACTTATGTAGAAGTTGCACCTATTTTGAGGCCGATCAATAACAATATATGTACTTCATGTTTTGATAAATGATATAGAGGTCATCATCCCATAAAATATAGTACAATAAGAAAGGGGGATAAGATGAAGAGGGAAAGGATACAATGTATGAAATTAGAGTTTCAAATATCATCGACATCATTCGTCTATTTTGGTGGCTTTGGTTTATCAACCTATCAACACCCAACACCCAATGAAGTTGAAGAATTTGTCCTCAAAATAAGCCTCAAGTCGGTATCACATGCTATTTCCAGAATTAAACAAGAATCATGTTCAAAATTTTTCAATTACAAGCATTAATCAAAGGTAAAACCCTAAATGCAAACCTAAGTCAAAAAATGATCAAAAATAGGAAAATAACTTGAAAAAATATGAAATTAAAAACCCAACTTCCTAAAGGCCTGTAAAAGTCAAAAATCGTGCTTAGAGTCCTTTGATTGAAGTGAAAGTTTTTTTTAAAAATGCAAACATTGAAGCTAGCAAGTAAAAGACTTAAACTAGATTGTTTTGGGAAATAATTTGTGAAAAATATGAAATCACATTGTAAAATTCCAGAAAAATGTTTTTTATGACCTCAACTTGTTCAAACACTCTAAACAACTTCATTTCTGACTTTATAGTCATGGGAAGTTAGAAATTTAAGTCTATTAATGTGAATGATCAAACAAAACCCTAAAAGAAAGAAATTAAATCTAAAATTAAACAAATTAACCTAAATTTCAAATAAATTGGATGTAAAATAACCTAAATGTCAATAAAATTCTAAGGATCAGTAAATATATTTTTCTTGAATTGTATCTCAAAAGGAAAAGAGAAATGGAAATTATTTACTCAAACCAACAAAATTAAAACAAATAAGAGATGATATGTCCAAATGATTTTAATGTGTAATCCAAATGTTTTATAAAACTGAACAAAAAATATTTTTAAGTAGTAAACTGAGAGAGTATCCCATAAATATTTTTTATGGATTTTTGATCAAATAGAAAAATAGGATAATAAAATCTAAAACCCTAAAATGAATAAAAAACCCTAATTAAACTATTTGAATTTATCTTCACATAAAAATGTCAAAACTAAAAAATAAAAATTAGAATATGAAAATATATTGAAAATATAGTTTGAAATATTTTTGTGGTGATTTTTAGATTAATAAAAATATTAAAACAAAAATAGAGAAAACAAAAAAAATTCAAATATATGAAAGCCTATCACACATGTTATTCTCAATATGCGCTGTAAAAGAAAATAAAGCCATGTTCAATCAAAACGTGCCATGCAGTCATCCCTACCAAACAGCCATTCTATTTTAATTTTCCAATTTTGAAATACTATTTTCAGATCACAATATCTCATGCATTTTTTGATGAAATGCAAAGATGTAAACATCAACATTCAAGATCAAAATGTGCTAAACACGGTAGTACAAATTTTTTTATGAAATGATGCCTTGATGATAGAGAAAATGGCGCATGAAGATGACTGCATGAACATGTTTTTGAGTTGATCAATTCAAAAAACAATTTTCTGATTTGATTTTCTCCTTCAATTCTCCACCAAATTAAACGATCCAAGAATCAAAATTGATCACAAAAAAACCAGGAATATGAATATGCTACTGGATTTTTCAAAAAGCTCATGTATTAAAGAAAACGCAAAGTTGTAGTTAAGAGGGAGAAATTATGGAGCATCTACCTTGAAATGGATTCTTTGATACTTGAGCTCAAATAAAGAGCAAGCAATTCAAAGATCAATAGCTTGAAGGTTCAGAGGTGATAGATGAAGAGAGATGCGAAGGAATCTTGCTTGACAATAGAGGAAGTTAGCTTGAAATTCAAAGAGAGAAGATCAATTTTGAACTTGTAAGGATGAGAGCTGGCTTCGTGAGGGAGAGAGAAGAGAGAGCTTGCTTCTGATTTTCTTTTTCCAACCCTTTGATTGTTGAACTCAATTGCTTTTTATAGAGTGAGGAATGAGAGAATGATTAAAATAAGAGAGTGAGGTGTGCTACGTGTTTTGTGTTGTTTTTGGGATGCAAATCACGCGTTTTCGATAAGGGAGAAAGGCTAGGGGCGTGAGCTGGTGAGCTGGAACTTGGTTACTACAAAATTTTCATGCATTTCCATGCAAGTTTTTACCATTTCAATAGCATATCTTTACCTCCTTATATCTCTCTCCATGGTACATGAAATGTCATAGTTAGAATCAAAGATGGAGAGGAAATTACATACTCCAACTTTGATGTACAATTTTTTTCAAAATGAAGCTTGGATCAATGAGATAATTGGATAAGAATGCATGCTTACAAACTGCTTGATGAAATTCCAGGCCTGACTGGGCATTCTGCACACATGTGATTCCTTGTGTTGGGCAAGAATTTAGCTTGCATGGTGCCTTCTTCTCACAATTATATCTCAAGATGTAGGGGGAATTTTGAAAAACTTTCTGAAGCAAAGGTGTCCCTCACATTTAGGGCTTGATCTTTGATGTTGGATATTTTCCAAAATAATTAATATTTCTCATAGAAAAGTGATGATGAATGTGTTCCCACTAACGGATTGATGAAATGCCAGGCCTAGCGCGCGTGACTTGCCTTGTGCTGGGCAAAATGGCCATTTGAAGTTCCAAATCCTAAGTACCATATCTTTTTATCCACTTAACCATTTGATATGATTCTTGAATGAAAAATTAAGATAAAACTTCAATCTTAAACTTTAATGTTGCCAACTTTTTGATTTGAGTACAAATGGTCATTCAAAATTGAACATGAAGAAGTCATATTTTTGCATTTTTATCCAAAACTTCACTAAGTGTCCAAAACTTCCAAGCTCCAAAACTTTTTATCCTTTCATTTTTTGGACTTGAGGCATATCATACAAAGTTGAAGAATTTTTCATCCTATTTCTAGGCATATAAAGTTTGCATATTTTCAATAAAAATTGAGAAAGTTATGGCGAATCAAAATTCAACACTATGAACACTTAGGAAAATTCCAAAATTTCAAATAACTTCCTTGACAAGTTATCTCCAATTCACACTTCCTCTTGATATTTTTGCCACTATTGACCATGAAATGTGAGAAAATGGATATTGAATTGATAGTTGACCAAAAGTCCACTTAGTCAATAGTTGATTTTGGCTATCTTCAGACAAAATGACCATTTTACCCCCTTTCATCAATTGAACATTTTCAAGCCAAAGTTGATGATCAAACTTCCAATTATAGATGTTCATGATCATGTAGAGAAGTATGGGATCAAATATTTCCAAAAAATCCAAAGATTTCCTGATTAAAATCCAAACCCTAGTTTTGATCCTCTGTGCTAGGAGATGGTGAGATGAAGGCAATTGTGCCATTACCTACAATATGATATTCCAAGAGACAAATATACACATTTTGAGGTTAGTTAAAAGCATACATTTACAAGATACACCATTCAAGGTGCTTCATGGTGCTTGGTGATTCCCATAGGAAAACCTAAAGACATGATGAAGTAGAAGAAAAATCCCAAACCCTAGTTTGTGATCTAGTTGCATTGTGATGGTATGAGATGATAGATGAATCTTAGGGGGGAAAATTAGGGTACAACATCAGCTTGTGATAAAATCTTTGTTTGAAGCTTGAAGACTAACTGCTCCAAGTTTCATATGGAAAGGAGAATAACCGCTTCGATCCACCATTTGGAAGAAATACTTGATGCTTCTCTCCTGCGTTTAATGTTTGGCTGGAAGTTAGCCACAAACATTATTTTACTTGTATAAGGGTGTTCGAGAGTTCAACCTACTAAAATGTATTAAGTTTATTGGATACTCTCAAGTTCAAATTTTGGGAACATGACTTGGTTGTTTTTGACTGAACTTGTATAATTCTTGGCATTCTTCTATTTTCCCTTAACTCTTTATTGTCCATAGCAATTAAAGCTTTTTTTTTCAATACAATTTAGAAATCTTCCCCTCTAGCCACAACTGTTGCACCCTAAAATTTACCCTCTTGATTTAGGCTTATTTTTCATCATGAATATCATATTGCATTGCATTCATACATTGTGATGGGATCAAAATACTTTGGTTATCAAGTCTTCCTAAAGCTTTGAAGGTTGATTGCATTGACAAGTTGCTCAAGTAGAACCTTGTCATCTAAACCTCTAGATCTTTCAAGCTCAAAAGTTATTGCATATCTCAAGATATTTTATCCATCTCTTTGGATCATCATAGGATTGAAGTTTGTGTTTGATTATAAGAGGAATCACTCTTTTGATTCACCAGTAAAATTAGGGTTTTGTTTGATCAAGGCTATTGATTAATGTACAAGTCTTGATTTTGAAGCTACAACATCTCATTGGTATTTGAAAAGTCTTTGTACAAGAATTTGGTCAAGATATCCAGAGGATTTGAAATTTTGGAGATGATTCATCAGTCTCCTAAGGTGTTAACCAAAACTAGAGTTTGGGATTTCATTAAGATTTCTTGAGAATTTTGAAGTGAAACTTTGTACATGGCCTCTATATATTTGGAAGATCATATGTTTGAAGTCTTGATCATCAATTTTGAAGGGAAGTGGATCAATTGATTCAAAGGGGAAAAATGGTCATTTTTGTCAAAATCAGTCAAAGTCAAGGTTGACCAAGTGAACTTTTGGTCAACCATCAATTTAGGCATCCTATTTTCATATTCCATACCCAAATTCATCTTTGAATCATGAGAATTGGTGAATTTGAGTGTAACTTGTTCAAGAAGTAACTTAAAAATTGAAAAAATATCCTAAGTGCCAAGATGACTTCTCTTGGGCAAGTAACGCGCGTAATTTCATCAAACACTTGGCGTGCCATTTTATGGAATCAATTTCTTGTGACACAAGCCTCAATTTGAAAAATAAAAAATAACATTTTGTTTTCTTCCATAAGAGCTTGTCATTGAACTTTGAATCATCCAATTTGGTCAAAATTTGAGTGAGTTATAATGTCTCAAAGTTGGTACCTCAAGGCTGATTTCATGCACACCATGCATGCCCTTGCATGCACGCGTCCTACATGCCAAACAATTCCTTTTCCCAAACTTGGTGCTAGCACATCTTACTCATTTCATGATCCTTTTCAATAATTCAAGGCACATTTTGTTCTCTATCAAGAGGTCTTTTGAAAGGCCTCTATTTGGCCCAAAATGCACGAAGGAATTTCAAATGGCCTAAGCATAAAGTCAGCTGGCCAGAATTGTGGACAACCATGGTCATGTTGCAGAATTTTCATAATTTTGTTTTGACTCAGGTTATATTTGGAATGTGTCTAGCACGAATGATTGCATCCTTTTCTTGTCAAATGAGTCCAAGCAAAGCACGCATGAAGCATGACCATATCCTCTCAAATTTTGCCAAAAATAGCAAGATCATCTCAACTGATTTTTTGGCCCATGTGAACACTCTTGCCAAATCAGCATTCTCACGTTATTCTTACTGAATTCATCTCCTTTTACAACCCACAAAACGCATTCCACAGTAGGAAAAAACTATATCAAATGCAGCTTGCCTTTGCTTTTTTTAAAAAAAATCATAAATGCCACACTTGCCCTCCAACGGTTTTCAACTGTTTTCACACTTTTTCCCTCACTCCTGAGTTGCTATAAAAGTACACTCCATCACTCATTTTGCAGCACGCTTGATACACAGAAAAATCAGATCTGAAAATTCTCATCACTCTCAAATTTTCCTTCTCTTCGAAGCTTCATTCTCATCCATTCCAGTCAGGATTACTTCCTCTTTTCGTGTTCATTGAAGTTTCAGAACAAGGATTCAAGGCTTTCTTGTTGATTAGAGGCATTGAGTTGAGTTTATTTCTCACTCATAAGAGGTATTTTCAGATCTATATCCTTCAAATTATAGCTTAAATCTTTGGTTTCTAAGCTTGTAATTGTGTTTATACATGTTTATACTTCATGTTTCAGGCTTTATTTTGATTTGATTGGAGTTGTATAACATGATCTGATCTTCTGAATTTTTGTGCATTTTTTGTTTTCATGAACTTTCTGGCTTGGTTTCTCATTCTATAGTGGTTGACCCGTGAATCTATGTTTATCACGATGTAGTTTGTTACTTGACCTTGAGAATGCACTTTGAATCACAGAATTTGGTTGAGAAATGGATGTGTGATGAGATCTGGAGTTTTTGTTCATGAACTGTTTGATTATGTGATAGTTAGGGCGTCATGAGGTTAAGGGTGAAGTGAGGTGGTGGTGCATGATTGGATCATTCAATTTTAAATGCATTTTCATATTATTTGTTTTATCTATTTTCTTTGATTTTTATTTTCTGACTAAAACATTTTCAAAAATCATGAAAAAATCACCATAGACCAATAATAATTTCTAGTATTTTTCATGTTTTTTTTTGGAATTTTTAAAATGTTTTGATTGGTTTAAAATTTCATAAGCTTAATTAATTGTTTGTTCAATGATTATTTTTATTTTAATAGTTCTTTTGATCTAAAAATTCCACAAAAAATGTTTTGGACTCATAAAATAATTTAGAAATTGATTCTGATTTTTGTGTAGCATTTTTTCTATTTTTGATTAGAAATTTAATTTGAGAAGTTTATTTGAAAAGTTTGCTTCATAATTTTGTTTTAATATTTCCTTTAATTCAAAAATCCTCAAAAAAATCATATAAGTTTGTTTTTAATCATAGAGTCTGAATATAATTTTATTTTGACCTTTTTATGACTTTTGGCTAAGGTTTGCATTTTCGTCATTTAATAATAGTTTAATTGTTTAATTGTTTTTTTGATTTTATTTTAATATTTCCTTTAATTCAAAAATTTCACAAAAAATCAGGGATGTGTGTTTTTAATTATAATATTTGAATATAATTTTGGTTGGATAGTTTTCTGATTTTTTATTAGAATTTTATTTTGAGATGTGATTATTTGTTTAATTGATTAATTGTTTGAATTTGATTTTATTTTTTGACTTTTCTTTAATTCAAAAAATATAGAAAAATAGATATTCTGACCTCTTGAGTTTTGTCATGTTTAATGTATATTTATTCTGAATTTTTTGAATTTTGATGTTATCTAATTAATATTTAAGATTAAAAGTCAAATAATTAGGGTTTTGTTGCTTATTGTGTAAGTTTCAATTCAAAAACCATTATGCCCTGGATTTTCAATGGAATTTAGGTCTTGATTATGGTTCATGGATGTATTGAGGATCTGAAAACCATTTTTCTTGAATTATTTGACTTGGTTTGATATTTTTCCATAAATTATTTTTAAAACTTGTCTAGTTTTGATGATTTGGCCAACTAGTTTTGAACTTTGGGCCTCATTTGATCCCCTCCTCAACTATTCATAAACTTAAGACTTGCTTTCAGACTTCTACACACTTCAAAGATACTGAGAAATTTTTTTGTATGAATTATTGATCCTTGTTTCTACTTTTGTTGTATATTTGAAGTGAAGGTACCCAATTAATGTTGCATATCTTGTTGCAATTTGCTTGATGGCCAAGGAACTTGAGTGAGGCCTATAATGTTGGTTCTGTTTATCCACATAAACTCAAGTCAATTCACTTAGACCCCCATGTTTGAATGATTGAACCTTTTGATGCATTGTGTGGGATTCCTCTTCTATTATGCTTGTGAGTTGTGATGAAATAATTGAGTATGATTGAATTGTGGTTGCTACTGACCTTCATGGTCTTTGATTTTATTTTTCTCAAGCACCAATGATCCTTGATTGATATTCAATTGTCAACTCAATATGGTGATAGAAAGGAGCAACATTCCTCTAACTTTTGATCAAATTGTGCATATGCCTTTTTCTTTTTGTTTATCATGTCTAATGTTTTGATATTTGCTATCATGTTTTCTCACTTCATAATGGTGTCATCATCCATCCCTCATGTGCTTCATCATTCTATTTATGGGAATACTAACTTGGTTGTTGAATGTGTGAGGTACTCTGAGAAAAGTTTTCCATTTTTGACTTGAGGCTACTGTGTTTCACTTTATTTGTGGAACACAATCTATTATATTGGTACTACTATTGTGCTTGGCATATTTGATAGTCTATGCAGGATATATGTATGTGATTATGAATGCTATACATTTCCCTTGGGATCTGTTCATATCTGAAAATCTCAATACTTACATCCTAATGGGGTAATTTCTGACTTGATTTGTCTGCTGATGCCAGCTTGCTTGAAGTTCTCTGGGTTTCTTTTTATTCTTCCTCAGTTGCTACGGATAGTTATCCGTTTGGTATTGCACTATTTCCTTTCTTCTATTTTGTATAGTTCTATGTTGCATGACGGGACCTCTGTTGATGATATATGTCAGGAGGCCCTCTGTTTTGTTTGATAAATATGTTGTGTTTGTATTTGTTTCTTTAACTATTGATCGATGAGTCACTCAATTTAGAAATTGAGATCACGACTTCGCTCTCAGTGAATGTTACCTATAGGATGTTTATTGTTCTTTTTCTTTAATTGTTGATCGATGAGTCACTCAATTTAGAAATTGAGATCACGACTTCGCTCTCAGTGCATGTTCCCTATAGGATGTTTATTGATTTTTTCTCTTTAGTTGTTGATCGATGAGTCACTCAATTTAGAAATTGATATCACGACTTCGCTCTCATTGCCTGTTCCCTATAGGATAGTTTTGTTAAACTTCCTTTGACATGTTGATTAAGGTAGGAATCCATGTATGCTAGCATAGGTTAGGAATTACCTTTATCCTTAACCTTAGGGTCAATCATTGTATGATAACACTAGGGATAGTGCTAGGCTAGTATCCCTTTAGTTGTTTTTCCTTCCTTTGCATTTTGCATCTTAAAACAAAAATTGTTTTTCTTGGAAAATCATAAAACACCTCTAATAAACTCAAACCCTTCTTCAAGGTAAAAGATACAAATTAATCTTATTTGTTTGTGCGCCTCTTGGCTTTGTTTTTAAACCTGGTTTATTGATGTTTTGCCATCCTTACAATGCCATGCAACCTTGTTATCTTATAGCCGATGTTTCGCCATCGCACATTTGTTTGAAGTCGATGTTTCGCCATCACACATGTTTGCTATCCTACTTTGATTCTCAATATCATTGTCAGGTGTGATGTTTTTTCATCCATTTTATTGATGTTTCACCATCCTTGCCATGATACCTTACTACCTTTTAGCCGATGTTTCGCCATCGCACATTTGTTTGAAGCCGATGTTTCGCCATCGCACAAGTTTGTTATCCTACTTTGATTCTCAATATCATTGTTAGGTGTGATGTTTTGCCATTTGTTTTATTGATGTTTCGCCATCTTTGCCATGATACCTTGTTATCTTTTAGCCGATGTTTCACCATCGCATACTTGTTTGAAGCCGATGTTTCGCCATCGCACATGTTGGTTATCCTACTTTGACTCTTAATGTCATTATTAGGTGTGATGTTTTATCATTTGGTGTTTCTCCATTTTTGACATGTTACTTTGTTATTATTCAGCAGATGTTTTGCCATCTCATCTGTTGTTGTTTTATTTGATGTTTTTCCATCTTGACTGTTTTTGTTGTCTTAACTAAAAAACACAAATCAACCAAAATATATGAGCCGAACTACGGATGCTCTGATTCTTTAAAAGGGATACGTAAGCATTGGGGTAGGGCCCAACCGAGCATAACTTTCATTTTCCCTACATTGTTCTTTTTCTTCTTCTTTTGCATGCATTCCCTTTTCAACTTTAAGCCATAGACATAGGTTTTGACCACACCCAATAGATTAGACAACAAGAGTGGATACCGTAGAGTACTACGGGCATGTGGGGTACTAATACCTTCCCCTTGCGTAATAGACTCCCTTACCCGATCTCTCGGTCGAAAGACTGTGATTTCTCCCTTTCCAGGTTTTCTCGATGTTTACCTTTCCCTCTCAGCGGGATAAAAGACGTTCGGTGGCGACTTTATTGATGTCTCATTACGGAAATGACGGTTCCTCCAGGCGGTTTCAGCTGGCGACTTCACTGGGGAAAGATTGACCTTTTGCTGGTCCATCCCGGAGTCGATCCTAGCTCTTGTTTGTTTTCTTTTGGGTGTTTATTTTATTGCTTTGCATATTTATCGGTTTGCATTGCATCCTATGTGCGCTTTACTTTCTGCATACTGGATTTGGCTGGACTATTTGGATTCTGGATTTCTTGGTGTGTGGGTTGTTCCATGAGGTAAAAGGCCTCGTACCCAGGCTATGAGTGAATTCCATAGGAACTAGGAATAGAGTGGCCGTGGCATCTATGAGGCGGATGCTTTATAGACTTGACCATGAGACCCATTACTTTAGAGGTAGTTCGGATAGGTGTTATCGTATGATGATACCGACATTCGAGCTCTTGTACTATGATTTGGCTTTTAACCTTACCTTGACCTAGACTACACCCGTGAGATGGGCGGGAAAACTTTTCTTACAGGTACAGGTACTGTTGGTGACTTTGTGTTGCGAAAGGTTCCCATGATAGTTTTGAAGCTTTGGGATTTTCTTTTGATCTTGAGTGGTGTTGTTCTGTAATGGTCCAGCCATCATCCAGTGTGAAACTTTGATCCTGTCATGTTGCATCATAGCATATTTATTTCTAAAAAAAATGATGTATAAAAAATAACTAGCATGCGCATGTCATCTTCCAGGGACATTCGAGAGTCTTCTTTCCATCAAAAATGGCTGGCCTCCCCTCAGATGAGTTTGATTCAGTTCGTGCTGAAAAGCCCACCAAGTATAGATTCGCTTATCAGATTCCTACCATTGATGTGTCCAAATTAAATAGGTTGAGTTCTTATCTGAAGGGTGATGTTCTAAATAATTTCAACAAAAATTATGGCAATTTGTTACTAATCCTTAACACTCCAGTTGACCCAATGGCTTTGATCACCCTCTTCCAGTTCTATGACAAGGAATTACAGTGTTTTACTTTTCAAGATTATCAACTGGTTCCCACACTAGAAGAGTACGCGTATCTACTTAATATCAAGTTGTCCAATGAAGTTCCTTTTGTCCAAGTGCGGGAGAAGCTGAAGTTCAAAGTTATTGTTGAAATTCTTCATTTGAGTTTGAAAGAGGTGAAAGAAAATTGGAAATCAAGTGAGGATACTACCGGGTTTTATTTGGATTTCTTAGTGAAGAAAGCTGAAGGCTGGGCAAAGAAAGGGAATTGGAATGGCTTCAGCTCTCTTTTTTCTCTCATGATATACGGGATCATCCTCTTCCCTCGCAAGATAAATTTTGTGGATTTGACGGCTATTTGTGTTTTTAGAAATAAGAACCCGGTACCGACACTCTTGGCAGATACTCTTTACACCATTCATTTCAGGCATGGAAAAGGAGGTAATGTAAGTTTATGTCATTCGATGTTGTATTAATGGTTTAAGTTGCACTTACCGGTAAGTGGCCCTTTCGTGGATACCAGGAATTCTCTCTGATGGTCATCAAGACTTGTCAACCTTACTTCATTTGATATCCGGTGGAATTAAGACATGGGGGAAGTACGAAGTATTATCACTAGCTGCGGAGATTTCCCTAATGTTCCCCTCATAGGAACTAAGGGGTGTATCAACTATAATCATGTGCTTGCTTATCGTCAATTGGGATATACAATGAATGGACTGCCAAAGGTTGAGGAGGTGTCTGAATCAGTGTATTTTGTTAGAGGAAGTGATCATGTGATGTTGAAAAGAGTGACAAGTGCTTGGAAGGGAATTCACAAGAAGGATAGAACTACTTTGGGCAAGAATGTTCCTATTGCTAGAGTTCCTTACTTGGAATGGATTAGGGACAGGGTTAAGATTTTACGATTACCATTTGCAAGGTCGGCTCCTATATGTGAGCAACCTCCTACTGTTCCGAGTAACACGGTGCCTACCGAGGTGTTCACCCAGGTTCATGTTAAGAACATTCAACTTCGTGCAAAAGACCGTGAGGCAGGGATGAAACTTTATTGGGTAGATCAAGAAATGGCCGACTTAGCTCGCAAACTCAAACAAGCTCAAGGGAAAAATTCTGATACAATTAGTTTTAGGAAGAGATCTCATGCTGAAATGGAAGAAGAGTTGAGTAAGACCCAGCAAGAGTGCCAGAAGCTTCAGGCATCTGAGAATAGCTACAGGAAGAAGGTTCAAAACTTGGAGAAATAGCTCAAAGACAAAGATGCTCAACTAAAGAAGGAAGTAGCCCAGAAGCATGTCGCAGAGGATCAGTTTCAACAAAGTAAAGTAGTCGCATCACAACTTTTGAAGGAGAAAGTCAGGCTTGAAGAGTATTATCAACACCTTGAAGCATGCCTTGTTCCGGAGATTTAGTTTTTTTTTTACTTACATGTGATGTATTTGGTCACCCCCAGGATTGTTGGAAGGGACCGTTGTTTGTTTTTATTATTTAGTTTTTTTTTGTTAAGTTTACTTTGAAATACGTATTTTGTTGTTTATCGCTAGACTCTTAAATCTCCGAAGTCACTTGAACATCGTTTCTTTTGTTTGTAAATAATTGAAGTATTTGTCTTATTGTCCCTTTTTTCCCCTGGATTATATGTTTGATCTTTGGTTGCACGCCGTGATTGATGAATAAAAGGACTTTTGAATACCGGGAAATGACAAACATATCATGCATATCATGCATTTCATAACATTACAGGTTATCTAAAGATGGTATTCTTATTCTTCTGCTTTTCTTATTCAGTATTTAAGACGAATACTCATCGGTATTCCACCAGAAATAATTTGCCAAGACAGATGGAACAAGTTCAAGCTGAACTCGCTGAAATAAGGGCCCAGATGGCTACTCAAATGACCCAATTCATGGAGGTCATCACCAATGTGAATCGCCGACAGGAGGAACTGGCTGCCATTGTCAACAACCAGCGCCGCCATCTAGTGGATGGTGGAAATCAAGGGCTCTATCAGGACATTTTTGTAGGATTGGGGGATGTGCAAGATCAACCTACTGGAAATTTTCACGGGATGCCCGAAAACCCTTTTGTGCGTAATGTAGGGAAGTTTCCCCTGTCTCCTGGACCTCGTCTTGTGGAGAACAAAAGAGATAATCAGGGGGGCGTAAGGGGCTATCAGGAGCAGGATTATAACTTTGACCAGGATGAAGATCAGTTTTCTGTTCGGCGTACAGAGCCAGAAGTTCAGATTGAGGATAGGAAGTATCGGTCGTTGGAAGAACGTTTGAAGGATGTGGAAGGGCAAGGGGTCCTTGGTATGGATGCTAATGATCTCGGGTTGGTGTCTCGGGTGAAAGTTCCTCCAAATTTCAAGCCTCCTGTATTCGAAAAGTACAACGGAACCTCATGTCCTGTTACTCATGCAACTGCTTATTTCCGAAAGATGTCGGTGCATACTGAGGATCAGAGACTTTTGATTCACTTTTTCCTGGATAGCCTATCTGGGGAATCCCTGGAGTGGTACATGAAGTTGGAGAAAACTCATATTCATTGCTGGAAAGATCTTGCTCGGGCTTTTTTCAAACATTATCAGTACAATATGGATATGGCGCCTAATCGCACTCAGTTACAGAATTTTTCACAAGGACCAAGACAATCTTTTAAGGAATACGCTCAAAGGTGGCGTGAGTTGGCTGCGAGGGTTCAACCTCCACTCATGGAGAGAGAACTCATCGATATGTTTATGAGTACCCTGCAAGGGCCATTCTATGAGCACATGATAGGAAGTACTTCAGCAGGATTTGCAGACTTGGTTATGGCTGGTGAAAGAATTAAGGTAGGTTTGAAATTGGGGAAAATTCAGATTGGAGGTTCTAGTGGCTCATCAGGGGGAAGTAAGAAACCATTCAACACTTACCCTAAGAAAAAGGAAGGCGACGCAAGTGTGGTTTACTCTCATAGAGGAAGAAGAGAGGATTGTCAGCACCAACAAATAAATGTTGTTTCTATTCCTGTTAATGCTCCTCCGCAGCAGAGACCGAATACAGTGCCTCAACAACAAAGACCACAAGATGCTCCCCGTCAGTATAATAATCAACAGCAGAGACAGTTGAGAAAATTCGATCCCTTGTCGATATCTCTTACTGAAGCACTCCACCATTTTCTCAATTTGAAGTTGATCGGTTTGAGAAATATGCCACCACCCCCCGCAAGACTTCCTCCTAACTATGATGCTAACGTAAGATGTGAATTCCATTCAGGCGGAGTTGGTCATTCTACTGACAATTGCTTTGTGTTAAAGTGCAAAATACAAGACTTGTTGGATGCTAAGGCAATTGAGTTTACTCTAGTGACTGGTCTGAATGTTACTCAGAACCCAATGCCTAGGCATAGAGGGGGTGTTGTTAATATGATTGATGATAATGGTGAAGTGTTGAATTTAATCATGAATGTGGAACAAGTAACTACTCCGTTGTGGTATGTTAAGAAGTATTTGCCTGACAATTCTATTTTCCTGGGTTGTACTTCAGAGTGTTGTCGTACCCCAAATTTTCCCTATCTCTTTTATTCTTGTCTGGCTTTGAACTTTGCATTCCATTTGCATCATTTTATTACTCAGTCATTTGCATATCCCACATCTCATGGGATCAGGCGCTTTGGTTTGAAGTATTAGGGTTGCGCCCTCTTTTTGTCTAATCTTGTTTTGAGGTTTTCTTATCAGGTAAAAAGGAAGCACATCTGGTTCTCGCTCAAATTTATCAGAGCCTAGATTAGGGTTTATTTCCCTATGTGTGCTGGTCAAGAGGCTAGGGTTTCGAGTTTTTGGTTTCTGTGAAGATTTTTCTTTCGCATGCCTCGAGGGTGGCTCAAAGCTCAGTGTATTAGGCCTTTCTCACAAGGATTCTCAGGGTTTATGTTTGCACAAGTGCATTGGGATCTTCCAGTACCAAAATTAAAAGGAAACTGTCAAAAAGGGAGAAAACAGATAAAAATATTATTTTGACAAAAATTGGAGAAATACAAGTGCTCTTCGTTTCAACTCTTTCGATTGGCCTTTAGGCCTCTTTCGATCAGCATCCTTAGATTGACTCTTAGCCTCCTTCGATCGCTCAAAATGGATGCTAGCGTGCCTCTTTCGCATGGGCGTGTGACTTCTTATTGCAGGCTTCGTTTGTGACTTTTGCTACCTACATTGCTTGCCTTGAAAACCATGTTTGCTGGCCACAAGTGCCCCCTGCAAGGCAAAAACCCCCTTGATGATGTCCTTCGATCCAGAAGGAAAAAGCCTCTCTTTTGCCCTCTTTCGATCACACATCCTGCCCTTGCACGCCTTTTTCGTTTGGGGGAGTGACTTCTCCAACTTTGTAAGTTTCGATTGAGCCTTCCATCCCTGGCACACATCCTTCGCTTGGGGGTGTGAATCCTTGGGCACAAGTGTTTTTTCATTCTTTCGTTTGGACATATATCCCCTTTGTAGGTAAATTTGAGTGGGAAGGATTTCCTGTTAGAAATGGCTTGTTCCAAGCATACAAACTCTTCACTATGTCATTGCCTCAGGCGAAGAAAGCAACTTGGTGGCGCATTCGAAGAGTTTTGTCAGGAATGTTTGGATGTCCCCATTCGAAGGACATATATTACTGATCCATCCCAAGAGCATTAATTTGGCCCATTCGAAGGATTGTCTAGGGAAGTCATTCAAACGTCACTTCGATTGAAAAAAGGAGATGGTTACTGAAAGTCTGGTTGAAAGGTGAGTCTAGGGAGTCAAGACAAAAGGAAGAGAGGCCAAAGGCATTTGTCGACCAAGTCACATGTGCTGCCAGGCTCGGGCCTGATTCACTGGCCACAACACTCCCAAAACCTGCTGTTGCTGCTCCAAAACCTGTTGTTGCTGCTCCAAAACTTGTTGTTGCTGCTCCAATGCCTGCTGTAAGATGCCAAAACAAAACATAAAAACTTGCATCATAACAGTCCAGAGATTACACAAAATTAGAATAAATACAAACTGTGTTTGATAAAGCAAAATAACAGAGTTATAGTTTTGGTTTGTTCTGATCCAAGTTTCAACTCATTTTCCCTCTCTTTTTTTCATCCTCCTCCTCTATATAACAGTGGTATCAACGAAAGGAAAGGGGGAGAAGATAGAAAAAAAAACACATAAAAGAACAAAGAGGAAAACTCAGAAGAAGCACTGTAAAAAATCTCTCTGTAAAAAAATTCGCTGAACTTCCTCCAAAGCCACAAACACATCATCTCATCCTTTATATTTCAACTGTAAGAGTACCATCACCATACACAACAACACTTTTACATCTCTTTGTTTATGCAATATTCAAAACACAACAAAACTCTCAAGTTCATCAACACTTGAGAAATTAAAAAAAAAAACAGAATCCCAAACACTTATCCCCTTAGAATCTGAAACATCCCTATACCTTGTTACCCTTCGAATTCAGTAGGAAGAACCTCACACTTGTTCTTCTCTTTCGAATCCAGTATCAAAGACATAACCCCTGGTTCCTCCCTTCGAATCCAGAAGCATTCAAGGAAACCACTTAAAGGCCTAGCACACGTTCCAGCCTCAAGCAAGGTAAGTCATTCTTAACCTTGAACCCTTCATTTCTAGCATAACATGTAAATAAGCTTCCTTTTTGTTTCAAATATATACGTAGTGTTTGTTACCTTTTCGTTTTCACCCTTTAGTTTGTTTTTATTGCTTCTCCTTTTTGTTTGGTTCTTGGGTTGGTTACAGATTCTTTAAGAACTAACCTGGCCCTGAGGTAATGATAGCATGGCCTTAGGCCATGTTGCTATTTAATATCTCAAACGAAATAAACAGGAAACAGGAATATGAAACGAAGCCTCAAGCTTCCTCACTGACTCCAGGCCCAATCAAAGGAGGTAGAAAGGCAGATTGCATCTTATACTGGTTCCATGCCCCAGTCGAAGGATACAACTTGCTGCTGCCTTTGCCCAATCGAAGGACAGGACCTCGCCCCTACCAAAGCCCAATCGAAGGCCATGACCTCACTAGTGCGAACTCCCAGTCGAAGGATACAACTTACTGCTGCCTTTGCCCAATCGAAGGACAGGACCTCGCCCCTGCCAAATCTCAATCGAAGGCCATGACCTCACTGGTTCGAACTCCCAATCGAAGGAGGCCAACAGAATGCAAATCGAAGGCTGCTTCCCCCCAATCGAAAGATACTCATTTTTCTTACTTTTATCTTATTTTTTTCATATTTTTTATGCCTTTTGATATGGTTGTAATATCGTAGGATTTTATCTTTCTGCATTTTATTTACTTTTACAAATGCTAGTAATTAGGCGTGTATGGCAAGATAAAATCAACAACCAAATAAACCAAAAAATCCAAAAACACTCTTTAATCATTACTTGAATTTACTTTAAAACATGCAAAAATACTCAACAAATCAAAACTCCCTCCAAGGGCATGTTATCTCTGTTCTACCGCGATACCGACCGTGCCTATTGCTAGAATGTGTGCGTTAACATCGCCCACTAAAAAAAACAAACAAACCAACCATTTTCTAAGAGAAACTACGATGTTCTGATTCCTTCATTGGATACGTGGGCAAAGGGTCGCGAAACCCTCACGAACACAATAATCAAAAAACCATCCATCTCCCTTTTATCAAGCATAGTTGTAAATAAACACACCCTTTAAGACAAACAAACAAAATGGATCCCGTTGAGTACAACGGATGTGAGGGGTGCTAATACCTTCCCCTCGCATAACTGACTCCCTTACCCTTTCTCTTGGTCGCAAGACCATCTTATCCATTCCCTTTTGGTTTTATCGATATTTCCCCTTCCTTCGGGATAAATAAAGTTCGGTGGCGGCTCTGTGTTTTCTGCCGGTGGTTTCAGCTGGCGACTCTGCTGGGGAGCTTTTAGCGAGTCTCTCCTAGTTTTGTTTACTTGTCTTTTTGTGTGTTTATTTATTTGCTTTATCTTGCTTTACTGTTTTATTTCTTTATTTATTCTTTTGTATATATTACATATTTGTTGCTACTCACATATTCTGGTTATATTGTGTTGTTGGGTTTGATGAGTCCTCTACCCGGACTTGGGTTACACATAGGATTAGGACGGGCGGTATAGTCATGTTAACTTTGAGGGAGTAATCCTGAAGAAGGAGGCATGAGAATCCCCCACTCAGTGGAGGTCCCCTTGAAGGTAATGATGTTTACCGAGTAATCGGGAAGACGTTGTTTCTTTCGACCTGGGAGCTCGAGAAGCTGAGGTCCATAGAACCATTAACCCATCTTGGCCTTTTAGGTGCAATGCAGAGACTGTAACGGAGTAATCCGGAAGTAGTTGTCACGCGATATTGCACTCAGACGAGTTTTCCCGCGAATATTACTGATTACCAAGTAATTGGGACGTCGGTAATATCCAAAGGAAGAATGTAGACTCCGAGAACTCTTTAGAACCTTGTTCGGAAGGTGATAAACCCCTAGTACATACCTCATGGGTGGTTACTTTGACTCCATTCCCGTGACATCGAACTTTTGATCCTGTTACTTTCAGCCTGTGCAACGGACTACGCAATGGTTATCCAGAATATGTGGAGCTGAGACTTCATGCCATAGCATACCATAACATCACATCATCATGTATATATATCTCATATCTAGAGAAATACAAAGACAAGTCTTGTTGATATAACTTTTCAAAAGGGAAATTTTAAAAAGATAGACGAGTCTTTGGGTCTCATTAGAAATGAAGATAAAGCATTCATCCATGTTACCATGCATTCATTTTTCCACAACAAAAACTCATTGGGGTCCCCTTTCTCAGAATCCAGTAAACAGCAAAGACGACTCATCAACATCAGTACACACAGAGACAACTGTATGTCCAACGAGCACGATCTGGGTCTTTTCAGCCGAGTCATCAACCCCAGGGGCAACAGGGACGAAAGAGGAAGAAAGTTATTGAAAGGAGGGTGGATCCCATTCCCATGTCTTATGCTCAACTTCTCCCTCAGTTGTTTGCCAATCAGTTGGTTCAACTGTGTGAACTAGGTCCAACACCAAATCCTCTCCCACGCAGGTATGATGTCAGTGCTCGTTATGAATTCCATTCAGGGGCTCCAGGCCACACAATTGAGAATTGTAGGGCATTAAAAAACAACGTTCAAGACCTCCCTGATGCCAAAGTTATCACGTTCACTCCAAAGGGTCTGATAATGGATTGAATCCCCTTGCTGAGATAGGTGTCAAGACTGCAAGAGCATCTCCTCAATTGAGCCAGGGCTAAAGAAGTCTCCTGAGCATGGCAATTTCTAATTTCATTTGCATTATCATTTGTAACCTTTCTTGTTTTGTTCAGTACCCGTTGTATGCAAAATTGTTTGTCTTTTTATATTGAATCACCATGCATTGACTGTGTTTGTCTTGAACTAATCCATTCGTATTCACTCATTTAAGTTTTGTTATTGTACTTGCTTTTGATGCTTAACTCTTTTTAATTTAATTTAAAGAAAAAAATAACAACTCTTGAGGGAGGATGATGAAGATCTGATACTTAGATTCTCAAACGGTATGCTTTTGAATAAAACCTTGCTGACGATGTACATGCATTGTTTCAAATCCCCAAACACCAGAGTTATAAGGAAGATAGACCCTCGTCAACCCTTTTCGAGCTTTGGAGTAGGAGTTTCTTTTACACAGAAAAACCCTCATTTTTAACCCCGGGGCGGGTAGATTTCAGTTAATCCGATCGAGCATCCAGAACTCGTCAAGAGGGAGTTCCTAGCGATACAACAATGGTTATCCATCAAAGGGCTAGGAGAAGTCAACACCATAATGATAAACCGTCACCTACCAGCAACTTGCATCGAAGAGAACGATATCCTGATGGGTATCTCTTGCACAATCAGGAGGTCAGCAGATGACAATACCGCAATAGTTATTCTTCATCTATCTAGGACTCAGACAACCACAACCATTTCCAACAAATCGAAGATGACGTGAAGATCAATAACTTGTTCAAAAAGAAAGATACAAAAGCCCCGTTAAGTATTAACTTAAAAAACAAGAGACTTAGGCAAAAGTTAGGGCATCCCGCTGGACTGCAACTTCAAAATCAAGAAATTGTCCAAAAAAAAATAGGCAAAGTGAAATAAAAAACAATAATAATCCTTAGCAAAGAACAAGATCAAGTGATCAGACGCCAAGAAGCCAGTGATTGTTGGGTCTTAGAAACCCCCGTGGTTCCTTAATCATCGCAAACTCTCTTCTCAGGAGATGAGTGCTCGTATCGAGTTAACTGAACATAGGAATAGAGAACATCATGGAGAATGGGTGGGCACCAAATAATTTTGAGCCTTAAATCTTTTTTCTAAAACCGTGAACCAGGCCACGTTACAACTCTTAAAAGTCCTAACTGAAGCATGGGTTAATTCAAAAGCAATACTATAGCGAGAGAGTACGGTAACCTGACTCCTCGGAGATGTACTAAAATTTGATTTGGTAACACGTCACCTATTCATAAAAACAAAAAAATTGATGCTTCGACATCATTTTAATAAAAGTTTTTTGGACTTCAAGACAAGCATAGAATTTGCATTAGAATCATCATTCTTAGACAAACATTCGTTGCATATAAATAAGTTTTTGAACATCAAGTAAGCTTGTGTGATGAGCATCATTTGAAAACATGGACATCTCGAAGGAAGATTGATGCAGAAACTTGTCAAAAAACAAAGATGGATCTTATTCTGGGGCATTCCCTCAAGCTGCCAATCAGAGGCTATCACGTCGATGAATCTCTTCCATATTTTTCCAGTCAATCAGAAGCAACCATGTCGATAAATATCTTTAAACTTCAAACTGGGGGAATCAGGCCGAGTAACCTATTCAAAATTTGTGCAACCTGGGGCAGTTACGTCGAGATTCGACAAATCTCTACGAGAATCCATGATCAGAGGCAGACAGGGGCATCCCTCCTCCCCTCTTATGGAGCTATTCAAGCAAATTTCAATCAAGCTAAGAGTTTCATGACGTTCACTTTGGTTCAGTTAACATTCTCGGGATCATCATCATTCCCTGCAGATGTTTAAATACGCAACTCCCCAGCAATGAAGCAAACTCGGGGCATCTGAATACACTAATGTCCATTTCCTAATCCCCAAGTGGTTCGTGAAGTAAGGAAAGTCAAACGGGCCCCTTTCTTCCCTGGCAATAGAGAAAACTTGGGGAATTTGATGAGATCCATGTCTCTATTCAGTCATTCACAAGAAGTCCAACACATGAAGGAAGTCAGATCAAGCTACTCCTCCTCAATAAGATTTAATCCCCAGTGAACTCGGAGGGGCTAACTCTTTTCTTTCAAATTTTAAGCACCAGTCCATATTGCTACCTCAAGAGGACGAGCAACGGATCCCAATGAGTTTTCGCACTTTACATACAATAATCATCACGGCATACTGCATTGCATCCTCCAACGCATAGCATATCCATGATCATCATGTCACACTTCAAATGCATATGAAGCATGAGCCAGATCAATCCCAAATCAACAAAACATCCTCACAAAGAATTTCATCCTCATAATTCCCAGTTAACATCTGTTATTACATTACCAACTAAAATAAACCATGGTGCCAGTATGTCGTACTTCTCCCTAACTCTCAATACGCACGTTATCTTTCATAGGGTCGTAGGTCGCTCGTAGGTCTTACCCGCATGTTATCTTTCATAGGGTCGTAGGTCGCTCGTAGGTCTTACCCGCACGTTATCTTTCATAGGGTCGTAGGTCGCTCGTAGTTCTTACCCGCACGTTATCTTTCATAGGGTCGTAGGTCGCTCGTAGGTCTTACCTGCATGTTATCTTTCATAGGGTCGTAGGTCACTCGTAGGTCTTACCCGCACATTATCTTTCATAGGGTCGTAGGTCGCTCGTAGGTCTTACCCTCACATTATCTTTTATAGGGTCGTAGGTCGCTTTTAGGTCTTACCCCCACATTATCTTTCATAGGCTCGTAGGTCTTACCCGTACGTTATCTTTCATAGGGTCATAGGTCGCTCGTAGGTCTTACCCTCACGTTATCTTGCTAGGGTCATAGGTCGCTCGTAGGTCTTACCCCCACGTTATCTTTTCATAGGGTCGTAGGTCGCTCGTAGGTCTTACCCCCACGTTATCTTTTCATAGGGTCGTAGGTCGCTCGTAGGTCTTACCCGCATGTTATCTTTCATAGGGTTGTAGGTCGCTCGTAGGTCTTACCCCCATGTTATCTTTTCATAGGGTCGTAGGTCGCTCGTAGGTCTTACCCGCATGTTATCTTTCATAGGGTCGTAGGTCGCTCGTAGGTCTTACCCTCACGTTATCTTTCATAGAGTTGTAGGTCTGACGTAGGTCTTACCCTCACGTTATCTTTCATAGGGTCGTAGGTCGCTCGTAGGTCTTACCCTCACGTTATCTTTCATAGGGTCGTAGGTCGCTCGTAGGTCTTACCCTCACGTTATCTTTGCTAGGGTCGTAGGACGCTTGTAGGTCTTACCCTCACGTTAACTTTGCTAGGGTCATAGGTCGCTCGTAGGTCATACCCCCACGTTATCTTTTCATAGGGTCGTAGGTCGCTCGTAGGTCTTACCCGCACGTTATCTTTCATAGGGTCGTAGGTCGCTCGTAGGTCTTACCCGCACGTTATCTTTCATCGGGTCGTAGGTCGCTCGTAGGTCTTACCCGCACGTTATCTTTCATAGGGTCGTAGGTCGCTCGTAGGTCTTACCCTCACGTTATCTTTCATAAGGTCGTAGGTCACTCGTAGGTCTTACCCGCATGTTATCTTTGCTAGGGTCATAGGTTAATCGTAGGTTTTACCCGCACATTATCTCATAGGGTCGTAGGTCGCTCGTAGGTCTTACCCTCACGTTATCTTTCATAGGGTCGTAGGTCGCTCGTAGGTCTTACCCGCATGTTATCTTTGCTAGGGTCGTAGGTCACTCGTAGGTCTTACCTGCATGTTATCTCATAGGGTCGTAGGTCGCTAGTAGGTCTTACCCTCATGTTATCTTTGCTAGGGTCATAGGTCGCTCGTAGGTCTTACTCTCACGTTATCTTTTTTAGGGTCGTAGGTCGCCCATAGGTCTTACCCTCACTTTACCTTTCTCTTGGGTCATAGATTATACACCGGTCTTTACCCATTATCTTTACCTTTCTTTTTGGGTCGTGAAATACCGCTTGATAGATTCTCTATCGTCATCAAGTTCTACTCATTGCATTTAAGTTATCATTTTGTCAAGTAATTCTACTTTCAGTCATCACGACATCGTCAACCATATCCTTTCAGTCGCTTTACTATTCATTCCCTCAAAAAAAAAACCTTGTATTGGCACCGTTACCCCAGTACGAGCTACCCTTTTTCAACCATGTTTTATCCATCATGACCAGTCCACCAGAAGACCAGTTTGTCTTTCCCCAAGCAGATATTCACACTAGTGAATAACACCCACACCATATCTCCAGGGCAAATTTCAGGTCCTGGAATTTAATCATCTTCCACCTTGAACTTCCGAAAGGCTGACGCCAATCTCACATTCTGGTTTAAGACGATTAAATAGGGGCAGCTGTCGTACCCCAAATTTTCCTTATCTCTTTTATTCTTGTCTGGCTTTGAACTTTGCATTCCATTTGCATCATTTTATTACTCAGTCAATTGCATATCCCACATCTCATGGGATCAGGCGCTTTGGTTTGAAGTATTAGGGTTGCGCCCTCTTTTTGTCTAATCTTGTTTTGAGGTTTTCTTATCAGGTAAAAAGGAAGCACATCTGGTTCTCGATTAGCGGATTGTGGAATGAATTTTGTCATCACGTTGTAAGGTTGGTTCTCGCTCAAATTTATCAGAGCTTGGATTAGGGTTTATTTCCCTATGTGTGCTGGTCAAGATGCTAGGGTTTCGAGTTTTTGGTTTCTGTGAAGATTTTTTTGTCGCCTGCCTCGAGGGTGGCTCAAAGCTCAGTGTATTAGGCCTTTCTCACAAGGATTCTCAGGGTTTAAGTTTGCACAAGTGCATTGGGATCTTCCAGTACCAAAATTAAAAGGAAACTGTCAAAAAGGGAGAAAACAGATAAAAATATTATTTTGACAAAAATTGGAGAAATACAAGTGCTCTTCGTTTCAGCTCTTTCGATTGGCCTTTAGGCCTCTTTCGATCAGCATCCTTCGATTGACTATTGGCCTCCTTCGATCGCTCAAAATGGATGCTAGCGTGCCTCTTTTGCATGGGCGTGTGACTTCTTGTTGCAGGCTTCGTTTGTGACTTTTGGTGCCTATATTGCTTGCCTAGAAAACCATGTTTGCTGGCCACAAGTGCCCCCTGCAAGGCAAAAACCCCCTTGATGATGTTCTTCGATCCATAAGGAAAAAGCCTCTCTTTTTCCCTCTTTCGATCACACATCCTGCCCTTGCACGCCTTTTTCGTTTGGGGGAGTGACTTCTCCAACTTTGCAAGTTTTGATTGAGCCTTCCATCCCTGGCACACATCCTTCGCTTGGGGGTGTGAATCCTTGGGCACAAGTGTTTTGTCATTCTTTCGTTTGGACATATATCCCCTTTGTAGGTAAATTTGAGTGGGAAGGATTTCCTGTTAGAAATGGCTTGTTCCAAGCATACAAACTCTTCACTATGTCATTGCCTATGGCGAAGAAAGCATCTTGGTGGCGCATTCGAAGAGTTTTGTCAGGCATGTTTGGATGTCCCCATTCGAAGGACATATATTACTGATCCATCCCAAGAGCATTAATTTGGCCCATTCGAAGGATTGTCTAGGGAAGTCATTCGAACGTCACTTCGATTGAAAAAAGGAGATGGTTACTGAAAGTATGGTCGAAAGGTGAGTCTAGGGAGTCAAGACAAAAGGACGAGAGGCCAAAGGCATTTGTCGACCAAGTCATATGCGCTGCCAGGCTCGGGCTTGATTCACTGGCCACAACACTCCCAAAACCTGTTGTTTCTACTCCAAAACCTGTTGTTGCTGCTCCAAAACCTGTTGTTGTTGCTCCAATGCCTGTTGTAAGATGCCAAAACAAAACAGAAAAACCTGCATCATAACAGTCCAGAGATTACACAAAATTAGAATAAATACACACTGTGTTTGATAAAGCAAAATAACAGAGTTATAGTTTTGGTTTGTTATGATCCATGTTTCAACTCATTTTCCCTCTATTTTTTTCATCCTCCTCCTCTATATAGCAGTGGTATCAACGAAAGGAAAGGGGGAGAAGATAGCAGAAAAAACACATAAAAGAACAAAGAGGAAAACTCAGAAGAAGCACTGTAAAAAATCTCTCTGTAAAAAAATTCGCTGAACTTCCTCCAAAGCCACAAACATATCATCTCATCCTTTATATTTCAACTGTAAGAGTACCATCACCATACACAACAACACTTTTACATCTCTCTGTTTAAGCAATATTCAAAACACAAAAAAACTCTCAAGTTCATCAACACTTGAGAAATTAAAAAAAAAACAGAATCCCAAACACTTATCCCCTTAGAATCTGAAACATCCCTATACCTTGTTACCCTTCGAATCCAGTAGGAAGAACCTCACACTTGTTCTTCTCTTTCGAATATAGTATCAAAGACATAACCCCTGGTTCCTCCCTTCGAATCCAGAAGCATTCAAGGAAACCACTTAAAGGCCCAACACACGTTCCAGCCTCAAGCAAGGTAAGTCATTCTTAACCTTGAACCCTTCATTTCTAGCATAACATGTAAATAAGCTTCCTTTTCATTTCAAATATATACGTAGTGTTTGTTACCTTTTCGTTTTCACCCTTTAGTTTGTTTTTATTGCTTCTCCTTTTGGTTTGGTTCTTGGGTTGGTTACAGATGCTTTAAGAACTAACCTGGCCCTGAGGTAATGATAGCATGGCCTTAGGCCATGTTGCTATTTAATATCTCAAACGAAATAAACAGGAAATAGGAATATGAAACGAAGCCTCAGGCTTCCTCACTGACTCCAGGTCCAATCGAAGGAGGCGGAAAGGCAGATTGCATCTTATACTGGTTCCAGGCCCCAGTCGAAGGATACAACTTGCTGCTGCCTTTACCCAATCGAAGGACAGGACCTCGCCCCTACCAAAGCCCAATCGAAGGCCATGACCTCACTGGTGCGAACTCCCAGTCGAAGGATACAACTTGATGTTGCCTTTGCCCAATCGAAGGACAAGACCTCGCCCCTGCCAAAGCCCAATCGAAGGCCATGATCTCACTGGTTCGAACTCCCAATCGAAGGAGGCCAACAGAATGCAAATCGAAGGCTGCTTCCCCCCAATCGAAAGATACTCATTTTTCTTACTTTTATCTTATTTTTTTCATATTTTTTATGCCTTTTGATATGGTTGTAATAACGTAGGATTTTATCTTTCTGCATTTTATTTACTTTGTACAAATGCTAGTAATTAGGCGTGTATGGCAAGATAAAATCAACAACCAAATAAACCAAAAAATCCAAAAACACTCTTTAATCATTACTTGAATTTACTTTAAAACATGCAAAAACACTCAACAAATCAAAACTCCCTCCAAGGGCATGTTATCTCAGTTCTACCGCGATACCGACCGTGCCTATTGCTAGAATGCGTGTGTTAACGTCGCCCACTAAAAAAACAAAAACAAACCAACGATTTTCTAAGAGGAACTATGATGTTCTGATTCCTTCATTGGATACGTAGGCAAAGGGTCGCGAAACCCTCACGAACGCAATAATCAAAAAATCATCCATCTCCCTTTTAGCAAGCATAGTTGTAAATAAACACACCCTTTAAGACAAACAAACAAAATGGATCCTGTTGAGTACAACGGATGTGAGGGGTTCTAATACCTTCCCCTCGCATAACTGACTCCCTTACCCTTTCTCTTGGTCACAAGACCATCTTATCCATTCCCTTGTGGTTTTATCGATATTTCCCCTTCCTTCAGGATAAATAAAGTTCGGTGGCAGCTCTGTGTTTTCTGCCGGTGGTTTCAAGTGTGCCAAGTGTTGAGAGCAACCGAAGGGCTGTGATGATTTAAAAGCAGGTATCCAGTTGATGATAAAGGAGGGTTCCCTGCAGTTCGATAGAAAACTGAACTACCGTAAGGTTACCGAAGAAGATGTTGTTGTGGTATCTATTCCTTACACCCCTGTGCGTATTCCTACCCCATCTAGGGCACCTCCTTTGATGATTACGGTACCTGGTCCCATGCCGTATACCAGTGAGAAGGACATCCCATGGCATTACGGTGCTGATGTTTATTACCATGGGGTGAAGCAGGAAGTAAGTACCCATTCGTCTGAGGAAGAACGTGCTGAAGATAATGATAGGGAAGTTCATAATTTTTCTGGTGTGGGTCGAATGACTACAAGCGGGAGAGTATTTGGTCCTTCCAATGTGGAAGATGCGGCAGATGCTTCTGCAAGAGAAAAAGGAAAACAACAGGCGATGATTGGTAATCCAAGGGTTATGCCAGCCAACGTGACTCAACCAATTCCCATACCAGAAGCTCCTTCAGTTCTCGATGAGGTTGAAGAGTTAATGTGAATTATCAGAAAGAGTGATTATAGAAAAATTGATCATCTGAGCCATACTCCTTCTAAGATGTCTATCTTGTCTCTGTTGATTTATTCAAAACCTCACAGAAATGCTTTGATGAAATTGTTAAAGAATATGTTCGTGCCACATGAGATAACAGTCAATCAGTTTTAGAATGTTTGTGCTAACATATCTGCTGGGAATGGTCTGGGCTTCACAGATTTTGATCTTCCTCCAGAGGGGCGAGACCATAACAAAGCGTTGCATATTTCAATGAAGTGCAGCAGCACTACTTTATCCCGGGTTTTGGTGGATACATGATCGTCTTTGAATGTATTGCCTAAGTTAGCATTGATGAATATTGATTATTCTGGACTGGAGCTGCGCTCTAGTGATTTAATGGTGAAGGCGTTTGATGGGTCTCGAAGGTCAATGTTTTGGGAGGTAGAGTTACCAATCAAGGTGGGTCCTCGCACCTTCACGGCTACATTTTTTGTGATGGATATATAGCCAGCGTATTGTTGTTTGCTTGGGCGGCCGTGGATTCATAAAGAAGGGGCAGTCACTTCTACTCTTCATCAGAAACTCAAGTATCCTGCAGAGGGAAAGGTGATAACTGTGTGCGGTAAGGAAGAGTACATCGTGAGTCATTTGACATCATTCCGCTATGTTAAAGTTGAAGGCTAGATACATGAGACTCCGTTTCAGGCGTTTGAGACCGTTCATGCTGTCAATTTTCCTCCTCCAGAGCAGAAAAGGAAGCCTGAAACTGTTATCTCATCTCTCAAGGATGCGAGAGCTGTGGTGGAAAATGGTAACCCTGAAGGTTGGGGTCAGGTGCTGGACGTTACCCCAAAATTTAATAAATTTGGTCTTGGATTTAGCCCATGTCATAAGAGTACAACTCCCAGAGCATCTAGTTTATCTACTCCTGTGAAGTTTTCCCGTCCTTGTGCTACTCAAAAAGGACACGTCAATGCAGTTGGCGACGAGAGGGTTGATGGCTACAATATCGAAGATTGGATTCGTCCGAGTATTCCAGGCCATATACTCAACAATTGGACTTTTGTGGATGTTATCCAAGTTTCAAGCACTGAGGAGTAATTTTCTTGTTTTCTTTTGTTATCATATCATAATTCCTACGCTTTTCCCAAGGCGTGGTGGATCATTTGTGTAGGGCCACCATGTTTATTTTCAAAAGTTTATCATGAAATAAAGGACATTTTTGAATTCAAAATTTTTCTCCATTTCTTTCTCTTTTTTTATTTTTTTTGAATGGCAATGTTTCTCTTTTCACACACTGTCACTAAAAAATGCCAAAATGTCATTCATGCAGATGCACTTCCACCACCGAATATATTGATAACGACTCTACTATGACTCATTATGACTTTGATACTCCTATTTATCAAGCTGAAGAAGAAGCATATGAGGATTGTGATCTTCCTGAGGAATTAGCAAGATTGTTAAAACAAGAGGAGAAGGTTATCCAGCCGAATCAGGATTCGATTGAGGTGGTGAATATTGGCACAGAAGAGGTAAGAAGAGAAGTCAAGATAGGGGCAGATCTCGAAGAGAGTATAAAGATCAGATTGATTGAGCTACTCCGTGAGTATTCTGATATCTTCTCTTGGTCTTATGAGGATATGCATGGATTGGATACAGACATAGTGGTGCATCGACTACCTCTAAAAGAAGGTTGTTCCCCTGTCAAGCAAAAGCTTCGAAGAACTCATCATGAGATGTCCAAGAAGATCAAGGAGGAGGTCCAGAAGCAGTTGGAAGCGAATTTCTTAAAGGTCATCAATTATCTGCCATGGATTGCAAATATTGTGCCTGTGCCCAAGAAGGATGGTAAGGTCATAATGTGCGTGGATTATAGGGATTTGAACAGGGCCAACCCTAAAGATGACTTCCCTCTTCCGCATATTGATGTGTTGGTCGATAATACCGCTCATTCCAAAGTGTTTTCGTTCATAGATGGTTTTTCGGGTTACAATCAAATTAAGATGGCTCCGGAGGATATGGAGAAGACAACATTTATCACGCCTTGGGGAACTTTCTATTATAAAGTGATGCTGTTTGGTTTGAAAAATGTCGGGGAAACATATCAGCACGCCATGGTCACTCTCTTTCATGATTTGATTCACAAAGAGATTGAGATTTATGTGGATGATATGATTGCTAAGTCTGACACGGAAGAGGAACATCTTGTTCATCTGAAAAAATTGTTCGAAAGACAGAGGCAATTCTTGTTGAGGTTGAATCCGAATAAGTGCACCTTCAGGGTGAGATCCGGCAAGCTGTTGGGTTTTATTGTAAGTGAAAAAGGTATCGAGGTGGACCCAGCCAAGGTAAAAGCGATACATGAGATGCCTGAACCAAGGACAGAGAAGGAAGTATGTGGTTTCTTGGGAAGGTTAAACTACATTTCTAGATTTATTTCTTATCTCACAGCCACCTGTGAACCTTTGTTCAAGTTGTTGAAGAAAAGTCAGACAGTGAAATGGAATGAGGATTGTCAGAAGGCCTTTGACAAAATAAAGGAGTATTTGCAGGAACCTCCAATACTCATGCCGCCAGTGGAAGGAAGGCCACTAATCATGTATCTAACTGTGTTGGAGAGCTCAATGGGTTATGTCCTCGGTCAGCACGACGAGCCAGGGAAGAAAGAGCAGGCTATTTACTACTTGAGTAAGAAGTTTACGGAATGTGAGTCGAGGTACTCATTGCTGGAAAAGACTTGTTGTGCGCTTTCCTAGGCCGCCAAACGTTTGAGGTAATACATGTTAACTCACACCACCTACTTGATATCCAAAATGGATCCAATCAAGTACATTTTCGAAAAGCCAGCTCTTACAGGAAGGGTAGCCCGTTGGCAGATGATACTCACTGAATATGATATCCAATACACTACTCAAAAAACAATTAAGGGTAGTGTACTGGCCGACCATCTTGCTCATCAGCCCGTGAACGATTATGAATCGATGAAGTTTGATTTTCCAGATGAGGAAATTGTGTATATTCGGGATTGTAATATGCCAGAGCCAGACGAAGGAACTGAGCTGGGATCACGTTGGACGTTTGTTTTTTATGGTTCCTTCAATGCCATGGGCAACGGCGTCGGAGCTATTATCACTTCTCCTGAGGGATACCACATTCCTTTCACGGCTCGTATTTGTTTCGATTGCACTAACAACATGGCCGAATATGAGGCTTGCATTTATGGCATTGAAGCGGCGATCGACCTGCGCATCAAATTTTTGAAAGTTTACGGGGATTCCAATCATGTTATCAGCCAAATTAATGGAGATTGGGAGACTCTCCATCAGAACCTAATTCCGTATCGTGAGCATGTTATGAAGCTGATCCCGTACTTCGAAGAGATCATGTTTTAACACATTCCCAGAGAAGAAAACAATCTAGCTGATGCACTGGCGACTTTGTCCTCCATGTACAAGGTTAAGTGGGCTAATGAGGCACCTTCCATTACCATCAGAAGTTTGAGTGAGCCAGCTTTCTGTTTTGAGGCTAGTTTGGAATCAGATGGTAATCCTTGGTTTTATGATGTTAAACGATATCTTGAAACACAAGAGTACCCTGAAGAGGCATCTGTCACAGATAAGAAGTTCTTGAGAAGATTTTCAGCAAAGTTCTTTCTCAGTGGTGGTGTGTTGTATAGAAGGCATCACGGCGGTTTACTGCTCATATGTGTTGACAAGAAAGAAGAAGCTAGAATCATTAAAGAGATACATGAGGGTGACTTCGAGACTCACTCTATTGGGCATACCATGGCCAAAAATATTTTGCGATCTGGTTATTATTGGTCCACCATGGAGACTGACTGTTACAATCATGCACAGGTTTGCCACAAATGTCAAGTCTATGCTGATAAGGTGCATGTGCCTCCAGTACCCTTGAATGTCTTGACTTCCCCTTGGCCGTTTGTGATGTGGGGAATTGATATGATCGACAAGATTGAACCGACTGCATCCAACGGGCACTGTTTGATTCTAGTTTCAATCTATTATTTTACAAAATGGGTCAAAGTTGTGTCTTATGCCAATGTCGCCATGCAGGTGGTAACTCGGTTCATTAAGCACAATATTATCTGTCCCTACGGAGTGCCTGAAAAGATCATTACTAATAATGGGTCTAATTTGAACAACAAAATGATGAAGGAGCTTTGTGAGTCCTTCAAAATCAAGCATCATAACTATTCCCCACACTGACCAAAGATGAACGGTGTTGTCAAAGCGGCCAATAAGAATATCAAAAAGATCATACAGAAGATGGTGGTAACCTATAAAGATTGGAATGAGATGTTGCCTTTCGCTTTGCATGGTTATCGCACCACTGTGCGTACTTCGACTGGGGCAACCCCATTTTCATTGGTTTACAGCATGGAAGCGGTATTGCCGGTAGAAGTTGAGATTCCTTATCTTAGGATCATGAGGGATGTTGAGCTAGATGAAAGTGAATGGGTACATAATCGGCTGGATCAGTTGGAACTTATTGACGAGAAGAGATTGACGGTTGTATGTCATGGTCAGGTATATCAACAAGGGATGAGGAAAGCTTTTGATAAGAGGGTACGGCCTCAGTGTTACAAGCCAGGTGACCTTGTGCTAAAAAGGATAATTCTCCCCCAGGGAGATCTCAGGGGCAAGTGGGTTCCGACTTATGAAGGTCCTTTCTTGGTCAGAAAAATTTTCTCTGGAGGAGCGATGATGCTCACGACTATGGATGGAGAGTACTTCTCTCTCCCTGTGAATGCTGACGTAGTTAAAAAATACTTTGCATAAAAAAATATATATATATAAAAAAAAACCGCTAAACTGAAAACCTGAAAGGGAGGTTTAGGCAAAAAGGGGTGTCCTGGTGAATCAAAAACCCGAAAGGGCGATTCAGGAAAAAGTTAGGGACTTAAAGAAAATGACTATGCTCGACATGAGATCCTTTGTTTCTTTCCTTCGTTCCGTCACCTGGCATAAGCTCGAAGCTAATCCAAGAATGATCTGTCCGAAAGCAGGAAGATGAAGGTGTAAGATTCATAAGAGTCATAGCAGAGTCGGGACTTGATGGATATTCACATTCACATTACCATTTGTAAACACTTTTTTGCTTTGATTTTGTAATTACTTACTTCCAAATGTAAATGCCTTTTTCACAGGCTGATTTCTCAAAATCAATAGAATATCTTCTTTCAAGTATATGTATACGTTTCTTTTCTCCCTTTTTACTATTTTGTTTGCAAAAAGTCCAATATTTTGATAAGCATGTGCATATAAACTTCGTAGGCCTTACACGGAAATGGTAATCTAAGTCATGGTTAATTGATCGCTTGAAATACGGATAATAAACATAACTACTACTGTGAGAGGGGCATGTTTAGTTCTATGATTGATAAGATTCTCATTCACTTTACTAGCGGATGCCTTGCCAATTTGTTTCACAGGTCCGTGCTGTTGGTGAAGGTCATGGGTCAGGGTAATTTCAAGATTATGGCAGGTCGGCGAGATCGGCGAACCTAGTTGGAGACTTTTCTTCCCCATAATGACTTTTATTACGTTTCTTTGTCGCACTTTCATGTGTTGTCTTGATTGATTGTTTTAACATTGTCTGCATATAGGATTTTATTTATAACTGAATGTCAGTCTTGATGCGTTGAATATTTTTTCCTTGAAAAAAAATTGTTTCATTTTACTTAATCCATCCAGTATCACTCTTTAATCGTTTTTTCGGGCATTCTGATACCAACTGTGCCAATTCTTTTGCTTAGCCAAGAGTTTTGAGGAAGGGTTTTAGCTAAAAATGATGACTGTAGTGGTATGCTTTTGAGTAGAACCCCGTTGACGATGTACAGGCATTGTTTCAATCCCTAAACACTAGAGATATAAGGGAGTTAGACCCTCGTTAACCCCTCTGAGCCTTCGAAGTAGGAGTTTCTTTTCCGTTCAAAAGAAAACCTTTTTTTTAAACCTGGGGCAGGGTAGATGTTCAGTTAATTTGACCAAGCATTCAAATTTCAGAAGGAATGTCCCATCTGAGGATCATCACATTTTATCTTTCGCATCATGAAAATGTCTAAGCCACGACGTTCATTTCCTCACAAAGTCCTGAGGTCAAGATCGGATTAATATAATAATGGTTATCCCTCGCCGACCAAGGAATGAGGCATTTGTTTTCTTCAAAAAAAAAAGTAAAAAAAGTTCAAAGGCCTAAAGTCACATTGACTTGTTAAAAGTGGAAAGTATGAATAAGAAAGAAACAAAAAGCCCCGCTAAGTCGAAACTTGAAAACGAGTCGCTTAGGAAAAAGTTAGGGCGTCCCGTTGGACTCCCAAAATTGAAATTCAAAAGATTTTGTCCAGGCAAAATTTAGGGAAAAGAAGAGCCGAAAAAGATTATCCAATAAAATTTTCGTCGAAAGAAGAGGAACCATAATATCAAAAACAAAAGCAGCAAAAGTTAAGTGACAATCATGTTGGAGAATTTGTCGTGATCACTCAACCATTATAAATTCTCTTGAAATATGAATGCTTGTGATAAGTCAACTGGACTTAGGACAGGAGAATATCACGAAGGGGGTGGGCACCAAATAACTTGAGCCTTGAAAAACTTTTTTCTAAAAAACCTCGAACCAGGCCATGTTACAACCTCTAAAAGTCCTAACTGAAACAAGGGTTTAACTCGAAAGCATACTACAACAGGATAATGTTTCTTAAACTCCCAAATATGTGTTGCATATTCATGTTGGTATCTTATCACCCGCATCTTGACTCGTTTTTTCAAAGAGGGGAAGAAAAGTTTTGAAATTTTTGCATTCTAGCCGGTGATTCATTCACAACAGAGATGCGATGCTTTGCTAAAGTTTTTCAACTTCAAGGCTTAAATAATCGTCGCATCAGATCTGTCATTCCCAAAATAAACATCTTTCTGCATGAAAAACATTTGTTTGACATAAAAAAAAGAGTTTACACATTGAACACCTGTAAAGAGCTTAATGATTGTCAGGAAGGGAATATTTGGTTTTCTTCTGCTAGACAGAACCCATGTATGAATAGGACTTTACCTATCCCCAGTGAAGTTTCACTTCCGCAGCGAAGTTTTGTTGCCCCAGGAATCTTCTTTTAAAGGCTTCATTCTGAGACTCCAGATTTGAGGATGTCGCATATCCCTAACAGAGTTGCCAACAGAGATCCCTCGCCATGACCTCTCATTTCCCAGCCAATCTGTTGACTGGGGCATCCTTATGTTAAGATCTTTCATTATCCCTAGTAAGGTCGATAGTGTATGACTATCTGCATGATTCGTCCAATGGTTGCATTCCAAAATAAATATCTCTCCAACAAAAAGCTTCAACAGAGTTCTGTCTCCCCAGTGAAGTCCCATTTCCTCAGCAGAGTTTTGTTCCCTCAGCAAAGGTTTTCACCCCTCACGTCGGTTTTGTTGTCTTGGCGTCATCCTCAACACAACTGCCCGCTGTCTTTTCTAGAGATTGCAATCTTTCCCTGATCTTCTCCCTCAATGTCTAATCTTCAGATGGTGTCCCTTTCCAGAAGCTAAAGTGTCGATCTGATCTTCCCTAAGAGTTTGCAATTTATTTTTGCAGCTCCTCTCAATGTTTGTGGCCCGTTTCTACTAGTTGCTCGGTTGTTATTCCCCGTGAAGCTTCGAGGTTCCCTCTCTAGCGGTTCCCCATATTTTCTCCTCTCCTTTGGATTTTGCAATTTATTTTTGCAAGTGGTGTCAGATTCTGACTTCTTGGTTATTGGCTTCCCAATTGGCCATTCCCCGGTGAAACTTTTAAACATGCATCATTACATTGCATCTACCAAAATGCGTAGCATTTCCATTATATGGAGCATTGCGCTATTTAGAAAGAATTCAAACATGCATCGGAATATAAGACATTATTGTTTCTGTTGTCCCAAGTGAATTTGCTAATACTTCGGATTAAATCCCCAACTAGGTCTTCGTCCTCATTATCTTAGTTTCCTCCCTATACCAATATCCTTTTGACGTCAATCATTTTTTTGTTTGAGTGTCTACTCTTGACTGTAGTTCAGTTTCGCCCTGGCGTGGTCTTCTCGGGTTTAGTCTTCACTACCCTCTCCAGTTCATTCCAATGTCTATTGATGCACCTTTCGAATACTAGTTTTGTCCTGATATTTGCTTTCAGTAGGTTTTTAGGTGTACGCCCTAATCTCCTTGCTTTGGGTTGAGCTCAGAGTTTCGTCTCCTCACCTTGCGCGTGAAATCCAGTTTCTTCCCGGTGCTCATCTAGTTTAGTTTTTCCTAACTAGTTATTGAGTCGAGTTTCGTCTCGTTTTTGCTTTCACACCATGGACCCTTTGACGGTGTTCGTTTATCGAGTGAAGTGTTCGTACTGCGTCCCTGGTTTGAAATCAGTCTCTTTTGTTCCTTGGATTCTTCTATCAGTTTTCGTCACTGTTTATCCATTAATCTGAGACCAGCAAGTGCTCTAAGAAACATGCACTCTCATCACTTTGCTTTGGGTCGAGTTTCGCCTTGTTACCCGTGCGTGAAATCCAGTTTCGTCCTGGTACTCATCTAGTTTAGTTTCGTCTAACTAGTTTTTTTGAGTCGAGTTTCGTCTCGCTTTTGTTCCTCTTTTCTGGGATTCTTTCAGTTCTTTCATACTGTCTATCTTAGTTTGAGATTATCAAGTGCTCCTAGAATCATATACTCTAGCCACTTGGCCTTGGGTCGAGCTCAGAGTTTCGTCTCCTCACCCGTGTACGTTTTCTTTTCCAGAGCTTAGTTTCGCCTATACTCTGTGGTTTGAGTTTTATCTCACCTTTTTTGAAGCCCAGTTTTGCCCTGGCACCTTTGTCTGGAAGTTTAGTTGCGTCTACTCTTCTTTGTTTTTTTTTTGTTTCAACCTGCGTTACAGCTTCATTCTGACGCATGTCTTGGGGGTTTTTTGCTTCTTTTTCTTTCTTCTTCAAGAGTGTAAATTTTCGGGTTCTTTTGTATTCAATCATCTTCAACTCTAAACGCTCGAAAGTTGTCACTTTTCTCCCTTATCGTGTTGAAGATATTTGAATAGGGGCAGCTGTTGCACCCTAAAATTTACCCTCTTGATTTAGGCTTATTTTTCATCATGAATATCATATTGCATTCATACATTGTGATGGGATCAAAATAATTTGGTTATCAAGTCTTCCTCAAGCTTTGAAGGTTGATTGCATTGACAAGTTGCTCAAGTAGAACCTTGTCATCTAAACCTCTAGATCTTTCAAGCTCAAAAGTTATTTCATATCTCAAGATATTTTATCCATCTCTTTGGATCATCAGAGGATTGAAGTTTGTGTTTGATTATAAGAGGAATCACTCTTTTGATTCACCAGTCAAATTAGGGTTTTGTTTGATCAAGGCTATTGATTAATGTACAAGTCTTGATTTGGAAGCTACAACATCTCATTGGTATTTGAAAAGTCTTTGTACAAGAATTTGGTCAAGATATCTAGAGGATTTGAAATTTTGGGGATGATTCATCAGTCTCCTAAGGTGTTAACCAAAACTAGGGTTTGGGATTTCATCAAGATTTCTTGAGAATTTTGAAGTGAAACTTTGTACATGGCCTCTATATATTTGGAAGATCATATGTTTGAATTCTTTATCATCAATTTTGAAGGGAAGTGGATCAATTGATTCAAAGGGGCAAAATGGTCATTTTGGTCAAAATCATTTTGAACCTGGTTTATTGATGTTTTTCCATCCTTACCATGCCATGCAACCTTGTTATCTTATAGCCGATGTTTCGCTATCGCACATTTGTTTAAAGTCGATGTTTTGCCATCGCACATGTTTGCTATCCTACTTTGATTCTCAATATCATTGTCAGGTGTGATGTTTTGTCATCCGTTTTATTGATGTTTCGCCATCCTTGCCATGATACCTTACTACCTTTTAGCCGATGTTTCGCCATCGCACATTTGTTTGAAGCCGATGTTTTGCCATCGCACATGTTTGTTATCCTACTTTGATTCTCAATATCATTGTTAGGTGTGATGTTTTGCCATCTATTTTATTGATGTTTCGCCATCTTTGCCATGATACGTTGTTATCTTTTAGCTGATGTTTCGCCATCGCATACTTGTTTGAAGTTGATGTTTCGCCATCGCACATGTTGGTTATCCTACTTTGACTCCTAATGTCACTGTTAGGTGTGATGCTTTGTCATTTGGTGTTTCGCCATTTTTGACATGTTACTTTGTTATTATTCAGCCGATGTTTTACCATCTCATATGTTGTTGTTTTATTTGATGTTTTGCCATCTTGAATGTTTTTGTTGTCTTAACTAAAAAACACAAATCAACCAAAATATATGAGCCGAACTACAGCTTCTCTGATTCTTTAAAAGGGATACGTAGGCATTGAGGTAGGGCCCAACCGAGCATAACTTTCATTTTCCCTACATTGTTCTTTTTTTTTCTTTTTTCTTTTGCATGCATCCCCTTTTCAGCTTTAAGCCATAGACATAGGTTTGGACCACACACATTAGATTAGACAACAAGAGTGGATACTGTAGAGTACTACGAGCGTTTGGGGTGCTAATACCTTCCCCTCGCGTAACAGACTCCCTTACTCGATCTCTCAGTCGAAAGATCGTGATTTCTCCCTTTCCAGGTTTTCTCGATGTTTACCTTTCCCTCTCGGCGGGATAAAATACGTTCGATGGAGACTTCATTGATGTCTTATTACGGAGATGACGGTTCCGCCATGCGGTTTCAACAACCAATTTACATTTGTTGAGTTTTCAATTTCTAGAACCAAAGTGTTTCTCATAATCATAACCATTAATCATATTCACAAAGATCAAATTAAAGATGGCATCTAGAGCATGTTTGACACCTCTATGAAACAATTACATTCCCATGTTGATTTACATGTAAACATCACCAACATCAATTACCTTAGATACACCATCATTACACATTTTCAAAACTCCAAAGTCCCCAAAAGTATAAGATGTGAAAAACTTCTTCCTTGGTGTAACATGCAATGTAACACCACTGTCAACTATCCACATGCTCTCGTCTGATAACAAGATCGCTGAGAATAACAAGATCATCATCAGTAGTAGTAGTAGTAAGACGATCATCATCATGATCTTCATGATCTCTTTATTTATACTTTACCTTTTTGCCTTTGTTATCCACTTTCCACTTATAATGATACTTTTTACGTGTCTTGTTTTGTGACAATAATGGAACTCCAGATTCTTGTATCAAAGCTTGGACTTGCTTATGTTATTATCTCTACTATCCTTTGGTTCTTTTTTTAACTTCTCCCCCTATTTTCAGTGGAAAGTACATTAGATTAAAGTGAAGAACCATGTCTCTTCCTTCTCATATCCACATTAAGAATACAACCCTTAGTTATTTCCAAATAAAAAATACCTCTAGGAGTAGAACTTGTGATAGAAACCCAAAACGTCTCCCAAGACAATGGTAAAGATGAAAATAGACATAGTCCCAAAAGTGGTGCTGATATGGAGAGAGAGGATGAAGATACTAAAGTTGTTTATCAATCTAATAACAAACAAATAAGAGTATCTAAAGATGGGCCCTTTTTTGCTAAAAAGAAAATAATGATCAACATGTCCAACCAAATGTTACAACATCTTGGCAGACATGATAAAACATTATCTACATTCCAATCATCAACATGGATATGTCATTATTATGGAGAGCATGGTAATATAAATCCTTTTTTCTATAAACTGTATGAAGATAAAAAATCTTCATTTCAATTCTAAGGCTGATCAAGTGAGCAAAAAGAGAAGTGTTGGAAATAGGGATATTAACTTTATTTCTCATGCTTAATTAGAGACTCAAATGGAGTGGACTGGTACTTTGATAGTGGGTGCTCTAAACACATGACATGGGTTTAGAAGTTATTGGTGAATATTAGACCTTATCCTACAGGTTCTGTTAGATTTGGTGATGATTTTAAAGATGAAATCAAGGAGTTGGAAGGTTGATATGTGTTGGTTCTCCTAGTTTGAAAGATGTTGTGTTTGTGAAAGGATTAAATACTAATATTATTAATGTTAGTCAATTTTGTGACCAAGGAGTGTTAGTTAACTTCTCAAAGTCTGAATGTTTGGTCAAAGATGAGAAATATGTCGTTATGATGAAGGGCATAAGATCTAAAGAAAACTGTTATTTGTGGGAATCTCAAATAATTGCTTTCTCTTACACATGTTCAATGTCCAATGAGAATCAAGTAAAGCTATGGCACAAGAAACTTGGACACCTTCATCTCAAAAGAATGACAGAAATCATATTTGTAGGATCCATTAGAGGAATTCTAGATCTCAAGATTGAAGAAAGGAAAGTATGTGATGAGTGTGAAGTTAATAAGAAAACTATGATTTCACACCTAATGTTGCAACATCAAACTAATTCCCAAGTGCTGGAACTTCTTCATATGGAATTAATGGAACCAATGCAGATAGATAGCTTGGGCGGAAAAAGGTATTTCTATATGGTTATATATGACTTTTTTGGGTATACTTAGATGAACTTTATTAGAGAAAAATCATATGCTTTTTAAGTCTTCAAAAATCTATGTCAAAGTATTCAATAAGAGAAGAAGAGTGTGGTTGTGAAGGTTATAAGCTACCATGACAAGGAGTTTGAGAATGCAAAATCCTTATAATTTTGTGCTTCTGAAAATATCAGTCTTGAATCTTCTGTGTTCATCACTTCTCAACAAGTTGGACTTTTTGAGAAAAAGACCAGGACTATACAAGAATCAGCAAGAGCTATGATTCATGCTAAGCGATTACCATTGGAGTTTTGGGCTGAAACTAATATTGCATGTTACATTCGTAATAATGTCATTTTGAAAGGAGGTACTTCAACCAATCTCTATGAAATATGGAATGGAAAGAAGCCTACAGTCAAATAATTTCATACCTTTGGAAGTAAATGCTATGTCTTGGTGAACAAAGATCAAAAGGGAAAGAAGGATCTCATAAGGAATGAAGTCATATTTCTAGGCTACTCTTCAAAAAAAAGATCTTATATAGTTTTTAACTCCAGATCTAAAGATGTTATGGAATCCACAAGTGTGGTAACTGATGATTCATTCACTAACACGGAGAAGAATGTTACAAAAAATGTTGGAACATCATCTATGTAGAATGAGAAGACACGAAAAGAAGTAACATGTGAGTCTATAAGTGTTGATCAAAAAGTTTGAGTTCATATGGAATAATTTAAAGAGATCAATACAAGATATTCTAATGAAGAAGACATCTCAAAATTCAATGAGGAAATATCAAATTCATGTCTTATTTCTAAGCTTGAACCAAGGATGTATTCTACTACTCAAGAAAGAATGATCTTGAACTACATAATTGGATTATAGTGGGTCAGTAGTGTAGTGGTAGAAACGTTGAGACTAAGCCATTGGATTGACTTGACTCACACATATCAAATAAAAATCGCCACCGCGCTTTATTGTTTCCAAAGGAATGGGAAAATAGCGAATAACCCAAAAAAGAGGAGGGAGAGAATCTAGATATCGGACTTGGTTATGAAAAGATAAGGTATTAGCATCCTAAATATTTATGGTACTCCAAAGGAACCTCTTTGAAAATTTGTGTATTTTGGCTATAAATGTTGTATACAAAAGTAGATGGTGGAGATGAGAAAAAAGTATTTTTTTTACAATTTTGCACCCGCCACAGTTGCGAACCCATAGTGCCTATGTACCACCTTCTGTGAAATAGGGGATCAGTGTACTCGTAGTTCTCCTTTAAAAAATTTAAAACACAAGTGTGTTGGTAAATTTTAGGAGACGAGACATCATTGTCATATCCGAGTGGAAAACATACTTACTACCCACGATTATGAGAAAGGAGAATTTTCATAATCTCAAAGTGGAGGATATAGCTTGAATTTTAAAATCGACAAAGCCTTACTCAACACCCAAGTGGGAAATATCTCACTTCACTACATATTTTAGAAGCATAGTAACTCACATCACTACAAGGATCGATAAGAGTCTAATCTTTTGAGCAGAGTTTTAAAGTAAAAAGCCAAAGTGACAAAATGATTTGAATGAGGTTGATTGACTTTTAGTCTTCTCACAAAAAGTCAAAGTATATTTAGATTGATTAAAATTTGATTAGGAAAAGATTTTATAAAAATGTATGAACATAAGTCCAAGTTTATTATGAAAGCGGTTCAAGTTAGAAAACAAGAAGAGTTTTTAAAAGGAGGGAGAAGATTTTTGAAATTAAAGAAGATGGGAGGAGATGAAGAGACTATCCTAAAGCATAAGGTAAAAGCTAGGGAAAAGAATGATCTAACCAACAAGAAGCCAAAACTTGACATAAAGAGTCAGTATAGAATTCCCATCCTTTGGATTCAAACCGAGCAAGCAAAGATACTAAACCTCTTAAGAATACCAAGATTCAGATGCATTAAGTCTTCAAAAAAATTAGGCAGAGTAACAACTGTATAAAGAGGAATTCTCAATCACAGGCAAAGCACATAATCAGAATAACCTGCACACAAAGAAAATTAACCCAATATCTTAGGGGTGAACCCCAAGAACTCCAGACAAAATAACAACATAATCACAAGGTCCCAAGGTTATTAAGGCTTCTAATCCTAAGTCCAATAGGTCCACAACTCCATAATGCCAAGGATAATAACCAAATAGTCCAAGTAACCTTAAAGTTCTTTATTGTTCAAGTTGATTATTAAGTGTCTTCAAAAAGAAAAGAAAGCTCAAGTGAGCGAAAATAGAAAATGACATAAAGATAAATGCTTAAGTGAACAAAGATAAAAATAACATGGAATGTAAACACTAAAAAATAATACATAAAAGTAAAATTATGACATAAAAGGGCATAAAGTAAAAGCACAAAGTAAAGTCAATTGTTAGTGAATTATAAGTTAGAAGTTATTTGAATGACCATCTTTAAACTTGCATTTGAAGACTTATTAGAAGATTGATAAAATCAAAGCTTCTCAATAATAAGTCTCATTTGCTTTTTGTTAAGTATATCATTCATTTCAAATGCTCAAGGCAACCTCATATGATCAATGATGTTTAAATGATTCACTTAAACTAAATTTCATGAAGTTCATTAGAGGATTGATAAGATCAAAGCCTCCTAACAATAAACTTCAAAGTTGTTGGATAAAAGGTTTCAAATTAAACAAACTTGGGATTACAAACATAGGTTTGTGCCACTAATGATCACTTTTTTTGAATCATGACAAATTTAGCGCTATGTTAAGCAATCTTAAGTGGACTTATGTAGAAGGCACACCTATTTTGAGGCTGGTTAATAGAAATCTATGTACCATATGTTATAGAAATGATATGTAGATCATTTTCCAACAACATGTAGTACAAGTAAGAAAGGGATAAGATGAAGAGGTAGGGGATGCATCAGAAGAAATTAGGGTTTCAGATATCATCAATATCATTCATTCATTTTGGTGGATTTGATTTTTCAATCTATCAACACCCAAGATCCAATGAGGTTGGAGAACTTGTTCCAAAAAAACACCCAAATCAAGACCAAACAAAAATAATAAAATGATATTTAATAAAACAATATTTAAATGGTTAATAAAAGGGAAATAATTGGTAAAAATACACAAAATATATCAAAACACCAAATAAAAATCTAGAAAAAGTATCAGAGGTCAAGAATGGGCCAACAAGTGTTGACAAAAAAATTCATAATTTTTTAAAGTCAGAAACTATTTTTTAAAATTTAAAGAAATCGGAAAAATAAACCAAAAATAGTGAAAAATAGAAAGAACAAAAGTAAAAATAAAATGAAGTCACCAATATTTGTCAAGAGGTCAATGGATCCTTCCATAATTTTTTTCTGAATTTAAAAAGATCAGAAAGTATTTTTAAAAAAATTAAAATAAGGCAAACAATACAAAATTAGAAAACAATCAAACATCAAAATAAAAATATGAAAAAATATTCACAAAGTCAGAAATAATTCAAAGTGTTTTTGTATATTTTTTTCATAAATTTTGAATAAAAAATAAAAGAGTTATGAATTTTTAAAGATAAAAGGGATTTAAAAATAATTTTGTAAAATAAAATAAATCAGAAAAAAGCACATGCGTTGGATCTAACTCATTTATACACACTGGCAAATGTAATGGATTTCAAGTGAGGGAGTATCATGAATCCAAGCCAACGCGTGCGTATGTAACACAAAAAGTCCAACCAACCAAAACAAAACAAATGGTTGTGTATTATTAGTTAAAGAACGACGCGTAGGTCGTCTTCAACCTCCAGCCTCCTGCAAATAGGGCAAAAAGAAAATCCTTTAATCTGTTAATCTACGCGTTCACAGTGGTGCCATTAGATGTGTCTACTTGAGACGATCACAATCATATGCTCGCGAAAAATTTATATAAATCACAACATAGTCGATTTGAAAAAACCAGAGAGTTTTGAAAATTTTGAAATAAAAAACAGAAGCATCAAATGCATTGATTAACCAAAACTGAGTTAATAGCAGGATCAGCGAACATCATAGACCATTTCAGTAATTTGAGTTAGAAGAATTGGTGCCTTAATCTACCTGAACGAAGTAGTTAAAATTTCTCTGAAACTGGACTTTGCTTGAGCAGAATAGGGCACAATTTGGCTTGCTTTTTGCTTGAGAAGTTCCACACAAGTTCACTAGATAAGAATAGAACAAGAGATTGAATTGAAAAGCAAGGAAAGACTGAATTCGAAAACTCAGAAAAGTGAGTTGTGGAGAGAAAGTGGTACGGTAATATTGGTTATCCAAGCTTGAGGAAATGAGTGCAATACATCCATCTTTTTATAGGGAAGTAAAAAGGAGGATAATATGAAACCTTGCTTGGATGTTACTTCTAGGTGATATGCCCTTAATGAGGACAAAAACTTTTTATTATGACAACTAATGTTTAATAATGATAACTAGTCCTTGATGACAAGAAATAAAGTCAAGCATAAAGAGGTTAAAGCGGTGAAAGATGATAAATAAATTATTAAGGTTTGATGGACTTAACTATCTAATGATGAAAACCAAATGGAACATGTTTCAAGCCTCATCTCTAACTCAAGAAAGTGTCTACAAAGATTAAGCATTTGACAAGTCTTGAAGTATATGAAAGTATGAAAGCCCCGCCTCAATACATCTGAGGTAATTTATTATAAAAGCATAAGGGCATTCTCCTAAAAGTGCATGGCTAAATCATACACACATAAAGTAGTTTTCAAAATTATTTTTCTCAAGAAAATATTTTCAAAAATGCCTTGAAGTTGTGTCAGATCAGTTAGGAGCTATCAAAAAAACACTTGGGGCAACTTCGTGTCTTGGTCAATCGATTGGCACCTTAACCCAATCGATTGGGTCAATTAAAATGTGCCCTAAGTAATTAGGACAATATCTTAATGAGGTGTAACAGTTAAATATCTTTCCTTTCCATTTTGAACCAAGTAATTGATTAATGTAAAGGCAACCAATCAATTGAAGTATGTTGCCAATCGATTCATAAGTCATAAAAGGCCATAAAATTCTTTCATTTTTTGTGCCAATATCTATCCTAGAAATAGAGGTCATTTACCACTCTTTTCAACATCCAAAAACGTGATTTCATTTCTCAATTCTCACACTCACTCTAAAAATTCTTTCGTCTACTTTCTCTAACTAAAAGTTTAGCCACGATGCTTTGCGAGAAGGTAATTTTACGAGTAAAGAAACTGTAACTCTGGAATGACAATTTTGTAAGTTCACCAAAAAAGTTTGTTTTTAAATTGGTTGAACACTTTATCCATTTAGAGATTGTTTGTTTGGGTTTGAGCTAAACCCGTGAAAAGCTTTTGTTTAGGGATTGTATGATCAAGCCTCGGTTTAGGTTCTTGGTTAACTCGTGATAGAACTAAGTTTAGGTTCAAGTTCAACCCATGATAAAAGCTTGTTTCGATTTGAAATCAAATTGGTGGTAAAATCTCACATTCTTGGTTAGTCTGGTATTAAACCGAGTTTTATTTTGTGAGCTTAGCCCGATGTTAAAATCTCTCAAGGTTCAAGATCAACATGTGATAAAATCTTTGTTTAAAGCTTGAAGACTAACCGCTCCAAGTTTCTTATGGAATGGAGAATAACTGCTTCAATCCACAATTTAGAAATCTTCCCCTCTAGCCATACCAAGTTACATTTGTTGAGTTTTCACATTCTAGAACCAAAGTGTTTGTCCTAATCACAACCATCAATCATATTCACAATGATCAAATTAAAGATGACATCTAGAGCATGTTTGAAACCTCTAAGCAACAATTACATTCCCATGTTGGTTTACATGCAAACATCACCAGCACCAATTACTTTAGATATATTATCATTACACATTTGCAACACTCCAAAGTCCCCAAAAGTATAAGATGTGAAGAACTTCTTCTTTGGTATAACATGCAATGTAATATCACTATCAACTATCCACATGCCTTCGTCTGATAACAAGATCACTGAGAATAACAAGATCATCACTAGTGGTAGTAGTAACACAATCATCATCATTATTTTCATGATCTCTTTGTTTAGACTTTACCTTTTTGCCTTTGTTATCCATTTTCCACTGATAACGATACTTTGTACGTGTCTTGTTTTGTGACAATAATGGCACTCCAGATTCTTGTATCACAACTTAGACTTGCTTATGTTATTATCTCTACCATCCTTCGGTTCTTTTTTTTTAACTTCTCCCCTATTTACAGTGGCAAGTACATTAGATTGAAGTGAAGAACCATGTGTCTTACTTCTCATATCCTCATTAAGAATACCACCCTTAGTTATTTCCAAGTAAACAATAGCTTTAGGAGAAGAACTTGTGATAGAAACCCAAAACGTCTCCCAAGACTCTGGTAAAGATAACAATAGACATAGTCCCAAAAGTTTATCATTAAAATTGATACTCATTTTCGACATCTGATCGAGAAGTCCTTAAAATTCACTCAAGTGATATGAAACATAAGTTCTCTCCTTATACTTCAAACTTATGAAGATATTGAACAAGAACAATTTAGTATTCCCTAATTTTGAGGCATACAATGACTCTATATTCTCCCACAATATTTTTGCATGTGTTTCATTATAATTATAACATTGTCTTCTACATATTGTCGAATAAAACAACATACTTGTAGATGTTCAAACACTCATTCTTCACCTGACACAAAATATGGCTTTGTAGAACTAAACCCCAATAAATTTAATTTCTTTGTTTTTCATCTTGTCATTCCACCAATGGTAATTAGAATCATTCAACAATATCATCTTTATATTTGTATTCGACTTAACTATTCAAACAACTAAAGCCCATAACCAAGAGCTCTGATACAAGTGTTGAGTCATCATGAAGGAGAAACATCCACATTAGGTCAAACATTCACATAAATATCAAAGACTCATCCAAACATATGTGAGAGACACTGAATATTCACCAAAAATCCGAAGACAGAGGGTGTATGGGTCATCTCACTTATAAAGTAATCAACCTCCACTTTTATAAACAACGTGAGACTTATACCATTCACATCTATTTCATAAAAATTATTTTTGAGATTTAACTTTTTGAAAAATTTGTGATTATGAATATGCATTGACCTTTAATAATATGTTTCTAATTAATCTCATTTAAAAAATTTGTAATATTTTAAAAAGCTTATGTATAGAATTATTTTTCAAAAAAAGAAAAACAATTTGAAGTTAAACTAACGGGCCAAGTAAAACAAGAAATATTAATATTTCAAACATTTCTACCGTTGAACTCATGGTGGAACTAATCAAAGATTCATGGTTGTTTTAAACAAGAGGGCTAAAAGTTTCCATGCAATGACAGTAACTAACATACACTATATCAAATGCATTTCAAGTAACTTTACCATATTGACAAGTAATTAAGCAGAGTTAGTTTATTAATTCACCAAGAATATGATCGTATAAACTATAGCAATAAAGACAATTAATATACACTATGTCAATTTTTATTCTATAATCCAGAAATATGGCTGTTTGGAAGAAAGAAACAAAGATATATAATTAATTAATTGATCACAATATATAAGACATTAGAAAACTCTTGCAATTGGCAATTAATTTGACTTTATAAACTGTTACATATTTAGATTTTCAAACGTGCTTGCCATTTCCTCACTACAATCAGCACGAAGCCTTCTCTGACGCGTTTTCAATAATATTTGTGGTTCAAGAACTCATTCAACGTTACCTAGCAATGATCACCTACTCTCTTCAATGACTATGTTCATGTCCTACATTATCTCATATAGTTGAAAACCACAAAACATTAATTTTAAAATACAGAATGATGGTATGAACGAAGGTATAGACTGTACACCATCCTTGAAAGTTTAAACAATAATATGATTTAAAAACATACCGACAGCCTGTATAATGCATTTGAAAAATTCCAAAATCTTATAATTTATGTTTGGGCAAACACTATATAAAGAGTTCTTAGTACAAACTTAAGCAATCACACTAACTAGCAAACATTCTTTCAAGGAATTCACTAAAGTAATACACAAAGTCAGAGAATATGGGAACCTCAGTTGGGTTGAGGCATTGGCCTCAACTCATTTATGCAATTGCATTTTTCTTAATTGCAAGCAGTGTTGCGGCTGATGATGATGATAAGCCTTACTATGAAAGCCAACCAAAAAATTACTATCCAACACCATCAAGTCATGGACAACAACCACCATATTATTTCAAACCACCTCCATATTACTACAAGTCTCCACCTCCACCATCTCCTTATGTCGACAAATTTCCTCCATATTACTATAAATCTCCACCTCCTCCATCACCATCACCGCCACCACCTTATGTCTACAAATCTCCTCCACCTCCGTCACCCTCTCCTCCCCCACCATATATTTATAAGAGTCCACCACCACCCTCTCCATCACCACCGCCTCCATATGTTTATAACTCACCACCACCTCCTTCCCCTTCACCTCCTCCGCCATATGTCTACAAATCGCCACCCCCCACCATCCCCATCCCCACCACCTCCGTACGTTTATAAGTCTCCACCCCCTCCATCACCTTCACCCCCTCCACCATATGTCTACAAGTCTCCTCCTCCACCATCCCCTTCTCCTCCACCACCATATGTTTATAAGTCACCACCACCTCCATCCCTTTCACCTCCTCCTCCATATGTCTACAAGTCACCACCTCCACCTTCCCCATCTCCACCACCTCCATACGTCTATAAGTCTCCACCCCCACCATCACCTTCACCCCCTCCACCATATATATACAAGTCTCCACCTCCACCATCTCCATCTCCACCACCTCCGTATATTTATAAGTCTCCTCCTCCGCCATCTCCTTCACCACCACCACCATACGTGTACAATTCTCCACCGCCTCCATCCCCCTCTCCTCCACCTCCATATCTCTACAAGTCACCACCTCCACCATCTTCATCCCCACCACCTCCATATATTTATAAATCTCCAACTCCTCCTCTACTTTCACCTCCTCCACCATACGTCTATCAATCTCCACCTCCACCATCACCTTCACCTCCTCCTCCATATGTCTACAAGTCACCACCTCCACCATCCCCTTCACCACCTCCTCCATATGTTTACAAGTCTCCACCACCACCTTCCCCTTCTCCTCCTCCACCATACTATTATAAGTCCCCTCCTCCTCCTTCTCCTTCACCTCCCCCTCCATATGTGTACAAATCTCCCCCTCCACCATCCCCTTCACCCCCACCTCCATATGTTTACAAATCTCCACCTCCGCCATCTCCTTCACCCCCTCCTCCCTATGTCTATAAGTCACCCCCACCTCCTTCACCTTCACCACCTCCTCCATATTTTTACAAGTCTCCACCACCACCTTCCCCTTCTCCTCCTCCACCATACTATTATAAGTCCCCTCCTCCTCCTTCTCCTTCACCTCCCCCTCCATATGTGTACAAATCTCCCCCTCCACCATCCCCTTCACCCCCACCTCCATATATTTACAAATCTCCACCTCCGCCATCTCCTTCACCCCCTCCTCCCTATGTCTATAAGTCACCACCACCTCCTTCACCTTCACCACCCCCTCCATACTACTACAAATCTCCACCTCCACCTTCTCCATCGCCTCCTCCACCATATGTCTACAAGTCACCGCCACCACCTTCACCTTCACCACCACCTCCTTATGTTTATAAGTCTCCACCTCCACCATCTCCATCACCTCCTCCATATCATCCCTACCTCTATAACTCACCCCCACCTCCAGTCTATTAATCTTCTGGCTAAAGTCGTGTGAAATTTTTTAATAAATTATGTCATACATTGTTGTTATTAATTTGTATTTAAACTTTTATTTGTTAATAAAACAATCTACATTGGATTAAGAGCTAATTTTGGTTCTATTGTAATTGTTTATGTACGGTGCTAATTCAGAAGTCTATATTATCTATTTCCTTTAGTTGTTTTTGTGTTTTACATATTGTTATTTACTTATAACTTCATATAACATCAACACACAAAATTATATATTGTTACACTCTTGTTTGTCACCAAATACTATTTGATTATTTAATCTAGTGAGGTCTTGTTACCATTCATATGCATAAGACGAATATATACTGACTCGAAACAAATAAAAGTATACCAAAACAAATTAGTAGACCTATAGTAGATTAACAATATCATTAGTGCAAATTTCACTCAATCAATCAAACCTACATATAATAATTGTATTGGTTGTACCAAATAATAAAACTATGAGTTTAGTATTGTCTCCCTTGAGATTAGATTCTTAAGAATTACACAATTTTGACTGAATGAAGGCTGAAAAAGTGGGTAACATATGAGTTTGCATTGATTAAAAGTAATAGACATCTTCAAGCATATGTTATTATATGCAATGTATGTAATTGATTAAATGAATGAACATAATTGAAATCATAAGAATCAAACACAAACAATTTGATCTATCTTTTATAAAAAAAATTGAGTCAAGAAGTGAATGGAACTCAAGTAATTAGCCATCATTTACCTGCAATGAAGTGAATGGAACACATATTTGGTTCCCTAGCAAGAACTTTGGGCATTGGAGAAACCTGAATATGTATTAAATTGGCATATTCTACTTGCAAAAAGTATGTAAAGAAAAATTAGTATATCATTTCACCTAAACAGTAATGCATCATCATTGAATAATTGTAAAGAAGATAAAAAAACAAAAGAAAACCATTTACATTGAAAATCATAGGTAGAAAATTACTCCATTGAGCAACATCCATCTTCGCCGCAACCTCGTAGTTTTTTGGCAGTAAAATCTCTAAAACCAAACTTCTGTCGGCCTTCAGAAGTGAGATTGAGCTGACGCGTTCATGCACCCCCACTTTTCATTTTGGAAAGCTAGGTACGTGTAAAGGTTTATCCCTTTACAAACGTTGAATGCAGAAAAGTATAGATGATAAATGAAATATCGCTTTGAATAGCAATTATTAAAAAACATAAATCAAGTGAATACAATGTAAAATAAAAAAGTCAGGAACTATTAGAAAGATAGAAGATTAAGTATAAAACTTAATCATCACTCTGAAGAGAGTACCAAAGGGGAGAGAGGAATGATTCATCAATTTTCTTCCATGTCTTTGTTGCCAATTAATGCTCCCTTTTATAGAAGGATAAGAGAATATTTCTTGTTAACTTTATTCTCTTAATTGCTGGATCAAGTGACATGTGTCTATTTTCTCTATCCATTTTAGTGATTCACTTTGATGTCATGGTTATTTCAATTTGGATCATAACATTACTACCCCTATTAAAAAATCAACCTTGTCCTCAAGGTTGAAATTATAACAATGCATATAAGTGATAAAAGCATCCTTTCAAGTGACTTCCATGTTAGGTGGATCTTCATAATGAAAATAAAATAACAATCTGAATCCCATTTAACAAATGAGGCATTAAACAATTTATAAAACTTTGGTGCAATTGGTTGTGGTTTAGTCCAAACAATTATTGCACATGTTACAAATGTATTGAGTCTTTCGTTGTTTATGACATTGGGTTATAAGGTTTGAATTACAGCCACACATCTTGCATCTAATATATATCCTAAATTAAAAAAGCATGTGTCTTTGTAATTCAGTCCATTGATAGGTCTCTCATATAACTTTTCAAAGAAAATAGGTGTGAAAGAGAAGACATCATGTGTTGCATGGGCATGAGTTAAGAAATTATCATTCCTATTGGCAGCCAAGGAACAAGGGAGATCCTTACTAAATAGCTTATCATTAGAAACAAACGTTATCATTTTAATTGAAGTGATGTCAAGTACAAGAAGTTTGGCTCTTAAACCCAAGACAGTGACCTTCCCCCACCCTTTTCCTTCTTGGGAACTACACACAATTCTTGGAATGTGATTTTACCAACAAAGAAGTTAATATGCATTACTTTTATGGAATTCTTAGGAGTAACTGAATGCATAACATTTCCCTCAAACCAAATATGGCAAATAATTTTGTATAGGATAAGGGTGATGCACCCAAGTGTTCAATTGGATAGATTTTGTGTACTTTGAACTGAACCCGCTGTCATACCTCAAATTTGTTCGTCTTATTTTTTACAATCAAATGATTTTCAAAATTGGTTTTTTATAATTTTTTTGGTTTATTTACAATAATATTTTGGGTTTTATATTTATTTTTAATTTATTTTGCCTATTTAAAAATATATAATAGTTTATTTTAAATTATTTGTATTTCTTAATTTCAAAGCCTTATTGTCCATAAACGAATAAAGTTGAAGTCAGCAGAGACGTCACTGTAAAAGAATCAGAAGTATGGGATTGGAGCAAGTCTGAATCTATTTCTTGCCAGAACTTGACAGTTCTGAAGAAGAGTCAGTGTCAAATGATGATTTTGGAAACTCTGAAGATGATTCAGATGGTGAATCTAATTCTGATCCAGATTTTGATGATGATCCAGAATTTGGTGGTCATGCTTTTGGAAGGGAAAACTCTAAAGACGTAGGTTCTGGAGGACAAGCTTCTGAAGATTATCATGTTTCTGGTGAAGGTTATGATTCTGAAGGAGGAACTTCAGAAGATAGAGGTTCTGAAACGGATCCAACTTCTGAAGGTGGTCAAGTATCTGATACTTTTCTAGAATTAGAAAGAGTTTCTAAACGAGTTCAGAGGCCAAAAAGAATCATACAAATACCAAGGAGGTTTGCAATGTTTGACATGTTACAAGATAATGAAGTAGACCAAGAAGGAGAAATTGTTTACTGTGCCATGTTAGTAGACTCTGAACCTGTAAGTATTGATGAAGCTCTTAAGAAGAAAGTATGGTTGAATGCCATGAAAGAAGACTTGGAGGGATCAACTATAGTGGTGGCATTTGAGGCGCTGTGTAGGCCTTTGTCATGTATGAAGTAGGGTCGCTTTCTATCCTTTGTAAGGCTCGTAGGATTAAGCTCAATTGAGTCTCTAATGTTATACTTCTCCTTCACCAATCTAGGATTCCTTCACAACTTTATTGAAGCATGCTTGGAATTTGTTCTTTGAACATCGGGAAATTTGCTAGCTGGATTGATATCGACCAAAGGAGAAGGTTGAAATACATGAAATATAAATGTATGAATGTACGGAAATACATGGGTATGCAAAAAATATATTTTGGCTTTTGAGGGTATGCGAAAATATTTTTATGGAGATGCAATGCAGTGCGAGGTTAGAATGAAGATGGGCCTAAGGACACCCTACACCGGTTTTAGGGATATACATACATAATGTGAAACCCCTAAAAGCTAGGGATTATGATTTACAAAAGATAACCCCTACATGCTAGGGATTATGATAAGCCAATGGACAATTGAGATGATGATTTGACTTGAGGGAATAGCATGGAAAAGAGCACATGGTGACCGATCAATAGTCATCAAATCCTATGGCCTGATATAGGCCACATGGCATGCATCAACAAAGACGTCCTAAAGATAATGGCAGACAAAAAAAGGGAATCCCTACAGGCTAGGGATCACGAAACACAAAAAGGAATCCCTACAGACTAGGGGTTATGATATAGAAAGGGAAACTCTTATAGGATAAAGATAGTAATGGACAAAAAGGTAACCCTTGGGGTTTAGGGATTGTAGTGAGATTTTATGAAAGATATCCTTAGTTGGTAGGTTCCTAGTTCCAGCTTACATATATTCTATCCTCTAATAAGGTGGTTTCCTTAAGGGTATAATGGATAACACTAGAGTGAAAGGCATAAGAGCCTCCCTTAAGTGATCCTCTTTGTAGACCGAAAATATCGTCTGTAGACCATGAAAGGTCTCACCATGAGATTTTGGTTTAAGGGATATACAAAGAATCATATGTTTCATTCCAAAGTGCTACCCCCCAAGAGGATGTATCTTGAGATATGTTCCTTTTTCGGAATTCCACCGACTCTAGGCGAAGTCGTCACATAAACTCATATGGATGATGTATCCCCTTAGTTAATAGATGAATATTTTTTCTAAGGGTTTTTGAAAAATATTTTTTTTAAAATAAAAATCCCATCATCAAATGAATATAATATGATAAAAATAAATAAATCAAAATAATAAATGAAAGAAAATAAATAAATAAAAGCAAAAACTGAAACATTAAAGATCCAAACAAAAACCATAAACCTAAGAGGAAGGCTTTTAAACCCTAGGGTTGGTCCCCAGCAGAGTCGCCAGCTTTAATAACCGGTTTTAAAATGAGAAGAGTCTCCACCATCAATTTTTATCCTAAGACGGAAATATAACGGGATAACCATAATTGTTGATATAGAGATTCGAAGTTCTTGACTCACTTTAGACTAAGGGAAGGTTTTAGACACTCTTCATCTACCTTATTCACAAGGATACTTGGGTTTAGGTTTAAGGTTTAGGAATAGGGTCCTAATTTTTTAATTAGGAGATCTCGTCGCGATTTTTAAGTCGTGTATGCCTATGTATCCTCTTATGAGGAATCAGAGTCTCGGTTCGTAGTTTGTAGTGTTTGGTTAGTTTTTTTTATGGATTGTGGAAATATTTTAAATTAATCATTGAACCAAGTCTGGGTTGAAAATAGCGAAATCGTAGACGTAGTTCGTAGTTAATGAAAAAGATCTCCACAATCCTTTTTTGAAAATATCTTGAATTTAATTATGTTAGTAGAAAAAAGGTTAGTATTTGATGGGTTAGTTATCTTTGATGTGTTATGCAATTAAGCAAAAATAAGTTTAAATGAGAAAAAAGATTCAATGAAAATTAGAAAAATAGGGTAAGTATTTTAAGAAAATATTTTAATTAATAAGTAACTATTTCCTAATTATTAAAAATATATTAAATTTTTTTTAATAAAAATATAATAATTATTTATTAATAATTATGCAAAGAAATATGTTTAATGCAAAATGCTAAAGATATTATGTGAATTCAATAGATAAAGAAAATAAATAAATAAAACAAAATAATTAGAATTAATTAATTAAGTTTAAGAGGTATACAAATTAGAGTTGGGTGGTGTATATAAAAAGAAATTTGGGCCTAAAGTAATTTTGAACCCAAAAAGGCTAGGGGGTGCATTTTCATATTAGACAGTAATTCCAAGGGGTGTAACAAATAAGGGCCCAAGTTCAAAAATTAAACTTGACCCAAATGCGTGAAGAGGGTATGGATTAAAAGAAGAGGGTCCAAACTCATCATTTATCATAATTCTAATAAATAATTAAATTAGTAATAATAACTAATTGGTAAAATAAATAAATAAATAAAAAGCAACAACAGAAAGATAGGGGAGACGTACCGCCATCTCCTTCTAAGTAGCAACACAATTTGATTTACAAAGGCCACCAATTATAATAACAACCAATATTATAATACCAACACATATTATAATAATAACATATATTATAAAAACATAAACAACTTATATTAGAAAAACAACCAAACATAGCTTCTCTTTGTCTCTCTCACGTTCACAATATTTCTCATTCTACCTTCTTTCTCCATCAAAATTTGAATCAAACCCAAAACAATAGCTCTATCATTAAAGCAAAAAAAGAAAAGAAAAAAGAGGTGACACCTGACGGAAAGCATTTGGAGAGAGAGATTGATAGTGTTAGAAAACTCGTCCTCCAATTGTGAGAAAATTTTTAGGTGTTCTGTTCAGAATCCTAAAATAATTATTGATAAGATTGTTGATCTCCAAATGATTATTGAGGGATACTTCAGGGTTTCTTTGTTGTTGTTCTTCGATGTGAAGAGTAACAACTTTTACGAGAACTCTAATGAGTTGTTATCTACAAATGATTATTGATTCTTCAAATGGTTGTTGATCCTCCAAATGATTGTTGATAGAAAAATTTTAGGTGTTATGTTCAAAACTCTAAAATTAATCAAGAGAGTTGCGTAGAAAGAATGTTTGTGAGAGAGAGATAGAAAATTATTGATATAATTATCGATGAAAAATTATAGTGAAGAGAGCCTTATAAGTCTCCTCCTCCTCCTCCACTTTCACCTCCTCAACCATACGTCTATTAATCTCCACCTCCACCATCACCTTCACCTCCTCCTCCATATGTCTACAAGTCACCACCTCCATCATCCCCTTCACCACCTCCTCCATATGTTTATAAGTCTCCACCACCACCTTCCCCTTCTCCTCCTCCACCATACTATTATAAGTCCCCTCCCCCTCCTTCTCCTTCACCTCCCCCTCCATATGTGTACAAATCTACCCCTCCACCATCCCCTTCACCCCCACCTCCATATGTTTACAAATCTCCACCTCCGCCATCTCCTTCACCCCCTCCTCCCTATGTCTATAAGTCACGACCACCTCCTTCACCTTCACCACCCCCTCCATACTACTACAAATCTCCACCTCCACCTTCTCCATCGCCTCCTCCACCATATGTCTACAAGTCACCGCCACCTCCTTCACCTTCACCACCACCTCCTTATGTTTACAAGTCTCCACCTCCACTATCTCCATCACCTCCTCCATATCATCCCTACCTCTATAACTCACCCCCACCTTCAGTCTATTAATCTTCTGGCTAAAGTCGTGTGAAATTTTTTAATAAATTATGTTATACGTTGTTGTTATTAATTTGTATTTAAACTTTTATTTGTTAATAAAACAATCTACATTGGATTAAGATCTAATTTTGGTTCTATTGTAATTGTTTATGTACGGTGATAATTCAGAAGTCTATATTATCTATTTCCTTTAGTTGTTTTTGTGTTTTACATATTGTTATTTACTTATAACTTCATATAACATCAACACACAAAATTATATATTGTTAAACTCTTGTTTGTCACCAAATACTATTTGATTATTTAATCTAGTGAAGTCTTGTTACCATTCATATGCATAAGACGAATATATACTGACTCGAAACAAATAAAAGTATACCAAAACAAATTAGTATACCTATAGTAGATTAACAATATCATTAGTGCAAATTTCACTCAATCAATCAAACCTACATATAATAATTGTATTGGTTGTACCAAATAATAAAACTATGAGTTTAGTATTGTCTCTGTTGAGATTAGATTCTTAAGAATTACACAATTTTGACTGAATGAAGGCTGAAAAAGTGGGTAACATATGAGTTTGAATTGATTAAAAGTAATAGACATCCTTCAAGCATATGCTGTTATATACAATGTATGTAATTAATTAAATGAGTGAACATAATTTAAATCATAAGAATAAAACACAAACAGTTTGATCTATCTTTTATAAAAAAAATTGAGTCAAGAAGTGAATGGAACTCAAGTAATTAGCCATCATCTACCTGCAATGAAGTGAATGGAACACAGATTTGGTTCCCTAGCAAGAACTTTGAGCATTGGAGAAACATGAATATGTATTAAATTGGCATATTATACTTGCAAAAAGTATGTAAAGAAATATTAGTATATCATTTCACCTAAACAGTAACGCATCATCATTGAATAATTGTAAAGATGATAAAAAAAACAAAAGAAAACCATTTACATTGAAAATCATAGGTAGAAAATTACTCCATTGAGCAACATCCATTTTCGCCGCAGCCTCGTAGTTTTTTGGCAGTAACATCTCTAAAACCAAACTATTGTCGGCCTTCAGAAGAGAGATTGAGCTGACGCGTTCATGCACCCCCACTTTGCATTTTGGAAAGCTAGGTACGTGTAATGGTTTATCCCTTTACAAATGTTGAATGCGGAAAAAGTATAGATAATAGATGAAATATCGCTTTGAATAGCAATTTTTAAAAAACATAAATCAAGTGAATACAATGTAAAATAAAAAAGTAAGGAACTATTAGAAAGATAGAAGATTAAGTATAAAACTTAATCATCACTCTCAATAGAGTACCAAAGGGGAGAGAGGAGTGATTCATCAATTTTCTTCCATGCCTTTGTTGCCAATTAATGCTCCCTTTTATAGAAGGATAAGAGAATATTTCTTGTTAACTTTATTCTCTTAATTGCTGGATCAAGTGACATGTGTCTCTTTTCTCTATCCATTTTAGTGATTCACTTTGATGGCATGGTTATTTCAATTTGGATCATAACATTACTACCCCTATTAAAAAATCAACCATGTCCTCAAGGTTGAAATCATAACAATGCATATAAGTGATAAAATCATCCTTTCAAGTGACTTCAATGTTAGATGGATATTCATAATGAATATAAAATAACAATCTGAATCCCATTTAAAAAATGTGGCATTAAACAATTTATAAAACTTTGGTGCAATTGGTTGTGGTTTAGTCCAAACAATTATTGCCCATGTTACAAATGTATTGAGTCTTTCGTTGTTTATGACATTGGGTTATAAGGTTTGAATTACAGCCACACATCTTGCATCTAATATATATCCTAAATTACAAATGTATGTGTCTTTGTAATTCAGTCCATTGATAGGTCTCTCATATAACTTTTCAAAGAAAATAGGGTGAAAGAGAAGACATTATGTGTTGCATGGGCATGAGTTAAGCAATTATCATTCCTATTGGCAGCCAAGGAACAAGGGAGATCCTTACTAAATAACTCATCATTAGAAACAAACATTACCATTTGAATTGTAGTGATGTCAAGTACAAGAAGTTTGTCTCTTAAACCCAAGACAATGACCTTCCTCCACCCTTTTCCTTCTTGGGAACTACTCACAATTCTTGAAATGTGATTTTACCAACAAAGAAGTTAATTTGCATCAGTTTTATGGAATTCTAAGGAGTAAATGAATGCATAACATTCCTCTCAAACCAAAGATGGAAAACAATTTTGTACAGGATGACGGTCATTGCACCCAAGTGTTCAATTGGATAGATTTTGTGTACTTTGAATAGAACGTGCTGTCATACCCCAAATTTGTCCGTCTTATTTTTAACAGTCAAACGATTTTCAAAATTGGTTTTTTTATAATTTTTTTTTTGGTTTATTTACAATAATATTTTGGGTTTTATATTTATTTTTAATTTATTTTTCCTATTTAAAAATACATAATAGTTTATTTTAAAATATTTGTATTTCTTAATTTAAAAGCTTTATTATCCAGAAATGAATAAAGTTAAAGTCAACAGAGACGTCATTGTAAAAGTATCAGAAGTATGGGATTGGAGCAAGTCTTAATCTATTTATGAAGATAAGCAAGAACTTGATAATTCTGAAGAAGAGTCAGAGTCATGTGATGATTTTGGAAACCTTGAAGATGAGTCAGATGGTGAATCTGATTCTGATCCAGACTTTGATGATGATCTAGAATCTGGTGGTGGTCATGCTTTTGGAAGGGAAAACTCTGAAGATATAGGTTCTGGAGGACAAGCTTCTGAATATGATCATGTTTCTGGTGAAGGTTGTGATTCTGAAGGAGGAACTTCAGAAGATAGAGGTTCTGAAGGCGATCCAACTTCTGAAGGTGGTCAAGTATCTGATACTCTTCTAGAATTAGAAAGAGTTTCTAAACGAGTTCATAGGCCATAAAGAATCATATAAATACCAAGGAGGTTTGCATATTTTGACATGTTGCAAGACACTGAAGTAGACTCAGAAGGAGAAATTGTTCAGTGTGCCATTTTAGTAGATTCTGAATCTGTGAGTATTGATGAAGCTCTCAAGAAGAAAGTATGGATGAATGCCATGAAATAATACTTGGAGGGACCACCCATAGTTGTGGCATTTGAGGCTTGTCTAGGACTTTGTCATGTATGAAGTAGGGCCGCCTTCTCTCCTTTGTAAGGCTCGTAGGACCAAGCTCAATTGAGTCTCTAATGTTAGACTTATCCTTCACCAATCTAGGATTCCTTTGCAGCTTTATTGAAGCATGCTTGGAATTTGTTCTTTGAACATCGAGAAATTTGCTAGCTTGATTGATAGCGACCAAGGGCGAAGGTGGAAATGCACGAAATGAAAATGTATGAATGTACAGAAATGCATGGGTATGCAAAAAATATTTTTTGGCTTTTGAGGGTATGCAAAAATATTTTTATGGAGATGCAATGCAGTGCAAGGTTTGAACGAAGATGGGCCTAAGGATACCCTACACGGGTTTTAGGGATATACATACACAATGTGAAACCCCTACAAGCTAGGGATTATGATTTACAAAAGATAACCCCTACACGCTAAGGATTATGATAAACCAATAGACAGTTGAGATGATGATTTGACTTGAGGAAATAGCATGGAAAATAGCACATGGTGACCGGTCAATAGTCCCAAATCCTATGGCCTGATATAGGCCACATGGCGTGCATCATCCAAGACGTCCTAAAGATAATGGCAGACAAAAAAAGGGAATCCCTACAGGATATGGATCATGACGCATAAAAAGGAATCCCTACAGGCTATGGGTTATGACATAGAAAGGGAAACTCTTATAGGCTAAAGATAGTAATGGATGAAAAGGTAACCCTTGCGGGTTTAGAGATTTTAGTGGGATTTTATGAAAGATATCCTTAGTTGGTGGGTTCCTAGTTTAGGCCTACATATATTCTACCCTCCCTATAAGGTGGTTTCCTTAAGGGTATCATGGATAACACTAGAGGGAAAGGCACAAGGGCCTCCCTTAAGTGGAGCCTCTTTGTAGACTGAAACTTTCGTCTCTAGGCCATGAAAGGTCTCACCATGAGATTTTTGTTTAAGGGTTATACAAAGAGTCATAGGTTTCATTCCAAATCCCTACCCCCAAGAGGATGTATCTTGAGACGTATTCCTTTTTCAGAATTTCACCGACTCTAGGCGAAGTCGTCACATAAATTCATCGGGATGATGTATCCCCTTGGCTAATAGACGAACCTTCTTTCTAAGGGTTTTTGAAAAATATTTTTTTTTAAATAAAAATCCCGTCATCAAATGAATATAATATGATAAAAATAAATAAATCAAAATAGTAAACGAAAGAAAATAAATAAATAAAAGCAAAAATTGAAATACTAAAGATCCAAAGAAAACCCTAAACCTAAGAGGAAGGCTTCTAAACCCTAGGGTTGGTCCCCAGCAAAGTCTCCAGCTTTAATAACTGGTTTTAAAATGAGAAGAATCGCCACCATTAATTTTTATCCTAAGACAGGAATTTAACGGGATAACCCTAATTGTTGATACAGAGATTCAAAGCTCTTGACTCACTTTAGACGAAGGGGAGGTGTTAGACACTCTTCATCTACCTTGTTCACAAGGATACTAGGGTTTAGGTTTAAGGTTTAAGAATGGGGTTTTAATTAGGCGAAATCACCATGATTTTTAAGTCGTATGCCTATTGATAAGTGCAAATTGTAGCTATTTTTGTATATACTTTTTGTTGCACTTATCGACTTTTTGTTGTTAATATCATTGAATAAACCCGACTTTTGTATAAATACACTTAGTTTGTGTTTATTTGTGTTTTTGTGTAGATAGGATATTGTTTGATGTTTTTCCATTGATTTTTTAGCTATTGATGCGTATTTGGAGCATGTGCAATAAAGTGTTGAAGACACGACTTAAAACACGCGATTTTGAGCAACTCGTCAACGAATAAGGCTCAAAATCAATGAATAAAAAATCATCAATTTGGTTTATATTTTGTCATTGTTGGAAAAAGCATTGAATAAGCTTTCCAACCGGGTGCAAATCGGAGTTACGGTTCAAAAGTTATGGCCGAAACAGTGCAGAATATTGTGATCATTTTTCAACCTTCTGTCATCCGTTGTCGGGTGACGCTTTTGGTCGCTAGGTGACGCTAGGCAAGCTGTAGCGTGGGGAAAACGTTGTTTTGGTCACCGAGCGACGCTTTTTGGTCGTCGGGCGATGCTGGACAGTCATAAATACATATTTAGGTGTAAAAACACATTTTTTGGTTATTTTTGATCCCAACTACATCAAACTTCATTTTTGGATAGGATTAGCTTAGAAAACAACATTGAAGCTTGCATACGGATGATCCGAGTGGATTGCTCATCAATTGGCGCTGACAAACTGGGAGATTTGTGGTTCATTTCTCTTCCTCTTTGTGTATTCTTTATGTGTTGAGTTTGTACATGTATTTACTCTGAACTTATGTATGTTTTTCGCCCATGGCATTATATAAAACTTACTTTATAAGTCTTTGTCGATTATTATCTTAGATTTTTGTTCTGTGCTAGAGATTTGAGTTGTTATAGACATATACTGCTTAGATTCTTATCTAGGATGATTATCTGTTAGTTTCTGAACTCTAGAGATAGATTTAGATGTGACATCTACTTGGGTATCAGAGCTTAATGCCTCTGTGTAGTTGTGTTGTACTGAGAGATCGTCAGTGTGATTACATAGTTGTCTTTTGTGTTGTTGAGGAGGTAGAAAGATCATTTCCTTGGTGATACAGTCGGTCTCTAAATTTGGGTTATAAATGACTTAGGTTGTGAGTCATACGTAGTGACATTGATGAGTATTGTTAGGTTGAATATAACTGGTCGGTAGATTTAAGTCTGTGATAAGTAGATTATATGCAGGCTTGATAAGTTCTTCCTTAGTTTTTACTTTTGTTTACATTTATTTTTGTTGATAACATTTTCTTTACAAACCCATTTATCCCCAAACTCATTAACGAGAGATTTATCGAACGACATTCAATAACTAATCTCTGTGGACACAATAAATTCCCGAATAAATATTTCCAAAACTTTTATTGCTTGCCGCTACACCGCTTCAACAAAATAGCATCGTTGTTAGGGATTGGTTCTATTGTTTTTGCATTGCGATAATTCTTTTGTTTTTGAGTTTTGTAATTAATTTATATGTTGTAAAAAATTGTACATTAACTTGTATATGATATCTGTGCATATATGTGTTTTCACGTATTGTTATGAATTGTCTCGTTTTTGTAACGTTTGTTGTGTGATTGTTAGGAGATTTTCTTTAGGTTTGTGCGGGTGTGACAATACCATGGCATGATGAGAGGAGGTTACTAGCTCGCATAATAAAGGCGCCGAGCTTACAACGTAAAACAAGCATGTTTGTTTGTGTTTGTTTATGTGTGTGGTGATTTGTGCTTTAACAAGTTGAAACAAGGAAATATTCTAAATTTAAAATCTTCACTTTTCAAGTTGTTAATTCATTTTCACCCGGTTTTCATATCGTTATTTGTATTTGTTTTGTTATGTCAATTTATGCTTTCCAAAAGCTTGTTGTGTTTAGCTTTAGGAGTTTTGTTCGTTGTATATATTGTAAATTTTGGACATTGAAATTTCGTAGGAGTATTATTTTTCTAATTCTTTTGTTGTTGTTTGCACTCAAGTTTTGATCCGGTAACTTGCATAATATTGAGGTGATTTGTCAAGTTTGGTTGTTTCGACTTGTGAATGAATGGCAATGATTTTGTTAAAGTTTTGTACATGTTCGAGGTATGTGTTTATTTCTTTCTATACTTTAGCATATTCATGATACTTAGACTTTTTACAATTTTTATGCCATTCATTATTTTTCATACTTGTTCATTAGTGAATCACTTTAGTTCCTACCTTTTTTGTGAGGTAGCTTTCCATTGGGCAAAAAAGGGTATCCCGATGGAATGAAAACCCGAAAGGGCGGTCCAGGCAGAAGTTAGGGATTTTAAAGCGTATGACTATGTCCCGTTGGTACACCTTACAACCAATCTTCAGCTTCAACTGTCAAGCTCAATCCAGTTAGCTTCGGACAAGCAGCAAAGTGATGAGATGCTCGAGGACATAAAGGCAATAGCAGAATGGGAACCCAACGGGATTATTTCACATAGTTGTTTTTCTTTGTATACTATTTTTGTATAGTTTACATTCTTACGACGACATTCTCTTACTAGGACATTCGTCTCTTTGTACAAAAACACTTATTCAAGTTAATACAAAGCTATTCCTTTAAAAGTGCAAAACTATTTGTTTTTACTTTCTTGTTTTGTTTGCAAAAACGTCCAGTGATTATTTTTGAACATATGCATTTGAACGTAATTACTGCTTACAAATATACGCATAAAAAGGAAAAAAAGACATTTACTAATGGCTTTAAAAAACAAGACGGTGTCTGGAGGCTATTCCATAAAATCCCCGCAGGTACTTTCTCCAACAGGAGCAGAGGCAGAGACATCCTGCTACAGGATCACTGCCGCATCTCCAATATGCAGCCTAATGGTATCAGGTACTCTCATATCCTCGACGGAGCAAAATTTCCAATTACTGCTCCAAAGATTCCCCAGTGAAAATTTTCGAGCTTCTCAGGATTCCCCAGCAGGATTTCACAAAATCCCCAAATAATGCACATAATTTCCCTTCCCTAACATAGTTTATTTCTCTAAAAAATGGAAACCCATCTATCAATATGAAGTCCTACACTCCTCATTTCTAGCAACAGTCAGGGATTTATTTTCCCCAGTCCAGCAACACTGCAGAAGAATAACTAATAAGTTCATACATTACATTCATACATCATAGCATCGACAACACAAATGCATATATCACAATCTCATTTATTTTGAGAACATCATCACTTGATACATCTCATGCATCATACTGCACACAACCAACTCATTACCCTTTTCAAGAAAGTTGGAAAGCAAACAAGTATTATTACCAATTTTCTTTAATTTCATATTAACACCTAGCAAAAGACAAGACAACTATCTGCAAACAAATTGATTGGAGATTAATTCTCAAAAACTGGACGGGATGACCATTTACATGATGAAAACTTTATTCAAGACCTCTGCTGGTTCAGTTTAAATCAATAAATGGTTTATCCTGATTCCATTTCGGTAGACACTTTCTCTGGTTCAGATAAATCGCTCCGAAGATTTATTCTGATTCTTTTCGAGTTAAATAATATTCAAGACCTCTGATGGTTAAGTTTAAATTGATCAATGGTTTATCCTGATTCCGTTGCGGTAGAAACTTTCTCTAGTTCAGATAATCCGCTCCAAAGACTTATTTTGATTCTTTTCCAGTTAAATAATATTCAAGATCTCTGTTGGTTCAGTTTAAATCAATCAATGGTTTATCCTGATTCCGTTCCGGTAGACACTTTCTCTGGTTCAGATAAATCGCTCCAAAGATTTATTCTGATTCTTTTCCAGTTAAAGAATATTCAAAATCTCTACTGGTTCATTTTAAATCGATCAATGGTTTATCCTGATTCTGTTCCGGTAGACACTTTCTCTGGTTCAGATAAATCGCTCCAAAGATTTATTCTGATTCTTTTCCAGTTAAAGAATATTCAAGATCTATGTTGGTTCAGTTTAAATCGATTAATGGTTTATCCTGATTCCGTTTCGGTAGACACTTTCTCTGGTTCAAATAAATCTCTCTGAAAATTTATTCTGATTCTTTTCCAGTTAAAGAACCTTCAAGGCCTCTGCTGGTTCAGTTTAAACTGATCAACAATTTATCCTGATTCCATTCTGGTAGACATTTTCTCTGGTTTAGATAAATCGCCCCAATGATTTATTCTGATTCTTTACCAGTTAAAGAATATTCAAGGCCTCTGTTGGTTCAGTTTAAATCGATTAATGGTTTATCCTGATTCCGTTCTGGTAGACACTTTCTCTGATTAAGATAAATCGCTCCAAAGATTTATTTTGATTCTTTTCCAGTTGAAGTCAAGCTTAGACTTAGTCTAATTTCTGTCAACAATCCCTTTTGATGGCATCTATAAGCCCATCTCTGAAAAATCTCCACGAAATCCCCTAATTAAGGGATCCTCCTCAAAACCCTAATACCTCCTCTCCATCATCTCTCCAAATGGAATCTTTAAGCCCATTCCCTACAATCAACCACCCCATGATCGAGTGCAAATTTTTGGGCACTCTAGTGTTCAATCATCTTCCACCTTTAAGTCGTGAATGGCAGACTCGCCAATCTAACTCTTCAGGTTTAAGAAAATTGAACGAGGGAAGTTGTTGTACCCCAAAATTTTCCCTCTCATTTTTCAAGATTTTTCTCACAAAATTCCTATTGGGTCAAGGCTACACAAGTACATTGGATCATTTTGGGGCTCTCAAGCATCAAATCAAATAAGAGCAAGTTTGTATGGATTTCTATTATTCAATTGGGCATTTGATTTATTTTGAACTAGATTAACCCCTATGCTTCGATTGGTCATTTTCGTTTCTTTCGAGCAAGCTTAAAATTCCAAGCTTCGATTGAGGCAGTGGCCTTTTGTATGCTCTCTTCATGCTATCTTCGATTGAGAATTGTTTTCGTTTAAAGATAGTTTCCTTCAATTCACAAGGTAGGGACCTCCTGCATGCAAGCCTCTTTTGGGCGTTTAGGCCTCCTGCATGCAATCTTCGATTACACCAAAGACCCCTCACAAGCTGACTTTTGGTGTACATGGCAATGGCCTCCTGCATCTTCCCTTCAATTCAGAAGGCGTTGGCTTCCTACGGGCACCCTTCGATTCAGAAGACAAGTGCCTTCTCTAAACTGGCATTCAATTTATAAGGCAGGGACTTCCTTCATGCCAACTGGAACAAGGCAATGGCCTCCTGTATACATCCTTCGATTTCACCATGTGCATCTTACATGTTTTATTTGTTTCATAAGGAAGTGACCTCCTGCATGCATCTTTCGTTTGGGTTTGTGGTTTCCTTTGAATGCAAGTTTGGGTTACATATTTTGTTTGGCCATATGACCCCTTACAAGAAAGTTTGAGTGGGCAGTGGTTCTTCATGCAAGCTTTCGTTTGAGAAAAGGCCCCTTGCATGTTTACTTGGAGTCATAAAGCAATAACCTCCTATAGCTTTCCTTTGATTCAGAAGTCATTTTCCCTTTACATGATTCCTTCGATTCACAAAAACCAAGACTCCCTTCAGGCCAGTATGCACAAGGCAAAAATCTCCCCCATGGCTGGAATTCACAAGGCAATGGCACCCACAAAGCATTGGCTACTTTCATGCTAGTTTCGACTGGGCAGTATCTCCCTTGGAAACAGTTTGTTTCAACACACAATTTCTACACTATGACACATAACTATTGTCTCGTTCGAAAAACGTACCATGGTGGCACATTCAAAGGACTTGCCAGACATACCTGGATGTCCCAATCGAATGAAATATTTTGGTGACCCATTCAAGGGGTATGCATTTTTCCCCTTCGAAGGATGCATAAAAAGGTCCCATTTGAAAGACACATATTGGGTGATAGTCAATTAGTGATGTCTGAAGAAGAATCTAGTCGAAGGTTGGACCTAGGTGGTCAAAATGAAAGTTTGAAATAACCCAAAGATGCTTGATGACCAAAGTCCTACGTGCTGCCAAGTACAGGCCTTCTATACTGGCCATAACACTCCAAAACTACTATAAAGCAGTCCTGCAATGCTGCCCCATTCTTGCACCAAAATGGCATACAATACTGCACCTCGAAGACTACAAGAACAACATACCCTTTTTGTTCAAATTTCTTTTGTTTTCCCTCCTAAACATCAGCCAAAATCATCTATAAATACGAGCCTCCACCACACATCTTGGGCCCCAGGGATAGTTGTAAAAAAAAACTCTTGTTGTGAGAAAGTTATCAATTTCTCAAAACTCTCAAACACTATCAAACATTCTCAAATATTCCTAACACTTCACTTCTAAAAAAACTCAGACCCCTTCCTACACTAAGTGAACCCTTCGATTCACTCCTCAAACTATCAGATAACTAACCTTCAACCCATTTCCCATTTGCAATATAATAGTCTTTTGATTCACTCTCTTACCTGTTGTAGAGTAACCTTTGATTCACTCACAAATATTACATACCCTCCTTCAATTCAGTAACTGCTCAAACAAAGTAGTAACTGAACTAGCTTCAGGAAGATTCCAACGAAGTTCCATTCACCACCAAGGAAGTCACTTGCATTTCCTTCAATTTAAGCGCTTCAAGAGGTAAGTTCTCTCTAAACTTGGAATTCTTTCATTTAAATATCATGTGTACATACTAATAAAAATAAAATATAGATATCTCATCTAGGGAGTTCGACCATGCCTTAACTTTCAATCTTCACTGCCTATATGTTGAAAGTCTCAACCTTGACTACTTAGACTTTGGATTTTGGTGCCCAATAATGTTGTGCTAACCCCTGGCCTGTAGCTTTCGAAAGTTACACTTGAATGTTGCATTTTTAAAAGTTTAAAACAAGTTATCTGTATCCTTCGATTGGCTAAATATTCAAACTTTTCGAATCTCAACCTGAGAGCCTGGCATCCCTGGAATCGAAGAAGGCAGCAAGGAGCTTGAGGCAAAGAGTGCACCTCATGCTGATTCCAGGCCCCAATCGAAAGAAGCGGGAAAAGGATGAAATCGAAAGGGGTGACCTTATTGATTCCAGGCCTAAATCGAAGGAAGCCAAGAAGGGCAGAATCGAAGAGTGTTGCTGCTTGAATCGAAAAAGCCCATTTTACTTTCTTTATTTTGTTTTGTCTTTACATTTTCCTGCTATTCAATATGGTTGTAATAGTGTAGGATTTATTTTCTGCATTTTTATTGCTTTTGTACAAATGTTAGTAATTATGATGTATGGCAAGATAAAAACCACAAGTAGATCACCCTAATCAAAGACTAAATGCATGAAAATCAAACACATTATTCACACACATGCACCCCTAGGGTAATCTCACTTGTTGCCTCGGAAAATAGTCAAGTCCCTCGAATATGGGAGATTTAGCAAAGACCCTCGATAAAATATCATAGTCCCTCGATGACCCCCGATGTTACCTTCGGTAAACAATCTAGTCCCTAAACGATATTGCTAAAACGTCCCATAGGTTGCCTTCTTTGACTATACAAACGACCCATGCTCGTCCCTTCACATCCAATGATGGGGCTTCTTACCAAATCAATGGTAAGATAACAACATCTAAAGGAGAAGGAAAAGAATGTTAGACCTTTTGAGTAGGTAGGATGCTCATAGTTGCCCGCTTGTCCACAACAATTTTTTTTTTCACACCAACACTTTCATTTGAAACATTTTTCAAAAGACAAAAGTTTTTTGTACGCATTCTTATAGAAACGAGAATCATTACAAACACACTTTTAAAAATCCCTTTCAAAAACACATCCCACAAACACCTATTTGAACTATTTTCAAAACCAACACTTTGTACGCATTCTTATAGAGACGAGAATCATTACAAAGAAATTTTCAAAATACTTTTCAAACCCACACCAAAAGCACATTTTCAAACAAAAGCAAGTGATCTAGCAAGCAACTAAGAGCCCGTAGATAACTACGGATGAAAAGGGTGCTAACACCTTCCCTTTTCATAAACTACCCCTCGAACTCAAGAAAATAATCTCAAAGGTGTTTCCTGTTCTTTTCACCCTTTCCTTATTTGGATAAAAAGAAATGTCGGAGGCGACTCTTGCTATCTGCAACAATTGCGATCAAACGCAAAACACCCAAGTCAATTCTCCCATCGTATTACATCTAACACTGAAGATGAAGAGAGTCAATTTGATTTGGATACAGATGAAGGACTGTCTAATACCATTGTGTTACTTGGAAAGAAATTCAATATAATTCTAGAAAGAATGGACAGAAGAGCAAGACCAAATGTCATGAACATCTCACCTGACATTAGGAATGATGATGATTTTCAGAAGAATACCATACCTGAAGAAAATATCAATCAAAGCAAAGACATTTAATGCTATGAGAGTGAAGGTTTTGGTCACATTAAATCAGAATGTCCCACTTTTGTCAAGAGGTAGAAAAAAGGATTTAATGTGTCTTGGTATGATGATGATGAGTCAGAAGATGAGGCTAACAATGAAACTACAAAAGTTATGATGGCTCTTTTTGGAAGATAGGCAGATGAAGTGGAAGCTTATGATGAAAGTGTTCTCTATGAAGACATTAATGTATCCTATAAGGACACATGTGACAAGTGTGAAAAAAGTCTTAAGACATTAGAAGAACAAAGAAAGATCATAGCTGAATGGGAGAATGAAAAGAAGAAGCTTTTATGTTTTGTTTCATATCTTCAAAGTGAGGTAACTCTTTTAAATTCCAAGCTTAATAACATGCCAGATTCTTTGAAGAAAATGAATAGTAGTGCTGATATGGAGAGAGAGGGAGGATGGAGATACTAAAGTTGTTTATCAATCTAATAACAAACAAAGAAGAGTATCTAAAGAGGAACCCTTTTCTTATAAAAAGAAAAGAATGATCAACATGTCCAACCAAAAGTTACAACATCTTGGCAGACATGATAAAACATTATCAAGATTCCAATCATCAACATGGATATGTTATTATTATGGAGAGTATGGTCATATAAAGCCTTTTTTCTATAAACTGTATGAAGATCAAAAATCTTTATTTCAATTCTAAGGTTGATCAAGTGAGCAAAAAGATAAGTGTTAGAAATAGGGATATTAACTTTATTGCCCATACTTCCTTAAGAGACTCAAATGGAGTGGACTGGTGCTTCTGACAGTGGGTGTTCTAGAAACGTGAGAAGGGGTTTAGAAGTTATTGGTGAATATTAGACCTTATCCTATAGGTTCTGTTAGATTTGGTGATAGTTTTAAAGATGAAATCAAAGGAGTTGGAAGGTTGATATGTGTTGGTTCTCCTAGTTTGAAAGATATTGTGATTGTGAAAGAATTAACTGCTAATCTTATTAACGTTTGTCAATTTTATGACCAAGTGTAACACGATGGGAGAACTGACTTGGGTGTTTGTGTTTGATCGTAATTGTTGCGGTTAGCAAGAGTCGCCACCGGCTTTTCTTTTATCCAGCAAAGGAAAGGTTGAAAAGAACAAGAAAGATCTTTAGAGATGTTTTCTTGAGTTAGGGGGGTAGGTTATGAAAAGGGAAGGTGTTAGCACCATTTTCATCCATAGTTATGCTTGAGCTCTTAGTTGCTTGCTAGATCACTTTCTTTTGTTTGAAAATGTGCTTTGTGATGTGGGTTTGAAAATATTTTGAAAATGTCTTTGTAATGATTCTCATCTCTATAAGAATGCGTACAAAGTGTTGGTTTTGAAAATATTTCAAAGAGGTATTTGTGGAATGTGTTTTTGAAAGTGATTTTGAAAAGTGTCTTTGTAATGATTCTCGTATCTATAAGAATGCATACAAAGATCTTGTCTTTTGAAAATGTTTCAATTGAAAGTGTTGGTGTGGAAAAATGTTTTTGTTGTGAGAAAGAGAGAAACTATGAGCATCCTACCTACTCAAAAGTCTATGTTCTTTTCCTCCTCCCTTAGATGTTACTATCTTACCATTGATTTGGTAAGAAGCCCCATCATTGGATGTGAATGGACAACGTGGGTCGTTTGTATACTCATAGAAGGCAACCTATGAGACGTTTTAGGAATTTTCATTTAGGGACTAGATCATTTACCAAAGGCAACATCGAGGGTCATCGAGGGGCTATGGTCTTTTATCGAGGGTTTTTGCTAAAACACCCATATTCGAGGGACATGACTATTTTCCGAAGCAATAAGTGGGATTACCCTAGAAGTGCATGTGTGCAAAGTGTGTTTGATTGCATGCATTTAGTCTTTGATTAGGGTGGTCTACTTGTTGGTTTTATCTCGCCAGACATCCTAATTACTAACATTTGTATAAAGCAATAAAAATGAAGAAAATAAATATCCTACACTATTATAACCATATTGAATAGCAAGAAAATGTAAATATAAAACAAAATAAAATAAGGGAAAGTAAGCCTTTTGATTCATGCAGCATCATCCTTTGATTATGCCTTTCTTGGCTTCTTTTTGATTGGGCTTAGCGGTCAGCGTGAGAAGCAGCTTTCGATTCCTTCTTCTGGCTGCTTCCTTCGATTGGGCCAGGGAATCAGTGTGAACACCTTTTGATTCCTTCTTCCTCCTATTTTATTTAGTTTGGTATTTAAAGAGCAACATGGCTTGAGGCCATGCTAGTATTGTCTCATGGCCAAGTTAGTTCTTAACCAATGTTTGATAAACTAAGAAACAAAACCAAAATATTAGCAATGAAAACAAACTGAAAAGGTGGAAACGAATACAAACCAAAGGATAACAATGATGTTTGAAATGAAAGGAAATGGTTATTTACATGTTGTGCTTGAAACGAAAATCTTAAGGTTAAGAGGACTTACCTTGTTTGACACTGGAATATAGGTGCTGGACCTTGAGTGATTGGATTGGATGCTCCTGGATTCGAAGGGAAGAAACAAAGGTGGTGTTTCTAGTACTGGATTCGAAGGCCAAGAAGAGTAGAGTTTGTGTTTGTTATTTCTGGATTTGAAGGAAAGAACAGGTATAGTGTTCTTTCTACTGGATTCGAAAGAAAAACAAGGTATGGGGTTGTTCCTGGATTCAAAAGGGAAAAGAAACAGTGTTGTGTTTCTAGTGTTGGATTCGAAAGGGTCAGAAACAAAGGTATGGTCTTTTGAATCTTGGTATGATAACGTGTTAAGTGTTTGATGATTTTCACACAATCAATGTTTTTCCCAGCTACCAAAAGCCTCTGGATGTTTTGTCCATCCCCTTAGACGTTTTATGGAGCCTCTTATTTATAGATGAAGTTGGTTGAGGTTTAGGAGGGAAAACAAAACAATTTGAAAAAATTGGGTATATTGTTTTTGTAGCTTTCGAGGGGAAGTCTTGTATGCCATTTTGGTGTAAGAATAGGGGCAACATTGCAGGACTACTGTGCAACAGTTTTGGAGCGTTATGGCCAGTACAACAGGCTTGGACTTGCAGTAAGCATCTTTGAATATTTCATATCCTTGGATTCCAACCTTTGACCAGATTCCTCTTTAAACAATAATATTTGTTTCCAATCAAAGTGTCTTTCGAATGGGCCCTTTTTGTATGTTCCTTCAAATGTGCCAGTTGTGAGTGTCATAGCACAGAAACTGTGTGTGCTGAAACAAACTATTTCCAAGGGAGATACTACCCAGTCGAAGCTAGCGTGAAAGTATCCAATGCTTTGTGGGCGCCATTGCCTTGTGAATGCTAGCCATGGGGAAGCTTTTCCCTTGTGCATACTGGCCTGAAGGAAGTCATGGCTTTTGTGAATCGAAGGAATCATGCAAGGGGCAAATGACTTCTGAATCAAAGGAAAGCTGCATGAGGGCATTGCCTTCTAAATCGAAGGACACTATCAGAAGGTCATTTCCTTCTAAATTCAAGGAAGCCAATATGAAGCCACTACCTTATAAATCGAAGGACACCAACAAGAGGCCTTTCCCTTTTTGAATCGAAAGGTGCTGTTTCAAATGCCCAATCAAACCTAGTTGAAGATAGGCGTTGTCTTCCCTGTGGATCAAAGCTAGTTGCTTCATAGGAACCCTTTTTCCTTGTGGATCGAGGCATGCAGGAGGAAGGACTTTCCTTATGGATAGAAGGAGGCACAAAGGATGCTATTGTCTTATGGATCAAAGGAGGCATGAAGGGTTCCATAGTCAAATCAAAGCGGTCTTTAAAGAGACTAAGTCCAAACGAAGCAAGGGAAATTGAAGAAGGATTAAAGGAGACCAAAGTCCAATAGAAGCCTTCTAAATCGAAGTAAACTTGTTTTTTCTTCAAAAAATCATATTACCTGCTTTGCCCTTTTTTAACAGTTTCATCTTTAACTTGATGCTGGAAAATCCAATTGTACTTGTGCAAGCTTGCGTTTTGGAGAATTTTTGTGAGAAATCCCTTGAGAAAAGAGAGGGAAAATTTTGGGGTACAACAACTGCCTCTGTTCAATCTTCTTAAACCTGAAGAGTTAGATTGGCGAGTCATGTCGTTCGTGGCTTGAAGGTGGAAGATGATTGAACACTAAAGTGCCCAGTAATTTGCACTCAATGATGTTGTGGTTGATTGTGTAGGGAATGGGCTTAAAGATTCCATTTGGAGAGTTGTTGGAGATGGGCATACAGATTCCATCCAACTTGATTGTTAACAAAAATTAGACTGAGTCTTAGCTTGACCTTAACTGGAAAAGAATCAGAATAAATATCTGGTTGATTCAAACTAAACCAGAGGAAGTGTCTACTGGAACAGAATCAGAATAAACCATAGATTGATTTAAACTGAACCAACAGAGGTCTTGAATAATATTTATATGAAAAAGAATCAAAATAAATCTTTGGAGCTATTTATCTGAACCAGAGAAAGTGTCTACCGTAACAGAATCAGGATAACCCATTGATCAATTTAAACTGAGTCAGCATAGGTCTTGAATATTCTTTAACTGGAAAATAATCAGAATAAATATTTGGAGCAATTTATCTGAACTAGAGAAAGTGTCTACCAGAACAAAATCAGGATAAACTATTGATTGATTTAAACTAAACCAATAGAGGTCTTGAATATTCTTTAACTAGAAAATAATCTGAATATATCTTTGGAGCGATTCATCTGAACCCGAGAAAGTGTCTACCAGAACAGAATCAGGATAAACCATTGATCGATTTAAACTGAACCAGCAGAGGTCTTGAATATTCTTTAACTGGAAAAGAATCAGAATAAATCTTTGGAGCGATTTATCTGAACCAGAGAAAGTGTCTACCAGAACAGAATCAGGATAAACCATTGATCGATTTAAACTGATCCAACAGAGGTCTTGAATATTCTTTAACTGGAAAAGAATCAGAATAAATCTTTGGAGCGATTTATCTGAACCAGAGAAAGTTTCTACCGGAACTGAATCAGGATAAACCATAGATCGATTTAAACTGAGCCAGCAGAGGTCTTGAATATTCTTTAACTGGAAAAGAATTGAAATAAATCTTTGGAGGAATTTATATGAACCAGAGAAAGTGTCTACCGGAACAGATTCAAAATAAACCATTGATCGATTTAAACTAAACCAGCAGAGGTCTTGAATATTCTTTAACTGGAAAAGAATCAGAATAAATCTTGAACGCAATTTATTTGAACCAGAGAAAGTATCTACTGGAATAGAATCAGGATAAACCATTGATCAATTTAAACTGAGCCAACATAGGTCTTTAATATTCTTTAATTGTAAAAGAATCAGAATAAATCTTTGGAGAGATTTATCTGAAGCAGAGAAAGTGTCTACCGAAACAGAATCAGGATAAATCATTAATAGATTTAAACTAAAGCAACAAAGGTCTTGAATATTCTTTAACTGGAAAAGAATTAGAATAAATATTTGGAGCGATTTATCTGAACCAGAGAAAGTGTCTACCAGAACGGAATCAGGATAAACCATTGATCAATTTAAACTGAACCAATAGAGGTCTTGAATATTCTTTAACTTGAAAATAATCAGAATAAATATTTAGAGAGATTTATCTGAACCAAAGAAAGTGTCTACTGGAACAGAATCAGAATAAATCATTGATCAATTTAAACTGAGCCAACATAGGTCTTGAATATTCTTTAACTGGAAAAGAATCAAAATAAATCTTTAGAGCGATTTATTTGAACCAGAGAAAGTGTCTATCGGAACAGAATCAGAATAAACCATTGAACGATTTAAACTGAACCAGCAGAGGTCTTGAATATTCTTTGACTGGAAAAGAATCAGAATAAATCGTTGGAGTGATTTATCTGAACCAGAGAAAATGTCTACCGGAACAGAATCAAGATAATCCATTGATCAATTTAAACTGAGCTAGCAGAGGTCTTTAATATTCTTTAACTGTAAAAGAATCAGAATAAATCTTTGGAGCAATTTATCTGAACCAGAGAAAGCGTCTACCGAAACAGAATCAGGATAAATCATTAATCGATTTAAAATAAAGCAACAAAGGTCTTGAATATTCTTTAACTGGAAAAGAATCATAATAAATATTTGGAGCGATTTATCTGAACCAGAGAAAGTGTCTACCAGAACGGAATCAGGATAAACCATTGATCAATTTAAACTGAACCAACAGAGGGTTTGAATATTCTATAACTGGAAAAGAATTAGAATAAATCTTTGGAGCGATTTATCTGAACCAAAGAAAGTGTCTACCAGAACATAATCAGGATAAACCGTTGATCGATTTAAGATAAACCAGTAGAGGTCTTGAATATTCTTTAACTGGAAAAGAATCAAAATAAATATTTGGAGCGATTTATCTAAACCTCAAAAAGTGTCTACCAGAACGGAATCAGGATAAACCATTGATCAATTTAAACTTTGCCAGTATAGGTCTTGAATATTCTTTAACTGTAAAAGAATCAAAATAAATCTTTGGAGCGATTTATTTGAACCAGAGAAAGTGTCACCGGAACAGAATCAGAATAAACCATTGATCGATTTAAACTGAACCAGCACAGGTCTTGAATATTCTTTAATTGGAAAAGAATCACAATAAATCTTTGGAGCGATTTATCTGAACCAGAGAAAGTGTCTACCGGAACAGAATCAGGATAAACCATTGGTCAATTTAAACTGAGCCAGCATAGGTCTTTAATATTCTTTAACTGTAAAAGAATCATAATAAATCTTTGGAGCGATTTATCTGAACCAGAGAAAGTGTCTACAAAAACAGAATCAGGATAAATCATTTATCGATTTAAACTAAAGCAACAAAGGTCTTGAATATTATTTAACTGGAAAAGAATCAGAATAAATATTTGGAGCGATTTATCTGAACCAGAGAAAGTGTCTACCAGAACGGAATCAGGAAAAACCATTGATCAATTTAAACTGAACCAACAGAGGTCTTGAAAATTCTTTAACTGGAAAAGAATTAGAATAAATCTTTGGAGCGATTTATCTGAACCAGCGAAAGTGTCTACCAGAACATAATCAAGATAAACCGTTGATCGATTTAAGCTAAACCAGTAGAGGTCTTGAATATTCTTTAACTGGAAAAGAATCAAAATAAATATTTGGAGTGATATATCTGAACCAGAGAAAGTGCCTACCGGAACAGAATCAGAATAAACCATTGATCGATTTAAACTAAACAAGCAGAGGTCTTGAATATTCTTTAACTTGAAAATAATCAGAATAAATATTTAGAGCGATTTATCTGAACCAAAAAAAGTGTCTACCGAAATAGAATCAGAATAAACCATTGATCAATTTAAACTGAGCTGACATAGGTCTTGAATATTCTTTAACTAGAAAAGAATCAAAATAAATCTTTAGAGCGATTTATTTGAACCAGAGAAAGTGTCTATCGGAACAGAATCAGAATAAACCATTGAACGATTTAAACTGAACCACCAGAGGTCTTGAATATTCTTTAACTGGAAAAGAATCAGAATAAATCTTTGGAGTGATTTATCAGAACCAGAGAAAATGTTTACCAGAACAGAATCCGGATAATCCATTGATCAATTTAAACTGAGCTAGCATAGGTCTTTAATATTCTTTAACTGTAAAAGAATAAGAATAAATCTTTGGAGCGATTTATCTGAACCAGAGAAAGTGTCTACCGAAACAGAATCAGGATAAATCATTAATCGATTTAAACGAAAGCAACAAAGGTCTTGAATATTCTTTAACTGGAAAAGAATCAGAATAAATATTTGGAGCGATTTATCTGAACCAGAGAAAGTGTCTACCAGAACGGAATCAGGATAAACCATTGATCAATTTAAACTGAACCAACAGAGGTCTTGAATATTCTTTAACTGGAAAAGAATTACAATAAATCTTTGGAGCAATTTATCTGAACCAGATAAAGTGTCTACCAGAACGAAATTAGGATAAATCGTTGATCGATTTAATCTAAACCAACAGAGGTCTTGAATATTCTATAACTGGAAAAGAATCATAATAAATCTTTGGAGCGATTTATCTGAACCAGTGAAAGTTTTTACCGGAATAGAATTAGGATAAACCATTGATCGATTTAAACTGAGCCAACAGAGGTCTAGAATATTCTTTAACTGGAAAGGAATCAGAATAAATATTTGGAGTGATTTATCTGAATTAAAGAAATTGTATACCGGAACATAATCAGGATAAACCATTGATTAGTTTAAACTAAACCAGCAGAGGTCTTGAATATTCTTTAACTTGAAAAGAATCAGAATAAATCTTTGGAGCGATTTATCTAAACCAGAGAAAGTGTCTACCAGAACAGAATCAAGATAATCCATTGATTGATTTAAACTAAACCAACAGAGGTCTTGAATATTCTTTAACTGGAAAAAAATCAGAATAAATATTTGGAGCGATTTATCTAAACCACAGAAAGTGTCTACCAGAACGGAATCAGGATAAACCATTGATCAATTTAAACTAAGCCAGTATAGGTCTTGAATATTCTTTTACTGGAAAAGAATCAAAATAAATCTTTGGAGCGATTTATCTGAACCAGAGAAAGTGTCACCGGAATAGAATCAGAATAAACCGTTGATCGATTTAAATTGAACCAGCAGAGGTCTTGAATATTCTTTAATTGGAAAAGAATCAGAATAAATCTTTGGAGCGATTTATCTGAACCAGAGAAAGTTTCTACCGGAACATAATCAGGATAAACCATTGATCAATTTAAACTGAGCCAGCATAGGTCTTTAATATTCTTTAACTGTAAAAGAATCAGAATAAATCTTTGGAGCGATTTATCTGAACAAGAGAAAGTGTCTACCGAAACAGAATCAAGATAAATCATTTATCGATTTAAACTAAAGCAACAAAGGTCTTGAATATTATTTAACTGGAAAAGAATCAGAATAAATATTTGGAGCGATTTATCTGAACCAGAGAAAGTGTCTACCAGAATGAAATCAGGAAAAACCATTGATCAATTTAAACTGAACCAACAGAGGTCTTGAAAATTCTTTAACTGGAAAAGAATTAGAATAAATCTTTGGAGCGATTTATCTTAACCAGAGAAAGTGTCAACCAGAATATAATCAGGATAAACCGTTGATCAATTTAAACTAAACCAGCAGAGGTCTTGAATATTCTTTAACTGGAAAAGAATCAAAATAAATCTTTGGAGTGATATAACTGAACTAGAGAAAGTGTCTATCGGAACAAAATCAGAATAAACCATTGATCGATTTAAACTGAACCAGCAGAGGTCTTGAATATTCTTTAACTTGAAAATAATCAGAATAAATATTTGGAGCGATTTATCTGAACCAAAGAAAGTGTCTATCGGAAAAGAATCAGAATAAACCATTGATCAATTTAAACTGAGCCAACATAGGTCATGAATATTCTTTAACTGGAAAAGAATCAAAATAAATCTTTGGAGCGATTTATCTGAACCAGAGAAAGTGTCTACCAGAACAGAATCAGAATAAACCATTGATCGATTTAAACAGAACCAGCAGAGGTCTTGAATATTCTTTAATTGGAAAAGAATCAGAATAAATCTTTGGAGTGATTTATCTGAACCAGAGAAAGTGTCTACTGAAACGGAATCAGGATACTCCATTGATCAATTTAAACTGAGCTAGCATAGGTCTTTAATATTCTTTAACTGTAAAAGAATCAGAATAAATCTTTGGAGCGATTTATCTGAATCAGAGAAAGTGTCTACCGAAACAGAATCAGGATAAATCATTAATCGATTTAAACTAAAGCAACAAAGGTCTTGAATATTCTTTAACTGGAAAAGAATCAGAATAAATATTTGGAGCGATTTATCTGAACCAGAGAAAGTGTCTACCAGAACAGAATCAAGATAATCCATTGATTGATTTAAACTAAACCAACAGAGGTCTTGAATATTCTTTAACTGGAAAAAAATCAGAATAAATATTTGGAGCGATTTATCTAAACCACAGAAAGTGTCTACCAGAACGGAATCAGGATAAACCATTGATCAATTTAAACTAAGCCAGTATAGGTCTTGAATATTCTTTTACTGGAAAAGAATCAAAATAAATCTTTGGAGCGATTTATCTGAACCAGAGAAAGTGTCACCGGAATAGAATCAGAATAAACCGTTGATCGATTTAAATTGAACCAGCAGAGGTCTTGAATATTCTTTAATTGGAAAAGAATCAGAATAAATCTTTGGAGCGATTTATCTGAACCAGAGAAAGTTTCTACCGGAACATAATCAGGATAAACCATTGATCGATTTAAACTGAACCAGCAGAGGTCTTGAATATTCTTTAACTTGAAAATAATCAGAATAAATATTTGGAGCGATTTATCTGAACCAAAGAAAGTGTCTATCGGAAAAGAATCAGAATAAACCATTGATCAATTTAAACTGAGCTGACATAGGTCTTGAATATTCTTTAACTAGAAAAGAATCAAAATAAATCTTTAGAGCGATTTATTTGAACCAGAGAAAGTGTCTATCGGAACAGAATCAGAATAAACCATTGAACGATTTAAACTGAACCACCAGAGGTCTTGAATATTCTTTAACTGGAAAAGAATCAGAATAAATCTTTGGAGTGATTTATCTGAAACAGAGAAAATGTCTACCAGAACAGAATCAGGATAATCCATTGATCAATTTAAACTGAGGTAACATAGGTCTTTAATATTCTTTAACTTTAAAAGAATCAAAATAAATCTTTGGAGCGATTTATCTGAACCAGAGAAAGTGTCTACCGAAACAGAATCAGGATAAATCATTAATCGATTTAAACTAAAGCAACAAAGGTCTTGAATATTCTTTAACTGGAAAAGAATCAGAATAAATATTTGGAGCGATTTATCTGAACCAGAGAAAGTGTCTACCAGAATGGAATCAGGATAAACCATTGATCAATTTAAACTGAACCAACAGAGGTCTTGAATATTCTTTAACTGGAAAAGAATTAGAATAAATCTTTGGAACGATTTATCTGAACCAGATAAAGTGTCTACCAGAACGGAATTAGGATAAATCGTTGATCGATTTAAAATAAACCAACAGAGGTCTTGAATATTCTATAACTGGAAAAGAATCATAATAAATCTTTGGAGCGATTTATCTGAACTAGAGAAAGTTTTTATCGAAATAGAATCAGGATAAACCGTTAATGGATTTAAACTGAGCCAACATAGGTCTTGAATATTCTTTAACTGGAAAAGAATCAGAATAAATATTTGGAGTGATTTATCTGAACTAAAGAAAGTGTACTCCGGAACATTATCAGGATAAACCATTGATTAGTTTAAACTAAACCAGCAGAGGTCTTGAATATTCTTTAACTGGAAAAGAATCAGAATAAATCTTTGGAGCGATTTATCTAAACCAGAGAAAGTGTCTACCAGAACGGAATCAGGATAATCCATTGATTGATTTAAACTGAACCAGCAGAGGTCTTGAATATTCTTTAACTGGAAAAAAATCAGAATAAATATTTGGAGCGATTTATCTAAACCACAGAAAGTGTCTACTAGAACGGAATCAGGATAAACCATTGATCAATTTAAACTGAGCCAGTATAGGTCTTGAATATTCTTTAACTGGAAAAGAATCAAAATAAATCTTTGGAGTGATTTATCTGAACCAGAGAAAGTGTCACCGGAACAGAATCAGAATAAACCGTTGATCGATTTAAATTGAACCAACAGAGGTCTTAAATATTCTTTAATTGTAAAAGAATCAGAATAAATCTTTGGAGCGATTTATCTGAACCAGAGAAAGTTTCTACCGAAACAGAATCCGGATAAATCATTTGTCGATTTAAACTAAAGCAACAAAGGTCTTGAATATTATTTAACTGGAAAAGAAACAGAATAAATATTTGGAGCGATTTATCTGAACCAGAGAAAGTGTCTACCAGAACGGAATCAGGAAAAACCATTGATCAATTTAAACTGAACCAACAGATGTCTTGAAAATTCTTTAACTAGAAAAGAATTAGAATGAATCTTTGGAGCGATTTATCTGAACCAGAGAAAGTGTCTACCAGAACATAATCAGGATAAACCGTTGATCGATTTAAACTAAACCAGCAGAGGTTTTGAATATTCTTTAATTGGAAAAGAATCAAAATAAATCTTTGGAGTGATATATCTGAACCAGAGAAAGTGTCTATCGGAACAGAATTAGAATAAACCATTGATCGATTTAAACCGAACCGGCAGAGGTCTTGAATATTCTTTAACTTGAAAATAATCAGAATAAATATTTGGAGCGATTTATATGAACCAAAGAAAGTGTCTACCGGAACAGAGTCAGAATAAACCTTTGATCAATTTAAACTGAGCCAGCATAGGTCTTGAATATTCTTTAACTGGAAAAGAATCAAAATAAATCTTTGGAGCGATTTATCTGAACCAGAGAAACTTTCTACCGGAACAGAATCAGAATAAACCATTGATCAATTTAAACTGAACCAGCAGAGGTCTTGAATATTCTTTAACTGGAAAAGAATCAGAATAAATATTTGGAGCGATTTATCTAAACCAGAGAAAGTGTCTACCGGAACAGAATCAAGATAAACCATTGATCAATTTAAACTGAGCCAACATAGGTCTTTAATATTCTTTAATTGTAAAAGAATCAGAATAAATCTTTGGAGCGATTTATCTGAATCACAGAAAGTGTCTACCGAAACAGAATCAGGATAAATCATTTATCGATTTAAACTAAATCAACAAAGGTATTGAATATTACTTAACTGGAAAAGAATCAGAATAAATATGTGGAGCGATTTATCTGAACCAGAGAAAGTGTCTACCAGAACGGAATCAGGATAAACCATTGATCAATTTAAACTGAACCAACAGAGGTCTTGAAAATTCTTTAACTGGAAAAGAATTAGAATGAATCTTTGGAGCGATTTATCTGAACCAGAGAAAGTGTCTACCAGAACATAATCAGGATAAACCGTTGATCGATTTAAACTAAACTAGCAAAGGTCTTGAATATTCTTTAACTGGAAAAGAATCAAAATAAATCTTTGGAGTGATATATCGGAACCAGAGAAAGTGTCTATCGGAACAGAATCAGAATAAACCATTGATCGATTTAAACCGAACCAGCAGAGGTCTTGAATATTATTTAACTTGAAAATAATCAGAATAAATATTTGGGGCGATTTATCTGAACCAAAGAAAGTGTCTACCAGAATAGAATCAGAATAAACCATTGATCAATTTAAACTGAGCCACCATAGGTCTTGAATATTCTTTAATTGGAAAAGAATCAAAATAAATCTTTGGACCGATTTATCTGAACCAGAGAAAGTGTCTATCGGAACAGAATCAGAATAAACCATTGATCGATTTAAACTGAACCAGCAGAGGTCTTGAATATTCTTTAATTGGAAAAGAATCAGAATAAATCTTTGGAGTGATTTATCTGAACCAGAGAAAGTGTCTACCAAAATGGAATCAGGATAATCCATTGATCAATTTAAACTGAGCTAGCATAGGTCTTTAATATTCTTTAAATGTAAAAGAATCAGAATCAATCTTTGGAGCGATTTATCTGAATCAGAGATAGTGTCTACCAAAACAGAATCAGGATAAATCATTAATCGATTTAAACTAAAGCAACAAGGTCTTGAATATTCTTTAACTGGAAAAGAATCATAATAAATATTTAGAACGATTTATCTGAACTAGAGAAAGTGTCTACAAGAACGAAATCAGGATAAACCATTGATTAATTTAAATTGAACCAACAGAGGTCTTGAATATTCTTTAATTAGAAAAGAATTAGAATAAATCTTTGGAGCGATTTATCTGAACCAGATAAAGTGTCTACCAGAACGGAATTAGGATAAATCGTTGATCGATTTAAACTAAACCAACAGAGGTCTTGAATATTCTATAACTGGAAAAGAATCATAATAAATCTTGGGAGTGATTTATCTGAACCAGAGAATGTTTTTACCGGAATAGAATCAGGATAAACCATTGATCAATTTAAACTGAGCCAGCAGAGGTCTTGAATATTCTTTAACTGGAAAAGAATCAGAATAAATCTTTGGAGCGATTTATCTGAACTAAAGAAAGTGTATACCGCAACATAATCAGGATAAACCATTGATTAGTTTAAACTAAACCAGCAGAGGTATTGAATATTCTTTAACTTGAAAAGAATCAGAATAAATCTTTGGAGCGATTTATCTAAACCAGCGAAAGTGTCTACCAGAATGGAATCAAGATAATCCATTGATTGATTTAAACTGAACCAGCAGAGGTCTTGAATATTCTTTAACTGCAAAAAAATCAGAATAAATCTTTAGAGCCATTTATCTAAACCACCGAAAGTGTCTACCAGAACGGAATTAGGATAAACCATTGATCAATTTAAACAGAGCCAGTATAGGTCTTGAATATTCTTTTACTGGAAAAGAATCAAAATAAATCTTTGGAGCGATTTATCTGAACCAGAGAAAGTGTCTACCAGAACAGAATCAGAATAAACGATTGATCGATTTAAACTGAACCAATAGAGGTCTTGAATATTCTTTAACTTGAAAATAATCAGAATAATTATTTGGAGCGATTTATCTGAACCAAAGAAAGTGTCTACCGGAACAGAATCAAAATAAACCATTGATCGATTTAAACTGAACCAGCAGAGGTCTTGAATATTCTTTAACTGGAAAAGAATCAGAATAAATCTTTGGAGCGATTTATCTGAACTAGAGAAAGTGTCTACCAGAACAGAATCAGGATGAACCATTGATCAATTTAAACTGAGCCAGCATAAGTCTTTAATATTCTTTAACTATAAAAGAATCAGAATCAATATTTGGAGCGATTAATCTGAACCAGCGAAAGTGTATACCGAAACAGAATCAGGATAAATCATTAATCAATTTAAACTAAAGCAACAAAGGTCTTGAATATTCTTTAACTGGAAAAGAAACAGAATAAATCTTTGGAGCGATTTATCTGAACCAGAGAAAGTGTCTACCAGAACGGACTCAGGATAAACCATTGATCGATTTAAACTGAACCAACAAAGGTCTTGAATATTCTTTACCTGGAAAAGAATTAGAATAAACCTTTGGAGCGATTTATCTGAACCAGAGAAAGTGTCTACCGGAACAGAATCAGGATAAACCATTGATCAATTCAAATTGAGCAAACAGAGGTCTTGAATATTCTTTAACTACAAAAGATTCAGAATAAATCTTTGGAGAGATTTATCTAAACAAGAGAAAGTGTATACCGGCACAGAATCAGGATAAACCATTGATCAATTTAAATTGAACCAACATAGGTCTTTAATATTCTTTAACTGGAAAAGAATTAAAATAAATCTTTGGAGCGATTTATCTGGACCATAGAAAGTGTCTACCGGAACATAATCAGAATAAACCATTGATCAATTTAAAATGAACCAGCAGAGGTCTTGAATATTATTTAACTGGAAAAGAATCAGAATAAATCTTTGGAGCAATTTATCTGAACCAGAGAAAGTGTCTACCAGAACAGAATCAGAATAAACCATTGATCGATTTAAATTGAACCAGCAGAGGTCTTGAATATTCTTTAACTTGAAAAGAATCAGAATAAATATTTGGAGCGATTTATCTGAACCAAAGAAAGTGTCTACCGGAACAGAATCAGAATAAACCATTGATCGATTTAAACTAAACAAGCAGAGGTCTTGAATATTCTTTAACTGGAAAAGAATCAGAATAAATCTTTGGAGCGAATTTTCTTAACCAGAGAAAGTGTCTACCGAAAAAGAATCAGGATAAATCATTAATCTATTTAAACTAAAGCAACAAAGGTCTTGAATATTCTTTAACTGGAAAAGAATCAGAATAAATCTTAGAGCGATTTATCTGAACATGACAAAGTGTATACCAGAACGGAATCAGGATAAACCATTGATCGATTTAAACTTAACCAACAAAGGTATTGAATATTCTTTACCTGGAAAAGAATTAGAATAAATCTTTCGAGCGATTTATCTGAACCAGAGAAAGTGTCTACCGGTACAGAATCAGGATAAACCATTGATCAATTCAAATTGAGCCAACAGATGTCTCGAATATTCTTTAACTAGAAAAGATTCAGAATAAATCTTTGGAGAGATTTATCTGAACAAGAGAAAGTGTATACCGGCACGGAATCAGGATAAACCATTTATCAATTTAAATTGAACCAACATAGGTCTTTAATATTCTTTAACTGGAAAAGAATTAGAATAAATATATGGAGCGATTTATCTGAACCAGAGAAAGTGTCTACCGGAACAGAATCAGAATAAACCATTGATCGATTTAAACTAAACCAGCAGAGGTCTTGAATATTCTTTAACTGGAAAAGATTCAGAATAAATCTTTGGAGCGATTTATCTTAACCAGAGAAAGTGTCTACCGAAACAGAATCAGGACAAATCATTAATCAATTTAAACTAAAGCAATAAAGGTCTTGAATATTCTTTAACTGGAAAAGAAACAGAATAAATCTTTGGAGCGATTTATCTGAACCAGAGAAAGTGTCTACCAGAACGGAATCAGGATAAATCATTGATCGATTTAAACTGAACCAACAAAGGTCTTGAATATTCTTTACCTGGAAAAGAATTAGAATAAATCTTGGGAGCAATTTATCTGAACCAGAGAAAGTGTATAGCGGAACAGAATCAGGATAAACCATTGATCAATTCAAATTGAGCCAACAGAGGTCTTGAATATTCTTTAACTACAAAAGATTCAGAATAAATCTTTGGAGAGATTTATTTGAACAAGAGAAAGTGTATACCGGCACAGAATTAGGATAAACCATTGATCAATTTAAATTGAACCAACATAGGTCTTTAATATTCTTTAACTGGAAAAGAATTAGAATAAATATATGGAGCGATTTATCTGAACCAGAGTAAGTGTCTACTGGAACAGAATTAGGATAAACCATTGATCAATTTAAACTGAGCCAACATAGGTCTTGATTATTCTTTAACTGGAAAAGAATCAAAATAAATCTTTGGAGCGATTTATTTGGACCATAGAAAGTGTCTACCGGAACAGAATCAGAATAAACCATTGATCGATTTAAACTGAACCAGCAGAGGTCTTGAATATTATTTAACTGGAAAAGAATCAGAATAAATCATTGGAGCAATTTATCTGAACCAGAGAAAGTGTCTACCGGAACAGAATCAGGATAAACCATTGATCGATTTAAATTGAACCAACATAGGTCTTTAATATTCTTTAACTGTAAAAGAATCAGAATAAATCTTTGGAACAATTTATTTGAACCATAGAAAGTGTCTACCGGAACATAATCAGAATAAACCATTGATCGATTTAAACTAAACCAGCAGAGGTCTTGAATATTCTTTAACTTGAAAAGAATCAGAATAAATATTTGGAGCGATTTATCTGAACCAAAGAAAGTGTCTACCGAAACAGAGTCAGAATAAACCATTGATCGATTTAAACTAAACCAGCAGAGGTCTTGAATATTCTTTAATTGGAAAAGAATCAGAATAAATCTTTGGAACAATTTATCTGAACCAGAGAAAGTGTCTACCGGAACAGAATCAGGATAAACCATTGATCAATTTAAATTGAAGCAACATAGGTCTTTAATATTCTTTAACTGTAAAAGAATCAGAATAAATCTTTGGAACGAATTATCTGAACCAGAGAAAGTGTTTACCGGAACAGAATCAGAATAAACCATTGATCGACTTAAACTGAACCAACAGAGGTCTTAAATATTCTTTAACTTGAAAAGAATCAGAATAAATATTTGGAGCAATTTATCTGAACAAAAGAAAGTGTCTACCGGAATAGAATCAGAATAAACCATTGATCGATTTAAACTAAAGCAATAGAGGTCTTGAATATTCTTTACCTGGAAAAGAATCAGAATAAATCTTTGGAGCAATTTATCTGAACCAGAGAAAGTGTCTACCAAAACAGAAACTGGATAAATCATTAATCGATTTAAACTAAAGCAACAGAGGTCTTGAATATTCTTTAAGTGGAAAAGAATTAGATAAAATCTTTGGAGAGAGTTATCTGAATCAGAGAAAGTGTCTACCGGAACAGAATCAGGCTAAACCATTGATCAATTTAAATTGAGCCAACAGAGGTCTTGAATATTCTTTAACTAGAAAAGATTCAGAATAAATATTTGGAGAGAATTATCTGAACCAGAGAAAGTGTATACCGGCACGGAATCAGGATAAACCATTGATTAATTTAAACTAAACCACAGAGGTCTTGTATATTCTTTAACTGGAAAAGAATCAGAATAAATCTTCAGAGTGATTTATCTAAACTAGTGAAAGTATCTACCAGAACAGAATCAAGATAAACCTTTGATAGATTTAAACTGAACTAGCAGAGGTCTTGAATATTCTTTAACTGGAAAAGAATTAGAATAAATATATGGAGCGATATATCTGAACCAGAGAAAGTGTCTACTCGAACAGAATTAGGATAAACCATTGATCAATTTAAACTGAGTCAGCATAGGTCTTAATTATTCTTTAACTGGAAAAGAATCAAAATAAATCTTTGGAGCGATTTATCTGAACCATAGAAAGTTTCTACCAGAACAGAATCAGAATAAACCATTGATCAATTTAAACTGAACCAACAGAGGTCTTGAATATTCTTTAACTGGAAAAGAATCAGAATAAATCTTTGGAGCAATTTATCTGAACCAGCGAAAGTGTCTATCGGAACAGAATCAGAATAAACCATTGATCAATTTAAACTGAACCAGCAGAGGTCTTGAATATTCTTTAACTGGAAAATAATTAGAAAAATCTTTGGTGCGATTTATCTGAACCAGATAAAGTGTCTACCAGAACAGAATCAGGATAAAACATTGATCAATTTAAATTCAACCAACATAGGTCTTTAATATTCTTTAACTGTAAAAGAATCAGAATAAATATTTGGAGCGATTTATCTGAACCAGAGAAAGTGTCTACCAAAACAGAATCAGAATAAACCATTGATCGCTTTAAACTGAACCAGCAGAGGTCTTGAATATTCTTTAACTTGAAAAGAATCAGAATAAATATTTGGAGAGATTTATCTGAACCAAAGAAAGTGTCTACCGGAATAGAATCAGAATAAACCATTGATCAATTTAAACTAAACCAGCAGAGGTCTTGAATATTCTTTAATTGGAAAAGAATCAGAATAAATCTTTGGAGCGATTTATCTGAACTAGAGAAAGTGTCTACCAGAACAGAATCAGGATAAACCATTAATCAATTTAAACTAAGCCAGCTGTGATCGGTGGGAATGAGAACTAACTGTTTTGGAATGCTGGTTCGCGTTTGCGTTTGTTTTTGCAAAATGTCGCGGTAAGCAAGAGTCGGCACCGTCTTTTATTTTATCCAACAAGGAAAGGACAAAAGCACAGAAAAATTCCTTTTCGAGATGTTTCTCGGGTTTGGGAGGTAGATTATATAAAGGGAAGGTGTTAGCACCATTTCTATCTGTGGTTATCCACGGGCTCTTAGGTATTTGCTCACTGTGTTTTCAAAAGTTTGCTTTTCTTTGTGTTTGTGGGTTTGAAAAGAGTTTTTGTTTTAAAAGGGGTGTAAGTGCGAAAAGTTTTGTTTTGTTTTTAAATGAGCAAGTACTTAAGAACCTCTACCTACTCAAAAAGGAATTAAACTGTGCAAATGTCCTTTAGACAGTGTTATCCCACTATTGAGGAGTAGGTAGCACCGTCATTGGAGCTTTTCAGGTCAATTGCTTTTCGGGTCAATTCGATTAAGGGACGTGTGGTCACTAAAGCAATGTTAGGACGCCTTAGTGGTAACCCTGATAACTTAGATCATTTTATCTGAGGCAACCGTTTCGAGGCAACTTATGATCTTTGGACAAGAGGGCGACCTCTAAAACATCGTATACTCAATGACCACGTTCGAGGCAACCAAGTGAGGTGTACCCTAAGAGTGGCATGTGAGAGTGTATTGTTTTTCAGTTATATTATCTTTGTATATTTAGGTGTTCTACCGTTTGTTTTCAGATCTTGTCATACAATCCTAGTTAGCATACATCTAAGCAGTTAATATATGTATAGGAATTTAAAGGGCGGGAATTGTAAATCCTACGCTATTACAAGGCTTCGGGGAGAGGGATTATTTACATGTCCAAAATTGGTGGAATAAAGCTGTAAAGTGTAAAAGTCTTAGTTAAGCTATTACAAACCAGTAGGCAGTTACAATAAAATAAACGCGCGCGAATCTGAAAATAACCTCTAAAAATCTTAAGAATAAAATCTTTTTGTTGTTTTATTTTATTTTGGGAAAATGATCTAAATCTTCTTAATTTTAGTTTTGAGAAAATGTTAAGATAATTAAATGATTAATTAACAAAGTTAATTTAAATAGAAAAAACTAGCCTAATGTTTTTGTGATTTTTTTTAATTGATTTTATGTTGATTAAAAAAAAAGAAATAAAATAGTCAAAACAAAGATGAAATCGAAGGAACAAGCAGTAAATCAAGAAATGTATAATTCTGGAGGCCTGGATCGAAAGAGGTGTGGGCTGTCTTTCGATCCAGTGAAGAGGCTTGATCGAAGGTGCATGAGGGGCTGCACTTTGGGGGTGTTCGATCTGGATATGTCATCCTTCGATCTGGAAACCCTGGATCCAGTTCGAAGCTAAGCTGCTAAGCTTCGAAGCTCTGAACAAGATTCTGAGAAGATATTTCCTGCAAAACGAGACAAATGTTAAAGATCCAGGGGGGACTTTACCCCCTGATTCGAATCTCCTCCCAATTCGAATCCTTCCTCAATTTGAATCTGCTGAATCTGGGTCTGGGTTTGTTTTATCCTGAGATTTGAAGGAGAAACTTAGATCGTGCCCAAGCAATGGCACGATCTCATCTTTGCGCTTTAGCTTACATGCAACATAATCAGTAATAACAAGAATACATATGCAATGTGTATTTAAATGTCATGAAGGTGCAATTTTGGTTTTGCAAACCCTTACCAATTAAAGATGTATGATCTGTGGCTCTGGGTGTGGAGATGTTTGTTGAATGGTTGTTTTAGCTTGGATTACTTATAAAAATGTTGATAACCTTTGGTGAGTTTGTGGGCAGCGTATCTCCAAATCCTCGTCTCTTTCTTTTTCTCCTTTTTTTCGTTTTTCCCTCTTTTCGTTCCCCCTTGGCACTGTATGCTTGCCCTTGTATTTATAGGAGTATGATGGTCTAGTAAAGGCAAGAGACAACCAATTAAATAGGCCTTTAAAGCCATGAGACAAGAATCAGACATATTAAAAGACTTCCTTTTTTGAAATATTCATGTCTCTTTGGAATCTTAAATGAACCTGGACACCTTTGATTTTCGAATGCCTCCAGGCCATGCTCTTTGATTGGTCTTGAGTTGCCTCCTTCGAATGGACTTCTTATGTACCCTTCGAATGGGCCTTCTGAATGCTTCTTCAAATGGACCTTTTGAATGTTCTTCGAATTGACCCTTTGAATGCTTCTTCAAATGGACCTTTACATGTTCTTCGAATGAGTCATTTACATGTTCTTCGAATGAGCCTCTTTCCTGGCGTGTTGGCCAGTTGAGGGGCCTTTTCCTTTGTGAATCGAAACAAACTTGTAGGAGATTCTTGCCTCGTGAGTCGAAGGTAAGCCTGAAGTAGTTAATGCATAATCGAAGCATTGTGAAATTGACTTGATCGAAGGAGGTCCAACGCTCAATCGAAGACTTGCGAACCAAAGCTTGATCGAAGGGTTCCAGACACCTAATCGAAGCTTACTAATCAAATTTTGATCGAAGAGTGCCAAATGCCCAATCGAAGACTGGTGAGTCAAGCCTGTATCGAAGGATTTTGGATACCCAATCGAAGACTTTTCCCAGATGCCAATCGAAAGACACTTTGTTCATCTTCAAAAAAACTTTATTTTCGTTAGGCAAGTGTTTGTGACCAACCATGTAAGGGAAGACCTTTGAAAACATGAGAGGGCAAATTTTGGGGTACAACAGTTGCCCCTGTTCAATTTTCTTAAACCTGAGGATATAGATTGGCTTTCGAGCCTTTCGTGATCCGAAGGTGGAAGATAATTGAACACTAGAGTGCCCAGAAATTTGCACTCGCATGGTGTAGTATCAACATTGTGATGTCGGGAATGGTCTTACAGATGCCATTTGGAGATTGTTGGTAGGAGGATGGGCTTATAGATGCCATCTGCAGGAGTGTCGATCGCATAAGAGATTCCTTAGCGAGAACTTGCATACCTGTTATTGTAGAAGATTCCGCTGGGGAAGTCTAACTTTGTTGAGATTTAGGAACCTGCCTGTACTTCAACTGAGAGAATGCTTCAGCTGAATTTTAAGAACCTGTTCATAATTCAATTTGGGGGAAACATCTTCATCAAGATCTAGGAACTGTCTCGTGCTCAATGGAGTATACCGCTGAGGCTATAGAACTTGTCCACACTATGACAGAGGAGAACATCAAGATCTAGGAACTGACTCGTGCTCAATGGAGTATACCGTTGAGGTTATAGTACTCGTCCACACTATGACGTAGGGAAACATCTTCATCAAGATCTAGGAATTGTCTCGTGCTCAATGGAGTATACCGCTGAGGTTATAGAACTTATCCACACTATGACAGAGGAAAACATCAAGATCTAGGATCTAACTCGTGCTCAATGGAGTATACCGTTGAGGTTATAGTACTCGTCCACACTATGACGTAGGGAAACATCTTCATCAAGATCTAGGAACTGTCTCGTGTCCACCGGGAGTATACCGCTGAGGTTATAGAACTTGCCCACACTATGACGGAGGAAAACATCAAGATCTAGGAACTGACTCATGCTCAATGGAGTATACCGTTGAAGTTATAGTACTCGTCTACACTATGACATAGGGAAACATCTTTATCAAGATCTAGGAACTGTCTCGTGTCCACCGGGAGTATACCACTGAGGTTATAGAACTTGTCCACACTATGACGGAGGAGAACATCAAGATCTAGGAACTGACTCGTGCTCAATGGAGTATACCGTTGAGGTTATAGTACTCGTCCACACTATGACGTAGGGAAACATCTTCATCAAGATCTAGGAACTGTCTCGTGCCCATCGGGAGTATACCGCTGAGGTTATAGAACTTGTCCACACTATGACGGAGGAGAACATCAAGATCTAGGAACTTAATCGTGCTCAATGGAGTATACCGTTAAGGTTATAGTACTTGTCCACACTATGACGTAGGGAAACATCTTCATCAAGATCTAAGAATTGTCTCGTGCTCACTGGGAGTATACCGTTGAGGTTATAGAACTCATCCACACTATGACGGAGGAAAACATCAAGATCTAGGAACTGACTCGTGCTCAATGGAGTATACCGTTGAGGTTATAGTACTCGTCCACACTATGACGTAGGGAAACATCTTCATCAAGATCTAGGAATTGTCTCGTGCCCACCGGGAGTATACCGCTGAGGTTATAGAACTTGTCCACACTATGACACAGGAGAACATCAAGATCTAGGAACTGACTCGTGCTCAATGGAGTACACCGTTGAGGTTATAGTACTCGTCCACACTATGACGTAGGGAAACATCTTCATCAAGATCTAGGAACTGTCTCGTGCCCACCGGGAGTATACCGCTGAGGTTATAGAACTCGCCCACACTATGACGAAGGAAAACATCAAGATCAAGGAACTGACTCGTGCTCAATGGAGTATACCGTTGAGGTTATAGTACCCGTCCACACTATGACGTAGGGGAACATCTTCATCAAGATCTAGGAACTGTCTCGTGCCCACCGGGAGTATACCGCTGAGGCTATAGAACTTGCCCATACTATGACGGAGGAAAACATCAAGATCTAGGAACTGACTCGTGCTCAATGGAGTATACCGTTTAGGTTATAGTACTCGTCCACACTATGACGTAGGGAAACATCTTCATCAAGATCTAGGAACTGTCTCGTGCCCACCGGGAGTATACCGCTGAGGTTATAGAACTTGTCCACACTATGACGGAGGAGAACATCAAGATCTAGGAACTTAATCGTGCTCAATGGAGTATACCGTTGAGGTTATAGTACTTGTCCACACTATGACGTAGGGAAACATCTTCATCAAGATCTAAGAATTGTCTCGTGCTCACCGGGAGTATACCGTTGAGGTTATAGAACTCGTCCACACTATGACGGAGGAAAACATCAAGATCTAGGAACTGACTCGTGCTCAATGGAGTATACCGTTGAGGTTATAGTACTCGTCCACACTATTACATAGGGAAACATCTTCATCAAGATCTAAGAATTGTCTCGTGCTCACCGGGAGTATACCGTTGAGGTTATAGAACTCGTCCACACTATGACGGAGGAAAACATCAAGATCTAGGAACTGACTCGTGCTCAATGGAGTATACCGTTGAGGTTATAGTACTCGTCCACACTATGATGTAGGGAAACATCTTCATCAAGATCTAGGAACTGTCTCGTGCCCACCGGGAGTATACCGCTGAGGTTATAGAACTTGTTCACACTATGACGGAGGAGAACATCAAGATCTAGGAACTGACTCGTGCTCAATGGAGTATACCGTTGAGGTTATAGTACTCGTCCACACTATGATGTAGGGAAACATCTTCATCAAGATCTAGGAACTGTCTCGTGCCCACCGGGAGTATATCGCTGAGGTTATAGAACTCGCCCACACTATGACGAAGGAAAACATCATGATCAAGGAACTGACTCGTGCTCAATGGAGTATATCGTTGAGGTTATAGTACCCGTCCACACTATGACGTAGGGGAACATCTTCATCAAGATCTAGGAACTGTCTCGTGCCCACCGGGAGTATACCGCTGAGGTTATAGAACTTGCCCATACTATGACGGAGGAAAACATCAAGATCTAGGAACTGACTCGTGCTCAATGGAGTATACCGTTTAGGTTATAGTACTCGTCCACACTATGACGTAGGGAAACATCTTCATCAAGATCTAGGAACTGTCTCGTGCCCACCGGGAGTATACCGCTGAGGTTATAGAACTTGTCCACACTATGACGGAGGAGAACATCAAGATCTAGGAACTTAATCGTGCTCAATGGAGTATACCGTTGAGGTTATAGTACTTGTCCACACTATGACGTAGGGAAACATCTTCATCAAGATCTAAGAATTGTCTCGTGCTCACCGGGAGTATACCGTTGAGGTTATAGAACTCGTCCATACTATGACAGAGGAAAACATCAAGATCTAGGAACTGACTCGTGCTCAATGGAGTATACCGTTGAGGTTATAGTACTCGTTCACACTATGACATAGGGAAACATCTTCATCAAGATCTAGGAACTGTCTCGTGCCCACCGGGAGTATACCGCTGAGGCTATAGAACTCGCCCACACTATGACAAAGGAAAACATCAAGATCAAGGAACTGACTCGTGCTCAATGGAGTATACCGTTGAGGTTATAGTACCCGTCCACACTATGACGTAGGGGAACCTCTTCATCAAGATCTAGGAACTGTCTCGTGCCCACCGGGAGTATACCGCTGAGGTTATAGAACTCGCCCACACTATGACGAAGGAAAACATCAAGATCAAGGAACTGACTCGTGCTCAATGGAGTATACCGTTGAGGTTATAGTACCCGTCCACACTATGACGTAGGGGAACATCTTCATCAAGATCTAGGAACTGTCTCGTGCCCACCGGGAGTATACCGCTGAGGCTATAGAACTTGCCCATACTATGACGGAGGAAAACATCAAGATCTAGGAACTGACTCGTGCTCAATGGAGTATACCGTTTAGGTTATAGTACTCGTCCACACTATGACGTAGGGAAACATCTTCATCAAGATCTAGGAACTGTCTCGTGCCCACCGGGAGTATACCGCTGAGGTTATAGAACTTGTCCACACTATGACGGAGGAGAACATCAAGATCTAGGAACTTAATCGTGCTCAATGGAGTATACCGTTGAGGTTATAGTACTTGTCCACACTATGACGTAGGGAAACATCTTCATCAAGATCTAAGAATTGTCTCGTGCTCACCGGGAGTATACCGTTGAGGTTATAGAACTCGTCCACACTATGACGGAGGAAAACATCAAGATCTAGGAACTGACTCGTGCTCAATGGAGTATACCGTTGAGGTTATAGTACTCGTCCACACTATTACATAGGGAAACATCTTCATCAAGATCTAAGAATTGTCTCGTGCTCACCGGGAGTATACCGTTGAGGTTATAGAACTCGTCCACACTATGACGGAGGAAAACATCAAGATCTAGGAACTGACTCGTGCTCAATGGAGTATACCGTTGAGGTTATAGTACTCGTCCACACTATGATGTAGGGAAACATCTTCATCAAGATCTAGGAACTGTCTCGTGCCCACCGGGAGTATACCGCTGAGGTTATAGAACTTGTTCACACTATGACGGAGGAGAACATCAAGATCTAGGAACTGACTCGTGCTCAATGGAGTATACCGTTGAGGTTATAGTACTCGTCCACACTATGATGTAGGGAAACATCTTCATCAAGATCTAGGAACTGTCTCGTGCCCACCGGGAGTATATCGCTGAGGTTATAGAACTCGCCCACACTATGACGAAGGAAAACATCATGATCAAGGAACTGACTCGTGCTCAATGGAGTATATCGTTGAGGTTATAGTACCCGTCCACACTATGACGTAGGGGAACATCTTCATCAAGATCTAGGAACTGTCTCGTGCCCACCGGGAGTATACCGCTGAGGTTATAGAACTTGCCCATACTATGACGGAGGAAAACATCAAGATCTAGGAACTGACTCGTGCTCAATGGAGTATACCGTTTAGGTTATAGTACTCGTCCACACTATGACGTAGGGAAACATCTTCATCAAGATCTAGGAACTGTCTCGTGCCCACCGGGAGTATACCGCTGAGGTTATAGAACTTGTCCACACTATGACGGAGGAGAACATCAAGATCTAGGAACTTAATCGTGCTCAATGGAGTATACCGTTGAGGTTATAGTACTTGTCCACACTATGACGTAGGGAAACATCTTCATCAAGATCTAAGAATTGTCTCGTGCTCACCGGGAGTATACCGTTGAGGTTATAGAACTCGTCCATACTATGACAGAGGAAAACATCAAGATCTAGGAACTGACTCGTGCTCAATGGAGTATACCGTTGAGGTTATAGTACTCGTTCACACTATGACATAGGGAAACATCTTCATCAAGATCTAGGAACTGTCTCGTGCCCACCGGGAGTATAGCGCTGAGGCTATAGAACTCGCCCACACTATGACAAAGGAAAACATCAAGATCAAGGAACTGACTCGTGCTCAATGGAGTATACCGTTGAGGTTATAGTACCCGTCCACACTATGACGTAGGGGAACCTCTTCATCAAGATCTAGGAACTGTCTCGTGCCCACCGGGAGTATACCGTTGAGGTTATAGAACTTGCCCATACTATGACGGAGGAAAACATCAAGATCTAGGACCTGACTCGTGCTCAATGGAGTATACCGTTTAGGTTATAGTACTCGTCCATACTATGACGTAGGGAAACATCTTCATCAAGATCTAGGAACTGTCTCGTGCCCACCTGGAGTATACCGTTGAGGTTATAGAACTTGTCCACACTATGACGGAGGAGAACATCAAGATCTAGGAACTGACTCGTGCTCAATGGAGTATACTGTTGAGGTTATAGTACTCGTCCACACTATGACGTAGGGAAACATCTTCATCAAGATCTAGGAACTGTCTCGTGCCCACCGGGAGTATACCGCTGAAGTTATAGAACTTGTCCACACTATGACGGAGGAGAACATCAAGATCTAGAAACTGACTCGTGCTCAATGGAGTATACCGTTGAGGTTATAGTACTCGTCCACACTATGACGTAGGGAAACATCTTCATCAAGATCTAGGAATTGTCTCGTGCCCACCGGGAGTATACCGCTGAGGTTATAGAACTTGCCCACACTATGACGGAGGAAAACATCAAGATCTAGGAACTGACTCGTGCTCAATGGAGTATACCGTTGAGGTTATAGTACTTGTCCACACTATGACGTAGGGAAACCATAGAGATTGAGAACCTTATCTGAAAATCAACCGAGGATAATTCAATTGAGATTTAAGAACCGGTTGGGTCTTCGACGTAATTGAGAACTTTAACTGTATCTTTCCTGAAAGGTAAAGGTCAGTCATATGCAATGCATGATATGGATCAGGCAATGATGTTCTCAAAATAAATGAGATTGTATCCATATGATGTGTACATGCATGTATTATGATGTATGGAAGTGTGATGTTTTTGCTGGGGAAAATAAATCCCGGAGCTGCTGGAGAATAGAGTTGAGTTCTTCGTTTCCACTGGGGATGATAACCAAAGATGGTTGTGAGAATAAACCTGCAGGAGAGAGGAACTCCATTGGGGAATAAACACGGTGAAGAGATTACTCTGCGGGGAATTACTCTGTGGGGGAGAGATGTTCTATTGATGATTTTAATGATAATTCCGCTGGGGAATCTGTTGATAAGCTCTGCTGGGGATTTTGATGATGAACTCCGCTGGGGATAGAAAGAACTTCGCCAGGGATGATCTTTCAGTTGCAACTTGCTGAGGATAACCCAGCTAGACCCTTGTGAGGATAATCTCTGAATTTGGCTGAGGAGACTTATTTGTGCTTCGCAGGGGACAAGCTTCCAGAGTCTACTGGGGAAGATGATTCAACTCCATCGGGGAAGCTTTTTTAGACTGCGCTGGGGAAATGACTCCATTGTGGTATCTTGTATTCCGCTGGGGAACATTCTCATATTCTGTTGAGGAATATTAAGACTGCCGGGGATGCTCTTACGCTTGCTGGAGAACATCTTTATACTCCGTTGGGGAATATTAAGATCTTCTGGGGATATCAAGCCTTTTCGAGGCTGACGGTAGACTAACACTGCTTGGGGGAGAAAATGGCTGATTCGTTCATGGTTGCGAGTCTCAGTGGGGGAGAGATACCATTACTGTTTTACTCTGCGGGGAGTGACGGTATCTTGGTCACACTTTTCAGCTGAATATATACCTTGGTACTTGGTGGACAGAGCAACTTGTACAGTTCGGACAATTCTTATTTGCCCCTGTTTTTTGCGGAAGAAGGTGCCTGTGGAGGCCCTGTGGATCGAGTATTATCCCCACCTATGAGGTTCTTGGTATCTTTCGATTGAAATGACAAGTCTTCTTCTGGTAGGCAAGTGACGAGATGACGGGACATAGTCGTACGCTTTGATCCCTAATTTTTTCCTGGACCGCCCTTTCGGGTTTTCAGTCCATCGGGATACCCTTTTTTGCCCAAGCCTCCTTTTCAGGTTTTCGACTTGCCGGGTGTACAAACTTTTTCATTTTTATCCCTAATTTTTGCCCGAACCCTTTTGGTTCGTCGGGAAGCCCGTATTTTTTCCTAGGCCAGTCAACCTAGCGGGTCTTTGATTCACGCGCGGTATTTTTTGACTATGTCCATTCCCTCAGGATGTAGAGAGGTGTCATTGTCAGTAGTGTTGTGTTGCCATACTACCAGAAGATCTTCGTTTGATCATGCAAGATTTGTTGCGGGAATCCATGTCTAATGCCCCAAGTGACTCAGATGGAGAATTGCCCTTGGCTATTTGGCATTTTGAGAGATTCCTTGAATCTTGACTTGACTGCCCCAGATGATAGACAATGCTCATGCCGTGCCCCTTGGTTGGAAGTGTTTTTTCCACTTGAGGTGACCCTTTTTATTGAAAAGGTTTTTGTTCACTAGATATTCGTCGTGCGAATTTCTTTGCTGTTGAACAAATAGTCATATGCAAACAATGCTATTTTAAGAATGCAAAGCTTATGTCTGTCTTTTGAAATTTTTGAAAATGCTTTTTTCCAGTAAAACAAGCGAATTTTTGTAAAATGTGATGTCAACTCAGGATTTTACAGCGAGCCCTATAGGAGTCAGGATACCTTTTGTAATAGTATGCTTTCGAACTAACCCATGCTTCAGCTAGGACTTTTAAGGGTTATAACGTGGCCTGGTTCACGGTTTAAGAAACAAAGGATAAAGGCTCAAAATTTATTTGTACCCACCCGCTCTTCGTGATGTTCTTCGATCCTAAACTCAACTAATCGTGCATTAGACCTTGTTTGAGTCTTTGCTCTGACATACCAGTGATGGTTCGGATACTTACAATTTATTTTGAACAGGCAGTCATTTTTGTTGAGAGTTTTTAGGACCTATTTTTGATTTTATTATCCTTGTCTTTTGCCTGAACTGTTTCTTTTTGTGACTACAGTCAGCGGGATGCCCCAGTTTTGTAAGTCTCCTTCATAGGTTTTGACTTAATGGGCTTTTATTTCTGAGAGATAATGACTGCCTGTCCTTACAATTGTACGGAACCAACACCATCTTTTGTTACTGAAGGACTTCTTTGATGTCATTCATTGTGCACCTGGATCAACTGAGAAAACTACCCTGTCCCAGGTTATAATTAAGGGTTTTAATTTGTGAAAAGAAAAACTCCAACTTCTTTGGCTCAAAGGGGTTGACGAGGGATTATCTTCCTTATAACTCCGCTGTTTAGGATTTGAAACAACGCTTGTACATCGTCAGCGGGGTCTGTTCAAAAGCATACTATAGAGATTTTGGTATCATTTTCGTCATCCTCCCTCAAAAGGCTTAGAATTTTTTAATCGAGAGTTGATCATCACAAAAAAATGAAAGCAATTTGAATATAGTGAATACGAATGGATTGATTCAAAACAGACATATGCAATGCATTGATAAAGTAACAAAGTTTGACATGAAATAAATGTTCGAACATTCAAAAGAAAATTACAACTTGAAAATTCTAATGAGAAAAAAGTCTTCTCGTCTCAGTACTTGTCACTTCAAATGGTGAACCTTGGAGGGATGGTAAAAGAACTCAGCCTGACCATCTTGTGTGAATTCCAATGCTCCTTCATCAATCAGGTTTTGAATTTTGTACTTCAACTTCCAACAGTCGTCAGTATCATGCCCCGGACTGTTAGAATGGTATGCACACCTTGCATCAAGATTGTAGTTGGGTGAAGAAGTCTTAGGATTCAGATGAGGTCCTACCAGATTCAATCTCAACAGGTGTTGCAAAGCTTGGGACAGCGGCATGTTGAGCTTGGTAAACGGCCTCTGATTAACCCGTTGTTTATGGCAAGGTTGTTGTTGGACCCGGGTTGTAGTAGCAATTTGGAGAGGTCCATTCTTCACCATACCAAACTCTTGTCTTCTTGGAGGCTGATTAATGATTTGATCCCCAGCCTTGACCGTTTGCTTCATGTTGTTGTATCTGTCTTGACGAAGCTGGTTGATAATGGTTCTCAGCTCTTCTTATTCCCGAGCTAAGCCTTGGATAAGAGCCATCTGCCCCAACATTTGGGTTTTCATGGCACTGAACTCAGCTTGCAGTGGTTCCAGCCGTTCGTCCTTATTGTCTTCAGGACTTTTCTTGACCAAGTGCCCAACGAGGAGTGTTTTCAACTCTTCCTGCCCCTTGGATAGGTTTAGGAAGATTTCCCTGAACTGAGTCTCTCAAGTTTGAAGATCTTGGTTGTCTTGTTGGAGAGCCATTGCTAAAATAAACAGCGAGAACATGAGAGACCTGTATTGGAAGACCTGTTATGCAATGATATATATGATATATGTATGCAATATTTTCAAGGATCTCGCGGGGTAAACAAGAAACTGTTAGAATTTAAATCTTGTAGCTTTGATTGAAGGAACTTCATGTTGTTAAGAGTCCTTCTTCAAGAGTCAAGCTCACCATATCGAGTGGGTCATAGCCCCTGACTCAAGTTGTCGTGTTTTGATCTCTAGACGACATTGGCTAGAGGAAAATAAATCCCCTTTGCCCCTTGCTGGACATTTGATTTACCATAACCTGCATCACCATCCCCTTGAGATCCTTGAAATGGTTAAGGAAATGTTAAGGCATGATGTTATGATGTGTATGCTATGCGTTTAAGCAAAAGTGTGAGGTGCTGTAAGTAAACCCTGCAATAAATCCAAATTATTGGATAAGGACTGTAAACAAAACCTGCAAGTAACTCATGTTGTCAGATAACAAGAATGTGCAAGTAGTTCACGTTTGAAGGCACACAAGTCACACAAACAGCCTTAAGTTTAGGCTGGCATGGAGTTTAGGCATTACCCTCTTTCAGTTTAGTTGGTTCAAAACCTGTCCTATAAATAGTAACCGGGTTCTAAGGAGCTCAATATCATTGGATTGTTTTCTATGTTCATCGTTTTGGTTTAGCCACTTAACTAGCGACCAAAATATTCCAATAAAACAATCCTCAATGAGTGTAGTATCGAGTATCTACCAACTTCGGACTGCACCAAAGTCGGTCATCTCACTACCCTTAAAAAAGGCCAAGATGGTCAAGTAAGGTTCTAGTTCATTAGTGCTTAGTGACATCACTCAGCGGCCCCGTATTCTCTTTGATTGACTCAAAGGCTACCGGTACTCACAAATATGTCGCACTAATATAGCTATTGCTTCAACCGTGTTGGTATACCCCACACAATTTCCACAACGTATTTCTATCTATGAATGTTTCCCAAATCCGGGTGGAGGATTTCAAACCCAAACAATAGAACCAAGTGTAAAGCAAACAAAGCAATCAAGGTAAGCAAGTAAAGGTGATCTAAACCCTAAGGTAACCCCACTTTTAAAGAAGTCCCCAGCAGAGTCGCCAGTTCTGTGATCGGTGGGAATGAGAACTGACTGTTTTGGAATGCTGGTTCGCGTTTGCGTTTGTTTTCGCAAAATGTCGCGGTAAGCAAGAGTCGCCACCGTCTTTTATTTTACCCAACAAGGAAAGGACAAAAGTAGAGAAAAATTCCTTTTCGAGATGTTTCTCGGGTTCGGGAGGTAGATTATAGAAAGGGAAGGTGTTAACACCCTTTCTATCCGTGGTTATCCACAGGCTCTTAGGTACTTGCTCACTGTGTTTTCAAAAGTTTGCTTTTCTTTGTGTTTGTGGGCTTGAAAAGAGTTTTTGTTTTAAAAGGGGTGTAAGTGCGAAAAGTTTTGTTTTGTTTTTAAATGAGCAAGTACTTAAGAACCTCTACCTACTCAAAAAGGAATTAAACTGTGCAAATGTCCTTTAGACAGTGCCATCCCACTATTGAAGAGTAGGTAGCACCGTCATTGGAGATTTTCGGGTCAATTCGATTAAGGGACGTGTGGTCACTAAAGCAATGTTAGGACGCCTTAGTGGTAACCCTAATGTCTTAGATCATTTTATCCGAGGCAACCGTTTCGAGGCAACTTATGATCTTTGGACAAGAGGGCGACCTCTAAAACATCCTATACTCAATGACCACGTTCGAGGCAACCAAGTGAGGTGTACCCTAAGAGTGACATGTGCGAGTGTATTGTTTTTTAGTTATATTATCTTTGTATATTTAGGTGTTCTACCGTTTGTTTTCAGATCTTGTCATACAATCCTAGTTAGAATACATCTAAGCAGTTAATATATGTATAGGAATTTAAAATGCGGGAATTGTAAATCCTACGCTATTACAAGGCTTCAGGGAGGGGGATTATTTACATGTCCAAAATTGGGGGAATAAAGCAGTAAAGTGTAAAAGTCTCAGTTAAGCTATTACAAACCAGTAGGCAGTTACAATAAAATAAACGCGCGCGAATCTGAAAATAGCCTCTAAAAATCCTAAGAATAAAATCTTTTTGTTGTTTTATTTTATTTTGGGAAAATGATCTAAATCTTCTTAATTTTAGTTTTGAGAAAATGTTAAGATAATTAAATGATTAATTAACAAAGTTAATTTAATAGAAAAAACTAGCCTAATGTTTTTGTGGTTTTTTTTAATTGATTTTATATTGATTAAAAAAAAAAGAAATAAAATAGTCAAAACAAAGATGAAATCGAAGGAACAGGCAGTAAATCAAGAAAGGTATAATTCTGGAGGCCTGGATCGAAAGAGGTGCGGGCTGTCTTTCGATCCAGTGAAGAGGCTTGATCGAAGGTGCATGAGGGGCTGCACTTTGGGAGTGTTCGATCTGGATATGTCATCCTTCGATCTGAAAATCCTAGATCTAGTTCGAAGCTAAGCTACTAAGCTTCGAAGCTCTGAACAAGATTCTGAGAAGATATTTCCTTCAAAACGAGACAAATGTTAAAGATCGAGGGGGGACTTTACCCCCCTGATTCGAATCTCCTCCCAATTCGAATCCTTCCTCAAATTGAATCTGCTGAATCTGGGTCTCAGTTTGTTTTATCCTGAGATTTGAAGGAGAAACTTAGATCGTGCCCAAGCAATGGCACGATCTCATCTTTGCGCTTTAGCTTACATGCAACATAATCAGTAATAACAAGAATACACATGCAATGTGTATTTAAATGTCATGAAGGTGCAATTTTGGTTTTGCAAACCCTTACCAATTAAAGATGTATGATCTGTGGCTCTGGGTGTGGAGATGTTTGCTGAATGGCTGCTTTGGCTTGGATTACTTATGAAAATGTTGATAACCTTTGGTGAGTTTGTGGGCAGTGTATCTCTAAATCCTCGTCTCTTTCTTTTTCTCTTTTTTTTTCTTCGTTTTCCCCTCTTTTCGTTCCCCCTTGGCACTGTATGCTTGCCCTTGTATTTATAGGAGTATGATGGTCTAGTAACGGCAAGAGACAACCAATTAAACAGGCCTTTAAAGCCATGAGACAAGAATCAAACATATTAAAGGATTTCCTTTTTTGAAATATTCATGTCTCTTTGGAATCATGAATGAACCTGGACACCTTTGATTTTTGAATGCCTCTAGGCCATGCTCTTCGATTGGTCTTGAGTTGCCTCCTTCGAATGGACTTCTTATGTACCCTTCGAATGGGCCTTCTGAATGCTTCTTCATATGGACCTTTTGAATGTTCTTCGAATTGACCCTTTGAATGCTTCTTCAAATTGACCTTTACATGTTCTTCGAATGAGTCATTTACATGTTCTTCAAATGAGCCTCTTGCCTGGTGTGCTGGCCAGTTGAGGGGCCTTTTCCTTTGTGAATCGAAACAAACTTGTAGGAGATTCTTTCCTCGTGAGTTGAAGGTAAGCCTGAAGTAGTTAATGCATAGTCGAAGCGTTGTGAAATTGACATGACCGAAGGAGGTCCAGCGCTCAATCGAAGACTTGCGAACTAAAGCTTGATTGAAGGGTTCCAGACACCTAATTGAAGCTTACTAATCAAAGCCTGATCGAAGAGTTCCAAATTCCCGATCGAAGACTGGTGAGTCAAGCCTGTATCGAAGGATTTTGGATACCCATTCAAAGACTTTTCCCAGATGCCAATCGAAAGACACTTTGTTCATCTTCAAAAAAACTTTATTTTCGTTAGGCAAGTGTTTATGACCAACCATGTAAGGGAAGACCTTTGAAAACATGAGAGGGCAATTTTGGGGTACAACACCAGCATAGGTATTTAATATTCTTTAACTGTAAAAGAATCAGAATAAATCTTTGGAGCGATTTATCTGAACCAGAGAAAGTGTCTACCGGAACGGAATAAGGATAAACGATTGATCGATTTAAACTAAACCAATAGAGGTCTTGAATATTCTTTAATTGGAAAAGAATCAGAATAAATCTTTGGAGCGATTTATCTGAACCAGAGAAAGTGTCTACCAGAACAGAATGAGGATAAACCATTGATCGATTTAAATTGAATCAGCAGAAGTCTTGAATATTCTTTAACTGGAAAATAATTAGAATAAATCTTTGGAGCGATTTATCTGAACCAGAGAAAGTGTCTACCGGAACAAAATCAGGATAAATCATTGGTCGATTTAAATTGAGCCTGCAGAGGTCTTGAATATTCTTTAATTGGAAAAGAATAAGAATAAATCTTTTGAGCGATTTATCTGAACCAGAGAAAGTGTCTACTGGAACGGAATTAGGATAAATCGTTGATCGATTTAAACTAAACCAACAGAGGTCTTGAATATTCTTTAACTAGAAAAGAATCATAATAAATATTTGGAGCGATTTATCTTAACCAGAGAAAGTTTCTATTGGAACAGAATTAGGATAAACCATTGATCGATTTAAACTGAGCTAGCAGAGGTCTTGAATATTCTTTAACTGTTAAAGAATCAGAATAAATCTTTGGAGCGATTTATCTGAACTAAAGAAAGTGTTTACCGGAACATCATCAGGATAAACCATTAATTAATTTAAACTAAACCAACAGAGGTCTTTAATATTCTTTAACTGGAAAAGAAACAGAATAAATCTTTGGAGCGATTTATCTAAACCACAGAAAGTGTCTACCAGAATGGAATCAGGATAAACCATTGATCAATTTAAACTGAGCCAGTATAGGTCTTGAATATTCTTTTATTGTAAAAGAATCAGAATAAATCTTCGGAGCGATTTATCTGAATCAGAGAAAGTGTCTACCGAAACCGAATTAGGATAAATCATTAATCGATTTAAACTAAAGCAACAAAGGTCTTAAATATTCTTTAACTGGAAAAGAATCAGAATAAATATTTGGAGCAATTTATCTGAACTAGAGAAAATGTCTACCAGAACGGAATCAGGATAAACCTTTGATCGATTTAAACTAAACCAACAGAGGTATTGAATATTCTTTAACTGGAAAAGAATTAGAATAAATATTTGGAGCAATTTATCTGAACCAGAGAAAGTGTCTACCGGAACAGAATCAGAATAAACCATTGATCTATTTAAACTGAACCAGCAGAGGTCTTGAATAAACTTTAACTAGAAAAGATTCAGAATAATTCTTTGGAGAGAATTATCTGAACTGGAGAAAGTGTCTATCGGAACGGAATCAGGATAAACCATTGATTAATTTAAACTAAACCACAGAGGTCTTGAATATTCTTTAACTAGAAAAGAATCAGAATAAATCTTCGGAGCGATTTATCTAAACCAGAGAAAGTATCTACCAGAACAGAATCAAGATAAACGATTGATAGATTTAATCTGAACCCGAAGAGGTCTTGAATATTCTTTAACTGGAAAAGAATTAGAATAAATATATGGAGAGATTTATCTGAACCAGAGAAAGTGTCTACTCGAACAGAATTAGGATAAACCATTGATCAATTTAAACTGAGCCATCATAGGTCTTGATTATTCTTTAACTGGAAAAGAATTAAAATAAATCTTTGGAGCGATTTATCTGAACCAGAGAAAGTGTCTACCAGAACAGAATCAGAATAAACCATTGATCAATTTAAACTGAACAAGCAGAGGTCTTGAATATACTTTAACTGAAAAATAATCTGAATAAATCTTTGAAGCGATTTATCTGAGTCAGAGAAAGTGTCTACCGGAACAGAATCAAGATAAACCATTGATCAATTTAAATTGAACCAACATAGGTCTTTAATATTCTTTAATTGTAAAAGAATCAGAATAAATATTTGGAACGATTTATCTGAACAAGAGAAAGTGACTACCAGAACAGAATCAGAATAAACCATTGATCGATTTAAACTTAACCAGCAGAGGTCTTGAATATTCTTTAACTTGAAAAGAATCAGAATAAATATTTGGAGCGATTTATCTTAACCAAAGAAAGTGTCTACCGGAACAAAATTAGAATAAACCATTGATCGACTTAAACTAAACCAGCAGAGTTCTTGAATATTCTTTAACTGAAAAGAATCAAAATAAATCTTTGGAGCGATTTATCTGAACCAGAGAAATGTGTCTACCGAAACAGAATCAGGATAAATCATTAATCGATTTAAACTAAAGCAACAAATGTCTTGAATATTCTTAAACTGGAAAAGAATCAGAATAAATCTTTGGAGCGATTTATCTGAACCAGAGAAAGTGTCTACCAGAATGGAATAAGGATAATACATTGAGTGATTTAAACTGAACCAACAGATGTCTTGAATATTCTTTAACTGGAAAAGAATTAGAATAAACATTTGGAGCAATTTATCTAAACCAGAGAAAGTGTCTAACGGAACAGAATCAGAATAAACCATTGATCGATTTAAACTGAACCAACAGAGGTCTTGATTATTCTTTAACTAGAAAAGTGTCTATTGGAGAGAATTATTCTTTAGAGAGAATTATCTGAACTAGATAAAGTGTCTATCGGAACGAAATCAGGATAAACCATTGATTAATTTAAACTATACAAAGGTCTTGAATATTGTTTAACTGGAAAAGAATCAGAATAAATCTTCGGAGCGATTTATCTAAACTAGAGAAAGTATCTACCAGAACAGGATCAAGATAAATCATTGATAGATTTAATCTGAACCAGTAGGGGTCTTGAATATTCTTTAACTTGAAAAGAATTAGAATAAATATATGGAGCGATTTATCTGAACCAGAGAAAGTGTCTACTCGAACAGAATTAGGATAAACCATTGATCAATTTAAACCGAGCCAGCATAGGTCTTGATTATTCTTTAACTGGAAAAGAATAAAAATAAATCTTTGGAGCGATTTATCTGAACCATAGAAAGTGTCTACCAGAACAGAATCAGAATAAACCATTGATCGATTTAAACTGAACCAACAGAGGTCTTGAATATTCTTTAACTGGAAAAGAATCAGAATAAATCTTTGGAGCAATTTATCTGAACCAGAGAAAGTGTCTACCGGAACAGAATCAGAATAAACCATTGATCGATTTAAATTGAACCAGCAGAGGTATTGAATATTCTTTAACTGGAAAATAATCAGAATAAATCTTTGGAGCGATTTATCTGAAACAGAGAAAGTGTCTACCAGAACAGAATCAGGATAAACCATTGATCAATTTAAATTCAACCAACATAGGTCTTTAATATTCTTTAACTGTAAAAGAATCAGAATAAATCTTTGGAGCGATTTATCTGAACTAGAGAAAGTGTCTACCGAAACAGAATCAGAATAAACCATTGATCGATTTAAACTGAACCAGCAGAGGTCTTGAATATTATTTAACTTGAAAAGAGTCAGAATAAATATTTGGAGCGATTTATCTGAACCAAAGAAAGTGTCTACCGGAACAGAATCAGAATAAACCGTTGATCGATTTAAACTAAACCAACAGAGGTCTTGAATATTATTTAACTAGAAAAGAAGTAGAATAAATCATTGGAGCGATTTATCTAAACCAGAGAAAGTGTCTACCGGAACTGAATCAGGATAAACCACTGATCAATTTAAACTAAGCCAGCATAGGTCTTTAATATTCTATAACTGTAAAAGAATCAGAATAAACCTTTGGAGTGATTTATCTGAACTAGAGAAAGTGTCTACCGAAACGGAATCAGGATAAACGATTGATCGATTTAAACTAAACCAATAGAGGTCTTGAATATTCTTTAACTGGAAAATAATCAGAATAAATCTTTGGAGGGATTTATCTGAACCAGAGAAAGTGTCTATCGGAACAGAATCAGCATAAATCATTGATCGATTTAAATTGAGCCTGCAGAGGTCTTGAATATTCTTTAACTGGAAAATAATCAGAATAAATATTTGGAGCGATTTATCTGAACCAGAAAAAGTGTCTACCAAAACAGAATCAGAATAAATCATTAATCGATTTAAACTAAAGCAATAAAGGTCTTGAATATTCTTTAACTGGAAAAGAATTAGAATAAATCTTTGGAGCAATTAATTTGAACCAGAGAAAGTGTCTACTGGAACAGAATCAGGATAAACTATTGATCAATTTAAATTGAGCCAACAGAGGTCTTGAATATTCTTTAACTAGAAAAGATTCAGAATAAATGTTTGGAGATATTTATCTGAACAAGAGAAAGTGTATACCGGCACGGAATCAGGATAAACCATTGATTACTTTAATCTAAACCACAAAGGTCATGAATATTCTTTAACTGGAAAAGAATTAGAATAAATCTTCGGAGCAATTTATTTATACCAGAGAAAGTATTTACCAGAACAGAATCAAGATAAACCATTGATAGATTTAAACTGAACCAGCATAGGTGTTGAATATTATTTAACTGGAAAAGAATTAGAATAAATATATGGAGCGATTTATCTGAACCAGAGAAAGTGTCTACTGGAACAGAATTAGGATAAACCATTGATCAATTTAAACTGAGCCGACATAGGTCTTGATTATTCTTTAACTGGAAAAGAATCAAAATAAATCTTTGGAGCGATTTATCTGAACCATAGAAAGTGTCTACTGGAACGGAATTAGGATAAACCATTGATCAATTTAAATTGATCCTGCAGAGGTCTTGAATATTCTTTAACTGGAAAAGAATCCAAATAAATCTTTGGAGCGATTTATCTGAACCAGAGAAAGTGTCTACTGGAACGGAATTAGGATAAATCGTTGATCGATTTAAACTAAACCAACAGAGGTCTTGAATATTCTTTAACTGGAAAAGAATCAAAATAAATCATTGGAGCGATTTATCTGAACAAGAGAAAGTGTCTACCGGAACAGAATCAGAATAAACCATTAATCGATTTAAACTGAACCAGCAGAGGTCTTGAATATTCTTTAACTTGAAAATAATCAGAATAAATATTTGGAGCGATTTATCTGAAACAGAGAAAGTGTCTACCAGAACAGAATCAGGATAAACCATTGATCAATTTAAATTCAACCAACATAGGTCTTTAATAATCTTTAACTGTAAAAGAATCAGAATAAATCTTTGGAGCGATTTATCTGAACTAGAGAAAGTGTCTACCGAAACAGAATCAGAATAAACCATTGATCGATTTAAACTGAACCAGCAGAGGTCTTGAATATTCTTTAACTTGAAAAGAGTCAGAATAAATATTTGGAGCGATTTATCTGAACCAAAGAAAGTGTCTACCGGAACAGAATAAGAATAAACCATTGATCGATTTAAACTAAACCAACAGAGGTATTGAATATTATTTAACTAGAAAAGAAGCAGAATAAATCATTGGAGCGATTTATCTAAACCAGAGAAAGTGTCTACCGGAACTGAATCAGGATAAACCACTGATCAATTTAAACTAAGCCAGCATAGGTCTTTAATATTCTATAACTGTAAAAGAATCAGAATAAACCTTTGGAGCGATTTATCTGAACTAGAGAAAGTGTCTACCGGAACGGAATCAGGATAAACGATTGATCGATTTAAACTAAACCAATAGAGGTCTTGAATATTATTTAACTGGAAAATAATCAGAATAAATCTTTGGAGGGATTTATCTGAACCAGAGAAAGTGTCTATCGGAACAGAATCAGCATAAATCATTGATCGATTTAAATTGAGCCTGCAGAGGTCTTGAATATTCTTTAACTGGAAAATAATCAGAATAAATATTTGGAGCGATTTATCTGAACCAGAGAAAGTGTCTACCAAAACAGAATCAGGATAAATCATTAATCGATTTAAACTAAAGCAATAAAGGTCTTGAATATTCTTTAACTGGAAAAGCATTAGAATAAATCTTTGGAGCAATTAATCTGAACCAGACAAAGTGTCTACTGGAACAGAATCTGGATAAACCATTGATCAATTTAAATTGAGCCAACAGAGGTCTTGAATATTCTTTAACTAGAAAAGATTCAGAATAAATGTTTGGAGAGATTTATCTGAACAAGAGAAAGTGTATACCGGCACGGAATCAGGATAAACCATTGATTACTTTAATCTAAACCACAGAGGTCATGAATATTCTTTAACTGGAAAAGAATTAGAATAAATCTTCGGAGCAATTTATTTATACCAGAGAAAGTATTTACCAGAACAGAATCAAGATAAACCATTGATAGATTTAAACTGAACCAGCATAGGTGTTGAATATTATTTAACTGGAAAAGAATTAGAATAAATATATGGAGCGATTTATCTGAACCAGAGAAAGTGTCTACTGGAACAGAATTAGGATAAACCATTGATCAATTTAAACTGAGCCGACATAGGTCTTTATTATTCTTTAACTGGAAAAGAATCAAAATAAATCTTTGGAGCGATTTATCTGAACCATAGAAAGTGTCTACTGGAACGGAATTAGGATAAACCATTGATCAATTTAAATTGATCCTGCAGAGGTCTTGAATATTCTTTAACTGGAAAAGAATCCAAATAAATCTTTGGAGCGATTTATCTGAACCAGAGAAAGTGTCTACTGGAACGGAATTAGGATAAATCATTGATCGATTTAAACTAAACCAACAGAGGTCTTGAATATTCTTTAACTGGAAAAGAATCAAAATAAATCTTTGGAGCGATTTATCTGAACCAGAGAAAGTGTCTACCAGAAAAGAATCAGAATAAACCATTAATCGATTTAAACTGAACTAGCAGAGGTCTTGAATATTCTTTAACTTGAAAATAATCAGAATAAATATTTGGAGCGATTTATCTGAACCAAAGAAATTGTCTACCGGAACAAAATCAGAATAAACCATTGATTGATTTAAACTGAACTAGCACAGGTCTTGAATATTCTTTAACTGTAAAAGAATCAGAATAAATCTTTGGAGCGATTTATCTGAACCAGAGAAAGTGTCTACCGAAACAGAATCAGGATAAACCATTGATCAATTTAAACTGAGCCAACATAGGTCTTTAATATTCTTTAACTATAAAAGAATCAGAATAAATCTTTGGAGCGATTTATGTGAACCAGATAAAGTGTCTACTGAAAATGAATCAGGATAAATCATTAATCGATTTAAACTAAAGCAACAAAGGTCTTGAATATTCTTTAAATGGAAAAGAATCAGAATAAATCTTTGGAAGAATTTATCTGAACCAGAGAAAGTGTCTACCAGAACAGAATCAAGATAAATCATTGATCGATTTAAACTGAACCAATAAAGGTCTTGAATATTCTTTAACTGAATAGAATTAGAATAAATCTTTGGAGCGATTTATCTGAACCAAAGAAAGTGTCTACTGGAACAGAATCAGGATAAACCATTGATCAATTTAAATTGAGCTAACAGAGGTCTTGAATATTCTTTAACTAGAAAAGATTCAGAATAAATATTTGGAGAGATTTATCTGAACAAGAGAAAGTGTATATCGGCACGGAATCAGGATAAACCATTGATTAATTTAAACTAAACCACAGAGGTCATGAAATTCTTTAACTGGAAAAGAATCAGAATAAATCTTCGGAGCAATTTATCTATACCAGAGAAAGTATTTACCAGAACAGAATAAAGATAAACCATTGATAGATTTAAACTGAACCAGCTGAGGTGTTGAATATTATTTAACTGGAAAATGAATTAGAATAAATATATGGATGGATTTATCTGAACCAGAGAAAGTGTCTACTGGAACATAATTAGGATAAATGATTGATCAATTTAAACTGAGCCGACATAGGTCTTGATTATTCTTTAAGTGGAAAAGAATCAAAATAAATCTTTGGAGCGATTTATCTGAACCATAGAAAGTGTCTACCGGAACAGAATCAGAATAAACCATTGATCGATTTAAACTGAACCAGCAGATGTCTTGAATATTAATTAACTGGAAAAGAATCAGAATAAATCTTTGGAGCGATTTTTCTGAACCAGAGAAAGTATCTACCGGAACAGAATCAGAATAAACCATTTATCGATTTAAACTGAACCAGCAGAGGTCTTGAATATTCATTAACTGGAAAATAACCAGAATAAATCTTTGGAGCGATTTATCTGAACCAGAAAAAGTGTCTACCAGAACAGAATCAGGATAAACCATCGATCAATTTAAATTGAACCAACATAGATCTTTAATATTCTTTAATTGTAAAAGAATCAGAATAAATCTTTGGAACGATTTATCTGAACCAGAGAAAGTGTATACCGGAACAAAATCAGAATAAACCATTGATCGATTTAAACTGAACTAGCAGAGGTCTTGAATATTCTTTAACTGGAAAAGAATCAGAATAAATCTTTGGAGCGATTTATCTGAACCAGAGAAAGTGTCAACTGGAACAGAATCAGGATAAACCATTGATCGATTTAAATTGAGCCTGCAGAGGTCTTGAATATTCTTTAACTGGAAAAGAATCAGAATAAATCTTTGGAGCGATTTAGCTGAACCAGAGAAAGTGTCTATCGGAACAGAATCAGGATAAATCATTGATCGATTTAAATTGAGCCTGCAGAGGTCTTGAATATTCTTTAACTGGAAAAGAATCAGAATAAATCTTTGGAGAGAGTTATCTAAACCAGAGAAAGTGTCTAATGGAACGGAATTAGGATAAATCGTTGATCGATTAAACTAAACCAACAGAGGTCTTGAATATTATTTAACTGGAAAAGAATCATAATAAATCTTGGGAGCGATTTATCTGAACGAGAGAAAGATTCTATCAGAACCGAATCAGGATAAACCATTGATCGATTTAAATTGAGCCAGCAGATATCTAGAATATTCTTTAATTGGAAAAGAATCAGAATAAATCTTTGGAGCGACTTATCTGAACCAGAGAAAGTGTCTATCGGAACAGAATCAGAATAAAACATTGATCAATTTAAACTAAAGCAACAAAGTTCTTGAATATTCTTTAACTGGAAAATAATCAGAATAAATCTTTGGAGCGATTTATCTGAACCAATAAAAGTGTCTACTAGAACGGAATCAGGATAAACCATTGATCGATTTAAACTGAACCAGCAGAGGTCTTGAATATTCTTTAACTGGAAAAGTATCAAATTAAATCTTTGGAGCGATTTATCTGAACCATAGAAAGTGTCTACCAGAACAGAATCAGAATAAACCATTTATCGATTTAAACTGAACCAGTAGAGGTCTTGAATATTCTTTAACTCGAAAAGAATCAGAATAAATCTTTGGAGCAATTTATCTGAACCAGAGAAAGTGTCTACCGGAGCAGAATCAGAATAAAACATTGATCAATTTAAACTAAAGCAACAAAGGTCTTGAATATTCTTTAACTGGAAAATAATTAGAATAAATCTTTGGAGCGATTTATCTGAACCAGAGAAAGTGTCTACCAGAACGGAATCAGGATAAACCATTGATCAATTTAAACTGAACCAACAGAGGTCTTGAATATTCTTTAACTTGAAAAGAATTACAATATATCTTTGGAGCGAGTTATCTGAACCAGAGAAAGTGTCTACTGGAACAGGATCAGGATAAAACATTGATCAATTTAAATTGAGCCAACAGAGGTCTTGAATATTCTTTAACTAGAAAAGATTCAGAATAAATCTTTGGAGAGAATTATCTGAACAAGAGAAAGTGTATACAGGCACAGAATCAAGATAAACCATTGATTAATTTAAACTAAACCACAAAGGTCTTGAATATTCTTTAATTGGAAAAGAATCAAAATAAATCTTCGGAGCGATTTATCTAAACCAGAGAAAGTATCTACCAGAACAGAATCAAGATAAACCATTGATAGATTTAAACTGAACCAGCAGAGGTCTTGAATACTCTTTAACTGGAAAAGAATTAGAATAAATATATGGAGCGATTTATCTGAACCAGAGAAAGTGTATACTCAAACAGAATTAGGATAAACCATTGATAAATTTAAACTGAGCCAGCGTAGGTCTTGATTATTCTTTAACTGGAAAAGAATCAAAATAAATCTTTGGAGCGATTTATCTGAACCATAGAAAGTGTCTACCGGAACAGAATCAGAATAAACCATTGATCGGTTTAAACTGAACCAGCAGAGGTCTTGAATATTCTTTAACTGGAAAAGAATTAGAATAAATCTTTGGAGTAATTTATCTGAACCAGAGAAAGTGTCTACCGAAGCAGAATTAGAATAAACCATTGATCGATTTAAACTGGACCAGCAGAGGTCTTGAATATTCTTTAACTGGAAAAGAATCAGAATAAATCTTTGGAGCGATTTATCTGAACCAGAGAAAGTTTATACCAGAACAGAATCAGGATAAACCATTGATCAATTTAAATTGAACTAACATAGGACTTTAATATTCTTTAACTGTAAAAGAATCAGAATAAATCTTTGGAGCGATTTATCTGAACCAGAGAAAGTGTCTACCGGAATGGAATCAGAATAAACCATTGATCAATTTAAACTAAACCAGCAGAGGTCTTGAATATTCTTTAACTGGAAAAAAATTAGAATAAATCTTTGGAGCGATTTATCTGATCCAGAGAAAGTGTCTACCGGAACAGAATAAGAATAAAACATTGATCAATTTAAACTAAAGCAACAAAGGTCTTGAATATTCTTTAACTGGAAAATAATCAGAATAAATCTTTGGAGCGATTTATCTTAACCAGAGAATGTGTCTACCACAACGGAATCAGGATAAACCATTGATCGATTTAAACTGAGCCAGCATAGGTCTTGAATATTCTTTAACTGGAAAAGAATCAAAATAAATCTTTGGACAAATTTATCTAAACCAGAGAAAGTGTCTACTAGAACAGAGTCAGAATAAACCATTGATCGGTTTAAACTGAACCAGCAGAGGTCTTGAATATTCTTTAACTTGAAAAGAATCAGAATAAATATTTGGAGTGATTTCTCTGAACCAAAGAAAGTGTCTAACGGAACAGAATCAGAATAAACCATTGATCGATTTAAACTGAACCAGCAAAGGTCTTGAATATTCTTTAATTGGAAAAGAATCAGAATAAATTTTTGGAGCGGTTTATCTGAACCAAAGAAAGTGTCTACTGGAACAGAATCAGGATAATCCATTGATCAATTTAAATTGAGCCAGCATAGGTCTTTAATATTCTTTAACTGTAAAAGAATCAGAATAAATCTTTGGAGCGATTTATCTGAACCAGAGAAAATGTCTACCGAAACAGAATCAGGATAAATCATTAATCGATTTAAACTAAAGCAAAAAAGGTCTTGAATATTCTTTAACTGGAAATGAATCATAATAAATCTTTGGAGCGATTTATCTGAACCAGAGAAAGTGTCTACCAAAACGGAATCAGGATAAACCAATGATCGATTTACTTGAACCAACAGAGGATTTGAATATTCTTTAACTAGAAAAGAATTAGAATAAATCTTTGGAGCGATTTATCCGAACTAGAAAAGTGTCTACCGGAACAGAATCAGGATAAACCATTGATCAATTTAAATTGAGCCAACAGAGGTCTTGAATATTCTTTTACTAGAAAAGATTCAGAATAAATCTTTGGAGCGATTTATATGAAACTGAGAAAGTGTATACCGACACGGAATCAAGATAAAGCATTGATCAATTTAAACTAAACCAGCAGAGGTCTTGAATATTCTTTAACTTGAAAAGAATCAGAATAAATCTTCAGAGCGATTTATCTAAACCAGAGAAAGTATCTACCAGAACAGAATCAAGATAAACCATTGATCGATTTAAACTAAACCAGCAGAGATCTTGAATATTCTTTAACTGGAAAAGAATTAGAATAAATATATGGAGCGATTTATCTGAACCAGAGAAAGTGTCTACCAAAACAGAATTAGGATAAACCATTGATCAATTTAAACAGAGCCAGCATAATTCTTGATTATTCTTTAACTAGAAAAGAATCAGAATAAATCTTTGGAACGATCTATTTGAACCAGAGAAAGTGTCTACCAGAACGGAATCAGGATAAACCATTGATCAATTTAAACTGAACCAGCAGAGATCTTGAATATTCTTTAACTGGAAAAGAATCAGAATAAATCTTTGGAGCGATTTATCTGAACAAGAGAAAGTGTCTACCGGAACAGAATCAGAATAAACCATTGATCGGTTTAAACTGAACCAGTAGAGGTCTTGAATATTCTTTAACTAGAAAATAATCAGAATAAATCTTTTGAGCGATTTATCTGAAGCAGAGATAGTGTCTACCGGAACAGAATCAGAATAAACCATTGATCAATTTAAACTGAACCAGCAGAGATCTTGAATATTCTTTAACTGGAAAAGAATCAGAATAAATCTTTGGAGTGATTTATCTGAACAAGAGAAAGTGTCTACCGGAACAGAATCAGAATAAACCATTGATCGGTTTAAACTTAACCAGCAGAGTTCTTGAATATTCTTTAACTGAAAAATAATCAGAATAAATATTTGGAGCGATTTATCTGAACCAGAGAAAGTGTCTACCGGAAAAGAATCAGGATAAACCATTCATCAATTTAAACTGAGCCATCATAGGTCTTGAATATTCTTTAACTGGAAAGAATCAGAATAAATCTTTGGAGTGATTTATCTTAACCAGAGAAAGTGTCTACCAGAACGGAATCAAGATAAACCATTGATCAATTTAAACTGAACCAGTAGAGGTCTTGAATATTCTTTAACTGGAAAATAATCAGAATAAATCTTTTGAGCGATTTATCTGAAGCAGAGATAGTGTCTACTAGAACGTAATCAGGATAAACCATTGATCAATTTAAAATGAACCAACAGAAGTCTTGAATATTCTTTAAATGGAAAAGAATCAGAATAAATATTTCGAGCGATTTATCTTAACCATAGAAAGTGTCTACAGAAACAAAATCAGGAGAAACCATTGACCGCTTTAAACTGAACCAGCAGAGGTCTTGAATATTCTATAACTGGAAAAAATCAAAATAAATCTTTGGAGCGATTTATCTAAACCAGAGAAAGTATCTACCAGAACGGAATCAGGATAAAGCATTGATCAATTTAAACTAAACCAACAGAGGTCTTGAATATTCTTTAACTGGAAAAGAATCAGAATAAATCTTCGGAGTGATTTATCTAAACTAGAGAAAGTATCTACCAGAACAGAATCAAGATAAACCATTGATCGATTTAAACTGAACCAGCAGAGTTCTTGAATATTCTTTAACTGGAAAAGAATTAGAATAAATATATGGAGCGATTTATCTGAACCACAGAAAGTGTCTACCAAAACAGAATTAGGATAAACCATTGATCAATTTAAACTGAGCCAGCATAATTCTTTATTATTCTTTAACTAGAAAAGAATCAGAATAAATCTTTGGAGCGATCTATCTGAACCAGAGAAAGTGTCTACCGGAACAGAATAAGAATAAACCATTGATCAATTTAAACTGAACCAACAGAGGTCTTCAATATTCTTTAATTGGAAAAGAATCAGAATAAATCTTTGGAGAGATTTATCTGAACAAGAGAAAGTGTCTACCGGAACAGAATCAGAATAAACCATTGATCGGTTTAAACTGAACCAGCAGAGGTCTTGAATATTCCTTAACTGGAAAATAATCAGAATAAATCTTTGGAGCGATTTATCTGAACCAGAGAAAGTGTCTACCAGAACAGAATCAGGATAAACCATTCATCAATTTAAACTGAGCCAACATAGGTCTTGAATATTCTTTAACTCGAAAATAATCAGAATAAATCTTTTGAGCGATTTATCTGAAGCAGAGAAAGTGTCTACCAGAATGGAATCAGGATAAACGATTGATCAATTTAAAATGAAGCAACAGAGGTCTTGAATATTCTTTAAATGGAAAAGAATCAGAATAAATATTTTGAGCGATTTATCTTAACCATAGAAACTGTCTACAGAAAGAAAATCAGGATAAACCATTGATCGCTTTAAACTGAACCAGCAGAGGTCTTGAATATTCTTTAACTGTAAAAGAATCAGAATAAATCTTTGGAGCGATTTATCTGAACCAGAGAAAGTGTCTACCGAAACGGAATCAGGATAAATGATTGATCGCTTTAAACTTAAACAATAGAGGTCTTGAATATTCTTTAACTGGAAAAGAATCAGAATAAATCTTTGGAGAGATTTATCTGAACCAGAGAAAGTGTCTACCTGAACGGAATGAGAATAAACTGTTGATCGATTTAAACTGAACCAGCAGAAGTCTTGAATATACTTTAACTGGAAAAGAATTAGAATAAATATTTGGAGCGATTTATCTGAACCAGAGAAAGTGTCTATCGGAATAGAATCAGGATAAATCATTGATCGATTTAAACTGAGCCTGCAGAGGTCTTGAATATTCTTTAACTGGCAAAGAATCAGAATAAATCTTTGGAGCGATTTATCTGAACTAAAGAAATTGTATACCGGAACATGATCAGGATAAACCATTGATTAATTTAAACTAAACCAACAGAGGTCTTGAATATTCTTTAACTGGAAAATAATCAGAATAAGTCTTTGGAGCGATATATCTAAACCAGAGAAAGTGTCTACCAAAACGGAATCAAGATAAACCATTGATCGATTTAAACTGAACCAGCTGAGGTCTTGAATATTCTTTAACGGGAACAAAAATCAGAATAAATCTTTGGAGCGATATATCTAAACCACAGAAAGTGTCTACCAGAACGGAATCAGGATAAACCATTGATCAATTTAAACTGAGCCAGCATAGGTCTTGAATATTCTTTAACTGGAAAAGAATCAAAATAAATCTTTGGAGCGATTTATCTGAACAACAGAAAGTGTATACCGGCACGGAATCAGGATAAACCATTGATCAATTTAAACTAAACCACAGAGGTCTTGAATATTCTTTAACTGGAAAGGAATCAGAATAAATCTTCTGAGCGATTTATCTAAACCAGAGAAAGTATCTACCAGAACAGAATCAAGATAAACCATTGATAGATTTAAACTAAACTAGCAGAGGTCTTTAATATTCTTTAACTGGAAAAGAATTAGAATAAATATATGAGGCGATTTATCAGAACCAGAGAAAGTGTCTACTGGAACAGAATTAGGATAAACCATTGATCAATTTAAACTGAGGCAGCATAGGTCTTGATTATTCTTTAACTGGAAAAGAATCAAAATAAATCTTTGGAGCGTTTTATCTGAACCATAGAAACTGTCTACCGGAACAGAACCAGAATAAACTATTGATCGATTTAAACTGAAACAGCAGAGGTCTTGAATATTCTTTAACTGGAAAAGAATCAAAATAAATCTTTGGAGCGATTTATCTGAACCAGAGAAAGTGTCTACCGAAACAGAATCAGGATAAACCATTGATCAATTTAAATTGAACCAACATAGGTCTTTAATATTCTTTAAATGTAAAAGAATCAGAATAAATCTATGGAACGATTTATCTGAACCGGAGAAAGTGTATACCGGAACAGAATCAGAATAAACCATTGATTGATTTAAACTGAACCAGCAGAGGTCTTGAATATTCTTTAACTTGAAAAGAATCAGAATAAATATTTGGAGCGACTTATCTGAACCAAAGAAAGTGTCTACTGGAACAGAGTCAGAATAAACCATTGTTTGATTTAAACTAAACCAGCAGAGGTCTTGAATATTCTTTAACTGAAAAGAATTAGAATAAATCTTTAGAGCGATTTATCTGAACTAGAGAAAGTGTCTACCGAAATAGAATCAGGATAAGTCATTAATCGATTTAAACTAAAGAAAAAAAAGGTCTTGAATATTCTTTAACTGGAAAAGAATCAGAATAAATCTTTGGAGCGATTTATTTGAACCAGAGAAAGTGTCTACCAGAACGGAATCAGGATAAACCATTGATCGATATAAACTGAACCAACAGAGGTCTTGCATATTCTTTAACTAGAAAAAATTAGAATAAATCTTTGGAGCGAGTTATCTGAACCAGAGAAAGTGTCTACCGGAACAGAATCAGGATAAACCATTGATCAATTTAAATTTAGCCAACAGAGGTCTTGAATATTATTTAACTAGAAAATATTCAGAATAAATCTTTGGAGAGAATTATCTGAACAAGAGAAAGTGTATACCGACACGGAATCAGGATAAACCATTGATTAATTTAAACTAAACCACAAAGGTCTTGAATATTCTTTAACTGGAAAGGAATCAGAAAAAATCTTCAAAGGGATTTATCTAAACCAGAGAAAGTATCTACCAGAACAGAATCAAGATAAACCATTAATAGATTTAATCTGAACCAGCAGAGGTCTTGAATATTCTTTAACTGGAAAAGAATTAGAATAAATATATGGAGCGATTTATCTGAACCAGAGAAAGTGTCTACTCGAACAGAATTAGGATAAACCATTGATCAATTTAAACTGAGCCAGCATAGGTCTTGATTATTCTTTAACTGGAAATGAATTAAAATAAATATCTGGAGCGATTTATTTGAACCAGAGAAAGTGTCTACCGGAACAGAATCAGAATAAACCATTGATCTATTTAAACTGAACTAGCAGAGGTCTTGAATATTCTTAAACTGGAAAATAATTCGAATAAATCTTTGGAGCGATTTATCGGAACCAGAGAAAGTGTCTACCGAAACAGAATCAGGATAAACCATTCATCAATTTAAATTGAACCAACATAGGTCTTTAATATTATTTAACTGTAAAATAATCAGAAAAAAATCTTTGGAACGATTTATCTGAACCAGAGAAAGTGTCTACCGGAACAGAATCAGAATAAACCATTGATCGATTTAAACTAAACCAGCAGAGGTCTTGAATATTCTTTAACTGAAAAGAATTAGAATAAATCTTTAGAGCGATTTATCTGAACTAGAGAAAGTGTCTACCGAAATAGAATCAGGATAAGTCATTAATCGATTTAAACTAAAGAAAAAAAAGGTCTTGAATATTCTTTAACTGGAAAAGAATCAGAATAAATCTTTGGAGCGATTTATTTGAACCAGAGAAAGTGTCTACCAGAACGGAATCAGGATAAACCATTGATCGATATAAACTGAACCAACAGAGGTCTTGCATATTCTTTAACTAGAAAAAATTAGAATAAATCTTTGGAGCGAGTTATCTGAACCAGAGAAAGTGTCTACCGGAACAGAATCAGGATAAACCGTTGATCAATTTAAATTTAGCCAACAGAGGTCTTGAATATTCTTTAACTAGAAAATATTCAGAATAAATCTTTGGAGAGAATTATCTGAACAAGAGAAAGTGTATACCGACACGGAATCAGGATAAACCATTGATTAATTTAAACTAAACCACAAAGGTCTTGAATATTCTTTAACTGGAAAAGAATCAGAAAAAATCTTCAAAGGGATTTATCTAAACCAGAGAAAGTATCTACCAGAATAGAATCAAGATAAACCATTAATAGATTTAATCTGAACCAGCAGAGGTCTTGAATATTCTTTAACTGGAAAAGAATTAGAATAAATATATGGAGCGATTTATCTGAACCAGAGAAAGTGTCTACTCGAACAGAATTAGGATAAACCATTGATCAATTTAAACTGAGCCAGCATAGGTCTTGATTATTCTTTAACTGGAAATGAATTAAAATAAATCTCTGGAGCGATTTATTTGAACCAGAGAAAGTGTCTACCGGAACAGAATCAGAATAAACCATTGATCTATTTAAACTGAACTAAAAGAGGTCTTGAATATTCTTTAACTGGAAAATAATCCGAATAAATCTTTGGAGCGATTTATCGGAACCAGAGAAAGTGTCTACCAGAACAGAATCAGGATAAACCATTCATCAATTTAAATTGAACCAACATAGGTCTTTAATATTATTTAACTGTAAAATAATCAGAAAAAATCTTTGGAACGATTTATCTGAACCAGAGAAAGTGTCTACCGGAGCAGAATCAGAATAAACCAATGATCGATTTAAACTGAACCAGCAGAGGTCTTGAATATTCTTTAACTTGAAAAGAATCAGAATAAATATTTTGAGCGATTTATCTGAACCAAAGAAAGTGTCTAACGGAACAAAATCAGAATAAACCATTGATCGACTTAATTTAAACCAGCAGAGGTCTTGAATATTCTTTAACTAAAAAGAATCAGAATAAATCTTTGGAGCGATTTATCTGAACCAGAGAAAGTGTCTATCGAAACAGAATCAGGATAAATCATTAATAGATTTAAACTAAAGCAACAAAGGTCTTGAATATTATTTAACTGGAAAAGAATCAGAATAAATCTTTGGAGCGATTTATCTGAACCAGAGAAAGTGTCTACCAGAACAGAATCAGGATAATACATTGATGGATTTAAACTGAACCAACAGAGGTCTTGAATATTATTTAACTGGAAAAGAATTAGAATAAATATTTGGAGCAATTTATCTGAACCAGAGAAAGTGTCTACCGGAACAGAATCAGAATAAACCATTGATCTATTTAAACTGAACCAGCAGAGGTCTTGAATAAACTTTAACTAGAAAAGATTCAGAATAATTCTTTGGAGAGAATTGTCTGAACCGGAGAAAGTGTCTATCGGAACGGAATCAGGATAAACCATTGATTAATTTAAACTAAACCACAGAGGTCTTGAATATTCTTTAACTAGAAAAGAATCAGAATAAATCTTCGGAGCGATTTATCTAAACCAGAGAAAGTATCTACCAGAACAGAATCAAGATAAACGATTGATAGATTTAATCTTAACCAGAAGAGGTCTTGAATATTCTTTAACTGGAAAAGAATTAGAATAAATATATGGAGAGATTTATCTGAACCAGAGAAAGTGTCTACTCGAACAGAATTAGGATAAACCATTGATCAATTTAAACTGAGCCAACATAGGTCTTGATTATTCTTTAACTGGAAAAGAATTAAAATAAATCTTTGGAGCGATTTATCTGAACCAGAGAAAGTGTCTACCAGAACAGAATCAGAATAAACCATTGATCGATTTAAACTGAACAAGCAGAGGTCTTGAATATTCTTTAACTGGAAAATAATCTGAATAAATCTTTGGAGTGATTTATCTGAACCAGAGAAAGTGTCTACCGGAACAGAATCAAGATAAACCATTGATCAATTTAAATTGAACCAACATAGGTCTTTAATATTCTTTAACTGTAAAAGAATCAGACTAAATATTTGGAACGATTTATCTGAACCAGAGAAAGTGTCTACCAGAACATAATCAGAATCAACCATTGATCGATTTAAACTTAACCAGCAGAGGTCTTGAATATTCTTTAACTTGAAAAGAATCAGAATAAATATTTGGAGCGATTTATCTGAACAAAAGAAAGTGTCTACCGGAAAAAAATCAGAATAAACCATTGATCGACTTAAGCTAAACCAGCAGAGTTCTTGAATATTCTTTAACTGAAAAGAATCAAAATAAATCTTTGGAGCGATTTATCTGAACCAGAGAAATTTGTCTACCGAAATAGAATCAGGATAAATCATTAATCAATTTAAACTAAAGCAACAAAGGTCTTGAATATTCTTAAACTGGAAAAGAATCAGAATAAATCTTTGGAGCGATTTATCTGAACCAGAGAAAGTGTCTACCAGAACGGAATAAGGATAATACATTGATCGATTTAAACTGAACCAACAGATGTCTTGAATATTCTTTAACTGGAAAAGAATTAGAATAAATATTTGGAGAAATTTATCTAAACCAGAGAAAGTGTCTAACGGAACAGAATCAGAATAAACCATTGATCGATTTAAACTGAACCAACAGAGGTCTTGAATATTCTTTAACTAGAAAAGATTCAGAATAATTCTTTGGAGAGAATTATCTGAACTAGATAAAGTGTTTATCAGAACGGAATCAGGATAAACCATTGATTAATTTAAACTAAACCACAAAGGTCTTGAATATTCTTTAACTGGAAAAGAATCAGAATAATTCTTCGGAGCGATTTATCTAAACTAGAGAAAGTATCTACCAGAACAAGATAAAGATAAATCATTGATAGATGTAACCTGAACCAGTAGAGGTCTTGAATATTCTTTAACTTGAAAAGAATAAGAATAAATATATGGAGCGATTTATCTGAACCAGAGAAAGTGTCTACTCGAACAGAATTAGGATAAACCATTGATCAATTTAAACTGAGCCAGCATTGGTCTTGATTATTCTTTAACTGGAAAAGAATAAAATTAAATCTTTGGAGCGATTTATCTGAATGATAGAAAGTGTCTACCAGAACAGAATCAGAATAAACCATTGATCGATTTAAACTGAACCAACAGAGGTCTTGAATATTCTTTAACTGGAAAAAAATCAGAATAAATCTTTGGAGCAATTTATCTGAACGAGAGAAAGTGTCTACCGGAACAGAATCAGAATAAACCATTGATCGATTTAAATTGAACCAGCAGAGGTCTTAAATATTTCTTTAACTGGAAAATAATCAGAATAAATCTTTGGAGCGATTTATCTGAAACAGAGAAAGTGTCTACCATAACAGAATCAGGATAAACCATTGATCAATTTAAATTCAACCAACATAGGTCATTAATATTCTTTAACTGTAAAAGAATCAGAATAAATCTTTGGAGCGATTTATCTGAACTAGAGAAAGTGTCTACCGAAACAGAATCAGAATAAACCATTGATCGATTTAAACTGAACCAGCAGAGGTCTTGAATATTCTTTAACTTGATAAGAGTCAGAATAAATATTTGGAGCGATTTATCTGAACCAAAGAAAGTGTCTACCGGAACAGAATCAGAATAAACCATTGATCAATTTAAACTAAACCAACAGAGGTCTTGAATATTATTTAACTAGAAAAGAAGCAGAATAAATCATTGGAGCGATTTATCTAAACCATAGAAAGTGTCTACCGGAACTGAATCAGGATAAACCACTGATCAATTTAAACTAAGCCAGCATAGGTCTTTAATATTCTATAACTGTAAAAGAATCAGAATAAATCTTTGGAGCGATTTATCTGAACTAGAGAAAGTGTCTACCGGAACGGAATCAGGATAAACGATTGATCGATTTAAACTAAACCAATAGAGGTCTTGAATATTCTTTAACTGGAAAATTATCAGAATAGATCTTTGGACGGATTTATCTGAACCAGAGAAAGTGTCTATCGGAACAGAATCAGCATAAATCATTGATCGATTTAAATTGAGCCTGCAGAGGTCTTGAATATTCTTTAACTAGAAAATAATCAGAATAAATATTTGGAGCGATTTATCTGAACCATAGAAAGTGTCTACCAAAACAGAATCAGGATAAATCATTAATCGATTTAAACTAAAGCAATAAAGGTCTTGAATATTCTTTAACTAAAAAGAATTAGAATAAATCTTTGGAGCAATTAATCTGAACCAGAGAAAGTGTCTACTGGAACAGAATCAGGATAAACCATTGATCAATTTAAATTGAGCCAACAGAGGTCTTGAATATTCTTTAACTAGAAAAGATTCAGAATAAATGTTTGGAGAGATTTATCTGAACAAGAGAAAGTGTATACCGGCACGGAATCAGGATAAACCATTGATTACTTTAATCTAAACCACAGAGGTCATGAATATTCTTTAACTAGAAAAGAATTAGAATAAATCTTCGGAGCAATTTATTTATACCAGAGAAAGTATTTACCAAAACAGAATCAAGATAAACCATTGATAGATTTAAACTGAACCAGCATAAGTGTTGAATATTATTTAACTGGAAAAGAATTAGAATAAATATATGGAGCGATTTATCTGAACCAGAAAAAGTGTCTACTGGAACAGAATTAGGATAAACCATTGATCAATTTAAACTGAGCCGATGTAGGTCTTGATTATTCTTTAACTGGAAAAGAATCAAAATAAATCTTTGGAGCGATTTATCTGAACCATAGAAAGTGTCTACTGGAACGGAATTAGGATAAACCATTGATCAATTTAAATTGATCCTGCAGAGGTCTTGAATATTCTTTAACTGGAAAAGAATCAAAATAAATCTTTGGAGCGATTTATCTGAACCAGAGAAAGTGTCTACTGGAACGGAATTAGGATAAATCGTTGATCGATTTAAACTAAACCAACAGAGGTCTTGAATATTCTTTAACTGGAAAAGAATCAAAATAAATCTTTGGAGCGATTTATCTGAACCGGAGAAAGTGTCTACCGGAACAGAATCAGAATAAACCATTAATCGATTTAAACTGAACCAGCAGAGGTCTTGAATATTCTTTAACTTGAAAATAATCAGAATAAATATTTGGAGCGATTTATCTGAACCAAAGAAATTGTCTACCGGAACAAAATCAGAATAAACCATTGATTGATTTAAACTGAACTAGCAGAGGTCTTGAATATTCTTTAACTGTAAAAGAATCAGAATAAATCTTTGGAGCGATTTATCTGAACCAGAGAAAGTGTCTACCGGAAGAGAATCAGGATAAACCATTGATCAATTTAAACTGAGCCAACATAGGTCTTTAATATTCTATAACTATAAAAGAATCAGAATAAATCTTTGGAGAGATTTATCTGAACAAGAGAAAGTGTCTACAGAAATAAAATCAGGATAAACCATTGATTAATTTAAACTAAACCACAGAGGTCTTGAATATTCTTTAACTGGAAAAGAATCAGAATAAATCTTTGGAGCAATTTATCTATACCAGAGAAAGTGTCTACCAGAACGGAATCAAGATAAACCATTGATCGATTTAAACTGAACCAGTAGAGGTCTTGAATATTATTTAACTGGAAAAAGAATTAGAATAAATATATGGAGCAATTTATCTGAACCAGAGAAAGTGTCTACTGGAACATAATTAGGATAAATGATTGATCAATTTAAACTGAGCCGACATAGGTCTTGATTATTCTTTAACTGGAAAAGAATCAAAATAAATCTTTGGAGCGATTTATCTGAACCATAGAAAGTGTCTACCGAAACAGAATCAGAATAAACCATTGATCGATTTAAACTGAACCAGCAGAGGTCTTGAATATTCTTTAACTGGAAAAGAATCAGAATAAATCTTTGGAGCGATTTTTCTGAACCAGAGAAAGTGTCTACCGGAACAGAATCAAAATAAACAATTTATTGATTTAAATTGAACCAGCAGAGGTCTTGAATATTCTTTAACTGGAAAATAATCAGAATAAATCTTTGGAGCGATTTATCTGAACCAGAGAAAGTGTCTACCGGAACAGAATCAGGATAAATCATTGACCGATTTAAATTGAGCCTGCAGAGGTCTTGAATATTCTTTAACTGGAAAAGAATCAGAATAAATCTTTGGAGAGAGTTATCTAAACCAGAGAAAGTGTCTACTGGAACGGAATTAGGATAAATCGTTGATCGATTAAACTAAACCAACAGAGGTCTTGAATATTATTTAACTGGAAAAGAATCATAATAAATCTTGGGAGCGATTTATCTGAACCAGAGAAAGATTCTATCAGAACAGAATCAGGATAAACCATTGATCGATTTAAATTGAGCCAGCAGAGATCTTGAATATTCTTTAACTGGAAAAGAATCAGAATAAATCTTTGGAGTGACTTATCTGAACCAGAGAAAGTGTCTATCGGAACAGAATCAGAATAAAACATTGATCAATTTAAACTAAAGCAACAAAGGTCTTGAATATTCTTTAACTGGAAAATAATCAGAATAAATCTTTGGAGCGATTCATCTGAACCAATAAAAGTGTCTACTAGAACGGAATCAGGATAAACCATTGATCGATTTAAACTGAACCAGCAGAGGTCTTGAATATTCTTTAATTGGAAAAGTATCAAAATAAATCTTTGGAGCGATTTATCTGAACCATAGAAAGTGTCTACAAGAACAGAATCAGAATAAACCATTGATCGATTTAAACTGAACCAGTAGAGGTCTTGAATATTCTTTAACTGGAAAAGAATCAGAATAAATCTTTGGAGCAATTTATCTGAACCAGAGAAAGTGTCTATCGGAGCAGAATCCGAATAAAACATTGATCAATTTAAACTAAAGCAACAAAGGTCTTGAATATTCTTTAATTGGAAAATAATCAGAATAAATCTTTGGAGCGATTTATCTGAACCAGAGAAAGTGTCTACCAGAACGGAATCAGGATAAACCATTGATCGATTTAAACTGAACCAACAGAGGTCTTGAATATTCTTTAACTTGAAAAGAATTAGAATATATCTTCGGAGCAAGTTATCTGAACCAGAGAAAGTGTCTACCGGAACAGGATCAGGATAAAACATTGATCAATTTAAATTGAGCCAACAGAGGTCTTGAATATTCTTTAACTAGAAAAGATTCAGAATAAATCTTTGGAGAGAATTATCTGAACAAGAGAAAGTGTATACAGGCACGGAATCAAGATAAACCATTGATTAATTTAAACTAAACCACAAAGGACTTGAATATTCTTTAATTGGAAAAGAATCAAAATAAATCTTCGGAGCGATTTATCTAAACCAGAGAAAGTATCTACCAGAACAGAATCAAGATAAACCATTGATAGATTTAAACTGAACCAGCAGAGGTCTTGAATATTCTTTAACTGGAAAAGAATTAGAATAAATATATAGAGCGATTTATCTGAACCAGAGAAAGTGTCTACTCAAACAGAATTAGGATAAACCATTGATAAATTTAAACTGAGCCAGCGTAGGTCTTGATTATTCTTTAACTGGAAAAGAATCAAAATAAATCTTTGGAGCGATTTATCTGAACCATAGAAAGTGTCTACCGGAACAGAATCAGAATAAACTATTGATCGGTTTAAACTGAACCAGCAGAGGTCTTGAATATTCTTTAACTGGAAAAGAATTAGAATAAATCTTTGGAGTAATTTATCTGAACCAGAGAAAGTGTCTACCGAAGCAGAATTAGAATAAACCATTGATCGATTTAAACTGAACCAGCAGAGGTCTTGAATATTCTTTAACTGGAAAATAATTAGAATAAATCTTTGGAGCGATTTATCTGAACCAGAGAAAGTGTCTATCGGAACAGAATCAGGATAAACCATTGATCAATTTAAATTCAACCAACATAGGTCTTTAATATTCTTTAACTGTAAAAGAATCAGAATAAATCTTTGAAGCGATTTATCTGAACCAGAGAAAGTATCTACCGGAACAGAATCAGAATAAAACATTGATCAATTTAAACTAAAGCAACAAAGGTCTTGAATATTCTTTAACTGGAAAATAATCAGAATAAATCTTTGGAGCGATTTATCTTAACCAGAGAATGTGTCTACCAGAACGGAATCAGGATAAATCATTGATTGATTTAAACTGAGCCTACAGAGGTCTTGAATATTCTCTAACTGGAAAGAAGCAGCACAAATCTTTGGAGCAATTTATCTGAACCAGAGAATGTGTCTACCAAAAAGGAATCAGGATAAACCATTGATCGATTCAAACTGGACCAACAAAAGTCTTGAATATTCTTAAACTGGAAAGAATCAGGATAAGTCTTTGGAGAGATTTATCTGAACCAGAGAAAGTGTCTACCGGAAAAGAATCAGGATAAACCATTAATCGATTTAAACTTAACTATTAGAGGTCTTGAATATTCTCTAACTGGAAAGAAGCAGCACAAATCTTTGGAGCAATTTATCTGAACCAGAGAATGTGTCTACCAAAAAGGAATCAGGATAAACCATTGATCGATTTAAAGTGAGCCATCAGAAGTTTGAAGGAAGTATTTGTCATGTAGATATTCACCCCGTCCTATTTCGGGAATTGATCTGTGATCAATTTGTTCACAGATAGTTATCCTGTCTTGTCGAAAATTTGTTGATGATAATTTTTTGTTGATTGTTCTTTCCTAAAAAGGTCAAGAGTTAGTTGTATGCAATGTCATGATGTATGAAATGCATGGCGTAATGATGTTTCTCAAAATAAATGTGATTGCAATATATGCATTTGTGTTGTCGATGCTATGATATATGAATGCAATGTATGAACATAATAGTTATTCTACTGCAGTGTTGTTGGACAGGGGAAAATAAATCCCTGACTGCTGTTGGGAAATAGGAGTGTAAGTCTTCGTATTTTGTTGAAGTTGAAGTGGTTATAGATGGGTTTCCATTATTATAGAAATAAACTCTGTTGGGGAAGGGAAACGTCGTGCATTGTTTGTGGACTTTGTGAAATCCTGCTGGGCAATCCTGAGAAGCTGGGCGACTTTCACTGGGGAATCTTTGGAGCAGTAATTAGAAATTTTGCTATGTCGGGGATATGAGAGTACCTGATACCATTAGGCTGCGCTCTGGAGATACGACAGTGGTCCTGTAGCAGGATGTCTCTGCCTCTGCTCCTGCTGGAGAAAGTACCTACGGGGATTTTATGGAATGGCCTATAGATATTATCTTGTTTCTTAAAGCCATTAGTAATTTTCTTTCTGTTTTCTGTTCCTTTTTTATGCATATATTTGTAAACAGTAGTTATGTTCAAATGCATATGTTCAAAAATAATCACTTGACGTTTTTGCAAGCAAAACAGGAAAGTAAAAGAAAAGCAGGTAGTTTTGTACTTTTAAAGGAATAACTTTGTATTAAATTGAATAAGCATTTTTGTGCAAAGAGACAAACATCCTAGTAATAAAATGTCTTCGTAAGAATGAAAACTAATACAAAGAAAGACAGCTATGTGAAATAATCCCATGGGGTTCCCATTCTATTATAGCCTTCATGTCTTTGAGCATCTCATCCACTTACTGCTTTGTCAGAAGCTGATTGGATTGCTTAGTACCGTTTGAGTTTGACAATTGATACTGAAGGTTGGTTGTAAGGTGATCCAACGGGACATAGTCATACGCTTTAAATCCCTAACTTTTTTCTAGACCTTCCTTTCGGGTTTTCAGTCCACCGGGATACCCTTTTTTGCCCAAACCGCCTTTTCAGGTTTTTGGCTTGCCGGGTGTACAAATTTTTTTGTATATCCCTAATTTTTGCCTAGGCCAGTCAACCTAGCGGGTCTTTTTCATGCGCAGTATCTTTTAACTATGTCCGCGTTTATAGGGTGCGGAAGATCGTCACCATCCATAGTGGTTAAGATCATGGCCTCACCAGAAAATATGTTTTTGATCATAAATGGTCCTTCGTATGTAGGAGTCCATTTTCCCCTGGGATCACTTTGTGGCAGTATGATACGTTTAATTACCAGGTCACCAACCTGATATACCTGACGTCTGACCTTCTTGTTAAAAGCTTCAATCATACATTTTTGGTACATCTGACCATGGCAGACAGCCGTAAGCCTCTTCTCATCAATCAAGTTCAATTGGTCAAGTCGAGTTCGAATCTATTCATCTTCATTCAACCCTACATCCTTCATGATTCTCAAAGAAGGTAGTATGACAGCCTTCAGGAGATATGATCACAACACCGATTCCATTGTCGAGTGCGTTGGAAGCTCCGTCAAGAACCATGGTCCACCGAGATCCTTGTTCAGGTCCGTCATATGGTCTGAGTTCTTCACAATCATTTACCAACATGATGTCTTCATCTGGGAATTCGAAATTCATGGATTGATAGTCATCCACAGCTTGATGAGCCAAATGATCAGCTATTACACTTCCCTTTATTGCTTTTTGGGTAGTGTATTGAATGACATATTCGGTCAGGACTATCTGCCATCTTGCTATTCTTATGGAGAGGGCGGGCTTCTCGAATATGTATTAAATAGGATCTATCATGGATATCAATAAGGTAGTGTGAGTCAGCATGTACTGTCTTAGTCGGCGAAAAGCCCATGTCAGAGCGCAACAAGTTTTATTGAGCAGTGAATATCTGGTTTCACAGTTGTTAAATGTTTTGCTCAGGTAGTATATTGCATGCTCTTTTCGGCCAGACTCGTCATGCTGCCCCACCACACACCCCATTGAATTTTCCAAAACTGTTAGGTACATGATCAGAGGTCTTCCCTCAACTGGCGGCATCAAAATGGGAGGCTCTTGAAGGTACTCCTTGATCCTGTCAAAGGAAGCCTGGCAGTCGTCATTCCATTCCACCACTTTATCTTTCTTCAGTAATTTGAAGATTGGTTCACAAGTAGCGGTTAGATGGGAAATGAATCTGGCGATGTAGTTTAGCCGTCCTAAGAATCCCCTAACTTCTTCCTCAGCGCGAGGAGCGGGAATTTCTTGTATTGCTTTTACATTTGCAGGATCTACTTCAATACCTTTGTCGCTGACAATGAAGCCTAGGATCTTACTGGATCTTACTCCAAAAGTGCATTTATTCGGGTTCAACCTTAGTTTGTATTTCTTCAGACTCTCAAATAGCTTCTGCAGGAGGTCAAGGTGATCCTCTTTAGTTTGAGATATGGCTATCATATCATCCACGTAGACCTTTATCTCGTGATGGATCATATCGTGAAACAAAGTTACCATGGCACGCTGATAGGTTGCCCCGACGTTCTTCAGCCCAAATGGCATAACTTTGTAACAGAAAGTGTCCCACTGTGTGACGAAGGTCGTTTTTTCCATGTGCTCAGGTGCCATTGTGATCTGATTGTATCCAGAGAAACTATCCATAAAGGATAATACTTTATGTTGTGCGGTGTTGTCAACCAGAATATCGATGTGGGGACGCGGGAAGTCATCCTTAGGGCTTGCCCTATTCAGGTCTCTGTAATCCACACACATACGTGCCTTACCAAATTGGCAACCCATTATGGATAAGAGGTGACAGCTAAGAATCCGATGTTGAACTGCATCATGACTTCAGTCTTGATTTTTTCTGACATTTCTGGCCGCATACGACGAACCTTCTATTTCACTGGAGGGCAATCTTCTTTTGTAGGCAGACAATGGACCACAATATCAGTGTCGAGTCCTGGCATGTCTTCGTATGACCAGGAAAATACCTCAACATAGTCATGTAGTATCTGAGTTAAACGCTTCTTGACACTATTCTCCAGATTGACACCGATCTTGACTTCTTTCTTGTCCTCTTCAGTACCTAAGTTAACTGTTTCAACCGGCTCTTCCACAAGTTGTATTGTCCTTTATTCCTATTGTAATAATCTAGCAAGTTCCCCTGGTACCTCACAATCTTCCTCACCTTCGTCCTCGACTTGGTAGATCAGATTTTCAAAGTCATAATAGGCGATAGCAGAACCGTTACCAATGGGATCCCGAGTGGATGTGGATCTGCATTTCAATATATGAGTGTGTAAGAGCCTAGCTATCTTTGATAAAATAAAAGGTAGAAAAAGAAAATAAAGAGCGTAAAATTTGCATGCAAAAACGTCCCATGATTTATTAATGACATATGAAGATGAAGTAACAACCCTCATATATGGACCATTGTGCCTCGGGTAAGACACAAGGTTTTAAAGTCTAAATTGTTTAAATATTACAAGTCCGAAAAATTTAAAAGACAATTACTCTTGAATAAAAGTAATAGGAATAAAATCTTTGGCCTCCCAATTGTTGAGTCCACCTTCGATGGTTGGAAAAATCCACTCGTCCATGTCACAATTGTTATCACTGTCTTCCAATGCATTGACTCCATGATTGTTGATGTATATTGGTGGTCTCCCAGCACGAGAACATCGAACAACTCTTTGGGCCTCCGAAGTAAAACCCAAACCAAACTTGTTAAATTTGTAGGGAATATCCGGAAGTTGGCCCCAAATGGTACATCCACCTTCCTCAACTACTGCTCTAGCATCCTTCAGAGAAGCCATTTTCAATATAGGTCTGGTAATCTTCGGAGCCTTGGTAGTAGTTTTGGTCTCAACAACCGTCTCTGGAACCTCCTCAAAATTCCGACAGGGGGTCTCAATGAACTCGCCGTCCATTTCAACATACCTGAAAGAGTTCAGGTGGCTAACCATGTATTCCTCCTCCCCATGGACTATGATAATCTTTCCCTTGACTGGGTACTTCAACATCTGATGTAGAGTAGAAGCGACAACACCAGCCCCATGGATCCAAGGTCGACCCAATAAACAGGAATAAGATGGGCGGATATCCATCACATAGAAGGTTGAATCAAAAGTCTGAGTTCCAATTTTGATGGGGATGTCCACCTCCCCGTGCACCGTTCTTTTAAAAACATCGAAGTTCCACACTACAATGTTGTTGGGCTTCAATGTGAGTCCTTCGCAATCTAACCGGTCAAGAGAATTCTTGGGTAAGAGATTCAATGATGAACCTGTATTCACCAGAACATGGGCTAATGTAGTGCCCCTGCACTCAATGGAGACATGTCGAACATCATTGTGCTTCCTTCCCTTGGGAGTTAAATCAGCGTCAGAAAAACCCTGTCCATTATCAGCAGCTAGACTGGCCACATAATTCTCGAATTGATCAACAGAGGTCTCTTGAGGAATGTGGGCGGTCTTTAGAAATTTTACTAAAGCTTTAGCATGGGCCTCAGAGCATAAAAGTAAGGACATCATTGATATTTTTGAGGGGGTCTTGCCCAACTGCTCCATGATGTTGTAATCACTGTTGTACCCCAAAATTTACCCTCCCATATTTCTCAAAACATTTCAAGAAAGATCCTCAAGTTGCTCAAGATAGTCCAAGGGTTGGCCAGACAAGCTCTCTCCTAAGGAAGTCTACCTCAAATTAGGGTTTCATGTTGCATCAAGATACTTGAGTCCAAGGGAACCCAAATTCTCAAAAATGTCCTAATATGTTCTCAAGATCATCCATGTCAAGTTTCAAGCCTTGCAGAGAAAGATTGCCCAGTCAATTGCTCAAAGACCCAAAAATCGACTGTGTTAGGGCAAAAGTCAACTGTGGCCCACATACAGTCAAACTTCAAGATTTTTGGTCAACATCCTCATTTTGAAGTATATTTCATCATTTTATCAAATATTGATCATGATTCACCAAGGATTTCTCATAATTCATCAAGACCAAAAAGTTGCTAAATTAGGGTTTTGTAGGAAAAGTCAACTCAACTTTGACCAAGCATAACTTTCTCATATTTTATGAGAAATTACCCATCAAAAGCTCATTTTGAATAGGATGAAATTTCCTACAATCCATCTTCATCTCCTAAGTTCAAAATATGCCCTCACAAGAAGTTATGAATTTGGACATTATAGGTCATTTTGAAAAGTCAACAAAAACACCTTTTTTGTAAAAGCTTCATACATAAGCATAGAATATCAAATTTAGATGAGACAAAAAGGATTGATTAGAGGACATATCAAGCTTTCTAAAAAGTCCAATAAAACCTCCAAAGAGTCAAAATTGAGGAAGTTATGCATTGGTGAAGTTGACCTTTTTTTGCAAAATTGCCAAAAGTCAACTATCCTTAAAACTTCAAATTTTGCCAAATGGGCCAAATATTTTTCACTTGTTTTGAGTTGGAAACATAGTCTACGAGCTCTAGCCATTTCCACTTGTCCATATATTATTTTTATTATTTATTTTGATTTTTATTTGAATTAATTCAATTTAAATCAAAACAAATCAAATAAAATCCAAAATATTGAAAGTAAGAGATTTTGTGCTTGTTTCAGGTTCCAATTACAGCTAGCAAGTCATTCAAACTCGTATCAAGGCATGTGTGCACAAAAAGATTGGATTTGGACCAATTTTTGAAAGTTTTCAAAGTGAATCAAATCACAATCCAAATCATTGAAGGAGGAAGATTGAATACAGCTTATCAACCCTAATACATTGCTTGGTGAATATAGAACGAAGCCATGCCAAAAAGAGGGGTTAGAAACAAGCGTAGCAAGCAAAGCAACATTGGAAAAAAATCAAGAAAAGTGGTAGATCGTATTTGCACTTAGAGGCATCCTCAAGGCTTTCTATACATCTTAATCCCTTCGTAAGTGGTACCATCATGTTCAAAAGGATGAGACGAACTCAACCATGGCGTTAGGTTTCATTTATATGGCCCATGGAGGATTTTTGAACGAACACTGCCTATAGCGACGGACAAAATGTCTGTAGGTAAAAGTCTGAGACTTTTACCCACGGAGAGAGGAAGGAGACGATGAGTTGTCACTCCCCTATTGGCCTATTCAAACTCTGGTGGGTTTTTTTGTTACATCATCCACTAACGCTTTTTTTTATATATTATATTTTTTTCTTGTTATATGTACAACAAAAACCAACAGCCTAGCTGGTTACAAGCATTGGAAATTGCCTTCAGGACTTGGGTTTGAATCCCAGGTCCCCCAAATTCTCCATAATATTTTTCTTTTCAGGATCTTATGCATGTACAAGCCCAGGGTTCACCATACACCCTCACAATAAATCATACCAAGTGGCCAGATGGCCAAATCTGATGGCCATCCAGGAAGGTGCATCATGAGCCAAGTCAAGCGCACAGTACAGGATCTCAAAAGTCAAACGGACCTCACCACTATTGGGCCTAGAATTCTGGCTATTTGCACCCTCCAAACAAATATTCAGGCCCATTCACTCTTTTCTTTTTTTAATTATTTCATTTAATTAATCTAATTATTTATTTTACTAACCAAAAATTATTTTCTTTTTATCAAAAAATCACCAAAATATTTTCCACCAATTAGATTTAGGTATTATTCTTTTTAATAAATTTATTAATTTAATTAGATTTAATTTTAGGTGAAACTTTAATTATTTTGTATATAATTAAAAATAATTAGAAAAAATAGGTTTTATTACTAACTTAATTATTTTTCCCCCTAAAATAACCAAAATAACCAAAAATAGGCCATTATTTTTATTAATTAATTTAATTGACTAACTAATTTTTGTATTTAATTTAGGCAACTTAATTCTTTTCTTTAAAAAATATTTAAAAAAACATTTTTCTTTTGATTAGGAGGGTCAAAACCCTAGTTCCTCGTCGATCTAATTTTCATCGCACGCTTTATTATTATTTTTACCCAATTATTGTATCTGCTCACAGTTTGTAATAATTTTAATTAGGACTTTTACATTTATCGCTTTAATTTCAAAGGGTTTGTTTTTGGCTATGTAAATACCGGAAGCCTTGTAATAGCGTAGTTTTAATTCTGCATTTTTAAATTCCGCAAATTATTAACTGTTAGATGTATGATAATAAGATGTATGACAAGAATGTATGATTAATTTTAAAACAGTTAGATCACCCTAAAATGTGCAAAGATAAATAAACTGAAATTGAATCACTCGCACATGTGCACTCCTAGGGTACACTCCCACTTGGTTGCCTTCGGTAAACGGTCATTGAGTATAGGATGTTTTAGTGGTCGTCCTTTTGTCCAAAAATCAAAGTTGCCTCGGAAAGGTTGCCTCAGATATTGTTGCCTCGGATAAATGATCTAAGACCTTAGGGTTATTACTAAGACGTCCTAACAACACCCATTTTGGTGGATTTGGTTTTTCAACCTATCAACACCCAAGATCCAATGAGGTTGAGGAATTTGTTCTAAAATAACACCCAAATCAGGACCAAACAAAAATAATAAAATATTATTTAATAAAATAATATTTAAATGGTTAATAAAAGGGAAATAATTGGTAAAATACACGAAATGCATCAAAACACCAAATAAAAATCCAAAAAAAAAAATATCAGAGGTCAAGAATGGGCCAACAAGTGTTGACAAAAAAATTCATAATTTTTTAAATTCACAAAATATTTTTTAAAATTTATAGAAATAAGCAAAATAAACCAAAAATTGTGAAAAATAGCAAAATCAGAAATAAAAATAAAATGAGGTAACCAATTTTGTCAAGAAGTCATTGGATCCTTCCATAATTTTCTCAGAATTTAAAAAGATCAGAAAGTATTTTTAAAACAATTAAAATAAGACAAACAATACAAAAGTTATAAAAAATATCAAACATAAAAAATAAAAATGAAAAAATATTTATAAAGTTAGAAATAATTCATAGTATTTTGTATATTTTTTCATAATTTTTTACTAAAAAATAAAAGAGTTATGAATTTTTAAAGATAAAAAGGGATTTAAAAATAATTTTGTAAAATAAAATAAATCAGAAAAAACCAGACGTGTTGGATCTAACTCACTTATACACGCTAGCAGATTTAATGGATCTCAAGTGAGAGAGTATCATGAATCCAAGATAATGCACGCATATGTAACACAAAAAAGTCCAAACAATCAAAACAAAACAAATGGCTATGTATCATTGGTTGAAGAACGACACCTAGGTCGTTTTCAACCTCCAACCTCCTACAAATAGGGAAAAATGAAAATTCTTCATCTGTAAATCTACGTGTTCACAGTGGTGCCATTAGATGCATTTATTTGAGACGATCACAATCATATGCTCGCGAAAAATTTATATAAATCACAACTTAGTCGATTAAAAAAACCCAGAGAGTTTTGAAATTTTTGAAATAAAAAACAGAAGCATCAAATGCGTTGATTCATCAAAATAGAGTTAATAGCAACATCAGTGAACATCATAGACCATTGCAGTAATTTGAGTTAGAATAATTGGTGCCTTAATCTACCTGAATGGAGTAGCTGAAAATTGCTCTGAAACTAGACTTTGCTTAAGCAGAATAAGACATAATTTGACCTGCTTTTTTCTTGAGAAGTGCCACACAAGTTCACTAGAGAAGAATAGAACAAGAGATTAAATTTAAAAGCAAGGAAAGACTAAATCCAAAAACTCAGAAAAGTGAGTTGTGGAGAGAAAGTGGCAGGATAATTTTGGCTATCCAAGCTTGAGGAAATGAGTGCAATACGTCCGTCTATTTATAGGGAAATAAAAGGAGGATAATATGAAACTTTTCTTGGATGTTACTTCTAGGTGATGTCCCCTCAATGAGGACAACAACTTTTTGTTATGAAAACTAATGTTTAATGATGATAACTAGTCCTTGATGATAAGAAATAAAGTCAAGTATAAAGAGGTTAAAGCGATGAATGATGCTAAATAAATTATTAAGGTTTGATGGACTTAACTATCTAATAATGGAAACCAAATGGAACATGTTTCAAGCCTCATCTCTAACCCAAGAAAGGGTCTACAAAGATTAAGCATTTGACAACTCTTGAAGTATATGAAAGTAAGAAAGCCCCACCTCAATAAATCTGAGGTATTTTATTGTAAAAGCATAAGGGCATTCTCGTAAAATCTAATGGCTAAATCATACACACATAAAGTAGTTTTCAGAATTATTTTTATCAAGAAAATATTCAAAAATGACTTGAAGTTGTGTCAGATGAGTTAGGAGCTGTCAAAAAAACACTTGGGGAAAATTTGTATCTTGGTCAATCGATTGGAACCTTAACCCAATTGATTAGGCCTATTTAAAATGTGCCCTAAGTGATTAGGACAACATCTCATTGAGGTGTAACAGTTAAATATCTTTCCTTTCCATTTTGAACCTAGTAATTGATTAATTTGAAGGCAACCAATCAATTGAAGTATGTTGCCAGTTGATTCATAAGTCATAAAAGGCCTTAAAATTCTTTCATTTTTTATGCCAATATCTAGCCTATAAATAGAGGGCATTTCCCACTCTTTTTAACATCCAAAAACGTGATTTCATTTCTCACTTTCCACATTCTCTCTAAAAAATTCTTTCGTCTACTTTCTCTAACTAAAAGTTTAGTCGTAGTGCTTTGCGAGTAAACCATTTTACGAGTGAAGAAAAGGTAACTCTGGAATGAAATTTTTATAAGTACACCAAAAAAGTTTGTTTTTAACTTGGTTGAACACTTTATCCATTTAGAGATTGTTTTTTTGGGTTTGAGCTAAACCTATGAAAAGCTTTTGTTTAGGGATTGTGTGATCAAGCCTCAATTTAGGTTCTTGGTTAACCCATGATAGAACCAAGTTTTGGTTCAAGTTCAACCCATGATAAAATCTTGTTTCCGTTTGAAATCAGTCTGGTGGTACAATCTCACAGGTTATTGGTTAGTCTGGTATTAAATCATGTTTTAGTTTGTGAGCTCAGCCCGATGTTAAAATCTGTGCTACCATGTCATTCATTTATTATAGAAAACACACAATATTATATATAAAACAATGCTCAAAATATATTTGAAACAACAAAACACATGTTGATTCAAACCGGCCAACCGGGCTGCACCACGCAGTCAACTTCTCCACTCGTCTGTCGTGTTAGCCTCTACACTTTTACCTACGGATGTTGTCCGTCACTACAACACCTGTAACTTTCCAAAATCCACAGTACGCAATATAAATCAAACCTAAAGCCATAGATCAATTAGTCTTGATCCCCTAAGCACGCTGGTACTCATCTTAGGGGCCAATTTTACATGTACCTGAAAACCCTAAAACAAAAGTCCAAACCCTAATAACTGCAAATCATCATACATTCATCAAAAATTGCAATTAATGATTCAAACATGTTCTAAATATTCATACAAACAGGAATGCATGATCAAAACACATTTATAACACATGTATGGCCATAATCGTTTTTGAAAATAAAACTCAAACTGTGATTGTATTGGTCGCGATTCTGGGAGCTTTGATGCTTGAAAACGATGCAGTTAGCTTCAGGGTGCCTCTAGGAATATGTTGCAACCCTCAGAACTTCTTGAATCCCTCTGCAACTCCAAATTTGATTGTCACTTTTTCTTTGAATTTTCAAACTTGTGTACATGATGTTTCTAGTAGTATTTGCGCCTATTTTAGGTCTGATTTTGTTGTGCATATATATTATGCCATATTAGGTCAAGAAATGTGGTTCCAATCTTGGTACATTATGATGAAAAGATATGATTTCAATCTTGCATAAAACTTTCCAAATTTGAATATTTCTTTCTCCTCTTGGCTTGCACGTTTCTTTCTTGATATGATCAGCATATTTGTCCATGATTTAATGAGAAGATTTCAAATCAAATCATATATTATTTCCATTATTTATTTATTTATTTTAGAATTTTAATGAATAAAATATCAAAATAAATAGCATAAATAATAGAATAATACATGGATGGGCTTATAGGTCGTGGACCATGTTAGAAACAAGTTTCAAACATAAAAAGATAGGCCCATTTGGAAAAATTCAAGTTTGGTCAATATTTGCTTCATGCACTTTTCCCAAAATTGGTCAACTTTAGCAATGCATATCTCTCTCAATTTTAACCCTATGAGGGTATTCTTATACTTTTTAGAGAGATTAGGACGTCCCCTAAACAACCTTTATGGTTTCATCTCAATTGTATTTTCCATGTTCATGTAAAGAGCTTTGACCTAAAAGGTGTTTTTGTTGACTTTTTGAAAGGACCTATAATGTCTGAGCTTGTATCTTTTAACTGGGTCAGTTCTTGATCTTGAGGGATGAAGAGAAGTTATAGGTAACTAGATTATCTTCAAAATGAGCTTTCGTGAAAAAATTTCTGATAAAGTATGAGAGAGTTATTCCTGGTCAAAGTTTGGTTGACTTTTCCTATAGAAACCCTAATTTGCAACTTTTGACTTTTGATGAGTTAGGTGCATTTCTTGAGGAATCATGGTCAACCCTTGATCAAATGATAGGTATCACTTCAAAATGTTGATATTTACGAAAAATCTTGAAGTTTGATTGTATATAGGCCACAGTTAACTTTTGACCTAGTATAATTGATTTCCAAGCATTTGAGCAGTTGACTGAGCAAACTTGTTGTGCAAGGCATGAAATTTGGCATGGATAAACTTGAGGACATATTAGGACCATGTAAAACATTTGAGACCATTGGAGTTCACGCATCTTGATGAAAATTGAAACCCTAGATAGAGGTTCATTGCCTTAGGAGGAGAATTTGTCTGGTCAATTCTTGGTCATCCTTGGGCAAGTTGGGGACCTCAATGGGCATGTGTTGAGTAAAAAGGGAGGGAAAATTTTGGGGTACAACAACCACGAATGATCATTTTCTCAAATCGGGACAAAATTTAGCGCTATGTTAAGCAATCATAAGTGGACTTATGTAGAAGTTGCACCTATTTTGAGGCCGATCAATAACAATCTATGTACTTCATGTTTTGATAAATGATATAGAGGTCATCATCCCATAAAATATAGTACAATAAGAAAGGGGGATAAGATGAAGAGGTAAAGGATACAATGTATGAAATTAGAGTTTCAAATATCATCGACATCATTCGTCCATTTTGGTGGATTTGGTTTATCAACCTATCAACACCCAACACCCAATGAGGTTGAAGAATCTGTCCTCAAAATAAGCCTCAAGTCAGTATCACATGCTATTTCCAGAATTAAACAAGAATCATGTTAAAAAAATTTCAATTACAAGCATTAATCAAAGGTAAAACCCTAAATGCAAACCTAAGTCAAAAAATGATCAAAAATAGGAAAATAACTTGAAAAAATATGAAATTAAAAACCCAACTTCCTAAAGGCCTGTAAAAGTCATAAATCATGCTTAGAGTCCTTTGATTGAAGTGAAATTTTGTTTTAAAAATGCAAACATTGAAGCTAGCAAGTAAAAGACTTAAACTAGATTGTTTTGGGAAATAATTTGTGAAAAATATGAAATCACATTGTAAAATTCCAGAAAAATGTTTTTTATGACCTCAACTTGTTCAAACACTCTAAACAACTTCATTTCTGACTTTATAGTCATGGGAAGTTAGAAATTTAAGTCTATTAATGTGAATGATCAAACAAAACCCTAAAAGAAAGAAATTAAATCTAAAATTAAACAAGTTAACCTAAATTTCAAATAAATTGGATGTAAAATAACCTAAATGTCAATAAAATTCTAAGGATCAGTAAATATATTTTTCTTGAATTGTATCTCAAAAGGAAAAGAGAAATGGAAATTATTTACTCAAACCAACAAAATTAAAACAAATAAGAGATGATATGTCCAAATGATTTTAATGTGTAATCCAAATGTTTTATAAAATTGAAAAAAAAATATTTTTAAGTAGTAAACTGAGAGAGTATCCCATAAATATTTTTTTATGGATTTTTGATCAAATAGAAAAATAGGATAATAAAATCTAAAACCCTAAAATGAATAAAAAAACCCTAATTAAACTATTTGAATTTATCTTCACATAAAAATGTCAAAACTAAAAAATAAAAATTAGAATATGAAAATATATTGAAAATATAGTTTGAAATATTTTTGTGGTGATTTTTGGATTAATAAAAATATTAAAACAAAAATAGAGAAAACAAAAAAATTCAAATATATGAAAGCCTATCAAACATGTTATTCTCAATATGCGCTGTAAAAGAAAATAAAGCCATGTTCAATCAAAACGTGCCATGCAGTCATCCCTACCAAACAGCCATTCTATCTTAATTTTCCAATTTTGAAATACTATTTTCAGATCACAATATCTCACGCATTTTTTGATGAAATGCAAAGATGTAAACATCAACATTCAAGATCAAAATGTGCTAAACACGATAGTACCAAATTTTTTATGAAATGATGCCTTGATGATAGAGAAAATGGCGCATGAAGATGACTGCATGAACATGTTTTTGAGTTGATCAATTCAAAAAACAATTTTCTGATTTGATTTTCTCCTTCAATTCTCCACCAAATTAAACGATCCAAGAATCAAAATTGATCACAAAAATACCAGGAATATGAATATGCTACTGGATTTTTCAAAAAGCTCATGTATTAAAGAAAACGCAAAGTTGTAGTTAAGAGGGAGAAATTATGGAGCATCTACCTTGAAATGGATTCTTTGATACTTGAGCTCAAATAAAGAGCAAGCAATTCAAAGATCAATAGCTTGAAGGTTCAGAGGTGATAGATGAAGAGAGATGCGAAGGAATCTTGCTTGACAATGGAGGAAGTTAGCTTGAAATTCAAAGAGAGAAGATCAATTTTGAACTTGTAAGGATGAGAGCTGGCTTCGTGAGGGAGAGAGAAGAGAGCTTGCTGCGTAAGGGAGAGAGAAGAGAGAGCTTGCTTCTGATTTTCTTTTTCCAACCCTTTGATTGTTGAACTCAATTGCTTTTTATAGAGTGAGGAATGAGAGAATGAGTAAAATAAGAGAGTGAGGTGTGCTACGTGTTTTGTGTTGTTTTTGGGATGCAAATCACGCGTTTTCGATAAGGGAGAAAGGCTGGGGGCGTGAGCTGGTGAGCTGGAACTTGGTTACTACAAAATTTTCATGCATTTCCATGCAAGTTTTTACCATTTCAATAGCATATCTTTACCTCCTTATATCTCTCTCCATGGTGCATGAAATGTCATAGTTAGAATCAAAGATGGAGAGGAAATTACATACTCCAACTTTGATGTACAATTTTTTTCAAAATGAAGCTTGGATCAATGAGATAATTGGATAAGAATGCATGCTTACAAACTGCTTGATGAAATTCCAGGCCTGACTGGGCATTCTGCGCACATGTGATTCCTTGTGCTGGGCAAGAATTTAGCTTGCATGGTGCCTTCTTCTCACAATTATATCTCAAGATGTAGGGAGAATTTTGAAAAACTTTCTGAAGCAAAGGTGTCCCTCACATTTAGGGCTTGATCTTTGATGTTGGATATTTTCCAAAATAATGAATATTTCTCATAGAAAAGTGATGATGAATGTGTTCCCACTAACGGATTGATGAAATGCCAGGCCTAGCGCGCGTGACTTGCCTTGTGCTGGGCAAAATGGCCATTTGAAGTTCCAAATCCTAAGTACCATATATTTTTATACACTTAACCATTTGAGATGATTCTTGAATGAAAAATTAAGATAAAACTTCAATCTTAAACTTTAATGTTGCCAACTTTTTTGATTTGAGTACAAATGGTCATTCAAAATTGAACATGAAGAAGTCATATTTTTGCATTTTTATCCAAAACTTCACTAAGTGTCCAAAACTTCCAAGCTCCAAAACTTTTTATCCTTTCATTTTTTGGACTTGAGGCATATCATACAAAGTTGAAGAATTTTTCATCCTCTTTCTAGGCATATAAAGTTTGCACATTTTCAATAAAAATTGAGAAAGTTATGGCGAATCAAAATTCAACACTATGAACACTTAGGAAAATTCCAAAATTTCAAATAACTTCCTTGACAAGTTATCTCCAATTCACACTTCCTCTTGATATTTTTGCCACTATTGACCATGAAATGTGAGAAAATGGATATTGAATTGATAGTTGACCAAAAGTCCACTTAGTCAATAGTTGATTTTGGCTATCTTCAGACAAAATGACCATTTTACCCCCTTTCATCAATTGAACATTTTCAAGCCAAAGTTGATGATCAAACTTCCAATTATAGATGCTCATGATCATGTAGAGAAGTATGGGATCAAATATTTCCAAAAAATCCAAATATTTCCTAATTAAAATCCAAACCCTAGTTTTGATCCTCTGTGCTAGGAGATGGTGAGATGAAGGCAATTGTGCCATTACCTACAATATGATATTCCAAGAGACAAATATACACATTTTGAGGTTAGTTAAAAGCATACATTTACAAGATACACCATTCACGGTGCTTCATGGTGCTTGGTGATTCCCATAGGAAAACCTAAAGACATGATGAAGTAGAAGAAAAATCCCAAACCCTAGTTTGTGATCTAGTTGCATTGTGATGGTATGACATGATAGATGAATCTTAGGGGGAAAAATTAGGGTACAACATCAGCTTGTGATAAAATCTGTTTGAAGCTTGAAGACTAACTGCTCCAAGTTTCATATGGAAAGGAGAATAACCGCTTCGATCCACCATTTGGAAGAAATACTTGATGCTTCTCTCCTGCGTTTAATGTTTGGCTGGAAGTTAGCCACAAACATTATTTTACTTGTATAAGGGTGTTCGAGAGTTCAACCTACTAAAATGTATTAAGTTTATTGGATACTCTCAAGGTCAAATTTTGGGAACATGACTTGGTTGTTTTTGACTGAACTTGTATAATTCTTGGCATTCTTCTATTTTCCCTTAACTCTTTATTGTCCATAGCAATTAAAGATTTTTTTTTCAATACAGTTTAGAAATCTTCCCCTCTAGCCACAACTGTTGCACCCTAAAATTTACCCTCTTGATTTAGGCTTATTTTTCATCATGAATATCATATTGCATTGCATTCATACATTGTGATGGGATCAAAATACTTTGGTTATCAAGTCTTCTTAAAGCTTTGAAGGTTGATTGCATTGACAAGTTGCTCAAGTAGAACCTTGTCATCTAAACCTCTAGATCTTTCAAGCTCAAAAGTTATTGCATATCTCAAGATATTTTATCCATCTCTTTGGATCATCATAGGATTGAAGTTTGTGTTTGATTATAAGAGGAATCACTCTTTTGATTCACCAGTCAAATTAGGGTTTTGTTTGATCAAGGCTATTGATTAATGTACAAGTCTTGATTTTGAAGCTACGACATCTCATTTGTATTTGAAAAGTATTTGTACAAGAATTTGGTCAAGATATCCAGAGGATTTGAAATTTTGGAGATGATTCATCAGTCTCCTAAGGTGTTAACCAAAACTAGGGTTTGGGATTTCATTAAGATTTCTTGAGAATTTTGAAGTGAAACTTTGTACATGGCCTCTATATATTTGGAAGATCATATGTTTGAAGTCTTGATCATCAATTTTAAAGGGAAGTGGATCAATTGATTCAAAGGGGCAAAATGGTCATTTTTGTCAAAATCAGTCAAAGTCAAGGTTGACCAAGTGAACTTTTGGTCAACCATCAATTTAGGCATCCTATTTTCATATTCCATACCTAAATTCATCTTTGAATCATGAGAATTGGTGAATTTGAGTGTAACTTGTTCAAGAAGTAACTTAAAAATTGAAAAAATATCCTAAGTGCCAAGATGACTTCTCTTGGGCAAGTAACACGCGTAATTTCATCAAACACTTGGCGTGCCATTTTATGGAATCAATTTCTTGTGACACAAGACTCAATTTGAAAAATAAAAAAGAACATTTTGTTTTCTTCCATAAGTGCTTGTCATTGAACTTTGAATCATCCAATTTGGTCAAAATTTGAGTGAGTTATAATGTCTCAAAGTTGGTACCTCAAGGCTGATTTCATGCACACCATGCATGCCCTTGCATGCACGCGTCCTACATGCCAAACAATTCCTTTTCCCAAACTTGGTGCTAGCACATCTTACTCATTTCATGATCATTTTCAAAAATTCAAGGCACATTTTGTTCTCTATCAAGAGGTCTTTTGAAAGGCCTCTATTTGGCCCAAAATGCACGAAGGAATTTCAAATGGCCTAAGCATAAAGTCAGCTGGCCAGAATTGTGGACAACCATGGTCATGTTGCAGAATTTTCATAATTTTGTTTTGACTCAGGTTATATTTGGCATGTGTCTAGCACGAATGATTGCATCCTTTTCTTGTCAAATGAGTCCAAGCAAAGCACGCATGAAGCATGACCATATCCTCTCAAATTTTGCCAAAAATAGCAAGATCATCTCAACTGATTTTTTGGCCCATGTGAACACTCTTGCCACATCAGCATTCTCACGTTATTCTTACTGAATTCATCTCCTTTTACAACCCACAAAACGCATTCCACAGTAGGAAAAAACTATATCAAACGCAGCTTGCCTTTGCTTTTTTTCAAAAAAATCATAAATGCCACACTTGCCCTCCAACGATTGTCAACTGTTTTCACACTCTTTCCCTTACTTTTGAGTTGCTATATAAGCACACCCCATCACTCATTTTGCAGCATGCTTGATACACACAAAAATCAGATCTGAAAATTCTCATCACTCTCAAATTTTCCTTCTCTTCGAAGCTTCATTCTCATCCATTCCAGTCAGGATTTCTTCCTCTTTTCGTGTTCATTGAAGTTTCAGAACAAGGATTCAAGGCTTTCTTGTTGATTAGAGGCATTGAGTTGAGTTTATTTCTCACTCATAAGAGGTATTTTCAGATCAAGATCCTTCAAATTATAGCTTAAATCTTTGGTTTCTAAGCTTGTAATTGTGTTTATACATGTTTATACTTCGTGTTTCAGGCTTTATTTTGATTTGATTGGAGTTGTATAGCATGATCTGATCTTCTGAATTTTTGTGCATTTTGTGTTTTCATGAACTTTCTGGCTTGGTTTCTCATTCTATAGTGGTTGACCCGTGAATCTATGTTTATCACGATGTAGTTTGTTACTTGACCTTGAGAATGCACTTTGAATCACAGAATTTGGTTGAGAAATGGATGTGTGATGAGATCTGGAGTTTTTGTTCATGAACTGTTTGATAATGTGATAGTTAGGGCGTCATGAGGTTAGGGGTGAAGTGAGGTGGTGGTGCATGATTGGATCATTCAATTTTAAATGCATTTTCATATTATTTGTTTTATCTATTTTCTTTGATTTTTATTTTCTGACTAAAACATTTTCAAAAATCATGAAAAAATCACCATAGGACAATAATAATTTCTAGTATTTTTCATATTTTTTTTGGAATTTTTTAAAATGTTTTGATTGGTTTAAAATTTCATAAGCTTAATTAATTGTTTGTTCAATGATTATTTTTATTTTAATAGTTCTTTTGATCTAAAAATTCCACAAAAAATGTTTTGGACTCATAAAATAATTTAGAAATTGATTCTGATTTTTGTGTAGCATTTTTTCTATTTTTGATTAGAAATTTAATTTGAGAAGTTTATTTGAAAAGTTTGCTTCATAATTTTGTTTTAATATTTCCTTTAATTCAAAAATCCTCAAAAAAATCATATAAGTTTGTTTTTAATCATAGAGTCTGAATATAATTTTATTTTGACATTTTTATGACTTTTGGCTAAGGTTAGCATTTTTGTCATTTAATAATAGTTTAATTGTTTAATTGTTTGTTTGATTTTATGTAATATTTCCTTTAATTCAAAAATTCCACAAAAAATCAGGGATGTGTGTTTTTAATTATAATATTTGAATATAATTTTGGTTGGATAGTTTTCTGATTTTTTATTAGAATTTTATTTTGAGATGTGATTATTTGTTTAATTGATTAGTTGTTTGAATTTGATTTTATTTTTTGACTTTTCTTTAATTCAAAAAATATAGAAAAATAGGTATTCTGACCTCTTGAGTTTTGTCATGTTTGATGTATATTTATTCTGAATTTTTTGAATTTTGATCTTATCTAATTAATATTTAAGATTAAAAGTCAAATAATTAGGGTTTTGTTGCTTATTGTGTAAGTTTCAATTCAAAAACCATTATGCCCTGGATTTTCAATGGAATTTAGGTCTTGATTATGGTTCATGGATGTATTGAGGATCTGAAAACCATTTTTCTGGAATTATTTGACTTGGTTTGATATTTTTCCATAAATTATTTTGAAAACTTGTCTAGTTTTGATGATTTGGCCAACTAGTTTTGAACTTTGGGCCTCATTTGAGCCCCTCCTCAAATATTCATAAACTTAAGACTTGCTTTCTGACTTCTACACACTTCAAAGATACTGAGAAAGTTTTTTTTGTGAATTATTGATCCTTGTTTCTACTTTTGATGTATATTTGAAGTGAAGGTACCCAATTAATGTTGCATATCTTGTTGCAATTTGCTTGATGGCCAAGGAACTTGAGTGAGGCCTATAATTGGGCACCTAATGATAATGTTGGTTCTGTTTATCCACATAAACTCAATTCAATTCACTTAGAGCCCCATGTTTGAATGATTGAACCTTTTGATGCATTGTGTGGGATTCCTCTTCTATTATGCTTGTGAGTTGTGATGAAATAATTGAGTATGATTGAATTGTGGTTGCTACTGACCTTCATGGTCTTTGATTTTTTTTTTCTCAAGCTCCAATGATCCTTGATTGATATTCAATTGTCAACTCAATATGGTGATAGAAAGGAGCAACATTCCTCTAACTTTTGATCAAATTGTGCATATGCCTTTTTCTTTTTGTTTATCATGTCTAATGTTTTGATATTTGCTATCATGTTTTCTCACTTCATTATGGTGTCATCATCCATCCCTCATGTGATTCATCATTCTATTTATGGGAATACTAACTTGGTTGTTGAATGTGCGAGGTACTCTGAGAAAAGTTTTCCATTTTTGACTTGAGGCTACTGTGTTTCACTTTATTTGTGGAACACAATCTATTATATTGGTACTACTATTGTGCTTGGCATATTTGATAGTCTATGCAGGATATATGTATGTGATTATGAATGCTATACATTTCCCTTGGGATCTGTTCATATCTAAAAATCTCAATACTTACATCCTGATGGCGTAATTTCTGACTTGATTTGTCTGCTGATGCCAGCTTGCTTGAAGTTCTCTGGGTTTCTTTTTATTCTTCCTCAGTTGCTACGGATAGTTATCCGTTTGGTATTGCACTATTTCCTTTCTTTTATTTTGTATAGTTCTATGTTGCATGACGGGACCTCTATTGCTGATATATGTCAGGAGGCCCTCTGTTTTGTTTGATACATAAGTTGTGTTTGTATTTGTTTCTTTAACTATTGATCGATGAGTCACTCAATTTAGAAATTGAGATCACGACTTTGCTCTCAGTGAATGTTACCTATAGGATGTTTATTGTTTTTTTTTCTTTAATTGTTGATCGATGATTCACTCAATTTAGAAATTGAGATCACGACTTCGCTCTCAGTGCATGTTCCCTATAGGATGTTTATTGTTTTTTTCTCTTTAGTTGTTGATCGATGAGTCACTCAATTTAGAAATTGAGATCACGACTTCGCTCTCATTGCCTGTTCCCTATAGGATAGTTTTGTTAAACTTCCTTTGACATGTTGATTAAGGTAGGAATCCATGTATGCTAGCATAGGTTAGGAATTCCCTTTATCCTTAACCTTAGGGTCAATCATTGTATGATAACACTAGGGATAGTGCTAGGCTAGTTTCCCTTTAGTTGTTTTTCCTTCCTTTGCATTTTGCATCTTAAAACAAAAATTGTTTTTCTTGGCAAATCATAAAACACCTCTAATAAACTCAAACCCTTCTTCAAGGTAAAAGATACAAATTAATCTTATTTGTTTGTGCGCCTCTTGGCTTTGTTTTTAAACCTGGTTTATTGATGTTTTTCCATCCTTACAATGCCATGCAACCTTGTTATCTTATAGCCGATGTTTCGCCATCGCACATTTGTTTGAAGTCGATGTTTCGCCATCACACATGTTTGCTATCCTACTTTGATTCTCAATATCATTGTCAGGTGTGATGTTTTGTCATCCGTTTTATTGATGTCTCACCATCCTTGCCATGATACCTTACTACCTTTTAGCCGATGTTTCGCCATCGCACATTTGTTTGAAGCCGATGTTTCGCTATCGCACATGTTTGTTATCCTACTTTGATTCTCAATATCATTGTTAGGTGTGATGTTTTGCCATTTGTTTTATTGATGTTTCGCCATCTTTGCCATGATACCTTGTTATATTTTAGCCGATGTTTCGCCATCGCATACTTGTTTGAAGCCGATGTTTCACCATCGCACATGTTGGTTATCCTACTTTGACTCTTAATGTCATTATTAGGTGTGATGTTTTATCATTTGGTGTTTCGCCATTTTTGACATGTTACTTTGTTATTATTCAGCCGATGTTTTGCCATCTCATCTGTTGTTGTTTTATTTGATGTTTTTCCATCTTGACTGTTTTTGTTGTCTTAACTAAAAAACACAAACCAACCAAAATATATGAGCCGAACTACGGATGCTCTGATTCTTTAAAAGGGATACGTAAGCATTGGGGTAGGGCCCAACCGAGCATAACTTTCATTTTCCCTATATTGTTCTTTTTTTTCTTTTGCATGCATTCCCTTTTCAACTTTAAGCCATAGACATAGGTTTTGACCACACCCAATAGATTAGACAACAAGAGTGGATACCGTAGAGTACTACGGGCATGTGGGGTACTAATACCTTCCCCTCGCGTAACAGACTCCCTTACCCGATCTCTCGGTCGAAAGACCGTGATTTCTCCCTTTCCAGGTTTTCTCGATGTTTACCTTTCCCTCTCAGCGGGATAAAAGACGTTCGGTGGCGACTTTATTGATGTCTCATTACGGAGATGACGGTTCTGCCAGGAGGTTTCAGCTGGCGACTTCACTGGGGAAAGATTGACCTTTTGCTGGTCCATCCCGGAGTCGATCCTAGCTCTTGTTTTTTTTCTTTTGGGTGTTTATTTTATCGCTTTGCATATTTATCTGTTTGCATTGCATCCTATGTGCGCTTTACTTTCTGCATACTGGATTTGGCTGGACTGTTTGGATTCTGGATTTCTTGGTGTGTGGGTTGTTCCATGAGGTAAAAGGCCTCGTACCCAGGCTATGAGTGAATTCCATAGGAACTAGGAATAGAGTGGCCATGGCATCTATGAGGCGGATGCTTTATAGACCTGACCATGAGACCCATGACTTCAGAGGTAGTTCGGATAGGTGTTATCGTATGATGATACCGACATTCGAGTTCTTGTACTCTGATTTGGCTTTTAACCTTACCTTGACCTAGACTACACCCGTGATATGGGTGGGAAAACTTTTCTTACAGGTACAGGGACTGTTGGTGACTTTGTGTTGCGAAAGGTTCCCATGATAGTTTTGAAGCTTTGGGATTTTCTTTTGATCTTGAGTGGTGTTGTTATGTAATGGTCCAGCCATCATCCAGTGTGAAACTTTGATCCTGTCATGTTGCATCATAGCATATTTATTTCTAAAAAAAATGATGTATAAAAAATAACTAGCATGCGCATGTCATCTTCCAGGGACATTCGAGAGTCTTCTTTCCATCATAAATGGCTGGCCTCCCCTCAGATGAGTTTGATTCAGTTCGTGCTGAAAAGCCCACCAAGTATAGATTCGCTTATCAGATTCCTACCATTGATGTGTCCGAATTAAATAGGTTGAGTTCTTATCTGAAGGGTGATGTTCTAAATAATTTCAACAAAAATTATGGCAATTTGTTACTAATCCTTAACACTCCAGTTGACCCAATGGCTTTGATCACCCTCTTCCAGTTCTATGACAAGGAATTACGGTGTTTTACTTTTCAAGATTATCAACTGGTTCCCACACTAGAAGAGTACGCGTATCTACTTAATATCAAGTTGTCCGATGAAGTTCCTTTTGTCCAAGTGCGGGAGAAGCTGAAGTTCAAAGTTATTGTTGAAATTCTTCATTTGAGTTTGAAAGAGGTGAAAGAAAATTGGAAATCAAGTGAGGATACTACAGGGTTTTATTTGGATTTCTTAGTGAAGAAAGCTGAAGGCTGGGCAAAGAAAGGGAATTGGAATGGCTTCAACTCTCTTTTTTCTCTCATGATATACGGGACAATCCTCTTCCCTCGCAAGAGAAATTTTGTGGATTTGACGGCTATTTGTGTTTTTAGAAATAAGAACCCGGTACCGATACTCTTGGCAGATACTCTTTACACCATTCATTTCAGGCATGGAAAAGGAGGTAATGTAAGTTTATGTCATTCGATGTTGTATTAATGGTTTAAGTTGCACTTACCGGTAAGTGGCCCTTTCGTGGATACCAGGAATTCTCTCTGATGGTCATCAAGACTTGTCAACCTTACTTTATTTGATATCCGGTGGAATTATGACATGGGGTAAGTACGAAGTATTATCACTAGCTGCGGAGATTTCCCTAATGTTCCCCTCATAGGAACTAAGGGGTGTATCAACTATAATCATGTGCTTGCTTATCGTCAATTGGGATATGCAATGAATGGACCGCCAAAGGTTGAGGAGGTGTCTGAATCAGTGTATTTTGTTAGAGGAAGTGATCATGTGATGTTGAAAAGAGTGACAAGTGCTTGGAAGGGAATTCACAAGAAGGATAGAACTACTTTGGGCAAGAAGGTTCCTATTGCTAGAGTTCCTTACTTGGAATGGATTAGGGACTGGGTTAAGATTTTACGGTTACCATTTGCAAGGTCGGCTCCTATATGTGAGCAACCTCCTACTGTTCCGAGTAACACGGTGCCTACCGAGGTGTTCATCCAGGTTCATGTTAAGAACATTCAACTTCGTGCAAAAGACCGTGAGGCAGGGATGAAACTTTATTGGGTAGATCAAGAAAGGGCCGACTTAGCTCGCAAACTCAAACAAGCTCAAGGGGAAAATTCTGATACAATTAGTTTTAGGAAGAGATCTCATGCTGAAATGGAAGAAGAGTTGAGTAAGACCCAGCAAGAGTGCCAGAAGCTTCAGGCATCTGAGAATAGCTACAGGAAGAAGGTTCAAAACTTGGAGAAATAGCTCAAAGACAAAGATGCTCAACTAAAGAAGGAAGTAGCCCAGAAGCATGTCACAGAGGATCGGTTTCAACAAAGTAAAGTAGTCGCATCACAACTTTTGAAGGAGAAAGCCAGGCTTGAAGAGTATTATCAACACCTTGAAGCGTGCCTTGTTCCGGAGATTTAGTTTTTTTTTACTTACCTGTGATGTATTTGGTCACCCCCAGGATTGTTGGAAGGGACCGTTGTTTGTTTTTATTATTTAGTTTTTTTTTTGTTAAGTTTACTTTGAAATATGTATTTTGTTATTTATCGCTAGACTCTTAAATGTCCGAAGTCACTTGAACATCGTTTCTTTTGTTTGTAAATAATTGAAGTATTTGTCTTATTGTCCCTTTTTTCCCCTGGATTGTATGTTTGATCTTTGGTTGCACGTCGTGATTGATGAATAAAAGGACTTTTGAATATCGGGAAATGACAAACATATCATGCATATCATGCATTTCATAACATTACAGGTTATCTAAAGATGGTATTCTTATTCTTCTGCTTTTCTTATTCAGAATTTAAGACGACTACTCATCGGTATTCCACCAGAAATAATTTGCCAAGACAGATGGAACAAGTTCAAGCGGAACTCGCTGAAATAAGGGCCCAGATGGCTACTCAAATGACCCAATTCATGGAGGTCATCACCAATGTGAATCGCCGACAGGAGGAACTGGCTGCCATTGTCAACAACCAGCGCCGCCATCTAGTGGATGGTGGAAATCAAGGGCTCTATCAGGACATTTTTGTAGGATTGGGGGATGTGCAAGATCAACCTACTGGAAATTTTCACGGGATGCCCGAAAACCCTTTTGTGTGTAATGTAGGGAAGTTTCCCTCGTCTCCTGGACCTCGTCTTGTGAGGAACAAAAGAGATAATCAGGGGGGCGTAAGGGGCTATCAGGAGCAGGATTATAACTTTGACCAGGATGAAGATCAGTTTTCTGTTCGGCGTACAGAGCCAGAAGTTCAGATTGAGGATAGGAAGTATCGGTTGTTGGAAGAACGTTTGAAGGCTGTGGAAGGGCAAGGGGTCCTTGGTATTGATGCTAATGATCTCGGGTTGGTGTCTGGGGTGAAAGTTCCTCCAAATTTCAAGCCTCCTGTATTCGAAAAGTACAACGGAACCTCATGTCCTGTTACTCATGCAACTGCTTATTTCCGAAAGATGTCGGTGCATTTTGAGGATCAGAGACTTTTGATTCACTTTTTCCTGGATAGCCTATCTGGGGAATCCCTGGAGTGGTACATGAAGTTGGAGAAAACTCATATTCATTGCTGGAAAGATCTTGCTCGGGCTTTTGTCAAACATTATCAGTACAATGTGGATATGGCGCCTAATCGCACTCAGTTACAGAATTTGTCACAAGGACCAAGAGAATCTTTTAAGGAATACGCTCAAAGGTGGCGTGAGTTGGCTGTGAGGGTTCAACCTCCACTCATGGAGAGAGAACTCATTGATATGTTTATGAGTACCCTGCAAGGGCCATTCTATGAGCACATGATAGGAAGTACTTCGGCAGGATTTGCAGACTTGGTTATGGCTGGTGAAAGAATTGAGGTAGGTTTGAAATTGGGGAAAATTCAGATTGGAGGTTCTAGTGGCTCATCAGGGGGCAGTAAGAAACCATTCAACACATACCCTAAGAAAAAGGAAGGCGACGCAAGTGTGGTTTACTCTCATAGAGGAAGAAGAGAGGATCGTCAGCACCAACAAATAAATGTTGTTTCTATTCCTGTTAATGCTCCTCCGCAGCAGAGACCGAATACAGTGCCTCAACAACAAAGACCACAAGATTCTCCCCATCAGTATAATAATCAACAGCAGGGACAGTTGAGAAAATTCGATCCCTTATCGATATCTCTTACTGAAGCACTCCACCATTTGCTCGATTTGAATTTGATCGGTTTGAGAAATATGCCACCACCCCCCGCAAGACTTCCTCCTAACTATGATGCTAACGTAAGATGTGAATTCCATTCAGGCGGAGTTGGTCATTCTACTGACAATTGCTTTGTGTTAAAGTGAAAAATACAAGACTTGTTGGATGCTAAGGCAATTGAGTTTACTCCAGTGACTGGTCCGAATGTTACTCAGAACCCAATGCCTAGGCATGGAGGGGGTGTTGTTAATATTATTGATGATAATGGTGAAGTGTTGAATTTAATCATGAATGTGGAACAAGTAACTACTCCGTTGTGGTATGTTAAGAAGTATTTGCTTGACAATTCTATTTTCCTGGGTTGTACTTCAGAGTGTTGTCGTACCCCATATTTTCCCTATCTCTTTTATTCTTGTCTGACTTTGAACTTTGCATTCCATTTGCATCATTTTATTACTCAGTCATTTGCATATCCCATATCTCATGGGATCAGGCGCTTTGGTTTGAAGTATTAGGGTTGCTCCCTCTTTTTGTCTAATCTTGTTTTGAGGTTTTCTTATCAGGTAAAAAGGAAGCACATCTGGTTCTCGCTCAAATTTATCAGAGCCTGGATTAGGGTTTATTTCCCTATGTGTGCTGGTCAAGAGGCTAGGGTTTCGAGTTTTTGGTTTCTGTGAAGATTTTTCGGTCGCCTGCCTCGAGGGTGGCTCAAAGCTCAGTGTATTAGGCCTTTCTCACAAGGATTCTCAGGGTTTAAGTTTGCACAAGTGCATTGGGATCTTCCAGTACCAAAATTAAAAGGAAACTGTCAAAAAGGGAGAAAACAGATAAAAATATTATTTTGACAAAAATTGGAGAAATACAAGTGCTCTTCGTTTCAACTCTTTCGAATGGCCTTTAGGCCTCTTTCGATCAGCATCCTTTGATAGACTCTTGGCCTCCTTCGATCGCTCAAAATGGATGCTAGCGTGCCTCTTTCGCATGGGCGTGTGACTTCTTGTTGCAGGCTTCGTCTGTGACTTTTGCTACCTACATTGCTTGCCTTGAAAACCATGTTTGCTGGCCACAAGTGCCCCCTGCAAGGCAAAAACCCCCTTGATGATGTCCTTCGATCCAGAAGGAAAAAGCCTCTCTTTTGCCCTCTTTCGATCACACATCCTGCCCTTGCACGCCTTTTTCGTTTGGGGGAGTGACTTCTCCAACTTTGCAAGTTTCGATTGAGCCTTCCATCCCTGGCACACATCCTTCGCTTGGGGGTGTGAATCCTTGGGCACAAGTGTTTTGTCATTCTTTCGTTTGGACATATATCCCCTTTGTAGGTAAATTTGAGTGGGAAGGATTTCCTGTTAGAAATGGCTTGTTCCAAGCATATAAACTCTTCACTATGTCATTGCCTCAGGCGAAGAAAGCATCTTGGTGGCGCATTCGAAGAGTTTTGTCAGGAATGTTTGGATGTCCCCATTCGAAGGACATATATTACTGATCCATCCCAAGAGCATTAATTTGGCCCATTCGAAGGATTGTCTAGGGAAGTCATTCAAACGTCACTTCGATTGAAAAAAGGAGATGGTTACTGAAAGTCTGATTGAAAGGTGAGTCTAGGGAGTCAAGACAAAAGGACGAGAGGCCAAAGGCATTTGTCGACCAAGTCACATGCGCTGCCAGGCTCGGGCCTGATTCACTGGCCACAACACTCCAAAAACCTGCTGTTGCTGCTCCAAAACCTGTTGTTGCTGCTCCAAAACCTGCTGTTGCTGCTCCAATGCCTGCTGTAAGATGCCAAAACAAAACAGAAAAACTTGCATCATAACAGTCCAGAGATTACACAAAATTAGAATAAATACAAACTGTGTTTGATAAAGCAAAATAACAGAGTTATAGTTTTGGTTTGTTCTGATCCAAGTTTCAACTCATTTTCCCTCTCTTTTTTTCATCCTCCTCCTCTATATAACAGTGGTATCAACGAAAGGAAAGGGGGGAGAAGATAGCAGAAAAAACACATAAAAGAACAAAGAGGAAAACTCAGAAGAAGCACTGTAAAAAATCTCTCTGTAAAAAAATTCGCTGAACTTCCTCCAAAGCCACAAACACATCATCCCATCCTTTATATTTCAACTGTAAGAGTACCATCACCATACACAACAACACTTTTACATCTCTCTGTTTATGCAATATTCAAAACACAACAAAACTCTCAAGTTCATCAACACTTGATAAATTAAAAAAAAAAACAGAATCCCAAACACTTATCCCCTTAGAATCTGAAACATCCCTATACCTTGTTACCCTTCGAATCCAGTAGGAAGAACCTCACACTTGTTATTCTCTTTCGAATCTAGTATCAAAGACATAACCCCTGGTTCCTCCCTTCAAATCCAAAAGCATTCAAGGAAACCACTTAAAGGCCCAGCACACGTTCCAGCCTCAAGCAAGGTAAGTCATTCTTAACCTTGAACCCTTCATTTCTAGCATAACATGTAAATAAGCTTCCTTTTCGTTTCAAATATATACGTAGTGTTTGTTACCTTTTCGTTTTCACCCTTTAGTTTGTTTTTATTGCTTCTCCTTTTGGTTTGGTTCTTGGGTTGGTTACAGATGCTTTAAGAACTAACCTGGCCCTGAGGTAATGATAGCATGGCCTTAGGCCATGTTGCTATTTAATATCTCAAACGAAATAAACAGGAAACAGGAATATGAAACGAAGCCTCAGGCTTCCTCACTGACTCCAGGCCCAATCAAACGAGGCAGAAAGGCAGATTGCATCTTATACTAGTTCCAGACCCCAGTCGAAGGATACAACTTGCTGCTGCCTTTGCCCAATCGAAGGATAGGACCTCACCCCTACCAAAGCCCAATCGAAGGCCATGACCTCACTGGTGCGAACTCCCAGTCGAAGGATACAACTTGCTGCTGCCTTTGCCCAATCGAAGGACAGGACATCGCCCCTGCCAAAGCCCAATCGAAGGCCATGACCTCACTGGTTCAAACTCCCAGTCGAAGGAGGCCAACAGAATGCAAATCGAAGGCTGCTTCTCCCCAATCGAAAGATACCCATTTTTCTTACTTTTATCTTATTTTTTTCATATTTTTTATGCCTTTTGATATGGTTGTAATAGCGTAGGATTTTATCTTTCTGCATTTTATATACTTTGTACAAATGCTAGTAATTAGGCGTGTATGGCAAGATAAAATCAACAACCAAATAAACCAAAAAATCCAAAAACACTCTTTAATCATTACTTGAATTTACTTTAAAACATGCAAAAACACTCAACAAATCAAAACTTCCTCCAAGGGCATGTTATCTCTGTTCTACCGTGATACCGACCGTGCCTATTGCTAGAATGCGTGCGTTAACGTTGCCCACTAAAAAAACACAAACAAACCAACCATTTTCTAAGAGGAACTACAATGTTCTGATTCCTTCATTGGATACATAGGCAAAGGGTCGCGAAACCCTCACGAACGCAATAATCAAAAAACCATCCATCTCCCTTTTAGCAAGCATAGTTGTAAATAAACACACCCTTTAAGACAAACAAACAAAATGGATCCCGTTGAGTACAACGGATGTGAGGGGTGCTAATACCTTCCCCTCGCATAACCGACTCCCTTACCCTTTCTCTTGGTCGCAAGACCATCTTATCCATTCCCTTGTGGTTTTATCGATATTTCCCCTTCCTTCGGGATAAATAAAGTTCGGTGGCGGCTCTGTGTTTTCTGCCGGTGGTTTCAGCTGGCGACTCTGCTGGGGAGCTTTTAGCGAGTCTCTCCTAGTTTTTTTTACTTGTCTTTTTGGGTGTTTATTTATTTGCTTTATCTTGCTTTACTGTTTTATTTCTTTATTTATTCTTTTGTATATATTGCATATTTGTTGCTACTCACATATTCTTGTTATATTGTGTTGTTGGGTTTGATGAGTCCTCTACCCGGACTTGGGTTACACATAGGATTAGGACGGGCGGTATAGTCATGTTAACTTTGAGGGAGTAATCCCGAAGAAGGAGGCATGAGAATCCCCCACTCAGTGGAGGTCCCCTTGAAGGTAATGATGTTTACCGAGTAATCGAGAAGACGTCGTTGCTTTCAACCTGGGAGCTCGAGAAGCTGAGGGCCATAGAACCATTAATCCATCTTGGCCTTTTAGGTGCAATGCGGAGACTGTAACGGAGTAATCCGAAAGTAGTTGTCACGCGATATTGCACTCGGACGAGTTTTTCCCGCGAATATTACTGATTACCAAGTAATTGGGACGTCGGTAATATCCAAAGGAAGAATGTACACTTCGAGAACTCTTTAGAACCTTGTTCGGAAGGTGATAAACCCCTAGTACATACCTCATGGGTGGTTACTTTGACTTCATTCCTGTGACATCGAACTTTTGATCTTGTTACTTTCAGCCTGTGCAACGGACTACGCAATGGTTATCCAGAATATGTGGAGCTGAGACTTCATGCCATAGCATACCATAACATCATATCATCATGTATATATATCTCATATCTAGAGAAATCCAAAGACAAGTCTTGTTGATATAACTTTTCAAAAGGGAAATTTTAAAAAGATAGACGAGTCTTTGGGTCTCATTAGAAATGAAGATAAAGCATTCATCCATGTTACCATGCATTCATTTTTCCACAACAAAAACTCATTGGGGTCCCCTTTCTCAGAATCCAGTCAACAGCAAAGACGACTCATCAACATCAGTACACACAGAGATAACTGTATGTCCAACGAGCACGATCTGGGTCTTTTCAGCCGAGTCATCAACCCCAGGGGCAACAGGGACGAAAGAGGAAGAAAGTTATTGAAAGGAGGGTGGATCCCATTCCCATGTCTTATGCTGAACTTCTCCCTCAGTTGTTTGCCAATCAGTTGGTTCAACTGCGTGAACTAGGTCCAACACCAAATCCTCTCCCACGCGGGTATGATGTCAGTGCTCGTTACGAATTCCATTCAGGGGCTCCAGGCCACACAATTGAGAATTGTAGGGCATTGAAAAACAACGTTCAAGACCTCCCTGATGCCAAAGTTATCAAGTTCACTCCAAAGGGTCCGATAATGGATTGAATCCCCTTGCTGAGATAGGTGTAAAGACTGCAAGAGCGTCTCCTCAATTGATCCAGGGCTAAAGAAGTCTCCTGAGCATGGAAATTTCTAATTTCATTTGCATTATCATTTGTAACCTTTCTTGTTTTGTTCAGTACCCGTTGTATGCAAAATTGTTTGTCTTTTTATATTGAATCACCATGCATTGACTGTGTTTGTCTTGAACTAATCCATTCGTATTCACTCATTTACGTTTTGTTATTGTACTTGCTTTTGATGCTTAACTCTTTTTAATTTAATTTAAAGAAAAAAATAACAACTCTTGAGGGAGGATGATGAAGATCTGATACTTAGATTCTCAAACGGTATGCTTTTGAATAAAACCTTGCTGACGATGTACATGCATTGTTTCAAATCCCCAAACACCGGAGTTATAAGGAAGATAGACCCTCGTCAACCCTTTTCGAGCTTTGGAGTAGGAGTTTCTTTTACACAGAAAAACCCTCATTTTTAACCCCGGGGCGGGTAGATTTTAGTTAATCCGATCGAGCATCCAGAACTCGTCAAGAGGGAGTTCCTAGCGATACAACAATGGTTATCCATCAAAGGGCTAGGAGAAGTCAACACCACAATGATAAACCATCACCTACCAGCAACATGCATCGAAGAGAACGATATCCTGATGGGTATCTCTTGCACAATCAGGAGGTCAGCAGATGACAATACCGCAACAGTTATTCTTCATCTATCTAGGACTCAGACAACCACAACCATTTCCAACAAATCGAAGATGACGCGAAGATTAATAACTTGTTCAAAAAGAAAGAGACAAAAGCCCCGTTAAGTATTAACTTAAAAAACAAGAGACTTAGGCAAAGGTCAGGGCATCCCGCTGGACTGCAACTTCAAAATCAAGAAATTGTCCAAAAAAAATAGGGAAAGTGAAATAAAAAACAATAATAATCCTCAGCAAAGAACAAGATCAAGTGATCAGACGCCAAGAAGCCAGTGATTGTTGGGTCTTAGAAACCCCTGTGGTTCCTTAATCATCGCAAACTCTCTTCTCAGGAGATGAGTGCTCGTATCGAGTTAACTGAACATAGGAATAGAGAACATCATGGAGAATGGGTGGGCACCAAATAATTTTGAGCCTTAAATCTTTTTTCTAAAACCGTGAACCAGGCCACGTTACAACTCTTAAAAGTCCTAACTGAAGCATGGGTTAATTCAAAAGCAATACTGTAGCGAGAGAGTACGGTAACCTGACTCCTCAGAGATGTACTAAAATTTGATTCGGTAACACGTCACCTATTCATAAAAACAAAAAAATTGATGCTTCGACATCATTTCAATAAAAGTTTTTCGGACTTCAAGACAAGCATAGAATTTGCATTAGAATCATCATTCTTAGACAAACATTCGTTGCATATAAATAAGTTTTTGAACATCAAGTAAGCTTGTGTGATGAGCATCATTTGAAAACATGGACATCTCGAAGGAAGATTGCTGCAGAAACTTGTCAAAAAACAAAGATGGATCTTATTCTGGGGCATTCCCTCAAGCTGCCAATCAGAGGCTATCACGTCGATGAATCTCTTCCATATTTTTCCAGTCAATCAGAAGCAACCATGTCGATAAATATCTTTAAACTTCAAACTGGGGGAATCAGGACGAGTAACCTATTCAAAATTTATGCAACCTGGGGCAGTTACGTCGAGATTCGACAAATCTCTACGAGAATCCATGATCAGAGGCAGACAAGGGCATCCCTCCTCCCCTCTTATGGAGCTATTCAAGCAAATTTCAATCAAGCTAAGAGTGTCATGACGTTCACTTTGGTTCAGTTAACATTCTCGGGATCATCATCATTTCCTGCAGATGTTTAAATACGCAACTCCCCAGCAATGAAGCAAACTCGGGGCATCTGAATACACTAATGTCCATTTCCTAATCCCCAAGTGGTTTGTGAAGTAAGGAAAGTCAGACGGGCCCCTTTCTTCCCTGGCAATAGAGAAAACTTGGGGAATTTGATGAGATCCATGTCTCTATTCAGTCATTCACAAGAAGTCCAACACATGAAGGAAGTCAGATCAAGCTACTCCTCCTCAACAAGATTTAATCCCCAGTGAACTCGGCGGGGCTAACTCTTTTCTTTCAAATTTCAAGCACCAGTCCATATTGGTACCTCAAGAGGACGAGCAACGGATCCCAATGAGTTTTCGCACTTTACATACAATAATCATCACGACATACTGCATTGCATCCTCCAACGCATAGCATATCCATGATCATCATGTCACACTTCAAATGCATATGAAGCATGAGCCAGATCAATCCCAAATCAACAAAACATCCTCACAAAGAATTTCATCCTCATAATTCCCAGTTAGCATCTGTTATTACATTACCAACTAAAATAAACCATGGTGCCAGTACGTCGTACTTCTCCCCAACTCTAAATACGCACGTTATCTTTCATAAGGTCGTAGGTCGCTCGTAGGTCTTACCCGCACATTATCTTTCATAGGGTCGTAGGTCGCTCGTAGGTCTTACCCGCACGTTATCTTTCATAGGGTCGTAGGTCGCTCGTAGGTCTTACCCGCACGTTATCTTTCATAGGGTCGTAGGTCGCTCATAGGTCTTACCCGCATGTTATCTTTCATAGGGTCGTACGTCACTCGTAGGTCTTACCCGCACGTTTTCATAGGGTCGTAGGTCGCTCGTAGGTCTTACCCTCACATTATCTTTTATAGGGTCGTAGGTTGCTTGTAGGTCTTACCCCCACATTATCTTTCATAGGCTCGTAGGTTGCTCGTAGGTCTTACCCGCATGTTATCTTTCATAGGGTCGTAGGTCGCTCGTAGGTCTTACCCTCACGTTATCTTGCTAGGGTCATAGGTCGCTCGTAGGTCTTACCCCCATGTTATCTTTTCATAGGGTCGCAGGTCGCTCGTAGGTCTTACCCGCATGTTATCTTTCATAGGTTTGTAGGTCGCTCGTAGGTCTTACCCCCATGTTATCTTTTCATAGGGTCGTAGGTCGCTCGTAGGTCTTACCCGCACGTTATCTTTCATAGGGTCGTAGGTCGCTCGTAGGTCTTACCCTCACGTTATCTTTCATAGGGTCGTAGGTCTGTCGTAGGTCTTACCCTCATGTTATATTTCATAGGGTCGTAGGTCGCTCGTGGTCTTACCCTCACGTTATCTTTCATAGGGTCGTAGGTCGCTCGTAGGTCTTACCCTCACGTTATCTTTGCTAGGGTCGTAGGTCGCTCGTAGGTCTTACCCTCACGTTATCTTTGCTAGGGTCATAGGTCGCTCGTAGGTCATACCCCCATGTTATCTTTTCATAGGGTCGTAGGTTGCTCGTAGGTCTTACCCGCACGTTATCTTTCATAGGGTCGTAGGTCGCTCGTAGGTCTTACCCTCACGTTATCTTGCTAGGGTCATAGGTCGCTCGTAGGTCTTACCCCCACGTTATCTTTTCATAGGGTCGTAGGTCGCTCGTAGGTCTTACCCGCATGTTATCTTTCATAGGTTTGTAGGTCGCTCGTAGGTCTTACCCCCATGTTATCTTTTCATAGGGTCGTAGGTCGCTCGTAGGTCTTACCCGCACGTTATCTTTCATAGGGTCATAGGTCGCTCGAAGGTCTTACCCTCACGTTATCTTTCATAGGGTCGTAGGTCTGTCGTAGGTCTTACCCTCACGTTATATTTCATAGGGTCGTAGGTCGCTCGTAGGTCTTACCCTCACGTTATCTTTCATAGGGTCGTAGGTCGCTCGTAGGTCTTACCCTCACGTTATCTTTGCTAGGGTCGTAGGTCGCTCGTAGGTCTTACCCTCACGTTATCTTTGCTAGGGTCATAGGTCGCTCGTAGGTCATACCCCCACGTTATCTTTTCATAGGGTCGTAGGTCGCTCGTAGGTCTTACCCGCACGTTATCTTTCATAGGGTCGTAGGTCGCTCATAGGTCTTACCCACACGTTATCTTTCATCGGGTCGTAGGTCGCTCGTAGGTCTTACCCGCATGTTATCTTTCATAGGGTCGTAGGTCGCTCGTAGGTCTTACCCTCACGTTATCTTTCATAGGGTCGTAGGTCGCTCGTAGGTCTTACCTGCATGTTATCTTTGCTTGGGTCGTAGGTCACTCGTAGGTCTTACCCGCACGTTATCTCATAGGGTCGTAGGTCGCTCGTAGGTCTTACCCTCATGTTATCTTTCATAGGGTCGTAGGTCGCTCGTAGGTCTTACCCGCATGTTATCTTTGCTAGGGTCGTAGGTCACTCGTAGGTCTTACCCGCATGTTATCTCATAGGGTCGTAGGTCGCTAGTAGGTCTTACCCTCATGTTATCTTTGCTAGGGTCATAGGTCGCTCGTAGGTCTTACCCTCATGTTATCTTTTTTAGGGTCGTAGGTCGCCCGTAGGTCTTACCCTCACTTTACCTTTCTCTTGGGTCATAGATTATACGCCGATCTTTACCCATTATCTTTACCTTTCTTTATGGGTCGTGAAATACCGCTTGATAGATTCTCTGTCGTCATCAAGTTCTACTCATTGCATTTAAGTTATCATTTTGTCAAGTAATTCTACTTTCAGTCATCACGACATCGTCAACCATATCCTTTCAGTCGCTTTACTATTCATTCCCTAAAAAAAAACTTGTATTGGCACCGTTACCCCAGTACGAGCTACCCTTTTTCAACCATGTTTTATCCATCATGACCAGTCCACCAGAAGACCAGTTTATCTTTCCCCAAGCAAACATTCACACTAGTGAATAACACCCACACCATATCTCCAGGGCAAATTTCTGGTCCTGGTATTTAATCATCTTCCACCTTGAACTTCTGAAAGGCTGACGCCAATCTCACATTCAGGTTTAAGACGATTAAATAGGGGCAGCTGTCGTACCCCAAATTTTCCCTATCTCTTTTATTCTTGTCTGGATTTGAACTTTGCATTCCATTTGCATCATTTTATTACTCATTCATTTGCATATCCCACATCTCATGGGATCAGGCGCTTTGGTTTGAAGTATTAGGGTTGCGCCCTCTTTTTGTCTAATCTTGTTTTGAGGTTTTCTTATCAGGTAAAAAGGAAGCACATCTGGTTCTCGATTAGCGGATTGTGGAATGAATTTTGTCATCACGTTGCAAGGTTGATTCTCGCTCAAATTTATCAGAGCTTGGATTAGGGTTTATTTCCCTATGTGTGTTGGTCAAGATGCTAGGGTTTCGAGTTTTTGGTTTCTGTGAAGATTTTTCTGTCGCCTACCTCGAGGGTGGCTCAAAGCTCAGTGTATTAGGCCTTTCTCACAAGGATTCTCAGGGTTTATGTTTTCACAAGTTCATTGGGATCTTCCAGTACCAAAATTAAAAGGAAACTGTCAAAAAGGGAGAAAACAGATAAAAATATTATTTTGACAAAAATTGGAGAAATAAAAGTGCTCTTCGTTTCAGCTCTTTCGATTGGCCTTTAGGCCTCTTTCGATCAGCATCCTTCGATTGACTATTGGCCTCCTTCGATCGCTCAAAATGGATGCTAGCGTGCCTCTTTCGCATGGGCGTGTGACTTCTTGTTGTAGGCTTCGTTTGTGACTTTTGCTGCCTACATTGCTTGCCTTGAAGACCATGTTTGCTGGCCACAAGTGCCCTCTGCAAGGCAAAAAACCCCTTGATGATGTCCTTCGATCCATAAGGAAAAAGCCTCTCTTTTTCCCTCTTTCGATCACACATCCTGCCCTTGCACGCCTTTTTCATTTGGGGGAGTGACTTCTCCAACTTTGCAAGTTTCGATTGAGCCTTCCATCCCTGGCACACATCCTTCGCTTGGGGGTGTGAATCCTTGGGCACAAGTGTTTTGTCATTCTTTCGTTTGGACATATATCCCCTTTGTAGGTAAATTTGAGTGGGAAGGATTTCCTGTTAGAAATGGCTTGTTCCAAGCATACAAACTCTTATCACTATGTCATTACCTCAGGCGAAGAAAGCATCTTGGTGGCGCATTCGAAGAGTTTTGTCAGGCATGTTTGGATGTCCCCATTCGATGGACATATATTACTGATCCATCCCAAGAGCATTAATTTTGCCCATTCGAAGGATTGTCTAGGGAAGTCATTCGAACGTCACTTCGATTGAAAAAAGGAGATGGTTACTGAAAGTCTGGTCGAAAGTTGAGTCTAGGGAGTCAAGACAAAAGGACGAGAGGACAAAGGCATTTGTCGACCAAGTCACATGCGCTTCCAGGCTCGGGCCTGATTCACTGGCCACAACACTCCTAAAACCTGCTGTTTCTGCTCCAAAACCTGATGTTGCTGCTCCAAAACCTGTTGTTGCTGCTCTAATGCCTATTGTAAGATGCCAAAACAAAACAGAAAAACCTGCATCATAACAGTCCAGAGATTACACAAAATTAGAATAAATACAAACTGTGTTTGATAAAGCAAAATAACAGAGTTATAGTTTTGGTTTGTTCTGATCCAAGTTTCAACTCATTTTCCCTCTCTTTTTTTCATCATCCTCCTTTATATAACAGTGGTATCAACGAAAGGAAAGGGGGAGAAGATAGCAGAAAAAACACATAAAAGAACAAAGAGGAAAACTCAGAAGAAGCACTGTAAAAAATCTCTCTGTAAAAAAATCCGCTGAACTTCCTCCAAAGCCACAAACATATCATCTCATCCTTTATATTTCAACTATAAGAGTACCTTCACCATACACAACAACACTTTTACATCTCTCTGTTTATGCAATATTCAAAACACAACAAAACTCTCAAGTTCATCAACACTTGAGAAATTAAAAAAAAAAACAGAATCCCAAACACTTATCCCCTTAGAATCTGAAACATCCCTATACCTTGTTACCCTTCGAATCCATTAGGAAGAACCTCACACTTGTTCTTCTCTTTCGAATCCAGTATCAAAGACATAACCCCTGGTTCCTCCCTTCGAATCCAGAAGCATTCAAGGAAACCACTTAAAGGCCCAGCACACGTTCCAGCCTCAAGCAAGGTAAGTCATTCTTAACCTTGAACCCTTCATTTCTAGCATAACATGTAAATAAGCTTCCTTTTCATTTCAAATATATACGTAGTGTTTGTTACCTTTTCGTTTTCACCCTTTAGTTTGTTTTTATTGCTTCTCCTTTTGGTTTGGTTCTTGGGTTGGTTACAGATGCTTTAAGAACTAACTTGGCCCTGAGGTAATGATAGCATGGCCTTAGGCCATGTTGCTATTTAATATCTCAAACGAAATAAACAGGAAACAAGAATATGAAACAAAGCCTCAGGCTTCCTCACTGACTCCAGGCCCAATCGAAGGAGGCAGAAAGGCAGATTGCATCTTATACTGGTTCTAGGCCCCAGTCAAAGGATACAACTTGCTGCTGCCTTTGCCCAATCGAAGGACAGGACCTCGCCCCTACCAAAGCCCAATCGAAGGCCATGACCTCACTGGTGCGAACTCCCAGTCGAAGGATACAACTTGTTGCTGCCTTTTCCCAATCGAAGGATAAGACCTCGCCCCTGCCAGAGCCCAATCGAAGGCCATGACCTCACTGGTTCGAACTCCCAATCGAAGGAGGCCAACAGAATGCAAATCGAAGGCTGCTTCCCCCCAATCGAAAGATACTCATTTTTCTTACTTTTATCTTATTTTTTCATATTTTTTATGCCTTTTGATATGGTTGTAATAGCGTAGGATTTTATCTTTCTGCATTTTATTTACTTTGTACAAATGCTAGTAATTAGGCGTGTATGGCAAGATAAAATCAACAACCAAATAAACAAAAAAAATCCAAAAACACTCTTTAATCATTACTTGAATTTACTTTAAAACATGCAAAAACACTCAACAAATCAAAACTCCCTCCAAGGGCATGTTATCTCCATTCTACCGCGATACCGACCGTTCCTATTGCTACAATGCGTGCGTTAACGTCTCCCACTAAAAAAACACAAACAAACCAACCATTTTCTAAGAGGAACTACGATGTTCAGATTTTTTCATTGGATACGTAGGCAAAGGGTCGCGAAACCCTCACGAATGCAATAATCAAAAAATCATCCATCTCCCTTTTAGCAAGCATAGTTGTAAATAAACACACCCTTTAAGACAAACAAACAAAATGGATCCCATTGAGTACAACGGATGTGAGGGGTGCTAATACCTTCCCCTCGCATAACCGACTCCCTTACCCTTTCTCGTGGTCACAAGACCATCTTATCCATTCCCTTGTGGTTTTATCGATATTTCCCCTTCCTTCGGGATAAATAAAGTTCGGTGGCGGCTCTGTGTTTTCTGCCGGTGGTTTCAAGTGTAGAGAGCAACCGAAGGGCTGCGATGATTTAAAAGCCGGTATCCAGTTGATGATAAAGGAGGGTTCCCTGCAGTTCGATAGAAAACTGAACTACCGTAAGGTTACCGAAGAAGATGTTGTTGTGGTATCTATTCCTTACACCCCTGTGTGCATTCCTACCCCATCTAGGGCACCTCCTTTGATGATTACGGTACCTGGTCCCATGCCGTATACCAGTGAGAAGGACATCCCGTGGCATTACGGTGCTGATGTTTATTACCATGGGGTGAAGCAGGAAGTAAGTACTCGTTCGTCTGAGGAAGAACGTGCTGAAGATAATGATAGGGAAGTTCATAATTTTTCTGGTGTGGGTCGAATGACTAGAAGCGGGAGAGTATTTGGTCCTTCCAATGTGCAAGATGCGGCAGATGCTTCTGCAAGAGAAAAAGGAAAACAACAGGCGATGATTGGTAATCCAAGGGTTACGCCAGCCAACGTGACTCAACCAATTCCCATACCAGAAGTTCCTTCAGTTCTTGATGAGGTTGAAGAGTTAATGTGAATTATCAGAAAGAGTGATTATAGCAAAATTGATCATCTGAGCCATACTCCTTCTAAGATGTCTATCTTGTCTCTGTTGATTTATTCAAAACCTCACAGAAATGCTTTGATGAAATTGTTAAAGAATACGTTCGTGCCACATGAGATAACAGTCAATCAGTTTGAGAATGTTTGTGCTAACATATCTGCTGGGAATGGTCTGGGCTTCACAGATTTTGATCTTCCTCCGGAGGGGCGAGACCATAACAAAGCATTTCATATTTCAATGAAGTGCAGGGGCACTACTTTTTCCCGGGTTTTGGTGGATACAGGATCGTCTTTGAATGTATTGCCTAAGTCAGCGTTGATGAATATTGATTATTCTGGACTGGAGCTGCGCTCTAGTGATTTAATGGTGAAGGCGTTTGATGGGTCTCGAAGGTCAGTGTTTTGGGAGGTAGAGTTACCAATCAAGGTGGGTCCTCGCACCTTCACGACTACATTTTTTGTGATGGATATATAGCCAGCGTATTGTTGTTTGCTTGGGAGGTCGTGGATTCATAAAGCAGGGGCAGTCACTTCTACTCTTCATCAGAAACTCAAGTATCCTGCAGAAGGAAAGGTGATAACTGTGTGCGGTGAGGAAGAGTACATCGTGAGTCATTTGAAATCATTCCGCTATGTTAAAGTTGAAGGCCAGATACATGAGACTCTATTTCAGGCGTTTGAGACCGTTCATGCTGTCAATTTTCCTCCTCCAGAGCAGAAAAGGAAGCCTGAAACTGTTATGTCATCTCTCAAGGATGCGAGAGCTATGGTGGAAAACGGTAACCCTGAAGGTTGGGGTTAGGTGCTGGACGTTACCCCAAAATTTAATAAATTTGGTCTTAGATTTAGCCCAGGTCATAAGAGTACAACTCCCAGAGCATCTAGTTTATCTACTCCTCTGAAGTTTTCCCATCCTTGTGCTACTCAAAAAGGACACGTCAATGCAGTTGGCAACGAGAGGGTTGATGGCTACAATATTGAAGATTGGATTCATCCGAGTATTCCAGGCCATACACTCAACAATTGGACTTTTGTGGATGTTATCCAAGTTTCAAGCACTGAGGAGTAATTTTCTTGTTTTCTTTTGTTATCATATCATAATTCCTACGCTTTTCCCAAGGCGTGGTGGATCATTTATGTAGGGCCACCATGTTTATTTTCAAAAGTTTATCATGAAATAAAGGACATTTTTGAATTCAAAATTTTTCTCCATTTCTTTCTCTTTTTTATTTTTATTGAATGGCAATGTTTCTCTTTTCACACACTGTCACTAAAAAACGCCAAAATGTCATTCATGCAGATGCACTTCCACCACCGAATATATTGATAACGACTCTACTATGACTCATTATGACTTTGATACTCCTATTTATCAAGCTGAAGAAGAAGCATATGAGGATTGTGATCTTCCTGAGGAATTAGCAAGATTGTTAAAACAAGAGGAGAAGGTTATCCAGCCGAATCAGGATTCGATTGAGGTGGTGAATATTGGCACAGAAGAGGTTAGAAGAGAAGTCAAGATAGGGGCAGATCTCGAATAGAGTATAAAGATCAGATTGATTGAGCTACTCCGTGAGTATTCTGATATCTTCTCTTGGTCTTATGAGGATATGCCTCGATTGGATACAGACATAGTGGTGCATCGACTACCTCTCAAAGAAGGTTGTTCCCCTGTCAAGTAAAAGCTTCGAAGAACTCATCATGAGATGTCCAAGAAGATCAAGGAGGAGGTCCAGAAGCAATTGGAAGCGAATTTCTTAAAGGTTATCAATTATCCGCCATGGATTGCAAATATTGTGCCTGTGCCCAAGAAGGATGGTAAGGTCATAATGTGCGTGGATTATAGGGATTTGAACAGGGCCAACCCTAAATATGACTTCCCTCTTCCGCATATTGATGTGTTGGTCGATAATACCGCTCATTCCAAAGTGTTTTCGTTCATGGATGGTTTTTCGGGTTACAATCAAATTAAGATGGCTCCGGAGGATATGGAGAAGATAACATTTATCACGCCTTGGGGAACTTTCTATTATAAAGTGATGTCGTTTGGTTTGAAAAATGTCGAGGCAACATATCAGCGCGCCATGGTCACTCTCTTTCATGATTTGATTCACAAAGAGATTGAGATTTATATGGATGATATGATTGCTAAGTCTGACATGGAAGAGGAACATCTTGTTCATCTGAAAAAATTGTTCGAAAGACAGAGGCAATTCTTATTGAGGTTGAATCTGAATAAGTGCACCTTCAGGGTGAGATCCGGCAAGCTGTTGGGTTTTATTGTAAGTGAAAAAGGTATCGAGGTCGACCCGGCCAAGGTAAAAGCGATACAAGAGATGCTTGAACCAAGGACAGAGAAGGAAGTATGTGGTTTCTTGGGAAGGTTAAACTACATTTCTAGATTTATTTCTTATCTCACAGCCACCTGTGAACCTTTGTTCAAGTTGTTGAAGAAAAGTCAGACAGTGAAATGGAATGAGGATTGTCAGAAGGCCTTTGACAAAATAAAGGAGTATTTGCAGGAACCTCCAATACTCATGCCTCCAGTGGAAGAAAGGCCACTAATCATGTATCTAACTGTGTTAGAGAGCTCAATGGGTTATGTCCTCGGTCATCACGACGAGACAGGGAAGAAAGAGCAGGCTATTTACTACTTGAGTAAGAAGTTTACGGAATGTGAGTCGAGGTACTCATTGCTGGAAAAGACTTGTTGTGCGCTTTCCTAGGCCGCCAAACGTTTGAGGTAATACATGTTAACTCACACCACCTACTTAATATCCAAAATGGATCCAATCAAGTACATTTTCGAGAAGCCAGCTCTTACAGGCAGGGTTGCCCGTTGGCAGATGATAATCACCGAATATGATATCCAATACACTACTCAAAAAACAATTAAGGGTAGTGTACTGGTCGACCATCTTGCTCATCATCCCGTGAATGATTATGAATCGATGAAGTTTGATTTTCCATATGAGGAAATTGTGTATATTCGGGATTGTAATATGCCAGACCCAGACGAAGGAACTGAGCTGGGATCACGTTGGACGCTTGTTTTTTATGGTTCCTCCAATGCCATGGGCAACGGCGTCGGAGCTATTATCACTTCTCCTGAGGGATACCACATTCCTTTCACGGCTCGTATTTGTTTCGATTGCACTAACAACATGGCCGAATATGAGGCTTGCATTTATGGCATTGAAGCGGCGATCGACCTGCGCATCAAATTTTTGAAAGTTTACGGGGATTCCAATCATGTTATCATCCAGATTAATGGATATTGGGAGACTCGCCATCAGAACCTAATTCCATATCGTGAGCATGTTATGAAGCTGATCCCGTACTTCGAAGAGATCACGTTTGAACACATTCCCAGAGAAGAAAACAATCTAGCTGATGCACTGGCGACTTTGTCCTCCATGTTCAAGGTTAAGTGGGCTAATGAGGAACCTTCCATTACCATCAGAAGTTTGAGTGAGCCAGCTTTCTGTTTTGAGGCTAGTTTGGAATCAGATGGTAATCCTTGGTTTTATGATGTTAAACGATATCTTGAAACACAAGAGTACCCTGAAGAGGCATCTGTCACAGATAAGAAGTTCTTGAGAAGATTTTCAGCCAAGTTCTTTCTCAGTGGTGGTGTGTTGTATAGAAGGCATCATGGCGGTTTACTTCTTAGATGTGTTGACAAGAAAGAAGCAGCTAGAATCATTAAAGAGATACATGAGGGTGACTTCGAGACTCACTCTATTGGGCATACCATGGCCAAAAATATTTTGTGATCTGGTTATTATTGGTCCACCATGGAGACTGACTGTTAAAATCATTCACGGGTTTGCCACAAATGTCAAGTCTATGCTGATAAGGTGCATGTGCCGCCAGTACCCTTGAATGTCTTGACTTCCCCTTGGCCGTTTGCGATGTGGGGAATTGATATGATCGACAAGATTGAACCGACTGCATCCAACGGGAACCGTTTCATTCTAGTTTCCATCTATTAATTTACAAAATGGGTCAAAGTTGTGTCCTATGCCAATGTCGCCAAGCAGGTGGTAACTCGGTTCATTAAGCACAATATTATCTGTCCCTACGGAGTTCCTGAAAAGATCATTACTGATAATGGGTCTAATTTGAACAACAAAATGATGAAGGAGCTTTGTGAGTCCTTCAAAATCAAGCATCATAACTATTCCCCACACTGACCAAAGATGAACGGTGTTGTCAAAGTGGCCAATAAGAATATCAAAAAGATCATACAGAAGATGGTGGTAACCTATAAAGATTGGAATGAGATGTTGCCTTTCGCTTTGCATGGTTATCGCACCACTGTGCGTACTTCGACTGGGGCAACCCCATTTTCATTGGTTTACAGCATGGAAGTGGTATTGCCGGTAGAAGTTGAGATTCCTTATCTTAGGATCATGAGGGATGTTGAGCTGGATGAAAGTGAATGGGTACAGAATCGGATGGATCAGTTGGAACTTATTGACGAGAAGAGATTGACGGTTGTATGTCATGGTCAGGTATATCAACAAGGGATGAGGAAAGCTTTTGATAAGAGGGTACGGCCTCAGTGTTACAAGCCAGGTGACCTTGTGCTAAAAAGGATAATTCTCCCCCAGGGAGATCTCAGGGGCAAGTGGGTTCCGACTTATGAAGGTCCTTTCTTGGTCAGAAAAATTTTCTCTAGAGGAGCGATGATGCTCACGACTATGGATGGAGAGTACTTCCCTCTCCCTGTGAATGCTGACGTAGTTAAAAAATACTTTGCATAAAAATATATATATATAAAAAACCGCTAAATTGAAAACCTGAAAGGGAGGTTTAGGCAAAAAGGGGTGTCCTGGTGAATCAAAAACCCGAAAGGGCGATTCAGGCAAAAGTTAGGGACTTAAAGAAAATGACTACGCTCGACATGAGATCCTTTATTTCTTTCCTTCGTTCCGTCACCTGGCATAAGCTCGAAGCTAATCCAAGAATGATTTGTCCGAAAGCAGGAAGATGAAGGTGTAAGATTCATAAGAGTCATAGCAGAGTCGGGACTTGATGGATATTCACATTCACATTACCATTTGTAAACACTTTTTTGCTTTGATTTTGTAATTACTTACTTCCAAATGTAAATTCCTTTTTCACAGGTTAATTTCTCAAAATCAATAGAATATCTTCTTTCAAGTATATGTATACGTTTCTTTTCTCCCTTTTTACTATTTTGTTTGCAAAAACGTCCAATATTTTGATAAGCATGTGCATATAAACTTCGTAGGCCTTACACGGAAATGGTAATCTAAGACATGGTTAATTGATCGCTTGAAATACGGATAATAAAGACAACTACTACTGTGAGAGGGTCATGTTTAGTTCTATGATTGATAAGATTCTCATTCACTTTACTAGCGGATGCCTTGCCAATTTGTTTCACAGGTCCGTGCTGTTGGTGAAGGTCATGGGTCAGGGTAATTTCAAGATTACGGTAGGTCGGCGAGATCGGCAAACCTAGTTAGAGACTTTTCTTCCCCATAATGACTTTTATTATGTTTCTTTCCCGCACTTTCATGTGTTGTCTTGATTGATTGTTTTAACATTGTCTGCATATAGGATTTTGTTTATAACCGAATGTCAGTCTTGATGCGTTGAATATTTTTTCCTTGAAAAAAAATTGTTTCATTTTACTTAATCCATCCAGTATCACTCTTTAATAGTTTTTTCGGGCATTCTGATACCAACTGTGCCAATTCTTTTGCTTAGCCAAGAGTTTGGATGAAGGGTTTTAGCTAAAAATGATTACTGTAGTGGTATGCTTTTGAGTAGAACCCCGTTGACGATGTACATGCATTGTTTCAATCCCTAAACACCAGAGATATAACGGAGTTAGACCCTCGTTAACCCCTCTGAGCCTTCGAAGTAGGAGTTTCTTTTCCGTTCAAAAGAAAACCTTTTTTTTAAAACCTGGGGCAGGGTAGATGTTCAGTTAATTTGACCAAGCATTCAAATTTCAGAAGGAATGTCCCATCTGAGGATCATCACATTTTATCTTTCGCATCATGAAAATGTCTAAGCCACGACGTTCATTTCCTCACAAAGTCCTGAGGTCGAGATCGGATTAATATAATAATGGTTATCCCTCGCCGACCAAGGAATGAGGCATTTGTTTTCTTCAAAAAAAAAGAAAAAAAAGTTTAAAGGCCTAAAGTCACATTGACTTGTTAAAAGTGGAAAGTATGAATAAGAAAGAAACAAAAAGCCCCGCTAAGTCGAAACTTGAAAACGAGTCGCTTAGGAAAAAGTTAGGGCGTCCCGCTGGACTCCCAAAATTGAAATTCAAAAGATTTTGTCCAGGCAAAATTTAGGGAAAAGAAGAGCCTAAAAGGCCGAAAAAGATTATCCAATAAAATTTTCATCGAAAGAAGAGGAACCACAATATCAAAAACAAAAGCAGCAAAAGTTAAGTGACAATCGTGTTGGAGAATTTGTCGTGATCACTCAACCATTATAAATTCTCTTGAAAGATGAATGCTTGTGATAAGTCAACTGGACTTAGGACAGGAGAATAGCACGAAGGGGGTGGGCACCAAATAACTTGAGCCTTGAAAAACCTTTTTCTAAAAAACCTCGAACCAGGCCACGTTACAACCTCTAAAAGTCCTAACTGAAACAAGGGTTTAACTCGAAAGCATACTACAACAGGATAATGTTTCTTAAACTCCCAAATATGTGTTGCATATTCATGTTGGTATCTTATCACCCGCATCTTGACTCGTTTTTTCAAAGAGGGGAAGAAAAGTTTTGAAATTTTTGCATTCTAGCCGGTGATTCATTCACAACAGAGATGTGATGCTTTGCTAAAGTTTTTCAACTTCAAGGCTTAAATAATCGTCGCATCAGATCTGTCATTCCCAAAATAAACATCTTTCTGCATGAAAAACATTTGTTTGACATAAAAAAAAGAGTTTACACATTGAACACCTGTAAAGAGCTTAATGATTGTCAGGAAGGGAATATTTGGTTTTCTTCTGCTAGACAGAACCCATGTATGAATAGGACTTTACCTATCCCCAGTGAAGTTTCACTTCTGCAGTGAAGTTTTGTTGCCCCAGGAATCTTCTTTTAAAGGCTTCATTCTGAGACTCCAGATTTGAGGATGTCGCATATCCCTAACGGAGTTGCCAACAGAGATCCCTCGCCATGACCTCTCATTTCCCAGCCAATCTGTTGACTGGGGCATCCTTATGTTAAGATCTTTCATTATCCCTAGTAAGGTCGATAGTGTATGACTATCTGCATGATTCGTTCAATGGTTGCATTCCAAAATAAATATCTCTCCAACAAAAAGCTTCAACAGAGTTCTGTCTCCCCAGTGAAGTCCCATTTCCTCAGCAGAGTTTTGTTCCCTCAGCAAAGGTTTTCACCCCTCACGTCAGTTTTGTTGTCTTGGCGTCATCCTCAACACAACTGCCCGCTGTCTTTTCTAGAGATTGCAGTCTTTCCCTGATCTTCTCCCTCAATGTCTAATCTTCAGATGGTGTCCCTTTCCAGAAGCTACAGTGTCGATCTGATCTTCCCTAGGAGTTTGCAATTTATTTTTGCAGCTCCTCTCAATGTTTGTGGCCCGTTTCTACTAGTTGCTCGGTTGTTATTCCCCGCGAAGCTTCGAGGTTCCCTCTCTAGCGGTTCCCCATATTTTCTCCTCTCCTTTGGATTTTGCAATTTATTTTTGCAAGTGGTGTCAGATTCTGACTTCTTGGTTATTGGCTTTCCAATTGGCCATTCCCCGGTGAAACTTTTAAACATGCATCATTATATTGCATCTACCAAAATGCGTAGCATTTCCATTATATGGAGCATTGTGCTATTTAGAAAGAATTCAAACATGCATCGAAATATAAGACATTATTGTTTCTGTTGTCCCAAGTGAATTTGCTAATACTTCGGATTAAATCCCCAGCTAGGTCTTCGTCCTCATTATCTTAGTTTCCTCCCTATAGCAATATCCTTTTGACGTCAATCATTTTTTTGTTTGAGTGTCTACTCTTGACTGTAGTTCAGTTTCGCCCTGGTGCGGTCTTCTCGGGTTTAGTCTTCACTACCCTCTCCAGTTCATTCCAATGTCTATTGATGCACCTTTCAAATACTAGTTTTGTCCTGATATTTGCTTTCAGCAGGTTTTTAGGTGTACGCCCTAATCTCCTTGCTTTGGGTTGAGCTCAGAGTTTCGTCTCCTCACCTTGCGCGTGAAATCCAGTTTCTTCCCGGTGCTCATCTAGTTTAGTTTTGCCTAACTGGTTATTGAGTCGAGTTTTGTCTCGTTTTTACTTTCACACCTTGGACCCTTTGACGGTGTTCGTTTACCGAGTGAAGTGTTCGTACTGCGTCTCTGGTTTGAAATCAGTCTCTTTTGTTCCTTGGATTCTTCTATCAGTTTTCGTCACTGTTTATCCATTAATCTGAGACCAACAGGTGCTCTAAGAAACATGCACTCTCATCACTTTGCTTTGGGTCGAGTTTCGCCTTGTTACCCGTGCGTGAAATCCAGTTTCGTCCTGGTACTCTTCTAGTTTAGTTTCGTCTAACTAGTTTTTTTTTAGTCGAGTTTCGTCTCGCTTTTGTTCCTCTTTTCTAGGATTCCTTCAGTTCTTTCATACTGTCTATCTTAGTTTGAGATTAGCAAGTGCTCCTAGAATCATATACTCTAGCCACTTTGCCTTGGGTCGAGCTCAGAGTTTCGTCTCCTCACCCGTGTACGTTTTCTTTTCCAGAGCTTAGTTTCGCCTATACTCTGTGGTTTGAGTTTTATCTCACCTTTTTTGAAGCACAGTTTTGCCATGGCACCTTTGTCTGGAAATTTAGTTGCGTCTACTCTTCTTTGTTTTTTTTTTGTTTCAACCTGCGTTACAGCTTCATTCTGACGCATGTCTTGGGGGTTTTTTGCTTCTTTTTCTTTCTTCTTCAAGAGTGTAAATTTTCGGGTTCTTTTGTATTCAATCATCTTCAACTCTAAACGCTCGAAAGTTGTCACTTTTCTCCCTTATCGTGTTGGAGATATTTGAATAGGGGCAGCTGTTGCACCCTAAAATTTACCCTCTTGATTTAGGCTTATTTTTCATCATGAATATCATATTGCATTGCATTCATACATTGTGATGGGATCAAAATAATTTGGTTATCAAGTCTTCCTCAAGCTTTGAAGGTTGATTGCATTGACAAGTTGCTCAAGTAGAACCTTGTCATCTAAACCTCTAGATCTTTCAAGCTCAAAAGTTATTTCATATCTCAAGATATTTTATCCATCTCTTTGGATCATCATAGGATTGAAGTTTGTGTTTGATTATAAGAGGAATCACTCTTTTGATTCACCAGTCAAATTAGGGTTTTGTTTGATCAAGGCTATTGATTAATGTACAAGTCTTGATTTGGAAGCTACAACATCTCATTGGTATTTGAAAAGTCTTTGTACAAGAATTTGGTCAAGATATCTAGAGGATTTGAAATTTTAGAGATGATTCATCAGTCTCCTAAGGTGTTAACCAAAACTAGGGTTTGGGATTTCATCAAGATTTCTTGATAATTTTGAAGTGAAACTTTGTACATGGCCTCTATATATTTGGAAGATCATATGTTTGAATTCTTGATCATCAATTTTGAAGGGAAGTGGATCAATTGATTCAAAGGGGCAAAATGGTCATTTTGGTCAAAATCAGTCAAAGTCAAGGTTGACCAAGTGAACTTTTGGTCAACCATCAATTTAAGCATCCTCTTTTCATATTCCATACCCAAATTCATCTTTGAATCATGAGAATTGGTGAATTTGAGTGTAACTTGTTCAAGAAGTAACTTAAAAATTGAAAAAATATTCTAAGTGCCAAGATGACTTCTCTTGGGCAAGTAACGCGCGTAATTTCATCAAACACTTGGCATTCCATTTTATGGAATCAATTTCTTGTGACACAAGCCTCAATTTGAAAAATAAAAAAGAACATTTTGTTTTCTTCCATAAGAGCTTGTCATTGAAATTTGAATCATCCAATTTGGTCAAAATTTGAGTGAGTTATAATGTCTCAAAGTTGGTACCTCAAGGCTGATTTCATGCACACCATGCGTGCCCTTGCATGCACGCGTCCTATAGGCCAAACAGTTCCTTTTCCCAAACTTGGTGCTAGCACATCTTACTCATTTCATGATCATTTTCAAAAATTCAAGGCACATTTTGTTCTTTATCAAGAGGTCTTTTGAAAGGCCTCTATTTGGCCCAAAACGCACGAAGGAATTTCAAATGGCCTAAGCATAAAGACAGCTGGCCAGAATTATGGACAACCATGGTCATGTTGCAGAATTTGCATAATTTTATTTTAACTCAGGTTATATTTGGCATGTGTCTAGCACGAATGATTGCATCCTTTTCTTGACAAATGAGTCCAAGCAAAGCACGCATGAAGCATGACCATATCCTCTCAATATTTGCCAAAAATAGAAAGATCATCTCAACTGATTTTTTGGCCCATGTGAACACTCTTGCCACATCAGCATTCTCACGTTATTATTACTGAATTCATCTCCTTTTACAACCCACAAAACGCATCCCACAGTAGGAAAAAACTATATCAAACGCAGCTTGCCTTTGCTTTTTTTCAAAAAAATCATAAATGCGACACTTGCCCTCCAACGGTTGTCAACTGTTTTCACACTCTTTCCCTTACTCCTGAGTTGCTATATAAGCACACTCCATCACTCATTTTGCAGCACGGTTCTTACACACAAAAATCAGATATGAAAATTCTCATCACTCTCAAATTTTCCTTCTCTTCAAAGTTTCATTCTCATCCATTCCAGTCACGATTTCTTCCTCTTTTCGTGTTCATTGAAGTTTCAGAACAAGGATTCAAGGCTTTCTTGTTGATTAGAGGCATTGAGTTAAGTTTATTTCTCACTCATAAGAGGTATTTTCAGATCTAGATCCTTCAAATTATAGCTTAACTCTTTGGTTTCTAAGCTTGTAATTGTGTTTATACATGTTTATACTTCGTGTTTTAGGCTTTATTTTGATTTGATTGGAGTTGTATAGCATGATCTGATCTTCTGAATTTTTGTGCATTTTGTTTTTTCATGAACTTTCTGGCTTGATTTCTCGTTCTAGAGTGGTTGACCCGTGAATCTATGTTTATCACGATGTAGTTTGTTACTTGACCTTGAGAATGCACTTTGAATCACAGAATTTGGTTGAGAAATGGATGTGGGATGAGATATGGAGTTTTTGTTCATGAACTATTTGATTACGTGATAGTTAGGGCGTCATGAGGTTAGGGGTGAAGTGAGGTGGCGGTGCGTGATTGGATCATTCAATTTTAAATGCATTTTCATATTATTTGTTTTATCTATTTTCTCTGATTTTTATTTTCTGACTAAAACATTTTCCAAAATCATGAAAAAATTACCATAGGCCAATAATAATTTCTAGTATTTTTCATATTTGTTTTGGAATTTTTTAAAATTTTTTGATTGGTTTAAAATTTCATAAGCTTAATTAATTTTTTGTTCAATGATTATTTTTATTTTAATAGTTCTTTTGATCTAAAAATTCCACAAAAAATGTTTTGGACTCATAAAATAATTTAGAAATTGATTCTAATTTTTGTTTATCATTTTTTTCTATTTTTGATTAGAAATTTAATTTGAGAAGTTTATTTGAAATGTTTTCTTCATAATTTTGTTTTAATATTTCCTTTAATTCAAATATCCTCAAAAAAAATCATATAGTTTGTTTTTAATCATAGAGTCTGAATATAATTTTATTTTAACCTTTTTATGACTTTTGGCTAGGGTTTTCATTTTTGTCATTTAATAATAGTTTAATTATTTAATTGTTTGTTTGATTTTATTTTAATATTTTCTTTAATTCAAAAATTCCACAAAAAAATCAGGGATGTGTGTTTTTAATTCTAATATTTGAATATAATTTTGGTTGGATATTTTTCTGATTTTTGATTAGAATTTTATTTTGAGATGTGATTATTTGTTTAATTGATTAATTGTTTGAATTTGATTTTATTTTTTGACTTTTCTTTAATTCAAAAAATATGGAAAAATAGGTATTCTGACCTCTTGCGTTTTGTCATGTTTGATGTATATTTGTTCTGAATTTTTTGAATTTTGATCTTATCTAATTAATATTTAAGATTAAAAGTCAAATAATTAGGGTTTTGTTGCTTATTTTGTAAGTTTCAATTCAAAAACCATTATGCCCTGGATTTTCAATGGAATTTAGGTCTTGATTATGGTTCATGGATGTATTGAGGATATGAAAACCATTTTTCTTGAATTATTTGACTTGGTTTTATATTTTTCCATAAATTATTTTGAAAACTTGTCTAGTTTTGATTGTTTGGCCAACTAGTTTTGAACTTTGGGCCTCATTTGATCCCCTCCTCAACTATTCATGAACTTAAGACTTGCTTTCTGACTTCTACACACTTCAAAGATTCTATGAAATTTTTTTGTGTGAATTATTGATCCTTGTTTCTACTTTTGATGTATATTTGAAGTGAAGGTACCTATTAATGTTGCATATCTTGTTGCAATTTGCTTGATGGACAAGGAACTTGAGCGAGGCCTATAATTGGGCACCTAATGATCATGTTGGTTCTTTTTATCTACATAAACTAAAGTCAATTCACTTAGAGCCCCATGTTTGAATGATTGAACCTTTTGATGCATTGTGTGGGATTCCTCTTCTATTATGCTTGTGAGCTGTGATGAAATAATTGAGTATGATTGAATTGTGATTGCTATTGAGCTTCATGGTGATAGAAAGGAGCAACATTCCTCTAACTTTTGATCAAAATGTGCATATGCCTTTTTCTTTTTGTTTATCATGTCTAATGTTTTGATATTTTCTATCATGTTTTCTCACTTCATTATGGTGTCATCCCTCATGTGAGTCATCATTCTATTTATGGGAATACTGACTTGGTTGTTGAATGTGCAAGGTACTCTGAAAAAAGTTTTCCATTTTTGACTTGAGGCTACTGTGTTTCACTTTATTTGTGGAACACAATCTATTATATTGGTACTAATATTGTGCTTGGCATATTTGATAGTCTATGCAGGATATATGTATGTGATTATGAATGCTATACCTTGACCATGGGATCTGTTCATATCTGAAAATCTCAATACTTACATCCTGATGGCGTAATTTTTGACTTGATTTGTCTGCTGATGCCAGTTTGCTTGAAGTTCTCTGGGTTTCTTTTTATCCTTGCTCAGTTGCTACAGATAGTTATCCGTTTGGTATTGCACTATTTACTTTCTTCTATTTTGTATAGTTCTATGTTGCATGACGGGACCTCTGTTGCTGATATATGTCAGGAGGCCCTCTGTTTTATTTGATACATGTGTTGTGTTTGTATTTATTTCTTTAACTATTGATCGATGAGTCACTCAATTTAGAAATTGAGATCACGACTTCGCTCTCAGTGCATATTCCCTATAGGATGTTTATTGTTCTTTTTCTTTAATTGTTGATCGATGAGTCACTCAATTTAGAATTTGAGATCACGACTTCGCTCTCAATGCATGTTCCCTATAGGATGTTTATTGTTTTTTTTCTTTAGTTGTTGATCGATGAGTCACTCAATTTAGAAATTGAGATCACGACTTCGCTCTCATTGCATGTTCCCTATAGGATAGTTTTGTTAAGCTTCCTTTGACATGTTGATTAAGGTAGGAATCCATGTATGCTAGCATTGGTTAGGAATTCCCTTTATCCTTAGCCTTAGGGTCAATCATTGTATGATAACACTAGGGATAGTGCTAGGCTAGTTTCCCTTTAGTTGTTTTTCTTTCCTTTGCATTTTGCATCTTAAAACATAAATTGTTTTTGTTGGAAAATCATAAAACACCTCTAATAAACTCAAACCCTTCTTCAAGGTAAAAGATACAAATCAATCTTATTTGTTTGTACGCCTATTAGCTTTATTTTTAAACCTGGTTTATTGATGTTTTGCCATCCTTACCATGCCATGCAACCTTGTTATCTTATAACCGATGTTTCGCCATTGCACATTTGTTTAAAGCCGATGTTTCGCCATCGCACATGTTTGCTATCCTACTTTGATTCTCAATATCATTATCAGGTGTGATGTTTTGTCATCCGTTTTATTGATGTTTCGTCATCCTTGCCATGATACCTTACTACCTTTTAGCCGATGTTTCGCCATCGCACATTTGTTTGAAGCCGATGTTTCGCCATCGCACATGTTTTTTATCCTACTTTGATTCTCAATATCATTGTTAGGTGTGATGTTTTGCCATCTATTTTATTGATGTTTCACCATCTTTGCCATGATACCTTGTTATCTTTTAGCTGATGTTTCGCCATCGCATACTTGTTTGAAGTTGATGTTTCGCCATCGCACATGTTGGTTATCCTACTTTGACTCCTAATGTCATTGTTAGGTGTGATGCTTTATCATTTGGTGTTTCGCCATTTTGACATGTTACTTTGTTATTATTCAGCCGATGTTTTACCATCTCATATGTTGTTGTTTTATTTGATGTTTTGCCATCTTGAATGTTTTTGTTGTCTTAACTAAAAAACACAAATCAACCAAATATATGAGCCGAACTACAGCTTCTCTGATTCTTTAAAAGGGATACGTATGCATTGGGGTAGGGCCCAATCGAGCATAAATTTCATTTTCCCTACATTGTTCTTTTTTTTTCTTTTTTCTTTTGCATGCATCCCCTTTTCAGCTTTAAGCCATAGACATAGGTTTTGACCACACACATTAGATTAGACAACAAGAGTGGATACTGTAGAGTACTACGGGCGTTTGGGGTGCTAATACCTTCCCCTCGCGTAACAGACTCCCTTACCTGATCTCTCAGTCGAAAGACCGTGATTTCTCCCTTTCCAGGTTTTCTCGATGTTTACCTTTCCCTCTCGGCGGGATAAAATACGTTCGATGGCGACTTCATTGATGTCTTATTACGGAGATGACGGTTTCGCCAGGCGGTTTCAACAACCAATTTACATTTGTTGAGTTTTCACTTTCTAGAACCAAAGTGTTTCTCATAATCATAACCATTAATCATATTCACAAAGATCAAATTAAAGATGGCATCTAGAGCATGTTTGACACCTCTATGAAACAATTACATTCCCATGTTGATTTACATGTAAACATCACCAACATCAATTACCTTAGATACACCATCATTACACATTTTCAAAACTCCAAAGTCCCCAAAAGTATAATATGTGAAAAACTTCTTCCTTGGTGTAACATGCAATGTAACACCACTGTCAACTATCCACATGCTCTCGTCTGATAACAAGATCGCTGAGAATAACAAGATCATCACCAGTAGTAGTAGTAGTAAGACGATCATCATCATGATCTTCATGATCTCTTTGTTTAGACTTTACCTTTTTGCCTTTGTTATCCATTTTCCACTTATAATGATACTTTTTACGTGTCTTGTTTTGTGACAATAATGGAACTCCAGATTCTTGTATCAAAGCTTGGACTTGCTTATGTTATTATCTCTACCATCCTTTGGTTCTTTTTTTAACTTCTCCCCCTATTTTCAGTGGAAAGTACATTATATTAAAGTGAAGAACCATGTCTCTTCCTTCTCATATCCACATTAAGAATACAACCCTTAGTTATTTCCAAATAAAAAATACCTCTAGGAGTAGAACTTGTGATAGAAACCCAAAACGTCTCCCAAGACAATGGTAAAGATGAAAATAGACATAGTCCCAAAAGTGGTGCTGATATGGAGAGAGAAGATGAAGATACTAAAGTTGTTTATCAATCTAATAACAAACAAATAAGAGTATCTAAATATGGGCCCTTTTTTTCTAAAAAGAAAATAATGATCAACATGTCCAACCAAATGTTACAACATCTTGGCAGACATGATAAAACATTATCTACATTCTAATCATCAACATGGATATGTCATTATTATGGAGAGCATGGTAATATAAATTCTTTTTTCTATAAACTGTATGAAGATAAAAAATCTTCATTTCAATTCTAAGGCTGATCAAGTGAGCAAAAAGAGAAGTGTTGGAAATAGGGATATTAACTTTATTTCTCATGCTTAATTAGAGACTCAAATGGAGTGGACTGGTACTTTGATAGTGGGTGCTCTAAACACATGACATGGGTTTAGAAGTTATTGGTGAATATTAGACCTTATCCTATAGGTTATGTTAGATTTGGTGATGATTTTAAAGATGAAATCAAGGAGTTGGAAGGTTGATATGTGTTGGTTCTCCTAGTTTGAAAGATGTTGTGTTTGTGAAAGGATTAAATACTAATATTATTAATGTTAGTCAATTTTGTGACCAAGGAGTGTTAGTTAACTTCTCAAAGTCTGAATGTTTGGTCAAAGATGAGAAATATGTCGTTATGATGAAGGGCATAAGATCTAAAGAAAACTGTTATTTGTGGGAATCTTAAATAATTGCTTTCTCTTACACATGTTCAATGTCCAATGAGAATCAAGTAAAGCTATGGCACAAGAAACTTGGACACCTTCATCTCAAAAGAATGACGGAAATCATATTTGTAGGATCCGTTAGAGGAATTCTAGATCTCAAGATTGAAGAAAGGAAAGTATGTGATGAGTGTGAAGTTAATAAGAAAACTATGATTTCACACCTAATGTTGCAACATCAAACTAATTCCCAAGTGCTGGAACTTCTTCATATGGAATTAATGGAACCAATGCAAATAGATAGCTTGGGCGGAAAGAGGTATTTCTATATGGTTATATATGACTTTTTTGGGTATACTTAGATGAACTTTATTAGAGAAAAATCATATGCTTTTTAAGTCTTCAAAAATCTATGTCAAAGTATTCAATAAGAGAAGAAGAGTGTGGTTGTGAAGGTTATAAGCTACCATGACAAGGAGTTTGAGAATGCAAAATCCTCATAATTTTGTGCTTCTGAAAATATCAGTCTTGAATCTTCTGTGTTCATCACTTCTCAACAAGTTGGACTTTTTGAGAAAAAGACCAGGACTATACAAGAATCAGCAAGAGCTATGATTCATGCTAAGCGATTACCATTGGAATTTTGGGCTGAAATTAATATTGCATGTTACATTCGTAATAATGTCATTTTGAAAGGAGGTACTTCAACCAATCTCTATGAAATATGGAATGGAAAGAAGCCTACAGTCAAATAATTTCATACCTTTGGAAGTAAATGCTATGTCTTGGTGAACAAAGATCAAAAGGGAAAGAAGGATCTCATAAGGAATGAAGTGATATTTCTAGGCTACTCTTCAAAAAAAAGATCTTATATAGTTTTTAACTCCAGATCTAAAGATGTTATGGAATCCACAAGTGTGGTAACTGATGATTCATTCACTAACACGGAGAAGAATGTTACAAAAAATGTTGGAACATCATCTATGTAGAATGAGAAGACAAGAAAAGAAGTAACATGTGAGTCTATAAGTGTTGATCAAAAAGTTTGAGTTCATATGGAATAATTTAAAGAGATCAATACAAGATATTCTAATGAAGAAGACATCTCAAAATTCAATGAGGAAATATCAAATTCATGTCTTATTTCTAAGCTTGAACCAAGGATGTATTCTACTACTCAAGAAAGAAGGATCTTGAACTACATAATTGGATTATAGTGGGTCAGTAGTGTAGTGGTAGAAACGTTGAGACTAAGCCATTGGATTGACTTGACTCACACATATCAAATAAAAATCACCACCGCGCTTTATTGTTTCCAAAGGAATGGGAAAAGAGCGAATAACCCAAAAAAGAGGAGGGAGAGAATCTAGATATCGGACTTGGTTATGAAAAGATAAGGTATTAGCATCCTAAATATCTATGGTACTCTAAAGGAACCTCTTTGAAAATTTGTGTATTTTGGCTATAAATGTTGTATACAAAAGTAGATGGTGAAGATGAGAAAAAAGTATTTTTTTTACAATTTTGCACCCGCCACAGTTGCGAACCCTTAGTGCCTATGTACCACCTTCTGTGAAATAGGGGATCAGTGTACTCGTAGTTCTCCTTTAAAAATTTTAAAACACAAGTGTGTTGGTTAATTTTAGGAGACGAGACATCATTGTCATATCCGAGTGGAAAACATACTTACTACCCACGATTATGAGAAAGGAGAATTTTCATAATCTCAAAGTGGAGGATATAGCTTGGATTTTAAAATCGACAAAGCCTTACTCAACACCCAAGTGGGAAATATCTCACTTCACTACATATTTTAGAAGCATAGTAACTCACATCACTACAAGGATCGATAAGAGTCTAATCTTTTGAGCAGAGTTTTAAAGTAAAAAGCCAAAGTGACAAAATGATTTGAATGAGGTTGATTGACTTTTAGTCTTCTTACAAAAAGTCAAAGTATATTTAGATTGATTAAAATTTGATTAGGAAAAGATTTTATAAAAATGTATGAACATAAGTCCAAGTTTATTATGAAAGTGGTTCAAGTTAGAAAACAAGAAGAGTTTTTAAAAGGAGGGAGAAGATTTTTGAAATTAAAGAAGATGGGAGGAGATGAAGGGACTATCCTAAAGCATAAGGTAAAAGCTATGGAAAAGAATGATCTGACCAACAAGAAGCCAAAACTTGACATAAAGAGTCAATATAGAATTCCCATCCTTTGGATTCAAACCGAGCAAGCAAAGATACTAAACCTATTAAGAATACCAAGATTCAGATGCATTAAGTCTTCAAAAAAATTGGGCATAGTAACAACTGTATACAGAGGAATTCTCAATCACAGGCAAAGCACATAATCAGAATAACCCGCACACAAAGAAAATTAACCCAATGTCTTAGGGGTGAACCCCAAGAACTCCAGACAAAATAACAACATAATCACAAGTTCCCAAGGTTATTAAGGCTTCTAATCCTAAGTCCAATAGGTCCACAACTCCATAATGCCAAGGATAATAATCAAATAGTCCAAGTAACCTTAAAGTACTTTATTGTTCAAGTTGATTATTAAGTGTCTTCAAAAAGAAAAGAAAGCTCAAGTGAGCGAAAATAGAAAATGACATAAAGATAAATGCTTAAGTGAACAAAGATAAAAATAACATGGAATGTAAATGCTAAAAAATAATACATAAAAGTAAAATCATGACATAAAAGGGCATAAAGTAAAAGCACAAAGTAAAGTCAATTGTTAGTGAATTATAAGTTAAAAGTTATTTGAATGACCATCTTTAAACTTGCATTTGAAGACTTATTAGAAGATTGATAAAATCAAAGCTTCTCAATAACAAGTCTCATTTGCTTTTTGTTAAGTATATCATTCATTTCAAATGCTAAAGGCAACCTCATATGATCAATGATGTTTAAATGATTCACTTAAACTAAATTTCATGAAGTTCATTAGAGGATTGATAAGATCAAAGCCTCCTCACAATAAACTTCAAAGTTGTTGGATCAAAGGTTTCAAATTAAACAAACTTGGGATTACAAACATAGGTTTGTGCCATGAATGATTACTTTTTTGAATCATGACAAATTTAGCGCTATGTTAAGCAATCGTAAGTGGACTTATGTAGAAGGCACACCTATTTTGAGGCTGGTTAATAGAAATCTATGTACCATATGTTAGAGAAATGACATGTAGATCATTTTCCAACAACATGTAGTACAAGTAAGAAAGGGATAAGATGAAGAGGTATGGGATGCATCAGGAGAAATTAGGGTTTCAGATATCATCAATATCACTCATTCATTTTGGTGGATTTGGTTTTTCAATCTATCAACACCCAAGATCCAATGAGGTTGGAGAACTTGTTCCAAAATAACACCCAAATCAAGACCAAACAAAAATAATAAAATGATATTTAATAAAACAATATTTAAATGGTTAATAAAAGGGAAATAATTGGTAAAAATACACAAAATATATCAAAACACCAAATAAAAATCTAGAAAAAATATCAGAGGTCAAGAATGGGCCAACAAGTGTTGACAAAAAAATTCATAATTTTTTAAAGTCGGAAACTATTTTTTAAAATTTAAAGAAATCGGAAAAATAAACCAAAAATAGTGAAAAATAGAAAGAACAAAAGTAAAAATAAAATGAAGTCACCAATATTTGTCAAGAGGTCAATGGATCCTTCCATAATTTTTTTCTGAATTTAAAAAGATCAGAAAGTATTTTTAAAACAATTAAAATAAGGCAAACAATACAAAATTAGAAAAAAATAAAACATCAAAGTAAAAATATGAAAAAATATTCACAAAGTCAGAAATAATTCAAAGTGTTTTTGTATATTTTTTTCATAAATTTTGAATAAAAAATAAAAGAGTTATGAATTTTTAAAGATAAAAGGGATTTAAAAATAATTTTGTAAAATAAAATAAATCAGAAAAAAGAACATGCGTTGGATCTAACTCATTTATACACACTGGAAAATCTAATGGATTTCAAGTGAGGGAGTATCATGAATCCAAGCCAACGCGTGCGTATGTAACACAAAAAGTCCAACCAACCAAAACAAAATAAATGGTTGTGTATTATTGGTTAAAGAACGACGTGTAGGTCGTCTTCAACCTCCAGCCTCCTGCAAATAGGGCAAAAAGAAAATCCTTTAATCTGTTAATCTACGCGTTCACAGTGGTGCCATTAGATGTGTCTACTTGAGACGATCACAACCATATGCTCGCGAAAAATTTATATAAATCACAACATAGTCGATTTGAAAAAACCAGAGAGTTTTGGAAATTTTGAAATCAAAAACAGAAGCATCAAATGCATTGATTAACCAAAACTGAGTTAATAGCAGGATCAGTGAACATCATAGAGCATTTCAGTAATTTGAGTTAGAAGAATCGGTGCCTTAATCTACCTGAATGAAGTAGTTAAAATTTCTCTGAAACTGGACTTTGCTTGAGCAGAATAGGGCACAATTTGGCTTTCTTTTTGCTTGAGAAGTTCCACACAAGTTCACTAGATAAGAATAGAACAAGAGATTGAATTGAAAAGCAAGGAAAGACTGAATTTGAAAACTCAGAAAAGTGAGTTGTGGAGAGAAAGTGGCACGGTAATATTGGTTATCCAAGCTTGAGGAAATGAGTGCAATACATCCATCTTTTTATAGGGAAGTAAAAAGGAGGATAATATGAAACCATGCTTGGATGTTACTTCTAGGTGATATTCCCTTAATGAGGAAAAAAACTTTTTATTATGACAACTAATGTTTAATAATGATAACTAGTCCTTGATGACAAGAAATAAAGTCAAGCATAAAGAGGTTAAAGCGGTGAAAGATGATAAATAAATTATTAAGGTTTGATGGACTTAACTATCTAATGATGGAAACCAAATGGAACATGTTTCAAGCCTCATCTCTAACTCAAGAAAGTGTCTACAAAGATTAAGCATTTGACAAGTCTTGAAGTATATGAAAGTATGAAAGCCCCGCCTCAATACATCTGAGGTAATTTATTGTAAAAGCATAAGGGCATTCTCGTAAAAGTGCATGGCTAAATCATACACACATAAAGTAGTTTTCAAAATTATTTTTCTCAAGAAAATATTTTCAAAAATGCCTTGAAGTTGTGTCAGATCAGTTAGGAGCTATCAAAAAAACACTTGGGGCAACTTTGTGTCTTGGTCAATCGATTGGCACCTTAACCCAATCGATTGGGTCAATTAAAATGTGCCCTAAGTAATTAGGACAATATCTCAATGAGGTGTAACAGTTAAATATCTTTCCTTTCCATTTTGAACCAAGTAATTGATTAATGTAAAGGCAACCAATCAATTGAAGTATGTTGCCAATCGATTCATAAGTCATAAAAGGCCATAAAATTCTTTCATTTTTTGTGCCAATATCTAGCCTATAAATAGAGGTCATTTCCCACTCTTTTCAACATCCAAAAACGTGATTTCATTTCTCAATTCTCACACTCTCTCTAAAAATTCTTTCGTCTACTTTCTCTAACTAAAAGTTTGGCCACAATGCTTTGTGAGAAGGTAATTTTGCGAGTAAAGAAATTGTAACTCTGGAATGACAGTTTTGTAAGTTCACCAAAAAAGTTTTTTTTTTTAAATTGGTTGAATACTTTATCCATTTAGAGATTTTTTGTTTGGGTTTGAGATAAACCCGTGAAAAGCTTTTGTTTAGGTATTGTGTGATCAAGCCTCGGTTTATGTTCTTGGTTAACCCGTGATAGAACTAAGTTTGGGTTCAAGTTCAACCCATGATAAAAGCTTGTTTCGGTTTGAAATCAAATTGGTGGTAAAATCTCACACATTCTTGGTTAGTCTGGTATTAAACCGAGTTTTATTTTGTGAGCTTAGCCCGATGTTAAAATCTCTCAAGGTTCAAGATCAACATGTGATAGAATCTTTGTTTAAAGCTTGAAGACTAACCGCTCAAAGTTTCTTGTGGAATGGAGAATACCTGCTTCAATCCACAATTTAGAAATCTTCCCCTCTAGCCATACCAAGTTACATTTGTTGAGTTTGCACCTTCTAGAACCAAAGTGTTTGTCCTAATCACAACCATCAATCATATTCACAATGATCAAATTAAAGATGACATCTAGAGCATGTTTGACACCTCTAAGCAACAATTGCATCCCCATGTTGGTTTACATGCAAACATCACCAACACCAATTACCTTAGATATATCATCATTACACATTTTCAACACTCCAAAGTCCCCAAAATTATAAGATGTGAAGAACTTCTTCTTTGGTATAACATGCAATGTAATACCACTATCAACTATCCACATGCCTTCGTCTGATAACAAGATCACTGAGAATAACAAGATCATCACTAGTGGTAGTAGTAACATAATCATCATCATGATTTTCATGATCTCTTTGTTTAGACTTTACCTTTTTGCCTTTGTTATCCATTTTCCACTGATAACGATACTTTGTACGTGTCTTATTTTGTGACAATAATGGCACTCCAGATTCTTGTATCACAACTTAGACTTGCTTATGTTATTATCTCTACCATCCTTCGGTTCTTTTTTTAACTTCTCCCCTATTTTCAGTGGCAAGTACATTAGATTGAAGTGAAGAACCATGTGTCTTCCTTCTCATATCCCCATTAAGAATACCACCATTAGTTATTTCCAAATAAACAATACCTTTAGGAGAAGAACTTGTGATAGAAACCCAAAACGTCACCCAAGACTCTGGTAAAGATAACAATAGACATAGTCCCAAAAGTTTATCATTAAAATTGATACTCATTCCCGACATCTGATCGAGAAGTCCTTAAAATTCACTCAAGTGATATGAAACATAAGTTCTCTCCTTATACTTCAAACTTATGAAGATATTGAACAAGAACAATTTAGTATTCCCTAATTTAGAGGCATACAATGACTCTATATTCTCCCACTATGTTTTTGCATGTGTTTCATTATAATTATAACATTGTCTTCTACATATTGTCGAATAAAACAACATACTTGTAGATGTTCAAACACTCATTCTTCACCTGACACAAAATATGGCTTTGTAGAACTAAACCCCAATAAATTTAATTTCTTTGTTTTTCATCTTGTCATTCCACCAATGGTTATTAGAATCATTCAACAATATCATCTTTATATTTGTATTCGACTTAACTATTTAAACAACTAAAGCCCATAACCAAGAGCTCTGATACAAGTATTGAGTCATCATGAAGGAGAAACATCCACATTAGGTCAAACATTCACATAAATATCAAAGACTCATCTAAACATGTGTGAGAGACACCGAATATTCACCAAAAATCCGAAGACAGAGGGTGTATGGGTCATCTCACTTATAAAGTAATCAACCTCCACTTTTATAAACAACGTGAGACTTATACCATTCACATCTATTTCATAAAAATTATTTTTGAGATTTAACTTTTTGAAAAATTTGTGATTATGATAATATATTTCTAATTAATCTCATTTAAAAAATTTGTAATATTTTAAAAAGCTTATGTATAGAATTATTTTTCAAAAAAAGAAAAACAATTTGAAGTTAAACTAACGGGCCAAGTAAAACAAGAAATATTAATATTTCAAACATTTCTACCGTTGAACTCATGGTGGAACTAATCAAAGATTCATGGTTGTTTTAAACAAGAGGGCTAAAAGTTTCCATGCAATGACAGTAACTAACATACACTATATCAAATGCATTTCAAGTAACTTTACCATATTGACAAGTAATTAAGCAGAGTTAGTTTATTAATTCACCAAGAATATGATCGTATAAACTATAGCAATAAAGACAATTAATATACACTATGTCAATTTTTATTCTATAATCCAGAAATATGGCTGTTTGGAAGAAAGAAACAAAGATATATAATTAATTAATTGATCACAATATATAAGACATTAGAAAACTCTTGCAATTGGCAATTAATTTGACTTTATAAACTGTTACATATTTAGATTTTCAAACGTGCTTGCCATTTCCTCACTACAATCAGCACGAAGCCTTCTCTGACGCGTTTTCAATAATATTTGTGGTTCAAGAACTCATTCAACGTTACCTAGCAATGATCACCTACTCTCTTCAATGACTATGTTCATGTCCTACATTATCTCATATAGTTGAAAACCACAAAACATTAATTTTAAAATACAGAATGATGGTATGAACGAAGGTATAGACTGTACACCATCCTTGAAAGTTTAAACAATAATATGATTTAAAAACATACCGACAGCCTGTATAATGCATTTGAAAAATTCCAAAATCTTATAATTTATGTTTGGGCAAACACTATATAAAGAGTTCTTAGTACAAACTTAAGCAATCACACTAACTAGCAAACATTCTTTCAAGGAATTCACTAAAGTAATACACAAAGTCAGAGAATATGGGAACCTCAGTTGGGTTGAGGCATTGGCCTCAACTCATTTATGCAATTGCATTTTTCTTAATTGCAAGCAGTGTTGCGGCTGATGATGATGATAAGCCTTACTATGAAAGCCAACCAAAAAATTACTATCCAACACCATCAAGTCATGGACAACAACCACCATATTATTTCAAACCACCTCCATATTACTACAAGTCTCCACCTCCACCATCTCCTTATGTCGACAAATTTCCTCCATATTACTATAAATCTCCACCTCCTCCATCACCATCACCGCCACCACCTTATGTCTACAAATCTCCTCCACCTCCGTCACCCTCTCCTCCCCCACCATATATTTATAAGAGTCCACCACCACCCTCTCCATCACCACCGCCTCCATATGTTTATAACTCACCACCACCTCCTTCCCCTTCACCTCCTCCGCCATATGTCTACGAATCGCCACCCCCACCATCCCCATCCCCACCACCTCCGTACGTTTATAAGTCTCCACCCCCTCCATCACCTTCACCCCCTCCACCATATGTCTACAAGTCTCCTCCTCCACCATCCCCTTCTCCTCCACCACCATATGTTTATAAGTCACCACCACCTCCATCCCTTTCACCTCCTCCTCCATATGTCTACAAGTCACCACCTCCACCTTCCCCATCTCCACCACCTCCATACGTCTATAAGTCTCCACCCCCACCATCACCTTCACCCCCTCCACCATATATATACAAGTCTCCACCTCCACCATCTCCATCTCCACCACCTCCGTATATTTATAAGTCTCCTCCTCCGCCATCTCCTTCACCACCACCACCATACGTGTACAATTCTCCACCGCCTCCATCCCCCTCTCCTCCACCTCCATATCTCTACAAGTCACCACCTCCACCATCTTCATCCCCACCACCTCCATATATTTATAAATCTCCTCCTCCTCCTCTACTTTCACCTCCTCCACCATACGTCTATCAATCTCCACCTCCACCATCACCTTCACCTCCTCCTCCATATGTCTACAAGTCACCACCTCCACCATCCCCTTCACCACCTCCTCCATATGTTTACAAGTCTCCACCACCACCTTCCCCTTCTCCTCCTCCACCATACTATTATAAGTCCCCTCCTCCTCCTTCTCCTTCACCTCCCCCTCCATATGTGTACAAATCTCCCCCTCCACCATCCCCTTCACCCCCACCTCCATATGTTTACAAATCTCCACCTCCGCCATCTCCTTCACCCCCTCCTCCCTATGTCTATAAGTCACCCCCACCTCCTTCACCTTCACCACCTCCTCCATATTTTTACAAGTCTCCACCACCACCTTCCCCTTCTCCTCCTCCACCATACTATTATAAGTCCCCTCCTCCTCCTTCTCCTTCACCTCCCCCTCCATATGTGTACAAATCTCCCCCTCCACCATCCCCTTCACCCCCACCTCCATATATTTACAAATCTCCACCTCCGCCATCTCCTTCACCCCCTCCTCCCTATGTCTATAAGTCACCACCACCTCCTTCACCTTCACCACCCCCTCCATACTACTACAAATCTCCACCTCCACCTTCTCCATCGCCTCCTCCACCATATGTCTACAAGTCACCGCCACCACCTTCACCTTCACCACCACCTCCTTATGTTTATAAGTCTCCACCTCCACCATCTCCATCACCTCCTCCATATCATCCCTACCTCTATAACTCACCCCCACCTCCAGTCTATTAATCTTCTGGCTAAAGTCGTGTGAAATTTTTTAATAAATTATGTCATACATTGTTGTTATTAATTTGTATTTAAACTTTTATTTGTTAATAAAACAATCTACATTGGATTAAGAGCTAATTTTGGTTCTATTGTAATTGTTTATGTACGGTGCTAATTCAGAAGTCTATATTATCTATTTCCTTTAGTTGTTTTTGTGTTTTACATATTGTTATATACTTATAACTTCATATAACATCAACACACAAAATTATATATTGTTACACTCTTGTTTGTCACCAAATACTATTTGATTATTTAATCTAGTGAGGTCTTGTTACCATTCATATGCATAAGACGAATATATACTGACTCGAAACAAATAAAAGTATACCAAAACAAATTAGTAGACCTATAGTAGATTAACAATATCATTAGTGCAAATTTCACTCAATCAATCAAACCTACATATAATAATTGTATTGGTTGTACCAAATAATAAAACTATGAGTTTAGTATTGTCTCCCTTGAGATTAGATTCTTAAGAATTACACAATTTTGACTGAATGAAGGCTGAAAAGGTGGGTAACATATGAGTTTGCATTGATTAAAAGTAATAGACATCTTCAAGCATATGTTATTATATGCAATGTATGTAATTGATTAAATGAATGAACATAATTGAAATCATAAGAATCAAACACAAACAATTTGATCTATCTTTTATAAAAAAATTGAGTCAAGAAGTGAATGGAACTCAAGTAATTAGCCATCATTTACCTGCAATGAAGTGAATGGAACACATATTTGGTTCCCTAGCAAGAACTTTGGGCATTGGAGAAACCTGAATATGTATTAAATTGGCATATTCTACTTGCAATAAGTATGTAAAGAAAAATTAGTATATCATTTCACCTAAACAGTAATGCATCATCATTGAATAATTGTAAATAAGATAAAAAAACAAAAGAAAACCATTTACATTGAAAATCATAGATATAAAATTACTCCATTGAGTAACATCCATCTTCGCTGCAGCCTCGTAGTTTTTTGGCAGTAACATCTCTAAAACCAAACTTCTGTAGGCCTTCAGAAGCGAGATTGAGCTGACGCGTTCATGCACCCCCACTTTGCATTTTGGAAAGCTAGGTACGTGTAAAGGATTATCCCTTTACAAACGTTGAATGCAGAAAAAGTATAGATAATAAATGAAATATCGCTTTGAATAGCAATTATTAAAAAACATAAATCAAGTGAATACAATGTAAAATAAAAAAGTCAGGAACTATTAGAATGATAGAAGAAGATTAAGTATAAAACTTAATCATCACTCTCAAGAGAGTACCAAAGGGGAGAGAGGAGTGATTCATCAATTTTCTTCCATGTCGTTGTTGCCAATTAATGCTCCCTTTTATAGAAGGATAAGAGAATATTTCTTGTTAACTTTATTCTCTTAATTGCTAGATCAAGTGACATGTGTCTCTTTTCTCTATCCATTTTAGTGATTCACTTTGATGGCATGGTTATTTCAATTTGGATCATAACATTACTACCCCTATTAAAAAATCAACCTTGTCCTCAAGGTTGAAATTAACAATGCATATAAGTGATAAAAACATCCTTTAAAGTGACTTCCATGTTAGTTGGATCTTCATAATGAAAATAAAATAACAATCTGAATCCCATTTAACAAATGTGGCATTAAACAATTTATAAAACTTTAGTGCAATTGGTTGTGGTTTAGTCCAAACAATTATTTCACATGTTACAAATGTATTGAGTCTTTCGTTGTTTATGACATTGGGTTATAAGGTTTGAATTACAGCCACACATCTTGCATCTAATATATATCCTAAATTAAAAAAGCATGTGTCTTTGTAATTCAGTCCATTGATAGGTCTCTCATATAACTTTTCAAAGAAAATAGGGTGAAAGAGAAGACATCATGTGTTGCATGGACATGAGCTAAGCAATTATCATTCCTATTGGAAGCCAAGGAACAAGGGAGATCCTTACTAAATAACTTATCATTAGAAAAAAACATTATCATTTTAATTAAATTGATGTCAAGTACAAGAAGTTTGGCTCTTAAACCCAAGACAGTGACCTTCCCCCACCCTTTTCCTTCTTGGGAACTACACACAATTCTTGGAATGTGATTTTACCAATAAAGAAGTTAATATGCATTAGTTTTATGGAATTCTTAGGAGTAACTGAATGCATAACATTTCCCTCAAACCAAAGATGGAAAATAATTTTGTATAGGATAAGGGTCATTGCACCCAAGTGTTCAATTGGATAGATTTTGTGTACTTTGAACTGAATCCGCTGTCATACCTCAAATTTGTTCGTCTTATTTTTTACAATCAAATGATTTTCAAAATTGGTTATTTATAATTTTTTTGGTTTATTTACAATAATATTTTGGGTTTTATATTTATTTTTAATTTATTTTGCCTATTTAAAAATATATAATAGTTTATTTTAAATTATTTGTATTTCTTAATTTAAAAGCCTTATTGTCCATAAACGAATAAAGTTGAAGTCAGCAGAGACATCACTGTAAAAGAATCAGAAGTATGGGATTGGAGCAAGTCTGAATATATTTCTTGCCAGAACTTGACAGTTCTGAAGAAGAGTCAGTGTCAAATGATGATTTTGGAAACTCTGAAGATGAGTCAGATGGTGAATCTGATTCTGATCCAGATTTTGATGATGATCCAGAATCTGGTGGTCATGCTTTTGGAAGGGAAAACTCTAAAGACGTAGGTTCTGGAGGACAAGCTTCTGAAGATTATCATGTTTCTGGTGAAGGTTATGATTCCGAAGGAGGAACTTCAGAAGATAGAGGCTCTGAAAGCGATCCAACTTCTGAAGATGGTCAAGTATCTGATACTCTTCTAGAATTAGAAAGAGTTTCTAAACGAGTTCAGAGGCCAAAAAGAATCATACAAATACCAAGGAGGTTTGCAAAGTTTGACATGTTACAAGATAATGAAGTAGACCCAGAAGGAGAAATTGTTTACTGTGCCATGTTAGTAGACTCTGAACCTGTAAGTATTGATGAAGCTCTTAAGAAGAAAGTATGGTTAAATGCCATGAAGGAAGACTTGGAGGGATCAACCATAGTGGTGGCATTTGAGGCGCTGTGTAGGCCTTTGTCATGTATGAAGTAGGGCCACCTTCTATCCTTTGTAAGGCTCGTAGGATTAAGCTCAATTGAGTCTCTAATGTTATACTTCTCCTTCACCAATCTAGAATTCCTTCGCAGCTTTATTGAAGCATGCTTGGAATTTGTTCTTTGAACATCGGGAAAATTTCTAGCTGGATTGATATCGACCAAAGGCGAAGGTGGAAATACATGAAATACAAATGTATGAATGTACGGAAATACATGGGTATGCAAAAAATATTTTTTGGCTTTTGAGGGTATGCGAAAATATTTTTATGGAGATGCAATGCCGTGCGAGGTTAGAATGAAGATGGGCCTAAGGACACCCTACACGGGTTTTAGGGATATACATACATAATGTGAAACCCCTAAAAGCTAGGGATTATGATTTACAAAAGATAACCCCTACATGCTAGGGATTATGATAAGCCAATGGACAATTGATATGATGATTTGACTTGAGGGAATAGCATGGAAAAGAGCACATGGTGACCGATCAATAGTCATCAAATCCTATGGCCTGATATAGGCCACATGGCATGCATCAACAAAGACGTCCTAAAGATAATGGCAGACAAAAAAAGGGAATCCCTACAGGCTAGGGATCGTGACACACAAAAAGGAATCCCTATAGACTAGGGGTTATGATATAGAAAGGGAAACTCTTATAGGATAAAGATAGTAATGGAAAAAAAGGTAACCCTTGGGGTTTAGGGATTGTAGTGAGATTTTATGAAAGATATCCTTAGTTGGTAGGTTCCTAGTTCCAGCTTACATATATTATATCCTCTAATAAGGTGGTTTCCTTAAGGGTATAATGGATAACACTAGAGTGAAAGGCATAAGAGCCTCCCTTAAGTGGAGCCTCTTTGTAGACCGAAAATATCGTCTGTAGACCATGAAAGGTTTCACCATGAGATTTTGGTTTAAGGGTTATACAAAGAATCATATGTTTCATTCCAAAGTGCTATCCCCCAAGAGGATGTATCTTGAGACGTGTTCCTTTTTCGGAATTCCACCGACTCTAGGCGAAGTCGTCACATAAACTCATATGGATGATGTATCCCCTTAGCTAATAGACGAATCTTTTTTCTAAGGGTTTTTGAAAAATATTTTTTTTTAAATAAAAATCCCATCATCAAATGAATATAATATGATAAAAATAAATAAATCAAAATAATAAATGAAAGGAAATAAATAAATAAAAGCAAAAATTGAAACATTAAAGATCCAAACAAAAACCATAAACCTAAGAGGAAGGCTTTTAAACCCTAGGGTTGGTCCCTAGCAGAGTCGCCGGCTGTAATAACCGGTTTCAAAATGAGAAGAGTCTCCACCATTAATTTTTATCCTAAGACAGAAATATAACGGGATAACCATAATTGTTGATATAGAGATTCGAAGTTCTTGACTCACTTTAGACCAAGGAAATGTGTTAGACACTCTTCATCTACCTTATTCACAAGGATACTTGGGTTTAGGTTTAAGGCTTAGGAATGGGGTCTTAATTTTTTAATTAGGGGAACTCGTCGCGATTTTTAAGTCGTGTATGCCTATGTATCCTCTTATGAGGAATCAGAGTCTCGGTTCGTAGTTTGTAGTGTTTGGTTAGTTTTTTTATGGATTGTGGAAATATTTTAAATTAATCCTTGAACCAAGTCTGGGTTGAAAATAGCGAAATCGTAGACGTAGTTCGTAGTTAATGAAAAAGATCTCCACAATCTTTTTTTGAAAATATCTTGAATTTAATTATGTTAGTAGAAAAAAAAGGTTAGTATTTGATGGGTTAGTTATCTTTGATGTGTTATGCAATTAAGCAAAAATAAGTTTAAATGAGAAAAAAGATTTAATGAAAATTAGAAAAATAGGGTTAGTATTTTAAGAAAATATTTTAATTAATAAGTAACTATTTCCTAATTATTAAAAATATATTAAAAAAATTTTAATAAAAATATAATAATTATTTATTAATAATTATGCAAAGAAATATGTTTAATGCAAAATGCTAAAGATATTATGTGAATTCAATAGATAAAGAAAATAAATAAATAAAACAAAATAATTAGAATTAATTAATTAAGTTTAAGGGGTATACAAATTAGAGTTGGGTGGTGTACATAAAAAGAAATTTGGGCCTAAAGTAATTTTGAACCCAAAAATGCTAGGGGGTGCATTTTAGTGTTAGACAATAATTCCAAGAGGTGTAACTAATAAGGGCCCAAGTTCAAAAATTAAACTTGACCCAAATGCATGAAGGGGGTATGGATTAAAAGAAGAGGGTCCAAACTCATCATTTATCATAATTATAATAAATAATTAAATTAGTAACAATAACTAATTGGTAAAAATAAATAAATAAATAAAAAGCAACAGCAAAAAGATAGGGGAGACGTACTGCCATCTCCTTCTAAGTAGGAACACAATTTGATTTACAAAGGCCACCAATTATAATAAAAACCAATATTATAATACCAACACATATTATAATAACAACATATATTATAAAAACATAAACAACTTATATTAGAAAAACAACCAAACATAGCTTCTCTTTGTCTCTCTCACGTTCACAATATTTCTCATTCTACCTTCTTTCTCCATCAAAATTTGAATCAAACCCAAAACAATAGCTCTATCATTAAAGCAAAAAAAGAAAAAGAAAAAAAGAGGTGACACCTGACGGAAAGCATTTGGAGAGAGAGATTGATAGTGTTAGAAAACTCGTCCTCCAATTGTGAGAAAATTTTTAGGTGTTCTGTTCAGAATCCTAAAATAATTATTGATAAGATTGTTGATTTCCAAATGATTATTGAGGGATACTTCAGGGTTTCTTTGTTGTTGTTTTTCGATGTGAAGAGTAACAACTTTTACGAGAACTCTAATGAGTTGTTATCTGCAAATGATTATTGATTCTTCAAATGGTTGTTGATCCTCCAAATGATTGTTGATAGAAAAATTTTAGATGTTCTGTTCAAAACTCTAAAATTAATCAAGAGAGTTGCGTAGAAAGAATGTTTGTGAGAGAGAGATAGAAAATTATTGATATAATTATCGATGAAATATTATAGTGAAGAGAGCCTTATTTATAGATTTCAAATTAGGTTAAAGACACCACAAAAAGGAAATAGTCCACACAAAAAAAAAAACTCAAAATTTATGATTTTATCTTGGTTACCAAGTCTACAAACTCTGACCAATGAGAAGTCAGTTTTGTCAACATGTGATAAATGAGAAACTGGCAAATCATGTGATTTTGTTATTTTTATATTTTATATGGTTTTTTGGTTATTTTTTAATTAAAAGTTGAAAAAAGTGGAAAAAAAATATTTTTGAAAATTTATTAACTAAAAAGTACGAAAATAATAATATAATAATTAAAAAAGTGATTTTTTGGGAAGATTTATACCAATTGAGATTTGATTGAAACTTGGAGGACAAGATTATAAATCTAGACACTTTTGTGATTTTTCTCAATATTGTGATTGATTTGCTGATTAATAAAAATTGATTTTGAAAGATTTCAATTATTTTTAACAACTTGACTATTAAGTGTATAAAATGAATGATTAAAAAAAAATATTTTTTTAAATACTCTTAAAATAGAAAACGAAAATAATAATAAAATTATTGAAAAATTATTTTTTTATTATTTTTTTTTAAAAACACACAAAAGAAAATAAATACAAAAAATTAGTGTAACGAGACTTGAACTTAAGACCTTCCAATTACTTACAAGCCTTACTCCCTTACCAACTATGCTATGTCATTCTATTCAAGATGAAAAGGCATATTAAAGCATATGAATGTGGAAAATTATTTTGCTATTTTAAAAATAAAAATAATTTAAAATGAATTATTATATATTTTAAATAAGCAAAATAAATTACTGTTAAACCAAATGTTATTAATACCTAAAAAAATTATGAAACCAAGTTATAAAATAATTTGAATATTTTAAAAATTGGATGGGCAAATTTAGTGTATGACACAAGCACCATCCGTATTGAGCTTAACCCAATTCAACGAAGAGGACGACAAGAAAATGTTTTCACATTTTGGGTATTATTAATACCCATCTTCATAGAAATACTTACTGCACTATACTCATTAAATATTTTTATAGTAAAATCTCAAAGTGTCAAAAGGACGGCTATCATCATCCTCATGAACCTCTTTATTCCTCCACATCCAAAGGAAATAGCAACTCATTGCCCAAATCGTACACCAATTATATCTTGAGACATCAATATTCTTTTCGAACCAATTCTAAAAATCCACTTCAGCCCAGAATTCACATATAACTTATGCATACGGCAATCAGTTCCACACGAGTTTAGCCTTAGGGAAGTCCCTCAACACCTGCAATATCGATTCTGTAACATGCCCACACAGATTACACGAAGCATGCCCTAGAATTGTTAATTTTTAGTTGGTGCAAGAAATAACATTTTAGTATCACTAATGAGTGGTCAATTACTCTATAGTAGAAATATATATACATAAGATATTTTCTTATATCTTCTCTTTTCTAATTTTTCCCTTGGTTGGTAAGACTTAAAAGAAAGAAAATAGAGAAATCAGTAAGAAGAGAAGTGTTAGTTCCATGATTTTATGATTGGCTAAATTTTGGTAAAACACGGTTCTATACTGATGTTGAGCAAGATGTTGTAACATCTTCATCAACTATCATGACAGTTTTACTATCATGTGTTTCAGACAGATGTCGAAAATAGGTGTCATGACATCTTAATCTGTATACAACAGACGCTATTGTTTTATATCTCCTGACATATTTGATTTGATTTGATGAGATCATTTTGGATATATCTCATTATTACGCGCATGTCAAGGAGATTATTCAGGAACAAATTGCATATTTAATTGGATTTCATAAAAAGGATCTTCGAGAATTTTTAGGAAATCTTGAATATTTGTTCCTATTTTTATGAGAAGATCTTGTATTTGATTTAAAACGTGAAGATTGAGTTTGATTTGAAGAGTCCAAGCTTGTTAGAACATAGTTTGATTCTACAACCCTCGTAAGAGTTTTGATGATAACAAATACAAAGAACAAATATGCACTCTAAATTTGTGTTCTATGTTGTACAAAAGTTCTGACGGAACTGCATCAGAAGTAAAGCCACAAAGGTGCTCAAGCTGTGTAAGCAGACTGATATCAGAATGTTCTGAAATATGAAGATCAGAATTTAAGCTAAAGAGAAAGACGTCTTAATTCTGAAAAGAAGTCTAACGGAAAATAGAAATTTATGATTCTGACTTTCCAAAGTTCTAAAGCAAAGCAGCAAGCAAGATTCCTTAAGTTCTGAAGCGTTACTTTTCCATCAAGGCAGTATCAATTACAACGGCTACAATCAGACAAGGATCTTCATATTATGGAAAGTGCATTAAGTTCCAATTATCATGTTTCCATTTAGACAGATTGCCATGCCTATTTAAACAAGCACCAAGGCTAAATCGTTCATGATTTACACAACTGCTTCACACAATCTCTCAACGCTGCACTATTATATTCATACTATTCTCAAAAAATCGTGTAATACATCACAGTTTGTGATACAGTTTTTGTAACGAAAAACATATAGTACATACTAAATTCTTTCTTTTTATTAGTGAATTTCCTTGAGATAAACCGGGTTGTGGTTGTACTCAAGAATACTTTGGCAGTTGTCAAAGTAGAATTGTAACCAGTTTGATTAGTGAATTAAGTCCTCGTTGGAGAGAGGTGAAATCACCTTGGAGGGTGGACTGGAGTAGTTTGAGATCAAGCAAACCAAGATAAAAATCATCGTGTCAATTTATTTTGATTTTTAAGTTTCAATTCAACCCCCCTTCTTATGTTTTTCACTTCTTCAAAGCACATACTGCAAGATTCTATAAATAAGGACTTGTAAAACCTAAAAATAACAAGCATTCAGAATAACAAACCGTGGGTGTAACATAAGGGCTTAGGGTTTTGGGAGTCTTTTAAGTTCTTCGTGTTTGTGTTCTTTGTATGTCGCTCATGTATCTTTTAATGTATTGAGTTGACTGATTGTTGCTTGATTATTAAGCTATTATTCTCACTCATGAGCTTTTAAGCAAAGAGTTGAGTATTGTTCTTAGTTAAAGCTTTTAAGCAAGATTAAGTATTGTTTATTGGAATTGTAATCTTCTATTTGATTTTGTTAGAACATAATTTAGTTCTACATCCCTGCAAGAGTTTTGATGATAACAAACACATGATATATATTGATATAAAGAACAAATATGCTCGCTAGTAAAAGTATCTTTACATGCAGGAAATTCTGATGTGAAAAAGATGTTCCGATGTAAGGCACATAGGCGATCTGCCAGAACATCACTAGAAGTTCTGATTATGTGAGCATAGAAGATGAGAGTACAATGATAGAATCAGACACACCCTTCTTAGAAACAAATCTGTGTGACACACTTATATGAAGAAGTTTTATTACAACTTCTGAATGCACCAGCACTGTGAAACAGAATCTTTGATATTGTGATCTGTAAAGTTCTGATACAAGCAATAAGGGACTCTCAACGGTAAAATTCAACCTCTGATGTGAGAAGTTCTGAAGCGTTACAATTTATCAATGCAATATCAAAACTAACGGCTACAAACATACAAGGATCTCCTGGTTTAGAAATTTGATTAACTCGTGTTATAAACATACCAAAAGCATCTTCTTATGTCACTGTTGCATGGCCTATATAAAGAAGACAAAAAGAAGAATTCAAGTGTTGAACTACTGCGCACAAAAAGAAGAATTCACGTGAGAGTACAGTAATAGAGGAATCATCTTTCATCCTCAAAAGTTCATATTCAAACTGTGTAAAATATCACTGTTAGTGATACTGTTTTATTAGAAACAGTATTGTACACATTTATTCAATTAATGTTTAGGCATTTCCTTGAGAAAACCAGATTGTGGTTTTGGACTCAAGAAGACTTTGTCAGTTGTCAAAGTAGTTCCGTAATCAATATTGATTAGTGGATTAAGACCTCGTTGGAGAGAGGCGAAATCACTTCGGCGGGTGGACTGGAGTAGTTTGAGTTCAAACGAACCAGGATAAAAATCAACGTGTTCTAATCATTATGTTTTGAGATCCCAATTCAACCCCCACCCTTCTTGTGTTTTTTCCCTTCTTCAATTGGTATCATAGCACCTGGATCTAGGTGCAAACACTTAACTGTGTCAGAAAAAGATCCAAGGAGGAAAAACACTATGGTGGGACCAAGTCAGGATATCAGCAAGGATTATTATGATGAGAAAGACAGAATCAGCAGCAGAACTCCAATATTTGACGGTGAAAATTTTGATTAATGGAAAGACATAATCAGAAGTTTCTTCCTAGCGTGTGACGCTGACCTTTGAGATATGGTAACGGATGGATACATAGATCCTGTTGATGAAAGCGGTCAGAAGATTGACGTAAAAAGAATGACAAATCATCAAAAGAGGGATTTCAGAAATCATCACAAGGCCAAAACTATTCTCTTGAGTGCCATCTCATACTCAGAGTATGAGAAGATCACAAATAGAGAGACACAAAAGCACATGTTTGATTCCTTGAGAATGACACATGAAAGAAACACGTAAGTCAAAGAAACAAAAGCCCATGCGCTCATTCAGAAATATGAATCCTTCAAAATGGAAGAAGATGAAACCATTGAAACAATGTTCTCAAGATTTAAAACTCTAGTGGCTGGGCTAAAAGTTCTGGACAAAGGGTACTCAACTATTGATCATGTAAAGAAGATCATCAGAAGTTTACCAAGGAAATGGAGACCCATGGTCACTGCTCTCAAAATTGCAAAAGATCTTAACAAAATCTCTCTAGAAGAACTTGTCAGCTCTCTCAAAAGTCATGAGATAGAGTTAGAAGATGATGAGCCCCAAAAGCAAGGTAAGTCTCTCGCTCTAAAATCTAATAAATATGAAACCAATTTTTTGCAGGCAAAAGCAGAAGCAGAAAACTCTGGTGGATCCTCGTTAGAAGAAAATGAACTATTCCTTCTATCCGAAGTATCAATCAGCTCTGGAAGCACAGGAAGAGGAAATTCAAAAACTACATAAGAATATGGAATGACATTGAAAATCTTCTGGATACAGAAAATCCACTAACAAAAACATTACCTACTATGAATGCAATAAACAAGGTCACTATAGGAGCAACTTTCCAAATCTTCAAATAGAGAAACCTAAAAAGAAGCTCTCTAAGGAAAAGAAGAAAAGTCTTATGGAAACGTGGGATGACTCTGAATCTTCTGAAGACGGAACAGAATCAGAAGATGAAGTAGCCAATATAGCTCAAACGGACAACTTATTAGATGTCTCTGAATCCTCTGAATCATAATCAAACTTAGAGTCAGAAGAGGTATTTTCTAACTTTTCTAGATCTTAATTAGAAGAGAGTCTATCAGAAATTCTAGAAAGGTATCAGAAGTTTCGAGTCATAAACAAGAACCTGAAAAAGGATCTAGTTTTTGACTCTGAAGAAACTTAGATTCTGAGATTGGAAAACTCTGCATTGAAAGAAAAAATTTCAAAACATGAAAATGAATTACAAAATACTCATAAGGAAACCATCTTAGAAGTTCCTAGTAACCCTGATAAGATCATAAAAGAATATGATCATAGCTTTCAGAAATTCCTCGCTAAAAACATAGATAGAAGTAAGATGGCTTCAATGATCTATGGAGTCAGAAGAATGGAAGAAAAGGTATAGGATACAAAGGTAAAGTATCTCAACCTAAGAAAGTTAAGGATCTGTTTATTAAACATACTCCTCTTTATTCTCACTTAACTTCTGGGCAAACACGTGATAAAAAATATACCAGTACGGTATTTTATGCTAAACCAAAATTCAAACAGAATTTTGGAAACTCTAACAATCATGGACCCAAAAAGATATGGGTATCAAAGGATGAAATCATCTATGTTGCAGATATTTTTAATAGTAAGATTGAAACACTAGTCCTACCACCTAGATTCTAGATGCTCTCTACACATGGAGGGAATAAAGCATATGTTCTAAATCCTGGAATTTAAAGGATTCACAGGTTTAAGAGGAAATCAGAAATAAAAGGTTATTGGCTCTAGAACTATTGGGAACGGTAATGAGAATAAAACATCAAAATATCTCTAAAGAATCTCAGTTGAATCCAGAAGACGGTTGTCATACCTTCTCAAGCAACTTCCTACTTTTTTATTATTGACAAAAAGGGGGAGGATCAGTGATATTTTGACTCCTATCAGAAGCAAATCTTTGTTATCAAAAGATATTCAGGGAAGTTTTTTATTTTCTCGTTATCTGAGTATTCTACTCAGGGGGAGTTTATATTCTTTATTCTTTATATTCCATCAAAATATACAATTTTTTGTCATCATCAAAAAGGGGGAGATTGTTAGAACATAATTTAGTTCTACATTCTTGCAAGAATTTTGATGATAACAAACACATGATATATATAGATATAAAGAACAAATATGCTCGCTAATAAAAGTATCTTTACATGTAGGAAGTTCTGATGTGAAAAAGATGTTTTGATGTAAGGAGCATAGACGATCTACTAGAACATCACTAGAAGTTCTGATTATGCGAGCATAGAAGATGAGAGTACAATGATAGATTCAGACGCATCCTTCTTAGAAAAAAATCTGTGTGACAGGCTTATATGAAGAAGTTCTGTTACAACTTCTGAATGCACCAGTGCTATAAAACAGGATCTCTGATACTCTGATATGTAAAGTTCTGATACAAGCAGTAAGGGACTCTCAACAGTAACATTCAACCTATGATGTGAGAAGTTCTGAAGCGTTACAATTTATCAATGCAATATCAAATGTAACGGCTACAAATAGACAAGGATCTCCTGGTTTGAAAAGTTTATTAACTCGTGTTATGAACATACCAAAAGCATCTTCTTATGTCATTTTTGCATGGCCTATATAAAGAAGACAAAAAGAAGAATTCAAGTGATGAACTACTTTTTACAAAAAGAAGAATTCACGTGAAAGTACAGTAATACAACCATCATATTTCATCCTCAAACATTCATATTCAAACTGTGTAAAACATCACTGTTAGTGATACTGTTTTATTAGAAACACTATTGTACACATTTATTCAATTACTGTTTAGGCATTTCCTTGAGAAAACTGGGTTGTGGTTTTGGACTCAAGAAGACTTTGGAAGTTATCAAAGTAGTTTTGTAATCAAGATTTATTAGTGGATTAAGACCCCGTTGGAGAGAGGCGAAATCACCTTGGCGGGTGGAATGGAGTAGTTTGAGTTCAAACGAACCATAATAAAAATTAACGTGTTCTTTTCATTATGTTTTGAGATCCTAATTCAACCCCCCCTTCTTGTGTTTTTTCCATTCTTCAATTGGTATCAGAGCACCTGGATCTGGGTGCAAACACTTAACCGTGTCAGAAAAAGATCCAAGGAGGAAAAACACTACGATGGGACCAAGTCATAACATCAACAAGGATTATCATGATGAGAAAGACAGAATCAGCAACAGACACCCAATATTTGACGGTGAAAATTTTGGTTACTGGAAAGACATAATCAAAAGTTTCTTCCTAGCGTGTGACGCTGACCTTTGGGATATGGTAACAGATGGATACATAGATCCTGTTGATGAAAGGGTCAGAAGATTGACAAATCATCAAAAGAGGGATTTCAAAAATCATCATAAGGCCATAACTATTCTCTTGAGTTCCATCTCATACTTAGAGTATGAGAAGATCATAAACCGAGAGACAGCAAAGTAGATGTTTGATTCCTTGAGAATGACGCATGAAGGAAACACACAAGTCAAAGAAACCAAAGCCCTTGCGCTTATTCAGAAATATGAAGCCTTCAAAATGGAAGAAGATGAAACCATCGAAACAATTTTCTCAAGATTTCAAACTCTGGTGGTTGGGCTAAAAGTTCTGGAAAAGGGTACTCAACTACTGATTATGTAAAGAAGATCATCAGAAGTTTACCAAAGAAATGGAGACCCATGGTAACTGCTCTCAAACTTGCAAAAGATCTGAACAAAATCTCTCTAGATGAACTTGTCAGCTCTCTCAGAAGTCATGAGATAAAGTTAGAAGATGATGAGCCCCTGATGCAAGGTAAGTCTCTCGCTCTGAAATCTAATAAATATGAAACCAAATTTATGCAGGAAAAAGCAGAAGCAGAAAACTCTGGTGAATCCTCATCAGAAGAAGACAAACTGTTCCTTCTATCCATAAGAATCAATCAGCTGTGGAAGCACAAGAAGAGGAAATTCAGAAACTCCAGAAGAAAAGGGAATGAATCTGAACAATCTTCTGGATACATAAAATCCAGTAACATAAATATTACCTGCTATGAATGCAATAAATAAGGTCACTATAGGAGTAACTTTCCAAATCTTCAAATAGAGAAACCTAAAAAGAAGATATCTAAGGAAAAGAAGAAAAGTTTTATGGAAAAGTGGGATGACTCTGAATCTTCTAAAGACGTAACAAAATGAGAAGATGAACGAGCCAATATAGCTCAAACGAACAACTTATCAGATGTCTCAGAATCCTCATAATCAGAATCAGAATCAGAATCAGACTTAGAGTCAGAAAAGGTATTTTCTAACTTTTCTAGATCTCAATTAGAAAAGAGTCTGTCAGAAATTCTAGAAAGGTATCAGAAGCTTCAAGTCATAAACAAGAACCTGAAAAAGGATCTAGTTTCTGACTCTAAAGAAACTAAGATTCTAAGATTGGAAAACTCTGAGTTGAAAGAAAAAGTTTCAAAACTTGAAAATGAATTATAAAATATTCAGAAAAAAACCATCTCAGAAGTTCCTAGTAACCCTGATAAGATCATAAAATAATATGATCATAGCTTTCAGAAATTCCTCGCTAAAACATAGATAGAAGCTAGATGGCTTCAATGATCTATGGAGTCAGCAGAAATGGAAGAAAAGGTATAGGATACAAAGTTAAAGTATCTCAACCTAAGAAAGTTAAGGATCTGGTTATTAAATGCACTCCTCTTTATTCTCACTTCACTTCTGGGCAAACACATGATATAAAATATACCAGTAAGACGTTTTATGCTAAACCAAAAATCAAACAGAATTTTGGAAACTCTAACAATCATGGACCCAAAAAGATATGGGTACCAAAGGATAAAATCATCTATGCTGCATATATTTTTAACAACAAGATTGAAACACCAGTCCTAACACCTGGATTCTGGATGCTCTCTACACATGGAGGGAAGAAAGCATAAGTTCCAAAGCCTGGAATTTAAAGGATTCGTAAGTTTCAAAGGCAATAAAAAATAAAAGGTTATTGGCTCTGGAACTATTAGGAACGGTAATGAGAATACAACATCAGAAGCTCTATAAAGAATCTCAGTTGAATCCAAAAGACGATTGTCACACCTTCTCAAGCAACTTCCTACTTTTTGATTATTGACAAAAAGGGGGAGAATCATTGATATTTTGACTCCTATTAGAAGTAAATCTGTGTTATCAAAAGATATTGAGGGAAGTATTTTATTTTATCGTTATCTGAGTATTCTACTCAGAGGGAGTTTTTATTCTTTGTTGTTTATATTCCATCAAAACATACAAGTTTTTGTCATCATCAAAAAGGGGAGATTATTAGAACATAATTTAGTTCTACATCCCTGCAAGACTTTTGATGATAACAAACACATGATATATATAGATATAAAGAACAAATATGCTTGCTAATAAAAGTATCTTTACATGTAGGAAGTTCTGATGTGAAAAAGATGTTCTGATGTAAGGAGCATAGACGATCTACTAAAACATCACTAGAAGTTCTGATTATGCGAGCACAGAAGATGAGAGTACAATGATAGATTTAGACGCATCCTTCTTAGAAAAAAATATGTGTGACAGGCTTATATGAAGAAGTTGTGTTACAACTTCTGAATACACCAGCACTGTAAAACAGGATCTCTGATACTCTGATCTGTAAAGTTCTGATACAAGCAGTAAGGGACTCTCAACAGTAACATTCAACCTCTGATGTGAGAAGTTATGAAGCGTTACAATTTATCAATGCAATAACAAATGTAACTGCTACAAACAGACAAGGATCTCCTAGTTTAGAAAGTTCATTAACTCGTGTTATGTGTTGGTGTAAGCCCTAGAGGCCAATACTTTTGGTACTTGTATCGAATTATTTATTAATAATAAAAGGCATTTCTTTATTATGTTTGCTTTCCAAAATAATAAAGTCCCTAGAATGGTTTATTTGTTTAATGAAATGTTAAGTGTGACTTAATCATGAGATCCCATTAAACATAAGACATTATTCTTAAAGTATCTGTAGTCAAGCTTTAATGTAAAGTGGGATAACATTAAAGCATTAAGATTATTATGAAGATAGATTGATGATCACATCTCATGGATCATAGATAAGGAGTTATCAAGTCTTGACATAGGTATGAATATTAGGAGTAATATTTATACTGGATTGACCCGCTATGAGAATACTACATAGAATGTTATGCAAAGTGTCATAAGTTATTCTCATGATGATAATGGTGTATACCACCCTTCAACCTGAAACCACTATGGACCCTAGATGTAGAGTCAAGTACTTTATTGCTGATCAAACGTCATCCGTAACTGGATGACTATAATGATGGTTGATGGGTACTTTACAAAGCATACTAAGGGACATGAGTGACCTAGATAGAATTTGCTCATCCTGCATAACAGGATAAATGTCTAAGGGCTCAATATTGAACTGGACAAGGGTGACACAGTGTATGCCTTGTGTTCAATATAGACATGAGGGCAAAATGGTAATTGTACAACACAAATATTATCACGGAAAAGGTTTGGTCAGATCACATGACATTTTCGTGACTTGGGTAACAGTGATGTGTTGCTAGATACCGCTCACTGTTTATTATATTAAATGTGTGATTTAATATAATTGTTAACGTCGCGAAAACCTACAGGGTCACACACATAAGGACAGGTTGATGAGAGATAGAATAAATAAGTAACACCGTAAGGTACGGTGCACTTAAGTGTAATACGGAAAGTGGTAAGGTACCACGTGGATAAGTGATATATGGTACATCATAAGGTATGATGTCCATAAGCTTAATTGGGCTTTTAGCTTATAGCCTTAATTGGGCTTTTAGCTTGTAGCCCACACGAGTGATTCTATAAATAGATCCCTTGTGATGAAGCAATTTGACTTGATGCAATTTCATTTTTGATTCTCTCTCTCACTCAAGGTTTCCATTCGTGATCAGCTAGCACTGTGACCGGAAGCGATCTGTTCGTGTGGACTGAGTAGAGGCGTTGTTCTTCATCAATGCTCGTGATCACAACATCAAAGGTCTGAATCGCCACAAGAGGTAAATATTTCTATCACTGACCATGTTCATTCGTAAGGATCGCTAAAGGAAAATTTTAAATTCCGCTGCGCTTTTGATTGCAATTTTCCTTCAGTGGTATCAAAGCCACTTACGAAACCATGGATCTGATAGTTGTTTATGTTCTATATTTTCTGTTTTGATTCGATTAAAACCAGAATGAATTGAATAATAAATGAGTAATTAAATTTGGCATCTGTTGTGTACGATTTGGATGATTGATGTTGACTATGCTTCGAAATCCGACATTAGTATGGTGAAGCAGCGATACATCGATCGTCCATAGGTTACACAAATAAGATCGATCACTTTTATATATGATATAAGTAAATCTGATGCAACGATGGTATATGGGATATACTGTTTCTGTTTCGTTCATTCAAACACTTGATGATTGTTATTCCTTTGACCGATCATTGTTCATATGCTTCGGAATCCGACATTAGTATGGTGAAGCAATGGCATGTGATTAATCATACTGAATTATCAATCGAAATGTGTTTGACAACATGAAACTGTTGCATTAGGGTTCATGACGGCACAAGGGTTGTGTTGTTGCAGAGTTATGCGATTAGGGTTGTGAATTCACAGGAGTTGTGCGAAAATGACGCCGATTTCAAATGAATTGTTCATTAAAATTTTGCGTCAGGGCGCTGCCCCTAACAACCCCGCAAAGGGGCGCTGCCCCCTTGACCCTCGTCCGTTGAACGGTCAGCGGAACCCCCGGCTAACTCTGCGTAGTGTGATCAATCGTCGAAATTTAATTTTCCTTTTTTTAATTAACAAAATTTAAACTAATAATAAAAGTGTGTTTATTATTATTGTCTTGTGGTGATTAGTTATGGCCTTAGTTTTTTCCTTTATTTTGTTTTGGGATTGTAAAATACGGCCTGCGTGTCGTGCCTCTCTCTAAAATTCTTGATGTAACTTCTTTTCTCATCTCACTCCCTCGTACGTAAAACGAGTTTATTTTATGTAATGTAATGTTATGAAGAAAGAGAAGAATACAATATCAAAGGAGGATAACCTTGGAGAAGTTTAGATCGTTATTAGGTTAGCTTAGGTTCTCTCATTGGCTTGGGAGAACAATTGCGCTAGGGGGCCATAACTGTATCCTTTTATGTATATTGATGCATGTGTTTGTATGTTGATGCATGAGAGAGACGAATTGCATGTTAAGCCGGTGAGATCAAACTAATAACAAAATCCCTCAAGTTAAATATTAAGTTCATGCTTTCCAAGTTTTAGCACTCATCAAGACTAGTATCGAACAATGTAGGTTTCGCCTACGCGAGGTGCATGTTCTATATTAGTAAGGTGCGATGGGATAATTGTAATATCCAACTGCTAAAACAATGGGTCAAACTTAACTAAACACATTATAATAAGATTATACATATTTAGAAGCAAGAGTTGGGAATGATTCATATGATGAATTAGAATAAGGAGTTATTCATCCAACTGAAAATATTCGAGAGTTGTATGAGATACAATTGGAAGGAGTTCCTACCTAAATAACCTAGTTTTGTGTAATCAGCCTAACACTGACATAGAACAAAGTGAAATGTGGATCTCGACCCACTGGAAAGTCTTCCAACGGGATTTTCCGAATCAAATGATGAGGGTCATTTGGTTTGAGTAAAATAGTGGGAGCATATTTGATTAAAGGCCTAATTAAATATGTTGTTTTAATGATACTTATATTTTCATTTTTTTGTAGATTACCATGACAACAAACAACCATATTTTGCGATAATCCTAGATAAGGAAAATTTGTCTGGGACAAATTTCCTGGATTGGCACCGAAATCTGAGGATTGTCCTCAAGCACGATAAGAAGTTGTATGTCTTGGAGACACCTGTTCCTGAAGAGGAACTGCCTAGTTCGGCACCTAAGGCAGAAAGAGATGCTTATAAGAAGCATTTTGATGATGCTAACAAAGCCGCTTGTCTCATGCTAGCTACTATGAACTCGGAGTTGCAAAAGCAACACGAGAACATGTCAGCGTTCGATATGATCGGACATCTGAAAATGCTCTATCAAGAGCAGGCAAGAAACGAGAGGTTTCAGGTTTCAAAGGCCCTTTTTAACAGAAAGTTATCTGAGGGAAACCCTGTAGGTCCCCATGTACTCAAAATGATTGGGTATGTGGAGAACCTTGAAAGGTTAGGGTTTCCGCTTGGAAAGGAACTTGCAATTGATTTTATCTTGCAATCGTTGCCAGATAGCTTTAATCAGTTTGTCATGAATTTCAACATGAATGACATGGATAAGAGTCTTCCAGAATTGCTAAGCATGTTGAAAACTGCTGAGCAGAATATGAAGACAAAAGGGAAGTCCATTCTGATGGTCAGTAATGGAAAGAAGCTGAACAAGAGGCCTACCAAGCAGGTTGGTAAAGGGAAAGGCAAGGAAGTTTCCAAGCCTAAACCTACTGTTCCTGCTTTGAAGCCTAGTGGAGGCATAGCAAAGGAGGGAACTTGCTTCCATTGCGGTAAGACCGGACATTGGAAGAGAAACTGCCCAAAGTACCTGGAAGATAAGAACAATTGAGTAGGGACTTCAAATTCAGGTATTTTTGTTATTGAAATTAATTTATCTACTTCTGCATCATGGGTATTAGATACTGGATGCGGTTCTCACATTTGTACTAATGTGCAGGGGCTAAAAAGGAGTAGAGATTTGGCAAAAGATGAAGTTGACCTACGAGTTGGAAATGGAGCAAAGGTTGCTGCTTTAGCCGTAGGAACTTATGTTTTGACTTTACCTAGTGGTTTAATAATTCAGTTAGAGAACTGTTATTATGCACCTGCAATTAGTAGGAATATTATTTCCATTTCTTGTTTGGACAAGTTTGGTTTTTCATTTATAATAAAGAACAATTGTTGCTCTATTTATTTGAATGATATATTCTATGCTTCTGCACAAATGAACAATGGACTATATGTCCTTGATCTTGAAATGCCAATTTATAACATTAATACTAAACGGATTAAACCTAATGAGTTAAATCCAAGCTACCTTTGGCACTGTCGCTTAGGCCACATAAATGAGAAACGCATTTCCAAACTCTATAAAGATGGACTCTTGGACTCTTTTGATTATGAATCATATGAGACATGCAAATCTTGTTTAATTGGAAAGATGACAAAGTCCCCATTCACAGGAAAAGGTGAAAGGGCTAATGATCTTTTGGCCCTCATACATACTGATGTATGTGGACCACTGAACATACCAACCAGAGGAGGTTTTCAATACTTCATTACATTTACTGATGATTTCAGTAGATATGGTTATGTGTATTTAATGAAACAAAAATCTGAAACCTTTGAAAAATTCAAGGAATTCAAGAATGAAGTACAAAACCAACTAGGTAAGAATATTAAAGTTCTTCGATCAGATCGAGGCGGTGAATATTTAAGCCTAGAGTTTGATGACCATCTAAAGGAATGTGGGATTTTATCCCAACTTACTCCTCCCGGAACACCACAATGGAATGGTGTATCTGAGAGAAGAAATCGAACCTTGTTAGACATGGTCCGATCCATGATGAGTCACGCCGATCTTCCGAACTCCTTTTGGGGACATGCACTATTGACTGCAGCTTACACACTTAACCGGGTTCCATCCAAAAAGGTTGATAAGACACCATATGAGATATGGAGTGGTAAGAAACCACATATGTCTTACATGAAGATTTGGGGATGCGAAGTTTATGTGAAACGATAAATTTCAACTAAGCTTGAGCCCAAATCTGACAAATGCTTATTTGTGGGGTATCCTAAAGAAACAAGAGGGTATTACTTCTACAATCCTTCTGAGGGAAAAGTGTTTGTCGCTCAAACTGGAGTTTTTCTGGAAAAGGATTTTATTTCCAAAAGAATCAGTGGGAGGAAAATAGAGCTTGAAGAAATTCAAGAACCACAAAGCATTAATACACCTATGGAGGAATTAGAGCAGGAAACACAAGTAGTTGTGGAAGAGCAACCTGCTCAAGTAGAACAAGACCAGCGTAGGTCAAGCAGGATACGTCAACAACCTGAGAGATATGGATATCTCATAAGTGATCAGGGTGATGTATTACTCATGGATCAAGATGAGCCTGTGACCTACCAAGAGGCCATAACTGGTCCTGAGTCCGAGAAGTGGCTAGAAGCCATGAAATCTGAAATGGATTCCATGTACACAAACCAGGTTTGGACCTTGGTAGAGCCTCCTATAGGAGTTAACCCTATAGGATGCAAGTGGGTCTTCAAAAAGAAGACTGACATGGATGGTAAGGTACATACCTATAAGGCAAGACTGGTTGCAAAAGGCTATAAACAAATTCATGGGGTTGACTATGATGAAACCTTTTCACCAGTTGCAATGCTTAAATCTGTTCGGATTTTACTTGCTATCGTTGCATATCATGATTATGAAATATGGCAGATGGATGTCAAAACTACTTTCCTTAATGGGAATCTTCTTGAGGATGTGTACATGACACAACCTGAAGGATTTGACATACCAGAAGAATCCCAAAAGATATGTAAGTTACAGCGATCAATTTATGGATTGAAGCAAGCTTCCAGAAGCTGGAATCTTCGTTTTGATGAAACAGTAAAACAATATGGATTCATCAAGAATGAAGATAAGCCTTGTGTCTACAAGAAGGTTAGTGGGAGCATGATCGTATTCCTGGTATTATATGTAGATGACATATTACTCATTGGAAACGATGTCCCTACCTTGCAACAAGTGAAGACTTGGTTAGGGAAATGCTTTTCAATGAAGGACCTAGGTGAAGCAGCCTATATATTAGGAATCAGGATCTATAGAGATAGGTCACAAAAACTGCTTGGCCTGAGTCAGAGTACATACATAGAAAAAGTGTTGAGACGCTTTAATATGCATGATTCCAAGAAAGGATTCATACCTATGCAACATGGCATATGTCTGTCAAAAACACAATCCCCTTCAAGTAAGGAAGAAAGGGATCGCATGGATAAGATTCCATATGCATCTGCAATAGGATCTATCATGTATGCCATGCTATGTACTCGACCAGATGTCTTGTATTATTTAAGTGCAGCGAGTAGGTACCAGTCTAATCCCGGTGATGCTCATTGGGTAGCTGTCAAGAATATCCTTAAGTACTTGAGAAGGACTAAGGACTCATTCTTGATATATGGAGGTCAGGAAGAGCTTGCTGTAATTGGATACACCGATGCTAGCTTCCAGACAGATAAGGATGACTTTAGATCGCAATATGGTTATGTGTTTTGTTTAAATGGTGGCGCTGTGAGCTGGAAAAGTTCAAAGCAAGATACAGTTGCTGATTCTACAACCGAGGCTGAGTATATTGCTGCCTCAACTGCAGCAAAGGAAGCTGTTTGGATCAAGAAGTTCATTAGTGAACTTGGCATAGTTCATAGCATTGTGGATCCCATTGATCTCTATTGTGATAACAATGGTGCTATCGCACAAGCTAAGGAGCCTAGATCTCACCAACGATCCAAACACATACTTAGGTGTTATCATCTCATTCGAGAGATAATCGATCGAGGAGATGTGAAAATATGAAGAGTACCTACACTTGACAATGTTGCTGACCCATTAACAAAGCCTCTTACGCAGCTGAAGCATGATGGACATACTAGATCTATGGGTATTAGGGGTATTCCTGATTGGCTCTAGTGCTAGTGGGAGATTGTTGGTGTAAGCCCTAGAGGCCAATACTTTTGGTACTTGTATCGAATTATTTATTAATAATAAAAGGCATTTCTTTATTATGTTTACTTTCCAAAATAATAAAGTCCCTAGAATGGTTTATTTGTTTAATGAAATGTTAAGTGTGACTTAATCATGAGATCCCATTAAACATAAGACACTATTCTTAAATTATCCGTAGTCAAGCTTTAATGTGAAGTGGGATAACATTAAAGCATTAAGATTATTATGAAGATAGATTGATGATCACATCTCATGGATCATAGATAAAAAGTTATCAAGTCTTGACATAGGTATGAATATTAGGAGTAATATTTATACTGGATTGACCTGCTATGAGAATACTACATAGAATATTATGCAAAGTGTCATAAGTTATTCTCATGATGATAAATGGTGTATACCACCCTTCGACCTGAAACTACCATGGACCCTAGATGTAGAGTCAAGTACTTTATTGTTGATCAAACGTCATCCGTAACTGGATGACTATAAAGACGGTTGATGGGTACTTCACAAAGCATGCTAAGGGACATGAGTGACCTAGATGGAATTTGCTCATCCTGCATAATAGGATAAATGTCTAAGGGCCCAATATTGAACTGGACAAGGGTGACACAGTGTATGCCTTGTGTTCAATATAGACATGAGGGCAAAAGGGTAATTGTACAACACAAATATTATCACGGAAAAGGTTTGGTCAGATCACATGACATTTTCGTGACTTGGGTAACAGTGATGTGTTGCTAGATACCGCTCACTGTTTATTATATTAAATGTGTGATTTAACATAATTGCCAACATCGCGAAAACCTACAGGGTCACACACATAAGGACAGGTTGATGAGAGATAGAATAAATAAGGAACACCGTAAGGTACGGTGCACTTAAGTGTAATACGGAAAGTGGTAAGGTACCACGTGGATAAGTGATATATGGTACATCATAAGGTATGATGTCCATAAGCTTAATTGGGCTTTTAGCTTATAGCCTTAATTGGGCTTTTAGCTTGTAGCCCACACGAGTGATTCTATAAATAGATCCCTTGTGATGAAGCAATTTCACTTGATGCAATTTCGTTTTTGATTCTCTCTCTCACTCAAAGTTTCCGTTCATGATCAGCTAGCATTGTGACCGGAAGCGATCTGTTCGTGTGGACTGAGTAGAGGCGTTGTTCTTCATCAACGCTCGTGATCACAACATCAAAGGTCTGAATCACCACAAGAGGTAAATATTTCTATCACTGACCATGCTCATTCGTAAGGATCACTAAAGGAAAATTTTAAATTCCGCTGCGCTTTTGGGCGCAATTTTCCTTCAGATTTATCCTGATACTTTCCAAAGGAACACTTCAGGTTCAGTTTAAACCTCTCAACTGTTTGTTATGATTCTTTCCCACAGATGCTTTCTCTGGTTCAGATAAATCACTCAAATGTTTACTCTGATTCTTTCCAGTTAAAGAACATTCAAAATTTCTTTTGTTCAGTTTAAACCCCTCAACGGTTTATCCTGATACTTTCCAAAAGGAACACTTCTGGTTCACCTAAGTCACACAAAGATCTACTCTAATTCTTTCCAGTTAAATAATATTCAAGATCTCTTTTGGTTCAGTTTAAACCCCTCGACGGTTTATCCTGGTACTTTCCACAGGAACATTTCGGGTTCAGATAAATCTCTCAACGATTTATTCTGATTCTTTCTCGCATGCACTTTCTCTGGTTCATATAAATCACACAAAGATTTATTCTGATTCTTCCCAGTCAAATAACATACAAGACTTCTTCTGGTTCATATAAGTTGCTCCAAAGATTTATTCTGATTCTTTTCCAGTTGAAATCAAGTTCATACTTAGTACATTCTCTGTCAATAGTCACCTTTGGATGGCATCTACAAGCCCATCTCCGGCAAATCTCCATCATTCCTCCAAATGGCATCTATAATCCCATTACCATTTCATCTTCGAGTGCAAATTTCTGGGCACTCTAGTGTCCAATCATCTTCCACCTTCAAGTCACGAATAGAAGATCCGCCAATCTAACTCTTCAGGTTTAAGAAGATTGAACAGAGGCAGCTGTTTTACCCTAATATTTTCCCTCTCATTTATCAAATATTTTCTCACAAAGATCTCCTTGGGTTCAAGACTGCACAAAGGTTAATCAACTAAAGACACCTCCTTAAGCACTGATGACTGAAATTAGGGTTTGAGATTGCACAAGTATAATTGAACTTTCAATGCCTCATTCGAATTTCATGGATAATTATGGACCCCCAAGATTACTCATGTCAAGTTTCAAGCCTTGGATCACATTTTTGATCAGTCAATTGAGCAGTTGACCTAAAAATTAGCTTTATTGGGGAAAAAGTCAACTGTGGCCAATTTACAGTCAAACTTCATAATTTTTTATCCATATCAACAATATAAACTCATATGTATCATTTGGTCAATTTTGGATCACAATTCCTCAAGAAATTTGATCAAATCATCAAAGGGCAAAATGGTCAAAATTAGGGTTTTTACTAAGAAAGGGTAATTTTTTATTTTTGACCTAGAAAATGGTTAATTGGTTTGAGACACGATCTCAAGAGTTCAATTGCACCATTTTAAACTAAAGGTGTGACTCAAAACATTGCTCAATGTCATTTGATTGATAGTTGATTTTCAGTCAACTGATCAAAAGTCAACTCTATACTGAAAAGTCAAACTTTGACTTTTTGGTCAAAATCAAGTGTCAAAAATCCCAATTCATCAAAACATGTCAAAATATGAAACTTTTTCATCAAGAAATCAAAAAGTCAAGATTTCATTTTGAAAAGTCAAAGTTTTCAAACTTAGAAATTTTTCTGTGTTGAAAACTTCATATTTTTTCACAACTTTGATCCAATTTTTCACCATGATGCAAGATGATTCAAAAGAAACTTTCAACATGAAAGTTGTAGATCTCCATGAGGTCTACAACATTTATTTATACAACTTCTCCTAGAAATGCTTGGATCTCAAGTTATTAATCCATGAAGTCATAGTCATGAAACTAAAACACAGCGAAATTTTGAACATTTTTGTCAGGATTTTGACCTAACTTCTGACCCAAGTTTCACATAGTTCAATTTGGATTTTACAAAAGTGATTCAAAGAGGGGTTATATATCACATTACAATATTTCCAAAATGTCCAAGAAATCCTTGAGATCATTTGTGAGCAAGGAGAATCGAAGGTCAGAAGTTGGGGTTTCAAGTTGTTTTACAAGGCAAATTTTGTGATGAACAAAATTAAAATATCAAACCTATGTTGCACAATCTTGCTTTGCAGGCCTCTAAACCTCAAGATCTGACCATAATCAGAAGATTACACTTACTTTTTAGCTATTATCCACTTGATTCAAGATTTATCCAAGTTAATTTCCATTAATGGCACAAAGGCATCATTTCCATTTACATAAAGCAAGATTTATGTAAAGTCAACTTGCATTAAGCTTTGCACTTGTTCCTTCTGCACAAACTTCCTCTACAAAATCAAATAAGCTTGTTTAAAGTTGGTAACCACTCTAGATAGCTTTGTACTATGCATTGAAACCATGTTTGTCAACCTTACTTCAAAAATAAGTCAAGAAGCCAAAACATGTGATCTTGTACTTCTGACCACCTCAAGTATCCAAACCTTTTCCATACATAAAAAGAAGTCATTTGCAAGAAAACGCGTGCATGCTCAAGCCCTGAAACCTCCTAAAACACAGAATCACCAAAAACATCTCAAAACTTGCCATTTCTGAGTTTTGAACCCAATCTCCAAATTTGCTCGTGCGTTTCTTGGCCTTTTACTTTCAAAATCTTCTAAATAACATATACAAACAATTCCAACACCTGCAACACGACTGTAACACCTCCATCACTATCCACCATTTTCAAAAACAACACCTTGCACCTTGAATTCTCCATAACTCCTCAACCGCTTTCAGCTCAAGCCAAGCATCACATTAGCTTCCTGGGAACTTGAGGAAGCTAACCCAATTATTGGAACTCATCAAAAGTTGCTCAAACTCAAAACACGATACCCTCTTGCAAGGTGAGTTTTCTGACTTTTGAACTCTTCATACAAGCATCATTAATGGTTTATTTGTGAATAAGAAATGTATATATCATTGTCCTGAAGCTAACCATATCCTTAGATTTCATTATTGTTGCTTGAGTAGTTAGAATTTTGAATCTGAACCTCTGAAAATAATTAGGTCAGAATTTTGTACTTTCAAAAATTCTCATTCATCTTTGATTTATAGTTTATGATATTACTATGGTTGGATTCATATGGGAAAATGGAACAACTTTCATGTCTGCATTTTCCATTTTTGTTGAGAAATGGTGAAGTTACAGGTGGTCTGGCTGGAGGTTGAAGATGAAGTGTATTCAGGACTTGTTTTATATTATATATTTATCATTTCAGTTATATAAATGGATGTATAGCCACCCTAGTGGTAAGGCAGCACGCTGGTAATCAAGAGGTCATGAGTTAGAACCTCAGTGCGCTGCCTTTTGATTTTTTTACATTTCCTTACATTTTTTTTACTCTTGCAGCACCTGGGCCTCCAAATGTTTGGGCCTAACTTTTTTGCTATTTTTTGAGCCTCTGCCTTGTTGTTTACACCCCTGGCTCATTTATTTTTCTTTGTTATTCTATTTTCTTTCTTTTTTAGTTTATTTTCATTTTACACTTTCTTTATTATTAGTATTATTATTAATATTACTATTATTATTATTATTATTATTATTATTATTATTATAAAAAATCCAAAAAAATATTTATATTTTATTACTTTTATTTATTTAGTTTATTTTTTCTTCACAAAAACAAAAGAACAAAAACATTTCCTTTAAATAATTTATTTATCTTTTTTTAAATACTTAGATAATTTAATTTTGATCATTATATTAAATTATTTTTCTTGTAAATTAAAATCAATTTAGAATTTAGGACTTTTATTTAATTATTTTTATTTATTAATTTAATTAAATTCACAAAAACCCTAAAAAACTTATTTTCTTTAAATTAATTTTTTTTACTAACTTAATCTTAATTTTCTTATTTTTAGTTAATTATTTTATTTTAATTAATTAGGTCAAAAAACCCTTTTCATTAAAAACCAAACAAAAATCACATTTCTTTTTACATTTACATTCTTGCATTTTTATTCATTTTTGTACATTTATTCAAATTCAATATGGTTGTAGTAGATAATTAGGGTTTTAATTTCTTGCAACTCCCCATTTGAAAATTTGAACACCCCCTCTCCTAAATGATGTAATAGCTTAGTATTTTTATTTTTCGCAATTTAAATGCTTTATATACAAATGCTAGTAATTAGGGTTTGTATGGAAAGATTAAAATCAATGCTTAGAAAACCCTAATTCAAGACAAAATCAAGCATGTAAATCAATACACTTGCACACTTACACGCTTAGGGTAAATCCACTTTGTTGCCTTACAAAAAATGGTCATATTATGCATGTGAGGTATCTTAGCAAAAACAAGCAAATATAAGATCATAGTCCCTCGATGACGCTATCCATGTTGCCTTTCAAAATGATCTTAGTCCCTAAAGAAAATTCTAAGATATCTTACACCATTTCTAATCATGGTTATACAATGACCCACGCCGTCCCTTTTACATCCAAAGATAGGGTTACTTACCAAGTCAATGGTAAGATAACAATGTCAAAGGAAAGAGGAAATGAACATGAAAGACTTTTGAGTAGGTAGATTGTTCCTAGTTGCTTGCTCAATTTCAAAATCAAAACATCCTTGCTATTTTCAAAAACATCACACCAACACTTCCAAAAACATCTTTCAAACTTGAAAACATTTTCAAAAGATCAACACTTTGTATACATTCTTACGAACGAGAATCATTACAAAGTTTTCCTAAACGATGGCACCTTTTCAAAATACTTTCAAAAACCACACAAAGCACATTTTCAAACAAAAGCAAGTGATCTAGCAAGTAACTAAGAGCCCATGGAAAACCATGGATGAAAAGGGTGCTAATACCTTCCCATTTCATAATCTACCCCCCGAACTTAAGAAAACGTCTCAAAGGTATTTCCTGTTCTTTTTAGCCTTTCCTTTTGGATAAAAGAAAAGTCGGTGGCGACTCTTGCTAAACCATAAAATTTGCGATCAAACGCAAAACAACCAAGTTAGTTCTCCCACCGTGTTACAGGCATCCTCCAGCCAATGACATAATCAAACTCACTAGCGGATATAGGAGTTTGATATTCTCCCAATGAATGCCCATATCATGCCAGTTCCCAAACAGACGGAAATTACCGGAAGTTTCTCATCTTCTAGACACAATGCAAATACAATCTAAGTACATATTTATTTTGACATTCATCCCAGACTCTCCTACAGATACATTTAGATGTGATCTAGATATGAATGTCATTCTGATACTCGTTCAATATCTTCTCAGATATAATCAAGGCTCGGATTCATTTTGACATTCCCTAACTGAGTTGTTCTTAACATTGTAGAGTTTTCTCAAGCCAAAGCTAATATTCCCCGGTGGATTTCTCCTCAACAAAACAGGAATCGCCGGAGGAAACACCCTAAACAAAGTTTGAAGACACACATACTCTTCAACAGCAGTCCGAGATTTAATGACTCCCCAACACTTGTCAAGGATTTATTTTGAGGCAAAGATACATTTCAACAATACTTCACATTCATACATCATATAACACATGTGATATATGCATACAGCACGACCTCATTTTTTAGAACATCATTACATAATGCATTTCATACATCATGACATTTCATACAGCTAACCCTTTACCTTTTCAGGAAAGATCAATTGATTGATAATTATCATCAACAATATTCAAGAGGTCCAAGATTAGTTCCTGAAACAAGACATAGCAACTATCTACACGACCAGACGAAGAAATCTTACACGGATTCCTTCTCATAATCTCCAGATATAGCTTTACATAGGTTCATCCTAAAACAATCTTACATTGGTTTCTTCTCATATTTCCAGATGTAGCTTTACACGGGCTCATCTTGACGCAATATTACACAAATGTAGCATTACACGGGCTCATCATGAAGCAATCTTACCCAGATTCCTTTTCATATAATCTTCAGATATAGTTTTACACAGGCTCATCATGAAGAAATCTTACACGGGTTCCTTCTAATTTTCAGATGTAGTTTTGCACGGGCTCATCATGAAGCAATCTTACACGGATTCCTTCTAATTTCCATATGCAGCTTTACACGGGTTCACTGTGAAAGCAATCTTACATGGGTTCCTTCTAATTTCCAGATGTAGCTTCACACGGTTTCATCATGAAAGAAATCTTACACGGGTTCCTTCTAATTTCCAGATGCAGCTTCACACGGGTTCATCATGAAAGCAATCTTACACGGGTTCCTTCTAATTTCAAGATGCAGCTTCACACGGGTTCATCATGAAAACAATCTTACACGGGTTCCTTCTGTTGCGACTAGTTTTTAAATCAAGAGTTGCCACTATTAGTTTTTATCCTAGGGAAGGGAACCTAACAGAAAACCCTAATTCGCAGACAGAGATTCTAGGTTACAGACTCAATTAGACGAAAGGAAGGTGTTAGGCACCTTTCATCTATCTTGTTTACAAGGATATTAAGCTCTAGGTTTAGATTTGGGGTTACTGGATTTTAAGTTTTAATTAGCAAAAGGGTTTAAATTTTTTATAGGGGAACTCGCTGTGATTTTTGATTGTATGCCTACGTATCCTCTTATGAGGAATCAGAGTCTCAATCCGTAGTTCGTATGGGTTGGTGTTTTTTAGGGGTTTGCAAGCATATTTTGAATCACTTCGCACTCGATCGGGAGCAGTGATTGCGGAGATTTTGACTGAGCGCGTAGTAAGCCAAAACTAGTTTGAAACCCATTTGCAAAAAACAATTGATTAGCTTAGTTTATTGTGAAAAAATAGTTTGATGATTTATTTGTGTTTTTTAATCATATTATTTGCGAAGATCTTGATTAATGCATGATTAGAGAAAATTTTAATGCAAATAATATATTAAATAATATATGCAATTGTGATATAAAATAATTTATTTGATAATATAATAGTAATATTTAAATAGTAAATAAAATATATTAATAATAACATTTATATAAAAAGGGATTATAAATAATAAATGATAATTATAAATAATAATAAAAATTAGATAATTATAACAATATATAATAATATTATCAAAATATAATAATAATGATAATAATAATAATAATAATAATATAAAATCACTATTTGATAATGATAATAATTATTATTATTGTAAACAAAAATATATATGTATATTTAAAAAACATTAGAAATAATAATTGAATTATAAACATAAATTAAATTCAAGGGGGGGTGTAAATTCTAATTAAGGAGTAAACAGGGAGGTGTCTTTAGGAGGCTAGATTACGTGGGCGAGGGTGTATTGAAAATAAGGTAGGACTTGGCCTACGGCCGTCCGATCACGATGACGCGGGAGGATAACGAGGGAGTATGATAATCATTATGAGCCAGCACGCATGGAATTGAAATGGATTACATTTTGTTTTTATTCATTTACATTGTTTTGTTGTTACAGAAAACTCCACTTATTCATCTTTCTCTCTCTCGTACACACAAACCCTTTCACTCTCTCTCACTTTAACCCTAATTCCCAAACCACCACCGGCGGCGCTCTACTAAAACCCCAACACGAATCCGACCCCCAAAACCCCCTAAATCCCAAAAATAACAACAAATCAACCAAATAAAAACGCTAAGTTTAGTTACCCTTTCGCGATTTTGCTTGCTCTCAGCCTTTGAATGTTCAGGATTTAGTATTGATCCCTTCTCTCCTTCGCTTTTGCAGGTTGTGGTGGAGCTTGAAGGTGGTGCAGCGACGGATCAACGAAGATTGTGGTTTCAGTTAATGAAACCTCAATCGTCCTTCTCTCGGATCTTCAACTAACAACAAGGTTATTTTCTTTTCAGTGTTCTTCATGCAAGCCCTTCTCTGTTCTTTTCTTTTTTGTCTTCTCTTTCTCAAATCATAAACCCTAGTTTATTTCAAGGACCTCCGGCGGCGGCCAAAACACCAACCCTATCCCTACGCCGATCAACCCCAACACAACCCACAAACAAAATCAAACGAAAAATAAGCTGAGTTGTTTTACCCTGTTCACGATTCTGAGCTTCTTCCGATTTGGGTACCAATCTGTTCGTACCTTCTTGTTTGCAGGTAACGATGGGGCTTTGAAGGCGATGGCGAAGGAGCGGCCGAGCAAAGGGAGGCGGTGGTGATGACTATTTCAACGGCTAACGATTAGGGTTTCCGATCCGGAAACTCTAATTTCTTCGTCAAGGTCTCAGTTTTCCTTCTTTCTTGTTTTGCAGTTACAGATTGTTTTGATTTAGGGATTTAGTGAAATTAGGGATTGTAATTGATTCATTATTGATTGTAATTGGATTATGCCATATTTGATTTGGATTTGTGCGCTTCTGTAATAAGTTCTGCACTGTAATGAGATTTGATTTTAGTTGTAATATATTGGATTTGTTATTATGTAAGAAAGATTCAGTACTGATTTGTAATTTCTAGATTTACTGTTATATCTGATTCAGTTACACAAAAAGTTGTTTTGTAAAAACTGGGCTTGGATTAAAATGCATATTTCATTATGATTTGTTTATGTATAATTTGATTTGGGTTAAATCTGCACAGTAGATGTTTATTGAGTGAAAGCGCGCGTGATTTTGGTCAATCTATACAGTATATGTTTTTAGGCAATTGGGGCCAAATTCTGGAGTTTTTGTCATGCATTTTTTCCAATGCAAATTGGGCGTGCTTCATTTTTATCCCTTAGCCCAACCGTCAACATCTTTATTACAGCCAATATGCTCTAATAAGCTGGGCTTTTTACTCTCTGCATTATATTTTTTGTTTTGATCGAAACAGAATTTTGCTACACAAGAATCCTCAATAAAAATCAAATTAATTTAATCTCTTTTAAAATTATCAGCAAGTAATACTAATCATGTTTTACATATTGTTTATTACCTATCTTTTTATTACAACAGTAACAAACAACAACATTTAATGGGCCTAAAAATCTTCATGGGCTTGAATATCTTTTAAAGCAAACAAATTTCAGAACTCAAAGTTATAGTAAAATGTTTTAGTCTTTTCTTAAAAAAGAAAATATATTGTTAATTTATTTACTTAACAACAATAATAAATTTTCTTTAATATAAAAAATGGAAATTGTCAGCAATTATATTTTTCTTCGTGATATGCATTTCTCTTGAATAATAAGACCAGAGAGTCTTGCTAATAACACCCTTTTCAAAATCCTTTATTACATAATAAAAATGATTCAAAACTCTTACTCAAAATCAAACTAATAATTTTTCTCCTGAATGCCAAATGGGCTAACTTAACGACCGTTCAATTTCCCATTTCTCTTCTTAATAACAAATGTTCAATAATTAAGAACTTAATAGTTGCTCGAATAATTGATTTTAGAATTGCATGGGCCATTGGCCAACATGCCTCGCGAGCGGATTTATGAGTCTTTCCGATTTAGAAAGCCCCATTTTCCTGAATTAAAATACACCCCTGGTTGACTTAAATTTTAAGAATGGGCCATCAGATATTGATGTGCCATCCTTGGTTAAACGTTTCTTTATTATTTTAATCTTGATAAATAAAATCATCGGGGTAGCACAAATTTGGGGTACGGAAGCTTCCTCTGTTCAATTATCTTCCAATCGAATAGCACGAGAAAACGTGAGTCTTGCGCATTCTGATTGGAAGTTTATTGAATACTTGAAGTATCCCCGGAATTTGTCTGGCAGACATAAGGTTACAATGATATAGCATACCCCTGCGAGCCTTTGGGTAAGTAGGTTGAGTCGATCACTTACCAGGGTTTGATAACGAGGTAGATAGTCTTTGATCTTAAAAGCACAATCTTGTAGTCTTGGTTTGTTTTTGATCATTCACCCATTTGGAGGATGAATACAACAATGATTGGTGATGCATGGCTGCTTAAAGACTGAGGCCATGAATTATGTTTGTGAATCGCTGCATAACGTCTGATGTTATAAGCTAACCCTTGTATTTTGGAGCATCGATAATCGGTATTTACGGAATAAAGAAACGCATTTCTGCATGAAGTCTGAGACAATGGGTTAAAGTTTTGTTTTCTTTTGAGAGCATCACTGCATGAAGTCTAAGGTGATGATCCGTGTTATGGAATAATAAACGTATTATTGCATGAACTAGGTTAAATTATTTTTCTTCTGAGCATCACAGCATGAAGTCTGAGGCGACGTTTTGAGCATGAAAACATTGCGGCTCAGAGGCTATGTGTTTGAGTTTGAAGAATGCATTGCGGCTTAGAGGTAATGTGTTGGTTTCGATAATACATTGTGGCTTAGAGGCAATGTGTTGAGTTTGGAAAATACATTGCGGCTTAGAGGTAATGTGCTGAGTTTTGAGGATACATTGCGGCTTAGAGGCAATGTTCTGAGTTCTGAGAATGCATTGCGGCTTAGAGGAAATGTGTTAAGTTTGCGAATACATTGCGGCTTAGAGGCAATTTGTTGAGTTTTGTTTTCCTTTGACCATTGCAGCATGAAGTCTGAGGCGATGATCAGTGTTTATGGAATAACGAAATGTATTGCTGCATGAAGTCTGATGCAATGGGTTAAAGTTTTGTTTTTCATCGCAGCATGAAGTCTGAGACGATGATTGGTGTTTATGGAATGAAGGAAGGTATTGCTACTTGAAGCCTGATGCATTGGGTTACAGTTTTTTTTGCAAATCGATGCGTGAAGTCTGAGACGATAAGCTAGATTTAGTTTTCATAAATCGCTGCATGAAGTATGAGGCAATGAGTTTGGTTTGCGAATCACTGCGTGAAGTCTGATGCGATGGGATGGATTTTGTTTTCAAATATCGATGCATGAAGTCTAAGATGATGGTCTGGATTTTGGAAAACATTGTTGCATGAAGTCTGAGGCAATGATTTGTGTTGCAGAATAAGGGAACGCACAACTTCATGAAGAATGAGGTAGTGGGTTAGGTTTGCAAATCACTGTGTGAAGTCTGATGTAATAAGCTAAATTTGTTTCGAACATCGTTGCATGAAATCTGAGACGATGGTCCAGAGTTTAGGACACATTGTTGCACGAAGTCTGAGGCAATGATCAGTGTCATAGAATAAGGGAACGCACTGCTGCATGACGACTGAGGCAATGGGTTAGGCTCACAAATCACTGCGTGAAGTCTGATGTGATAACCTAGGTTTTGTTTTCGAGCATCTCTGCGTAAAGTCTGAGGCGATGATCTAGGTTTTCCAAAAACCTTGCAGCTTAGAGGCAATGTAATGAGTTTGGAGAACGCATTACGGCTTAGAGGAAATATGTTGGCTTGGATAATACATTGCGGCTTAGAGGTGATGTATTAGGTTTTGAGGATACATTTCGGCTTAGAGGCAATGTAATGGGTCTTTGAGAATATGTTGCGGCTTAGAGGCAATGTGTTGATCGGGATAATACATTGCGGCTTAGAGGCAATGTGTTGAGTTTGCAAATACATTGCGTCTTAGAGGCAATGTGTTTGAGTTAGATGATATATTGCGGCTTAGAGGCAATATACTGAGTTTCACGAATACATTGCGGATTAGAGGCAATGTGTTTGAGTTGGATGATATATTGCAGCTTAGAGGCAATATATTGCATTTCGCGAATACATTGCGGATTAGAGGCAATGTGTTAAATTTTGAGGATGCATTGCGGCTTAGAAGCAATGCCCCGAGTTTATGAATACATTGCGGCTTAGAGGCAATATGTTGTTTTGGATAATATATTGCGGCTTAGGGGAAATGTGTTTGAGTTAGATGATATATTGCGGCTTAGGGGCAATATACCGAGTTTCCCGAATACACTGCAGCTTAGAGGCAATGCATTTGAGTTATATGATATATTGCGGCTTAGAGGAAATATACTGAGTTTCGCGAATACACTGCAGCTTAGAGGAAATGTGTTGGCTTGGATAATACACTGTGGCTTAGAGAAAATGTAATGGGACTTGTAAGGAACTTATCACTGCAGGGAAACTTAGGTGATGGGCTGAATGTGTCACGGCATGAAGACTGAGGTGACGGGTTGAATCGTAGGAGAAGTATTGCATTGGTTGACCCTTAGATAGTTGAATCGAGGGTGAAAATATTTGTTTGTTTCCTAGGCGATACATGTGTATGCATGCGTATTGAATGTTGTATGTATGCAAAATGTATGATGTTTTACATTAATATTGAACCCTAAGTGTATTGAATATTGAAATGTATAGGGTGTGTATACTTTAGATATGCAAAATGTATGTGTGAAATGTGTGTAAGATGCGTATATGCCTTGAAATATTTTGAAGACCATTTTTGGCATTCTCTCCTTTAAACCATTGGCTCAGAGTTACCAATTCCTGGCGTTGTATATTATGTCGTTGCAGCTTTATTGAACTTGAACGCAGTGGATAATGTTAGAAAAATTTGACATTGATTTTGTATAGTGAGCGCAGGTGTAGACGTAGATGTAGTTAATGGCCTATGCGTAAATTTGTATATTGTGAGCGCATGCGTAGGCATATGTATTAGCATATGTGTGGCCTTGGTGTTGTAAGCGTATGCATAAGCGTAGACGTATGCAGATTCGTATGTCATAGGCACATGCATAAGCGTATACGTAGGTAGATTTTTATGTCGTAGGCACGAGCATAAGCGTAGACGTATGTTGATTCGTATGTCATAGGCGTAGGCGTAAGCATAGACGTATGTCGATTCGTATGTCGTAGGCACAAGCGTAAGTGTAGGCATATGTATAGGATTGGCAGGAGTACACATGTGCATGGACGCATGCGCGGATGTAGACTTTGTGTTGCAAGTGTAGGCATAGGTGTTGTCATGGACGTAGACTTTGCGTAGGGATGCGCAGATATTTGTATAGAGTTTGTATTTTTGAATGCAAGCATAGGCGCAGAAGTACGGGTAGACTTTTTGCGTCGTGAGCGTATATATAGGCGTAGACATGTGTATAGATTTTTGTTTTGCAAGACGTAAGAGTAGCCATGTGCATGGACGTGAACGTGGATTTTCTTTTGATATTTTTCTAACCAAAAATGTTTTTTCGATGTTTTATCAAATGCTTTTATTTTGTTAATCTCCCGAAATGATTCCAAGACAATATTCACAAGTAATGATCGTAGTATTTTGTAAACAAGTCTGAGAAAAAGAAAAACGCAATTTGAAATATGCAAAGAAAGCAAATGTTCTATTAATATTCCTCTGAATAGGCGAGAGTACCCGGTGCAATTCCTAGAAAGAGGTAATTACAGAAAGTTTCAAAACTGTAAATGGCAATGAAAAATGACAATTGCTACTGCTGTTCCCCAATATCCTTTTAATGATCTTATCTCCTTTGCTTCTGAGTTGAATGATTCAGATCTATCTCTCCCTTCGTGGTTCATAGTCGAAGTTCTTAGATCGCAGTCTTTTTGTTCTTTATTTCTTTGTATGAAATCCCTAACTTTTGCCTGGATTTCCCTTTCGGGTTTTCAATCCACCGAGATAATTTTTTGTTTATATGCCCCTAATTTTTGCCTGGATTGCCCTTTAGGGTTTTCGATCCACCGGGACGCTCCTTTTTTCCTAAGTCGCATGTTTAAGGTTCGAGCTTAGCGAGCTTCTTATACATAGTGTTTTTGACCGCGTCTAAATTTTCCAGACGCGGTAGTTCTTCCCCATCCATTATTGTGGAGACAAGATTATCACCGGAGGATGTTGTTTTGACTACGTTCGGACCTTCATAATTGGGGGTTCGTTTACCACATGAGTCGAGGCGAGGTAGCATAATCTTCTTGAGTATTAGACCATGTTGTGGTTCATCTTGTACAGTATATCGTTACTCAGGAAAGAAATCCAAGGCTAGTTTTTGTAGAGTTGCTTGTCAATGCTGGAGGCATGTTCCGGACGTCGTGAAACCAAAGCTTGTTATATTTTCGTTTTTTTTAATAGCAAGGCAAAGTGTGGGCTCTTCGAAGCGTTTGTTTGTAATGTGCGATTTGTGAGTTGACCAAGTTACTTTGAACATAGACGATATAATTGTCAAGGCGTCTGTCATTTGATTTCCTTTTCGTGGGATGTGACTGAAAATGATCTTTGTGAATTCCGCAGTCGGTTTTCAAAATGCGATCCCGATATGGAATCAGTTTTGGATGTTTAGTATCCCATTCGCTGTTAACTTGGTATTTGGCTCGTGAGCCCTCTTTGGAGAAGCCAAAACTTCCCCTATATCGTGCCCCAGTGTATTTGAAGCCTCTTCGAACATGGATACCCAACGTGCCCCTGGCTCGGGTTCTTCGTCAGATCTTGGTATTTCGTAGTTGCTTATTTTTACAGCATTATTTGTTTTTGACCTTGGCATGTTTCTATAGATATGCACAATAACTTGATCAACTTCTTTGTGGCTCTGCTCTAACATTTCCCCCTAGCTTGGTTTCTTCCAGGTCTTCCCCTGTGCTCAGATTAATGGTCTTAATAGCCTCTGGATATGGTTGCGTATTATTAGATTTTCTTTTTATTTCCCTCGCCACTTTCTCAGAGAGTTCAAGATCTTTATCATCCTTCTCTTTAGCTTGTTCGATAGGAGTATCAAAATTATATCAGATTGCAGCAGTAGCATTATCGGTAGTTTTGGGCATGAATTTGCACCTTTATCATATTTTGGCGCAGATTTAGTATATGAAATTTGAAAATGCATATGCAGAGAAAGTATTTCCATTTTTTAAATTTAAGATATAAATGCAAAAGAAAGACAGGGATCTTGATTGAAAATAAAACACAATTTTTATTAATTCGTAAATATTGTCTGAAATAAAATAGGGAAACCCTTACAAGCAACCCCTAGGCCTCGGGCTTGACATAGGTTCTTTCGAAAACAAGAAAAATTAATTAGGAAAGAAAAAGATCTCAGGAATCTCCACAGCCGTCCATCATTTGAGTTTTCCTCCTGGGGTGCATTCTCAGATGAATTCAGTTTCCCCTTTGGTTTTAGCCTTGTTGGATATCTTCGCCACATGTCTGGTATGCATTACTCCATTGTTGACAGAGGTCTCTTGGATTGGAGGAAAATGTGCTTCGCCCTTCAAAGCAGCTTTATATTCTTCTTCATGGTATTTTCCGAACTGGACTATCCCCTAGTCTCCTAGCCTTTGTAGAGCTCTTTCGAAAGCTTCATTGTGTCCTAGCGGGAGTCCGCATTATTGGTTGGAATCTGTAGGGTATGAGATGCCCCTGCTTTTGGTGGCGATAGGACAAACCCTTCAGTTTCAACTTCTTGGTGGGCCATGACGGACTTCTGGGGTCCTGCCTCTGACTCTTCCCTTAGTTGGTGACCGATTGATGCACCAATAGTCTAGGCTACTTCCTCGAAAGCAACCCTGGGAACTTGGTCTTTCCTGTCAATAATGTTCTTCAAATCCAGAAGAACTTGACTCAAATCTTCTTTCATTGAACTTCATCGCCCTTTACTTGGTTGATATCCTCTTTGAACGTAATCTGAGTTTCCTCTATTTTCTCCATTGCTTTCTGTTGATAAACCCTTATTTGATATATACGCCAAGGATGTGGAGACCTTCTTCTAGCAATGGTTCAACTGAAGAGATGTTTTTTTAAACATGAGTTTTGACATGATATGCGGGTGTTTGTGAATGCATGTGTGTGAATGAATATGTATAAATACAAAAGGGGTTAACTGTCTTACTCACTCGGGTATGTGTTCATCTTTTGCTTATTATTTTATTTGGAGACTATCTTTAAAATAGGTACGCAAACGGTGTGTGGAAACAAAATGCCTTTATTGAAGGTAACGTAATTCAGATATTGAAAAATATTACAATCTTAAGCCAAAACTTTATTTGCGTGAAATTAGGCAATGAGGAAATAAGTCTTCTAGGCGCGCCTGCAGATATCTTCTTTTGAAATCATCCACTGTTAATGGACAAAACTTGAGAAAGTCTCCAGCACGTTATTTCCCTTTTGTGGCCTTGATTTTAGATATGTTTGGCGTGTTGACGCGAATAAGTTGTTTCCTTCGGTTTCCATTTTTAAAGACAGTCAACAAGATTTTGATTTTATTTTTTTGTATCTCGTGAATAAGACAAAGAGACGGGGTGATGAATATATGATGAATGTATGACGAATACATGAAATATATGAATACATAGGTGTAAGGTTGAATGACGGGACTTTTAATAAGTACCCTTGTAAGGTAGGTTCCTTAGTATTGACCTACGGTTGATCTACCCTTCCAACAGATGGCTTCCTTAAAGGGCGTCATGAATAACACCAGAGGGGAAAGGCACAAGGGCCTCCTTTAGGTGGAGCCTCTTTACGGACTGAGACTTTCGTCTCAGAGTCGTGAAAGGTATCATCATGAGATTTTAGGTTACGGTCGTTACAAAGAGTCATGGGTGACCTTCCAAAGTCCTACTCGTCAAGAGGATATCACTCGATAAGTATTCCTTTTTTGGATGTTCACCGACTCTAGGCGAAGTCGTCATATAAACTTGCAGGGATAATGTACCCACTAAGCTAATAGACGGACCTTCTTGCTAAGGTTTATTGAAAATATTTTTGAGATAGAAAAATTCCGCCACGTAGTAAATATATGATGATAATAAGAGAATTTGACAGTAAATAAATAAATGTCATAAAATAGATAAATGCAATAAATAAACAAAGAAAATAAGAACCCCAAAAATACCTAAACCTAGGGTTAAGGAGAGTCTCCAGCAGAGTCTCCAACTGTAGCAACTGGTTTTAAAATCAAGAGTTGCCACTATTAGTTTTTATCCTAGGGAAGGGAACCTAACAGAAAACCCTAATTCACAGACAGAGATTCTAGGTTACAGACTCAATTAGACGAAAGGAAGGTGTTAGGCATCTTTCATCTACCTTGTTCACAAGGATATTAAGCTCTAGGTTTAGGTTTGGGGTAAACTGGATTTTAAGTTTTAATTAGCAAGAGGGTTTAAATTTTTTATAGGGGAACTCGCTATGATTTTTGATCGTATGCCTACGTATCCTCTTATGAGGAATCAGAGTCCCAATTCGTAGTTCATATGGGTTGGTGTTTTTTAGGGGTTTGCAAGCATATTTTGAATCACTTCGCACTCGGTCGGGAGTAGTGATTGCGGAGATTTTGATTGAGCGCGTAGTAAGCCAAAACTAGTTTGAAACCCATTTGCAAAAAACAGTTGATTAGCTTAGTTTATTGCGAAAAAATAGTTTGATGATTTGTTTGTGTTTTTTAATCGTGTTATTTGTGAAGATCTTGATTAATGCATGATTAGAGAAAAATTTAATGCAAATAATATATAAAATAATATATGCAATTGTGATATAAAATAATTTATTTGATAATATAATAGTAATAGTTAAATAGTAAATAAAATATATTAATAATAACATTTACATAAAAAGGGATTATAGATAATAAATGATAATTATAAATAATGATAAAAATTAGATAATTATAACAATATATAATAATAATATCAAAATATAATAATAATAATATAAAATTACTATTTGATAATAATAATAATAATAATTGTAATTAAAAATATATATGTATATTTATAAAAAAATAGAAATAATAATTGAATTATAAAAATAAATTAAATTTAAGGGGGGTGTAAATTCTAGTTAACGAGTAAATAGGGAGGTGTCTTTAGGAGGCTGAATTACATGGGCGAGGGTGTATGAAAAATAAGGTAGGACTTGGCCTACGGCCGATCGATCACGGTCATGCGGAGGATAATGAGGGAGTATGATAATTATTGTGAGCCAGCGCGCATGGAATTGAAATGAATTATATTTTGTTTTTATTCACTTACATTGTTTTGTTGTTACAGAAAACTCCACTTATTCATATTCCTCTCTCTCGTACACACAAACCCTTTCACTCTCTCTCACTTTAACCTTAATTCCCAAACCACCACCGGCGGCGCTCTACCAAAACCCCAACACGAATTCGACCCCCAAAACCCCCTAAATCCCAAAAATAACAACAAATCAACCAAATATAAATGCTAAGTTCAGTTACCCTTTCGCAATTTCGCTTGCTTTCTGCCTTTGAATGTTCTGGATTTAGTATTGATCTCTGCTCTCCTTCGCTTTTGCAGGTTATGATGGAGCTTGAAGGTGGTGCGGTGGCGGATCAACAGAGATTGTGGTTTCAGATAATGAAACCCCAATCGTCCTTCTCTCGAATCTTCAACCAACAACAAGGTTATTTGGTCTTCGGTGTTCTTCAGGCAAGCCCTTCTCTGTTCTTTTCTTTTTTTTCTTCTCTTTCTCAAATCACAAACCCTAGTTTATTCCTAGGACCTCCTGCGGCGGCCGAAACACCAACCCTATCTCCACCGCCAATCAACCCCAACACAACCCACAAACAAAATCAGACGAAAAATAAAATGAGTTGTTTTACACCGTTTGCGATTACGAGCTTCTTCCGATTTGGGTACTAATTTGTTCGTCCTTTCTTGTTTCTAGGTAACGGTGGAGATTTAAAGGCGGTGGCGAAGGCACGACGGAGCAAAGGGAGGCGGCGGTGATGACTATTTCAACGGATAACGATTAGGGTTTCTGATCCGGAAACTGTAATTGCTTCGTCAAGGTCTCAGTTTTCCTTCTTTCTTGTTTTTCTGTAATAACCTTCACCTTGTGCTTGTTCTTCTACATCTCAAGCCTCCGTGCCCGCTGTGTTCTTCTTCTATCGAAAAGGTCCCCCTTCCTGTATTTTTATTTTCAGTATTTAAAACTTAGTCTTTTAGGGCTTTTACTTTTGCAGTTACAGATTGTTTTGATTTAGGGATTTAGTGAAATTAGGGATTGTAATTGATTCATTATTGATTGTAATTAGATTATGCCAAATTTGATTTGGATTTGTGCGCTTCTTTTATAAGCTCTGTACTGTAATGAGATTTGATTTTATTTGTAATATATTGGATTTATTATTATGTAAGAAAGATTCAGTACAAATTTGAAATTTCTAGATTTGTTGTTATCTCTGATTCTGTTAAACAAAAGTTGTTTTGTAAAAACTGGGCTTGGATTAAAATGAAGATTTCATTATGATTTGTTTCTATATAATTTGATTTGGGTTAAATATGCACAGTATATGTTTATTGAGTGAAAACGCGCGTGATTTTGTTCAATCTATACAGTATATGTTTTTAGGCAATTTGGGCCAAATTCTGGAGTTTTTGTCATGCGTTTTTTTCCAATGCAAATTGGGCCTGCTGCATTTTTATCCCTTAGACCAACCGTCAACATCTTTATTACAGGCGATATGCTCTAATAAGTTGGGCTTTTTACTCTCTGCATTATATATTTTATTTTTGATCCAAACAGAATTTTACTACACAAGAATCCTTAATAAGAATCAAATTACTTTAATCTCTTTTAAAATTATCAACAAGTAATACTAATCATGTTTTACATATTGTTTATTACCTATCTTTTTATTACAACAGTAACAAACATCAACATCTAATGGGCCTAAAAATCTTAATGGGCTTGAATATCTTTTAAAGCAATCAAATTTCAGAACATAAAGTTATAGTAAAATGTTTTAGTCTTTTCTTAAAAAAGAAAATAGATTGTTTATTTATTTACTTAACAACAATAAACAATTTTCTTTAATATAAAAAATGGAACTTGTCAGCAATTATATTTTTCTTCATGATATGCATTTATCTTTAATAATAAAACCAAAGAGTCTTGCTAATAACACCCTTTTCAAAATCATTTATTACATAATAAAAATGATTTAAAACTCTTACTCAAAATCAAACTAATAATTTTGCTCCTGAATGCCAAATGGCCTAACTTAGCGGTCGTTCAATTTCCCATTTCTCTTCTTAATAACAATTGTTCAATAATTAAGAACTTAATAGTTACTCGAATAATTGATTTTCGAATTGCATGGGTCATTGGCCAACATGCCTCGCGAACGGATTTATGAGTCTTTCCGATTTAGAAAGCTATATTTCCTGAATTAAAATACACCCCCCGGTTGAATTAAATTTTAAGAATGGGCCATCAGATATTGTTGTACCATCCTTGGTTAAACGTTTCTTTATTATTTTAATCTTGACAATTAAAATCATCGGGGTAAGACAAATTTGGAGTACGACATCTTCTAATTTCCAGATGAAGCTTCACACGGGTTCATCATGAAAGAAATCTTACATGGTTTCCTTCTAATTTCTAGAAGAAATTTTATACTGACTCATCCCAAAGTAACGTTACCCAGGTTCCTTCTCATAAATTTCCAGATGCAGTTTCACACGGACTCATCCTGAAGCAGCCCTACCCAGGTTCCTTCTCACACATTTCCAGAAGAAGTTTCACACGGACTTATCCCGAAGCAGCCCTACCCAGGCTCCTTCTCATATATCTCCAGATACAATTTAACATAGGTTCATCGTGAAGCAAACTTACATAGACTTCTTCTAATACATTTCCAAACACGGCTTAACACGGGTCCTTTCCAGCATATCATTCAGAATTAAATCGACCAAAATTTATTCTGATACTTCTTCCAATTACAATCAAGCTTAGACTTAGTCTAATTCCTATCAACAATCACCTTTGGATGGAATCTATAATCCCATCTCTGACAATTCTCCATCATCTCTCCAAATGGCATCTTTAAGCCCATTCCCTACACAACCAACTAACACATCATCGAGTGCAAATTTATGGGCACTCTAGTGTTCAATCATCTTCCACCTTCAAGATATAAACAACGATAATCCATTCTCACTTTTCAGGTTTAAGAAGATTGAACAGGGGCAGTTGTTGTACCCCAAAATTTCCCCTCTCGTTTTTCTCAAGATTTCTCTCACATGTGTGATTACAAACGCTTGTTTAAAGAAATAAAGGAAATGAAATTTTTTGAAGATGGCAAGGTGTTACTTTGATTGGTCGAAGGAAAAGAAAAATGGAAAAAAAATTAAATATGTTAATGTGCCTTTCGAAAAATCGAAGAAGAGAAAGCTTGCTTCGATATAGCAAGCTTCGATTGGGCATTGGCAACTTCGAGCAAGTTGGCTTCGATCTAGCAAGCTCTGACTGGGAAATAACTCCCTTCGAGCAAGCTTGCTTCGATCCAAGCTTCGACTAAGGGAATGTGCTTCCTTCGAGCACAAGCTTCGATTGGGCAGTAGCCTTCCTTCGATCCAAGCTTCGAATAAGGGAATATGCTTCCTTCGAGCACAAGATTCGATTGGGCAGTAGCCTTTCTTCGATCCAAGCTTCGACTAAGGGAATGTGCTTCCTTCGAGCACAGACTTTGATTGGGCAGTAGCCTTCCTTAGATCCAAGCTTCGGCTGAGGCAATGTGCTTTCTTCGAGCAGATTGCTTCAATCCATAAGCTAAACCCTTTTATAGAAGTTCAAAACTGTTCAACCCCATACAAAACACTTGCTCCAATCCTTCGAATCTCAATCTTCAGACCATGCTTATTGAGACTTGTTTTTCCACTCTTCGATCAAAGAAAATTCACAAGCCCCAAAAACATGTTTCAAACTGTCTGTTGTACTGCTATGCAACAGTCCTGCATCAAGCTGCCACAACACTCCAAAACTGTTGTTGACCCAGTCCAAGTCTGCACTATATCAGTCCCATACTTGCACAAAAAAGGCACATAAGAGCTGCATCGAAAAAAGCCAGGGGACAGTATACCCAAATAAGTCAAAAATTATTTGTTTTCCCTCCAAAACCTCAACCATATCCATCTACAAAAACTATTCTTCACAACACACAAAAGGGGGGCCAGACGGAGAGAGATAGATAGAGAGAGAGAGAGAGGAGGGAGTCTTTGAAAAATCTAACAAGAAATTTTTCTTTGTTCATCCAAAACAAGTCTCACTCTCCAACAGAGAATCATTAAACACTTCAAAACTTGCTACACCTGAGTTTTGAAGTCAACCTCACTTGTTGTATCCCTTGGCCCTTTGCTTATAAAAATTCCTAAATACCATCTACATATAACCTCCTACTTTGTTTCCTGACACCATCCTCCAAAGAAAAGTAGCACTTCGAATAAGCATCTGGGAGGTCGAAGCTAGCCCCATCAAACCATTTCTAGTGATTGCATCGAAGTCCTTCAAATTTTGCTCCAAGAGGTAAGTTTCCTTAGACTTGGAACTCTTCATTCAAACATTATTTGTATATACTTTGTGAAGGAAAATATAGATACTTCGATTATCATTGTTTATACATAGATGTTTTCATATTCGATCAGCTAGGCTTTATTTTTGGTATTAAACAAAATCCATGCTAGCCTTATATCCATAGCTGTCGAAAATACTATGTTTCGACTCTTACTCAATGTTTGGTTTGATTTGATGTTTTCCTTGTGTGTTTCGATTGAGAAAATAGAGTTGTTAGGTGCTTTCCATTCGATTGAAGTTATCTCATGAGCGAATGAAACATACCACTCCAATGGTACAAACAGTGCACGCTTAAGCCTTGCCGGATCGAAGGTCTTGGGTTCGACCCCCAGCCAGACCCTTTGGCCATTTTTTCATATTTCCTCATATCTGTTTGTTTGCAGGAACACACTTGGGCCTCATTTGGTTGGGCTTCGATTTCATCTTCTAACCCCCTGTTTTACTAACTAACACAATAGGCCCTGGGCCAAAAAAATACAAAAAAACTGTTTTTTAACACAAAAATTGTTCTTTACACAAAAACTGTTTTTCTACATAAAAAAACACCTTAAATTCAATTTTCATCCCCTTGCTGACTTATTTTCTTTATTTTATTTTTTTTCTTTCTTATTTTCTATATTATTATCATTAGTATTATTTTTATAAAAAAAAGATACAAAGAATATTTTCCTTTTTAAATTAAATTAGTTTAAATTTCTTTTATTAACTAATTGTTTCCTTTTAGTTTATTATGATAAAAAACCCTTTTCAAAACAAAACAAAACAAGTCCTTTCCTTTTTTTCCAATTTGCCTTGTACATTTATTCAAATTCAATATGGTTGTAATAGATAACTAGGATTTAAATTACTTACAAATCCCCATTTGTGCCTTGTACCCCCCCCCCCCCCCCCATCCCTAAAATATTGTAATAACGTAGGATTTAATTTCCTGCAAATTTACCGCTTTCCATATACTGTATAGTAATTAGGCGTGTATGGCAAGATTTAAAAACATCAAGTAGACAACCCTTAATCAAAGACTAAATGCATGCAAATCAAACACACTATTCACACATGCACCCCTAGGGTAATTCCACTTGTTGCCTCGGAAAAACAGTCATGTCCCTCAAATATGGGACACTTTAGCAAAGGCCCTTCGATAAAAAAGATCGTAGTCCCTCGATGTCCCTCGATGTTGCCTTCGATAAAACGATCTAGTCCCTTACGAAAATTGCTAAAGAGTCTCACAAGTTACCTTTTATGACTATATGATTGACCTACGCATGTCCGTTCACATCCAAAGATGTGGCTTCTTACAAAATCAACGGTAAGATAGCAACATCTAAAGGATGAGGAAAAGAACATTAGACCATTTGAGTAGGTAGGATGCTCCTAGTTGCTCGCTTGCTCACAACAAAAACATTTTATACACCAACACATTCAATTTGAAACATTTTTAAAAGAAAAAATACTTTGTACGCGTTCTTATAGAGACGAGAACCATTACAAAGACATTCCTTTTCAAAATACTTTCAAAACCCACACCATAAGCACATTTTCAAACAAAAGCAAGTGATCTAGCAAACAACTAAGAGCCTATAGATAACTACGGATGAAAAGGGTGCTAACACCTTCCTTTTTCATAACCTATCCCCCGAACTCAAGAAATAATCTCGAAAGGACTTTCCTGTTCTTTTCAAACTTTCCTTATTGGATAAAAGAAAAGTCAGTGGTGACTCTTGCTATCCGCAACAATTGCGATCAAACGCAAACACCCAAGTCAGTTCTCCTACCGTGTTACAGTTTCCAATGATCATGGTGAGACTGATAGACAACAGTAAAAAGGTGTGTCCTTGCATCACTCTAGAGAGTAGAGGTCTTAGTGTACTTTTTTACTTTTATACTCATTATCACACACAATCCCTTTAGTCTTGATCTTCGTCTTCTATGTCTTCAGAGGGTTCTGATATAATTGTTGATGAAGCATGTTGTAGAAGGACCAAAACTAGTATCTTTCAGAATCTAAGTCATTAGAACCTCTCAGAGCTTGTTTAGAGAACTCTTGCCTTAGTTAGTTCTTCAGAACTTGGTCGTTAAAAAAATATATTTAGATCTTCAGAACTTCGTTCAGCAGAACCTTTGTCTTCAGTATCTTCAGAACTTGGAACAACAGAAGTAAAGCTTTAGAAAGACTCCAAAACTTCCTTGAATAAGTCATGATCAGAAGATCTTTTACTAATGTTCCTTAGAATCGTTGCATAAGACACATTACTTAATATTAACTTAACTTGTAACACACCAAAGATATTCTTCTAGAGTGTTCCAGAGTCAGAACCTACATGATAAAAGCCACACACTAGACAAAAATTTGTTAGAGTATATAATTGTTCTTTAAAGATAACATGTAAAGTTATCATCAAAACATAAGGTCAGATGTAGAATAAACTTTGTTCTCACACTCACATGATAAGAAAGAACCAAAAACTATTAAAATCAACAACATAGTTCAAATAAAAAACGTTATTAAAGGATGTAAAAATGTGATTTAAAAATGAAATATTGAACGTTTAAAGGATTGTGATGCACTTACAAAAAGTATTTGAAGAGGGATTGAAGCTTGTAAAGAAGATAAATGTGGTGAAGGGTGAGAGAGGGAAGAAATTGTGTGATGAAAGGGGAGAGAGAAAAGTGAGTGAAACAAAAAAAAATTAAGAGAGTGAAATGATGTGAAGAAAATGTGCATGGGTAGGGGAAGGAGAAAATTTTTAAAAATGAAGAAAAGAAAAGGACGGATAATAGCTTGGCATGTGGTATGAATTGGGAAAAACTTGGCATATGTACAATGGTTAAATGGTTAATATGTTAATTACAATTATGTATAAATCTGGGTGTAATCTCTATCGCCTTCTTTATCTAATGAAAACATTTCCTCTTCTCAATGTCGATATTCTTTGCCTTTTTCAACATATATTGAGTCTTCAAAATTGTTCTAATTCTTCAATGGAATAGTTCCATTTATATAGGTTAAGAAATCAGACCATTGGATAGTACAAAACGCTACTTTCATTTTCCATCTCCCATAACGATAACATGAGATTGTGGAAGACAAATTCCTTTTATCGTACAATATATTATTCATCATAGTAGAGTTAGTCTTCTACTCTTTATACTAATTCTTCTTGTGCAAGTTTTCTTGATCTTATCTTCTAATGAAGTACTTCTGATCTGAAGTAATAATGAAGAGTCCAGAAAAGATCACATTCTTGTTCTTTGTCTTCTGATGGAATATTTCTGATGAGAAGCGATGGTTAGTCCAGAAGACGTTGAAGCAAATGAGAAAATCATCGAGAGAAAATCAATGAAGTCTCCATCGAGTATTTATTTATCCCACAAGAAGAGAAAGGAAAACATCAAAGAAAACCTGAGAAGGGAGAAATCACGGTCTTGCAACCGAGAGATCGGGTACATAGTCAATTATGCAAGGGAAAGATATTAACACCCCTCACGTCCGTGGTACTCCACGGGATCCACTCTTGTTGTTCTAATCAAAGGATGTGTTCTATCTAAAGCTTACGGGCTAAGGGGAGAATGCATGAATGCAGAGCGTATATACACAGAAAAAGGTTTTATTAGTCGTGCCCGCCATGGTTGTGAACCTTTAAATCCTACGTACCATCCTTTGTGTAATAGGGGATCAGGGCACTCGTAGTTCACCTAAAAAATGCTTGTTGGTTTGCATTTTTTAAGTGGATAGTATTACATTTGCACTCCAGCAGTTGACATAGTGTCACCCGACCTTTGGGGAATTACGCGTCATTTTACATATAGAGGAAATAATACATCTTTTTAGAGAAAATGTTTTCAAAGAAAAGCCCGATGACATCTCGAAGGCAAAAAAGTTTGAATTGGTTGGTGTTTTTGGTGGGATGATAGAAAATGGATCCCACAGGAGGGACACTTACTATTTCTCTGCTTATTTGTAAAAGAGTTTGCGATTTGAATCGTAATAAAGTCCGAAAGTGGAAGAGAGTAAGATTCAATCTGGACCGATTCGCTCTACCCAAGAAGATTGAACTACATAAGATTCACATCTTCAATTATTAAGTTTTTTGAGTTTCCTTAAGAAAAGAAGTTTTTGTTTTAATAATGCAAAAGGGGAAGAGAAAAACTCTAAGAGAGACTAACAATCTTAATGTTATCATGCAATGATGGTCCTAAAGTTTAGATATAAAAGGGATACATCTACCAAATTTAGCATGCATTGTTTACAAACCTAATGTTTACATTGATTCGAAAATGAAACAAATGAACCTAAGGGAACATACAAAGGTGAAAAGGAAACAAACACAAACAAAGATGCTAACAAGCATCAAACATGGGCTATATGTACATGAATCCAAGGTAGATTAGTCGAAAGACCCTTCCGCCACTAGAATAGTGTCATACCCTAAATTTGTCCGTCTTAGTGTTACCGTCAAATTTATTTTCGAACTTGGATTTTACAGAGTATAAAATTCTTTTGATTTAATTATATTAACATTCTAAGGTTTTTTTTAATAAAAATTCGTTTTCAAGTCTGTTTGAAAATATAATAATTATTATTTGTATTTTTAAAATAGAAAATATAATAATTATTGATATTTTTAAATAGTAAATAATTGTTCGCCTTCATATACTTTTAATTGGATTTTTACTTTCGAATAAGTAACATAACACAGTAGATAAGGGAGAAAGACTGACAAGCAGAAGGTCACGAATTTGAATCTCACTTGGTGCACTTTGGATAGTTTTGTTGGGTGTCTTTAACTTAATTTCCACTATATAAATAGGTATCCTTAGTGTCCTAATTTTGAAACCAAAAATATTCACAATTCATCAGCAATATTCACAATATTCAATCCAGAAAACTCACAAAACTTGTTTTTTTCTATCAAATTCTTATAATTCTTGTTCTTAGGTTTATTCTAGGGTTGTTGTCTATATCAAATAACAGCAACAATTTCTTTATTCTTGGCCAAAGATTTTATATGAGGTCATCCCTATTACTTTCAATTTTATCTTTTCTCTTTTTTAAATTTTAATTTATTTATTGATCAAACCGTATGATGAACATATATCAGATAGTATAATTTTAAATTATTACACTAACACAAACACACACTCATGTACAAGTTCTAAACCTATTCTCACATAGTGTACACTTTGAATTTTCTTTTCTATTCACCAACTTCTAGCCACCAACATTTATGTTTTCGTTCTTCATGTAGAATACACATTTGTTGCATATATCTCATGAAATTTTCTTTTACTGACACTAAAATTCATACAAAAAAGAACCTTTGCAATTTTCCATATTTGTTTCTAACCATCACTTATCACTATTAACAGGCACATGAAGACACAAACTCGACATCACCAATACACAAAACCATAACATATTAACTATGCACATCAATTCCATCAAACCATAACAACCTGCAAAATCAATAGCTTTGTTCAATTTTTCTTCTTCTTTTCTTCGGTTTGTTTCTAATGCAGGAAAAGAGAAAGGTGACCCGCAAATCAACCTTCGTCGTCAGTAGATCAACACCACCGCGACTCCCACAGACACCGTTTCTAAATTCACGAACAACACCATCTACGACCATCATCGTCGTCGTTCGCACAAGCCTCGGGCCCCTGTGCTCGCAACATCACTTCCGCCAACTGCGGATCTCCATACAACACCACTTCAAGGACCGCCCAAGACCACTGCGGTGATGAATGTATCCGCGCTATTGTGTATTTGATCGGAAGATGAGAGGAACTGAAAAAGTGAAAGATGGAAACGAGAATGAGAGCCGTCGGAAACTTTAAGTTTTTTTATTTTTCTTCTTTTATTCGGTTCAGATTGCAGGAAGTGTATGGTTTAGAGAGAGAATGGGATTGATATTGGTTTTATGGGAAATATATATTGGTTTCTTCAAACATGTATTACTTCTTATGCTATGTTTTCTAAAACAAAAAGAGGTTGGAATCACGCTGACACGTTCTTGTTTATGTGTTTTTTGGTTTGACTTTTTTTTTTATATATGAATTACTAACACTTTTTTCAATAACATTATTATAAAAACATTACTATTTAGTAAATTAGAATTTGTGTAAATTGGTATTAGAATCTTGTTTTGGACCCTAATCTCTAGTCACAACCCATATGTTTTTAGAAAACTCTTTATTTTTATTTCATTTTTTATTATTATCTATTTAATTTAATTTTAATTAAGTTAGTTTTGATTAAGTGTCAATATAATTAATTCAAAGAATATTAGGATGTTTATCTTCGAGTAATTAAATTAGTCGAAACATTGTCTATCGGTTTATTATACTAAATCAAACAATTAAAAAATCACGCAATTCACCAATGTGCGACACATGGTTAATATCTGGCCACGTGGTGAGGAAGACTATATCAGAATTCCTCCGCATCCTTCATGACGAGTAACACGTGGTCAATATCTGACCACGTGAGGAGGAGACTATATCAGACTCCCCCACTCAATGTCTCATCACACTCTTTAATCAAATGAAAATACCAAAACAACTAACCAATTACAAACTATTTTTCTACTAACATAATCAAAACTCAAGATTATTTTCGAAATAGGATTAAGGAGAATTATTTTCAAATTAACTGTGAACTGCGTCTACAATCACTCAATTTACAACTCAGACAAAGTTCAAGGATAATTCGAAAACAATTCTACACAACCCTCTATAAAAAACCACCAACCAACAGTGAACTAAGAATTGGGACTCTGATTCCTCAGAAGATGATACGTAGGCATACGATCAAAAATCGTAGCGAGTTCCTCTATAAAAAAAATGAAAACCCTTTTCTCCTATAAAAAAAATTAAAACCCTTTTCCCCTATTAAAAATTAAAGCCTTTCCTCTAATTAAGATTCAAAACCCTATTTTACCCGATCCTAAACCTAAAACCTAATATCCTTGTGAACAAGGTAGATGAAAGGTGCCTAACACCTTCCTTTTGTCCAATGAAGTTTGAAACCTAGAATATCTGTCTGCGAATTAGGGTTTCCTATTAGATGCCATTCCCTAGGATAAAAACTAATAGTGGCGGCTCTGATTTAAAAACCAGTTGCAACAAATAGCTCAATCACAAATCGAGTAACAACTCGAAACATCAACATTAAAAAACGTTAGTTAAGTATCGCCTGTTGTACCCCAGTTTTTTCCCCTAAGATCCCTTCATCATACCATATTGATTCATTCACAATAAGATCACATTAGGATTCTTGGTTCCCCTCCCTATATATAGCTTTGCTCTTTGAGGGATCACAAAGCACCTTGACTTGTGTTCTTTTGTGATCATGAATACTTTTGTCTTGATCTCTCCTCTTAATTAATAAAATTTAATGTTGGTTTGTCTTGCTTGTTACTTATGTAGGTAAAGGCAATAAGATTCAGCAAGTTGCTTCATGGGTTCATGAGTTTATTTCCATGCCCTAGTCAATAAAGTTTGAGAAGTTTAAACCTCACCATTGGATTTGTTTTAGAGGAAATGGCATGGCAAGGTTATTTTGGTTCACCACATTTCAATATTATCAAATTTGGTTCAAAAGTACAAGGGATTTATTGGAGAAGTTGTCATGCTTGGACAAGGCTTTGTTCCCATTGGTCACAAATGCATATTTATCTCAATTCTCAAGATATTGAAGTGGATGTGGTTTCTATTAGCTATCATTATCATCCTCAACAACTTATATTTACAAAGCATTTGTGTTGGTACAAGAAGTTTGTTCAAAATTGTCAAAGTTCCTCAAGGCATGTTTCTTGATCTAAGAGCTAGGGTTTTGAACTTAAAAGGAGTATATCTTGCTCATCTTTTGGTATTTTTGAGTGATTCTAAAGACATAATTCTCTTCAAATGGTTATCAACAAATCACTTCAAAAGTTCCAAGGAGTTTTCATGTGTAAGAAACTTGATGAAGAAGAAAGATTACAAATCCTCCAAATGAATCCCCAATTTTCCATGTGTGACTTCAAATGATCATGACTTGGTCAATTGTTATCACCTTGAGCCCATTCTTTTTCCACAATGATCTTGAGGATGTGACCTTTATGGCTTCTTTTATGTGCAAAGTGAGAAAATGGATGAAAGTTTCCTTAAGGATAATAAGGATTATAGGTCATTTTATGAAATTTTGCCAACTTCAACAAGTCATAACTCTCTCAATTTTTGGATATTTTGAATGATTCAAGTCTCAAAATGTCATTCAAGAGATCTACTTCATGCGATCTTTTTTGGTCAAGAGAAAATTCCAAGTGGAAGGATATTTTTGGATACAAGACATTATAGGTCACTTTTGAAGGAAAAGATGAAATATTTCTAAGTATGGAAAGTCAACTTCTTTTTCCCAACTTTGACTCAATGCAACTTTCAGCTCAAGCATCCATTTGATTCCATTCTTTTTCCATTGCAAAACTTGTAACCTCATATTTCTAAAGCATCAAGAATCATTCCCTATGACCCCTTGAGCTGAGAATGCCATTGGTCAGAAGTTGGAAATTTGAAACTGAATTTTTCACCAAGTCAGAAGTTTAAAATCCTTGATTTGGCTTCTAAGCACTTTGTTTCTGCACGTTCTTGCTTCTGAACATGTTTAGTGAACTTCCAGAAGTGATTATCATAGCAAAACGTGCGTTTTGGATGAGTTTTGATTAAATTAGAAGTCACACGTTTCTTGTTTACAACTTCACACGATTTTCCTCCAAACTTCATCATTTAACACGCTTGGACATTCCATTTGATTCCCTATAAATAGAGGGTCATTCCCCATTCATTTCCTCAAGCTTGGATAGCCAGAATCACCCTGTCAAACTTGTTCCATAACTCAAAATGCAGCAACTTTGAAATCTCTTCTCAAGCCTTTTTCAATCCAACTTTTCCATCAATTCACCTTCCTTGATCTTCCTTGAAGCTAACCATATAATTACATTTAAGAATCGTGCCCTATGTTGCTCCATAGAAGATCAGTTTCAGAGCTATGCAACTCAACTTCAATAGGTAGATTCCTTCATCAATTCTTCAAAACTTTGATATCATTGTGATGCTCTCATTGCCCTGGTTCTAGTTGCAACACTTGTTTTTTTACTGGAAACACGTTTTGACCATGAAATTTCAAATCCCTTTTCAAAACTTTCCTTCCAAATTGCTTGAGCTATAGTTTATATAAATTTGTCGCGAGGGTGTGGTTGTCTTTGTCTTGAAGAGATGAAGCGAATGGTATAGATCTCGTGCTCTAATTTAACAGATTGAGCAACCTGGTTTTGGGACTGGCTGGAGGTTAAAGATGACCAACGTGTCATCCTTCAACCAATGAAACAACGCCATTTGGATTTTTTGAATTTCTGATTTACATTTGATTCAGTGCTTTATTCACTAATGACCATGATATGCACAACGCGTCAGATCCCTTGGATTTGATTACTAATGTGTTTTGACTCTCATCCAATGGTCCACATATTTTTTACTTTTATTTTCTTTTCTGATTTTTATATTTAATTGTTTTAAACTTCAAAAAATCATAGAAAATTCATTTTTAGTCCAAACATTCTGAAATAATTATGAAAAATATTTTTGATTATTCTCTTTCTGATTTTTATATTTTCACAATTTAATTTTGTGTTTTGGTATTTTTTTATAAATTTTCACTTTATTTGAATTGTTTTAAATGTTTAAAAATACTTTTATGCATTTTTAAATTCTGAAAAAATTATGGAATGATCCAATGATATTGTGACAAATATAGGTGACCTCAATTATTTTTTATTTCTGACTTTGGAATTTTTTACCATTTTTATTTTATTTTACTCATTTCTTTTAATTTTAAAAATAGTTTCTGACTTTAAAAAATTATCAAAAAAATTTATAAAATCATTTGAGTCCTTTTCTGATTTTTCTATGGACTTACTTTTTATTTCTTGATCAATTTGAACATAGTTGATATTTTTCTCTTTTATTTCTATTTTTAAAAAAAATTAAAATTTTTTTATATATATTAAATGTAATATTATTTTGTGACTATTTTCTGGCTGATCTTAGGTTAAATTTTTGATCATGAACTTTATTAACATCATTGGATCCATGGTGTTGAGTCTAACTCCATAAAAATGGATGAATGATTTTAATAATAGTTTGATTAAATTAAATTCAAAAGTGGTTTGTATATTCTCTCCACCCCTCTTCATCTCATCCCTTTCTTATTGCACTAAGTATTATTGGAGCATGATCTCTATATCATGTCTCAAAATAAATGGTGCATAGATTGCTATTGACCGACCTCAAAATAGGTGTAACTTCTATATAAGTCCACTTACGATTGCTTAACATAGCCCTAAATTTTGTCCCGATTTGAATAAATGATCATTCGTGGCCCAAACTTATGTTTGCAAGCCCAAGTATGTTAATTTGATCTCTTTGATCCAATAACCTTGAGATTCATTGTGTGGAGGCTTTGGTTCTACCAATCCTCTAATGGATCTACAACACCTTTGGTCAATGCGGATCACTTAAACATTGTTGATCATTAAATGGTACTCATGAGGATTCCAAATGGATGATATACTTGACAAAACACAAATGCAACTTGTTGTGTGGAGGCTTTGGTTCTACCAATCCTCTAATGAGTTTCAAATGCAAGTTTCAAGATGATCATCCAACTAACCACTAATCACTAATAATTGACTTTATCCTGTATATTTATTATATGCCCCTTTTATTTTTATGCAATATTTACTTTTAGCATTTACGTTTCATGCCATTTCCATCTTTGCTCATTTGAGCATTTACTTTCTTGTCATTTTTATTTTGCTCACTTGAGCTTTTCTTTTATTTTCTTAAGATACCTAATAATCAACATAAACCCTAAAAATCTTTAATGATACTTGGACTATTTGGTTACTATCCTTGGCATTATGGAGCATTGGACTTCTTGGACTTAGGATTAGAAACCTTGGCTTGTGACTGGAGACCTTGTGACCTTATCTGATTATTTTGTCTGGAGCTCTTGAGGTTTACCTCAAGACATTGAGTTTTTTGTTTGTTTTGTATACAGGTTATTGTGATTACACTCTTTGTTTGTAATATGGAATTCACCCGTATACAGCCGTTACTCTGCCCAATTTTTGTGAAGACTTAATACATTTGGAGTTTGGTTATTTCAAGAGGTCTAATATCTTTGATTGCTTGGTTTCAATCCAAAGAATGTGAATTCTATCTTGGCTCATAATGTCAAGTATTGGCTTCTTGTTAGTTAGATGGTTCCTATCCCTAGATTTTACCTTATGCATTAAGATAGTCTCTTCTTCTCCTCCCATCTTCTTAAATTTCACAAAAATCTTCTCCCTCCTTTTGAAAACTCTTCTTATTTTTAAAATTGAATCACTTTCATAATAAACTTGGACTTAGGTCCATGCATTTTCAAAATATTTTCATAAATAAACTTCAATAAACTTAATGATACTTTGACATTTTTTTTGTGAGAAGACTAAAAGTCAATCAATCTCATTTCAAATCATTTTGCCACTTTGGCTTTTATCTTTAAACTTTTCTCAAAAGATTAGACTCTTGTCAATCCTTGTAGTGATGAAAACAACTATACTTCTACAATATATAATGAAGAGAGATATTTTTCCACTTGGGTGTTGAGTGAGGCATTGTTGATTTTAAAATCCAAGCCATATCCTCCACTTTGAGATGATGCAAATTCTCCTTTCTCATGATTGTGGGTAGTAGGTATGTTTTCCACACGGACAATGACGATGATGTTTTATCTCATATAAAATTAAACCAACACACTTATGTTTTAAAATTTTAAAGAGGAACTATGTGTACCCTGATCCCCTATTGCACGAAAAGATGGTACGTAGGCACTAAAGGTTCGCAACCGCGGTGGGTCAAAAATCATAAAAATATATTTCTTTTCTCACCTCCACCATCCATTTTTATACAACATTTTTATAGCCAAAATATACAAATTTTACAAAGAGGTTTCTGCGGAGTACCATAGATGTTTAGGGTGCTAATACCTTCCCTTTGCATAACCAACCCCCTTACCTTGAATCTTTCCCCCTCTTTTGGGTTATTCGCTCTTTTCCCATTCCTTTGGAAACAATAAAGCACGGTGATGATTTTTATTTTGGTCTGTATAAGTCTAGTCAATCCCATGGCTTAGTCTTAAACATTTCTACCGCTACATCGCCAAGATGATGACAAGGCGTGGGGATGATTACGACCCTTTTCCATATTATTGACTCAAAGGACAAGAGGAGAACGATTGAAAGCATCAATTTACATACGAGCTAAGAATGACCAAGGGACTTAAAATATGGGAGCCGATTGCGAGTCCTTTCCACTTTTATTGACTCGATAGCAAGCGCAAAGTAAAAGTGGAATGAGAATTTCCTTCTTTGATGACTTTAAAAAACAAAATTACCTTCTTTAAAGAATTTAAACAAACAAGATTTTCCCATTTTTCAGGTATTTGACAAACACATGAAATTTTCCCCTTTTTGAGGTCTTTTACAAACAGAAATGTAAACAAACACGTTCATGGAAAGGAAATCAAAAGACAATGCAGAATCAAATAGAATTGGATCAATACTAAACGAACAAAAGTTCGTCGCAAAGCGTAACAAAGTGAAATAAACCCGAAGATCTTCGCGAACACTTCACCAATCAAAGAAAAGAGTCAGAAATCGAATGCTCAAAATAAGAGTTAAAGCATCATCAATGTGAAAATAAATCACAAGCGGAAAGTGCGTCAAGCATATCTGAATACTAAACAATTGACCTGCATAAGACTCAAATCTCGACAAATAAAAGTGAATCACAAGTCTCAAGTAATCGAATAATCATGAATTAATTATTGACTAAGTGTAGATAGAAAAATGAGTCGAATCACTCATTCGAAGCACCTTCATAAACTTGCACAAGTCCACAAAAATGAGTTAGTAATAACAAGAAAATATAACTGAAGTTGAATATTCACATTACAACTCAAATTAAAGTTAAATCATGAAGAAACAAGTTTTAAAGAAGCATCGGAACCATAAAATAAAACTCCGGGAAGCAATATTTTGGTTCATGAAATGCTCTAAAAATCAAGTTAAAATCAACCAAACTCAACACCATCATCAAAGATTCATCAAATTAAAACCAAATATGCAAGCAACAATTAAATCACACTTCGTGTACATTTACCAATTCTGGACAACATTGTTTCAACTCATGAAATGTTCAAAATGTCGAATTAAAATCAATAAAACTCAACATCGATATCTAACAAACATCAAGTGTAAGCCAAACATGCTTCGAGCAAAGATTAAATCAAAATTTACAAGTATTTTCTAATTCCGAACATCATTGTTCCATGTATCGGTGTTCACCTAAAACCAATTAGAAATCAACATTTTCAAGTGAAAAATTTGAACACTGTTGCAGCAGTACATCGGCAAACAAAAAGTAAAGTCTTAATTCTTTCGGGTGATATTTAGGTTATATCATATCATATCCACAGAGATTGGTTATCGATTCGCTGTTCAACAAATCATTCGTTAATGAGTTTGGGGGAAAATGGGTTGGGTAAAAGGTATGAAACGTAAAAGTTATCAACAAAAAATAAATTCATTCTTCCAAGAAGAAACTTATCAAGCATGCATATAATTCACTCCACACAGACTTAAACCTATCGACCAATTATACTCAACCTACGATACTCGTCAATGTCATCACGTGTCAAACACAACACCCATTGTATCACCTCGGTGGTAATCTCTCAACTAACTTCAACAACACAGAATTCAACCTTGCCACTCACGCTGACGATCTCTTAGCACAATACAACCAACACAGAGGCATTAATCACAGACACCCAAAGTGAATGTCAACTCTAAATCTATCTCTAGAATCCAGAAACTAACAGACTATCATCCTAGGTAAGAATTCGAGCTGTATATTTCTATAGAAACCCAAATCCCTAGCACAGAGCAAAAATCAAGGATAACAATCCACAAAGATCCGTAAAGAAAATTAAATATAATGGCATGGGCGACAAATATACATAAGATCAAATTAAATACATATACAAACCCAACTAAAAAGAGAATACACAAGGAAAAAAGAGAAATAAACCACAACTCTCCTGGTTTGTCAGCACCGATCAAAGAGCAATCCACCCCAGATCATCCGTATGCAAGCTCCATAGTTGTTATCTAAGCTAAACCTAGAGAAAAATGAGGGTTGATGGAGTTGGGAGAAAAAACTGTCCCCAAAACCATAACAAAAAATGAAATGAAAATGAAATATAAAGAATTTTTGTTCCTCATGTGTCGCCTAGCAACATAAAAGTGTCGCCCATCGACAATTCCTAAATATAAGTCCCAGGTTACGCCACATATGCAACTGGGGAAAAATATATACCCTCACTCAGCAAAGGGAAGCTTCGCCTGGAGACACAACGCTTCCTCGTCAGCGAGCTTCTGGCGAGCCCAAGTCAATAGCTACTAGAAAAATTATCATTTCCTCTCGCCCCTTCTTCGCCCGATGACACAGGCGTGAAGCTCCTCGCCAAGGCTTCGCCCGACGAGGCACACCAGAATAGCAACTTTTGTTGCTATTTCTGCATAACTCTAATGGCTTCCTTTATTTGCCTTGTTCCCTTATTGAACCAACAATGCATCTCAGAGCTTTTATTCCACTTGCTCCAACAATGCTCAAATACCTACAAAATGAATACAATATTATCAATCCATACACTATGTACACAAAAACACAAATGAATACAAACTAAACAAATTTATACACAGAGTTGGGTTATTTAACTGATATTAACAACAAAGAGTCGATAAGTGCAACAAAAAGTATATACAAAAATAACTATAATTTGCACTTATCAAACACCAATACTTGGAACTTCAATCGGAATTTACAAATAAATTGCAAATATTAAATCAATACAGGTATAACAGTTCTCAAACATCAAAACATAAATTATTTACGCGTCAATATCTTTTAATCTACTCAAAATTAAGCATCAACACATGAAATTCCATAATCATCAACATTATCGTGTCAAAATCGATATCGACGAGTAAGTTTCAATAATTAACAACAATTATCCTGTCGATGTTCATGAGATCTAAACAATTAAGCAAATAATCATCCATTCCACAATTATCCATCATCAACATGAAAATTAATTTCTATAATTCAAAATTCAAAGCATGCTTAATCACATAATCACTTAATTCAAAATAAATTCTCAACACAAAAAATTAAATCAAGTAAAGATTAAGAAGAGTTACCAAAATCGACATGAAAAGGAGGATCAATCGGAGAAATTAGAAGAGGAATTCGACCAGAGCATGACAGAGGGAGGATGATGATCGAAATTGGAGAAGGGAGGATCATACGTGCGCGGAGGGGGGTACCGTATCGGTCGTCTGGGCGCGAGATAAGGAGGCTGGTCGGACTGCTCATAGATCTCGGTCAGTCACGCGGATGTTGGCCGATTTGGTGTGGTTGTGTAACAGGGGAGAGAGAGAGAGAGAGAGGAGAGAGAGAGAGAGAGAGAGAGAGAGAGAGAGAGAGAGAGAGAGAGAGAGAGAGAGAGAGAGAGAGAGAGAGAGAGAGAGAGAGAGAGAGAGAGAGAGAGAGAGAGAGAGAGAGAGAGAGAGAGAGTGTGTGTGTGTGTGTGTGTTAGCGATAGAGAGAGAGAGAGAGAGAGAGAGAGAGAGAGAGAGAGAGAGAGAGAGAGGAGAGAGAGAGAGAGAGTCCAGTCTTGGAGGAAGAGAGAGATTTAAGAGCTTGAGTGAGTTCTTGAATCTTTGAGGATTTTTGTGATAAACGAGAAAAAAAGTCCTTTTGAATTTGAGTGAAAAATGATATATATTAGATGCCTTAGTCCTTGTTTGGAAATTGGAAATGAAATAGTCAATTTTGGAATCATAAATCCCTCTCTTTTTGGTTGTGCGACTTTTTTTTATCATATTTCAAAGTTCAATTTGAGAAGCGAGTCATAAATCGAAATTTTCTTAGCATAATTAGAACCAGACTCTTGAAGAAAATTTTTAGCTAAAAAAATTTGTAACTTCATGCCGCAAGAATTGTCCCAAAATGTTAAAATCGAGAGATTTATGATTTTTGCAATATTGAGAAACAGTTGACCGGAAATTCGCTTCAGCATGCGATTTTCAATGTATTTTGCATTTTCGGAGATCTTATTCACATAATTGGCTTCCGACTCGAACATATGAAATAGAGAGGATATCAAGACGGTTATAAATCCCAAAGACCCACTCAAGAATAATTTTCTGGACAAAAGTTATGAATTTTTAACACAAACTGCAAAATGTTGATTTTCAGTTGAAACTGTTTCAAATCAACTGAAACACTTGATTTTATTTGTAATTCCAAGCATGATGGAACACCTGAGAGCTTGGAATGATGATGAATTTATCACTCACTGATTAAGTAGCTCGGAAAAATATGAGTAGTGCACTTCAATCCCGAAAACCCTAAGTTTATACTGCACTATATTTCCTAAGGAACTTTCATTTTTTGTAGCTCGACGAAGACAAATGCTTTGATCCTGTAACCATAACACCTATGACATGTATGTATTCATATGATGGTGAAATATAAGCCAATTAGGTTTAAAAATGTAGAGGGAGATTTTTGGGGTGCAACAACTATCCCTTTTCAATCATCTTAAACCAGAGAGTAGATTGGCGCTAGCCTTTCGAACAATTAAGGTAGAAGAGGATTGAATACTGAAAAGAAACGTAAAATTTTGTACTTTGAAGAACAGACAAAAGTTAGATATTTGGTTTTCTGCATTTTCTATTTTTGTTTTTTTTTTTTGGAAAATGGTTATCCGGAGATAGAGATTTAGAGATGTACGTCAGGCCGGGGTTAGACATATGAGGGACAAAGTAAACTTGAGAATACACATCAGGTCAGGATCAGACACGTATAAGGATATGGTATATGTCATGTCAGAATTAGACACATACAACAAAGAAAGAGACCGACATAAGAAGGTTCTAACAAAAACATCAAATATACATGTCTGGTCAGGATCATACATATATAAGAAAGAGACCGACCAAAGCAGACTCTAACAAAGATATCAAACATACATGTCTAGTCAGGATTAGACACATATAAGAAAGAGATTAACCAAAGCAGACTCTAATAAAGATATTAAACATACATGTCTAGTCAGGATTAGATACATATAAGATAGAGACCGACCAAAGTAGACTCTAACAAAGATATCAAATATACATGTCTAGTCAGGATTAGACACATATAAGAAAGAGACCAACCAAAGCAGACTCTAACAAAGATATCTAACATACATGTCTGGTCAGGATTAGACACATATAAGAAAGAGACCGACCAAAGCAGACTCTAACAAATATATCAAATATACATGTCTGGTCAAGATTAGACACATATAAGAAATAGACCGACCAAAGCAGACTCTAGAAAAGATATCAAACATACATGTCTGGTCAGATTAAACACATATAAGAAAGCGACCGACCAAAGAAGACTCTAACAAAGATATCAAACATACATATATGGTCAAGATTATCATATATAAGAAAGAGACCGACTAAATCAGACTCTAACAAAGATATCAAATATACATGTCTGGTCAGGATTAGACACGTATAAGAAAGAGACCGACCAAAGCAGACTCTAACAAAGATATCAAACATATATGTTTGGTCAGGATTAGACACATATAAGAAAGAGACCGACCAAAGCAAACTCTAACATAGATATTAAATATACATTTCTGGTCATGATTGACACATATAAGAAAGATACCGACCAAAGAAGGCTCTAACAAGGAATACTAACCAAAGATAGACTCCTAAAAGAAGAACGTCGATCAAAGGCGAACTTACTAGGGGTACAAAATAGACATTGACTTTGATAGAACGCTGAGCGAAAGCAAACTTATACCGAAGGAAGAGACCAACCAAGGAGGTACTCTAACAAGGATTGCCAATGATTCTCTGGGGAAAGAGAAACCATAACAAGACTTGACTGGGGATAGGAATCATAACAGGCTCTATCGAAGAAACATGATAGGATAACCCTAGTGATAGACTGTGCGGGTTATTTATCTTTGAGTATATAAAACCAGTTACTTTAGGTAAGCAACAAAAATTGGCTTATGCTTCAATGCATATTTGAATTTTTAATAGCATAATGCTCCACATAATGGAAATGCTACGCATTTGGATAGATGCAATGTAATGATGCATGTTTAGATGATTCACTGGAGAATGGAAATATCCAAAATAAACTACTGAAGAAACAGGGAACATTTGAGAAGTCAACCTTGGGAAATTGATCTTTAGAAAGGAATAAGAATATGAACTGACAACCATTGGGTGTAAAATGCGATGCGAGATTGCAATTCAAACACGCCAACTATGAGGAGGGATGCCATTAAAACATGGACTTTAGAGAGGATACTGCAAAAATAAATTGTAGTCCAATGAAAAAGAAATCATCTTGACTTCAACCGCTCTTAGCTTCCTGGGGAAAGGACTCGTTATCTTCCTGCTGAAAATAAGAAACGCCTCACTAGGGGAATAAAGATCTTCTTGCATAGAATTCTTGATAAAATAAACTTCTACCATGGATAAAGAGAATTCTTAAACAAAAGAAAACTCGACGATGAACTCCGCATAGGAATAAATCCTTACTTGGGGAGAAGAGAAATCTCGAACCAGAAACTCTCGAAGCTTAACTTCTACTGGAGATAAAATAACCCCTTCTGTCACTAGGGGATAAAATAGTTCTTAATACTCGCATCAGTATACATAACATTGGGGAGTCTTGTAATATTTCCATCCTTTTACTGGGGAGGAAACTCACTCCATTGGGGAAAAGCAAATTGCTTCATTGAGATGTCACAATAACCTCCTACTGGTAAAGAAGTCTTACGAGATTCTTTAAAAGATGCAAAACATACTGGGGAGAAAGATGCAAACCACATTGGGGATATGGGTTCAAACCACACTAGGGAGATGGGTGCAAACCTTACTGGGGAAATAAACAATTGTACCAAACCCAATAAGATATATTCCTTTAGAAGGAGATTTCTGAAGAGAAATCTCTTAGCGAAGAAGCTTCAGTTAAACAACAGCGTAGCCTGTACCGGGGAAATGAATTTTTTTGAGGAAACATAATTTCCATCGAGAACCTTGTATGAGTAACAACCTCAAACGCTATATTCTTTCTTTATTGTACCTTTCTTGTTGTGAGTGGACACCAGGTACCTGCAAAAATGAAATCACAACTACGTGTCCCAGGTAGGAATTGGAAAATCGATAGCCATTGGCCAGACACCTGAAATCTCAAGTAATTTCAACTGTTTATAGCATGATTTGCGTAGCCTCAATATTTTTAGATGCAAAGTTTATCAAAATATTGGACGTTTTTGCAAACAAAATAGTAAAAGTAAAAAAAATGTAGCTTTTGGATAAAAAGGATTTTTATTGATTGATTGGCCTGTGAATAAGCATTTAAATCAAGAAGAAATTCCTAAAAAGAGGTAATTGCATACAAAACATAAAAAAGAGATACAGAGATTAACAATGTGAAGACAAATTTCCATCGGGTTCTGACTCTGCTATGACTCTTATAACCTTAAAGCTCCTTAATATCTTGCTTTCTAAAAAAGCTGATTGGACTGATTACTTATCCTTCTAAGCTAACAATTGTGATGGATAATGGTGTTGCTGATGTAACACAGACCATAGTCATTCGCTTCAAATCCCTAACTTTTGCCTGGATCTCCCTTTCGGGTTTTCAATCCACCGGGATACCCATTTTTGCCTAAGTCGCCTTTTTCAGGTTTTCAACTTAGCGGGTGTATACAATTTTTTTATTCTTTTCTTCTTTTTGTCCCTAATTTTTTCCTGAACCTTTTTCTTTTTATGGTTCGTCGGGACGCCCTTTTTTTCTAAGCCGTCGACTTAGCGGGTCTTTTCATGTGAATTATTTTTTAACTATATTTGCATTGACAAGGTGAGGGAAATCCTCTTCGTTCATAGTTGAAGCATCATAGCTTCTCCTGAGAAGATTTTCTTTACAACATATGGTCCTTCATAATTCAGAGCCCATTTGCCCCTAACATCTATATTATTGGGAGGCAAGATCCTTTTCAGCACAAGTCACCAGCTTAGAAATTCCAAGGACGCACCTTCTTGTAAAAAACTTTCTTCATCCTCCTCTAGTATAACTACCCATGACAAATATGAAGGATAGAAAAACACAAGAAAGGGGGTTTGAATTGGGGTTTTCAAAATTAAAAACAGTATGACATGTTTGGTTATCCTGGTTCATTTGAACTCAAACTACTCCAGTCCACCTGTCAAGGTGATTTCGCCTCTCTCAATCAAGGTCTTAACCCATTAATCAAAACTTTGATTACAATTCACAAAGACTGCCGTCAATATCTTCTTGAGAATAAACCACAACTTGGTTTCCCAAGGAATTACAAAAATGTGAATCAAAATGTGTACAAGAATGTTTCTAGAAAACTATATCACAACTGTGATGTTTACACAATATTAAGGCACAATGAATAAATAGAAGAGCTTTATGAATATTTCTTTGTATGTGCTTGTATATCTTTTTGACCACCCTTCAAAACTCCTTTATATAGGTGAAGCGTTTGATACATAAGAAGATGTTTTTGGAAGGTTGATAAAATGTTGTTAATGTACTTTCCAAAAATACAGATCTTGTCTAGTACTAGCCGTTACTTTTTTATTTGTAATGATTGAAATGTAACGCATTAGAACTTGCTTCTATGAAATCTGATTGGAAGAAGAATATTAATGTTGAGACTTTTGGATCATCGGAGTTTAGCTTGCAGCTTTAGTGCTTTGAGAAGTTATAACATTAGAACTTCTTCAATTGAGCGTGATACTTCAATTTAATTGTACAGAAATTCTTATCAGATCTTAGCGCAGTATTGTTCACCAACTTCTATGCTTCTTTATCAGAACTTCTCTGCATAGTTAAATAAATTATTAGAGAGAATATTTGTTCTTTATATATATCATGTATTTGTGATCATCAAAACTATTACTAAGATGTATAACCAAACTATGTTCTAGCAATCTCCCCCTTTTTGATGATGACAAAAACTTGTATACTTTGAGGAATCAGATAAGAACATAAAGTATTAGGGTCTCCCCCTGGGTTGAATATTCGGATAAAGAAAAAATAGATACTTCCCTGAAGATGTTTGATTAGAGTTTGTGATGGAAGTTCTGATAAGTCCACGTGACAAAAGTTACTTTCAACAGGCACTTTTCATGTTGCTTTCCAAACAATGAAACAGAGGTTATCGTATTCAAAATGTTTGAGACTAAGTCTCAGTACTGTTATATTCAAAAAGTCTTACGTTCTCCCCATTTTTGTCATTAATCAAAAAGCAATAAAAACACGTAAAGAGAACAAAATGGATTATGCATTCAACAAATATTAATACAGATATAAGAAGATGAACATGAGTATTTAAACAAGAAACAAACATAGCCGAAACAAGCAAAAGATTAGAACTAAGGTTATGGAGGAGGTGGAAGTCGTGTGAACAAGGCTCTAATAGACTTTTGATTTGATTGTTTAATTCTTCTTACTTCCTTAGCATGCCCTTAATTTCTTTGTTTGTTTCATCCTGTTTGTCCATCCTTTCCTTAACAGCTACATTCTATTTCTTCAACTCATTCGAGTTTTCAACACAAGAGAAGAGGAAGTTGTTTCAATAGAAGAAGCCACATTCTTAGAAGTTACTGCAACAAATTCTTTCTCAGGAGATTCTTTAACTCACTTTCCTTTGTCTTTAAAAATGACCATAGAAAGAGGTTAAGGTTCATGAGATGGTTCATTAAATTATGATTCCTGTGAGGCTTCCCAAGAAGTGTTGTCCAGAAGAAGAATGGGTTTCCTAACCCAATGACGTAGAACTTGATCCTTGAAGATTTTTAGGTGATCGCAGAAGTTCTGTTGAGAAATTTCATAACTGAGTTCCTTCATCTTCAAATATTCAGAATTAAACCATTTTCGGAACTGAGTCTAGAGAGAATCAGAAGCAGTTGGGTTAAGATTATCCATGAAAGATTTCTTCAAGGAGTTAACCCATTCCTGTATTTCTTTTTTCAAAACCAATAGAGATTTAACAACATCTGATTTGGATAGTTTGGTGTTGGTTTTGGAATGGCTATTTTCTAAGAAGTTGTGACAATATTGTCCCAGGCTTCTAGATCAATTACGGTTCTGAGAGGATCTTCTGAGTAGTCAGTGAGAGCGGGAGAGTCGGAAAGGATTATAGAAGAGTTAGGTGGTGTTGAATTATATGGATATGGAATATCTGGAAGGGAGAAGTCTAGTGATGTTATGGTGGAGATATTTGGTGGTTGAGAGGTGTTGAGTGGGCAGGTGATTCCTGGAATGGCTGACGTGGTTTTTGGCATTTGTTCAAAGGCAGTATTTATATTTTTGATTTAGGGAGCTTCAAAAAATGGATCAAATTGATCAATATCAGAAAAAATTTGTGCAAGTTCTGGCTGAGTTTAAACAAATTGGGGAAAAGATGGATAAATCAAAGGATGATTAGTGGGTATTGAGGTATCAATTTCTATGTCAATGTCATCAATTGTTTAAGGTGAGGGATTTTTAGCAGGTTTTGGAGATGAGGAGGTTTCATATGTTGATAAGAAAATTGATTCGATAACATAAACAAAAGAGGGGTTACCTTTCTTTTTAGAAGCTTTGGGAGTTTTCTGAGAAGTTCCTTCTCCAACAGTTGTCCTTTTTCTTGTCTTTCTAGTAGCAAATTCCAGAATTTGTTGCCTGGGATTAAGGATATTTACATTCGGAATTGTTCCATATCTCTTGCAGGCTTCTAGATATCTGAGGACAATTACTGGGATCTTTCTTAATAGTTTCTATAATCTTCATTTTCTTAAGGTTATTGGTGTTGAGATGCTTTCCAGCACATGGTTCCAGAACACTTGCTTGTTGAGCCTCACTTGGATATTCTATCAGTTTATTCTCTGTCAGAATATCTAAGATAAACCTTCCCAACAGAATCCAGTCTCTTTTGGTTCTTTCTTCTTCCCTTGTTTCCTTAATACTAGTCTTCAGATGATTGAATAGAATATGAGGGAGGTGGACTTTGGCTTTAGTTGCAATGAAGTACAACTGGTACTATTGATCAATATTGATGTAGTTGGGAGAGCTAGTTGGTTTTCTGTAATTGATGTACCCCATAATTATTCTAGACCAAATTTTGAGGTAGTCCTTCATATCTTTGATCTTGTTTGAGGATTGTACAGAGGAGAAGATTTATTTGGATATGATGGTTAGGTCAAAACCTTTTTCTGCCATTTTACTGCATCTCAGGTCTCTTCTGTCTTGACCAATGAGCTTTCCAATGAAATCTTCGGTGATGGCAATCTTCTTTCCCATTACATAATAAGTTACTTGATGATTTAATGCAGTAGCATGAATCCAAAATTCTTTAACCAGTTTGGGAAAGACTGGAGCAATTAATCGATCAAAATATTTTGTCCACCCTTGAAACTCAACATCAGGCATAAGGTCATACCCATTTTCTTTCATGCTTTCAAAATCAACTATGAGTTCACAGAGAACTTCTAGAGAATCAATCGGAGTGAGGAGAGTTCTTGAAGGTTCAACATACATTTCTTTGTTTGTAGTAAAGGATGAACCATGAATGTTGATTTGAGAATATTGATACTTTTGTTGTTGTTGAAAAGAAGCCATTATTCACAGACTTAGGGTTTGAGAGCACATAAAAGGGAAAAGAGCAAATTCAGAGAAAAATAGGGTGACTGAGAGTGAAGGTGTGAAAGTTAATTGGTGAAAGTGAGATACAAATAGCCAATAGAGAAAAAAATATGAAATTAATTAAATTAATAAAATAATAAAAATTATTAACAACATTAATGATTCTAGAAAAAAAAGGGGATGGCGTGAAGATTTTGTGAACAATTACCGATGTGACTCGTGCCTCAATGCATCAACTCAACTGTTTCAACCCTTCAGATTTTGAACATGTGTTCAGCCTTAGAGAGTGACTTAGCGTTTAGGGTTGACAAATGTTGATATGGTGAATTGATTGCTTCTATCTTAGATATGAAGCGTTTTTGGAAAACATTCAGATCTTCTGGATAGTTTCTGATACAATTTTCCTTCTCACTTCTGAAGAACTATTGTTCAGATGTTCACAAAAACAAATCAAAAAGTTCTGAGGATTAAATATACAGAAACTACATTTTCATTTTGGGCATAATTCTATACTGAGGTGTTTCAGAATGAAATTAAATCTATCTTCAGCAAGGGGTTTAGTGAAAACATCAGCCCATTGATGGTTTGTGTCTATAAATTTTAAACAAAGAATTCCCTTCTAAATATAGTCCCTAATAAAATGGTGTTTAATTTCTATATGTTTAGCCCTAGAATGTAAAATAGGATTTTTAGAAAGGCATATAGCAGAAGTATTATCGCAGAGGATAGGAATGTTACTCATAAATATGAAAATCTTCAAGCTGACTCTTCATCTAGAGAATCTGAGTACCACATCTAGCTGCATCTATATATTCATCCTTAGCAGTTGACAGTGTAGTAGTGAATTATCTTTTGTTGGACCATGAGATTATGTTATCTCTTAGAAACTGGCAGCTTCCAGAAGTACTTTTTCTTTCTATTCTATCTGAAGCAAAGTTAGCGTCACAGTACCCTACTAATTAATATTCTCTGGATTTTCTATAATAAAGACCAAGGTTAGTAGTACCTTTCAAATATTTGAAAATTCGCTTAACTGCTATTAATTGCAATTCTCTAGGATTTTATTGGAATCTGGCACAAAGACAAATGTTATATAAAATATCAGGTCTTGAAGTTGTTAAATATAAGAGAGAACCAATCGTACCTCTATAAAGCTTCTGTTCTACTTTCTTACTTACCTCTTCCTTTTCCAGAATGCGTGTAGGATGCATATGAGTTTTGGATGGCTTACTTTCTGACATATCAAATTTCTTCAAAAGTTATTTAACATACTTACTTTGATGTATGTAGGTTCCTTCTGGAGTTTGATTGATTTGAATTCCTAGAAAGAACTTGAGTTCACCCATCAAGCTCATTTCAAATTCTGCCTGCACAGTCTTGGCAAATTCTTTCCCTAAGGAGGCTTTAGTAGATCAATAAATTATATCATCTACGTAAATTTGACAAACCAGAATGTCATTTTTAAATGGTTTACAGAATATAGTTGTGTCCACCTTCCCTCTAGTAAAATCATTTTCTAACAGAAAGTTACTTAGTCTTTCATACCAAGCTCTGGGAGCTTGTTTCAGACCATATAATGATTTCTTAAGTTTATAAACATATTCTAGATGTTTTGTATTTTCAAAACTATGGGGTTGGTGCACATAAACTTCTTCGTCAATGTAACCATTTAAAAAGGCACTTTTGACATCCATTTGATAAAGAGTGATGTCATTATTTATAGCAAATGAAATTAAGAGTTTGATTGATTATAACCTGGAGGCTGGAGCAAAGGTTTATGCATAGTCTATCCCTTCTTACTGACTATAACCTTGTGCAACCTGTCGTGCTTTATTTCTAACAACTTCTCCTTGTTCACTTAGCTTGTTTCTGAAGACCCATTTAGTTCTAATGATGTTGAAGCCTTTTGGTTTAGGAACTAGATCCCATATATCGTTTCTGGTAAATTTATTTAGTTCTTCATGCATTACAAGTATCCTATCATTATTTAGAAGTTCTTCATCAATGAAAGTCGGTTCGATCAGAGACACTAATCCCATAAGAGATTCTTCAGTATTTCTGAATGTAGATCTTGTTCTGATTGAATCAATTTTATTTCCCAGAATCATGTTTTCAGGATGTGCTAAGCTGCTTCTGGATTGTCTTTTCTGGATGGATTCTTCAGAAGCTGTTGTAATATTTGTGATGTGTTCTTCTGTATTTGGATAAAGTTTTGAACTTTTATTTTCTGAAGATCTATCTTCAATACTTGTAATTTGAACTTCTATATCTGCAAAAGATTCACCCTGCTTTGACTTTTGAGAGCCAAACTTATCATCAAATCTAACACTAATAAATTCTTCCACAATTCGTGTTTCTGTGTTATATACTCTATAGCCTTTTGAGCGCTCAGAGTATCCTAACATGAAACACTTGTGTGCCTTATAGTCAAACTTGTTCAGATGTTCTTTAGTGTTCAATATAAAACAAGTGCATCTAAATGGATGGAAATAAGAGATGTTGGGTTTTCTGTTCTTCCACAGTTCATATGGACTCTTTTCCAGAATAGGTCTTATTGAGATTCTATTATGAATATAACACGTTGTGTTAACTGCTTCTGCCCAAAAGTGTTTAGAAATATTAGTCCCCTTGATCATGGTTCTGGCCATTTCTTGTAAATTTCTATTCTTTCGTTCTACAACTTCATTTTGTTGAGGAGTTCTAGGACAAGAGAAATTATGAGAAATGCCATTCTCATTAAAAAACTGTTCAAAACTTTTGTTTTCGAATTCCCCACCATGATCACTTCTGACTTTTACAATTCTAAACTCTTTTTCATTTTGAACTTGGTTAAAGAAAGTGGAGAACACAAAGTGTGACTCGTCCTTGTGTCTTAAGAACTTTAACCATGTCCATCTACTATAGTCATCTACGATCACTAATCCATACTTATTTCCGCTGATGGATGCAGTTTTCACTGGTCCAAACAGATCTATATGCAGAAGTTCTAATGGTCCAGAGGTAGAAGCAACATTTTTTAATTTGAAAGGGGTTTTTGCAAAATTTCCTTTTTGACATGCTTCACACAGAGCATCTGAGTTGAACTTTAAGTTAGGAAGTCCTCTGACCAGATTGAGTTTGTTAATCTGAGATATTATTCTCATATTATAATGCCCCAATCTTCTGTGCCAGAGCAATTGCTCATCGTTAACAGACATAAGGCATTTTACATTCTGACTTTTTAGTTCAGAAAGTTTTATTTTATAAATGTTTTTCTTTCTCTTACCATTAAAAAGGATAGTTTCATCTTTCTGACTAACTGCTTTACAAGACATTTGATTAAAGATTATATCATAACTATTATCACTTAATTGACTTATGGATAACAAGTTATGCATTAATCCATCTACTAACAGAACATTAGTTATAGAGGGAAGTGTATTGTTACCAATGGTTCCAAAGCCAATAATTTTTCCTTTCTAATTTCCTTCGAAACCTACGTATCCTCCAGATTTAAGTTCTAGGCTTTGGAAAATATGTTTTCTTCCCATCATGTGTCGAGAGCATCTGGAGTCCAGGTACCAAGATTGGTGTTTCAACTTTGTTGTTAAAGACATCTGCAACATAGATGATTTTACCCTTAGGTACCCATATCTTTTTGGGTCCTTGTTTGTTAGAGTTTCCAAAATTCTAAATGAATTTTGGTTTCGTAGAGTAAGAATCACTAGTATATTTTATATCATGTGTGTGTGTCTGTTGTACCCCAAAATTTTCCCTCCCATATTCTTCAAAGTTTTGACAAGCATCATCTCAATTTGCTCAAGTCTACTCAAGGGTTGCACAGTCAAACCATCCTCCTAAGCCAGTCAAAATTAGGGTTTTGGTTATTGAAAGGAAGTTGAGGTTTTCAAGGGCTCAATCAAGCCACATATGCCTATACACATTGTCAAGCATCTACATGTCAAGTTTCAAGACTCACAGCATCAAGTTGCACAGTCAAAAGCCCTAATTGCTTCACAATCAACTGTAGGGGTAAAATGGTCATTTGACAGTCAAAATTCAAAATTTTTGGTAAACATCATATTTTGAGGTCACAATCATCATTTGATCAATTCTTGATCATGATTCCACAAGAATGGCTCAAAAATCATCAAGATGCAAAAGTTTCCATTTTTGGACAGCTGAAAAGTCAACTGTAACTTGACCAAGGCATAACTTTTTCATGGTTCATCAGAAAAATCCCATCCAATGCTCATTTTGAAGGGGATGACATTTCCTACAACTCATATTCACATTCCAAATCCAAGAAATGATCTCACAAAAAGTTATCAATTTCAACATTATAGGTCATTTTCAAAAGTCAACAAAAAGGCATTTTAAGTCAAAGACCATAACTTGAGATTGGTAAATCAAAATGACATGGGACCAAAGGCATTGGTTAGAGGAATTCAAGACCTTTCCAAAATGTCCAAGAACATGTTCATATGATCAAAATTGAGCAAGATATGCATTGGAGAAGTTGGGAAATTTTTGTGAAATGGCAAAAGTCAGCTATCCTTGAAACTTCAATTTTTGACAAAAGGGCCCACTTTCTTCCACTTGATTCAGCCTTGTCATGCCACCCACGTGTCCCATGATTAATTTCAAGACCAAACATTTATTTTTCATTTTTATTTAATTTTTGTGGATTTAATTCATTTTAATCCATAATAATTCAAATAAAATAAAAAAATTAATTAAATGGCATCTTTGTGGTTTGAATGGCTTTCATACAGCATATTCTAGTTGCCAAATTCGTGTAAGGCTATTTTGAGCACAAAATCATGGTTTTTGCTCCAAGTATGGAAAGCTTTCAATGGTGGTTAAGGGGAATCTCCAAACATCAATTCCATGGATCCTTGATTCAAATTTTAACCTAAATCAGTTCTACTATATGTGCATAACAAGAACCTAAAGCCTCACACCGGAACACTGCACAAACGGCCAAACCACATTCAAAAATCCAAGCAAAAAACCAAAACTGTTTTTGATATTGCAGACCAATTCAAAGCCTTAGAGCAATTCAAACACGTTGCTAGCCTTCCCAGGAACAGATTGCAATCCAAAACAAGCCTCAAAGCTCAAGAACACGTGCTACACAGACCCACGGTTTGTAAAAAAATTTCATAATCACATACATTGATTCATGCACATTTGATATGTTTTGTTGAGTGTATTGTGTTCACAGGACCCATACGAAGCTATTAGTGTGATTGAATTGCATTATGGCGCCCAGAATTGCAAAACACCATTGTTGAATTCTAGGGTTTCAGAGCTCTCAGATTGGGGCTTTACAGCATAAGTAAAATTGGAACTTCCCATGCCCATGGTTGAAACCGGCTTGACGAGACAAACACAAAACTATCCTCGCGCTCAATTTATCTTGCATAGAGACCTATTCGCTATTTTCTGCCATTCCATATTGTGGGGGTTAAAAACCCCCGCTAATTGCTTTGTTTTTTACAGGAAAAAGGAAAGAGACGAAGACGTGGAAGAATGCTACTGGATAATTCAAACCAACGCGCATATACGTTGTTTCACCAATATATTATTTTGTTATTATTATTATCTCAATTGAACAAGACAGCTCAGCTGGCCAAGGCACTTATGCATAATCCCTTGGGACTTGGGTTCGAATCCCAGGTCCCCCCAAAATTCCATATTATTTTTCTTCCTACAATTGTGTGCAGGCTTCCAGATAATGAGCATCATACACCTCACGCGCCAGCTTGCCATGTGGCCCCAAATCAACACTCCAAAGGCCAGAAGGGGATGAACACCATGTGCTCAGGTCAAAGCCAGCGTGGATGATCCAAAAAGTCAACATGGCTTATTCTTAATGGGCTCAGATTGTCAACAAAAACCTCCATATCTGGCCTAAACCCCCCATGGGTTTGCATTTTATTTTTGTCCTTTTATTTTTCATTTGCTTTATTTTATTTTTCATTCTTTTTTTTTTATTATTAGCTAAATAATTATTTTTCCATAAAAATTCAGAAAAAACCAAAAAATGTTTTTATTAATTTCAAATCACTTTTTTGTTGTAAATAAATTCTAACATTAATTAACTTAGTTGTTTAATTAGGTTTAATTTTAATCTTTTCACAATAAATAAAATTAATTTAGAATTAGGTCTTTCTTTTAACAACTTTTAATTCCTTTTATTTTATTTTCATTAAAAATATAAAAAAACACAAAAACATTTTTTCTTTAATTAAATAATTAATTAGTTTATTAGGTTTAATGTTTAATTTAATTCTAAAAAGGGTCAACACCCTAAGGACGCTCCCGATTAAATTTCTATTCGCGCGTATTTATTTATTTTGATTATATTTATGTATCTGTACAGAGTATGTAATAGTTAATTAGGATTTTATCGCCTTATTTAAATTCTCGCACTTTATTTTCCAAAACGGGTTTTTGTTTTTGGCGATGTATAGACCCGCGTCTTGTAATAGTTAGATTTACATTTCTGAAATTTATTTTCCGCACTCTTAACTACTAATATGCCTGCAAGAATGTATGATAATAAAATCAATCAGTAGCTCACAAATAACATGTACAAGACAAACATAAACTGAATTCAACACACATGCACATGCCACTCCTAGGGTACGCCTCACTGGTTGCCTCGAAAGTGGTCATCAAGTATATGGTGTCTTAGAGGTTGCCCTCCTGTCTAAAGATCCAGTTGCCTCGAAACGGTTGCCTCGGATAAAAGGATCTAGGACATTAGGGTTACCACTAAGGTGTCCTACCGTTGCTTTGGTGACCACAATGTCCCTAATCATCGAATTGACCCGAATAACTCCAACGATGGTGCTACCTACCTCTCAATGGTGGGATAGCACTATCCAAAGGACTCTTACACAACTTAATTCCTTAGAGTAGGTAGATTCTCCTGGGTACTTTCTCTTTTCAAAACAAACAAAACAACTTTTCGCACCCACACTTTCAAAAGTTTTCAAACAAATTTTTCATACACTCTTGAGGACAGATACAAGAGTTACTTAGAAATTTTTCAAACGAAACTTTCAAAACCCACACACACACTTGAAAAGCAAACAATTTTTGAAAACATAAGAGCCCGTGGATAACCACTGATAGAAAGGGTGCTAACACCTTCCCTTTCTATAAATCTACCTCCCGAACCGAGAAACATTCTCGAATAAGGAATTTTGCTGTGCTTTTGTCCTTTCCATGTTGGAGAACATAAAAGACGGTGGCGACTCTTGCTTACCGCGACATTTTGCGAACCAGCTTAAAAAACAGTCAGTTCTATTTCCACCGATCACAGAACTGGCGACTCTGCCGGGGACACTAATAAGTGGGGTGTACCTTAGGAATAGTTCATCATCATGTTTTCAATTGTTTGATCTGTTTGCTTTAAAATTGTGGGCCTGTTTTGGGAGTTTCATAGATCCTAACCCGGATCTGGGGGATACCTCTTAGAAAGTAGCAACAAACTGTAAGGGAACTGTGCGGGGTATACCGACACGGTTGAAACAGTTTGCTACGTTGATGTGGCACTTTGGTGAGTACCGGTAACCCTTGAGTCAAGTCAAGGAGAGTACGGGGCCGCCGCGTGGTGTCATGAAACATCAACTAACCTTAGGAACCTTACTTGACCATCCTGGCCTCTTTAGGGGTAGTGAGATGACTAACTTTGGTGCAGTCCGAAGTTGGTTGATACTCGATACTACACTCATTGAGGGTTGTTTTCTTGGAATATTTTGATCGCCAGTCCAGTGGCTAAATCAAAACAATGAACATAGAAAACAACCCAATGATATTGAGCTCCTTAGAACCCGGTTACTTTTGATAGGACAGGTTTTTGAGCCCACCAACTTCAAGAGGGTAGTACCCCAAACTTCATGCTGGCCTAAACTCTAAGGGCTGTCTTGTGTGACTTGTGTGCTTTCAAACTTGACTACTTGCATGCTTGTTATCTAACACATGAGTTTCTTGCAGGGTTTGTTTACAGTCCTTAACCTGAACTCATAACAGGGTTTACTTACATCACTCCACGCATAGCATAACATCATGCCATCATACCATTGCATACATTCTACATAAGGACTAATCCATTTCAAGGATCTTAAGGGTTTGTGATGCAGGTCATGATGTCTAGCAAGGGGCAAAGGGGATTTATTTTCCTCTAGCCAAGGTTGATAACTTGAGTCAGGGGCTATGACCAACTCGATATGGTGAGCCTTGACTCTTGAAGAAGGACTCTCAAAAACATGAAGTTCCTTCAATCAAGCTACCCAAATTCAAATTCTAACAAGTTTCTCTGTTTACCCCGCGAGATCCTTGAAAACATCACATGCATACATACATATCATTGCATTACAGGTACTCTGTTCTAAAGGTTGCTTAATCTTCTTCGCTGTTTATTTCAGCCATCATCATGAATCCTGAATCATCCAATGAATAAGCTATCAAGGCCCTCCAGGCCCAGAACGCCCAGTTCCAGGAGCTGGTCATGAGCTTCGCCCAGGGACAACAGGAATTGAAGACTTTGCTTTTGAAGAAGAAGAAGAAAAGGACTGTTTTGTTCAACCCTAGACGCAGATCTGGGAATGGATCACAAAATGAGGCTGAGCTGACCACCCCATATGTTGGGAGGGACATCCCATAAGGGAGAGAGGTTCCTAGTCTCGTGGTCTCCGACAACGAGACATATTTCAATGATGAACAATACCCTCCTGCTGAGGACAGGTACAAGCAACTAGAGGACCGTCTAAATGCCATGGAGATTCAACAGGTGCCCGGGTTGGACTTTGGAGACCTAGGCTTATCTTCTGGGGTGGTGATCCCTCACAAGTTCAAGGCACCTGCCTTTGCAAAATACGACGGGGCTTCCTGTCCTAGGTTGCACCTCCGTTCATACGCAAGGAAGATCCAGCCCTACACGGCAGACAAGAATCTATGGATCCATTTCTTCCAGGAAAGTCTTTCAGGGACTCAGCTCGAATGGTTCTATCAGCTGAATGGAACCAGTATTCGTAACTGGGAGGACTTGGCAACCGCTTTTTATAAGCAGTATCAGTATAATGCCGACCTCGCTCCTACGCGTACCCAACTCCAGGGTATGTCACTGGGGACGGGTGAAGGTTTTAAGGAGTACGCGCAAAAGTGGAGAGACCTGGCTGGCAGGGTGCAGCCACCGTTGACTGACCGTGAGCTCGTTGACATGTTCTTAGGGACCCTGTCTGGTCCGTTCTTCAACCATCTGATTGGGAATTCTTTTGCTGGGTTCACAGATCTGATCTTAACTGGTGAGAGAATAGAAGCTAGTATCAAGTCTGGGAAGATACAAAAGGGTGACTCCTCGAACGCTGAGGAGAAACCATTCAAGAAAGAGTCCAATGCTGCGTACAGTCAGAAGGATCGTCGTGACCAACACGTAGGGGCAGTCATGATCTCAGGTTCTGCGTCACGCCGACAACCGCCAAAGGGAAATCAGCGAAGGCCAGACGAACCTAAAAGACAATTCACCAACATCAACATGCCATTGTCACAAGCATTACAGCACATGTTGAAAATGAATCTGATTGCAGTGATCAACCCTCCTGCAAATCCCAAGACCTCTTCTCCAAACTATAACCCAGATGCGAGGTGTGCTTGTCATTCCGGAAGCCCGGGGCATGATACTGAGGATTGTTGGGCGCTGAAATACAAGATTCAGAACATGATTGACGCCAAGGAGATCGAATTCGAGCCTGCTGAGACTCCCGATGTGATCACTGCTCCCTTGCCAAAACATGGCTAGGATTGAGAGACTCTTGTTCATTTAAATTATGATATTGTATTTTTCTATGCTTATTCAAACAATTATTATGTCAAACTCTATTATTTCATTAATGCATTACACGTGTCTGTTTTGAGTAATTGTGTTCTCTATATTCAAAATTGCTTTTATTTTTTCTTGATGTTCAACTCTCGATTGAAAATTCTAAGCCTCTTGAGGGAGGATGACGAAAACGATACCACAATCTACAGTATGCTTTTGAACAAACCTCGCTGATGAGGTACATGCATTGTTTCAATTCCTAAACACTGGAGTTATAAGGAAGATAATCCCTCGTCAACCCCTCTGAGCCAAAGCAGTAGGAGTTTTTCTTTTTGAAAATTAAAACCCTTAATCATAACCTGGTGCAGGGTAGTTCTCTCAGTTGATCCAAGTGCACAACGAATGGCACCAAAGAAGTCCTTTCAAAGCAAAAGACCGTGATGGTTCCGAATAATCATAACGACAGGGAGTCATTATCTCTCAAAATAAAAGTCCAATAAGTCAAAACCTAGGAAGGGGACTGTGATCGGTGGATCTGGAACTGACTGTTTAACGCTGGTTCGCGAAATGTCGCGGAAGCAAGAGTCGCCACCGTCTTTTATTTTCTCCAACATGGACAGGACAAAAGCACAGCAAAATTCCTTATGAGATTGTTTCTCGGTTCGGGAGGTAGATTTATAGAAAGGGAAGGTATTAGCACCCTTTCTATCCATGGTTATCCATGGGCTCTTAGATACTTGCTCATTTGTGTTTTCAAAAGTGTTTTCTTTTTAAAGTGTGAGTGGGTTTGAAAAAGTTTCGTTTAAAAATTTCAGATCGACTCTTGTATCAGTCCTCAAGAGTGTTTGAAAAATTGTTTTGAAAGCTTTTTGAAAAGTGACGGTGTGAAAAGAGTTTTGTTTGTTTTTTGAAATAGAGCAAGTATCTACGAGTCATCTACCTACCCTAAGGAATTAGGCTGTATAAATGTCCTTAAAGTAGTGCCATCCCACCATTGAGAGGTAGGTAGCACCACCGTTGGAGGTGTTCAGGTCAATTCGTTTGTAGGGACAGTGTGGTCACCAGAGCAACAGTAGGACACCTTAGAAGCTACCCTTATGCCATTGATCCTTTTTAATTCCGAGGCAACCATTCCGAGGCAACTGGATCATGTCATGGACATAAGGACTTACTAAAACGTCCTGTACTCGACGACCACGTTTCGAAGGTAAGGCAACAGTGAGGCGTACCCTAAGGGTGGTGTGTGAATTTGTGTATTGTTTTCAGTTTAACCATTATCTTTGATCATGCATTATGGTGAGCTACGCTTGTTTTTAATTTGGCCATTCATTCTTTCATGCAAGTTAACAGTTAAAAGAGGTGCGGAAAGTAAATTGCGGAAAATGTAAATCCTAAGCTATTACAAGGCGCGGGTCTATACATCGCCAAAAATTACAAAGACACGTTTTAGTAAATGAATACGGAAAGTAAATGAAAACGATAAAAGTCCTATTTACTATTACATATCCGGAGCAATTACATAAAAAATAAGGAATTAAAATTAAAATGCGCGCGAATTAAATCGGAATGTTCTAAGGGTTTTGACCCTTTTAAGAAAAGGAAATTAATTTTTTTGGTCTTTTTTCTTATTAAAATGAAATGGAAACTAATTAATAGCTAATTAATTTAATTTAATAAAAAGAAAATATTTTTGTATTTATGTTTTTTTTATGAAATAAAAATAGAAAAAAGAAATAAAATTCTAGGTTAAACTAAATCTAAATTTATTTTAATTATTAAAAGGAATGTTAAAATGGCCTAATTAAAAACTAATTCCATTATGATTTATTTACAAAATAATAAATAATAACAATAAAAGTGTTAATTATATTTTTTTTAGTTTTTTTTTTTATGAAAATGGTTAATTAAATTAATTATTAGTAATAAAATAAAAGGGTTAAAAATAATAGGAAATAACAAAAACAAATAAATAATAGAAGAAAAGAAATGAAAACCAAGGAGGTGTGGGCTAAGTAGGAGGGTGTGATGCTGAATCTGGGCCCATTAAGAAGCCAACTCGTTGACTTTTCCAGTTGAGTGTAATGCTATTGACTAGGGTGCATCATGGATTGCATGTTCTGGCCTTCAGATTGGTCTTGAAGCCACTTGTCAGGCCAGCGTATGAGTGTGCATGGTGGGGTTCGAAGCATATGCTGCATGGAAACATTTGAAACAAAATAATAGAAATTATTTGGGGGACCTGGGATTCGAACCCAGGTCCCAAGGGTCAATGCATGTACGCCTAACCAATTGAGATGTGTGACTTAATTGTTAATATTATGGAACATAATTATTATAAGAAAAAAACAAAGTCAATGATATAAAATAAAAAAAAACGCGCTGAAATTCAAACCCCCCAGTCAGGTCTTGCCACGCCAGCCTTCTTCTTCATCGTGTACCTGTAACATAAGCAAATAGCGGGGGTTTTAAACCCCCACTACACACAACCTGCAAAAAATAGCGAACAACTCATGCTTGAACATAAATTGAGCGCGAGGTCATTGTTGTGTTCGTTCGGATGTCACGATTTCAATGGTATACATTTGGTTGTCCAATTTTTCCATATGGGGAAAGCCCCAATTTGGAGCTCTGAAAAACCTAGCTTTTGACAATGGTGGATCCTGATACACGCATCATTAGTTTAATCAAATGCTACCAATAGCTTCAGAATGTTAAAATGAGTATAAATCAATTCAAAAAGAATGTTAAAAGCGCATGGAAATGGAGTTTTGATTTTCACATATTGGACAAACCGTGGGGTGTCGTGAGGATGATTCTTTGCGCGTTTGGGCTTGATTTTGATTGCTAGAGATTCTTGGCAATGTAAGGAATGTGTTTGGATTGGAATGGAGGCTTGAGAGGCGCTGCAACTAGGTTTTAAGTTTCTCCTTTTTCTTTGAAATTTTTCAAAAGTGTATGGCCGTTTTTGAGCTCTTTAGGTCGCGTCTCCTATTGTGATAGCTTGCATATAGGTTATGTAATGTGTTTCAATCAGAATTAAGGCCAATAACACAATGCATTCATGTTTGAGATTTGCTATGAACTCCATTAAAACACCTTCCATTTTTGTTCCAAAATTTGAATTCTTGCTTGATTTGGCCCTTTGCACGAATTTGGAATGGTCATGATGGTGTATCAAAGCATTTCAATACAAGAAATATCCCCTAATTAACTTCTTTGATTTTTATTTGATTTTAAAAGATTTAAAATGAATTAAATCAAATAAAATTAAATAAAAATGAAAAAATTAATTTTAAATCTTGAAATAATTTGTGGGACACGTGGGAAGCATGGCCAAGCTGAAACAAGTGGAAAAAGTGGGCCCCTTTTGTCAAAAATGAAGTTTCAAGGATAATTGATTTTGGCCATTTCACAAAAATTTCCCAACTTCTCCAATGCATATCTTGCTCAATTTTTAAGTTATAATCATGTTCTTGGACATTTTGGAAAGGTCTTGAAGTCCTCTAACCAATGGCTTTGGTCCCATGTCATTTTGATTTACCAATATCAAGTTATGGTCTTTGACTTAAAGTCCCTTTTTGTTGACTTTTGAAAATGACCTATAATGTTGAAATTGATAACTTTTTGTGAGAGCATTTCTTGGACTTGGAGTGTGAAGATGAGTTATAGGAAATGTCCTCCCCTTCAAGATGAGCATTGGATGGGATTTTTCTGATGAACCATGAAAAAGTTATGCTTTGGTCAAGTTACAGTTGACTTTTCAGCTGTCCAAAAATAGAAACTTTTGCATCTTGATGATTTTTGAGCCATTCTTGTGGAATCATGGTCAAGACTTGACCAAATGATGATTGTGGCTTCAAAATAAGATGTTGACCAAAAATTTTGACTTTTGAATTCCAAATGACCATTTTGCCCCTGTAGTTGACTATGGAGCAATTAGGGTTTTTGATTGTGCAACTTGACCTTGTGAGCCTTGAAACTTGACATGTAGGTGCTTGACAATGTGTATGAGCATATGTGACTTGATTGAGCCCTTGAAAACTTCAACTTCCTTGCAAGAACCAAAACCCTAATTTGACTGGCTTAGGAGGATGGTTGACCGTGTAGCCCTTGAGTAGACTTTGAACCATTTGAGGTGATGCTTGTCAAAACTTTGAAGATTATGGGAGGGCAAATTTTGGGGTACAACAGTTGCCCCTGTTCAATCTTCTTAGACCTGAGGATGTAGATTGGCTTGCGTGCCTTTCGTAATCTGAAGGTGGAAGATGATTGAACACTAGAGTGCCTAGAAATTTGCACTCACATAGTAGCATGTCAGCAGTGTGATGGCGGGAATGGGCTTACAGATGCCATTTAGAGAGATGATGGATAGGGGGATGGGCTTATAGATTCCATCTGGAACTATTGGTATGTGGATGGGCTTATAGATGCCATCTGGGTGTCGATCGCGTAAGAGATTCCTTAGCGAGAACTTGCGTACCTGAGAAAAAGGATAATTACCTGGCCTGTTACAGGAGTTAATCTTCAAACTCTTTATGTAGATGTGCCCTGGCTGGATACAGGAATCGAATCTTTAAACTCTTCAGACGTGCCCTGGCAGGATACAGGAATCGAGTCCGGAGAATATAGTCGTCAACAGATACACCCTGGCAAGATACAGGAATCGGATCTTCGAACTCTTTAGACGTGCCCTGGCAAGATACATGAATCGAGTCTGGAATTAGTCGTCAACAGATACACCCTGGCGAGATACAGGAATCGGATCTTCGAACTCTTCAGACGTGCCCTGGCAGGATACAGGAATCGAGTCTGGTAATGTAGTCGTCAACAGATACACCCTGGCGAGATACAGAAATCGGATCTTCGAACTCTTCAGACGTGCCCTGGCAGGATACAAGAATCGAGTCTGGTAATGTTAGTCGTCAACAGATACACCCTGGCAAGATACAGGAATCGGATCTTCGAACTCTTCAGACGTGCCCTGGCAGGATACAGGAATCGAGTCTGGTAATGTAGTCGTCAACAGATACACCCTGGCAAGATACAGGAATTGGATCTTCGAACTCTTCAGACGTGCCCTGGCAAGATACAGGAATCGAGTCTGGTAATGTAGTCGTCAACAGATACACCCTGGCAAGATACAGGAATCAGATCTTCGAACTCTTCAGACGTGCCCTGGCAGGATACAGGAATCGAGTCTGGTAATGTAGTCATCAACAGATACACCCTGGCAAGATATAGGAATCAGATCTTCGAACTCTTCAGACGTGCCCTGGCAGGATACAGGAATCGAGTCTGGTAATGTAGTCATCAACAGATACACCCTGGCAAGATACAGGAATCGGATCCTCGAACTCTTCAGACGTGCCCTGGCAAGATACAGGAATCGAGTCTGGTAATGTAGTCGTCAACAGATACACCCTGGCAAGATACAAGAATCAGATCTTCGAACTCTTCAGACGTGCCCTGGCACGATACAGGAATCGAGTCTGGTAATGTAGTCGTCAACAGATACACCCTGGCAAGATACAGGAATCGGATCCTCGAACTCTTCAGACGTGCCCTGGCAAGATACAGGAACCGAGTCTGGTAATGTAGTCGTCAACAGATACACCCTGGCAAGATACAGGAATCGGATCTTCGAACTCTTCAGACATGCCCTGGCAGGATACAGGAATCGAGTCTGGTAATGTATTCGTCAACAGATACACCCTGGCAAGATACAGGAATCAGATCTTCGAACTCTTCAGACGTGCCCTGGCAGGATAAAGGAATCGAGTCTGGTAATGTAGTCGTCAACCGATACACCCTGGCGAGATACAGGAATCGGATCTGGAATCACGACCGTTGATAGCAATTATCTTTGTATTGACTTTGTCCTGAAAAGACAAAATGTTAGTTGTATGCAATGTCGTGATGTATGACATGCGTGATGTTCTCAGAATAAATGAGATTGTATGTTCAGGATGTTTATATGCATGCTATAGTGTATGAAGATATGTTTATGAATTGTATTTTCGTCTAGGAAAATAAATCCTTGACGAGTGCCAGGAAGTTGGATCCTGGGCTGATGTTGAATAGAGCTTCGCTGTTTCCGCTGGGGATGATAGTTGCAAGAATAAACCGATAGGAGAAGATGACTCCGTTGGGAAATAAACTTGGGGAATAGATTACTCTGCGGGGAATGCTCTATGGGGAGAGAGATGCTTTGCTGAGGTTGATGATAACTCCGCTGGGGATACCATTGATGAGTTATGTTGAAGAATGAACTCCGCTGGGGGTAGAAAGCCTTCGCCGGGGACGATCATTTCGTGGTAATTGGCTGAGGATAACCCAGTTATATCCTGGTGGGGAAATAACCTTTAAAAAAAAACCGGGAGACGCGTTCGTGTTCTGCAGGGGATAAGCTTTCCAGAATCTACTGGGGATAAGCTTTAAGACCTGCTGGGGAGATGGATTCCACTTTCCTGGGGAAACTTTTCAGATTGGATTGGACTCTCCTGGGAAAATTTTTCAGATTGGACTGGGGAAGTGGCTCCACTGAAGTGTTTGGTAAACCGCCAGGGAACAATCTTAGATCAAGACTTCCGGGGATGCTTGTTAAGAATGTTTGTATACTCCACTGAGGAATGTTGAGATCTGCTGGGGATACCCAACTTCCTTAAGGCTAATAGAGTAGGCTAACTCTGCTTGGGGAGAGTATATTGACTTGCTGGCTCACTCTCTAGGGAATTAAGATATCTTGGTTACATTCTTCAACCAAACTTACCTTGGTAACTTGGTGGACAGAGCAATTAGAACGCTTAGACAAACTCATTATTGCCCCTGTTTCTAATGTTACCTGTAATTAATCCTTTGTTTCGCATGCAAATATTTATGAGTTAGCAATTATTATCAAATGCATATATCAGAATTTGAACATTGGACGTTCTTCGCAAAACAAAACAGAAAAAGGAAAAAACAATTGGCAATTGGTCTGAACAGTGAATTTGTATTGATTCTTTTGAATTTGCCTGTAAATAGGCGTTTGTGTACAAGAGGCTGACGTCCTAGTAAGAGAACGCCGCCGAATAACAGAGTTTATACAATTTTGTGAAAAAGGAAAACAAAACAGTTATGTGAAAAGAATAATCCCACTGGGTTCCAACTCTGCTATCGCCTTTATATCTTCGAGCGTCTCATCACTTTGTTGCTCAGTTGACGATGAAGCTGATTGATCAATGCCGTTTGAACTTGAGGTTGATACCGGATTCTGGATGCAAGGTGATCCAATGAGACATAGTATTACGCTTTATCCCTAACTTTTTCCTGGACCTCCCTTTCGGGTTTTCAGTCCACCGGGATACCCATTTTTGCCCAAGCCGCCTTTTCAGGTTTTCGACTTGCCGGGTGTATAGATTTTTTCATTTCATCCCTTATTTTTGCCCGAACCCTTTTGGTTCGCCAGGAAGCCCTTATTTTTGCCTAGGTATGTCAACCTAGCGGGTCTTTTATTATGCGTAGTATCTTTTTACTATGTCTGCATTGGCGGGGTGAGGAAGGTCGTCACCATCCATGGTGGTTAGAATCATGGCTCCTCCTGAGAACACATGTTTAACCACAAATGGCCCTTCATATGTAGGGGTCCATTTTCCCCTGGGATCACTCTGAGGAAGAATGATGCGCTTGATTACCAGGTCCCCAACTTGATACTCTTGTGGTCTGACTTTCTTGTTAAATGCCATGATCATCCGTTTTTGGTACGTCTGACCATGACAAATAGCGGTGAGTCTCTTTTCGTCAATTAGATTTAATTGATCAAGTTGAGTCTGGATCCAGTCATCTTCGCTCAGATCTGCATCCTTCATTATCCGGAGAGAGGGTATCTGGACTTCAATCGGCAAGACTGCCTCCATGCCATAGACCAAGGCAAAAGGAGTTGCCCCGGTTGACGTTCTTGTTGAGGTACGGTACCCATGAAGAGCGAACAGTAACATCTCGTGCCAATCTTTATAGGTCACTGTCATCTTCTGCACAATCTTTTTAATATTCTTATTAGCTGCTTCGACAACCCCATTCATCTTCGGCCGATAGGGAGAAGAGTTGTGGTGCTGTATCTCGAATTGCTCGCAGAGCTCAGTGATCATCTTGTTATTAAGATTGGTACCGTTGTCTGTAATGATCCTTTCCGGGACGCCGTATCGACAGATCAGATTGTGCCGAATGAACCGTGCCACAACGTTCTTGGTTACGGTAGCGTAGGAAGCTGCTTCAACCCATTTTGTGAAGTAATCAATCGCTACCAGGATGAAGCAATGCCCGTTGGATGCCGTAGGTCTGATCTCGCCGATCATATCAATGCCCCACATTGCAAAAGGCCAAGGTGCTGTCAAGACATTCAGAGGAACTGGAGGAACGTGCACCTTATCAGCATATATCTGGCATTTGTGACATGTCCGAGAATGTTGGTAATGGTCAGCTTCCATTGTGGACCAGAAATATCCTTCCCGAAGGATTTTCTTTGCCATGGTATGTCCACTGGAATGTGTTCCGAAGGTACCTTCATGTAGCTCTGCCATGATCTTTTCTGCTTCAATCTTATCCACACAACGCAGCAAGGTTGAATCATGGTTTCGCTTGTACAGAATGTCGTTGCTGAGGAAGAACTTCGCTGCGAACCTTCTCAGAAACTTTTTATCATTGATGGACGCACCTTCAGGGTATTCTTGAGCTTTTAGGTACCTCTTTACCTCGTGGTACCAAGGTTTTTCAGTTACTACCTCAGCCTCAAGATCACAATAATATGCAGGTTCGTCCAGTTTCCAGATAATGATCCGGGGAGCCTCATTGTCCCACTTGACTTTGAACATAGAAGACATCGTAGTTAACGCGTCCGCCAACTGATTCTCCTCTCTTGGGAAATGTTCAAAAGTTATCTCTGTGAAATGGGGGATCAATGTCAACACACATTCTTTGTAAGGACTAAGATTTGGGTGTTTCATATTCCACTCGCCTTTGATCTGATTGATCACGAGAGCGGAATCTCCGAAGACACTCAGAAACTTGATCCTTAAGTCAATTGCAGCTTGAAGACCCATGATGCACGCCTCATACTCCGCCATGTTGTTGGTGCAGTTGAAACATAGTCGGGCAGTAAGTGGAGTATGAGTGCCTTGAGGGGATATGATCACGGCGCCGATACCGTTACCCAAAGCGTTGGAGGCTCCGTCAAAGTGCATAGACCATCGGGATCCTTCCTCAGGTCCTTTATCCGGTCCAGTTACTTCACAATCAGTCACTATCATGATGCTCTCGTCAGGAAATTCAAAGTTCATTGACTGGTAGTCATCCACTGCCTGGTGTGCCAAATGGTCTGCCAATACACTTCCCTTGATAGCTTTCTGAGTCGTGTACTGGATATCGTATTCTGTCAAGATCATCTGCCATCTTGCTATTCTTCCAGACAGAGCAGGCTTTTCGAATATGTACTTTATCGGATCCATTTTTGAAATCAACAAAGTAGTGTGAGTCAGCATGTACTGTCTTAGCCGGCAAGCAGCCCATACCAAAGCGCAGCAAGTTTTCTCGAGCAGTGAGTATCGGGTCTCACAGTCGGTAAACTTTTTGCTAAGGTAATAAATGGCGTGCTCTTTTTGGCCAGACTCGTCATGCTGCCCCAGCACACACCCCATTGAGTTGTCAAGTACTGTCAAGTATAGTATTAGAGGTCTCCCTTCAACCGGTGGCATAAGAATGGGTGGTTCTTGGAGATACTCTTTGATTCTGTCGAAAGCGGCCTGACATTCATCATTCCAACATACTACCTGATCTTTCTTCAGCAACTTGAAGATTGGTTCACAGGTAGCAGTTAGATGCAAGATGAATCGGGCAATGTAATTTAGACGTCCCAGAAAGCCTCTGACCTCTTTCTCTGTCTTAGGAAATGGCATCTCTTGAATGGCTTTAACCTTGGTAGGGTCCACTTGAATACCTTTGTCGCTCACGACGAAGCCCAGCAACTTTCCAGATCTTACCCCGAAGGTGCACTTGTTTGGATTCAATCTTAGCTTGTACAACTTCAGACGGTCAAACAGCTTCTGTAGATGGTCAAGGTGTTCCTCCTCAGTTTGAGACCTTGCAATCATATCATCGACGTACACTTCAATTTCATGATGGATCATGTCATGAAATAAAGCAACCATGGCACGTTGGTAGGTTGCCCCGACATTTTTCAACCCGAACGGCATGAACTTGTAGCAGAAGGTGCCCCACTGAGTAACAAAGGTAGTCTTCTCCATATCTTCAGGAGCCATCTTGATCTGATTATAACCTGAAAAGCCGTCCATGAAGGAGAACACTTTATGCTGGGCAGTATTGTCAACCAGAACGTCAATGTGAGGTAGGGGAAGTCATCCTTGGGGCTTGCCCTGTTCAGATCCCTGTAATCGACACACATTCTGACCTTACTATCTTTCTTCGGTACCGACACCACATTGGCAACCCACTGAGGGTAAGAAGTCACTGCTAGAAACCCGACATCAAATTGCTTCATAACCTCAGCTTTGATCTTCTCGGACATCTCTGGACGCATACGACGGACCTTTTTTTTAACCGGAGGGCAGTCTTCCTTGGTAGGCAAATGATGGACCACAATGTCGGTATCCAACCCATGCATGTCTTCGTAGGACCAGGCAAAGATCTCCACATAATCATGCAACATCTGAATCAACCGTTGTTTCACGCTGGGCTCTAGATTGGCACCAATCTTGACTTCCTTTCTATCTGTCTCAGTACCCAGATTTACCGTTTCCACTGGCTCTTGATGTGGCAGAATGGCCCTCTCTTCCTGGAGTAATAGTCTTGCAAGTTCGCCAGGCACTTCGCAATCATCTTCACCTTCGTCTTCGGCTAAGTTGATCGGATTTTCGAAGTCATAACTGGCAGTAGCAGAGTCGTTACCAGTGAGATCCAGAGTGGATTGAAACCTGTACGAGTGAGTGTGTGTAAATACAGCTGTTTTGCAATATATAAAGAAAGAAAGAAAGGGAGCGCAAGATTTGAAATGTGAAAAACGTCCAATGCTTTTATTCATGATATATGAAAGTGACAAACAAAAGCCCTCACAATTAAAACCACGGTGCCCCGGGTAAGACACCGGGCCATAAAGTTTCAAATTATTGTTTATTACAAATCCAAAACAAAGAAGTTCATTACTGGGTGACCAAAGTAATGGGTGTAAAGTCTTTTGCGGTCCAGTTGCTAGGTCCACCGTTAGTCGTTGGGTAGATCCAGCTGTCAAACTCGAATTCTTCCAGTTCGTCTTCATCCCCAATAGCATTCACTCCTGGATTGGTGATGAGCACAGGAGGTCTTCCAATCCTTGCTTTGCGCACAGCCTTCTGAGCTTCTGGAGTGAAACCCAAGCCAAATTTGTCAGTCTTTGGAGTAAAATTAGGGAGCCTACCCCAGTTTGCACATTCACCTTTTTCAATCACAGCCCGGGCGTCCTTCAAGGAAGCCATCTTCAAAGGAGAACCCTCTTCAGTCACTGTTTCTACTGCTGCCAATGTTTGAGGTACCTCTTCAAAATGTTGGAAGGGGGTCTCAATGAACTCCCCATCCATTTCCACGTACCTGAAGGAGTTGAGGTGGCTGACCATGTATTCCTCTTCCCCTTGCACTGTTACAATCTTCCCCCTGACCGGGTATTTGAGCTTCTGATATAAAGTTGAAGTCACAGCTCCAGCCTTATGGATCCACGGGCGACCCAGCAAACAAGAATAGGATGGACGGATGTCCATCACATATAATTTTGAATCAAATACCTGCGAACCAACCCTGATCGGGATGTCAACCTCACCATGTACCATCCTTTTGGACCCGTCAAAGGCCCGAACAACAATGTTACTTGGTTTGAGCTCTAAACCTTCACAGTCCAGCCTGTCTAGAGCCTTCTTGGGTAGCACGTTTAGTGAAGAACCAGTGTCAACCAGCACATGAGCAAGAGTAGTGCCCCTGCATTCAATGGAGACACGCAGGGCATCATTATGGTTCTTCCCCTTGGCCGTCAGATCAACATCAGAGAAACCCAGGCCATTATCAGCGGTTAAGTTGGCCACACAGTCGGTGAATTGATCAGCAGACGTTTCTTGGGGCACGTGGGCCGTTTTCAGGAAAGCAATCAGGGCCTTGGCATAGGCCTCTGAACACAGCAACAGTGATAGCATGGAGATTTTGGAGGGGGTGTGCCCCAGCTGTTCAACGACATTGAAATCACTTTTCTTTATAATCTTGAGGATCTCCTCCATCTATTGCATGGAAGCCTCAACAATGGTCTTTGGTGCCTCCGTCCGGGCAGGCATATCAGCAGCAATCCCCTTGCCCCGAGCGTCAGATGACTCGGCAGCAGGAGTGGAAACTTGATTTGGGGGGGGGGGGGGGGGAATAGGCACACTGACAGGTGTGATGACAAGAGGCCTCTGAATTACTGGAGGAGCAATGTCTGGTGAGAATAGTCTTCCACTACGAGTGACCTTAGCAGGCCCAGTGATGTTGGTGACACCGGTACCAGCGTTGAACTCTTGCTTCACTCCCAGAACATAAACATCTGCCCCATAGTGCCACGGGACAACTTTATCAGACTTGTAGGGGATGGGCCCCGAAACAGTAATGGTGATGGGAGCAATCTTGTGAACAGGCAAAATTTGGACAGGCTTCTTTGAAGGAGCCTTGGAAGGGTTATTAAAAATGGTAACAATTGAAACTTCTTCAACAGGGGCAGCAGGAACGGCAGTCTTCTTGAACAAGATCTCTTTACTATCCATCAGGTTTTGGACGCCTGATTTCAGCAAAGAATAACCAGCAGGGGAATCAGCACATAAAGGGTAACCTTTGCTACATCGCAGAAATAAACCGGCTAGCAATAGGTTCCTCTTGACAGTCAGCAGCGGAGTAGCAACATCATCCACAGAAGCTACATACAAATCCTCCTCAACAACATTCACTCCATGCTGGGGCATGGGAGCGGTCACAACATTTGGCCTCTCGGGTGCCTCGAACTGTATCTCCTTGGCATCGATAAGGTCCTGAACCTTATTCCTCAGGGCCCAACAATCATCTGTAGAATGTCCCGGGATATCAGAGTGATACGCGCAACGGGCGTTGGGGTTGTATTTCGGAGATGCTGTGTTTACCATCTTCGGAGCCTCTTTGACAGTTACCAGGCTAGTTGACAGCAGTTGGGGCAGGATCTGAGAGAGAGTCATGCTGAGTCGAGTATACTGTCGTTTGGGCCTCTCAGCTCTGGGTTGGTTGTACTGTTGTGGAGCAGTAGCAGGCTTAGAAATAACTACCGCGTTGACAGCTTGGCGGCGTTCAGGTTTGTTCTACTTTCTTGGACCATACACAGCACTGGCCTCCTTCTTGAAGGGCTTCTTTTCAGTATTTGAGGAGGCAACCTTCTGTATCTTCCCCGATTTTATACCAGCCTCAATCCTCTCACCAGTCAGGATCAGATCAGTAAACCCAGCAGAGGAATTACCAATGAGATGGTTGAAGAATGGACCATATAGGGTCCCCAAGAACATGTCTACTAGCTCACGGTCTGTCAATGGTGGCTGCACCCTGCCAGCCAGATCCCTCCATTTCTGTGCGTACTCCTTAAAACCTTCTCCCGATCCTAGCGACATACCCTGGAGTTGGGTACGCGTAGGAGCGAGGTCGGAATTATATTGATACTGCTTGTAAAAAGCAGTGGCCAAATCTTCCCAGTTACGAACGTTGGTTCCATCCAGCTGATAGAACTATTCGAGACGAGTCCCTGAAAGACTCTCCTGGAAGAAGTGGATCCATAAGTTCTTGTCTGTTGTGTAAGGCTGGATCTTCCTTACATAGGAACGAAGGTGCATCTTAAGGCTGGAAGCCCCGTCATACTTCACAAAGGCAGGCGCCTTGAACTTGTGTGAGATCACCACCCCAGAAGATAACCCCAAGTCTCCGAAATCCAACCCAGGCACACGTTGAATCTCCATAGCGTTTAACCTGTCCTCCAGTTGTTTGTACCGGTCCTCAGCAGGAGGGTACTGTTCGTCATTGAAGTCTGTCTCAGTGTCAGAGACCACAGGACTAGGGACCTCTCTCCCTTGGTGACTACCTTCCCCCGCAGATGGAGTAGTCCTCTCAGCTTCATTCTGCAATGTGTTCCCGAGTCTGCGCCCAGTGTTGAATAGCACAATCCTCTTCTTCTTCTTATTCTTCTTCAGGAGCAAAGCCTTCAGCTCTTGTTGTCCCTGGGCCAAGTTCATGACCATCTCCTGAAATTGGGCATTCTGGGCCTGGAGGGCCTTGATAGCTTGCTCGGTAGTGAGTTCAGGATTCATGATGCTTGAGTGCTGAAATAAACAGCGAAGAAGATTAAGCAACCTGTAGGAAAAGGGTACCTGTAATTCATATGATGAATGAAGTGCGTATGAATTATGTTTTCAAAGACAATCGGGAATCAACTTTGTAAACAAAAGGAACACACTTTATTAGATTTAAACTTTAAATTGTTCAACAATCTGCCTTTAGGCGTTACAAGAATGAAAATACTGAAAAGGAAATAAAGCTGTAAAAGAAACATCCAAAGCCCATCAGTGCTCCCATGGCCTCCTCTTCTCAGTACGGATATAGTCATTCAGGGTTCGCTCGTTCTCCAATTGCTTGGTCAGCTTCTGGATCTTCTGTTCCTGTTCGTTGAACTTTTCCCGATAATAATCCCGCTCTTCCTGTAGTTGCGCCCAAGACCTCTTTAGTGTATCAACATCAGTGGGTATCTGAGGATGGAGAACAGCTGGAGGAACCCCATCTCCATCAGGACTTTCAAGAATGATAGGCCTGACAGCTTCATATGGCATACCTAACTTCTGGGCACGGATGCAGACCCACTTGTAATAAGGTTCCATAGGTAGAGAAGTCTTCGGTCCCAGCTCTTGTGGGTCAGCTTTGTGAATTCTGTCCCAAGCTTTGATGAATCTACGGCACAGTTCGTCACTATCTTTCTGAAACTCAAAACTGATGTGAGGCACCAGCATCTCATGAGGCCCTGCTCTTCTGGCTCTTCCAAACTGACGGAGAGCTAAACATGGATTATAAGAAATTCCGCCCTGAGTGCCAATCAATGGAACATTAGGATATTCTCCGCAACAATCAATAACAGCCACCTCATCTAAACCTCTGAGAGTCCAAATGATGTCATTATCAGTGAGAGACATTAACCTATGAGCCCAGCCTCTTCCTTCTTGGTTCTTTAGCACGAACTTGGGGAGGTGCGAAATAAACCACCTCACCAACAAAGGAGTACAACACCACCGAGTTCCTCGTCTTCGGGCAGTACGAGCATAGAGTTGTTGCAGGACATCACCCAAGAGAGTGGGTACAGGGTTCCGAGACATGAAGATCCTTATGGCATTGATATTGACAAAGTTATCAGGATTTGGAAACAATACTAGCCCATAGATTAAGAGAACCAGAATGTCCTCGTACGCCCTGAAGTTTAAGTCATTCCAGAAACCGTTAGCTTTACCAATCAGAAACTTAGCCAAGAAGCCCTTAACTCCACTTCTAGTCACCCAGTTGTCCATTACCTCCTTGTGGGTCAAGGGAAGAGCTGCAGGAATATCCTCAAGCCTAAGAGTCTTTTCCCAACCAGTGAAGGGAGCCTGATCCAAGATGGGGATGCCAAGCAAATCAGAGAAATCTTCCAGGGTAGGGACCAGCTGGAAGTCTTGAAAGGTGAAGCAGTTGTACAAGGGATCATAAAACTGGGTCAGGACACTCATCAGTTGTTGGTCCCACTTTGAAGTGACTAAACTGAGAAGAGAACCATGCCTCTGGATGAAGGAAGTGGTATTTGGAATTCTGTTAACCAATTCTTCAAGCAACTCAGGTAGGTGAACAAAGTTGAACCGGATAGTGTTCCTTCGCATAGGCATCATGGTGTCCTACAAAACAGAGCAAAGGTGAAACCCTTTTGTCTTTGAAATGGTCAGTCCTTATGCAGGATGTATGCAATGTTTATGATGGCATGATGTTATGATAAAGCACACCACAAATATTCACAAAGGCAAACATGATAAGGCACACAAGTCACACAAGACAAGCCCTTAGAGTTTAGGCCAGCATGGGGTCTAGGTATTACCCTCTTTCAGTTTGTTGGTTAAGACCTGTCCTATCAGAAGTAACCGGGTTCTAGAGGATCCCAATATCACTGACTACCCTCAATCGGTCATAACTCCAGCATCGCAATCTTTTCTTGCGGCCAGAACCATCACGAGAGTTTAGCCTCAATGGGCGTAGCATACTGCTATTGTTCTATTGGCCAAGTTGGGTCATTTAAGGTTCTAAGGTCGGTTGGTGCTTAATGACTCCTCAGAAGACCCATATTCTCCTCGTTGCGACACAAGGGATATCGGTACAGACCAAGGCGCCACACCAACGTAGCCACTGCTTCACCCGTGTCGGTCTACGCCGGACAGGCCCCTCACAACTTATGCTACCTAACAGGGTATTCCCAGATCCGGGTTAGGATCTATGTAACTCCGATGCATCCCACAATAATAAAGCAAACAGTTCAGACAATTGAAAACACAAGTATGAGCTTAGTCCTAAGGTACACCTTACTTTATAAATGTCCCCAGCAGAGTCGCCAGTTCTGTGATCGGTGGATCAGGAACTGACTGTTTAACGCTGGTTCGCGAAATGTCGCGGAAGCAAGAGTCGCCACCGTCTTTTATTTTCTCCAACATGGACAGGACAAAAGCACAGCAAAATTCCTTATGAGATTGTTTCTCGGTTCGGGAGGTAGATTTATAGAAAGGGAAGGTATTAGCACCCTTTCTATCCATGGTTATCCATGGGCTCTTAGATACTTGCTCATTTGTGTTTTCAAAAGTGTTTTCTTTTTAAAGTGTGAGTCGGTTTGAAAAAGTTTCGTTTAAAAATTTCAGATCGACTCTTGTATCAGTCCTCAAGAGTGTTTGAAAAATTGTTTTGAAAGCTTTTTGAAAAGTGTCAGTGTGAAAAGAGTTTTGTTTGTTTTTTGAAATAGAGCAAGTATCTACGAGTCATCTACCTACCCTAAGGAATTAGGCTGTGTAAATGTCCTTAAAGTAGTGCCATCCCACCATTGAGAGGTAGGTAGCACCACCGTTGGAGGTGTTCGGGTCAATTCGTTTGTAGGGACAGTGTGGTCACCAGAGCAACAGTAGGACACCTTAGAAGCTACCCTTATGCCATTGATCCTTTTTAATTCCGAGGCAACCATTCCGAGGCAACTGGATCATGTCATGGACATAAGGACTTACTAAAACGTCCTGTACTCGACGACCACGTTTCGAAGGTAAGGCAACAGTGAGGCGTACCCTAAGGGTGGTGTGTGAATTTGTGTATTGTTTTCAGTTTAACCATTATCTTTGATCATGCATTATGGTGAGCTACGCTTGTTTTTAATTTGGCCATTCATTCTTTCATGCAAGTTAACAGTTAAAAGAGGTGCGGAAAGTAAATTGCGGAAAATGTAAATCCTAAGCTATTACAAGGCGCGGGTCTATACATCGCCAAAAATTACAAAGACCCGTTTTAGTAAATGAATACGGAAAGTAAATGAAAACGATAAAAGTCCTATTTACTATTACATATCCGGAGCAATTACATAAAAAATAAGGAATTAAAATTAAAATGCGCGCGAATTAAATCGGAATGTTCTAAGGGTTTTGACCCTTTTAAGAAAAGGAAATTAATTTTTTTGGTCTTTTTTCTTATTAAAATGAAATGGAAACTAATTAATAGCTAATTAATTTAATTTAATAAAAAGAAAATATTTTTGTATTTATGTTTTTTTTATGAAATAAAAATAGAAAAAAGAAATAAAATTCTAGGTTAAACTAAATCTAAATTTATTTTAATTATTAAAAGGAATGTTAAAATGGCCTAATTAAAAACTAATTCCATTATGATTTATTTACAAAATAATAAATAATAACAATAAAAGTGTTAATTATATTTTTTTTTAGTTTTTTTTTTATGAAAATGGTTAATTAAATTAATTATTAGTAATAAAATAAAAGGGTTAAAAATAATAGGAAATAACAAAAACAAATAAATAATAGAAGAAAAGAAATGAAAACCAAGGAGGTGTGGGCCAAGTAGGAGGGTGTGATGCTGAATCTGGGCCCATTAAGAAGCCAGCTCGTTGACTTTTCCAGTTGAGTGTAATGCTGTTGACTAGGGTGCATCATGGATTGCATGTTCTGGCCTTCAGATTGGTCTTGAAGCCACTTGTCAGGCCAGCGTATGAGTGTGCATGGTGGGGTTCTGAGCATATGCTGCATGGAAACATTTGAAACAAAATAATAGAAATTATTTGGGGGACCTGGGATTCGAACCCAGGTCCCAAGGGTCAATGCATGTACGCCTAACCAATTGAGCTGTGTGACTTAATTGTTAATATTATGGAACATAATTATTATAAGAAAAAAACAAAGTCAATGATATAAAATAAAAAAAACGCGCTGGAATTCAAACCCCCCAGTCGGGTCTTGCCACGCCAACCTTCTTCTTCATCGTGTACCTGTAACATAAGCAAATAGCGGGGGTTTTAAACCCCCACTACACACAACCTGCAAAAAATAGCGAACAACTCATGCTTGAACATAAATTGAGTGCGAGGTCATTGTTGTGTTCGTTCGGATGTCACGATTTCAATGGTATACGTTTGGTTGTCCAATTTTTCCATATGGGGAAAGCCCCAATTTGGAGCTCTGAAAAACCTAGCTTTTGACAATGATGGATCCTGATACACGCATCATTAGTTCAATCAAATGCTACCAATAGCTTCAGAATGTTAAAATGAGTATAAATCAATTCAAAAAGAATGTTAAAAGCGCATGGAAATGGAGTTTTGATTTTCACATATTGGACAAACTGTGGGGTGTCGTGAGGATGATTCTTTGCGCGTTTGGGCTTGATTTTGATTGCTAGAGATTCCTGGCAATGTAAGGAATGTGTTTGGATTGGAATGGAGGCTTGAGAGGCGCTGCAACTAGGTTTTCAGTTTCTCCTTTTTCTTTGAAATTTTTCAAAAGTGTATGGCCGTTTTTGAGCTCTTTAGGTCGAGTCTCCTATTGTGATAGCTTGCATATAGGTTATGTAATGTGTTTCAATCAGAATTAAGGCCAATAACACAATGCATTCATGTTTGAGATTTGCTATGAACTCCATTAAAACACCTTCCATTTTTGTGCCAAAATTTGAATTCTTGCTTGATTTAGCCCTTTGCACGAATTTGGAATGGTCATGATGGTGTATCAAAGCATTTCAATACAAGAAATATCCCCTAATTAACTTCTTTGATTTTTATTTGATTTTAAAAGATTTAAAATGAATTAAATCAAATAAAATTAAATAAAAATGAAAAAATTAATTTTAAATCTTGAAATAATTTGTGGGACACGTGGGAAGCATGACCAAGCTGAAACAAGTGGAAAAAGTGGGCCCCTTTTGTCAAAAATGAAGTTTCAAGGATAATTGATTTTGGCCATTTCACAAATATTTCCCAACTTCTCCAATGCATATCTTGCTCAATTTTTAAGTTATGATCATGTTCTTTGACATTTTGGGAAGGTCTTGAAGTGCTCTAACCAATGTCTTTGGTCCCATGTCATTTTGATTTACCAATCTCAAGTTATGGTCTTTGACTTAAAGTCCCTTTTTGTTGACTTTTGAAAATGACCTATAATGTTGAAATTGATAACTTTTTGTGAGAGCATTTCTTGGACTTGGAGTGTGAAGATGAGTTGTAGGAAATGTCCTCCCCTTCAAGATGAGCATTGGATGGGATTTTTCTGATGAACCATGAAAAAGTTATGCTTTGGTCAAGTTACAGTTGACTTTTCAGCTGTCCAAAAATAGAAACTTTTGCATCTTGATGATTTTTGAGCCATTCTTGTGGAATCATGGTCAAGACTTGACCAAATGATGATTGTGGCTTCAAAATAAGATGTTGACCAAAAATTTTGACTTTTGAATGCCAAATGACCATTTTGCTCCTACAGTTGACTGTGAGCAATTAGGGTTTTTTACTGTGCAACTTGACCTTGTGAGCCTTGAAACTTGACATGTAGGTGCTTGACAATGTGTATGAGCATATGTGACTTGATTGAGCCCTTGAAAACTTCAACTTCCTTGCAAGAACCAAAACCCTAATTTGACTGGCTTAGGAGGATGGTTGATTGTGTAGCCCTTGAGTAGACTTTGAACCATTTGAGGTGATGCTTGTCAAAACTTTGAAGATTATGGGAGGGCAAATTTTCGGGTACAACAGGGACTTACAAAAAACTGGGGCATCCCGCTGACTGTAATCACAAAAGAAACAGTTCAGGCAAAAATAGGGATAACAAAATCAAAAAAGAAAGAGGTCCTACAAACCCTCAACACAAAAGGAAATGACTGCCTATTCAAAATAAACCGTCAGTATCCGAACCATCACTGGTATATCAAAGCAAAGACTCAAACAAGGTCTAACGCACGATCAGCTGAGTTTAGGTTTGAAGAACATAACGAAGAGCGGGTGGGTACAGATAAATTTGAGCCTTTATCCTTTGTTTCTTAAACCGTGAACCAGGCCACGTTATAACCCTCAAAAGTCCTAGCTGAAGCATGGGTTAATTCGAAAGCATACTGTTACAAAGGTATCCTGACTCCTTAAGGCTTGCTGTAAAATCTTGAGTTGACATCACATGTTACATAATTTGCTTGTTTTACTAAAAAATGCATTTTCAAAAACTTCAAGACAGACATAAGCTTTGCATTTTTAATATAACATTGCTTGCATATGACTATTTGTTTGAATAGCATAGAAGTTCGCACGACGAATGTCTAATGAACAGAAACACTTCCAATCAAGGGGCACGACACGATCATTGTCTATCATCTGGGGCAGTCCAGTCAAGATTCAAGGAATCTCTCAAGATGTCAACCAGCTTGGGGCGAATCTCCATCTGGATCACTTGGGGCATTGGACGATCAAACGAAGATCTTTTGGTGGCATGGTAACACTGCACTACTGACAGTGACAACTCCCTGCATCCTGAGAGCACGGACATAGTCGAAAAAATACTGCGCATAATCAAAGACCCGCTAGGTTGACACACCTAGGCAAAAATAAGGGCTTCCCGGCGAACCAAAAGGGTTCGGGCAAAATAAGGGATGAAATAGAAAAATCTGTACACCCGGCAAGCCGAAAACCTGAAAAGGCGGCTTGGGCAAAAATGGGTATCCCGATGGACTGAAAACCTGAAAGGGCGGTCCAGGCAAAAGTTAGGGATCAAAAGCGTACGACTATGTCCCGTCATCTCGTCACTTGCCTACCAGAAGAAGATTTGTCAATCGGCAGTTATCAAGCACCTCCACAAGGTATCTTCTTCTCCCACATCAGAAACAGGGGCAATAATGAGTTGTCCAAGCGATCTAGTTGCTCTGTCAACCGAGGTACCAAGGTAGATTCGGTTGAAGAACATAACCAAGATACCTTCACTCCCCGCGGAGTAAGATAAGATTCAGCAATACTCTCCCCCGAGCAAAGTTGGTCTCCCGTCAGCCCTGACAAGGTACAGTATCTCCAGCAAGTCAACAACGCTCTCCCCAAGCAGAGTTAGTCTACTGTCAGCCTTAAGGAAGTTGGGTATCCCCAGAAAATCTCAATATTCTCCAGCAGTATGCAGATGTTCCTAAGAAAGCATCTCCGACCGTCTTAATATAAGATTATTCCCCGGCGGAATACCAGACACCCCAGTGGAGCCATTCCCCAGTACAGTTCAAAAGTCTCCCCAAGAGAGTTGAATCAATCTCCCCAGTAGATTCTGGGAGCTCATCCCCAGTAGATTCTGGAAGCTTATCACCGGCAGAGTACAAACGCTTCTCCCCGGCATTATTCAAAGTTATTCCCCACTAGAACTTATAACTGGGTTATCCTCAGCTAATTACCACAGAAAGATCATCCTCGGCGAAGCTCTTCCTACCCCCAGCGGAGTTCATCAGAATCCTCAACAAAACATATCAACGGAATCCCCAGTGGAGTTATCATCAAAACCTCAGCGAAGTATCTCTTCCCACAGAGTAGATTCCCCTCAGAGTAATATCTTCACCAGGATTATTCCCCAACGGAATCATCTTCTCCTACCGGTTTGTTCTTGCAATTATCATCCCCAGCGGAAACGAAGAACTCTACTCTTCAACATCAGCCCAGGATTCAACAAACTCCTGACATTCGTCAAGGATTTGTTTTCCCAGACGAGAATACATTCATAAACATCACATCTTCATACATTATAGCATGCATACGCATCATACAACACAAATCTCATTTATTTTTGAGAACATCTTAAAATCATGCAGTTCATGCATCATGACATTGCATACGACTAATACTTTGCCTTTTCAGAAAAAAAGTCAATCAAAAGATGATTACCATCTACCTTTACAGTTCCAGATCAACACCGGTAACAAGCCAGGAAAATTCTGTGGACGACTGATCGTGGGTTAATATCCGAAACCAAACAGGACAATTATCTACTTGATCATCCTCAGGCAACCCTACACAGGTTCCTTTTCTTTCAGAAGAAGTCTTACATGGGCTCATCAACAGGCAACCCTACACCGGTTCCTTCTCAACCTCAGATGTAGTTTTACACGAACTCGTCATCAGGAAACCCTACACCGGTTCCTTCTCAATTTTCAGACGAAGTCTTACACGGACTTATCATCAAAGTAACCCTACACCGGTTCCTTTTCTTTCAGAAGAAGTCTTACATGGACTTATCTCAAGATGAGCTTACCCTGGTTCATCAAGAAGTTTTACACGAACTTATCCTACAGTAACCTTACCCCGGTTCCTCCAGAAGTCTTACACGGACTTATCTCAAGATGACCTTACCCCGGTTCATCCAGAAGTTTTACACGAACTTATCATGCAGTAACCTTACCCCGGTTCCTCCAGAAGTCTTACACGGACTTATCCCGAAGTAACCTTACCCCGGTTCCTCCAGAAGTTTTACACGAACTTATCCCGAAGAAACTCTACACAGGTTCTCTCTTCCCAAAGATGCAGTTTTGCACGGACTCGTCATCAGAAACCCTACCCAGGTTTTACTTCTTCCAAGATGCAGTTTTACACGGGCTCATCATCAAAGTAACCCCACACAGGTTCCCTTCTCAAACTCCAGACGTAGTTTTACACGGACTCGTCATCAGTAAACCCTACACAGGTTTCCTGCTCAGCCCTAGATGCAGTTTTACACGGACTCGTCATCAAAGTAACCCTACACAGGTTCCTTCTCCATTTCAGATGCAGTCTTATACGGACTCATTATCAGTAAACCCTACACAGGTTTCCTTCCTTCAAAGATGCCGTTTTACACGAGCTCATCATCAGTCAACCCTACACAGGTGTCCTTCTTTCCAAGATGCAGTTTTACACGAGCTCATCATCAGTCAACCCTACACAAGTTCCCTCTTTCAACTTACAAAAATTACAATTCAACAGACCACCTCCAGATGGAATCTATAAGCCCATCCACCTACCAACAGTCTCCAAATGGCATCTATAAGCCCATTCCCGACAAGGTTCTGCCACATCTCCAGATGGCATCTATAAGCCCATCCTCCCATACCATCTTTCAAAATGGCATCTATAAGCCCATTCCCGACAAGGTTCTGTCACATCTCCAGATGGCATCTATAAGCCCATCCTCCCATACCATCTTTCCAAATGGCATCTATAAGCCCATTCCCGGCAAGGTTCTGTCACATCTCCAGATGGCATCTATAAGCCCATCCTCCTATCCACCATCTCTCCAAATGGCATCTGTAAGCCCATTCCCGACATCACATTGCTGATATTCTACTATGTGAGTGCAAATTTCTGGGCACTCTAGTGTTCAATCATCTTCCACCTTCGGATCACGAAAGGCACGCTAGCCAATCTACATCCTCAGGTCTAAGAAGATTGAACAGGGGCAACTTTTGTACCCCAAAATTTGCCCTCCCATATTCTTCAAAGTTTTGACAAGCATCATCTCAATTTGCTCAAGTCTACTCAAGGGTTGCACAGTCAAACCATCCTCTTAAGCCAGTCAAAATTAGGGTTTTGGTTCTTGCAAGGAAGTTGAGGTTTTCAAGGGCTCAATCAAGTCACATATGCCTATACACATTGTCAAGCATCTACATGTCAAGTTTCAAGACTCACAACATCAAGTTGCACAGTCAAAAGCCCTAATTGCTTCACAATCAACTATAGGGGTAAAATGGTCATTTGACAGTCAAAAGTCAAAATTTTTGGTCAACATCTTATTTTGAGGTCACAATCATCATTTGATCAATTCTTGATCATGATTCCACAAGAATGGCTCAAAAATCATCAAGATGCAAAAGTTTCCATTTTTGGACAGCTGAAAAGTCAACTGTAACTTGACCAAGGCATAACTTTTTCATGGTTCATCAGAAAAATCCCATCCAATGCTCATTTTGAAGGGGATGACATTTCCTACAACTCATCTTCACATTCCAAATCCAAGAAATGATCTCACAAAAAGTTATCAATTTCAACATTATAGGTCATTTTCAAAAGTCAACAAAAAGGCATTTTAAGTCAAAGACCATAACTTGATATTGGTAAATCAAAATGACATGGGACCAAAGGCATTGGTTAGAGGAGTTCAAGACCTTTCCAAAATGTCCAAGAACATATTCATATGATCAAAATTGAGCAAGATATGCATTGGAGAAGTTGGGAAATTTTTGTGAAATTGCAAAAGTCAACTATCCTTGAAACTTCAATTTTTGACAAAAGGGCCCACTTTCTTCCACTTGATTCAGCCTTGTCATTCCACCCACGTGTCCCATGATTAATTTCAAGACCAAACATTTATTTTTTCATTTTTATTTAATTTTTGTGGATTTAATTCATTTTAATCCATAATAATTCAAATAAAATCAAAAAATTAATTAAATGGCATCTTTGTGGTTTGAATGGCTTTCATACAGCATATTCTAGTTGCCAAATTCGTGTAAGGCTATTTTGAGCACAAAATCATGGTTTTTGCTCCAAGTATGGAAAGCTTTCAATGGTGGTTAAGGGGAATCTCCAAACATCAATTCCATGGATCCTTGATTCAAATTTTAACCTAAATCAGTTCTACTATATGTGCATAACAAGAACCTAAAGCCTCACACCGGAACACTGCACAAACGGCCAAACCACATTCAAAAATCCAAGCAAAAAATCAAAATTGTTTTTGATATTGCAGACCAATTCAAAGCCTTAGAGCAATTCAAACACGTTGCTAGCCTTCCCAGGAACAAATTGCAATCCAAAACAAGCCTCAAAGCTCAAGAACACGTGCTACACAGACCCACGGTTTGTAAATTTTTTTCATAATCACATACATTGATTCATGCATATTTGATATGTTTTGTTGAGTGTATTGTGTTCACAGGACCCATACTTAGTGTGATTGAATTGCATTATGGCGCCCAGAATTGCAAAACACCATTGTTGAATTCTAGGGTTTCAGAGCTCTCAGATTGGGGCTTTACAGCATAAGTAAAATTGGAACTTCCCATGCCCATGGTTGAAACCGGCTTGACGAGACAAACACAAAACTATCCTCGCGCTCAATTTATCTTGCATAGAGACCTATTCACTATTTTCTTCCATTCCATATTGTGGGGGTTAAAAACCCCCGCTAATTGCTTTGTTTTTTACAGGAAAAAGGAAAGAGACGAAGACGTGGAAGAATGCTACTGGATAATTCAAACCAACGCTCGTTTTTATTTTTATTTTTTAGCATATACGTTGTTTCACCAATATATTATTTTGTTATTATTATTATCTCAATTGAACAAGACAGCTCAGCTGGCCAAGGCACTTATGCATAATCCCTTGGGACCTGGGTTTGAATCCCAGGTCCCCCCAAAATTCCATATTATTTTTCTTCCTACAATTGTGTGCAGGCTTCCAGATAATGAGCATCATACACCTCACGCGCCAGCTTGCCATGTGGCCCCAAATCAACAATCCAAAGACCAGAAGGGGATGAACACCATGTGCTCAGGTCAAAGCCAGCGTGGATGATCCAAAAAGTCAACAAGGCTTATTCTTAATGGGCTCAGATTGTCAACAAAAACCTCCATATCTGGCCCAAACCCCCCATGGGTTTGCATTTTATTTTTGTCTTTTTATTTTTCATTTGCTTTATTTTATTTTTCATTCTTTTTTTAATTATTAGCTAAATAATTATTTTTCCATAAAAATTCAGAAAAAACCAAAAAATGTTTTTATTAATTTCAAATCACTTTTTTTTTGTAAATAAATTCTAACATTAATTAACTTAGTTGTTTAATTAGGTTTAATTTTAATCTTTTCACAATAAATAAAATTAATTTAGAATTAGGTCTTTCTTTTAACAACTTTTAATTCCTTTTATTTTATTTTCATTAAAAATATAAAAAAACACAAAAACATTTTTTCTTTAATTAAATAATTAATTAGTTAATTAGGTTTAATGTTTAATTTAATTCTAAAAGGGTCAACACCCTAAGGACGTTCCCGATTAAATTTCTATTCGCGCGTATTTATTTATTTTGATTATATTTATGTATCTGTACAGAGTATGTAATAGTTAATTAGGATTTTATCGCCTTATTTAAATTCTCGCACTTTATTTTCCAAAACGGGTTTTTGTTTTTGGCGATGTATAGACCCGTGCCTTGTAATAGTTAGATTTACATTTCTGCAATTTATTTTCTGCACTCCTAACTGCTAATATGCCTGCAAGAATGTATGATAATAAAATCAATCCGTAGCTCACAAATAACATGTACAAGACAAACATAAACTGAATTCAACACACATGCACATGCCACTCCTAGGGTACGCCTCACTGGTTGCCTCGAAAATGGTCATCAAGTATAGGGTGTCTTAGAGGTCTCCCTCTTGTCTAAAGATCCAGTTGCCTCGAAACGGTTGCCTCGGATAAAAGGATCTAGGACATTAGGGTTACCACTAAGGTGTCCTACCGTTGCTTTGGTGACCACACTGTCCCTAATCATCGAATTGACCCGAATAACTCCAACGATGGTGCTACCTACCTCTCAATGGTGGGATAGCACTATCCAAAGGAATCTTACACAACTTAATTCCTTAGAGTAGGTAGATTCTCCTGGGTACTTGCTCTTTTCAAAACAAACAAAACAACTTTTCGCACCCATACTTTCAAAAGTTTTCAAATAAATTTTTCATACACTCTTGAGGACAGATACAAGAGTTACTTAGAAATTTTTCAAACGAAACTTTCAAAACCCACACACACACTTGAAAAGCAAACAATTTTTGAAAACATAAGAGCAAGTACCTAAGAGCCCGTGGATAACCACTGATAGAAAGGGTGCTAACACCTTCCCTTTCTATAAATCTACCTCCCAAACCGAGAAACATTCTCGAATAAGGAATTTTGCTGTGCTTTTGTCCTTTCCATGTTGGAGAACATAAAAGACGGTGGCGACTCTTGTTTACCGCGGCATTTCGCGAACCAGCTTAAAAAACAGTCAGTTCTATTTCCACCGATCACAGTGTCCATATGTAAAGTGTGAGTTTAAAGGTGTGTGTTTTACAACCATATTGTTGTACCCAAAAATTTTCCCTCCCATTTCCTCAACATCTCTCATCACTAAGCCCTTGGAGCTCAAGATCCAGTTAGGGTTTCATCTGCTCAAGACTTCTCCTTGCACTGTTGACCCAAATTAGGGTTTGTGTTTGCACAAAGATGTTTTGACCAAAAATGCCTAAGATAACTTTAATGCTTCATATTGGACTCCCAAGTTTATCCACACCAAGTTTCAAGTCTTGATTCCATGTTTTGCCCAGTCAATTGGACAGTTGACCTAGAAATCAGCTGTATTGGGGAAAAAGTCAACTGTGGCCAATTGACAGTCAAATCTCATAAAAATTGACCCACATCAACATTATGAACTCACATGGACCATTTTATCAAGTTTGGATCACAATTCCACAAGAAATTTGATCAGATCACCAAAAGGGCAAAATGGTCATTTTTAGGGTTTTGACTGCACAAAGGCAATTTTTGACTGTTTGACCTAGCCAATGGCAAACCAAGCTCACATATGGACTCAAGGACCCCATGGAATTGTCTTGACATGCTCAACAAGTTCAAAAGATCCCAAATGCACAAGATTGACAGTTGAATTTCCCAGTCAATTGATCAATTTTGACTGTATACTGAAAAGTCAAACTTTGACTTTTTGGTCAAAATCAAATGTCAAGATTCATTTTTCATCAAAACATGCCAAACCATGAGACTTGTTCATCAAGAAATCAAGAATTGCAAATTAGGGTTTGAAATGAAGATTTTTCATAACTTAGAATTTTTCTAAGTTATGAAAAACCCTAATTTTTTCCTAACTTTGCCCCACTTGCTCACCAAGATTCATTTGGATTCAAGCAAAAGTCAAAACATGAAAAATGTAGCCTATTGCATAATCTAAAACTTTGATTCACAAAGTTTTCCCAAAAGAGGCTTGTATCTCAAGTTACAATTTTTGGAACAAGGGTACCAAACCATTCTTAACTTAGAGAAAATTTGACCTATTTTAGGCAGGATTTTTTCCTAACTTCAAGTCCATTTTTCACATACTTCCACTTGGAATTTCAATTTGCATTTCAAAGATGGATTGAATTACACATTCCAAGCTTTCCAAAATGTCCAAGAACTCATCAAACAACCTCATGGTTAGAGAGAATCGAATTTTGCAATATGGGAAAAACTCACTTTTGTTATGGCCAATTTCCATGTTCATACACTTAGGCAATTTTCAAATCAGCATGCATTTCTTGATTACAGGCCCTAAATCTCTTTTACACTCATAAATTTAATGCAAACTCTTTGTTCCAAGACCATATTCTATGTGTTCAAGCATTGCATAGAGGTTTAATCCCAAAATAGATAAAGCACTTTAACCATTTTTGCAAAAGTGAACTTTATGTCAAAATGCAAATCCAAGCAAGTACAGTTAAGATCTCTTTGGCACAAGTTTATGGGCTAATTGCACTGATCAAGACTGAGTTATGCAGCACATTAGGGGGGCCTGTACAAGCTAGAAACTCAACTTGGCCATTGGTTGCTTAAAGTAGAAGAAACTTGCCATAACTTAAGACTACTCTCATTTCCTGTAAACCAACCTTAAGCAAACTTGTTACACACATTCCAAACATCAAACACAAGCTGAAACACGAGCTATCCACCTCCTTTTCCCTCTCAAACACAGAATCACCCTCAAAGTGTCCAAACAGAGCACCTGCTGCAGATTGAATCCCACAACTCATTTCCATCGTGCATTCTTGCCCAAACCAGTTCAAACACCTTCCCTACCATCAATGCAAACTATCCAAAGCATTAGAAGTGGACTGTAACTCCTCTAATCAGTTTGGCCATTTTCATTTTTCTGATTTGCAGGTGGAGTTCTATAACTCGATTCAGCTAGTTTCAAAGCAAAGTAAAACTTGAAATAGCATCCCTGGACATCAAGGAAGCTGTACCAATCATCACCTTGCACTGAAAGTACCTCCATCACCAGATACAACTTCAACTGAACAGGTAAGTTCATGAACTCGTATCTCTCTATCCTGGCATTGTTAGCTTTAGGTTTGTGAAGAAAATATGTCACATTCATAGCCCTGGACATGCCCATGTAGTTAGTTTTCATTTATGTTACGTGTGCCATGAGAATTTGATGTATGAACATTGATAAAAAATTAGGTTAAGATTTGGGAATGGAGAAATTCTCTCTCATTTTTTAGAGTTAGATCAAGTTTTTGGTATGTATGGATTCGTTGTTTGATGCTGAACATTTTTTATGTTGTGAGTTTTCATTAAAAAGCCAGGAATCAGGATGTTTGAATCAGGGTACAAAATGCGCGTTTTTTGAACAAGAATGGCTGGAGGTTGAAGAAGCTCCACGTGGGCTGGGCCTGTGTTGTTATTTCTGTTTACACCACTTGTTTGCTTTTACACCCCCTAGGCCCATTGAGCTTATTTTTATGATTTTTTGACTTTTTCTTTTTCATTCTGACTTATTTATTTTTTCTCATAATATTAAAAATATAAAAAATATTTTTCAGACCATTTTTGTATTTATTAAGCATTTATTTGTTTAAATGGATATTTTGTACATAAATAAATATATTACTTCTTTTTTAAAATACTAAAAAATAATGTAAATACATTTATTTTTCTGATTTTATTTTATTTCATCTTTTGAAAACATTTTCTTAAAATACACTTTTTTTTTATAAATAATAAATATTTTATTTTTATTTTTTGTATATATTTAATATATTTGATATATAATATAAATGCTTATTTATTTATTACAATATTTAGGATAAAAACATGAAAACAATACATTTTTTCTTTTATTAATATTTGACCTCAAAAATCACTTTGTCATAATATACTTCATTTTTATTTTATTTTTGTATATAATAAATAAATATGGTACATATTAAATAATTAATATTTTTATTTAAGAAATTAGGGTTTTGCCCTAAATACACAAAAAATCTAAAAAATAATACTTTTTATTTTGTTTACTTGACATATAAAAATACTCTCTTTCATACACATAAAAACATTTTTTTGCATCTTGCATATTTATTTTATTTTCATTTAATTTGTGCAATTAAATATCTTGTAAATAATTCCAAATTGATGTAGTAGCTAGGTTTAAATTCCTTGTCAAATACCCCCCATTTGAACATTTGTACCCCCCTTCCCATATTGTGTTGTAATAGCTTAGGAACTTTATTTTTCGCATTTTAATGCTTTCTAAATATACCATGTTAGAATTAGGGTTTGTATGCGAATCAAAAAACGACAAAAATAGTTTGACCTAATTTCAAGATAAACAAGCATGAAAATGGACAACACTAATCACACTTGCACCCCTAGGGTATTCCACTTGTTGCCTTCAATAAATGGGCCATATTGCATGTTAGGTCTCTTTGGGCAAAACAAACACAAATTCAAATGATCATAAGTCCCTCGACGACGCTTTCGAAAAGTTGCCTAAAAATGATCAAGTCCCTTAAAGGAAAATTGCCCAAAGATACTTGGCACCATTGCAATTATGGTCTAAACGATGACCCGCGCCCGTCCCTTTCACATCCTAACACAAGATTGTCCACCAAATGCAATGGTGGAACAAAATTGTTAAAAGGGTTAAAACATAGCAAAAATCTTTGAGAACTTTAGGGTAAATAGCTCTTAAGTACTTGTCAACTTGCAAAACAAAAACACTTGCCTATTTTTCAAACCACACTTCACAAACACTTTCAAAACAAACTTTCAAAAAACCTTGAAACATCTTTTCAAAAAGACAAACACCTTTTGTAAAACATTCGAGTAAAGAATTATTACAAGGGTAGCCTAGACAAGGCATCTTTTTCAAAACCTTTTCAAAGCCACACACAAAACACCATTTCAAACAATTGAAAACCAAGGCAAGTTGATCTAAGCAAGTACCTAAGAGCCCATGGATAACCATGGATAGAAAGGGTGTCAATACCTTCCCTTTCTATAATCTACTCCCCGAACCCAAGAAAATATCTCAAAGGTTTTTGCTGTGCTTTTTAACCTTTCCTTAGGATAAAATAAAAAGTCGGTGGCGACTCTTGCTCAACCGAAACATTTGCGAAAATAAACGCAAAACCATAGTCAGTTCTCCCACCGTATCACAGAACTGGCGACTCTGCTGGGGAGAATTTTAAAAATGGAGTAACCTTAGGGCTTAGATCACCCTCTTGCATGATTAATTGTTTGTCTTGATTGCTTTATATCTTGGCTCTCTTGTTTGGGTTTGTAATCCTCCACCCGGATTTTGGGAAACATTCATAGATAGCAATACGTTGTGGAAACTGTGTGGGGTATACCGACACGGTCGAAGCAATAGCTATATTAGTGCGACATATTTGTGAGTACCGGTAACCCTTGAGTTCAATCAAGGAGAGTACGGGGCCGCTGAGTGATGTCACTAAGCACTAATGACCTAGAATCTTACTTGACCATCTTGGCCTTTCATTAGGGGTAGTGAGATGACCGGCTTTGGTGCAGTCCGAAGTTGGTAGATACTCGATACTACACTCATTGAGGGTTGTTTTCTTGGAATATTTTGGTCGCTAGTTAAGTGGCTAAACCAAAACGATGAACAATGAAAACAATCCAATGATATTGAGCTCCTTAGAACCCGATTACTATTTATAGGACAACTTTTTAAGCCAACTACACTCAAGAGGGTACTTACCTATGAAACCCCATGCAAGCCTGAAACTAGGGTTTGGTGTGATTTTCTTGTACATATGTTTGTGCATACATCATAAACATCATAAAGCATCATATGCATTCACTAACCATTTCAAGGGTTTGGATCTTCATCTTTGTTCTTGTTTTGTAGGTCATGGAAATTCCTCGCAAAAAAACCATCCAAGTCAACCTTGTGAGAATCTCTCCTCAACTCAAGGAGCTCACCTCAAGAATTCTGGAAAGCTCATCCTTCAATGAAAGACATGGTAGACTGCTCAGCTTAGTCAACACCAACATTGAAGAGGACATGATGAAAGTGCTATTCCAGTTCTTTGACCCTCTTCACCACTGTTTCACTTTCCCTGACTATCAGTTGGTACCCACTTTGGAGGAGTTTTCTCAACTCCTAAGAATCCCTATCCTTAATCAACTACCCTTCAACGGTATGGAAAAGGAACCAAAGCCGGAAGATGTTGCTCGAGCATTACATCTACAACCATCCGACATCAACGGGCATTGGGAAACCAGAAGCGGCGTCAAAGGATTCTTAGCAAAATTCTTGTTTGAGAAGGCACAAGAATGTTGGAATTCATTGGACCTACAAGCCTTTGAAGAAATTGTGGCACTCCTTATCTATGGGTTGGTCTTGTTCCCAAATTCTGACCAATTGGTAGATGTCAATGCCGTCAAAATCTTCTTGTCCAGAAATCCAATACCAACATTGCTTGGGGACATTCTTCACTCATTTTACACACGAACAATGAGAAAGAGGGGTGTTCTCATGTGCTGTACTCCTCTCCTTGCAAGGTGGTTTATTTCGCACCTTCCACAATCTGTCTTGAAGAATGACCAAGGCTCAAGGTGGTCCCAACGATTGATGACTCTTACTCACTCTGATGTACATTGGTGTTCTCGGTCCAGAGAAAATGTCATCATTGTCGATCGTTGCGGAGAGTTTCCTAATGTTCCTTTACTTGGAATCAGAGGAGATATCACCTACAACCCTTGCCTAGCTTTGAGGAAATTTGGATATGCACGGAGGGATGGTCCTCACGACATGTTGATTCCTGACCTAGTTTTTGACTTCGACAATGATGCGCAAGGACTTCGCCAAAGATTCATCAGAGCTTGGAGGATGCCCAACAAGGTTGATAGCAAGACTCTGGGACACAAGAACTCCATCCCTCTTGAACCTTATCTCAAGTGGGTACGAGCCCGAGCCCAGAGTCTAATGATGCCTTATCCTCATGTTCTCCCTGTGATTAAAGAGCCTGTTAAGGAAGGAGAGGTTCCCTACACCATCCTATATCCTGACATGCCTACATCGTGGGAGGAAATGCAGAAGAGCTGGATTCAGCTCAAGGAGGAACGAAACACTTTTGAAGCCAGCTTCTACGCCAGTGAGAAGAAGGTTCTAGAGCTTACCCGCCGACTCCATGAGCAAGAGGCCCTCAACACCTACATCGCACTAAAGAGGATGCGCAATGTATTTTTACCTTGAGAAGTTGTTTTTGTAATATTTGGCCCATGGGGCATTTATGTACTAACAAATTTCTTCTTATTAATATGACGTGCGTTCTTTTTTGTCTGCAACAAGTTTGAATATTCTAAATCCTTGAATGCATTGCATACATAAGCATACCATTCATCATGTGCATAAGCAGGTCTCACGCCAGGTTTCCTTATCTGTCTGCTGTTTATTTCAGTAGGATGGATCTCGAGCAAACAGTCAAAGACCTACAAGCTCAAAATGCACAGTTCCAGCAACTCCTGATGACCTTGGCGAAGGGTCAGGAGGATCTAAAGACCTTGCTGGGGAATAAAGACCCAGTGAAAAAGAAGAAAAAGAGACTCCGGGTGGCTACTTTAGGGAGAAGATTTGAAGGAGAAACCCGGAGAGTGCTTGAATTTCCTCCTACTTCTGATGAAGGAACCAGTAAAGGAGGTGGGGTTGCGGTACCTTCCGAGTCCGATGTGGAAGAAGAGGAGGTCGAAGAAGATGAAGACTACTCTGATTAACAATACCCTCCGACTAATGATAAATACAAGGGTTTAGAAGACAGGTTGGCCGCCATGGAGCTACAGAGAGTACCGGGTTTGGATTTTGAAGACTTGGGTTTAGTTGCCGGGATTGTGATACCCCCAAAGTTCAAAGTGCCAGTTTTTGTGAGGTATGATGGGCTGTCCTGTCCAAAAATGCATCTCAGGTCCTACGTAAGAAAGATCTAACCCTATACGGCAGATAAGAACCTTTGGATCCATTTCTTTCAAGACAGCCTTTCTGGGGCTCAACTGGAGTGGTTTTATCAGCTAGAGGGAACCAACGTCCGAAACTGGGAAGACTTGGCCACCGCCTTCTACAAATAATATCAGTACAATTCTGACCTTGCTCCTACGCGTACCCAACTTCAGGGTATGTCATTGGGAACAGGCAAAGGATTCAAAGAATATGCACAAAAATGGAGGGATTTCGCTGGCAGGGTGCAGCCTCCTTTAACCGACCGTGAACTTGTTGATATGTTTCTTGGGACCCTATCTGGGCCATTTTTCAATCATCTGATTGGTAACTCTTCCGCGGGGTTTACCGATTTGATCTTAACAGGCGAAAGAATAGAAGCTGGCATTAAGTCAGGGAAGATTCAGAAGGGTGTTGCTGCAAGTGTTGAGAAGAAACCTTTCAAGAAGGAAATGGTTGTGGTATATTCTCAGAGAAGAGCAGGGAAGACTGAACGCCGTCCAACTGTGGGGGCCGTAATGATTCAAAACCCTTAAAGTGAGCAGCCTCGCTATAACCAATCCAGACTGAATCAGCAACGGGTGGAACGGCCACAACGGCAGTTCACCCGCATTAATATGACTCCAGCGCAAGTGCTTCCCCATCTGTTGAAGTTGAATCTCGCCACTATCAAAGAGGCACCAAAGAATGTGAATACGTCCTCTCCGCATTATCATCCTAATGCTAAATGCGCCTACCATTCTGACAGTGTCGGGCACGACACCAACGATTGTTGGGCACTCAAGCATAAAATCCAAGACCTGATAGAGGCGAAGGAGGTGGAGTTCGATGCTCCGGAGAAGCCGAACGTGATATCTGCTCCAATGCCGAAGCACGGCCGAAATGTCAATGCCATTGAAGAAGATTTGTATGTTGCTGATGTCAATGATCTAATAACTCCGTTGCTAACCATCAAGTTGAATCTGTTAAGGGCCGGGATATTCCCGGGATGTAAAGAAGACTGCTATTGTTGTTACTCTCTGCCGTTTGATTGTCCGTTACTGAAGAAAGGCATCCAAGGCCTAATGGACAGTCGACAAATTTTGTTTGAAAAAGTTTCTGCTATTCCAACCCATACTGAAGATGTCTCAATCATAACCATTCACACCAATCTTTCCAAGGCCGTCAGAAAGCCTGTTAAGATTACACCAGCTACGAAATCTGTTCCTTTGAAGATAACAATGCCAGGGCCTGTCCCCTATGTTTCTGAGAAGTCAATACCATGGAACTACGGCGGTGACGTCTACTACCATGGTATTAAACAAATCGAAATAACTAAAGAAAGTTCGGATGATGAAGAAGCCAGCATTGGAAACATTGCGGGCACGAGCAAAATCACCCGGAGCGGGAGAATATTTTCTCCAGAGATTGCCCCTCCAAGAGCAATCTTTGGACCCTCATCTACTGACAAGGTTATCCCTGCACCAATAAAACTCTCCGCTAGAACCCCATTGATTGAAGATGTTGTTGTTCCTAGTATTGTCCCTCCTACCGCTGCTGATAAAGGTAAGGGAATCCAAGATGAGCTCGTCAGGACGAGGGCTCAACCCTTGGTCATTCCGGAGACCTCCAAGAAAGAAATGGATGAGATCTTGAAGATAATCAAAAGGAGTGATTACGATGTGGTAGAACAACTGGGGCAAACCCTCTCAAAGATCTCCATGCTGGCACTACTACTTTGCTTGGAAGCGCACGCTAAAGCTTTGATAAAATTCCTGAAGGCAGCCCATGTGCCCCAGGAAACTTCGGCAGATCAATTCCAAAATTGCGTGGCCAGCCTTATTGCGGACAATGGATTAGGTTTCTCTGATGCCGACCTAACTCCTAAAGGTAGAAACCACAATGATGCTTTGCACATTTCAGTCGAGTGCCGAGGAACTACTCTCGCACATGTCTTGGTCGACACTGGTTCGTCGCTGAATGTACTGCCTAAGAAAGATTTGGACCGACTGGATTGTGAAGGGTTATAGTTGAAGCCGAGTGATATTGTTGTCAGAGCTTTCGATGGTTCGAAGAGGATGGTCCATGGGGAGGTTGAAATTCCCATAAAGATAGGCACTGAGGTGTTTAAATCTACTTTCTATGTGATGGACATCCGTCCGTCATACTCTTGCTTGTTGGGTAGGCCTTGGATACACCATGCTGGGGCAGTCACCTCCTCCTTACATCAGATGTTGAAGTACCCTGTCAAGGGGAAGATCATAACCGTCCATGGCGAAGAGGAGTACATGATCAGCCACTTGAACTCCTTCCGATATGTGGAGGTAGAGGGTGAGTTCATTGAGACGCCTTTCCAGCATTTCGAAGAAGTCCTTCCTGAAATAACAGTAGCAAAGTTGGAAGCTGAAGTACCGAGGCAGATGGCCAGGATGGCATCTCTGGAAGATGCAAGGGCCGCAATAAAGGAGGGGAAGAATTCAGCGTGGGGGCAGTTGCCTGATATTCCACATAAAACAGACAAATTTGGATTAGGGTTCACTACCGCGGGCCAGAAAGCTATGCGCCGTTCGAAGATTGAAAGAGCGCCAGTCAAAATTTCTCCCTACGGAATCAACGCTTTGGAGGATGAAGACAAAGAGAGCAGTATCGAAGAGTGGATTTACCCGAATGTCAAAGGAGGATTGTGCAACTGGGAGGCAAAAGACTTTGTCCCCATCACTTTTATTCATCAGTAATTTATCTGTCAAACATTTCCTTTTGGTCTGTAATATTTATTTTCGAACAATCCGCACACTATCTTTTTACCTCATGCCTTACCTGGGGCATGTAGGTCCATTTGTAAGGGTTTTGATTATTTTCATATCCATATGACATGTTTAATGATTCATTGGACGTTTTTCATTTGATAAACTGCTATGTTCATTTTCTTTCCTTTTGCATTTTTTGTTTAAGGATGGCTATCCCTTACACACACCCACACTCACAAATGCAGGTACCCATCCACTCCGGATTCCATGGGTGACGATTCTGCTATATCCTTCAATAACTCTGAAGATCTGGTCAATCAAGCCGAGTATGAAGATGACGAAGGTTGTGAAGTACCAGGGGAACTAGCCAGACTTCTACAGCAAGAGGAAAGGGCCATCTTACCGCACGAAGAGTCATTGGAAACTGTCAACTTAGGGACCGAGGAAGACCGGAAGGAGGTGCAAGTGGGTGCCAATCTGGAACCAAGTGTCAAGGAACGCCTAATACAGTTGTTGAATGAGTATGTTGAAATCTTCGCTTGGTCTTATGAAGACATGCCGGGTTTAGACACAGACATTGTGGTTCACCGTCTCCCCACAAGAGAGGATTGTCCACCGATCAAGCAAAAAGTCCGCCGAATGAGGCCTGACATGTCTGAAAAAATCAAAGCAGAAGTGATGAAGCAATTCGACGCTGGCTTTCTGGCTGTTACGTCCTATCCTCAATGGGTCGCTAACATCGTGCCAGTACCTAAGAAAGATGGCAAAGTCAGGATGTGTGTGGACTACCGGGATTTGAATAGGGCCAGCCCCAAAGATGATTTTCCACTTCCACACATTGACATTTTGATCGACAATACAGCTCAGCACAAAGTGTTTTCCTTCATGGATGGATTCTCGGGCTACAATCAAATCAAAATGGCCCCCGAGGATATGGAGAAAACAACTTTTGTCACACAATGGGGCACTTTCTGTTACAAGGTGATGTCGTTCGGGCTGAAGAACGCAGGGGCAACTTATCAACGCGCCATGGTAGCTTTGTTTCATGATATGATACATCATGAGATTGAAGTTTACATAGACGATATGATAGCTCGGTCACAAACAGAGGAGGAGCACCTTGAACATCTAGAAAAGCTGTTTGCCAGGTTGAAAGAATACAAACTCAGGCTGAATCCAAGTAAGTGCACTTTTGGAGTTAGGTCCGGTAAACTTATAGGATTTATTGTAAGCAACAAAGGCATTGAAGTCGATCCAGCAAAAGTGAAAGCAATACAAGAGATGCTTTCTCCTCGTACTGAAAAGGAGGTTAGAGGGTTCTTGGGGCGCTTGAACTATATTTCCAGATTCATCTCTCATCTGACTTCTACCTGTGAGCCAATTTTCAAACTCTTAAAGAAAGATCAGGTAGTCGAATGGAACGACGATTGCCAAGCTGCTCTTGATAAGATCAATGAGTATTTGCTAGAACCTCCTATTCTGATTCCACCCGTCGAAGGAAGACCATTGATCATGTATTTGACCGTCTTGGATAACTCAATGGGGTGTGTTTTGGGCCAGCATGACGAGTCTGGTCGAAAAGAGCATGCTATTTATTACCCTTAGCAAAAAGTTTACCGACTGTGAGACTCGCTACTCACTGCTCGAGAAAACTTGCTGCGATTTGGTATGGGCTGCTCGCCGACTAAGGCAGTATATGTTGACTCATACTACCTTGTTGATTTCCAAAATGGATCCTATCAAATATATCTTCGAAAAGCCCGCCTTATCTGGAAGGATAGCTAGATGGCAAATGATCCTAACTGAGTATGACATCCAATACACCACCCAAAAAGCTATAAAAGGGAGTGTACTAGCTGACCATCTGGCTCATCAAGCTATCGAAGATTATCAACCCGTGAGATTTGACTTCCCAGACGAGGACATCATGAATTTGGACAACATTGAAGGTAACAGAGCGTATGACGGACCCGAAAAGGGATCCCGATGGACCCTGTACTTTGATGGTGCCTCAAATGCGCTTGGAAACGGTATCGGCGCGACACTCATCTCTCCGGAAGGTTGTCACACACCTTTCACGGCCCGACTTTGCTTCAGCTGCACAAACAACATGGCTGAGTATGAAGCTTGCATCTTTGGTCTCAAGGCTGCTATAGACTTGGGGATCAAATCTTTGATCGTATTTGGGGACTCGGCTTTGGTTATCAGTCAAATCAAAGGAGAATGGGATACCAAGCATCCTAATCTTATCCCGTACAAAGAACATGTCTTGACATTGTTGCCTCATTTCGAGCAAATTACCTTCGAGCATTTCCCGCGAGAAGAGAATCAGCTAGCAGATGCTCTAGCTACAATGTCCTCCATGTTTAAACTCAATTGGGATAACGAGGCTCCCCAAATCACCATCGAGCGAATGGATGAACCTGCACATTGTCACGAGATTAATACCGAAGAAGTAGTGGAACAACCTTGGTTCCATGAAATCAAAAGGTATCTCGAGGCTAGAGATTATCCCGAAGGAGCTTCCGCAAATGACAAGAAGTTCTTAAGGAAATTTGCTGCCAAATTCTTCCTGAGCAACGACATCCTTTACAAACGAAGCCATGATTGTGTATTACTCCGATGCGTAGACAAAGATGAAGCAGAGTTGATCATGACTGAGATACACAACGACACATTTGGCACTCACTTGAGTGGGCATACAATGGCTAAGAAGATCCTAAGGGCAGGCTATTACTGGTCTACCATGGAAGCTGACTGCCATCAACATTCCCGTACTTGCCACAAATGTCAGGTCTACACTGACAAAGTTCATATCCCTCTGGTTCCTCTCAACGTCCTGACTGCTCCGTGGCCATTTGCAATGTGGGGCATTGACATGATTGGAGAGATCAAGCCCACGGCTTCCAACGGACATCGCTTCATCCTAGTTACCATTGACTATTTCACCAAATGGGTCGAAGCAGCTTCCTTCGCCTCTGTTACTAAAAATGTGGTTTCCCGCTTCATCAAGCAAAATCTCATATGTCGGTATGGTGTTCCAGACAGGATCATCACAGACAACGGTACAAATCTGAATAACACGATGATCACCGTATTGTGCGAACAGTTCAAGATTTATCATCACAATTCATCTCCCTATCGGCCGAAGATGAACGGTGCTTTTGAAGCTGCGAACAAAAACATTAAGAAGATCATTCAGAAAATGACAGTCACTTACAAAGACTGGCATGAGATGTTACTGTTTGCTCTACATGGATACCGTACGACGGCTCGTACTTCAACCGGGGCAACCCCATTTTCGTTGGTATATGGCATGGAAGTTGTCCTGCCTATGGAAGTTCAGATTCCTTCTCTAAGGATTATGAAGGACACAGGTTTGAATGAAGATGATTGGATTCAGACCCGACTTGATCAACTCAATTTGATCGACGAGAAGCGACTCGCTGCTATATGCCATGGTCAGACGTATCAAAAGCGGATGATCAAGGCCTTCAATAAGAAAGTCAGACGTCAAGTGTATCAAGTCGGAGATCTCGTAATCAAGCGGATTATCTTGCCGCAAAGTGATCCCAGGGGCAAATGGACTCCTACATATGAAGGACCATTTGTGATCAAGAGCATATTTTCTGGTGGTGAGATGATTCTAACCACCATGGACGGTGACGATTTGCCGCACCCTGCGAATGCAGACATAGTCAAAAGATACTACGCATAAAATAACCCGACAAGTCGAAAACCCGAAAGGGCGGCTTGGGAAAAAATGGGCATCCCGGTGAACCGAAAACCCGAAAGGGCGGTTCAGGCAAAAATTAGGGATAAAAACAAAAAAATCTGTAGACCCGGCAAGTTGAAAACCCGAAAGGGCGGCTTGGGCAAAAAGGGGTTTCCCGGTGGATCGAAAACCCGAAAGGGCGATTCAGGCAAAAGTTAGGGAATTAAAGCGTATGACTATGTCTCGTCGGATCACTTCAAAGACAATCTCTTCATCAACCAGTTCCAGGTTTCTGATCAATCCAGTCATCGGCAAACGAAGCATTGGATGGACAGATATTCAGAGTTGTGAAGGCTATAGCGGAATGGAATCCCATGGAATTATTTCACATAGCCATCTTTATTTTGTATAAATCTTTCAATATTTACGACAAAATCCTCTCACTAGGATGATTGTCTCCTTTGTACAAATATACTCGGAGAAAGTTAATACAAATACTCTTCCCAGAAATTTGTGTCATTTCCTTTTTCTTTTTCTCTTGCGCTAATTGTTTTATTTTGAGAAACGTCCAATGTTTTGTTAAATAGGCATATGCATTTGAACATAATCATTTCCTTATGAATCAAGAAAGAGGATTACTGATAGGTTGAAGGTGCAGTTGGATATCTTGATACCCTTTCAAAGGAAACCCCCAGGAGATTTGGAATCCATATCCCCATCAAGTCTTGAAGCTTATCCCCAGTAGATTCTGGAAGCTTATCCCCTGCAGAGTACGGACGTCTCTCCCGAGCTTTATTCAAAGTTATTCCTCACAAGGGCTTATAACTGGGTTATCCTCAGCTTATTGCCACGGAAGATCGCACTCGGCAAATTTCTTCCAATCCCCAGCGGAGTTCATCAGAGTTCCCCAACATAACTTATCAATACAATCCCCAGAGGAGTTTATCTTTGTTATCCCCAGCCAGAGAATCCTCCAGAACTCAATTCCCCTCAGAGTTTAAGTTTCAGTATCCCCAGCAGAGCTAAAACTTCAGGCTATCTATCCCCAGCGGAGCCAGACTAGTGAACCTTCTCCCCACAGAAATGCTTCTCACTAGACTAGAGATTCTCAGTCTTATCTCCCCAGCTTAAGTCTGCCAGGTTCTAAAATCCCCAGTAGACATCATCAGAAATTCTCTTACCCTGCAAGTCACCAAAGAAATTCCAAGTCCCTGCAAGTGGTTCTAAGGCCCCTCGACGATTGAAGGTCTGGTATTCCCCAAGCAAATCTGAAGACTCTCAGTTCTCAGTTCCTCATTGTATATTCAAGATTCTCCAATGAAGATCTCCTCAAGACAGGAATTCCCCAGAAGATTGGTATACAACCCAAGCTCCTTATTCCCCAGCAACATCCCAGGAATTGTTTTTCCCGGCTGCAGTCAAGATGCTTTTATCTTCAGCTATCTCGGATTCATCTATCCTTCGCAAGACAGCTCTTCAGCTTACATGCGCATTCATTTACATTCATATCATATAACATACGTTGCATCATGCATCATGACATTGCATACAACTAACTCTTTACCTTTTCAGGTAAGATCAGTCGACAGACAAAAAATCATTATCTTCCGAGACACTTTTGAAAACAGTTTACGGACGCTTCCCAACAACGGATGCTGCTCTATTGCTTATTCAACTTCAAGATTTCTGAAAATAGTTCATGGGTTCTCTAAGTAACGGATGTTAACCTATCACTTGTTCAGTTTCTTCTCAAGACTTCTGAAAACAGTTTATGGATTCTTCCCAACAACGGATGTTAATCTATCGCTTGTTCAGATGCAACTTTTGAAAACAGTTTACGGACGCTTCCCAACAACGGATGCTGCTCTATTGCTTATTCAACTTCAAGATTTCTGAAAACAGTTCATGGATTCTCCAAAATTTGCCCTCCCATTTCCTCAACATCTCTCATCACTAAGCCCTTGGAGCTCAAGATCCAGTTAGGGTTTCATCTGCTCAAGACTTCTCCTTGCACTGTTGACCCAAATTAGGGTTTGTGTTTGCACAAAGATGTTTTGACCAAAAATGCCTAAGATAACTTTCATGCTTCATATTGGACTCCCAATTTTATCCACACCAAGTTTCAAGTCTTGATTCCAAGTTTTGCCCAGTCAATTGGACAGTTGACCTAAAAATCAGCTGTATTGGGGAAAAAGTCAACTGTGGCCAATTGACAGTAAAATCTCATAAAAATAGACCCACATCAACATTATGAACTCACATGGACCATTTGATCAAGTTTGGATCACAATTCCACAAGAAATTTGATCAGATCACCAAAAGGGCAAAATGGTCGTTTTTTGGGTTTTGACTGCACAAAGGCAATTTTTGACTGTTTGACCTAGCCAATGGCAAACCAAGCTCACATATGGACTCAAGGACCCCATGGAATTGTCTTGACATGCTCAACAAGTTCAAAAGATCCCAAATGCACAAGATTGACAGTTGAATTTCCCAGTCAATTGATCAATTTTGACTGTATACTGAAAAGTCAAACTTTGACTTTTTGGTCAAAATCAAATGTCAAGATTCATTTTTCATCAAAACATGCCAAACCATGAGACTTGTTCATCAAGAAATCAAGAATTGCAAATTAGGGTTTGAAATGAAGATTTTTCATAACTTAGAATTTTTCTAAGTTATGAAAAACCCTAATTTTTTCCTAACTTTGCCCCACTTTCTCACCAAGATTCATTTGGATTCAAGCAAAAGTCAAAACATGAAAGTTGTATCCTATTTCATAATCTACAACTTTGATTCACAAAGTTTTCCCAAAAGAGGCTTGTATCTCAAGTTACAATTTTTGGAACAAGGGTACCAAACCATTCTTAACTTAGAGAAAATTTGACCTATTTTAGGCAGGATTTTTTCCTAACTTCAAGACCATTTTTTACATACTTCCACTTGGAATTTCAATTTGCATTTCAAAGATGGATTGAAGTACACATTCCAAGCTTTCCAAAATGTCCAAGAACTCATCAAACAACCTCATGGTTAGAGAGAATCGAATTTTGCAATATGGGAAAAACTCACTTTTGTTATGGCCAATTTCCATGTTCATACACTTAGGCAATTTTCAAATCAGCATGCATTTCTTGATTACAGGCCCTAAATCTCTTTTACACTCATAAATTTAATGCAAACTCTTTGTGCCAAGACCATATTCTATGTGTTCAAGCATTGCATAGAGGTTTAATCCCAAAATAGATAAAGCACTTTAACCATTTTTGCAAAAGTGAACTTTATGTCAAAATGCAAATCCAAGCAAGTACAGTTAAGATCTCTTTGGCACAAGTTTATGGGCTAATTGAACTGATCAAGACTGAGTTATGCAGCACATTAGGGGGGCCTGTACAAGCTAGAAACTCAACTTGGCCATTGGTTGCTTAAAGTAGAAGAAACTTGCCATAACTTAAGACTACTCTCATTTCCTGTAAACCAACCTTAAGCAAACTTGTTACACACATTCCAAACATCAAACACAAGCAGAAACACGAGCTATCCACCTCCATTTCCCTCTCAAACACAGAATCACCCTCAAACTGTCCAAATAGAGCACCTGCTGCAGATTGAATCCCACAACTCATTTCCATCGTGCATTTTTTCCCAAACCAGTTCAAACACCTTCCCTACCATCAATGCAAACTATCTAAAGCATTAGAAGTGGACTGTAACTCCTCTAATCAGTTTGGCCATTTTCATTTTTCTGATTTGCAGGTGGAGTTCTATAACTCGATTCAGCTAGTTTCAAAGCAAAGTAAAACTTGGAATAGCATCCCTGGACATCAAGGAAGCTGTACCAATCATCACCTTGCACTGAAAGTACCTCCATCACCAGATACAACTTCAACTGAACAGGTAAGTTCATGAACTCGTATCTCTCTATCCAGGCATTGTTAGCTTTAGGTTTGTGAAGAAAATATGTCACATTCATAGCCCTGAACATGCCCATGTAGTTAGTTTTCATTTATGTTACGTGTGCCATGAGAATTTGATGTCTGAACATTGATAAAAAATTAGGTTAAGATTTGGGAATGGAGAAATTCTCTCTCATTTTTGAGAGTTAGATCAAGTTTTTGGTATGTATGGATTCGTTGTTTGATGCTGAACATTTTTTATGTTGTGAGTTTTCATTAAAAAGCCAGGAATCAGGATGTTTGAATCAGGGTACAAAATGCGTGTTTTTTGAACAAGAATGGCTGGAGGTTGAAGAAGCTCCACGTGGGCTGGGCCTGTGTTGTTATTTCTGTTTACACCACTTGTTTGCTTTTACACCCCCTAGGCCCATTGAGCTTATTTTTATGATTTTTTGACCTTTTCTTTTTCATTCTGACTTATTTATTTTTTCTCATAATATTAAAAATATAAAAAATATTTTTCAGACCATTTTTGTATTTATTAAGCATTTATTTGTTTAAATGGATATTTTTTACATAAATAAATATATTACTTCTTTTTTAAAATACTAAAAAATAATGTAAATACATTTATTTTTCTGATTTTATTTTATTTCATCTTTTGAAAACATTTTCTTAAAATACACTTTTTTTTTATAAATAATAAATATTTTATTTTTATTTTTTTGTATATATTTAATATATTTGATATATAATATAAATGCTTATTTATTTATTACAATATTTAGGATAAAAACATGAAAATAATACATTTTTTCTTTTATTAATATTTGACCTCAAAATTCACTTTGTCATAATATACTTCATTTTTATTTTATATTTGTATATAATAAATAAATATGGTACATATTAAATAATTAATATTTTTATTTAAGAAATTAGGGTTTTGCCCTAAATACACAAAAAATCCAAAAAATAATACTTTTTATTTTGTTTACTTGACATATAAAAATACTCTCTTTCATACACATAAAAACATTTTTTTGCATCTTGCATATTTATTTTATTTCCATTTAATTTGTGCAATTAAATATCTTGTAAATAATTCCAAATTGATGTAATAGCTAGGTTTAAATTCCTTGTCAAATACCCCCCATTTGAACATTTGTACCCCCCTTCCCATATTGTGTTGTAATAGCTTAGGAACTTTATTTTTCGCACTTTAATGCTTTCTAAATATACCATGTTAGAATTAGGGTTTGTATGCGAATCAAAAAACGAGAAAAATAGTTTGACCTAATTTCAAGATAAACAAGCATGAAAATGGACAACACTAATCACACTTGCACCCCTAGGGTATTCCACTTGTTGCCTTCAATAAATGGGCCATATTGCATGTTAGGTCTCTTTGGGCAAAACAAACACAAATTCAAATGATCATAAGTCCCTCGACGACGCTTTCGAAAAGTTGCCTAAAAATGATCAAGTCCCTTAAAGGAAAATTGCCCAAAGATACTTGGCACCATTGTAATTATGGTCTAAACGATGACCCGCGCCCGTCCCTTTCACATCCTAACACAAGATTGTCCACCAAATGCAATGGTGGAACAAAATTGTTAAAAGGGTTAAAACATAGCAAAAATCTTTGAGAAATTTAGGGTAGATAGCTCTTAAGTACTTGTCAACTTGCAAAACAAAAACACTTGCCTATTTTTCAAACCACACTTCACAAACACTTTCAAAACAAACTTTCAAAAAACCTTGAAACATCTTTTCAAAAAGACAAACACCTTTTGTAAAACATTCGAGTAAAGAATTGTTACAAGGGTAGCCTAGACAAGGCATCTTTTTCAAAACCTTTTCAAAGCCACACACAAAACACCATTTCAAACAATTGAAAACCAAGGCAAGTTGATCTAAGCAAGTACCTAAGAGCCCATGGATAACCATGGATAGAAAGGGTGCTAATACCTTCCCTTTCTATAATCTACTCCCCGAACCCAAGAAAATATCTCAAAGGTTTTTGCTGTGCTTTTTAACCTTTCCTTAGGATAAAATAAAAAGTCGGTGGCGACTCTTGCTCAACCGAAACATTTGCGAAAACAAACACAAAACCATAGTCAGTTCTCCCACCGTATCACACATATCATCAACTTTTTTTGGTTGATATGATTCTTCTCCTATTAGTTTCACATATCCTACGCCTTTTCAGCTATTTCTGCTAACTCCATAGATCATTGAAGCCCTCTTGCTTCTATCAATGTTTCTAGCTAGAAATATTTGATAGTTGTGATCATATTCTTTTATGATGTTATCAGAACTAACCGAAACTTCTGAAACACGTTCTTTCTGAGCTTTTTGTAATTCATTTTTAAGTTTAGAATTAATTTCTTTTAGCCTGGAGTTTTCTATTTTTTGTTTCCTAGATTCTTCAGTTTTAGATACAAGAACATATTTCTGGTTCTTGTATTAGATTCGAAGTTTATGATATCTTTCAAGAATTTTAGATAGACTTTCTTCTAATTGAGATCTAGAGAATTTTGAAAATACCTTTTTTGAATCTGATTCAGATTCTGATGTTTCTGTGTCTTCTAATATGTTTGCCATTAAAGTTATATTGACTTGTTCATCTTTCGATTCTGTTTCAGCTTCAGAAGATTCTGAGTCATCCCATGTTGCCATAAGACTTTTCTTCTTTTCTTTGGAGAACTTATTCTTAGGCTTTTATTTCTGAAGATTTGGGCAGTCGCTTTTGTAGTGACCTGGATCTTTGCATTTGTAGCATACAACATCTTTGTTGCTGGATTTTCTGTATCCCGAGGATGATTCAGAGTGATTGCATGTTCTTCTTGGGTTTCTGAATTTCCTCTGTCTGTTCTTCCATAGCTTATGGACTCTTCTGGAGATAAGAGATAGTTCGTCTTCCTCTGACAAGGATCCATCAGAGTTTTCTTCTTCTTCCTGAAAAGCTTTAGTTTCATATTTTTTATTAGATTTAAGAGTAAGAGACTTGCCTTTCTTATGGGGCTCATCTTCTTCTAGTTCTATCTCGTGACTTCTCAAAGAGCTGATAAGTTCTTCAAGAGATATTTTATTCAAATCTTTGGCTAGTTTTAAGGCTGTGAAAATGGGTCTCCATTTCTTGAGTAAAACTCTGATGATTTTCTTTACATGATCTGCTGTTGAGTACCCTTTGTCCAGAAATTCTAGCCCAACAACCATAATTTGAAAACCTTGAGAACATTGTCTCAACTGTTTCATCTTCTTCCATTTTGAAGGCCTCATACTTTTGTATTAGTGCAAGAGCTTTGGTCTCTTTGACTTGCGTGTTGCCTTCATGCGTCATTCTCAAATAGTCAAACATGTTCTTAGGTGAATCGCTGCTCGTGATCTTCTCATACTCGGTGTACGAGATAGCACTCAAGAGGATTGTTCTGGCATTGTGATGATTTCTGAATTCTTTCTTTTGTTGATCTGTCATTTTCTTTCTGCCGATATTTGATGGATTACGTCAACTAGATAAATGTAGCCATCAATTACCATATCCCAAAGATCAGTGTCATGAGCTAGAAAAAACATTCGATTCTTTCTTTCTAGTAATTGAAGTTCTCACCATCAAAGATTGGAGGTTTCCCTTTGATTCTATCTTTCTCATCATAGTTATCATTGTTGTTTTTCAGACTTGGTCCCACCATAGTGGTTTTCTTGCTAAGATCATTTTCTAATATGGTTAAGTGTTAGCACCCAGAACCTGGAGTTGTGATTCCAAATGAAGGATAGAAAAACACAAGAAAGGGGATTTGAATTGAGGTTTTCAAAATTAAAAACAGTATGACATGTTTGGTTATCTTGGTTCGTTTGAAATCAAACTACTCCAATCCACCCGCCAAGGTGATTTCGCCTCTCTCAATCAAGGTCTTAATCCACTAATTAAAACTTTGATTACAATTCACAAAGACTACCATCAATTTCTTCTTGCGAATAAACCACAACTTGGTTTCTCAAGGAATTATAAAAATGTGAATCAAAATGTGTACAAGAATGTTTCTAGAAAACTATATCACAACTGTGATGTTTACACAATATTAAGGTGTAGCGGTAGAAATGTTAAGACCAAGCCATTGGATTGACTTGACTTGTACAGATCAAAATGAAAATCACCACCGTGCTTTATTGTTTTCAAAGGAATGGGAAAAGAGCGAATAACCCAAAAGAGGGGGGAAAGATTCAAGGTAAGGGGGTTGGTTATGCAAAGGGAAGGTATTAGCACCCTAAACATCGACGGTACTCCGCAGAAACCTCTTTATAAAATTGTTATATTTTGGCTATAAAATGTTGTATAAAAATATATGGTAGAGGTGAGAAGAGAAGTATTTTTTATGCTTTTTGCACCTGCCGCGGTTGCGATCCTTTAGTGACTGCGTACCATCTTCCATGCAATAGGGGATCAGGGTACACGTAGTTCCTCTTTAAAAAAATTTATGAGATAAGACATCATCATCATTGTCCGTGTGGAAAACATACTTACTACCCAAAATCATGTGAAAGGAGAATTTGCATCATATCAAAATGTAGGATATGGCTTGGATTTTAAAATCAACAATGCCTCACTCAACACCCAAGTGGAAAATATCTCTCTTCACTACATATTATAAAAGTATAGTTGTTTGCATCACTACAAAGATTGACAAGAGTCCAATCTTTTGAGAAAATATTTAAAGGTAAAATGCCAAAGTGGTAAAATAGTTTGAATGAGATTGATTGACTTTTAGTCTTCTCACAAAAATGTCAAGGTATTATTAAATTATTTGAAGTTTGATTTATGAAAATGTTTTGAAAATGCATGGACCTAAGTCCAAGTTTATTATGAAAGTGGTTCAAGTTTTAAAAAAAGAAGTGTTTTCAAAAGGAGGGAGAAGATTTTTGAAATTAAAGAAGATGGGAGGAGATGAATGGACTATCCTAAAGCCTAATATAAAAGCTAGGGAGAAGAACCATCTAACCAAAAAGAAGCCAACAATTGACATTATGAGTCAAGATGGAATTACCATTATTTTGATTGAAACCAAGAAAGGATACTAAACCTCTTGAGAAGACCAAACTTAAAATGTATTAAGTCTTCACAAAAATTGAGCAGAGTAACGACTGTATACAGATGAATTCCAGATTACAGACAAATTATGTAATCATAATAACCTGCACACAAAGCAAACAAACAAACAACACAATGTCTTGGGGTAAACCCCAAGAGCTCCAAACAAAATAAAATTTGAGGTTACAAGGTCTCCAACATAGGTCAAGGTTTCTATTCCTAAGTCCAAGAAGTCCAATACTCCATAATGCCAAGGATAGTAACCAAGTAGTCCAAGTATCATTAATGTTTTTTATGGTTCATGTTGATTATTAAGTATCTTCAAAATGAAAAGAAAAGCTCAAGTGAGCAAAATAAAAATGGCATAAAAGTAAATGCTCAAGTGAGCAAACATGAAAATAGCATGAAATGTAAATGCTAAAGTAAATGGTGCATAAAGTAAAGGGCATAAGATAAAAGCATAAAATAAATTCAATTGTTAGAAGTTAATGGTTAGTTGGATGACCATCTTGAAACTTGCATTTGGAACTCATTAGAGGATTTGTAGAACCAAAGCCTCTCAACAACAAGTTTCATTTGCTTTTTGTCAAGTATATCATCCACTTAAGAATCATCAAGGTAACATTTAATGATCAAACTTCAAATGTATTAAGTCTTCACAAAAATTGAGCATAGTAACGACTGTATACAGATGAATTCCAGATTACAGACAAATTATGTAATCATAATAACCTGCACACAAAGCAAACAAACAAACAACACAATGTCTTGGGGTAAACCCCAAGATCTCCAAACAAAATAAAATTTGAGGTTACAAGGTCTCCAACATAGGTCAAGGTTTCTATTCCTAATTCCAAGAAGTCCAATACTCCATAATGCCAAGGATAGTAACCAAGTAGTCCAAGTATCATTAATGTTTTTTATGGTTCATGTTGATTATTAAGTATCTTCAAAAGGAAAATAAAAGCTCAAGTGAGCAAAATAAAAATGGCATAAAAGTAAATGCTCAAGTGAGCAAACATGAAAATAGCATGAAATGTAAATGCTAAAGTAAATGGTGCATAAAGTAAAGGGCATAAGATAAAAGCATAAAATAAAGTCAATTGTTAGAAGTTAATGGTTAGTTGGATGACCATATTGAAACTTGCATTTGGAACTCATTAGAGGATTTGTAGAACCAAAGCCTCTCAACAACAAGTTTCATTTGCTTTTTGTCAAGTATATCATCCACTTAAGAATCATCAAGGTAACATTTAATGATCAATGATGTTTAAGTGATCCACGTTGTACAAAATTGATGAAGATCCAATGAATCTAAAGGTTATTGGATCAAAGGGTTAAAATCAGAATACATTGGCTTACAAACATAAGTTTGGGCCACGAATGATCATTTTATCAAATCGAGACAAAATTTAGCGCTATGTTAAGCAATCGTAAGTGGACTTATGTACAAGTCGCACCTATTTTGAGGTCGGTCAATAGCAATCTATGTACTTCATGTTTGGATAAATGATATAGAGATCATTATCTCATAACATGTAGTATAGTAAGAAAGGGGGATAAGATGAAGAGGGAAATGATACAATGTATGAAATTAGAGTTTCAAATATCATCAACATCATTAGTCCATTTTGGTGGATTTGGTTTATCAACCTATCAACATCCAAGACCCAATGAGGTTGAAGAATTTGTCTCAAAATAAGCCTCAAGTCAGTATCCCATGTTATTTCAAGAATTAAACAAGAATCATGTACAAAAGTTTTCAATTACAAGCATTAATCAAAGGATCAGTAAATTTAAAATAATCAAAGTATATTGGAGGTAAAATAACCTAAATGTCAATAAAATTCTAAGGACCAGTAAGTATATTTTTCTTGAATTTTATCTCATAAGGAAAAAAGAAATGGAAATTATTTAAATAAACTAACAAAAATAAGACAAATAAAAGATGATAATGTCCAAATGATTTTAATGTGTAACCCAAATAATTTATAAAATTGGACAAAAAAATATTTTTAAGTAGTAAACTCAGAGAAGAGCCCAAAAATATTTTTTATGAATTTTTAAATCAAGTAGAAAATAGGAGAATAAAATCTAGAACCCTAAAAATGATTAAAAACCGTAATTAGGATATTTGAATTTATTTACACATAAAAAATGATAAAACTAAAAAAAAAATTACAATATGAAAATATATTGAAAATATAGTTTGAAATATTTTTGTGGTGATTTTTGGATTAAGAAAAATATTAAAACAAAAATAGAGAAAACAAAAAAAAAAATCAAATATATGAAAGCCTATCATACCTGTTATTCTCAATATGAAATGTAAAAGAAAATAAAGCCATGTTCAATCAAAATGCGCCACGCAGTCATCCCTACCAAACAACCATATTTTTCCAATTTTTCAGTTTTGAAATAACATTTTCAGATCACGATATCTCACGTATTTCTTGATGAAATTCAAAGAGGTAAACATCAACATTCAAGTTCAAAATGTGCTAAACACGATAGTATCAAACATTTTATGAAATGATACCTTGATGATAGAGAAAATGGCACGTGAAGATGACTGCATGAACATGGTTTTGAGTTGAACATTTCAACAAACATATTTATGATTCAAAATTCTCCTTCAATTCTCCACCAAATCAAACGATCCAAGAACCAAAATTGATGACAAAAATGCAAGGAATATGAATATGCTACTAGATTTTTCAAAAAGCTCATGGATTAAAGAAAACGCAAGGCTACAGTTAAGAGGGAGAAAATATGGAGCATCTACCTTGAAATGAATTTGTTGATGCTTAAGCTCAAATAAAGAGCAAGTAATTCAGAGATCAATAGCTTGAAGGTTCAGATATGATAGATGAAGATAGATGCGAATGAATCTTGCTTGACAATGGAGGAAATTAGCTTGAAATTATAAGAGAGAGAAGATCGGTTTTGAGCTTGCAAGGATGAGAGCTGGCTTTGTGAGGGAGAGAGAAGAGAGCTTGCTCCATGAGGGAGAGAGAAGAGAGCTTGCTTGTGATTTTATTTTCCCAATCCCTTTATTGTTGAATCTCATTGATTTTTATAGAGTGAGGAATGAGAGAGTGAGAAAAATAAGAGAGTAAGGTGTGTTGCGTTTTATATTCAATTGAGGGTGCCAAGCATGCGTTTTGGATAAGTGAGAAATGTTGCGGGGCGTGAGCTGGAAGCTGGAACTTTGTTGCTACAAAATTTTGATGCATTCCCATGCAAGTCTTTCTATTCTATGATCATTACTTTACCTCCTTATATCTCTCTCCATGGTGCATGAAATGTCACAAAGTTTGAATCAAAAATCGAGAGGACATTACATACTCCAACTTTGATGTTCAAATTTTTTCAAAATGAAGCTTGAATCAATGAGATAATTGGTTGAGAATGCATGCTTACAAACTGCTTGATGAAATGCCAGGCCTGACTGGGAATTCTACGCGCACATGATTCCTTGTGTTGGGCAAGAATTCAGCTTGCATGGTGCCTTCTTCTCACAATTATATCTCAAGATGTAGGGAGAATTTTGAAAACATTTCAGAAGTAAAGTTGTCCCTCACATTTAGGGCTTGATCTTTGATGTTGGAAATTTTCCAAAATAATGAATATTTATCATAGAAAGGTGATGATGAATGTGCCCCCACTAACTATTTGATAAAATGTCTTGCCTAGCGCGCGTGACTTGCCTTGTGCTGGGCAAAATGGCCATTTGAAGCTCCAAATCCTAAGCACCATATCTTTTTATACACTTAACCATTTGAGATGATTCTTGAATTAAAAATGAAGAGAAAACTTCAATCTTAAACTATCATGTTTCCAAATATTTCATTTGAGTCCAAATTGTCATTCAAAATTAAACATGAAGAAGTCAGATTTTTGCATTTTTATCCAAAATTTCACTAAGTGTCAAAATCTTCTAAGCTTCATAACTTTTTTTCTTTCATTTATTGAACTTGAGGCCTCTCCTACAAATTTGGATAATTATTCATCCTCTTTCTAGGAATATAAAGTTTGCATATTTTCAATAAAAATTGAGAAAGTTATGGCCAATCAGAATTCAGCCCTATGAATACTTAGAAAAATTCCAAAACTTCAAATAACTTCCTTGACAAGTTATCTCTAATTCACACTTCCTCTTGATATTTTTAAAATATTGACCATGAAATGTGAGAATAGGGATATTGAATTGATATTTTACCAAAAGTCTACTTGGTCAACAGTTGATTTTGGCTATCTTCTGACAAAATGACCATTTTACCTCCTTTCCTCAATTGAACCTTTTCAAGCCAAAGTTGATGATCAAACTTCCAATTATAGATGCTCATTATAATGTAGAGAAGTATGGGATCAAGTATTAACCAAAAATCCAAATATTTCCTGGTTAAAATCCAAACCCTAGTTTTGATCCTCTGTGCTAGGAGATGGTGAGATGAAGGCAATTGTGCCATTACCTACAATATGATATTCCAAGAGACAAATATACATATTTTGAGGTTAGTTAAAAGCCTACATGTACAAGATACACCATTCAAGGTGCTTCAAGGTGCTTAATGATTCCCATAGGCAAACCTAAAGATAGGATGTAGTAGAAGAAAAACTTCAAACCCTAATTTGTGATCTGGTTGCATTGTGATGGTATGAGATGATAGAGGAATCTTAGGGGTAAAAATTGGGGTACAATAGTTGCCCTTATTTAAGTGTCTTCTATCCGAAGATATGAAGATTAAAATCTTCGTGTTGACGCGAATGAAGATACTTAAATTTTAAGTAAGCCCTATTTTTAGCCCTAAGATACCATGCAATGCAAATGAAAAGATCGAAAAGGACGCAAGACACCACCGGGGATGTAGAAAATAAAAAACAAGGATCAAAAGAGAAACCCGACCAGGAAAATAAATCATTGGTGAACAAAAGACTCGAATCTATTGAGGTAAAGCCCAAAGAGGAGACAGGGTAGCATCAACTCAAACATTGAGAAGAGACATTAAAGGATAAAAGTGGTCGGCAGATAACTTCGAACTACCAACTTAATAGTCGAAGGTAGAAGATCACAAAGATATCGACTCATAGATGACGATAAACTACCAACTCAATAGTTGAAGGTAGAAGATCAAAGGATACACCAACTTTTACTGAAGGTAAACTACCAACTTCCATTGAAGGTAGAGATAAAAGAATAACACCCACATTTACTGAAGGTGAAACTACCAACTTTCCCTGATGGTAGAGAGAAAAGAATAACACCAACGTTTACTGAAGGTGAACTACTAACTTTCACTGAAGGTAGAAAGAGAAAACACTAAATTTTATTGAAGGTGAAACTACTAACTTCCAATGAAGGTAGAGAGAAAATATGACACCAACGTTTACTGAAGGTGAACTACCAACTTCCACAGAAGGTAGAGAGAAAAGATGACACCAACGTTTACTGAAGGTGAACTACCAACTTTCATTGAAGGTAGAGAGAAAAGAATAACACCAACGTTTACTGAAGGTGAACTACCAACTTTCACCGAAGGTAGAGAGAAAAGAATAACACCAACATTTACTGAAGGTGAACTACCAACTTTCACTGAAGGTAGAGAGAGAAAACATCAACTTTCACTGAAGGTGAAACTACCAACTTCCACTGAAGGTATAGAGAAAATATGACACCAACGTTTACTAAAGGTGAACTACCAACTTCCGCTGAAGGTAGAGAGAAAAGATGACACCAACTTTTACTGAAGGTGAACAACCAACTTTCACTAAAGGTAGAGAGAGAAAACAACAACTTTTACTGAATGTGAACTACCAACTTTCACTAAAGGAAGAGAGATAAAACATCAACTTTCACTGAAGGTAGAAAAAGAAGAATAACACCAACATTTACTGAATGTGAAACTACCAACTTTCACTGAAGGTAGAGAAAAAATGTATTGACAATACAAAATTTCCCAAAATTATGACGTTCCACCTAGAACGGATCTCAACTTCTTCTTTAACCAAGGCATCCGCCTGGAAAGGGTAATGTATAAGCTATCTCAAATAAAGAGACTTCTACTTGTAAAGATTTTTCAACGAACTGTCTCTGTCATATTGAAAAGACTTGTCATCCATTGGAGTAATTTGATAAAAAAACTGCAAACTATCAACTCATAGAGAAGACAGATAAAAATAACATTGACTTTTACTTAATAGGAATGGTAAGATAATACCATTAAATACCAATATTAGGGGTGGTAATAAATAATTGGCACCAGTACTTATCACTGGAAACAAATGAACTTCTCAGAGAAAAGTGAGTCTCAACAACGAACTATCTCCCATAATGACGAGACTACCATTCATTGGAGTACAAATGAATCTTTTCAGGGAAATAACAGACTTACCGAGGAAGTACAAGTTGCTCAAATAAAGAGACATGCTACTTGTTGTTATGAGAAGGAGTTGTAAAAAATGACTTCTTGGGGAAAGAAATATGGCTTCCTGGGGAAATGCCAATATATTCCTATTGAGGAGATAAAGTCTTCTCGTGCAAAATAATTGCACATTCTAAAACCAGGGCTCGAAGCTTGCAGAAATCCAAAGTAATAATATTGCTGGGGATCATAGATTCAAACCAGAAATAAACCGGAATGAATCAGGCAACCGTAATACATCCTTTGAGAAATAAAATCAATAGGGAAATCCAATCCATCTAGACAAAGAGTTGTAGGGAAGGCTAAAGCAAAATTCTCCCACAAGGGATAATTCAATGGAAAAATTGAAAGAATATACACTTTCTGCTCAAGGTTGACACTCTATTGGAGAAAGGACAACACAACTCTGCAAAACAGGGTAGTATGCTAACAAAAAATTAATGAATGCAAATGAGCAATGATTTTCTAAATTCAACTATGCATGATGTATGCATGAATATAGGAATGTTATCATGTATATGCTGACAAAACAAACATATAACACCGCGGATAATCAGACAAAACCAACATGGGTACAATCAATACTCGGTTAAATCACATCCAAAATGAAAATTCCATAAGAAAATAAGCACCAATTGAGGAGACAGATTCCTATTTCGCGGCTTAACTTCACTGGGAAGGAATATAATCCGAAAATAATCAAATCATAGAAATATATCAGTATAGATACAGGGATATAACATCCTCCTCCGGGCTTCACCAGGGAATATCACACATACTTCAATGGGGAAAACAAATGTTTCACGGTCTGTATTTCTACTGGGGATTGCAATACTGATTTCAATAAGGCAGATGAAAACCATATCGTCAAGACATCAACTGAGGATCTCGTGCTGACTTCATTGGGGAGGACAACACCATATTGTAGAGGGGAAACCAAGATACATTCTTCAATATTGAGCGTGAGTATTCTACCAACTTCTCTGGGGAGAAAGTATGAAACCTCACAGGGATAATAACTTGGGGAGTTAAGAAGTCAAACATTACAGCAAGAAATCAAACTTATGGGGATTTTAAATCAAACCCAACACTTGGCAGGTGAAAACCTAAAAAAGTTGACAAATGTCTCAACACTTCTTAGAAAAGATACTTCCCTGGTCTAGTTTCCTAGGAAATAAATACCAACAATAATGCCAACACTGTAAAAAGAGTGACATTTTGCAAATAGTTCCATCTCAACACATAAAGGGAGATGGAACTTTCATCATATGAGTGAAGACCTCACTGGGGAATCTTGGATACAGGCTTCAGACCATGCAAACCCAAAATCAAAAAACAAACTAAGACTTGACTGGAAACAAATGGGATCACAAGCTCAATACTGCACCTTATTCCAATTGGTATCATCTCCAACTACCTGAGAAACATAAGAAGATCATGCGCATACCAGCAAAAACGACCTGAGAGAACCTCTCTGAGGAAAACAAAACTTCCCAAAATTAATGGAGTTCGTCCATTCGTGGGATCACCATTTTTGTTTTCCTCTCGATTCATAAAATCTAAAGTAAAAGTAATTTGTAAATTATTTTCGAAAAACAATTTTGTTATTTAATCTTTTCTCTTTGAAAATTACTATCAATAATAAGTGGAGTCTTTGTAGGCTGAATAAAATAAGAATTACAAAGAATTAGATAAAAGCTCAAACTTTATTAATATAATGGTAGTCTGCGAATGTCGAGACTCTATGGATGATTACAAAGTTCGGAAAATGGTAGTATATAATGGAAAAGATACATTGAAATACAATGACCATTATTCTCTCTAACAACTTTGAAATCCTGAGCAGCAGTTTCGGTTGAAGTATGGTGAGGATCCAAGAAGATTGTTGCTTCAATGATCGAGTCTTATCTGATGTAGTTACTTTCCAAGAAAGTCCCTATATTTTACCTAAGTTTCCCTTGCGGGTTTTCAACTTAGCAGGAAAATTTATTCTGTTTATGTCTCTAATTTTTGCCTAGACCGTCTGTGATACGGTGAGAGAACTTACTTGGGTGTTTTGAGTTTGATTGCAAATGTTGCGGTTAGCAAGAGTCACCACCGACTTTTCTTTTATCTAAAAGGAAAGGTGAAAAAGCACATGAAAGACCTTTGAGATTGTTTCTTGAGTTCGGGGGGTAGATTATGAAAAGGAAAGGTATTAGCACCCTTTTTGTCCATGGTTTTCCATGGGCTCTTAGTTACTTGCTAGATCACTTGCTTTTGTTTGAAAATATGCTTTGTGTGGTTTTTGAAAGTATTTTGTAAAGAGGCCTTTGTCTAGGCAAACTTTGTAATGATTCTCGTTTGTAAGAATGTACACAAAGGTGTTGATGTTTTGAAAATATTTTCAAGTTTGAAAGGTGTTTTGAAAGTGTAGGTGTTTGTTTTGAAAATAGCAAGGATGTTTTTGTTTTGAAATGGGGCAAGTAACTAAGAACATTCTACCTACTCAAAAATATTTCATGTTCATTTCCTTTTTCCTTTGACATTGTTATCTTACCATTGATTTGGTAAGTAACCATATCTTTGGATGTAAAAGGGACGGGCGTGGATCATCGTATAACCATGATTAGCAATGTTGCAAGATATCTTAGCATTTTTCTTTAGGGACTAAGATCATTTTGAAAGGCAACTTTTAATAGCGTCATTGAGGGATTATGATCTTGTATTTTGCTTGTCTTTGCTAAGATACCTCACATGCGTAATATGGCCATTTTTTTAAGGAAACCAAGTGGATTTACCCTAGGGGTGTTTGTGTGCAAGTGTATTAATTTTCATGCTTGATTTGTCTTTGATTTAGGGTTTTCTATTGATTGGTTTTAGTCTTTCCATACAAAACCCTAATTACTAGCATTTGTATATAAAGCGATAAATTGCGGAATTTAAAATTACTACGCTATTACATCATTTAGGGGAGGGGGTATACAAATTACAAATGGGGAATATTGCAAGAAATTAAATATAAATAATATTACAACCATATTAAATTTTGAATAAATGTACAAAATAAATAAATAAAATGCAAGAATGTAAATGTAAAAAAGAAAATGTAATTTTTATTAGGTTTTTCATGAGAAGAGGTTTTTGACTTAATTAATTAAAATAAAATAATTAACTTAAAAAAAGGAAAATTATATTAAGTTAGTAAACTAAATTAATTTAAAGAAAACAAGTTTTTTTTGGGTTTTTGGGGATTTAATTACGTTAATAAATAAAAATAATTAAATAAAAGCCCTAAATTCTAAATTGATTTTAATTTGTAAGAAAAATAAATAATATAATATAATAATAATTAAAATAAATTATCTAAGTATTTTAAAAAAAAAGTAAATTTAATTGTAAAAGATATGTTTTTATTCTTTTGTTTTCATGAAGAAAAATAAAATAAAATATAAAATGTGGAAATAATAAATAAAAATATTTTTGGATTTTTATCACTAATAATAAAAATTAATATTAATAATAATACTAATAATAATAATACTAATAATAATAATAAAAATAAAAAATGAAAATAAAATAAAATGGACCAGGATGTATGAACAGCAAGATAGGGGTTAGAGTGTAGCAAAAAGATAAGGCCCAAAGCTAAGGAGGCCCAGGCGCTGCAAAAACAAAAAAAAATGTCAAAAAAGTGGGGGAAATGGAAAAAGGTCACGCTGGGGCTTGAATCCAGGACCTCATGGTGACAATCACGCGCTTTAACCACTGGGGTGGTGATACATCCATTAACTTATGTAAAACAACAAATATATAATCTAAGCCTTTGCCCTGAATGTACTTTATCTTCAACCTCCAGCCAGAAGCCCTGCAACTTGTTCATTTCTCAACCATTTGCAAAAATATAAACATGAAAGTTGTGTAAAATTTCACCACGATTCCAGAAACGTAAACAACTTAAACTAATTCTCAAAAACGAGCATGAATTTTGAATGGTACCAAATTCTGACCTAACTTTTCCAGGATGTTCAGATTCAAAATTCTAACTCCTTAAGCAATATAAATGAAATCTAAAGACATGGTTAGCTTCAGGACAATGATACCTACATTTCTTATTCACAAATGAACTATTAATGATGCCTGTATGAAGAGTTCAAAAATCAGAAGACTCACCTTGTAAGAGGGTATCGTGTTTTGAGTTTGAGAAGCTTTTAGTGAGTTCCAATGATTGGATTAGCTTCCTCAAGTTCCCAGGAAGCTAATGTGATGCTTAGCTTGAGTTGAAAGTGCCTGAGGAGTTCTAGAGAAGTCCAAGTGCAAAGATCTGCTTTTGAAAATAGAGGATGGTGTTAATGGTGTTACAGTCTTGTAACAGGGTGTGGGATGAGTTCTAAATGATGTTTAGAAACTTTAGGAACCAAAAGGCTTGAAAACGTACGAGGGAGATGTGAGTTTCAAACTTTTGGTAAGGTTAGGTAACAATCGAGGTATGTGATACAGTTCTGAGTTCTTGGTGTTTTTAGGGGTCAAGCATGCATGTGATTTGTTGCAAACGACTTGTGTATGTATAAGCAAAAGGTTGGAGAGCTATTGTACAAAGGATTTCTGAGTTATAGATTTATGGCTAGGTTGCTTGATTTTGAAGAAAAGTGAATGTATGGTTCCAAGAGGAAGTACAAGCATGGGCTGAGTGATTGTAAGGCTTGGGACAAACTTCTCTTGAGTTATGGGACGTGTATGATCAGAAGAAAACCATTGCAAGGCTCAAGAACAAGTTTTATGCATAAAGCTACTTTTTCAAAATGGCATTGTGCACTTTCTTCCTAAAATGGATATAAAGCATGACAATGCATTGAGTGCTTGAGTTGAGACCTCTAACAGTTGTGAAAGCAATTAATTATGGAGTGCTTAATAAGTTTGAGGCCTGTAAAGTAGAGATTATGCAGCATAGGTTTAAAATTTGAATCTTGTTCATCACAAAATTTGCCTTGTAAAACAACTTGAAACCCCAACTTCTGACTTTCGATTCTCCTTGCTCACAAATGATCTCAAGGAGTTCTTGGACATTTTGGAAAGCTTGTAATGTTCTTTACAACCCCTCTTTGAATCAATTTTGAAAATTCCCCTTGGAACTAGGTGAAACTTGGGTCAGAAGTTAGGTCAAAATCCTGACCAAAAATGTTCAAAATTTCACTAAGTGTTTAGTTTCAAAACTATGACTTCATGAATTAATAACTTGAGATCCAAGCACTTTTAGAATAAGTTGTGTAAAGAAATGTTGTAGATATCATGGATATCTACAAATTTCATGTTGAAAGTTTCTTTTGAATCATCTTGCATCATGGTGAAAAATTTGCTCAAAGTTGTGAAAAAAACATGAAGTTTTCAACACTTAAAAAAATTTCTATGTTTGAAAACTTTGACTTTTCATAATGAAATCTTGACTTTTTCATTTCTTGATGAACAAGTTTCATATTTTGACATGTTTTGTTGAATTGTGATCTTTGACACTTGATTTTGACTAAAAAGTCAAAGTTTGACTTTTCAGTGTACAATTGACTTTTGATCAGTTGACTGAAAATTCACTATCAATCTAATTGATCTTGAGCAATGTTTTGAGTCATACCATTAGGTCAAAATGGTGCAATTTAACTCTTGAGATTGATCGTGGGATTTGTATTTATGTATCCAATGATTCGGACTGCAAGTGCACAGTCTTGTCGAGTAGTTTTAAAAGAAATCGAACCACAGAGACTGATGAATCGATCTACCGTTTTCTATTGTTACTATGTAAATCTAAAGCTAATGAATATTTGATTTGGATTGTAGGGGAAACTAATCGCTAAATTAAGTTGTATTTTAATAATCAATGAGCTTAATTACCAGTATGCAACAGTCTTACCTCGGGAACTAGCGACCTGTCGGGCGTCTTTATATTTTCAAAATAATTTTTAGTAAAACCTATCTAGTTTAAAAACCCTTGTCTCACACTGTCGCTTTGTTGATCTAGGCTATGCAGTTAAGTCCTAACGTACGCTTCCGCCATCCTGCAGGAGTTAAAAACACTTTTTGGAAACTAAACAAAATCTTAATTAACTTTAAAGTGCTTCCGCTGTATTTTAGGCCAATGCCTAATTACTAATGTCCTGTTAAAAGATCTTAAACTTCCGCTTTGTTGACCCTAACCTCTATCTGTTTTTTACTTCCGTAACAAAACAATTTAATGATTTGAAAAATAGTAACTTAGGCCAGAAAAGAAAGTTTCATAGTAAAAATAGTCCCGACTAAGTTACTCGTTCCCTCGGTTGATTGACTTTACATACCGGTATAAGATTTCTAGCTTGACATAATATTAAACCAAATCGCAGAATAATTTAAAGGACAAACACAAATAAACATAATTATATTAATTAATAAGAAATAAGAATTTGTAAACATGAACCTGGTAATAACTCTGAAGACAGAAGCACTCCTGCACAAATTGTAGGCTTTGCTTCGATCAGAGAATATATTTAACCGTAAAGAAGAAAATAATGCTGAAAGAATAGTGCTGGAAAGAAATAACTGGGAAAAGAAAATAATGCTGAAAAGAAATAATGCTGAAAATAATATTCTGCTGAAAATAATATCAGAACTTTCTCGCCAAAAAGAAGAACCCTTTCTACTGTGGTCTCAGGCTCTATTTATAGTGCTTGCTTGATTCGTTGCTCTCGAAAATGTAGGAACAGTTTACTTTTCTTCCTTGATAAATAATAGGCCATTTAATTGTCACGTTCGTTGCTCTCTTGACTGAGTGGGTGAGAGAATGTAGGAACTCGTTGGATTAACCCTTGAACGTGTTTCTGTCCGTTGGATGAGGAGAAAGTGGGGTGATAGGTTGTGACGTTCATCACACGCAAGTGACTATCGTCACTTGGTCTTCATGGAGCGTGACGTTCGTCACGTCCCCTTGACGGTCGCCAGGGCTTGGTTGCTTGTGGGCCACGTGCTCACATGTGTAATGGGCTTTTGGGCTGGTTTCTTATCCTTAGGCTCTTTTACTACTTTTTGCACCCTTTTTTCTTCATTTCTTCAAAAGTGTTCGGCTCGGTGCATATCTGCAAAAATAGAAAAATACCTGTATAATACTTATAAAATAATTTAATTCAAACTAAAGTATGAGAAATATTTGGTGTATATCAAGCCAGAAATATCACATATTTGTGTGTCATCAAACTCCCCCATACTTAAACTTTGCTTGTCCTCAAGCAAATGCTAAGTACGATGTTTTTCTAAACATGGTTATGACTCGGATCGACTAATATATAGCTGCGTTGTGTTTTTTCAGAAAATCGGTGGTTTGATTCGTGCTCCATAACTACGTCGGCGATGCTAGACAATCCCATTTTACGTAAACTAGTTACAGGTCCTACCATAGCCTACCTCGAGTATTTGTCTTGTTTTGCCCTTTTCATTCTAGCGCAATCACATTAAGCCCCTTATCTTCACACGCACATAGCAGAACAGTCGGTTAGTGGTTATGATCCTTTTAAACTTTTAGAGGTTTCTGGCACATTAATGTGGCAACTTTTAATTCAAATGTTGGATGCGGGGGATCAGACCATAATCTGCCCTACCGAGTTCAGTACCAGATGCTCCTGAACCATCCATTAAATGAATTTCCATGTTACTTTGTAAGGTTTACATCCTTTGGATTAGGTGATCGGGTGAGGATCGTCCAATTTAATTAGTGTGTTTCCTTGCAAAATTTTGCTGAAATATTCTATCATCCACATATATTCATCGACTTCCTGCGTAGTTTGTGTTTAAGACGGTGTTGACTGCTAATATAAACTACTCAAGGTTACTATAAAGACTAAACTCAGGGTGTTGGAAACAACGGGTACTTGAACTGATCTATCATACTTTGGGGTTGTAGAGTGTCTAAACGGTGGAAATTTCGCTTAATCTCGCCCCAATTCCTGATGATTAAAGATTTTGCAGTCTATTTACTTGTCGAGTGAGAAAAAAAATTTTATGGGCTCAAAAAAGAAAGGGGAGTTTAAAAGAACAACACAAATTGCTGCAATAGATGACTTGAAATTTTTTTTTATTGAATTTAAGATAACAGAAGGGAAATTACAAAGAAAATAAAAATTACTAGGAAAAGGGAAATACTTTCTCCCCCATACTTGAATCATACATTGTCCTCAATGTATTGATAGAAGCGGGAAAGGGGAAAGATAACAACATAATCATTCTTCCTCCTCTTGTCTTTGGTATCGGCCACGTGTCCTTGCTCTTCGACGTGCTTGTCCGCCATCTCTGGAAGATTCGACGCCATCTCTTTGGGATATGATATTATGTAAGTCGTCAACACGGAGTGTTAAGGCTCGCATATCTGCCGTTATTCCTGTGGTGAATTCCAGCATACTTTGATCGTGCCTGAGATCGTAGTCATTTTGGTATCTCTGCATTTGTTGCATGAGAGTCATCATCTCGATTTGGCGTGTCTCGAGGCTCTGGTGGCATTGAGTGGACAACTGGTTTTGTTGCATTATTGCGGCATATATTGCGTCGATGGTGGCGGGATTGTTGGCTTGCTGTGGTTGGGGCTCTTGCTGTTCTAATTCTTCTTCGATTTTGTCAGCAACAGCGTTGTTAGCCTGACCTTGATTTCCTTGCACATTTTCTCCGAGTTCAGGGGCGTTCAGGTTGTAAAGCCAGTTATCCGAATTACCCAAGTAAGTACGATTATGATTTGGCATGATCACACTACGAACTCTTGCATTCTTAACCATGAGATAGTATCCTCCAACTTCTCGTACTTTAATCAGGAGGCCAGCTCTACAATTATCAATGTCCATAAAAACTGCTGGCAGCGGAGGTAGGAGTTGGATCCTTTCCCCCCAGTTCAAGTGAACTGCGATGGCGGTGATGATGCCTCCGATGCAAAAAGGTGTGGTCCCTTCTCTTGCAACGAGGTTTTGAATATGGGCCATCATTAAAGTGACGGGATTAAGACGAATGTTTTACGAAAAGGTACAGTGGAGAGTATATAATTCTTTAGTGTTTACCTTGTTGTTGTTTGCCCTTCCGAATATTGTGTTTGCCATAACACGGTGTAAGAAGCGGATGTTCGGGTTGTGAATGTGAGAGGCGTACCGTGCTTCGGGTGTGACATTTGGTTCGCCGGTTATTCTCTCCCATAGTGCGTATGCACTTCCATTCCAATCCAATTCTGGGGGTATGCGGTATTGCACATTATTCCCTCAGGGAAATGAAATATGTCGCTCAAAATTTCATGGTTGAGTTGGTACTCTCGGTTGAACATCCGAAAATGAGCGGCTCCCGTTAGGTGTGTGTCTTCATCTTCTCGAGTGTGATATGCGTAGGAACTCAAGAATTCCAACGTGAGAGCTTCGTAAGTTGGTGTGTTCATCGTGCTAATAAATCTTAGGCCAGCTTTATTCAGCAAGCCTTCCATATGAGGTTGCAAGCCTAATTCTTGCAAGCAAGTGTTGTCAACGAACCGTGTGGATGTTAGTTCTCGGTGATGGAATTTTATGTACCTCTCTTTTTGAAGCTCACCGGCTTCTCCTTGTCGGAGCACGAGATGTCGCATGTCGGGTTCGGGTTGGTTGGCCATGAGTGTTGAACTTGATAGAAAAAAAATGTATATGTGGTAGAGAGATGGAAAGGGAGTGGTAGTGATGAAACTAAGGATGGAAGGGGAGGGTTTATATAGATGGTTTTATGGAGTAAGAAATTTAATGGTGTTTATGGGAGAATTTTGAAATTTGGGAGGTTATGGGTAAGTGGAGTAAATGGGGTGGTGGAATTTTAATACAAATTTTTCGTGCATCAATGCTATCAACGGTCACGGAATTGAAAAGCGTGGGGGACATTGCCTGCCGCCCGTCACACGCTTCCTGACGTTCGTCACATGCATACTGACGTTCGTCAGGGTGAGGTGATGTTGGTCTCTTTGACTTCTTTCAATGCGTGCTCCACTAAATTAATTAATTAATTTCAATTTTGAGAAGTGTATTGCAAGGGATTAGTAGCATATTGTATAGTTGGAAAAATGATATGGTAAATAAGAAGCAAATAAAGATGGTAACAAAAATAAAATAAAAAACACATGATAATAATAATAGAAATTAAGAACAAATGAAAATAATAACGGAATTTGCAAAAAATGAATGCATACTTTGTAAATAAAAATAAATAAAATGGATATGAATAAAATTTTAGGACCGAAAAGTATCATATTATTCGAAAATAATTAAAATCATAATGAGTTTGAGAATAATAATAATGAAAAACAATGAAAAAACCCCCCATACAAAGAACAAACAGTATCCTCACTGGGGCGGTACAGAAAAACTATCAAGCATGAGGGCCTCCGGGAGGTGGTGCAGAAGCATGCAGATGTTGATAAATATGGTCAAACTGCTCCGTGACGACGTCCATGAAATGAAAGAAGTCACGCCGAAGTGTGCTGACATTTTCTTTAACAGTGTCGAGCTCTCCTCAGAGTGTGGTAACATCTGTCTGCAGAGTCTTGATCGTATGTGCATGATCATGCATGGGTATGTCATTAGCTGTAGAAACAAGGGGTAGTGTAGTATAATCCAAAGGTGTATAATCGTGGTAACCTGTGGGTGTAGATGGGTCGCTCTCCTCCCTCTCAGGGTCGTGTTCGTCTGTCTTCTCTAGGGGATATAGCCAATTTGTCTTGGTATAGACACTGGTATGATCGGGGCTAGGCAATTTGAAGCAATAGACAGGGTTACGTTGGACAAGCAACTGAAAGTGAGGTGGGATGAGGTTACCAATCAAAGAAATGTTAAAGCAAAAAGGGATGTCCATGGTATAATATCTGGCGTACGGTGTAAGGCACGACAGAGATGACCGTAGGGATAAGGCCTCGACTATCATAGTGACTAGCCCGCCGACAATGGGGCCATGGGTACACTGAGCTATAGCTGACATGTTGGCGATCATAAATGATGCGCCAATGACTGGTCTGGTCTGAAAAGCACAGTAAATGATGAACAACTCATCCCTAGAAACCGAGAGTTGACTAATAGGTTTTCCAAAAAATGTGAAAGCTAAAATGTGATGGAAATACCTAATAGCAGGGTTATGAATCTCGGTGGCATCAAGGTGGTCGGGGTCCTCGAGATATTGGCCCGCTATGTCTCTCCAAAATTGATTAAGCTCAAAGTTGAGGTACTCATCTGCCTGGGTTTCCATGTGGGCGTCTAAAGAGCTAGGGAATCCTAGCAGCTGAGCTAGACTGCGAACTATAAACTGGTGGGTGAAACCGAACAATCTAAAGGACATCTGACCTCTACTACGCCCTAAGCCTTGTGTGGGTTTATAGATGAGGGAGCTCAAGAACTCCAAGGTGAGGCGTTGGTGTGTAGGGTGTTTATGGGCTAGGAACCCCTCCCATCCTATCTGGTTAAACATGAAGTAGACACTTTCCCTGATTCCTAAGGCTGTCAAGGTGGGATCATGCACATACGTGGTCATACTCATCTGGCGCTGAGCCAGAATCTCATATCGTCTCTGCTGAGTCTCCGAGGCAAAAATGATAGTATCCATGAATTTTAGCTTGTAGGTTCCTGTGAATCGGTACTAAAATTTGGAAAAGAAAAATGCAAATAAGTAAAATATGTTGTGGGAGAAAGAAAGAAAAGGAAAAAATCGGAAAGTAAAAGATAAAGATATTTGAGAGATAATAAATAATAATAAAAAAATAAAAAATTGTGGGTTGCCTCCCACACAGTGCTTGTTTAATGTCGTTAGCTTGACAATGTTGTTAGACGTGAATTAGTTTTCAAATTGGTGCGGTAGCTCTAATAGCGTTAAGCTCGCGGTGTAATCCTTATTTTCGACGCTGTAATAGTGCTTTAGGCGTTGGCCATTTACTAAGAATGGATTCATGGATTTTCCTTTGATTTCTATGGCACCACTGGGGAAAACTTTGGTTACTTCGAATGGTCCAGACCATCGTGAACGGAGTTTTCCAGGGAACAGTTTCAGACGAGAGTTGAATAGGAGTACTACATCTCCTTCATTGAATTCTTTCCTTGAGATACGTTTGTCATGCCATTTTTTCGTCCTTTCTTTGTAGATCCTTGCATTTTCATATGCATCTAATCTTAGTTCTTCTAATTCATTTATGTCGAGGATCCTTTTCTCTCCTGCCGCAGTGTAGCTTAGGTTTAAAGTTTTAATTGCCCAGTAAGCTTTGTGTTCAATTTCCACTGGGAGGTGGCATGATTTTCCATATATGAGTTTAAAGGGTGTTGTACCTATCGGTGTCTTGAATGCCGTCCTGTAGGCCCATAATACGTCAGGTAACTTAGCTGACCAATCCTTTCTTGAAGTGGCAACAGTTTTTTCCAGTATTTATTTTATTTCACGATTTGAGACTTCCACCTGTCCGCTTGTTTGGGGGTGGTATGGTGTTGCGACGCGGTGCCTCACCCCATATTTGGTTAGGAGTTTATCAAAGATTCGTGATATGAAGTGGGAGCCACCGTCGCTTATAACTTGTTTGGGTACACCAAACCTTGGGAATATAATGGTTTTGAAGAGTTTAATCACGACTCTAGTATCATTTGTTGGAGAAGCTATTGCTTCAATCCATTTTGAAACGTAATCTACAGCCACGAGTATATATTTGTTTCCGAATAAGGATGGAAATGGTCCCATGAAGTCGATTCCACATACATCAAAGATTTCCACTTGTAGGATGCCAGTCTGAGGAATCTCATCGTGTCTGGATATATTTCTGGTGTGTTGGCATCGGTCGCAGTTTAGGATGGCTATGTGCACATCTTTCCACAAATTTGGCCACTAGAAGCCAGACTGCAGAATTTTGGCACATGTCTTTGATGTGTTTGCATGACCTCTGTAAGGGGCATCATGACAATGAGAAATAATGCTTTCTATTTCGTTTTCTGGGACGCATCTTCGGAAAATATCGTCTGCACTCCTCTTGAATAGTAAAGGTTCATCCCAAAAGTAATGTTTCAAATCGTGAAAGAATTTCTTCTTCTGTTGATAAGTCATATCAGGGGGTAGGATTTTGGCAGCTAAGTAATTTGCTATGTCCGCATACCATGGTATGGTTTGGATAGAGACCACGGCTTCTTGTATAACATTGTTTATTTGGTCTTGGCTTTCTCGTGAATCGCTGTTAGCAGCTTGTGTGTCAAGTCCTAAGAGCAGTTTATTTGGATTTGATTCAGGCGGTTCTTTTCTGGCATCTCCTAAGTCCATCTGAGCCAACAGACGTTCATACGGGAAGTCATCGTTAATAGGTACTTCTTCTGGTGTCAGCTGTTCCATTCGAGATAAATGGTCGGCTACTACGTTTTCGGTACTTTTTTGTCTTTAATTTCTAAATCGAACTCTTGTAGAAGCAGAATCCATCTCAAAAGTCTCGGCTTTGAGTATTTCTTGGTTAAGAGATATCTAATAGCTGCATGGTCTGTATAGATGATTATTTTTGCGCCTACGAGGTAGGAGCGAAATTTGTCTAGTGCGAAGACTACGGCTAAAAGTTCTTTTTCCGTTGTTGCATAATTCATCTGTGCAGGGTCCAAGGTTCTACTAGCATAATATATCGCATGAAGCTTCTTATCTCTTCGTTGTCCCAGGACTGCACCTACGGCGTAATCACTTGCATCACACATGATTTCAAATGGAAGTCTCCAATCGGGTGGTTGCATGATTGGTGCGGATACAAGAGCTGTTTTTAGTTGGTTAAATGCTTTTAGGCATTTGTCATCAAAATCAAATTCAATGTCTTTCATAAGGAGGGTGGTTAGAGGTTTTGATATTTGTGAGAAATCTTTGATGAATCGTCGGTAGAAACCGGCGTGTCCTAAGAAACTGCGTATTTCTCTCACTGTTTTAGGGGGTTGCAAGTTTTCTATGACTTCGATCTTAGCTTTATCGACTTCAATCCCCTTTTCGGACACAACGTGTCCTAGTACGATTCCTTGTTTGACCATAAAGTGGCACTTTTCCCAATTCAGAACGAGGTTAACTTTTACGCATCTCTCCAAAACTTTCTCCAAATTCACCAGACAATCTCAAAACTCTCTCCACATACAAAGAAGTCGTCCATAAAGACCTCCATAATGTTGTCTATGAAATCAGCAAAGATTGCCATCATGCATCTCTGAAACATGGCGGGAGCATTGCATAATCCAAACGGCATTCGTCGGTAGGCGAAAGTTCCATAAGGACATGTGAATGTTGTTTTCTCTTGGTCATCGGGGTGAATAGGGATTTGAAAGAATCCGGAGTAACCGGCTGGATAACAGTAATGTGAGTGCTTAGCTAATCGTTCAAGCATTTGATCAATGAATGGTAGAGGGAAATGGTCCTTTCGAGTGGCCTTGTTTAGCTTCCTATAGTCAATACACATTCTAGCTCCACTTATAGTTCGTTCCGCTACAGCTTCGCCTGCTTTGTTTGTTGTTACCGTTATACCACCTTTCTTTGGTACACAGTGGACTGGGCTTACCCATTGACTATCGGAGATGGGGTATATGATTCCAGCGTTCAAAAGTTTTTTAACTTCATCTTTAACTACGGTGCTCCATATTGGGTTAATTCTTCGTTGATGTTCTCTAGAAGATTTGCAGTCGTTCTCCAGCATAATACGATGCATGCATATGGAAGGGCTTATTCCTTTGAGATCTGTAATGTTGTATCCTAAGGTGGAGGGATATTTTCTTAAGACTTGTAATAATTTGTCTGTTTCTTGTTGTCCTAAGTCCGCGTTGACAATTACAGGTCGCTTTAACTCGGTGTCAAGGAATTCATATCTGAGGGTCTTAGGTAATGGCTTAAGATCCAATGCCGGTTTTCTTGGACAAGGCATGTGATCGGGTGTCAGAGCTAAGCATTCACTCAGATTGTCGTCTCGGTATTCAGGACACCATTCGTTATCTTCGAATATAAGAGGTGTGGGAATCTTCATGGTTTCAGAACAAGGTATTGGTTCCCATTCAATTTCTCTTACGCATTCGTCTATGATGTCCACCAGATAACATGTGTCATCTATGGCAGGCACTTGTAAGAATTGTGTTAGAATTAATTCGACTTTCTCTTCACCTACTTCAAAGGTTAGTTTTCCCTTTTTTACATCTATGATAGCTCCAGTTGTGGCTAAGAATGGTCTTCCTAAGATGATAGGTGTGCTTTCGTCTTCTCTTATATCCATGATTATGAAATCTGTAGGGATGTAGAATTGACCTATTCGTACGGGAACATTTTCTAAGATTCCTACTGGGTATTTGACGGAGTGATTCACTAATTGAACTGACATCTTTGTCGGTCTTAGTTCACCCATTTCCAATTTGTTGCATATGGATAAAGGCATAACGCTAATACTAGCGCCTAGATCACATAGGGCTTTGTCTATGACAAACTTACCTATATGGCATGGTATAGAGAAACTTCTGGGGTCTTTCAGCTTAGGAGGCATCTTGTTCTGGATAATCGCGCTACATTCTGCTGTAAGCGTTACCGTTTCGTTATCTTCTAGCTTTTTCTTGTTAGATAAGATTTCCTTGAGGAATTTGGCATAGGAGGGCATTTGAGTTATAGCTTCTGTGAAAGGAATTGTTATATTGAGTTGTTTCAGAAGTTCTACGAATTTTTTAAATTGCCCTACATTCTTGGGTTTGGCTAATCTACCAGGAAAAGGGATTTGGGGTTTATAAGGCGGTGGAGGCACATAAGGTTTTTCTTTTTGTTTGGCCTCTCCTCCTTTATCTTCTTCATCTACCTCTGGTTTCTCTGGTTGATTCTCCTTCTCAGTTGACGTTTCAGTCTTTTGATACATACTTTGATTTGATAGTCTTGGGTCAGGCGGTCCATCTAACTCGGTTCCACTCCTTAATATGATGGCATGAGCATGCCCCTTTGGGTTAGGTTGTGGTTGACTGGGAAATGTATCAGTCGGTGCGGCTGTAGGTGCTTGTTGTTGAGCCACTTGAGATATCTGGGTTTCTAACATTTTATTGTGGGTTGCCAAAGCATCTATTTTGTTTGCTAATTGTTTTATCTGCTCATTAGTGTGTATGTTTTGATTTTGGACGTCTTTATTTGTTTGCGCTTGAGTATCTATGAAGTTCTCCATCATCAGTTCTAAGTTTGATTTTCTAGGTGCACTAGGAGCATTTGCAGGAGTTTTCTGATATCCAGGTGGTACGGCAGGTGCTTAGTTTGGAGCATACAACGCATTGGGGTTTTTATATGAGAAATTTGGGTGATTTTTCCATCCAGCGTTGTACGTGTTTGAGTAAGGGTTTCCTTGAGCATAATTCACTTGGTCAGCTGGAGTTCCTGCCAAGATCTTACATTCCGTGACTAGATGTCCAGGTACTCCGCATATTTCGCAATTGGGAGTTATAGCATCCACGGTGGCTGGAGGTATTGCGGTCAAATTATCAATCTTTAGGGTGAGGGTATCTACCTTAGCATCGACATTGTCTAGGTCGCTTATCTCATACATTCCTCCTTTTGTCGGTGCTTTCTCTGTAGTACCTTTGTCTGCGTGTCCTCTTTCACTTCCCCACTGATAGTGGTTTTGGGCCATACTTTCAATTAGAGCATAAGCAGCGGTGTAGGATTTGTCCATAAGTGCACCACCTGCGGCAGCGTCTATTGTTAATCTTGTATTGTAGAGGAGACCATTATAGAAGGTGTGGATAATCAACCATTCTTCCAGGCCATGATGTGGGCATAGTCTCATTAGATCTTTGTATCTTTCACAAGCATCGAAAAGGGATTCGTTCTCCTTTTGTCTAAAATCGCTTATCTGAGATCTTAGCATAGCTGTTTTGCTTGGTGGAAAATATCTCGCAAGAAAAACATTCTTCAGCTCGTCCCATGTAGTGACTGAGTTTGCGGGTAGAGATTGGAGCCAAGCTCTTGCTCTGTCTCTTAGAGAGAAAGGGAAGAGACGAAGTCTTATTGCTTCTTGACTGACCCTATTGTTCTTGATTGTATCTGCGCACTGTAGAAATATTGATAGATGAAGATTAGGGTCTTCTATCGACCCACCAGAGAACTGGTTTTGTTGCACAGCGGATAACAAAGAGGGTTTCAGTTCAAAGTTGTTAGCTTCGATCGGAGGGGCAGCAATGTTGTTATGTGGTTCATCTTGTGAGGGTATGGCATAGGATTTGAGAGGGCGCGGAGCAGGATTTGCAGCCATTTCTTCGGTTGGTGGAGAAATGGGCGGTTCGAGTGATTGACGAGGTTGAGTGTTATGCAAGAGATGGTACTCTTGAATGCGGCGTATAAGTCTGAGATAACGCTCGATATCATTGATTTGTATGTATAACGGCTCGTCTTGCGAACGAGTGTTTGGCATACAAAATTAGAGAAGATAAGAAAAGAAATAGAGAAGAAAGAGAGAATTTTTTGCTCTAGTCTCTACTGCGTAACAAAAGAGTAGCGATATCGACTTAAATCAGTTCCCAGCAACGGCGCCAAAAACTTGATCGTGGGATTTGTATTTATGTATCCAATGATTCGGACTGCAAGTGCAAAGTCTTGTCGAGTAGTTTTAAAAGATATTGAACCATAGAGACTAATGAATCGATCTACCGTTTTCTATTGTTACTATGTAAATCTAAAGCTAATGAATATTTGATTTGGGTTGTAGGGGAAACTAATCGCTAAATTAAGTTGTATTTTAATAATCAATGAGCTTAATTACCAGTATGCAACATTCTTACCTTGGGAACTAGCGACCTGTCGGGCGTCTTTATATTTTCAAAATATTTTTCAGTAAAACCTATCTAGTTTAAAAACCCTCGTCTCACACTGTCCTTTTGTTGATCTAGGCTATGCAGTTAAGTCCTAACGTACGCTTCCGCCATCCCGCAGGAGTTAAAAACACTTTTTGGAAACTAAACAAAATCTTAATTAACTTTAAAGTGCTTCCGCCATACGCTTTAATTCCCAAACTTTTTCCTGGACCACCCTTTCGAGTTTTCAGTCCACCGGGATACCCTTTTTTGCTCAAGTCGCCTTTTCAGGTTTTCAACTTGCCGGTGTACAGTTTTTTTGTTTTATCCCTAATTTTTTCCCGAACCTTTTTTGGTTCGCCGGGATGCCCTTGTTTTGCCTAGGTGTGTCAACCTAGCGGGTTTCTTATGCGTAGCATCTTTTGACTATGTCCGTGTTCACAGGGTGCGGCAGGTCGTCGCCATCCATAGTGGTCAAGATCATTGCCCCACCAGAGAATATGCTTTTGATCACAAATGGTCCTTCATAGGTAGGAGTCCATTTTCCCCTGGGATCACCCTGCGGCAGTATGATGCGCATGATCACCAGATCCCCGACTTGATACACTTGGCGTCTGACCTTTTTGTTGAAAGCCTTGACCATCCGTTTTTGATACATTTGACCATGACAGACAGCATTAAGCCTTTTCTCATCAATCAAGTTCAGTTGATCAAGACGAGTTTGGATCCAATCTTCTTCATTCAACCCTGCATCCTTTATGATTCTCAGAGAAGGGATCTGGACCTCAATAGACAAGACAACTTCCATACCATATACCAGAGAGTAAGGTGTTTCCCCGGTTGATGTGCACGCCGTGGTACAATAACCGTGGAGAGCGAATGGTAGAATCTCATGCCAGTCTTTGTATGTGACTGTCATTTTCTGTATTATCTTTTTGATGTTCTTATTTGCACCTTTGACAGCGCCATTCATCTTTGGCCGGTAAGGAGAAGAATTATGGTGCTGGATCTTGAATTGCACGCACAGTGCGGTGATCATAGTATTGTTGAGATTCGTACCATTGTCTGTGATGATCCTCTCTAGGATACCGTAACGACAAATGAGATTCTGTTTGATGAATCGGGCGACAACATTCTTGGTAAAGGAAGCGAAAGAAGTCGCCTCAACCCAATTTGTGAGATAGTCAATCGCCACCAAGATGAAGTGGTGTCCATTAGATTATGTGGGCTTGATTTCTCCAATCATATCAATGCCCCACATCGCGAATGGCCAGGGAGCAGTCAGGACATTCAGAGGAACTGGAGGTACATGCACTTTGTCAGCATAGATCTGACACTTATGACAAGTTCGAGAGTGCTCGTAGCAATCTGCTTCCCTGGTAGACCAGTAATAACCTGCCTATAGGATCTTCTTTGCCATTGTATGCCCACTGGAATGGGTGCCAAAAGTGCCTTCATGTAGATCAACCATGATCTTTTCTGCCTCAACCTTGTCTATGCAACAAAGAAATACAGAGTCGTGGTTGCGTTTATAGAGAATACCATTACTGATAAAGAACTTTGCATAGAATCTCCTTAAGAACTTCTTATCATTGACTGAAGCTCCTTCCAGATATTATTGAGCCTCGAGATACTTCTTAACTTCAGGGAACTAAGGCCGGTCCACTACTTCTTCAGTATTAATCTTGTGATAGTGAGTTGGTTCATCCATTCGTTCAATGGTGATTTGGGGAGCCTCGTTATCCCATTTGAGTTTAAACATGGATGACATTGTGGCTAGCGTGTCTGCTAGCTGATTTTCTTCTCGCGGGAAATGCTCGAAGGTAATCTTCTCAAAATATGGGATTAATGTCAGCACATGTTCTTTGTAGGGGATGAGGTTTGGGTGCTTTGTGACCCACTCTCCTTTGATCTGACTGATGACCAAGGCTGAATCTCCGAATACGCTTAAGGATTTGATCCCCAAATCTATGGCAACTTTGAGACCAAAAATACATGCTTCGTATTCTGCCATATTATTTGTACAGTTGAAGCAGAGTCTTATAGTGAAGGGAGTGTGAAATCTTTCAGGGGATATGAGTACAACACTAATGACATTGCCGAGTGCGTTGGACGCCCCATTAAAAACCAGGGTCCATCAGGATCCTTGTTCAGGTCCGTCATATGGTCTGAATTATTCACAGTTATTTACCATCATGATGTCTTCATCCGAGAATTTGAACTTCATGGACTGGTAGTCATCCATAGCTTGATGAGCAAGGTGATCAGCTAGCACACTGCCCTTTATTTCTTATTGGGTAGTGTAATGAATGTCATATTTCGTCAGGATCATCTGCCATCTTGCTATTCTCCCAGAGAGGGCGGGCTTCTCGAATATGTATTTTATTGGATCCATCTTGGATATCAATAAGGTAGTATGGGTCAACATATATTGTCTTAGCCGACGATCAGCCCATGCCAGAGCACAACAAGTTTTCTCGAGCAGTGAATATCTTGTTTCACAGTCGGTAAACTTTTTGCTCAGGTAATAAATAGCATGCTCTTTTCGGCCAGACTCGTCATGCTGCCCCAGCACGCACCCCATTTAATTTTCGAAAATAATTAGATACATGATCAAGGGTCTTCCCTCCACTGGCGGCATTAAAATAGGAGGCTCTTACAGGTACTCTTTGATCTTGTCGAAGGCAGTTTGGCATTCATCATTCCATTTGACTACTTGATCTTTCTTAAATAACTTGAAGATTGGTTCACAAATAGTTGTCAGGTGAGAAATGAATCTGGCAATGTAGTTTAACCGTCCCAAGAATCCTCTGACTTCCTTCTCGGTGCGAGGAGCAGGAATTTCTTGTATCGCTTTCACCTTGGCAGGTTCCACTTCGATACCTTTACCACTGACGACAAAGCCTAGGAGTTTACCGGACCTCACCCCAAATGCGCATTTATTCAGGTTCAACCTCAGCTTGTATTTCTTTAGTCTCTCAAAGAGTTTCTGTAAGTGGTCAAGATGTTCCTCTTCAGTTTGAGATCTGGCTATCATGTTGTCCACATAGACCTCTATTTCATGATGTATCATGTCATGAAATAGAGCTACCATGGCACGCTAGTAGATTGCTCCAACGTTCTTCAACACGAATCGCATAACCTTGTAACAGAATATGCCCCATTGTGGGACAAAGGTTGTTTTCTCCATGTCCTCAGGCGCCATTTTGATTTGGTTGTAGCTTGAGAAACCATCCATAAATGAGAACATTTTATGTTGTACGGTGTTGTCAACCAAAATATAGATGTGGGAAGTGGGAAATCATCCTTAGGGCTTGCCCTATTCAAATCTTTGTAGTCCATGCACATGCGTACTTTGCCATCCTTTTTAGGCATGGGAACAACATTGGAGACCCATTGTGGATAGGAGGTGACAGCCAAGAATCTGGCGTTGAATTGTTTCATGACTTCCGCTTTGATCTTCTCGGACATGTCTGGTCGCATACGACTGACCTTTTGTTTTACCGGAGGGCAGTCTTCTTTTATTGGTAGACGATGTACCACGATATCAGTATCCAGTCCTAGCATGTCTTCGTACAAGCAGGAAAATACCTCGACATAATCATGTAGTAACTGAGTCAGACGTTTCTTGACACTGGGTTCCAAGTTGGCACCCACCTTGACTTCTTTCTTGTCCTCTTCGGTACCTAGGTTAACTGTGTCCACTGGTTCTCTGTGGGGCTGTATGGTCCTCTCTTCTAGTTGTAGTAACCTAGCCAGTTCCCCTGGCACTTCACAATCTTCCTCACCTTCGTCTTCGGCTTGGTAGATTAGATTTTCAGAGTCACAGAAGGCCATAGCAGAATCGTTACCCATGGGATCCCGAATGGATGTAGATCTGCATTTTGAATGTGAGTGTGTGTAAGAGTATAACTATCTTTGAAAGAAATAAAAATGTAAAAAGAAAGACAAAGAGCACAAAGTTTGTATGCAAAAACGTCCATGATTCATTGATGACATATGAAAATGAGGTAACAACCCTTACAAATGGACCGTTGTGCCTCGGGTAAGAGACAAGGTTTTAAAAGTCTGAATTGTTTAATTATTACAGGTTTGACAAAATTTAAAGACAATTACTGTTGGATAAAAGTAATTGGGACAAAATCTTTAGCTTCCCAATTGTTGAGTCCTCCACTGACAGTTGGGAAAATCCATTCCTCCATATCGTAGCTGTCCTCATCATTCTCCACTGCGTTGGCTCCGTGGTTGTTGATCTTCAAGGGTGGTCCCCCAGCACGAGCACAGTGTACAGCTTTTTGGGCTCCTGAAGTGAAACCCAAACCAAATTTGTCAGACTTGTATGGGATATCCGGGAGTTGGCCCCAAATAGTACACCCACCTTCTTCGATCACTGCCTTGACATCTTTCAGGGAAGACATCTTTAGTGGAGGTCTTGTAATCTTTGGGATTTGGGAAAAAGCCTTGGTTACTGCCACGGTTTATGGGACTTCCTCGAAGTGCTGAAATGGAGTTTCAACGAATTCACCATATAATTCCACGTATCTGAAGGAGTTCAAGTGACTGACCATATATTCCTCTTCTCCATGGACAATAATGATTTTCCCCTCAGTTGGATATTTCAACATTTGATGTAATGTAGAGGTAACGGCACCAGCATTGTGAATCCATGGTCGTCCTAATAAGCAGGAGTAGGAAGGGCGAATGTCCATCACGTAAAAAGTTGAATCAAATGTTAGGGTTCCAACTTTTATGGGGATGTCCACCTCCTCATGCACCATCCTTTTTGAATCGTCGAAGGCCCTTACCACTATATTGTTAGGTTTAAAGGTCAAACCTTCACAGTCGAGTCTATCAAGAGCCTTCTTAGGCAGTACATTCAAAGACGAACCGGTATCAACCTAGACATGGGCCAAAGTTGTGCCCCTACATTCGACAGAGACATGCAATGCCTCGTTGTGCTTCCTCCCTCTTGGTGTCAAGTCAGCATCAGAAAATCCTAAACCATTGTCAGTGGTTAGACTGGCCACGCAGTCTTGGTACTGATCGGCAGAGGTTTCTTGTGGTACATGGGAAGTTTTAAGAAATTTCACCAAGGCCTTCGCATGAGCCTCAGAGCACAACAATAAATCCAACATGGAAATCTTTGGCAGAGTCTGCCCTAATTATTCGACTATGTTGTAGTCGCTTCTCTTTATAATTTTCAGAATTTCTTCCATCTCCTTTTGGGAGGCCTCAGGGATAGATACTAATTGAACCTTCATCCGGACAAGCTCAACCAGAATTCCTCTGCCCCGAGTTTCGGTCGACTCAGTGGTAGGAGTATCAGTAGGTGTAACTATAGGAACTATAGTAGTAGTAGTGTCAACAGGAACCAGAATAGGGATGATCATAGGACCAGTAACAGTCTTCAGGGGAGAAATATCGGGAGAGAAAACTATGCCACTTCAGGTTATCTTGCTGGTTCCCACAATATTGTTGATGTCTGGGTCAGCCTTCTCAAAAATTTAGTCTTCAACAGCCGGCCAATCCTGCTTGATGCCGTGATAGTAAACATCACCCCCATAATTCCATGGGACAGTTTTATCTGATGAGTATGGGATTGGTCCAGGCATAGTAATTATCAATGGAGCTACCTTGGGAACTGATGTAATCCTAACGGGTCTTTTGGTGGAGAACTTGGAAGGATTGGCGGAAATAGTTACTATTGAAACATCATTGTAAGAAATGGTTGGAACGGGAGTCTTTTCAAACAAAATCTCTTTGTCATCCATTAGGCGTTGAACACCTACTTTCAATAAATGACAGCCAGTTGGTAGGGAGGAACAGAGGTGGCCGCTTTCGTAACAGCCTGGAAATAAACCGGCCCTCAATAGATTCTTCTTGACAGTCGGGAGAGGAGTAACAAGTTCATCAACAGCAGTAACAAACATATCATCTTCAACAGCGTTAACATCACGACCATGCTTGGGCATAGGAGTGGTGATAACATTTGGGATTTCAGGAGCATCAAATTCAATTTCTTTGCTTCAAGAAGGTCTAGCACCTTGTTTTTCAAAGCCCAACATTTTTTAATATCATGGTCTGGACTCTCTGAATGGTATGCACAACGAGCATTGGGATGGTAATGTGGAGAGGTTGTGTTAGGATTCTTCAGAGCTTCTTTCAAAGTTACCAGATTAGATCTCAACAAATATTGTAGGACTTGAGATAATGTCATATTAATCCAGGTAAATTGTCTACCCGGTCTTTCTGTTCTAGGTTGATTGCTTCTTTGTTGAGTAGGTGCATGCTTTGGGATCATGACAGCCCCCACCATTGGTCGGCGTTCAGTTCTATTTGATTCCTTTAAGGATACACAACACCAACTTCTTTCTTCCTAATAAATGGCTTTCTTACAGCAGTGGAGGATGCATCCTTTTGAATCTTCCCACTCTTAATCCCAGCTTCCACTCTTTCTTTGGTCAAGATTAATTCAGTAAAGCATGCTGAGGAACTTCCAATTAAGTGATTAAAGAAAGGACCGGATAGGGTATCCAGAAACATGTCTACTAGCTCTCTTTCAGAAAGGGGAGGCTGGACTCTTCTTGCTAAGTCCCTCCATTTCTATGCATAGTCTTTGAAACCTTCACTTGAAACCATAGCCATACTCTGGAGTTGAGTACGGGTGGGAGAAAGATTTGTGTTGTACTGATATTATTTATAGAAAGCAGCGACAAGGTCTTCCCAATTATGGATATTGGCCCTTTCTAGTTGATAGAACCAATCTAGATAAGTCCTGGATAGAATATCTTGAAAGAAGTGTACCCACAAATCTCTGTCAGCAGTGTGGGGCTATATTTTTCTCACATAAGATCGGAGATGCATCTTGGGACACGAAACTCCGTCATACTTAGCGAACACTGGTGCCTTGAACTTTGGTGGAATAACAATTCCAAACACTAAACCCAGCTCCTCAAAGTCCAGCCTGGGCACTTTCTGAATTTCCATTGCACTTAGACGTTCTTCCAGATGTTTGTATTTGTCGTCAGCCGGGGTATACTGCTCTTCAGAGTAATATTCTTCTTCTTCCTCTTCAGGTTATGGCTGGACAACTGCTTCCTTGCCCTTCACTTCTTGATTATCCTTTTCACCAGATGACGTTGCAAAGTCTAGGGTCTGTCTGGCTTGTCCTTGGAACCTTCTTCCCATACTCAGAACTCCGGTTATTTTCTATGCTTTCTTCTTCTTTTCTTCAACCAACAAAGTCTTCAAATCCTCCTGTCCTTTGGCTAGAGTCAAGAACATCTATTGAAACTGAGCATTATGAGCATGGAGGTCTTTTACTGTCTGCTCGAGATCCATCTTACTGAAATAAACAGTAGAAAGATGAGGAGACTTGTTGTAAGAAACCTGCTTATGTTATGATGAATGGTAAATGCATATGCAATGATTCCAAGGAAATTAGAGATTTAAATTTGCTTTAGACCAAAAGGAACACACGTTATATTAATAAATCAAAGCTTGAGTACATCATGCCTCTTTTGGGCTTATAAAGAAATACAAAAACTCTAAGATAAAAAATTTGTACGCATCCTCTTTGGTGCAATGTAGGCGTTCAGGCTCTGCTCCTCATAAAGTTGCTTAGTGAGTTCCAAAACCTTCTTCTCGCTGGCATAGAATTGGGCCTCGAAAGTGTCTCGCTCCCCCTTAAGTTGTATCCAATCCCTTTGTAAGTCTTCAAGAGAGGTGGGCATGTCAGGATGCAGGATAGTGTATGGAACATCTCCTTCCACAACAGGCTCTATGATTACTGGGAGAATGGAAGGGTAAGGCATTATAAGACTTTGAGCACAAGCTCGTACCTATTTGAGGTAAGGATCAAGAGGGATGGAATTCTTATGCCCAAATGTCTTGCTATCTATTTTGTTCAACATCCTCCAAGCTCGGATAAATCTATGGCGGTGACCTTGATCGTCGTTCTCATAGTCAAATACCAAACCTTGAATAAGCATCTCATGTGGGCCATCCCTTCGGGTGTAACAAAACTGTCTCAAGGCTAAGCAGGGGTTGTAGGTGATACCTCCTCTAATTCCAAGTAAAGGGACATTAGGGAATTCTCCACAATGGTCGACAATAGTAACATTCTCTATAGATCGGGAACACCAATGAATGTCTGAATGTTTGAGTGTCATCAACCTATGTGACCACCTTGAACCTTGCTCGTTCTTCAATACAGATTGGGGAAGATGTGAAATAATACATCTTGCCAAGAGAGGAGTACAACACATAAGGATACCTCTTTTCCTCATAGTGCTAGTGTGAAAAGAATGTAGGATGTCTCCTAACAAAGTAGGCACCGGGTTATGAGACATGAAGATTTTAACGGCGTTCACATCTATGAGTTGGCCAGGATTTGGAAACAAAACCATCCCATATATGAGGAGAGCTACAATTTCCTCAAAATCTTGCAAATCCAAAGAGTTTCAGCAGTTTTGGGCTTTCTCAAACAAGAACTTTGCTAGGAAACCCTTGACACCACTCCTTGTTTCCCAATTAGTTGTGATATCAGATGGTTGCAAGTGTAGAGCTTGAGCAATCTCTTCTGGCTTTGGATCTCTTTCTGTACCATTGAAAGGTAGTTAATTGAGGATGGGAATCCTCAAGAGTTGGGAGAATTCTTCCAAAGTTAGCACAAGTTGATAATCGGTAAATGTGAAGCAATGGTGTAAAGGATCAAAGAACTAGAAAAGCACCTTCATCATGTCCTCATCAGTGTTGGGGGTGACCAAGTTTAGTAGGCGACCATGTATTTCGGTAAATGGAGAGTTTTCAGGAATCCTTGATGCTAGCTCTTTAAGTTGAGGAGGGATCCTTACAAGATTGACTTGAATGGTTTTCCTGCGAATAGAATCCATGTCCTACAAAACAGAACAAAAATAAATCTCAAGATCCTTGAAATGGTTAGTGAATATGAGTATGATGTTATGATGTTTATGATGTTATGTACAAGTAAATGTATACAAATAAAGTAAACAAATCCTTAGGTTTAGGCTTGCATGGAGTCTCATAGGTAAGTACCCTCTTGAAGTTTAGTTGGCTCAAACCTGTCCTAGAAATAGTAACTAGGTTCTAAGGAGCTCAATATCACTGGTTTGTTTCCTTGGGCATTGTTTCACCGTAAACCTCTTTAATAGCGACCGAAATTGAAGGGTGAGAAAACACATAGAAGGGGGGGGGGGGTTGAATAAGTTTCTCTTTTTCTTTTTCTTAAAGGCTCAACAATAATGGAAAGACACATTTATTTTTATCTTGGTTCGTTTGAACTCAAACTACTCCAGTCCACCCGCCAAGGTGATTTCGCCTTTCTCAACAAGGACTTAATTCACTATAATCAAATAGATTACAATCACACAACCAAACTGTTGTGACTAACAAATCAAAGCACAAGTAAACTTACAAGTGACTAACACCACTAAGACTCAAACTAGTCCTAGTCTTCTTGAGAAATCTGACTAAACTTGGTCTCTCAAGGAAAAAATACAAGAATTAAATCTGTACAGATAGTGAAATAAATTTCTTCTTAGAAAGCTATATCATAAACTGTGATTTTTCACTAAGATTAGTTTTGCACAAAGTGTTTGTAAAATAATTTGTGAGAAGCAGAATATTTTCACGTAGTTGGGTAGTTGGCTTGCAATAAATGATCTTCTATTTATAGCATGAAGAAAATGACCGTTGCTACCTTCTAAAGTGGAGAGCAATTAATGTTTGCGTGTTTGCTTGCAGTATTGTATTTTCCAATGAACTAGCGTAGACACTTGAGTTCATGTAGCCGTCTTTGCATTAAATGAACAAACGACACTTGTTAGAGTATGTTTCCTGAAACTTGACAAGACTTGTTAGCTTCTTTATTCTATCAGAACTAGCTTCACATCTTGCTTCAGAATATGCTTGCAAATAATTTCTTATCAGCGCTTGCTTGCTAAGTACTTCTGAACATAGTGTACATGAAAACTTTCTAAGCTTTAGAAGATACATTAAATAGTTTCTTATCAGAGTCAACATCAGAACTTGCGCTAAAACAAATAGTTCTTTCATCAAAGAACTTCTTCATTTATTTTCAGCTCAGCACGCCAAGATGATTTTCATCTAAGAAAATACTTCAGTCAGAACATTATCTGAAATAAATAAATATGCTCATCAGAGTATCAATTATATAAAATATATATTTATTGTTATGATCAAAACTCTGAGATATGATCAGAACCAATCTTGTTCTAACAATCTCCCCCTTTTTGATGATGACAAAAATATTCAGATTTAGAAATAAAATTGAACAAGAGATAAGAATCTCCCCCTGAAATAAATATTTCTATAAGAAAAACTTCCTGAGAATTTTCACCAGAGATTTGAAATTTTCTTCTAGGATTTCTTCAGTTAGTCTTTTGAAGATAATGTTCAGTTGAATTAAACTTCCAGAGTTTAGTGATACCTGCAAAATTCTTTTAAACATAGAAAGAAATCTTTGAATTTTGTTAGAATGTTTGAGACTTAGTCCCATAACTGTTAATCAGAGATTAGATCAAAATACTCATTTGTCCCTCTTTTTGGCATAATAAAAAAGTATATAAAAATAATTAAAGAGCGTAAAGGTTTTAATAAAAAAGATTCAGAGGTACAAAACAACAAACAAGAAACAGAACGAGACTAAGATTTTTTAGAAACAAGAGCCATAAGAAGATTCTTGATCTCATATGCAGATTCCTCTTGTTTCATCATCCAGTTTCTGATTTCTTTGTTAGTCTCATCTTGTTTGTCCAAGCGCTCATGAATAGCTTCATTTTCCTTCTTAAGATCATTCAGAGTCTCCATAACCAGTGAAGTAGGAGCAGAGGATGAAGAAGCTTCAGCAGATACAACCTTTGGAGTAGAAACCGTTGAGTCAGAACGAACAAATGTTGAAAGAAGAGTGCCCAGATCCACCATAAGAGTTGGCACAGGTTCAGGTGCAACTTTAGTAGAAGGTTGATTAAACAGAACAAATGCCAGAGTATTTGAATCTTTAGAGGCATCTTCAGACTCATCTTCTAAAATGTCCATTTGATCAGCAGGAGCATTAGCAATCATCAGAGTAGACTTCTTGTCCCAAATATCAGCAACTTCTGACTGGAAGGCATGCAGATGTTTGGAGAAGTTCTCAAGCACCTGAGAATGACATAAGTCTTGCAACTTCAGTGAATCAGTATCTAAGGTTCTTCTCAACGTTTCCCATAGAAGATTTGTTGCTTCTGGGTTCACATTTTTGTTACAGTCTTCCTTCAGCAGGTCCAACCAAGCTTGAACTTATAACTTCTAGATTATCCACTGGAATGAGAGTGGTTCTCTCTGGAATGATGTACTGTTCAGATTGGGTGTTTCCAGAATGAGTAGAGGAGGAAGCCATTTGATCACTTAGGTTGAGAGAAGAAAATGGGTTGCAGATAAAAATACACAGAGACGGTTGTGTTGTACCCCAAATTTTGACCTAAGATATCGTCTCCTACCTGCATTATTACATTACATTTGTTTTGATCCATCGATTTTAAAATTCATAACTTTTTCAGGCCAAGAGCTATTTATGCTGAACATTAAATCATTTAATCGATTCGTGCTAAAACGATGTTCATTAATTATTTATTATCTAAAATTTAAATAATTGAAATTCATTTTCGATTATTATGTAGTTTAAAGATGTATAGATAATAAAATGAACATCAGAGAAGAGGCGCATTAATTGTGCGGACAGTATTTATTTATTACTCATTATCTTAAATTTAAGTAACTGGAATTTATTCTTAGTTATTACATAATTTAAAGGTTTATGAATAATATAATAAGCATTCGAAAAAAGTTCATTGGTCAATGACGATTGTTTAATCATTTGTCATTCTAAGTTAAATAATTGAAACCCTGTTTTAATTATTATAATTTAGTTATGAATGATGAATTAAATAATTGAAGATATTAGTTGATCAACGATAATTATTTATTTATCTGTTTATTATCTTGAATGTAGGTAATTGAAATTTGTTTTCAATTATTATTCGTTTGGAGATTTGTAAACGATAAATTATTTATTTATCCGTTTATTATCTTGAATGTAGGTAATTGAAATTTGTTTTCAATTATTATTCGTTTGGAGAATTGTAAACGATAAATAAATAATTAAAAGGAAAGAAGAATTTAATTGGCAAATAGTGTTTTTATTATTCATTTTTCTGATTGTACAGTTATTATGTAAACATTGTATCTATTACAATAAATTACAATAATAAATTTACAAAAAAACTAAAATGAAATAAAAAACTAATTTATCCTAATTCTAAAACTTCCGATCCAATGCGTTTTGTCCGCTCACTTAGTGTTACCTGCAAAATTAAAAAAGAAAGAGATTAGAATTCAAATAAATGATTAAAAGCGAAAGTATTAAAGATTCATCATTAAATGCAATGGCCGGAATCAGTTATTCTTTTTTTTTGCAAATCACGGGATTTCTCCCGGTTCACAAAAAAGAAAGGAATTTTAAAACATATGCACAAGTTTATGTTTTCCAAAAACTGCATGTTTAAATTAATTACACTTGTTTAAAATCCCAAAGCATCATTTCAAAAATTTCAGCCTGTAGCGAAAAGAAGAGGGAAGTTGTTATAGCATATAACAAAAGAAAACCAATAGCATATATCATATATCCAAGCCTTCAAGAAACACTTAGAAAGATAGTCATCAAAGAAAAAACACAAAAGCTAGCAAACCTGCATAATCACACTAATACTGTCAAAAACCATTTCCAAACCTTATGGCCGAAACTTTGCAATTTGATTGAGCCACTAAAGCCAACATCATCATCCTGTCATCAAGAAAATATCAAAAATAATCTTACAGAAAACCAGTTAAAACCACCATCAATATGGCCTAACAAACTTCTGTCCCAATTTCCATCTATCTGTCTAAACCACACAAAATCCCTACATTCATCACCATGTCAAATTATTGTTCAAGCTTGAATTTCCTCAATCCAAAACCTGAAAATTTCTAAGGCAACCGGCTAGGCCTCAGTTCAACATCATTGGCCTTTCAAGCAATTACTCAAGCCAACCTCATTCCAAAAAAAAATCATTATTCAGGCCAACATACGTATCGTACAGCATCACAGTCAAAGAAGAAGAGAAACAGTAACTCAGTCAAAGAAGAAGAGAAACAGTAACTCAGTCAAAGAAGAAGAGAAATAGTAACTCATTCAACCAAGAGAGGCAACATCACGTTCAAAGAAGAAGAAGGACAACAAAGCACAGTAGGCAAACGAAGAGGAAGAAGTACAGTACAGTTTCAACAAGAACAAGCATCATACAGTGGCAGCAACCAAGAAGAGGAAAATCATAAATACCGGTCACCGTTGGGTTCGCCTCCTCTCTCCTCGCCGCCTGGCCTCCGTCGCCCCCAAGCCTCCTCCTCCGTCTCCACCTAGGTAACAGTCCCTCTTCTCTCTTATTTCTTCGAATATCCTCAAATCAAGCATTAACAATCAAGTATAAGAATTAATAATCAAGAGCAACATAATAGAAATCGTAGAATCAAATCAACATGCAAAACTGAATCGAGTGTTAATAAATCAAACGCGTGCTTACCGAATCCATAGCCGTCTCGTTTCCCGTTCAGTGGAGGGAAGAAGGGCTGGAGTGGGTGGCCGTAGCAAGGAGACAGCAAGGTTCAAGAGAAGAGATGCGAAGAAGAGATGCGAAGAAGAAGATACGAAGAAGAGGCGCCGTTTCTGCCTAAGACAAACCCTAATCTCTTGTAAAACTAAATTAACCCTAATGCCATAACAAAGCTGATGGGCCTCCTCTTTTTTCCCTTAAGCCCACGACCTGCTTCTTTACACCCCCCTCACGTTTATGAGCTGCGCGTTGGGCCTTCAGCTCCCTGGCCCATCCATTTTGCTTGTTTACCTTTTAATATATTTCCTTTTGTTTTTTTAATCTTTTTTATTAGAAGCATTATTTATATCAATTAACTGATAATTATATTATATTAAAAAAAAAGAAAAACAAAGATATATCCCAATAGTTCTTTTATTAATTAATCAACCCATTAGTTTAATTTTGGATTTAATTTAAAGAATTTTAATTTGGGAAAATTGTTAATTTTCTTAATTTGGAACCCCCTTATTTTTTAAATAAGTATTTTATTATATACATAAAAAATATGGAATTTAAGGTTATAGATATTTTAGTAATTAATTTCTCTTTTACATTATTATCAATAAAAAATCTAAAAACACATAAAAATAGAAAAAACTAAAAATATTTTATTTTCTTACCTTAGCATTAATATCAAATATATGAAAAAAACTTAATAACTTAAAACTAAAAAACTACATTACGTCCTCGTTAAATAATTCTTTTGTTTTATCCTTATCAAAAAATGCGTAAAATTTAAAATACTTTCTCCCCGTTAACATTAAACCAAAAATCATCAAAAACGCATTATTCGCATCATTTATTCCATCATTTAGATTATCGTTATTTAATCGTTATTCGCATATTTTGTCCGTGTATTTATTTGTTTATTCGGTTTATGCTTAAATCCAAAGGAAAAAACAGTAAATTTGTTGACTTCATGTCTTCAAATCTAACTACGCGAATTTTCGCATTTCATTAAAACTTAGGATAATTTTTCCTCAAACATTCACCCTTTTCAAGACCTATACCTTTTAAGCAAAAACTTCGACATTAGGTCGTCGTATCTTCAAAAACCCGTCTGTATCCCTTTTCGGCCAAAACGATTTATTTTCAATCAAGCGATCAATTTTAAATAAACAGATATTTCAAAAGGTTCCTATAGAGTACTATAGATGCATTGGGTGCTAATACCTTCCCATTGTATAACCAACCCCCGAACCATAAGATCTCTTTTTCAAAAACGCTTTGTATTTTATTATTATTTACATTGCATATTTAGGGTTTTATTTCGCTCTTTTCCCTTTTCCTTTGGAAATAATAAAGCGCGGTGGCGACTCTTGCTTTTGCGAGACGAATTAATCAATAATTCGATCTCCGATTTACCCCGCTACATTTTTTATCGCTACAGAATTGGCGACTCTGCTGGGGAAAGATTGACCTCTTGCTGGTCCATCCCTAAGTGGGTTAAGCCTAATTTGTCTTATCTGTTTACTATTATTTGATTTGTTTGATTATGTGTTTAAATTGGGGTGTTTGGGTTTTTTGCAAAGGACGAATCCTATACCCGGATTAAGTAACACTTGAGGAATAGGACGGGCGGTATAGTCATGTTAACTTTGAGGGAGTAATCCCGAAGAAGGAGGCATGAGATCCCCCACTCAATGGAAGGCCCTCTTGAACTTAACATTTGTTTACCGAGTAATCGGGAAGACATTATTATTTTTGACCTAGGAGCCCGAGAAGTTGAGGACCGTAGAACCCTAACCCATCTTGGCCTTTTAGGTGTAGCGCGGAGACTATAACGGAGTAATTCGGAAGTAGTTGTCACGTGATGCTACGCTCGGACGAGTTTCTCTTGAGAATATTGCTAATTATTGAGTAATCAAGACGTTGGTAATATCCGAAAGAGGGATGTAGACTCTGGGAACTCTTAGAACCTTGTCTTACAGGTGTGATCGAAACGTTAGTACATACCTTTGGGTGGGCTTTACCCTCGACTCCATGCTGAACGTTGAACCTTTAAACCCCATGTTTGCAAATTTGTGTGTGACTGTTGCACTATCATTCATTCATGCATTCATCAACATCTTTGTAAAAAACTCATTTTTCAAGGAACTTTGGAATGATTTTTGCAAACGTCTCAGGGTATTATGGAAATTGGAAGGAGAAATACTCGAAGCTTTAGCTTCAAGGAGCCCGAGATTGAAGATTTGAAGAGTTTGATTCCGAAGATAGAGAGTCCGACAGATTTTCAGAAGAAATATGGGTCCATCGTACCGCTCATGAGGCGCAAGATGAAGAAAGGCATCCTCAACACGTTGGTTCAGTTCTATGATCCCCTGTACCGATGTTTCACCTTTCCTGATTATCAGTTGATGCCTACTTTAGAGGAATACTCCTATATCCTTGGTTTGCCGATCGCCGACCGTGTTCCTTTTTCCGGATTAGAAGAGGAGCCTAAATCCCATGAGATAGCAACCATCACCCACCTGAAGAAGTCAGAGATAGAGGAGAATATGACTACGAAAGGAGGAATCCGGGGTTTGCCGGCGCAGTTTCTGTTGAAGAAAGCTCGTTATTTTGCTGATACAAAGGATACCGTTGCCTTCGAGGACGTGTTTGCTTTACTCGCGTATGGTCTTTTCTTATTCCCTAACATTGATAAATTTGTGGATGTCAACGCTATCAGAGTTTTCCTGATTGGAAATCCGATCCCTACGCTGCTAGGAGACACGTATTACTCTATCCATCTTCGAAACTCTTATCAAGGAGGGATGATTATCTGTTGTGTGCCGTTGCTGTATCAGTGGTACGTCTCGCATTTACCTGGGTCCGATGCTTTCTGGGATCTTGAGAGGGAACCGCGTTGGGCGCCAAAGATTATGGCTCTCACTCATTTCGATATTGACTGGTACAATCGAGTTTACCATGACGTGGAGATCATTGACAGCTGTGGTGCTTTTCCCAACGTACCTCTTCTTGGTACGAGGGGTGGAATCAACTACAACCCTGTTCTAGCGCGCCGTCAGTTCGGGTACCCGATGAGAGATAAGCCGAACAGCATCCATGTGAGTGGTTTCTTTCTTCAGGAAGGACAAGATCATCAGGCTGCTAAGAGGGAGATTGAAGGAGCTTGGCGCCATATCCACAAGAAAGGGAGAGATATGCTGGGACATAGAGGTGCCGTCTCTTTGGAACCTTACCTGCAGTGGGTCCGTGCTAGGGCTTGTGCTCTCAAGATGCCGTATAAACTTGAGAAACCTTTATTCCCTGCCATCGCACCATCATCAGTTGTTATTCCTATCGCGGATGTAGGAGAATATCAGGGAAATCTGGCTAGGATGAAGTCCGAGAGGGATGCTTGGAAGGAAAAGTACCATATGTCCGAATATGAGAATCGAGTCCTGACTCGACAGTTGAAAGAAAAGAAGGAGTTGTTGCTTATTCAAGACGGCCGGTTCGTTGACCACGATGAGAAGCTTCGTCAGAAGGAGGCCTTGCTGAAGAAGTATGCGAGTGAAAGGAAAAGAAAAAGGGAAGGTTCGGTAAGCGTGGCTCTCGTTCCTAATCCGCAGGAAGAAATCATCGATCGACTGATAACGGAAAAGAAGGATATGGAAGACTTTTACGAAGAAAAGATCAAGAAGCTCCGATTACAGCTGGTGTTTGGTCCGTCATCTGAGGATTCCGAGTAAGCTTTAGCTTTAGTTTATTTTATTGATGTCATTTTGTAAAACTATGTAAAAGGGCTTCATGCTCCGAAGTTGTAATTTATTGTTTTATTAAGGGCTTCATGCTCCGAAGTTGTAATTTATTGTCTTATTTTGGGCTTCATGCTCCAAGTTGTAATTTACTGCTTTCATGTTTTAAAAATGTAATTTATCACTTTATTATGGTTTTCATGTTGCAAGTTGTAATTTATTACTTTCATTAGTGGATTTGTTATCCCAAGGTTGTAATTTACTATTCCAAATTGTAAGTCGTAATTTATCGCTTTCGATTAACGGATTGAGTTTTTGTTGTTCTAAATTCCTTTACCATTGATGTATGCAAAGTTACTAAAGTTCTTTGAAAAACTTTTAAAATGAGTCATCATTTGCATCGCCATCATGCATCATTTCACATTCCACATCACATGTTTTCTAGAGTCTCATTCTTGTTCTTTTTCCACCGAAGGTTGTCAAGCTGTCTCACCGATACAACACTCGGGCCAATCGTCAGAGGAAAATGGAAGATTTGGAACAGGAAAATCACGAGCTTCGTGGGGAAGTTGCTACACTTCGTGCCGAGATGGAAAAGTTAACAGCGTTGGTGGAAAGTTTGGTGGCTGTTCAGAATCAGCCATCGACTACGGCTGCCGAGATTCAGACTTCAACTCCAGTGGTTTCCGAAATTGTTACAGTTCCTGCCTCCACAACTCAAATCAACTCTTCGCTTCAACATCAGATGCCAAAAGGTTTTCCATGGGGAATGCCTTACAACTTTGTGCCAGAAGGGTATCAGCCTGCCGTACAACCTATATTTCAGCCTGCATTGTCTCTCCCTCAACCAGAGACAACTGCCATGCCGCCAGTAATTCCGTCTGTAACACCTTTTCCGCAACCAGTTATGACGACCGTTGCTCCTGTGGTCCACTCAGTGCCGTACTTGAATGAACCAATTTATCCTGCCGAGCCTGCTGAAAGTTTGGGTCTTTTTGATAGAATGGAAGAATTTCAGGATCAGTTCCAGGAAATGCAGAAGGAGCTTAGAGCATTGAAAGGGAAGGATTTGTTTGGGAAGAGTACGCATGACCTTTGTTTAGTCCCGAATGTCAAGATCCCAGCGAAATTCAAAGTGCCAGACTTTGAGAGATATAAGGGTGATTCGTGTCCTAGAAGTCATTTGACAATGTACGTGAGGAAGATGTCTACGTACTCCGATGATCATGATTTGTTGATTCATTATTTTCAAGACAGCTTGACGGGTGCTGCTCTAAAGTGGTATATGGGTTTAGACAGCATTCGAATCCGCAACTTTAACGATCTTAGTGAAGCCTTTGTCCATCAGTACAAGTACAACGTTGACATGGCGTCGGACAGGGATCAACTCCGGGCGATGTCGCAAAGAGACCGGGAATCTTTTAAGGAGTACGCCCAGAGGTGGTGTGAAATTGCTGCTCAAATCTATCCACCTCTTGAGGAGAAAGAGATGACTAAGATATTTTTGAAGACTTTAGGGTCCTTTTACTACGAGAGAATGATAGCCAGCGCACCCAGTGACTTCACCGAAATGGTAAGCATGGGCATGCGATTAGAGGAAGGGATTCGCGAAGGGCGTTTGGTTAAAGAAGGGAGTCCGTCTAGCAGCGCGAAGAAGTTCGGAGGTGTTTTCTCGAAAAGAAAGGAATAGGATGTCAGTGCTTTGTTTCCAGGTAGGCCAAGGAAAGGTTACTCTCACGTTGCGGCAGTCACTCCGGCTGTCCGCCCAGCTTTGATGGCCCCATCTCATCAAATCCCGCCAACTCAACCCCGGCCATTTCAGCAGCAGCCTCGACAACAGGCTTATCCGTTCAACAATCAGAACCGTTCACCCAGAAAACCGCAGTTCGATGCCATTCCTATGACGTATACTGAATTGTTCCCTGCTCTCATTAGAAAGAATCTCATCACAACAAAACCTCCTCCTGTCGCACCGAACAGTGCTTCTCCGTGGTACAAGGCGGATCAATTCTGTGCATATCATCAAGGGTCGCCAGGGCACAACCTTGAGAATTGCTTTGCTCTGAAGGCGGACGTGCAGAGGTTAATTAAGAATGGCATCTTGTCTTTTAAGGATGTTAATCCAAATGTTAGAGATAATCCTTTGCCTCGACATGGGGCAGCTTCTGTGAATATGGTGGAAGGTTGTCCGGGGAAGTTCCGAGTTTTTCAAGTCGAGCACATAAGAGAATCATTGATCAGGTTACATCAGAGTTTGAGAAGACTTGCCTTTGTTAGGCACCAGCATAATTATGACGTTTGTGAGTTTTGTTCAAGAGAAGATGATTGTCCTATTGTGAAGGAGGACATTCAGAAGTTGCTAGATCAGAGAATTATCACTATTACCTATGACCGAAATCTGGAAGATGAAGTGAATGTTATCACCCCACAATTTAATTTGCCAGAATCAGTAGAGATTGCTTACAACAGTCAGGTTGCGCCTGTTGATCCTTTGATTATTTACCCGCCTGGTCCGGTGCCTTACAGCTCAGACCAAGCCGTGCCGTACAAGTATAACGCCACAATGATCGAGAATGGGGTAGAGGTCCCCATACCAACCAGACCGTCTTTTGTTAACATTGCCGATGTGAGTAGAGTTACAAGAAGTGGGCGTGTTTTTGCCTCAGTACCGTCGAGAAGACCAGAAGTTCAAGTTAGGAGGCCCATACCGGCGGAGATTCTTGTAAGAAATGGTGAACCAAGGGTTGAGATAGGCCGATCTAGTGAACCTATCCCTCACCCTGAAGAGGATGAGATCCTAAAGCTTATCAAAAGAAGTGAGTATAAGATTGTGGACCAGCTTTTGCAAACACCTTCTAAGATTTCTTTGCTTGCCTTATTGAGAGATTCTGGTGCACATAGAGAAGCCTTGATGAAGGTCTTAGACCAGGCGTTCGTAGACCATGATGTGACAGTTGATCAGTTTGATGGGATTGTGGGAAATATAACTTCGTGTAACAATCTGGGTTTCAGTGATGAAGAACTCCCGGAGGAGGGGAGAAACCATAATATGGCTTTACATATTTCTGTAAGTTGTGGAAACGATACCTTATAAAGTGTGTTGGTGGATACGGGCTCGTCGTTGAATGTGATGCCCAAGACCACGTTGTCTCGACTTTCATATCCAGGTGCTCCTATGAGGCCTAGTGGAGTAATTGTTAAAGCATTTGATGGTTCCAGGAAGACAGTTATTGGTGAAGTGGATCTTCCCATAGTGATTGGTCCCCATACTTTTCAAATCACTTTCCAAGTGATCGATATCCGTGCTGCCTACAATTGTTTATTGGGTCGTCCCTGGATCCATGATGCCGGGGCAGTCACCTCCACGCTCCATCAGAGATTAAAGTTTGTAAGACATGGGAAGCTAGTGATGATTGGGGGAGAGCAGGCCATGGTGGTAAGCCATTTATCATCGTTTTCTTTTATTGATGCTGACGAGGATGTGGGGACCCAGTTCCAGGGCCTATCTGTTGCTAAGAATACAGTGAAGAAGCAAGGGGCATCCATCTTTTCTTTCGAGGATGCGCGGCGAGTGGTGGAAAGTGGTTCGGCCGAAGGATGGGGCCAGGTGTTGACGTTACCCGAGAACAAGTCTGGGGAAGGTTTGGGTTTTCACCCAATATCTGCAAGGGTCAAGAAGGAGGTGGTTGTTCGTCCAATTCAAGAGGTTTTCCGGAGTGCAGGGTTTGTGCATCCTGAGGTTGATGCTATCATAGATGATGATTCCGAGGAGGATTTGCCCGTGTTTGTGACGCCTGGATTGGCTTGCCAAAACTGGATAGCTGTTGATATTCCTGTGGTTATGCACATTTCCGAGTAATGTTTTGTTTATTTACCTTTGAAAAATCGCTCTGCCCAAGGCGAAACGTCTTTTGTGTCGGGCTATGAAAAATAACTCCTTTTGCTCTGCCCAAGGCAAAAGAGAAATGTCTGGGCTTTTTGTTTCAAGTATTTCCCCTTTAATGAATAAAAATGTTATCTTGTCCACTGCTGTTTTATTTTTCACTTTTTTCGGGAAATAATAATGAAAATTAATTAATAACATTTTGTTTTATTTGCACAAATCGATTTCTAAAATAAAGCATAATCATGTGTGCAGATTACTTCATGACTTAACCATCGAAAACAATGATCCTATGCCCTCTCCCAACTTTGAATTCCCTGTGTTCAGAGCCGAAGAAGGGGATGATGAAGAGGTTCCTGTTGAGATTTCCCGTTTGCTTGAGCAGGATGAGAAGATCATTCAACCATTTGAAGAGCCTGTAGAGTTGGTCAACTTGGGTGATGAAGAAAAAAGAAAGGAAGTCAAAGTCGGAGCTTTGCTTATCCCGGAAGTTAAGGAGAAAATGTTGGAGCTTCTCAAAGAGTACGTTGACGTGTTTGCTTGGTCCTACCAAGATATGCCAGGGTTGGACAATGACATTGTGGAGCATCGTTTACCGTTGAGACCTGAATGTCCGCCAATCAAGCAGAAGTTGAGAAGGACTCGTCCCGACATGGCTGACAAGATTAAAGAGGAGGTTCAGAAACAGATCAACGCAGGTTTCCTTGTTACGTCGGTTTATCCTCAGTGGTTAGCCAACATAGTGCCTGTTGCAAAGAAAGATGGTAAAGTTCGGATGTGTGTAGACTACAGAGATCTGAATAGAGCTAGTCCGAAGGATGATTTCCCATTACCTCATATTGACGTAATGGTCGACAGTACCGCCAAGTTCAAAGTCTTCTCTTTCATGGATGGTTTCTCTGGTTACAATCAAATCAATATGGCGCCGGAAGATATGGAGAAGACCGCTTTCATTACACCGTGGGGAACATTTTGTTATCGAGTTATGCCGTTTGGTTTGAGGAATGCTGGTGCAACATACCAAAGGGCCATGACTGCTTTGTTCCATGACATGATGCATAAGGAGATTGAAGTGTATGTGGATGATATGATTGCCAAATCACAGACTGAGGAAGATCACTTGGAGCATTTGTTGAAGTTATTCCAGCGTTTGAGAAAGTACAAACTCCGTCTGAATCCCAACAAGTGCACTTTTGGTGTTCGTTCTGGAAGACTTCTGGGTTTCATTGTCAGTCAGAAAGGTATTGAAGTAGATCCTGATAAAGTCAAAGCTATTCGGGAAATACCCGCACCCAAGACGGAAAAACAAGTAAGAGGATTCCTTGGGAGACTGAACTACATTTCTAGATTTATATCTCATATGACTGCTACCTGTGGGCCGATTTTCAAGCTTCTCCGGAAGAACCAAGGATGTGTATGGATAGAAGATTGTCAGAGAGCCTTTGATAGCATCAAAGAATATTTGCTTGAACCTCCCATTTTGATTCCTCCGGTGGAAGGAAGACCTTTGATTATGTACCTGACTATATTAGAAGATTCCATGGGATGTGTGCTTGGTCAACAAGATGAGACTGGAAGGAAGGAACATGATGTATACTATCTGAGTAAGAAATTCACAGACTGTGAATCTCGGTACTCATTGCTTGAGAAAACCTGTTGTGCTTTAGCCTGGGCTGCTCGCCGTCTCCGCCAGTATATGATTAATCACACTACTTGGTTGATCTCCAAAATGGACCCGATCAAGTATATCTTTGAGAAGCCCGCCTTATCTGGAAGGATAGCCCGTTGGCAGATGTTGTTATCCGAATATGACATCGAGTATCACACTCAGAAAGCAATTAAAGGGAGTATTTTAGCCGATCATTTGGCTCACCAACCAATTGAAGATTATCAATCCATCAAGTTTGATTTCCCAGATGAAGATGTTATGTACTTGAAAGCTAAAGATTGTGAAGAGTCGTTACCTGAAGAAGGACCTGATCCTGAATCCCGTTGGGGTTTGATATTTGACGGAGCTGTGAATTCCTATGGAAATGGAATTGGGGCAATCATCGTTACTCCCCAAAGTACTCATATCCCGTTCACGGCAAGACTGAAGTTTGACTGTACGAACAACATGGCGGAATATGAGGCATGTATTATGGGTCTCGAAGAAGCAGTAGACCTAAGGATTAAAATTCTTGATATTTATGGAGATTCGGCATTGGTGATTAATCAAATCAAAGGAGAATAGGAGACTCGTCATCCTGGTTTGATCCCTTACAGAGACTATGCTAGGAGGTTGTTAACTTTCTTCAACAAGGTGGAATTACATCATATCCCTAGAGATGAGAATCAAATGGCTGATGCTTTAGCTACTTTGTCTTTAATGTTTCAAGTGAATGATTGGAACGACGTGCCTACAATCCGAGTTATGCGCCTCGACAGACCTGCTCATGTGTTCTCAGTGGAAGAGGTCACCGACGACAAACCGTGGTTCTATGACATTAAACATGTCCTTCAAACTCAAGAATACCCGCCTGGGGCATCCAGTAAATATAGGAAGACGTTGAGAAGATTAGCAAGCAGTTTCTTTCTCAATGAAGAAGTGTTGTATAAGAGGAATTACGACATGGTCTTGCTCAGATGTGTAGACAGACGTGAAGCAGACATGCTGATGCAAGAAGTACACGAAGGATCCTTTGGCACTCATGCCAATGGGCATGCAATGGCTAGAAAGATGTTGAGAGCTGGTTACTATTGGATGACGATGGAATCTGACTGCTGCAAGTATGTGAAGAAGTGTCATAAGTGCCAGATTTATGCGGACAAGATGCACGTGCCGCCGACTCTCCTCAACGTTATATCTTCACCTTGGCCTTTCTCTATGTGGGGCATTGATATGATTGGGATGATTGAACCCAAAGCTTCAAATGGTCATCGTTTCATCTTGGTAGCGATTGATTATTTTACCAAATGGGTGGAAGCAGCGTCTTATGCTAATGTAACCAGGCAGGTGGTAGTCAGATTTATCAAGAATCAGATCATTTGTCGATACGGTATCCCGAGCAAGATCATCACTGATAATGGTTCGAATTTGAATAACAAGATGATGAGAGAGCTTTGTGAAGAGTTCAAGATCGAACATCATAATTCTTCTCCTTACAGACCGAAGATGAATGGAGCTGTTGAAGCTGCTAACAAGAATATCAAGAAGATTGTCCAGAAGATGGTGGTAACTTATAAGGATTGGCATGAAATGCTTCCGTTTTCTTTACATGGGTACCGTACTTCAGTTCGAACTTCAACGGGCGTGACCCCATTTTCCCTAGTTTATGGTATGGAAGCAGTACTCCCCGTGGAGGTTGAGATTCCGTCTCTGAGAGTGTTGATGGAAGCTAAACTTTCTGAGACTGAATGGTGTCAAAGTAGATATGATCAGTTGAACTTAATCGAAGAAAAGAGATTGACAGCGTTATGTCACGGTCAGTTGTACCAGCAAAGGATGAAGAAGGCTTTTGATAAGAAGGTTCGACCGCGCGAGTTCAGAGAAGGTGACCTTGTACTCAAGAAGATATTATCTTTCCAACCTGATTCCAGGGGCAAATGGGCTCCGAATTATGAAGGACCGTATGTTGTTAAGAAAGTTTTCTCTGGAGGTGCCATGATTCTCACCAATATGGATGGTGAAGAACTCCCACGTCCCTTGAACGCCGATGCAGTCAAGAAGTATTTCGCTTAGGCAGATTTCTGGTCAAATCATGTTTCAGCATTTGAACACATTCTGGAATTCAAAGTTGTTAGGGAGAATAGCGATCGTTGTTTTTGTATGACCTGTTATTTCATGTATTATTTCCCCAAGCTTTTGTAAACCGTTGAAGTCGCATTGTTAGCGAACAACCTCTATTAATGAAATTTGAGCATTTATCTTTTGTGGGCAAAATTTTAATTTTATGAGAAAATACTTGAAACAAATTTACTTAAATTGTTCTTATTTTAAAAAAAAAAATGTGTCATGAATAATGAAAGGAATATTAACAGTTCTTCCGAGGACGGTCAAGGCATGAAATGCAAGGCAGTATAGTAGTTTATCCTTGCATGATGAGCATGCTTTATTTCAAATCGCCATGAGGTGTCGGTTGTGTAAACTTGTGTTTCTAGTGGTACTAAGTTTGGTGACTCCCCAGCTATTCCAGTTGAGAATTGTTTTGGCTATCTCTAGTTGGGCGATCTCCGAAGTTTGGTACGTTTTGTCTCATACCGTGATCTGTTGATGTTAGAAGATTGGGTTTGATTGCTTTTCTCCTCAGAAGATTTGGACCTTGTAGCGTGATACCCTCCGACGTTGCTGTGTGTTTCCAGTTCCGTTTATCTTCCGTCTTTTCAAGATTGGCCGAGTATCTATTTTGCTGTGACATCTTGTTATCTCCAAGATATTTCATCTGTCTGTTCTATCAGCATAACATTCATTTATTCATTTACACTCATATCAGCATGCATATCCACATTTGCCGTTGATTTTGAGTCATACCTTGTTTGTTCGAACAACGTACATATGTTCTTTCCAAATAGAGTGCCAACTTAAGCATAAAATGCGCCTCCTTTCTAATTCCCCAACTGAGCTAATCCTCGTGGATGATTTTTGATTTAGCTTACCTTGTCCATTTCTGGATAGGGTAAATTCCCCAATCGAGTTACTTTCTCATTGGGTGGAGTCTTGTTTGACTGTTTTCTCTCTGGTTTATTCCTAGATGAAGTTGCTGCCTCTTGCATAGGCTATTTCTTTGATTCTCCCCAGTGAATTTGCGACCTAGACGGTTGGTGCATTTATTTTGCACATTTAAGTATTTGATCTCCTCGGGAAGGATTGATTCAGGGTTCTCTTTGACGACGATTTTATTCTCTGCCAGTATCATTGCAATTTCCTCCTGTTTGTTTTTGGAAAACGACAAGCGGCAGCTCTTCATGAGCAACTTGTGCGTTATAGACACCGTTGGAAAACGACAAGCGGTAGCTCTTCATGAGAAACTTGTACGTTACTTTTTGAAAACGACAAGCGGTAGCTCTTCATGAGCAACTTGTACGTTTACTTGTTGAAAGCGCCGAGCAGCAGTTCTTCATGAGCTACTAGTGCATCATTTTACTTGTTGAAAGCTCCGAGCAGCAGTTCTTCATGAGCTACTAGTGCGTCATTTTATTTTTCTGAAAGCGCCGAGCAGCAGTTCTTCATGAGCTACTAGTGCGTTATTTACTTTTTTGAAAACGCCGAGCAGCAGTTCTTCACGAACTACTAGTGCGTCATTTTATCTTGTTGAAAGCGACAAGCAGCAAACTCTTCATGAGTTACCAGTACGTTACTACTTTTCTGGAATACAGCAAGCGACAGCTTCTTTATTTGAGCAGCTTGTATGTTATTGGTATTTTCTTTGGACGACAGCAAGCGGCAGCTTCTTTATTTGAGCAGCTTGTATGTTATTGGTATTTTCTTTGGACGACAGCAAGCGGCAGCTTCTTTATTTGAGCAACTTGTATGTTATTGGTATTTTCTTTGGACGACAACAAGCGGCAGCTTCTTTATTTGAGCAGTTTGTGTGTTATTGGTATTTTCTTTGGGCAACGACAAAGGGCAGTTTTCTTTATTTGAACAACCTTCGTATTACCTCAGCATTAATGAGTATATCTCTGAAAATCTAGCAGAGAAGTCTGTTACGAATCTATACCTCCAAAATTCAGTGATCAGTTACCAGCAATTTGATACTCTCTGTCTACCATCGACCTTGAGTTGCAAACTCACTGTTTTGGGATCAATAATCTGTTATGGCCTATGCAAGGTGCTCTTTTTGTTAGGGTTAGAGGTTGTATTCCCTCGATTTTATTCGCTGTCATGAGTCTGTCGTTTGAAGTTGATAGCTTGTTCCCCCAGTAATGTATAATCTATGCCGCTGTGTTTTGTTGGTGTTCGATTCCCCCCAACATTGTCTCGTTTCACACAACATCTTTCTCTGTGAGTTCGATCGCTGCATTCATACCAAACATAACGACGGCATCTTAGGACAAAATTTGCGTAGTTATGTATTTAAGTACCTTCAATCTCGTTGAAACGAAGATTTCAATCTTCATATCTCCGGATAGAAGAAACTTAAATAGGGGCAGCTGTTGTACCCCAAATTTTGACCTAAGATATCGTCTCCTACCTGCATTATTACATTACATTTGTTTTGATCCATCGATTTTAAAATTCATAACTTTTTCAGGCCAAGAGCTATTTATGCTGAACATTAAATCATTTAATCGATTCGTGCTAAAACGATGTTCATTAATTATTTATTATCTAAAATTTAAATAATTGAAATTCATTTTCGATTATTATGTAGTTTAAAGATGTATAGATAATAAAATGAACATCAGAGAAGAGGCGCATTAATTGTGCGGACAGTATTTATTTATTACTCATTATCTTAAATTTAAGTAACTGGAATTTATTCTTAGTTATTACATAATTTAAAGGTTTATGAATAATATAATAAGCATTCGGAAAAAGTTCATTGGTCAATGACGATTGTTTAATCATTTGTCATTCTAAGTTAAATAATTGAAACCCTGTTTTAATTATTATAATTTAGTTATGAATGATGAATTAAATAATTGAAGATATTAGTTGATCAACGATAATTATTTATTTATCTGTTTATTATCTTGAATGTAGGTAATTGAAATTTGTTTTCAATTATTATTCGTTTGGAGAATTGTAAACGATAAATAAATAATTAAAAGGAAAGAAGAATTTAATTGGCAAATAGTGTTTTTATTATTCATTTTTCTGATTGTACAGTTATTATGTAAACATTGTATCTATTACAATAAATTACAATAATAAATTTACAAAAAAACTAAAATGAAATAAAAAACTAATCTATCCTAATTCTAAAACTTCCGATCCAATGCGTTTTGTCCGCTCACTTAGTGTTACCTGCAAAATTAAAAAAGAAAGAGATTAGAATTCGAATAAATGATTAAAAGCGAAAGTATTAAAGATTCATCATTAAATGCAATGGCCGGAATCAGTTATTCTTTTTTTTTGCAAATCACGGGATTTCTCCCCGTTCACAAAAAAGAAAGGAATTTTAAAACATATGCACAAGTTTATATTTTCCAAAAACTGCATGTTTAAATTAATTACACTTGTTTAAAATCCCAAAGCATCATTTCAAAAATTTCAGCCTGTAGCGAAAAGAAGAGGGAAGTTGTTATAGCATATAACAAAAGAAAACCAATAGCATATATCATATATCCAAGCCTTCAAGAAACACTTAGAAAGATAGTCATCAAAGAAAAAACACAAAAGCTAGCAAACCTGCATAATCACACTAATACTGTCAAAAACCATTTCCAAACCTTATGGCCGAAACTTTGCAATTTGATTGAGCCACTAAAGCCAACATCATCATCCTGTCATCAAGAAAATATCAAAAATAATCTTACAGAAAACCAGTTAAAACCACCATCAATATGGCCTAACAAACTTCTGTCCCAATTTCCATCTATCTGTCTAAACCACACAAAATCCCTACATTCATCACCATGTCAAATTATTGTTCAAGCTTGAATTTCCTCAATCCAAAACCTGAAAATTTCTAAGGCAACCGGCTAGGCCTCAGTTCAACATCATTGGCCTTTCAAGCAATTACTCAAGCCAACCTCATTCCAAAAAAAAATCATTATTCAGGCCAACATACGTATCGTACAGCATCACAGTCAAAGAAGAAGAGAAATAGTAACTCAGTCAAAGAAGAAGAGAAACAGTAACTCAGTCAAAGAAGAAGAGAAATAGTAACTCATTCAACCAAGAGAGGCAACATCACGTTCAAAGAAGAAGAAGGACAACAAAGCACAGTAGGCAAACGAAGAGGAAGAAGTACAGTACAGTTTCAACAAGAACAAGCATCATACAGTGGCAGCAACCAAGAAGAGGAAAATCATAAATACCGGTCACCGTTGGGTTCGCCTCCTCTCTCCTCGCCGCCTGGCCTCCGTCGCCCCCAAGCCTCCTCCTCCGTCTCCACCTAGGTAACAGTCCCTCTTCTCTCTTATTTCTTCGAATATCCTCAAATCAAGCATTAACAATCAAGTATAAGAATTAATAATCAAGAGCAACATAATAGAAATCGTAGAATCAAATCAACATGCAAAACTGAATCGAGTGTTAATAAATCAAACGCGTGCTTACCGAATCCATAGCCGTCTCGTTTCCCGTTCAGTGGAGGGAAGAAGGGCTGGAGTGGGTGGCCGTAGCAAGGAGACAGCAAGGTTCAAGAGAAGAGATGCGAAGAAGAGATGCGAAGAAGAAGATACGAAGAAGAGGCGCCGTTTCTGCCTAAGACAAACCCTAATCTCTTGTAAAACTAAATTAACCCTAATGCCATAACAAAGCTGATGGGCCTCCTCTTTTTTCCCTTAAGCCCACGACCTGCTTCTTTACACCCCCCTCACGTTTATGAGCTGCGCGTTGGGCCTTCAGCTCCCTGGCCCATCCATTTTGCTTGTTTACCTTTTAATATATTTCCTTTTGTTTTTTTAATCTTTTTTATTAGAAGCATTATTTATATCAATTAACTGATAATTATATTATATTAAAAAAAAAGAAAAACAAAGATATATCCCAATAGTTCTTTTATTAATTAATCAACCCATTAGTTTAATTTTGGATTTAATTTAAAGAATTTTAATTTGGGAAAATTGTTAATTTTCTTAATTTGGAACCCCCTTATTTTTTAAATAAGTATTTTATTATATACATAAAAAATATGGAATTTAAGGTTATAGATATTTTAGTAATTAATTTCTCTTTTACATTATTATCAATAAAAAATCTAAAAACACATAAAAATAGAAAAAACTAAAAATATTTTATTTTCTTACCTTAGCATTAATATCAAATATATGAAAAAAACTTAATAACTTAAAACTAAAAAACTACATTACGTCCTCGTTAAATAATTCTTTTGTTTTATCCTTATCAAAAAATGCGTAAAATTTAAAATACTTTCTCCCCGTTAACATTAAACCAAAAATCATCAAAAACGCATTATTCGCATCATTTATTCCATCATTTAGATTATCGTTATTTAATCATTATTCGCATATTTTGTCCGTGTATTTATTTGTTTATTCGGTTTATGCTTAAATCCAAAGGAAAAAACAGTAAATTTGTTGACTTCATGTCTTCAAATCTAACTACGCGAATTTTCGCATTTCATTAAAACTTAGGATAATTTTTCCTCAAACATTCACCCTTTTCAAGACCTATACCTTTTAAGCAAAAACTTCGACATTAGGTCGTCGTATCTTCAAAAACCCGTCCGTATCCCTTTTCGGCCAAAACGATTTATTTTCAATCAAGCGATCAATTTTAAATAAACAGATATTTCAAAAGGTTCCTATAGAGTACTATAGATGCATTGGGTGCTAATACCTTCCCATTGTATAACCAACCCCCGAACCATAAGATCTCTTTTTCAAAAACGCTTTGTATTTTATTATTATTTACATTGCATATTTAGGGTTTTATTTCGCTCTTTTCCCTTTTCCTTTGGAAATAATAAAGCGCGGTGGCGACTCTTGCTTTTGCGAGACGAATTAATCAATAATTCGATCTCCGATTTACCCCGCTACATTTTTTATCGCTACAGGTTGAATTTTGAAAGAGAAGGTAAAAGGTGAGAAAGGGGTTTTAGAAAGGTATTTATATGAAAACTTTTGAGAAATAGGTTTTAAAAAATAAAACTGTAAAAAGAGTTTTAAAAAAAATTAATTAAAAAGAATCTAATCATTACTAGCATTTAATGATAATGAAAATTGAGGGGAAAACGTGAGATTTGAGCAAATCATAACAGTTACCTAGGAACGACGTCAATAGCTTAGCACGCGTGACCTTTCAGAAACACACCATGTGTTCATCTCCTGAAGGTTGCATGGGACAGTTGTTTCATATAATGAACTGCTGAACTATACTTGTAATGAAACGTTAGAACATTTCAGAACTTTATATATAGCTTCTGATGTAGCTTCTCTTCTAACTTCTGAAGAGTTGTTAATCAGAACATTCATTTCAGAACATTCTGAAGGAAAACACAGAAGATAAATACAATTTTATTCAGGACATAATTCCATACAAATATTTTTCAAAATGAATTTAAATCTATCTTCTAAAAGGGGTTTGGTAAAAATATCAGCCCATTGATGGTCTGTTTTTACAAAGTTTAAATTTAAAATTCCTTTCTGAATGTAGTCGCTTATAAAATGATATTTAATTTCTATGTGTTTTGCTTTAGAATGAAAAATGGGATTTTTAGAAAGACAAATTGCAGAGGTATTGTCACAGAAGATAGGAATCTTACTTTCATAAAGATTAAAATCTTCTAGCTGACTTTTCATCCAGATCTTTTGAGAACTACATCCAACAGCAGATATATACTCAGCTTCTGTTGTTGAAAGTGAAATTGTTGCTTGCTTCTTGTTGTACCACGAGATAAGATTATCACCCAGAAACTGGCAGCTTCCAGAGGTGCTCTTTCTTTCAATTCTATCTCCAACAAAGTCAGCATCACAATAACCTACTAGTCTGAAATCTTTTGATCTTCTGTAACACAGACCCATATTAGTAGTACCTTTCAGATACCTCAGAATTCTCTTAACAGCAGTTAAGTTAGATTCTCTAGGATCTTATTGGAATCTAGCACATAAACATACGCTGAATAATATATCATGTCTAGATGCAGTTAGATAGAGAAGGGATCCAATCATACCTCTGTAGAGCTTCTGATCTACCTTCATACTTACCTCATCTTTTCCCAGAATGCATGTTGGATGCATTGGTGTCTTAGCATCTTTGCTTTCTGACATCTATACTTCGTCTGATGTATGTAAGTACCTTCTGGAGCCTGGTTAATTTGTATTCCCAGAAAGAACTTCAGTTCTCCCATCATGCTCATCTCAAATTCTGCCTGCATGGTCTCAGCAAATTCTTTTCCAAGGGAGATATTAGAGGTTCCAAAAATAATATCATCAACATAAATTTGACAAATTAAAATGTCATTTTTAAATGTCTTTCTGAATAAAGTTGTGTCCACTTTCCCTCTGGTAAAATCTTTTTCTAAAAGAAAATTACTCAAACATTCATACCAAGCTCTGGGAGTTTGTTTTAAACCGTATAAAGGCTTTTTTAATTTAAAAACATGTTCTGGATACTTTGAGTCATTAAAGACAAGAGGTTTATGGACATAGACTTCTTCTTCTATATAGCCATTTAAAAATGCACTTTTAACATCCATTTGATATAATGAAATGTTATTTTGAACAACAAAAGAAATTAATAATCTAATAGACTCTAACCCGGCGACTGGGGAAAAGGTTTCATTATAATCAATTCCTTCTTGTTGACTATAACCCTGTGCAACCAGTCTTGCTTTGTTTCTGACCACCTCTCCTTGCTCATTTAGTTTGTTTCTGAAAACCCATTTAGTTCCTATAATGTTGAATCCTTTGGGTCTTGGAACTAGATCCCATACATCGTTTCTGGAAAATTGATTGAGTTCATCTTGCATTGCTAGGATCCAATCATTGTCTTCCAGAGCTTTATCAATAGAGGTTGGTTCAATCAGAGATACCAATCCAAACAATGATTCTTCATTGATTCTGAGAGAGGATCTTGTTCTGATGGGATCTTCTTTCCTTCCAATAATCACGTCTTCTTTATGAGCTGAAGAGATTCTGGGAAACCTTTTGAGTGGGTTGTTCAGAGATTATTAGATTATCCAGAGCATTATCAAGAGGAGGATCTTCTGAGTCTTCCTTTGCTTCTGAGCCTTCCTTTGCTTCTGACTTTTTAGAGTTTGAGAGATGATCTTCTGTACCTATAGAAATATCAATTTGCTTTGGCTATTGCTGGCCAAGCTTATCATCAAACCTGACTTTGATTGATTCTTCAACAATTAGAGTTTCTGTGTTGTATACTCTATAGCCTTTTGAGCATTCAGAATATCCAAGCAGAAAACACTTTGGTGCTTTAGAATCAAACTTGTTCAGATTTTCTTTAGTGTTCAGAATAAAACAAGTACATCCAAAAGGATGGAAATAAGAAATGTTGGGTTTCCTGTTTTTCCATAATTCATAGGGAGTCTTTTCAAGAATATGTCTTATAGAGATTCTATTCTGAATATAACATGTTGTGTTCACAGCTTCTGCCCAAAAGTGCTTAGTCATATTTGTTTCATTGATCATGGTTCTGGCCATTTCTTGTAACGTTCTATTCTTTCGTTCTACAACTCCATTTTGTTGGGGAGTTCTAGGACAAGAGAAATTATGAACAATACCATTTTCTTTAAAATATTTTTCAAAATAATGGTTTTCAAATTCTCCTCCATGATCACTTCTGACTTTTATAATTCTAAAATCTTTTTCGTTTTGCACTTGGTTACAGAAGTCAACGAACACATAATGTGACTCATCCTTGTGTTTTAAAAACGTAACCCATGTCCATCTGCTGTAGTCATCAACAATGACCAATCCATACTTCTTGCCTTTGATGGATGCAGTTTTAACTGGCCCAAACAGATCCTATGAAGTAGTTCTAATGGCCTAGAGGAAGAAACAACATTTTTTGATTTAAAAGAAGGTTTTGAAAATTTTCCTTTTTGACATGCTTCGCACAGAGCTTCTGAGTTGTACTTCAGATTGGGAAGTCCTTTGACTAAATTTAGTTTATTTAGTTGAGAGATTTTTCTCAAGATGACATGTCCCAATATTTTGTGCCATACCCATTGCTCATCGCTAATAGACAAAAGGCATTTTACATTATGAGTTTTAAGATCTGACAAATCAATTTTGTATATGTTGTTCTTTCTCTTGCAAGAAAAGAGGATTGTTCCATCTTTTTGACTAACAGCTCTACTGGAATTTTGATTAAAGATAATGTCATAACCGTTGTCACTTAATTGACTTATGGACAACAAGTTATGCGCTAATCCTTCTACTAATAAAACATTAGAGATAGAAGGAAGGTTACCGTTTCCAATGGTTCCAGAACTAATAATCTTCCCTTTTTGATTGCCTTCAAACTTGACGTCTCCTCCATATTTAAATTCTAGGTTTTGGAGCTTAGTGTGAAGCAACGGTTGATTCAGATGCTGCATGACTATGTTGAGATCTTTGCCTGGTCTTACGAAGATATGCCTGGGTTGGATACTGACATTGTGGTTCATCGCCTGCCTACCAAGGAAGACTTCCCTTCGGTAAAACAGAAGGTTCGCCGTATGCGCCCAGAGATGTCCGAGAAAATCAAGGCTGAAGTTATGAAACAGTTTGACGCCGGTTTTCTAGCAGTGAATTCTTACCCTCAGTGGGTTGCCAATGTGGTTCCGGTACCGAAGAAGGATGGTAAGGTCCGAATGTGTGTTGACTACAGGGATTTGAACAGGGCGAGCCCTAAGGATGACTTCCCTCTACCTCACATCGACGTTCTGGTTGACAATACTGCTCAGCACAAGGTCTTCTCCTTTATGGACGATTTCTCCGGTTATAATCAGATAAAGATGGCTCCCGAAGACATGGAGAAGACGACCTTTGTTACTCAGTGGGGCACCTTTTGTTACAAGGTCATGCCTTTTGGATTGAAGAATGCTGGGGCAACATACCAGCGTGCCATGGTTGCTTTGTTTCATGATATGATCCATCATGAGATTGAAGTACATGTCGACGATATGATTGCAAGGTCCCAGACTGAGGAGGAACACCGTGACCATCTACAGAAGCTGTTTGACTGGTTGAAGTTGTACAAGTTGAGATTGAACCCGAACAAGTGCACCTTCGGGGTGAGGTCTGGTAAGCTATTGGGTTTCTTCGTGAGCAATAAAGGTATTCAAGTGGACCCTGCCAAAGTGAAAGCCATACAAGAGATTCCAGCTCCCAAGACAAAGAAGGAGGTCAGAGGCTTTCTAGGACGACTGAACTACATTGCCCGATTCATCTCTCACCTGACTGCTACTTGTGAGCCAATCTTCAAGCTGCTGAAGAAAGATCAAGTGGTACGTTGGAATGATGAATGTAAGGCCGCTTTCGAAAGGATCAAAGAATATCTTCAGGAGTCACCCATCCTAATGCCACCAGTTGAAGGGAGACCTCTGATCTTATACTTGACAGTACTCGATAACTCAATGGGGTGTGTGTTGGGGGCAGCATGACGAGTCTGGCTGAAAAGAGCATGCTATTTATTACCTTAGCAAAAAGTTTACCGACTGTGAGACCCGATACTCACTGCTTGAGAAAACTTGCTGTGCTTTGGCATGGGTTGCTCGCCGGCTGAGACCGTATATCCTGACTCACACTACTCTGTTGATTTCAAAAATGGATCCAATCAAGTATATCTTCGAAAAGCCTGCCTTGTCCGGAAGAATAGCAAGATGGCAGATGATTTTAACTGAGTATGACATCTAGTACACAACTCAAAAAGCAATCAAGGGAAGTGTATTGGCAGACCATTTGGCATATCAGGCAGTGGACGATTACCAGTCTATGAACTTTGAATTTCCGGACGAGAATATCATGTTGATAACTGATTGTGAGACACCTGGACCGGATGAAGGACCTGAGGAAGGATCCCGATGGTCTATGTACTTTGGTGGAGCTTCGAACACTTTGGGTAATGGAATTGGCGCTGTGATCATATCTCCTAAAGGCTATCATACTCCGTTTACTTCCCGACTGTATTTCAACTGCACCAACAACATGGCGGAGTATGAAGCGTGCATTATGGGTCTTCAAGCAGCAATTGACCTAAGGATTAAGTTTTTAAGTGTCTTCGGAGATTCCGCTCTCGTGATCAGTCAGATCAAAGGCGAGTGGCATACGAAACACCCTAATCTTATTCCTTACAAGGAGTATGTATTGACGTTGCTTCCCCATTTCGAGGAGATAACCTTTGAACACTTCCTAAGAGAGGAGAATCAGTTGGCGGACGCGCTAGCTTTGATGTCTTCTATGTTCAAGGTCAACTGGGACAACGAGGCTCCCCAGATCATTATTGAAAGATTGGACGAACCTGCACATTAATGTGATCTTGAGACTGAAGAGGTAATAGAAAATCCCTGGTATCACGAAGTAAAAAGGTACCTTAAAGCTCAGGAGTACCCCGAGGGTGCATCTGTTAATGACAAGAAGTTTCTGAGAAGGTTCGCGGCTAAGTTCTTCATCAGCAATGGCATTCTTTACAAATGTAACCATGATTAGACCTTACTACGTTGTGTGGATAAGATTGAAGCAGAAAGAATCATGATAGAGCTGCATGAAGGTACTTTCGGAACTCATTCCAGTGGACATACCATGGCAAAGAAAATCCTTCGAGCAGGATATTACTGGTCCACAATAGAAGCTGATTGTTATCAGCATTCTCGGACATGTCACAAGTGCCAGGTCTATGCTGATAAGGTGCACATTCCTCCAGTTCCTCCGAATGTTCTGACAGCACCTTGGCCTTTTGCAATGTGGGGCATTGATATGATCAGCGAGATCAGACCTACGGCATCCAACGGGCATCGTTTCATCCTGGTAGCGATTGATTACTTTACAAAGTGGGTTGAAGTAGCTTCCTTTGTTACCGTAACTAAGAACGTCGTGGCACGGTTCATTCGGCACAATCTGATCTGTCGGTATGGTGTACCAGAGAGGATCATTACGGACAATGGTACCAATCTCAACAACAAGATGATCACTGAGCTCTGCGAGCAATTCAAGATACAGCATCATAACTCTTCTCCCTACCGGCCGAAGATGAATGGGGCTGTAGAAGCGGCTAATAAAAACATTAAGAAGATTGTGCAGAAGATGACAGTGACATACAAAGACTGGCACGAGATGTTACCGTTTGCTCTTCATGGGTACCGTACCTCAACACGGACGTCAACAGGGGCAACACCCTATTCCTTAGTTTGTGGCATGGAGGCAGTCTAACCCATCGAAGTTCAGATACCCTCTCTCTGGATCATGAAGGATGCAGGTTTGAGCGAAGATGACTGGATTCAGACCCGACTTGATCAACTGAATCTAATCGACGAAAAAAGACTTATTGTTGTTTGTCATGGTCAGACGTACCAAAAACGGATGATCAAGGCATTTAACAAGAAAGTCAGACGACAAGAGTATCAAGTTGGGGACCTGGTAATCAAGCGCATTATTCTACCTCAAGGTGATCCCAGGGGCAAATGGACCCCTACTTACGAAGGGCCATTTGTGGTTAAGAACATTTTCTCAGGAGGAGCGATGATTCTAACCACCATGGATGGTGACGACCTTCCTCACCCTGTCAATGCAGACATAGTAAAAAGATACTACGCATAATCAAAGACCCGCTAGGTTGACTGGCCTAGGCAAAAATAAGGGCTTCCCGGCGAACCAAAAGGGTTCGGGCAAAAATAAGGGATGAAAATAAAAAAAATTTGTACACCCGGCAAGTCGAAAACCTGAAAAGGCAGCTTGGGAAAAAATGGGTATCCCGGTGGACTAAAAACCCGAAAGGGCGGTCCAGGCAAAAGTTAGGGATAAGCGTAACACTATGTCTCATTGGATCACCCTGCATCCAGACTTCGGTATCAACTATCAAGCTCGGACGACACTAATCAATCAGATTCATCTTCAACTAAGCAGCAAAGTGATGAGATGCTTGAAGATATAAAGGCAATAGCAGAGTTGGAACCCAGTGGGATTATTCACATAGCTGTCTTGTTTTATTTTCACAAATTGTATAAATTCTATTTGTTCGGCGGCGTTCTCTTACTAGGACGCCATCCTCTTGTACAAAAACGCCTATTTACAGGCCAAAACTTCAAAATCAATACAAATTCATTTTCAGACAAATTTCAAATTGTTTTTCCTTTATCTGTTTTGTTTTGCAAAGAACGTCCAATGTTCATTTTTGATATATGCATTTGACATTAATTGTTGCTCATAAATATTTACACGCGAAACAGAAGGCAAATTACTGGTAATATCAGAAGCAGGGGCAATAAGAATTGTCCGAGCTGTCTAGTTGCTCTGTCCACCAAGGTACCAAGGGAGGTTCAACTGAAGAATATGACCAAGATACCGTCACTCCCCGCAGAGTAAAACAGTAATGGTATCTCTCCCCACTGAGACTTGCAACTATGAACAAATCAGCAATGCTCTCCCCAAGCAGAGTTAGTCTACCATCAGCCCTAAAAAGATTGGGTATCCCCAGAAGGTCTTAATATTCTTCAACAAAGTATAAAGATATTCCCCAGCAAGTATAAGGGCATCTCCGACAATCTTAATATTCTTCAACAAAGTATAAAAATATTCCCCGGCGGAATACAAGATACCCCCAGTGGAGCCATTTCCCCAGCGTAATCTAAAAAGCATTCCCGCCAGAGTTGAATCATCTTACCCAGTAGATTCTGGAAGCTTATCCCCTGCATAGCACAAATAAGTCTCCCCAGCCAAATTCAGAATGTTATCCTCACAAGAGTCTAATTGGGTTATCCTCAGCAAGTTGTGACTGAAAGATCATCCCCAGCGAAGTTCTTTCTATCCCCAGCGAAGTTCATCATTAAAATCCCCAACAGAGCTTATCAACAGAATCCCCAGCGGAGTTATCGTTAAAATCTTCAGCAAAACATCTCTTCCCCACAGAGTAATTTCCATCAGAGTAATCTCTTCATCAGTTTATTCCCCCAACGAAGTTTTTTCTCTCCTACAGGTTTATCATCTTCGTTCATCATCCCCAGCGGAAGCGAAGAACTCAACTCTATTCTCCAGCAGCTCTGGGATTTATTTTCCCCATCTAAAACATCACACTTCCATACATCATGGTACATGCATATACGCATCATACGAATACAACCTCATTTATTTTGAGAACATCATTGCCTGATCCATATCATGCATGGCATATGACTGACCTTTACCTTTCAGGAAAGATACAGTTAAAGTTCTCAGCTTAGTCGAAGACCTGACCAGTTCTTAAATCTTAATTGAGTTATCCTCGGTTGAATTTCAGATAAAGTCCTCAATCTCAACAGTTTCCCTACGTCATAGTGTGGACGAGTACTATAACCTCAACGGTATACTCCATTGAGCACGAGTCAGTTCCTAGATCTTGATGTTTTCCTCCGTAATAGTGTGGACAAGTTCTATAACCTCAGCAGTATACTACTTTGAGCACGAGACAGATCCTAAATCATGATGAAGATGTTTCCCTTCGTCATAGTGTGGACGAGTACTATAACCTCAACGGTATACTCCATTGAGCACGAGTCAGTTCCTAGATCTTGATGTTTTCCTCCGTCATAGTGTGGACAAGTTCTATAACCTCAACGGTATACTACGTTGAGCACGAGACAGTTCCTAGATCATAATGAAGATGTTTCCCTACGTCATAGTGTGGACGAGTACTATAACCTCAACGGTATACTACATTGAGCATGAGTCAGTTCCTAGATCTTGATGTTTTCCTTCATCATAGTGTGGACGAGTACTATAACCTTAACGGTATACTCCATTGGGAACGAGTCAGTTCCTAGATCTTGATGTTTTCCTCCGTCATAGTGTGGACAAGTTCTATAACCTCAACGGTATACTACGTTGAGCACGAGACAGTTCCTAGATCATGATGAAGATGTTTCCCTATGTCATAGTGTGGATGAGTACTATAACCTCAACGGTATACTCCATTAAGCACGAGTCAGTTCCTAGATCTTGATGTTTTCCTCTGTCAAAGTGTGTACGAGCTCTACAATTTCAACGGTATACTACGTTGAAGACTAGACAGTTCCTAGATCTTGATGAAGATGTTTCCATCCAATTGAATTATGGAAAGGTTCTTAAGACTCAACCGAGGCATTCTCTCAGTTGAAGTAACAGCCAGATTCCTAAATCTCAACAAAGTTTAGACTTCCCTAGTGGAATCTTTTACAACAACAGGTATGCAAGTTCTGGCTAAGGAATCTCTTATGCGATCGACATTCCTGCAGATGGCATCTGTAAGCCCATCCTCCTACCAACAGTCTCCAAATGGCATCTGTAAGCCCATTCCCGACATCACAATGTTGACACTACACCATGCGAGTGCAAATTTCCGGGCACTCTAGTGTTCAATTATCTTCCACCTTCGGATCACGAAAGGCTCGAAAGCCAATCTATATCCTCAGGTTTAAGAAAATTGAACAGGGGAAACTGTTGTACCCCAAAATTTTCCCTCCCATATTTCTCAAGACATGTCAAGAATAATCTCCAAGTTGCTCAAGATTGGCTCAAGGGTTGGACAGTCAAATCACCTCGTAAGGCAGTCAAGTTAAAATTAGGGTTTTGTGTTGCCTCAAGGTCCTTGCATCAAAATGACCTCAAGTGCTCCCAAATGTCCTAATACGTTCTTAAGTTCATTCATGACAAATTTCAAGCCTTGCAGAGGAAGTTTGGTCAGTCAATTGTGACCCAAATACAGTAAAACCTCAAGATTTTTTGTCAACATTCTCATTTTGAAGGATAATTCATCATTTTATCAAGGGTTGATCATGATTCATCAAGGATTGTTCAAGATTCATCAAGATTCAAAAGTTGCTAAATTAGGGTTTTGTAGGAAAAGTAAACTCAACTTTGACCAAGCATAACTTTCTCATACTTTATGATAAATGACCCATCCAAAGCTCATTTTAAAGAGGATTCAATTTCCTACAATCCATCTTCACACCCCAAGATCAAGAAATGAACTCACAAAAAGTTACAAATTTGGACATTATAGGTCATTTTTGAAAGTCAACAAAAACACCTTTTTTTCCAAAGCTTATAACTTGAGCATGGAACATCAAAATGAGATGAGACCTCCAAGAACATCTCAAGGTTTCTAATAAGTCCAAGAACACCTCCAAAAGTTCAAAATTGAAGAAGTTATGCATTGTTGAAGTTGGGCATTTTTCCAAATTTGCCAAAAGTCAACTATCCTCAAAACTCCAATTTTTGACAAAAGGGCCCACTTTTTTTTCCACTTGATATAGTCTTGTCATGCCACACACATGTCCCATATTTGATTTCATGGCTATTTATTTATTTTTCTATTTTATTTAATTTTTTATTGATTTAATTCATTTTAAATAAATATTAAATCAAATAAAATCTAAAAATTGATGTAAGGGGATTCTTGTGATCATTATAGCTTACAAATATCCTGTGATACTCAATCAAAATCGTGCCAAGTCAAAACAAGCATAAAATCTCAGATTTGATGCAAATATGGCAACTTGATTATGGTGATCAAAAGCAAATCTTGATTCTTCAATGCATATGGTTTAATGCCCAATTTTTGACCTAAACACATTCTATTATATGCACACAAGAGAGGCAGACCAAGAGGACGCACAAAGAACTACTAAAACGGCCAGAAGAAGTTTGAGAAAAAGCTTGAAAAAGTGAAGATTGAAATCAACATTGGAGGCCAATTCAATCCAAAATCACAACGTGGTGTTCTTGCTTGCAATCTCCTGAAGCTATAGCAACCAAAGCCAAGGCCTAAAGCTATCTGAAAAGCGCTGTAAGTGTTCTTGAAAACGGCTCTGAACATGAAATCGAAACCATTAATTCTTGCATCCTTTTGATAAACTATTGACATAATCTTGATCCTTATCAAATTTCTAACAAGTATGCATCATTTAATTTCGCTTTCATGGCCTATAATCATGTACCCGAACCTAGGGTTTTATTGTGTTGTTTTTAGGCGTTTGAATTACAGGGAAAATTGGGCCAAATAATGGTTACAGGGATGACCAGGAGGAAGAGACGAGTGCATTGGTACTCTTAGGTTTTGTTTACATGGCATGGAGAAGGTTTTTGAGATGCCCTACGAATCTTCCTGCGGATAAAAATCCGCAGGTAAATAACCAGGGTGTTTGAGGAAGATGATAACGTGGCTTGCGTCCATTGGTTCGTTTGAATCATTAGCGCGTTTTTTTATTTTTTTGCCAGGCATAATTAATTGTTTGTCTTATATTATTTGTTTTCCTTTCAACTAATAACTAAGCAGCGTGGATGAGTTGGCCAAGGGAGCGTGTCAATGAGCATTGGGACCTGGGTTCGAGTCCCAGGTCCCCTAAAAATTTGTTATAATTTTTCTTCAGGTACTCATGTGCAGCGCCCAAAGCGTGGACCATCATGTTTCTCATCCCATCAAATGCCAAGTGGCTTCAGGCCAAGATCCAAAGGCCAGAGTTGCAGATCCACCATGGACTAAGGTCAACCAGCGCGTATTGGAATGGGAAAGTCAAAGTAGGCTGATTGAATTTGGGCCTGGATATTGCTGATTCCACCATCAAATTAAGCCCACACCCCCCATTTTGGTTTATTTCTTTTTTCCTCTATATTTATTTTATTTAATTATTTGGTTAATTATTATTTATTTCACTAACAAATTATTTATTTTCTCAATAACAAAAAAATCAGAAACAACAAAAATAATATTTTTATTAATTCCATTTATTTTATTATTTATTTTTTGTAAATAACAATTAATTAATTTATTTAGTTTAAATAGGTTTAACATTAATATCTTTTTGCAATAAATTAAAATTAATTTAGAATTAGGTTTTTAATATTTTTAACCATTCTTATTTTATTTCCTTAATTAAAATAAAACCCAAAAATATTTTCATTTAATTAATTAATTCAATTATTAATTTAGACTAATTTTTAATTCAAAAAATAACAAAAATATGCTTTATTTAATAAAAAAGGGTAAAAACCCTAAGACACTCCGATTTAATTTTCTCGCGCGCGAATGACTTTTGATCCATATTTCAATATTGTAACTGCTCCGGGAATGTAATAGTTTTTAACTTAGGACTTTTATTTATCGCTTTTATTTACTTTTCGCAATTTAATGTTTAAGGGTTTGTTTTTTGGCGATGTAAATATCCGACGCCTTGTAATAGCTTAGATTTATTTTCCGCAATTTACATTCCGCAACTATTAACTGTTAGATGTTTGATAAATAGGCAATGCATGACAAGATAAATCTTTAACCTAAAATCAACAGTAGCTCACTATTAACATGTACAAATATAAATAATTGAAAAAACAATACACTCGCACATGCGCACTCTTAGTGTACACCTCTCTTGGTTGCCTCGAACGTGGTCATTGAGTATAGGAGGTTTTAGAGGTCTCCCTTTTGTCCAAAGATCATAAGTTGCCTCGAAACGATTGCCTTGGATAAAATAATCTAAGACATTAGGGTTACCGCTAAGGCGTCCTAACATTGCTTTAGTGACCACACGTCCCTTAATCGAATTGACCCTTAAACTCCAACGACGATGCTACCTACTCTTCAATAGTGGGATAGCACTGTCTAAAAGACATTTGCACAGTCTAATTCCTTTTTGAGTAGGTAGATGTTCTTAAGTACTTGCTCCTTTTAAAACAAAACAAAACTTTTTGCACTCACACTCCTTTCAAACAAAAACTCTTTCAAACCCACAATCACAAAGAAAAGAAAACTTTTGAAAACATAATGAGCAAGTACCTAAGAGCCCGTGGATAACCACGAATAGAAAGGATGCTAACACCTTCCCTTTCTATAATCTACCTCCCGAACCCGAGAAATATCTCAAAAAGGAATTTTTCTGTGCTTTTGTCCTTTCCTTGTTGGATAAAATAAAAGACGGTGGCGACTCTTGCTTACCGCGACATCTTGCAAAAACAAACGCAAACGCGAACCAGCATTCCAAAATAGTCAGTTCTATTCCCACCGATCACAGAACTGGCGACTCTGCTGGGGAATTTAATTATAAGTGAGGTGTACCTTAGGATTAGATCACTATGTTTTCAATTGTATGCTTTGTATGCTTTAATTTTGTGGGCTTGTATCGGAGTTCTATAGATCCTAACTTGGATCTGGGGATACCCTTTAGGTAAGTAGCAATAAACTATGAGGGATCTGTACGGCGTAGACCGATACAGATGAAGCAGTAGCTACGTTGGTGTTGAATCTTAGTCTGTACCGATATCCCTTGTGTTGGAACGAGGAGAATATGGGTCTTCTAAGGAGTCATTAAGAACCAACTGACCTTAGAACCTTAAATTGACCAACTTGGCCATAGAACCGTAGCAGTATGCTACACTTATTGAGACTAAACTCTTGCGATGATTCCGGCCGTAAGAAAAGGCTGCTAAACTGGAATTATGACCGATTGAGGGTAGTCAGTGATATTGAGATCCTCTAGAACTCGGTTACTATTTTTTAGGACAGGTCTTAACCAACTGAACTGAAAGAGGGTAGTACCTAAGCTCCATGCAAGCCTTAAATCTAAGGGCTCTTTTGTGTGACTTGTGTGCCTTTACCATGTTTGCCTTTTGTGGATACTTGTGGTGTGCCTTTACCATGACATCATGACATCATAACATTGCATACATCTTGCATAAGGACTAACCTATTTCAAAGACAAAAGGGTTTCATCTTTGCTCTGTTTTATAGGTCATCATGATGCCCATGCGTAGGAATACTATCCGGATCAACTTTGTCCAAGTACCTACCCTGCTTAAAGATTTGGTTGTCAGGATTCCAGACACTACTTCCTTCATCAGAAGGCATGGTTCTCTTCTCAGTTTGGTCACCTCAAAGTTGGACGAACAAATGATGAGTGTCCTGGTCCAGTTTTATGATCCGTTGTACCATTGCTTCACTTTTCAAGACTATCAGCTGGTTCCTACCCTAGAAGAGTTCTCTGAGCTGCTCGGTATCTCTGTTTTGGAGCAGATCCCGTTTACTGGATGGGAGAAGACTCTTAAGCCCGAAGAAATTGCTGCAGCCCTTCACTTAACCAAAGAAGAGGTAATGGCTAACTGGGAGACTAGAAGTGGAGCTAAGGGTTTTCTGACTAAGTTTTTGGTTGACAAAGCTAATTACTTCTGGGACAGCTTAGACTTCAAGGCGTACGAGGATATTCTAGCTCTCTTGATTTATGGTCTGGTATTGTTTCCGAATCCTGACACTTTTGTTGATATTAATGCCATAAAGATCTTCATCTCTCAGAACCCTGTACCCACTCTCTTGGGTGACATCCTTCATCTGCTTTATGCTTGTACTGCCCGAAAGCGGGGAACTTTGATGTGTTATGCTCCTTTATTGTCGAGGTGGTTTATTTCGCACCTCCCTAAGTCCGTACTGAAGAACAAAGAAGGAATGGGCTGGGCTTATAGGGTGATGTCTCTTTCTAATAATGACATTATCTGGACTCTCAAAGGTATGGATGAGGTGACTGTTATTGATCGCCGTGGAGAGTATCCTAATGTTCCATTGATTGGAACCCATGGAGGGATTTCTTACAACCCATGTTTAGCTCTCCGTCAGTTTGGAAGAGCCAGAAGAGAAGGGCCTCATGAGATGTTGATGCCTCATATCATCTTTGATTTTTAGGGAGATAGCGACGAGCTACGTCGTAGATTCATCAGGGCTTGGAACAGAGTTCACCAATCAGATCCGCATGAGTTGGGCCCAAAGACTTCTCTGCCAATGGATCCATATCTCAGATAGGTCTGTATCCGTGCCCAGAAGCTAGGTATGCCATACGAAGTTGTCAGGCCTGTTACTCTTGAAGTTGCTAATGAGGAGGGGGTTCTTCCAACTATTCTCCACCCTTACATACCCACTGATATTGGGACACTGAAGAGGTCTTGGATGCAACTGCGGGAAGAACGGGATTCTTATCAGGAGAAGTTCAATGAACAAGAGCAAAAGATCCATAAGTTGACTCGACAGTTGGAGAATGAGCGGATTCTGAATGATTATGTCCGCACTGAGAAGAAGAGACCATGGGAGCATTGATGGACCGTTGATGATTTCTTTTACAGTTTTTATTTACTTTTTAGTATTTCCATTCTTGTAACGCCTAAGGGCAATTTGTTGAACAATTTAAATTTTGAAATTTTTAAATCTAATAAAGTGTGTTTCCTTTCTTGTTTATAAATTTGAATCCCGGTTGTCTTTAAAATCATAAATCATACGCATTTCATCCCATGCATTTCATAAACAGGTACCCTTTACAGGTCTCTTATCTTCTTCGCTGTTTATTTCAGCAATCATCATGTCTACTGAACCTTCAACTGAGCAAGTTATCAAGGCCCTCCAGGCCCAGAATGCCCAATTTCAAGAGTTGTTCATGAATCTAGCTAAGGGTTAGCAGGACCTGAAGACCTTGATTCTGAAGGAGAAAAAGAATAAGAAGAAGAGGACCATCTTGTTCAACACTGGACGCAGGTTTAGAAACGGGCTGCAGAATGAAGTTGATCTGACCACCTCATCTGGAGGGAAGGATAGTCCACAAGAAAGGAGGGCTCCTAGCCCTATGGTCTCCGACAACGAGACAGACTATGATGAAGAACAGTATCCTCCTGCTGAGGATAAGTACAAACAGCTGGAAGACCGTTTGAGCGCTATGGAAATACAGAAGGTGCCCGGTCTGGACTTCGGAGATCTAGGTCTATCCTCTGGGGTGGTGATTCCCCATAAATTCAAGGCACCTGCCTTTGCCAAGTATGACGGAGTTTCCTGTCCAAAGTTGCACCTCTGGTCATATGTGAGGAAGATCCAGCCTTACACTGCTGATAAGAACTTGTGGATCCATTTATTTCAAGACAGTCTCTCAGGGACTCAGCTTGAGTGGTTCTATCAGTTGGAAGGAGCCAGTATCCGCAGCTGGGAGGATTTGGCTACTGCATTTTACAGGCAATATCAGTACAACTCCGAACTCGCTCCTACGCGTACCCAACTCCAGGGTATGTCAATAGGAACGGGTGAAGGATTTAAAGAGTATGCTTAAAAATGGAGAGACCTTGTCGGAAGGGTGCAACCACCTTTGGATGATCGTGAGCTTGTTGACATGTTTCTGGGGACCCTGTCTGGCCCATTCTTTAACCATCTGATTGGAAGCTCTTCGGCTGGGTTTACAGATCTTATTTTGACTGGTGAGAGGATTGAAGCTGGTATTAAGGCCGGGAAGATACAGAAGGGTGCCTCATCGAGCACTGAGAAGAAGCCGTTTAAGAAAGAGTCCAGTGTTGTCTACAGTGCAAGAAGACAGAATAGACCTGAACACCACCAAGTCGTCAATGCGGTTGTTATTTCAAAACCTGCTGGTGCTCCTCAGCATCACAATCAACAAAAGGACGAGAGACCTCGAAGGCAATTCACTCGTCTCAGCATGACTTTGTCTCAGTTTCTGCCACAGTTGCTGAAGACCAATCTGGTGTCTCTAAAAGAAGCTCCGAAGAATCCAAGTACCACATCACCAAAGTACAACCCAAATGCCCGCTGCGCTTTTCACTCTGATAGCCCGGGGCATAATATAGATGATTGTTGGGTTTTGAGGAATAGGGTGCAAGACGTAATTGATGCAAAGGAGATTGAGTTTAAGGCGCCCGAGAGGCCTAATGTTGTGACTGCTCCCATGCCCAAACATGGAGTAAATGCGGTAGAGGAAGACTTGTTTGTAGTTTCCGTGGATGATATTGTTACCCCTTTGATGACTGTCAAGAAGAACCTGTTGCTAGCCGGTTTATTTCCGGGCTGTGGCGAAGGTTGCCATATGTGTTCTGTTTTACCTACTGGTTGCCCATTTCTGAAGTCAGGTATCCAAAACCTGATGGATAATAAGGAGATCCTATTTGAGAAGATTGATGTTCCTTCCATTCCTACTGAAGAAGTTGCCATCATTACCATTTTCAATAATTCTTCCAAGGCTCCCTCGAGGAAGCCTGTTAGGATTACATCTACTCCGAAGATCGCACATGTGATTATCACTGTTCTGAGGCCCATCCCCTACACCTCTGACAAAGTTGTCCCTTGGCACTATGGGGCAGATGTTTATGTTCTAGGAGTTAAGCAAGAGTTGGATGCTGATACCAGCGTCAGCAACATTACTGGACCTGCTAAAGTCACCCGCAGCGGTAGACTTTTCTCACCTGATATTGCTCCACCAACTGTCCGAAGACCTGTTGTCATTACACCTGCAAGTTTATCTATCACAATTCCTAATCAAATTCCTATCCTTACCCTTGTCGCCGAGTCATCTAACGCTTGGGTCAAAGGGATCACCACTGATATGCCTGCCCAGACGGAGGCATCAAAGACTATTACTGTTGAAGCCTCCAAACAGGAGATGGAAGAGATTCTGAAGATTATTAAGAAGAGTGATTATAACGTAGTTGAGCAACTGGGGCAAACCGCATCCAAGATTTCTATGTTGTCACTGTTGTTGTGTTCAGAGGCCCATGCCAAGTCTCTGATTACCTTCCTGAAAACTGCCCACGTGCCACAAGAGACATCATCTGATCAGTTTACCGACTGTGTGGCCAATTTAACTGCTGATAATGGTTTGGGTTTCTCCGACGCCGATTTGACTGTTAAAGGGAAGAACCACAATGATGTCCTGCATGTCTCCATTGAATGCAGGGGTGCTACTCTTGCACATGTGTTGGTTGACACTGGTTCCTCATTGAACGTCTTACCCAAGAAGGCTCTAGACCGGTTGGATTGCAAAGGGTTGGAGATAAAGCCAAGTAACATCATTGTCAGGGCCTTTGACGGGTCTAAAAGGATGGTGCATGGTGAGGTTGATATTCCAATTAAAGTTGGTTCTCATGTCTTCAATTCTACATTCTACGTAATGGACATTCGACCATCCTATTCTTGTTTGTTGGGTCGTCCATGGATCCACAAAGCTGGAGCTGTGACCTCAACGCTCCACCAGAAGCTGAAGTACCCAGTCAGAGGGAAGATTGTGACAGTACAAGGGGAGGAAGAGTATATGGTCAGCCACCTCAACTCGTTCAGATACGTAGAGATGGATGGGGAGTTCATTGAGACCCCATTTCAGCACTTTGAAGAGGTTCCTCAGACACTGGCATCAGCTGAGACTGTGGTTGAAGATTCTCCTATGAAGATGGCTTCTTTAAAGGATGCCCGGGCTGTTATTGAGAAGGGTGGGTGTGCAAATTGGGGCTGACTCCCTGATTTTACTCAGAATACTAACAAGTTTGGTTTGGGTTTCACTGCAGAAGCTCAAAGGGTTGTTCGAAGTGCAAGGATTGGAAGACCTCCCGTGTTCATCAGCAACTCGGGAGTAAATACCATTGAAGATGATGTGGAAGAGTCTGAATTCGACAGTTGGATCTATCCTACGACCAACGGCGGATCAAGCAACTGGACAGCAAAGGACTTCATCCCTATTACTTTTGTTAACCAGTAATGAACTCTTTGTTTGAATTTGTAACAGACAATTTTTTGAAACTTTATGGCCCGGTGTCTTACCCGGGGCACCGTGATTTCATTTGTGAGGGCTTTTGTGTGTCATTTTCATATATCATTAATAAAAGCATTGGACGTTTCTTGCATTTCAAATTTTACGCTCCTTGTTTTTCTTTATATTGCAAAACAGCTATTTTACACACACTCACATATACAGGTCCACATCCACTCTGGATCTCACCGGTAACGACTCTGCTACTGCCAGTTATGACTTCGAAAATCTGATCAACTTAGCCGAAGACGAAGGTGAAGATGATTGTGAAATGCCTGGTGAACTTGCAAGACTGCTACTCCAGGAAGAGAGGGCCATTCAGCCACATGAAGAGCCAGTGGAAACGGTGAATCTGGGTACTGAAACAGACAAGAAGGAAGTCAAGATCGGTGCAAATTTGGAGCTTAGTGTGAAGCAACGGTTGATTCAGATGCTGCATGACTATGTTGAGATATTTTCCTGGTCTTACAAAGATATGCCTGGGTTGGATACTGATATTGTGGTTCATCGCCTGCCTACCAAGGAAGACTGCCCTCCGGTAAAACAGAAGGTTCTCCGTATGTGCCCAGAGATGTCTGAGAAAATCAAGGCTAAAGTTATGAAACAGTTTGACGCCGGTTTTCTAGCAGTGACTTCTTACCCTTAGTGGGTTGCCAATGTGGTTCCGGTACCGAAGAAGGATGGTAAGGTCCGAATGTGTGTTGACTACAGGGATTTGAACAGGGCGAGCCCTAAGGATGACTTCCCTCTACCTCACATCGACGTTCTGGTTGAAAATACTGCTCAACATAAGGTCTTCTCCTTTATGGACGGTTTCTCCGGTTATAATCAGATAAAGATGGCTCCCGAAGACATGGAGAAGAAGACCTTTGTTACTCAGTGGGGCACCTTTTGTTACAAGGTCATGCCTTTTGGATTGAAGAATGCTGGGGAAACATACCAGCGTGCCATGGTTGCTTTGTTTCATGATATGATCCATCATGAGATTGAAGTATACGTCGACGATATGATTGTGAGGTCCCAGACTGAGGAGGAACACCTTGACCATCTACAGAAGCTGTTTGACAGGTTGAAGTTGTACAAGCTGAGATTGAACCCAAACAAGTGCACCTTCGGGGTGAGGTCTGGTAAGCTACTGGGTTTCGTCGTGAGCGATAAAGGTATTCAAGTGGACCCTGCCAAAGTGAAAGCCATACAAGAGATTCCAGCTCCCAAGACATAGAAGGAGGTCAGAGGCTTTCTAGGACGACTGAACTACATTGCCCGATTCATCTCTCACCTGACTGCTACTTGTGAGCCAATCTTTAAGCTACTGAAGAAAGCTCAAGTGGTACGTTGGAATGATGAATGTCAGGCCGCTTTCAAAAGGATCAAAGAATATCTTCAGGAGCCACCTATCCTAATGCCACCAGTTGAAGGGAGACCTCTGATCTTATACTTGACAGTACTCGATAACTCAATGGGGTGTGTGCTGGGGCAGCATGATGAGTCTAGCCGAAAAGAGCATGCTATTTATTACCTTAGCAAAAAGTTTACCGACTGTGAGACCCGATACTCACTGCTTAAGAAAACTTGCTGCGCTTTGGCATGGGCTGCTCGCCGGCTGAGACTGAGTATGACATCCAGTACACAACTCAAAAAGCAATCAAGGGAAGTGTATTGGCAGACCATTTGGCATATCAGGCAGTGGATGATTACTAGTCTATGAACTTTGAATTTCCGGTTGAGAATATCATGTTGATAACTGATTGTGAGACACCTGGACCGGATGAAGGACCTGAGGAAGGATCCCGATGGTCTATGTACTTTGATGGAGCTTCGAACGCTTTGGGTAATGGCATTGGCGCTGTGATCATATCTCCTAAAGGCTCTCATACTCCATTTACTGCCCGATTGTGTTTCAATTGCACCAATAACATGGCGGAGTATGAAGCGTGCATTATGGGTCTTCGAGCAGCAATTGACCTAAGGATTAAGTTTCTAAGTGTCTTCGGAGATTCCGCTCTCGTGATCAGTCAGATCAAAGGTGAGTGGGATACGAAACACCCTAATCTTATTCCTTACAAGGAGTATGTATTGACGTTGCTTCCCCATTTCGAGGAGATAACCTTTGAACACTTCCCAAGAGAGGAGAATCAGTTGGCGGACGCGCTAGCTACGATGTCTTCTATGTTCAAGGTCAACTGGGACAACGAGGCTCCCCGAATCATTATTGAAAGATTGGACGAACCTGCACATTGCTATGATCTTGAGACTGAAGAGGTAACAGAAAAGCCCTGGTATCACGAAGTAAAAAGGTACCTTGAAGCTCAGGAGTACCCCGAGGGTGCATCTGTTAATGACAAGAAGTTTCTGAGAAGGTTCGCAACAAAGTTCTTCATCAGCAATGGCATTCTTTACAAATGTAACCATGATTCGACCTTACTACGTTGTGTGGATAAGATTGAAGCAGAAAGAATCATGACAGAGCTGCATGAAGGTACTTTCGGAACTCATTCCAGTGGACATACCATGGCAAAGAAAATCCTTCGGGCAGGATATTACTGGTCCACAATGGAAGCTGACTGTTATCAGCATTCTCGGACATGTCACAAGTGCCAGGTCTATGCTGATAAGATGCACATTCCTCCAGTTCCTCTGAATGTTATGACAGCACCTTGGCCGTTTGCAATGTGGGGAATTGATATGATCGGCGAGATCAGACCTACGGAATCCAACGGGCATCGTTTCATCCTGGTAGCGATTGATTACTTTACAAAGTGGGTTGAAGCAGCTTCCTTTGCTACCGTAACCAAGAACGTCGTGGCACGGTTCATTCGGAACAATCTGATATGTCGGTATGGTGTACCAGAGAGGATCATTACAGACAATGGTACCAATCTCAACAACAAGATGATCACTGAGCTCTGCGAGCAATTCAAGATACAACATCATAACTCTTCTCCCTACCGGCCGAAGATGAATGGGGCTGTAGAAGCCGCTAATAAAAACATTAAGAAGATTATGCAGAAGATGACAGTGACATACAAAGACTGGCATGAGATGTTACCGTTTTCTCTTCATGGGTACCGTACCTCAACACGAACGTCAACAGAGGAAACACCCTATTCCTTGGTTTATGGCATGGAGGCAGTCTTGCCCATCGAAGTTCAGATACCCTATCTCCGGATCATGAAGGATGCAGGTTTGAGCGAAGATGACTGGATTCAGACCCGACTTGATCAACTGAATCTAATCGACGAAAAAAGACTTACTGCTGTTTGTCATGGTCAGACGTACAAAAAATGGATGATCAAGGCATTTAACAAGAAAGTCAGACGACAAGAGTATCAAGTTGGGGACCTGGTAATCAAGCGCATTATTCTACCTCAAGGTGATCCCAGGGGCAAATGGACCCCTACTTACGAAGGGCCATTTGTGGTTAAGAACATTTTCTCAGGAGGAGCGATGATTCTAACCGCCATGGATGGTGACGACCTTCCTCACGCCGTCAATGCAGACATAGTAAAAAGATATTACGCATAATCAAAGACCTGCTAGGTTGACTGGACTAGGCAAAAATAAGGGCTTCCCGGCGAACCAAAAGGGTTCGGGCAAAAATAAGGGATGAAAAAGAAAAAAATCTGTACACCCGGCAAGTCGAAAACCTGAAAAGACGGCTTGGGCAAAAATGGGTATCCCGGTGGACTGAAAACCCGAAAGGGCAGTCCAGGAAAAAGTTAGGGATAAGCGTAACACTATGTCTCATTAGATCACCCTGCATCCAGACTTCGGTATCAACTATCAAGCTCGGACGACACTAATCAATCAGATTCATCTTCAACTAAGCAGCAAAGTGATAAGACGCTTGAAGATATAAAGTCAATAGCAGAGTTGGAACCCAGTGGGATTATTCACATAGCTGTCTTGTTTTCTTTTCACAAATTTTATAAATTATATTTGTTCGGCGGCGTTCTCTTACTAGGACGCCAGCCTCTTGTACAAAAACGCCTATTTACAGGCCAAAACTTCAAAATCAATACAAATTCATTTTCAGACAAATTTCAAATTGTTTTTCCTTTATCTGTTTTGTTTTGCAAAGAACGTCCAATGTTCATTTTTGATATATGCATTTGACATTAATTGCTGCTCATAAATATTTACACGCGAAACAGAAGGCAAATTACTGGTAATATCAGAAGCAGGGGCAATAAGAATTGTCCGAGCTGTCTAGTTGCTCTGTCCACCAAGGTACCAAGGGAGGTTCAGCTGAAGAATATGACCAAGATACCGTCACTCCCCGCAAAGTAAAACAGTAATGGTAGCTCTCCCCACTGAGACTTGCAACTATGAACGAATCAGCAATGCTCTCCCCAAGCAGAGTTAGTCTACCATCAGCCCTAAAAAGATTGGGTATCCCCAGAAGGTCTTAATATTCTTCAACAAAGTATAAAGATATTCCCCAGCAAGTATAAGGGCATCTCCGACAATCTTAATATTCTTCAACAGAGTATAAGAATATTCCCCGGCGGAATACAAGATACCCACAGTGGATCCATTTCCCCAGCGGAGTCTAAAAAGCGTCCCCTCCAGAGTTGAATCATCTTACCCAGTAGATTCTGGAAGCTTATCCCCTGCAGAGCACAAATAAGTCTCCCCAGCCAAATTCAGAAGGTTATCCTCACAAGAGTCTAACTGTGTTATCCTTAGCAAGTTGAGACTGAAAGATCATCCCCGGCGAAGTTCTTTCTATCCCCATCGGAGTTCATCATTAAAATCCCCAACAGAGCTTATCAACAAAATCCCCAGTGGAGTTATCGTTAAAATCTTCAGCAAAACATCTCTTCCCCACAGAGTAATTTCCCTCGGAGTAATCTCTTCATCAGTTTATTCCCCCAACGGAGTTTTTTCTCTCCTACAGGTTTATCATCTTCGTTCATCATCCCCAGTGGAAGCGAAGAACTCAACTCTATTCTCCAGCAGCTCCGGGATTTATTTTCCCCAGCTAAAACATCACACTTCCATACATCATGATACATCTATATACGCATCATAAGAATACAACCTCATTTATTTTGAGAACATCATTGCCTGATCCATATCATGCATGGCATATGACTGACCTTTACCTTTCAGGAAAGATACAATTAAAGTTCTCAGCTTAGTCGAAGACCTGACCAGTTCTTAAATCTCAATTGAATTATCCTCGGTTGAATTTCAGATAAAGTCCTCAATCTCGACAGTTTCCCTACGTCATAGTGTGGACGAGTACTATAACCTCAACGGTATACTCCATTGAGCACGAGTCAGTTCCTAGATCTTGATGTTTTCCTCCATCATAGTATGGACAAGTTCTATAACCTCAGCGGTATACTACGTTGAGCATGAGACAATTCCTAGATCATGATGAAGATGATTCCTTATGTCATAGTATGGACGAGTACTATAACCTCAACGGTATACCCCATTGAGCACGAGTCAGTTCCTAGATCTTGATGTTTTCCTCCGTCATAGTGTGGACAAGTTCTATAACCTCAACGGTATACTACGTTGAGCATGAGACAGTTCCTAGATCATGATGAAGATGTTTCCCTACGTCATAGTGTGGACGAGTACTATAACCTCAACGGTATACTCCATTGAGCACGAGTCAGTTCCTAGATCTTGATGTTTTCCTCCGTCATAGTGTGGACGAGTACTATAACCTCAACGGTATACTCCATTGGGAACGAGTCAGTTCCTAGATCTCGATGTTTTCCTCCGTCATAGTGTGGACAAGTTCTATAACCTCAACGGTATACTACGTTGAGCACGAGAAAGTTCCTAGATCATGATGAAGATGTTTCCCTATGTCATAGTGTGGATGAGTACTATAACCTAAACGGTATACTCCATCGAGCACGAGTCAGTTCCTAGATCTTGATGTTTTCCTCCGTCAAAGTGTGGACGAGCTCTACAATCTCAATGGTATACTACGTTGAAGACTAGACAGTTCCTAGATCTTGATGAAGATGTTTCCATCCAATTGAATTATGGACAGGTTCTTAAGACTCAGCCGAGGCATTCTCTCAGTTGAAGTACAGGCCAGATTCCTAAATCTCAACAAAGTTTAGACTTCCCTAGTGGAATCTTTTACAACAACAGGTATGCAAGTTCTCGCTAAGGAATCTCTTATGCGATCGACATTCTTGCAGATGGCATCTGTAAGCCCATCCTCCTACCAACAGTCTCCAAATGGCATCTGTAAGCCCATTCCCGACATCACAATGTTGATACTACACCATGCGAGTGCAAATTTCTGGGCACTCTAGTGTTCAATTATCTTCCACCTTTGGATCACGAAAGGCTCGAAAGCCAATCTATATCCTCAGGTTTAAGAAAATTGAACAGGGGAAACGGTTGTACCCCAAAATTTTCCCTCCCATATTTCTCAAGACATGTCAAGAATAATCTCCAAGTTGCTCAAGATTGGCTCAAGGGTTGGACAGTCAAATCACCTCCTAAGGCAGTCAAGTTAAAATTAGGGTTTTGTGTTGCATCAAGGTCCTTGCATCCAAATGACCTCAAGTGCTCCAAAATGTCCTAATATGTTCTTAAGTTCATTCATGACAAATTTCAAGCCTTGCAGAGGAAGTTTGGTCAGTCAATTGCTCAAGAAGTCCAAAAATCGACTGTGCTAGGGAAAAAGTCAACTGTGACCCAAATACAGTAAAACCTCAAGATTTTTTGTCAACATTCTCATTTTAAAGGATAATTCATCATTTGATCAAGGGTTGATCATGATTCATCAAGGATTGTTCAAGATTCATCAAGATTCAAAAGTTGCTAAATTAGGGTTTTGTAGGAAAAGTCAACTCAAATTTGACCAAGCATAACTTTCTCATACTTTATGATAAATGACCCATCCAAAGCTCATTTTGAAGAGGATGCAATTTACTACAATCCATATTCACACCCCAAGATCAAGAAATGCACTCACAAAAAGTTACAAATTTGGACATTATAGGTCATTTTTGAAAGTCAACAAAAACACATTTTTTTCCAAAGCTCATAACGTGAGCATGGAACATCAAAATGCGATGAGACGAAAAGGGTGGATTATAGTACATCTCAAGGTTTCTAAAAAGTCCAAGAACACCTCCAAAAGTTCAAAATTGAAGAAGTTATGCATTGTTGAAGTTGGGCATTTTTCCAAATTTGCCAAAAGTCAACTATCCTCAAAACTCCAATTTTTGACAAAAGGGCCCACTTTTTTCCACTTGATATAGTCTTTTCATGCCACACACGTGTCCCATATTTGATTTCATGGCCATTTATTTATTTTTCTATGTTATTTAATTTTTTATTGATTTTATTCATTTTAAATCAATATTAAATCAAATAAAATCTAAAAATTGATGTAAGGGGATTCTTGTGATCATTACAGCTTGCAAATATCCTGTGATACTCAATCAAACTCGTGCCAAGTCAAAACAAGCACAAAATCTCAGATTTGATGCAAATATGGCAACTTGATTATGGTGATCAAAAGCAAATCTTGATTCTTCAATGCATATGGTTTAATGCCCAAGTTTTGACCTAAACACATTCTATTATATGCACACAAGAGAGGCAGACCAAGAGGACGCACAAAACACTACTGAAACGGCCAGAAGAAGTTTGAGAAAAAGCTTGAAAAAGTGAATATCGAAATCAACATTGGAGGCCAATTCAATCCAAAATCACAACGTGGTGTTCTTGCTTGCAATCTCCTGAAGCTATAGCAACCAAAGCCAAGGCCTGAAGCTATCTGAAAAGCGCTGTAAGTGTTCTTGAAAACGGCTCTGAACATGAAATCGAAACCATTCATTCTTGCATCCTTTTGATAAACTATTGACATAATCTTGATCCTTATCAAATTTCTAACAAGTCTGCATCATTTAATTTCGTTTTCATGGCCTATAATCATGTACCCGAACCTAGGGTTTTATTGTGTTATTTTTAGGCGTTTGAATTACAGGGAAAATTGGGCCAAATAATGGTTACAGGGATGACCAGGAGGAAGAGACGAGTGCATTGGTACTCTTAGGTTTCGTTTACATGGCCTGGAGAAGGTTTTTGAGATGCCGTACGAATCTTCCTGCGGATAAAAATCCGCAGGTAAATAACCAGGGTGTTTGAGGAAGATGATAACGTGGCTTGCGTCCATTGGTTCGTTTGAATCATTAGCGTGTTTTTTTATTTTTTTTCCAGGCATAATTAATTGTTTGTCTTATATTATTTGTTTTCCATTCCACTAACAACTAAGCAGCGTGGATGAGTTGGCCAAGGGAGCGTGTCAATGAGCATTGGGACCTGGGTTCGAATCCCAGGTCCCCTAAAACTTTGTTATAATTTTTCTTCAGGTACTCATGTGCAGCGCCCAAAGCGTGGACCATCATGTTTCTCATCCCATCAAATGCCAAGTGGCTTCAGGCCAAGATCCAAAGGCCAGAGTTGCAAATCCACCATGGACTAAGGTCAACCAGCGCGTATTGGAATGGGAAAGTCAAAGCAGGCTGATTGAATTTGGGCCTGGATATTGCTGATTCCACCATCAAATTAAGCCCACACCCCCCATTTTGGTTTATTTCTTTTTTCCTCTATATTTCTTTTATTTAATTATTTAGTTAATTATTATTTATTTCACTAACAAATTATTTATTTTCTCAATAACAAAAAAATCAGAAACAACAAAAATAATATTTTTATTAATTCCATTAATTTTATTATTTATTTTTTGTAAATAACAATTAATTAATTTATTTAGTTTAAATAGGTTTAACATTAATATCTTTTTGCAATAAATTAAAATTAATTTAGAATTAGGTTTTTAATATTTTTAACCATTCTTATTTTATTTCCTTAATTAAAATAAAACCCAAAAATATTTTCATTTAATTAATTAATTCAATTATTAATTTAGACTAATTTTTAATTCAAAAAATAACAAAAATATGCTTTATTTAATAAAAAAGGGTCAAAACCCTAAGACACTCCGATTTAATTTTCTCGCGCGCAAATTACTTTTGATCCATATTTCAATATTGTAACTGCTCCGGGGATGTAATAGTTTTTAACTTAGGACTTTTATTTATCGCTTTTATTTACTTTTTGCAATTTAATTTTTAAGGGTTTGTTTTTTGGCGATGTAAATACCCGACGCCTTGTAATAGCTTAGATTTATTTTACGCAATTTACATTCCGCAACTATTAACTGTTAGATGTTTGATAAATAGGCAATGCATGACAAGATAAATCTTTAACCTAAAATCAACAGTAGCTCACTATTAACATGTACAAAGATAAATAACTAAAAAAACAATACACTCGCACATGCGCACTCTTAGGGTACACCTCACTTGGTTGCCTCGAACGTGGTCATTGAGTATAGGAGGTTTTAGAGGTCGCCCTCTTGTCCAAAGATCATAAGTTGCCTCGAAACGGTTGCCTCGGATAAAATGATCTAACACATTAGGGTTACCGCTAAGGCGTCCTAACATTGCTTTAGTGACCACACGTCCCTTAATCGAATTGACCCTTAAACTCCAACGACGGTGCTACCTACTCCTCAATAGTGGGATAGCACTGTCTAAAAGACATTTGCACAGTCTAATTCCTTTTTGAGTAGGTAGATGTTCTTAAGTACTTGCTCCTTTTAAAACAAAACAAAACTTTTCGCACTCACACTCCTTTCAAACAAAAACTCTTTCAAACCCACAATCACAAAGAAAAGCAAACTTTTGAAAACATAATGAGCAAGTACCTAAGAGCTTGTGGATAACCACAAATAGAAAGGGTGCTAACACCTTCCCTTTCTATAATCTACCTCCTGAACCCGAGAAATATCTCAAAAAGGAATTTTTCTGTGCTTTTGTCCTTTCCTTGTTGGATAAAATAAAAGACGGTGGCGACTCTTGCTTACCGCGACATTTTGCAAAAACAAACGCAAACGCGAACCAGCATTCCAAAATAGTCAGTTCTATTCTCACTGATCACAGAACTGGCGACTTTGCTGGGGAATTTAATTATAAGTGAGGTGTACCTTAGGATTAGATCACTATGTTTTCAATTGTATGTTTTGTATGCTTTAATTTTGTGGGCTTGTATCGGAGTTCTATAGATCTTAACCCGAATCTGGGGATACCCTTTAGGTAAGTAGCAATAAATTGTGAGGGGTTTGTACAGCATAGATCGATACGGATGAAGCAATAGCTACGTTGGTGTGGCACCTTAGTCTGTACCGATATCCCTTGTGTTGGAACGAGGAGAATATGGGTCTTCTAAGGAGTCATTAAGCACCAATTGGCCTTAGAACCTTAAATTGACCAACTTGGCCATAGAACCATAGTAGTATGCTACACTCATTGAGACTAAACTCTCGCGATGATTCCGGCCATAAGAAAAGGTTGTTAAACTGGAATTATGACCGATTGAGGGTAGCCAGTGATATTGAGATCCTCTAGAACCCGGTTACTATTTTTTAGGACAGGTCTTAACCAACTGAACTAAAAGAGGGTAGTACCTAAGCTCCATGCCAGCCTGAAATCTAAGGGCTCTTTTGTGTGACTTGTGTGCCTTTACCATGTTTGCCTTTTGTGTATACTTGTGGTGTGCCTTTACCATGACATCATGAAATCATAACATTGCATACATCTTGCATATGGACTAACCTATTTCAAAGACAAGAGGGTTTCATCTTTGCTCTGTTTTATAGGTCATCATGATGCCCATGCGTAGGAATACGATCCGGATCAACTTTGTCCAAGTACCTACCCTGCTTAAAGATTTGGTTGTCAGGATTCGATACACTACTTCCTTCATCAGAAGGCATGGTTCTCTTCTCAGTTTGGTCACCTCAAAGTTGGACGAATAAATGATGAGTGTCCTGGTCCAGTTTTATGATCCGATGTACCATTGCTTCACTTTTCAAGACTATCAGCTGGTTCCTACCCTAGAAGAGTTCTGAGCTGCTCGGTATCTCTGTTTTGGAGCAGACCCCGTTTACTAGATGGGAGAAGACTCTTAAGCCCGAAGAAATTGCTGCAGCCCTTCACTTAACCAAAGAAGAGGTAATGGCTAACTGGGTGACTAGAAGTGGAGCTAAGGGTTTTCTGACTAAGTTTTTGGTTGACAAAGCTAATTACTTCTGGGACAGCTTAGACTTCAAGGCGTACGAGGATATTCTAGCTCTCTTGATTTATGGTCTGGTATTGTTTCCGAATCCTGACACTTTTGTTGATATTAATGCCATAAAGATCTTCATCTCTCAGAACCCTGTACCCACTCTCTTGGGTGACATCCTTCACCACCTCTATGCTCGTACTGCCCGAAAGCGGGGAACTTTGATGTGTTGCGCTCCTTTATTGTCGAGGTGGTTTATTTCGCACCTCCCTAAGCCTGTACTGAAGAACAAAGAAGGAATGGGCTGGGCTTATAGGGTGATGTCTCTTTCTAATAATGACATTATCTGGACTCTCAAAGGTATGGATGAGGTGACTGTCATTGATTGCTGTGGAGAGTATCCTAATGTTCCATTGATCGGAACCCATGGAGGGATTTCTTACAACCCATGTTTAGCTCTCCGTCAGTTTGGAAGAGCCATAAGAGAAGGGCCTCATGAGATGTTGATGCCTCATATCATCTTTGATTTTCAAGGAGATAGCGACGAGCTACGTCATAGATTCATCAGGGCTTGGAACAGAGTTCACCAATCAGATCCACATGAGTTGGGCCCAAAGACTTCTTTGCCAATGGAGCCATATCTCAGATGGGTCCGCATCCGTGCCCAGAAGCTAGGTATGCCATACGAAGCTATCATGCCTGTTACTCTTGAAGTTGCTAATGAGGAGGGGGTTCTTCCAACTATTCTCCACCCTTACATGCCCACTGATATTGGGACACTGAAGAGGTCTTGGATGCAACTGCGGGAAGAACCGGATTCTTATCGGGAGAAGTTCCATGAACAAGAGCAAAAGATCCAGAAGCCGACTCGACAGTTAGAGAATGAGTGGATTCTGAATGATTATGTCTGCACTGAGAAGAAGAGACCATGGGAGCATTGATGGACCGTTGATGATTTCTTTTACAGTTTTTATTTACTTTTTAGTATTTCCATTCTTGTAACGCCTAAGGGCAATTTGTTGAACAATTTAAATTTTGAAATTTTTAAATCTAATAAAGTGTGTTTCCTTTCTTGTTTATAAATTTGAATCCCGGTTGTCTTTAAAATCATAAATCATACGCATTTCATCCCATGCATTTCATAAACAGGTACCCTTTACAGGTCTCTTATCTTCTTCGTTGTTTATTTCAACAATCATCATGTCTACTGAACCTTCAACTGAGCAAGCTATCAAGGCCCTCCAAGCCCAGAATTCCCAATTTCAAGAGCTGTTCATGAATCTATCTAAGGGTCAGCAGGACCTGAAGACCTTGATTCTGAAGGAGAAAAAGAAGAAGAAAAAGAGGACCATCTTGTTCAACACTGGACGCAGGTTTGGAAACGGGCTGCAGAATGAAGTTGATCTGACCACCTCATCTGGAGGGAAGGATAGTCCACAAGAAAGGAGGGCTCCTAGCCCTATGGTCTCTGACAACGAGACGGACTATGATGAAGAATAATATCCTCCTGCTGAGGATAAGTACAAATAGCTGGAAGACCGTTTGAGCGCTATGGAAATACAGAAGGTGCCCGGTCTGGACTTCGGAGATCTAGGTCTATCCTCTGGGGTGGTGATTCCCCATAAATTCAAGGCACCTGCCTTTGCCAAGTATGACGGAGTTTCCTGTCCAAAGCTGCACCTCCGGTCATATGTGAGGAAGATCCAGCCTTACACTGCTGATAAGAACTTGTGGATCCATTTCTTTCAAGACAGACTCTCAGGGACTCATTTTGAGTGGTTCTATCAGTTGGAAGGAGCCAGTATCCGCAGCTGGGAGGATTTGGCTACTGCATTTTACAGGCAATATCAGTACAACTCCGACCTCGCTCCTACGCGTACCCAACTCCAGGGTATGTCAACAGGAACGGGTGAAGGATTTAAAGAGTATGCTCAGAAATGGAGAGACTTTGCCGGAAGGGTGCAACCACCTTTGGCTGATCATGAGCTTGTTGACATGTTTCTGGGGACCCTGTCTGGTCCATTCTTTAACCATCTGATTGGAAGCTCTTCAGCTGGGTTTACAGATCTTATTTTGACTGGTGAGAGGATTGAAGCTGGTATTAAGGCCGGGAAGATACAGAAGGGTGCCTCATCGAGCACTGAGAAGAAGCCGTTTAAGAAAGAGTCCAGTGTTGTCTACAGTGCAAGAAGACAGAATAGACCTGAACACCGCCAAGCCGTCAATGCGGTTGTTATTTCAAAACCTGCTGGTGCTCCTCTGCATCACAATCAACAAAAGGAGGTGAATCTGGAAATTTAGGCCCATTAACCAGCCAAGCCACGTTGACTTTCTTGCTTGCCTATGCACAAGGTTGACCAGGAGCATGGTGTGCGTCATCTTTAGGCCACTGGATGGACGCTTGAGGACACTTGGCGTCTGGATGAGGAAGGTGTATGATGAACCTTCTTTTGGAACCTACACACAAGCATGTAAAGAAAAAATGTATAGAAATTTTGGGGGACCTGGGAATCGAACCCAGGTCCCATTGATTGTGCACAAGCGCCTTGGCCAGCTGAGCTGTCTTGTTCAATTGAAATAATAAGAATAAACAAATAATATATTGATGAACCAAATAATGCCCTGAAAAAAAAACAAATAAACGCGCGTTATTTTAAATGGACGAATGAGAGGGGGACGCGTCAGCGTCTTCTTCTTCTGATACTGGTTTTTTACCTGCGGATTTCTATCCGCATGAGATTTCGCAGGCCTGTCCTAAAATTGTCCCTAGGCTTCCAAAACTCACTCTAAGACCATGGTTAGTCTCGTCTCTATCTCCTAAGTCCATCCATGCTTATGATTTGTCCTGATTGTGCCTGGAAACAAAATGCCTAAAAACAAACAATACAAACCCTAGACGCGGGTATCATCATACAAAGCCCAAACACAAAATTGAATAATGTAGTTACGTTAGAAATCAAGCAAGCAACATGATTATGCCAATATTTTTGAGAAAAAAATGCAAGAATGGAGAGTTGAGGTATCGTGTACAGGGGCGAGTTTTCGAGAACTTACAGCGCTATTTAGTGGACCTTAGGACGCGTTTGTGGTTGCTTTGGCTTCAGGGGGTGGCAAGGAAGAAGGTCACGTGCTTGCTTTGATCTGGAAATGCCTGTAACACAGTTTTTGATCTCTCACTTTTTGACAAATTTTGAGTTTTTTGTTCTGGCCGTTTCAGTGATCTCTAGGTCGTGTCTTAGGTTGGGAAGGCTTGCTTATGTATGTATGAATGAGAATTAAGTGATATGATGAGCCTTAACCTTGTGCAATTATGTTTTGGATTCTTGTTGACCACCATTAAAGGACATTCCATCTTTGAAGCAAAACTTGGATTTTATGCTCAAAATGGCCCTAGCACGAATTTGGTAGCTGGAAAATGATACATGAAAGCTATTCAAACCACAAGATATTATTCCATTAATTTTTTTGATTTTATTTGAATTATTATGGATTTAAAATGAATTAAATCAATAAAAATTAAATAAAATGGAAAAATAAATGTTTGATCTTGAAATTAATCACGGGACACGTGGGTGGCATGACAAGGCTGAATCAAGTGGAAGAAAGTGGGCCCTTTTGTCAAAAATTGAAGTTTTAGGGATAGCTGACTTTTGCCATTTCACAAAAATTTCCCAACTTCTCCAATGCATATCTTGCTCAATTTTGATCATATGAACATGTTCTTGGACATTTTGGAAAGTTCTTGAAGTCCTCTAACCAATGCCTTTGGTCCCATGTCATTTGGATTTACCAATCTCAAGTTATGGTCTTTGACTTAAAGTGCCTTATTGTTGACTTTTGAAAATGACCTATAATGTTGAAATTGATAACTTTTTGTGAGAGCATTTCTTGGACTTGGAATGTGAAGATGAGTTGTAGGAAATGTCTTTCCCTTCAAAATGAGAATTGTATGGGATTTTTCTGATGAACCATGAAAAGGTTATGCCTTGGTCAAGTTACAGTTGACTTTTCAACTGTCCAAAAATGGAAACTTTTGCATCTTGATGACTTTTGAGCCATGCTTGTGGAATCATGATCCAGACTTGATCAAATGATGATTGTGAGCTCAAAATAAGATGTTGACCAAAAAATTTGACTTTTGACTGCCAAATGACCATTTTACCCCTACAGTTGATTGTGAATCAATTAGGGCTTTTGACTGTGCAACTTGATGCTGTGAGTCTTGAAACTTGACATGTAGATGCTTGACAATGTATATAGGCATATAGGACTTGATTGAGCCCTTGAAAACCTCAACTTCCTTGCAAGAAACAAAACCCTAATTTTGACTGGCTTAGGAGGATGTTTGACTGTGCAACCCTTGAGTAGACTTGAGCAAATTTAGATGATGCTTGTCAAAACTTTGAAGAATATGGGAGGGAAAATTTTGGGGTACAACAGTTGCCCCTGTTCAATCTTCTTAGACCTGAGGATGTAGATTGGCTTGCGAGCCTTTCGTGATCCGAAGGTGGAAGATGATTGAACACTAGAGTGCCCAGAAATTTGCACTCACATAGTAGATTATCAGCAATGTGATGTTAGGAATGGGCTTATAGATGCTATTTGGAGAGATGTGACAGAATCTTGTCGGGAATGGGCTTATAGATGCCATTTGGAAATGTGATGGATAGTTGTGGAGATGGGCTTATAGATGCCATCGGGGGGTGTCGATCGCGTAAGAGATTCCTTAGCGAGAACTTGCGTACTTGAGAAAGAAAGATGGTTTCCTGGCTTGCTACAGGTGTTGATCTTCAAACTCTTCATGCAGATATGCCCTGGCTAGATACAAGTATCGAATCTAGAATCAATCGCTCACAGATATGCCCTGACTAGATACAGGAATCGAATTCGGAAATTCAAAAGGTTGCTTACAGACGTGCCCTGGCTGGATACAGGAATCAAATCTCTAAACTCTTCATGCAGATATGCCCTGGCTGGATACAGGTGTCGAATCCATAATCAATTACTCACAGATATGCCCTGGCTGGATACAGGAATCGAATCTGGAATTAGTGTCTACAGATATGCCCTGGCTGGATACAGGAATCGAATCTCTAAACTCTTCATGCAGACATGCCCTGGCTGGATACAGGTATCGAATCTACAATCAATTACTCACAGATATTCCCTGGCTGGATACAGGTATTGAATCTACAATTGGTTGCTCACAGATGTGCCCTGGCTAGATACAGGAATCGAATCCGGAATTAGTGTCTACAGATATGCCCTGGCTGGATACAGGAATCGAATCTCTAAACTCTTCATGCAGATATGCCCTAGCTGGATACAGGTATCGAATCTACAATCAATTACTCACAGATATACCCTGGCTGGATACAGGTATCGAATCTCTAAACTCTTCATGCAGATATGCCCTGGTTGGATACAGGTGTCGAATCCACAATCAATTACTCACAGATATGCCCTGGCTAGATACAGGTATCGAATCTGGAATTGCGAAAGTTGATGGTAATTGTCTTTGGATCGACCTTTTTCCTGAAAAGGCAAAACATCAGTTGTATGCAATGTCATGATGTATGAAATGCCTGGTGTCATGATGTTCTCAAGAATAAATGAGGTTGTGTGTTATGATGCGTATATGCATGCGTCATGGTGTATAAAATATGAAATGTATATGAATGTGTTTTCGTCTAGGAAAATAAATCCTTGACGAATGCCGAGAGCTTGTTGAATCCTGGGCTGATGTTTGAAGAATATAGTTCTTCATTTCCACTGGGGATGATGGTTGCAAGAATAAACCGGTAGGAGAGGATGACTCCGTTGGGGAATAAACTTGTTGGAGAGATTACTCTGCGGGGAATTACTCTATGGGAAGAGATACTTCGCTGAGGTTTTGATGATAACTTCGCTGGGGATTCCATTGATAAGTTTTGTTGAGGAATTTGATGAACTCCGCTGGGGATAGGAAGAACTTCGCCGAGGACGATCTTTCCGTTGCAATTAGCTGAGGATAACCCAGTTATAAGCTCTGGTGGGGAGTAACCTTTGAATAAAGCCGGGGAGATGCATTCGTACTCTGCAGGGGAGAAGCTTCCAGAATCTACTGGGGATAAGCTTCCAGAATCTACTGGGGAGTATAATTCAACTCTCCTGGGGAAGCTTTTGAACTGCATTGGGGAAGTGGCTCCACTGGATGTCTGTATTCTGCCGGGGAACAATCTTATATTAAGACTGTCGGGGATGCTTGTTTAGGAATATATGTATGCTCCGCTGGGGAATATTGAGATTTTCTGGGGATACCCAACTTCCTTAGGGCTGACAGTAGACTAACTCTGCTTGGGGAGAGTATTGTTGACTTGCTGGAGATACTGTGCCTTTTCAGGGCTGACGAGAGACCAACTCTGCTTTGGGAGAGTATTGTTGATTCCTGTCTTACTCTGCGGGGAGTGGAGGTATCCTAGTTACGTTCTTCAGCTGAACTTACCTTGTACATTGGTGGACAGAGCAACTAGATCGCTTTAGACAATTCTGATTGCCCCTGTTTCTGATGTCACCTGTAATTAGTCCTTTGTTTCATATGCAAATATTTATGATTAGCAATTAATGTCAAATGCATATATCAAAAATGAACATTGGACGTTCTTTGCAAAACAAAACAGAGAAAGGAAAAATAATTGGCAATTTGTCTGGAAAAGTGAATTTGTATTGATTTCTGAATTTGCCTGAAAATAGGCGTTTGTGTACAAGAGGCTGACGTCCTAGTAAGAGAACACCGTCGAACAGAATAGAGTTTATACAATTTGTACAAAGGAAAACAAAACAGCTATGTGAAAAATCCCACTGGGTTTCAACTCTGCTATCGCCTTTATGTCTTCAAGCGTCTCATCACTTTGCTGCGTAGTTGAAGATGAAGCTGACTGATTGGTGCCGTCTGAACCTGATAGTTGATACCAGATTCTGGATGCAAGGTGATCCAATGAGACATAGTATTAAGCTTTATCCCTAACTTTTGCCTGGACCGCCCTTTCGGGTTTTCGGTCCACCGGGATACCCATTTTTGCCCAAGCCACCTTTTCAGGTTTTCGACTTGCCGGGTGTACATATTTTTTTCATTTCATCCCTTATTTTTGCCCGAACCATTTTGGTTCGCCGGGAAGCCCTTATTTTTGTCTAGGTATGTCAACCTAGCGGGTCTTTTGTTCATGCGTAGTATCTTTTTACTATGTCTGCATTGGCGGGGTGAGGGAGGTCGTCACCATCCATGGTGGTTAGAATCATGGCTCCTCCTGAGAAGACATGTTTAACCACAAATGGCCCTTCGTACGTAGGGGTCCATTTTCCCCTGGGATCACTTTGAGGAAGAATGATGCGCTTGATTACCAGGTCTCCGACTTGATACTCTTGTCGTCTGACCTTCTTGTTAAATTCCCTGATCATTCGTTTTTGGTACGTCTGACCATGACAAATAGCAGTGAGTCTCTTTTCGTCAATTAGATTTAATTGATCAAGTCGAGTCTGGATCCAGTCATCTTCGCTCAAACCTGCATCCTTCATTATCCAGAGAGAGGGTATCTGGACTTCAATAGGAAAGATTGCCTCCATGCCATAGACCAAGGAAAAGGGTGTTGCCCCTGTTGACGTCCATGCTAAGGTACGGTACCCATGAAGAGCAAACGGTAACATCTCGTGCCAATCTTTATAGGTCATTATCATCTTCTGCACAATCTTCTTAATATTCTTATTAGCTGCTTCTACAGCCCCATTCATCTTCGGTCGGTAGGGAGAAGAGTTGTGGTGCTGTATCTTGAATTGCTCGCAGAGCTCAGTGATCATCTTGTTGTTAAGATTGGTACCATTATCTGTAATGATCCTCTCAGGTATGTCGTATCGACAGATCAGGTTATGCCGAATGAACCGTGCCACGACGTTCTTGGTTACAGTAGCATAAGAAGCTGCTTCAACCAACTTCGTAAAGTAATCAATCGCTACCAGGATGAAACGATTCCCGTTGGATGCCGTAGGTCTGATTTCGCCGATCATATCAATGCCTGTGATCGGTGGATCTGGAACTGACTGTTTAACGCTGGTTCGCGAAATGTCGCGGAAGCAAGAGTCGCCACCGTCTTTTATTTTCTCCAAATGGAAAGGACAAAAGCACAGAAGAATTCCTTATAGAGATTGCTCTCGGTTCGGGAGGTAGGTTATAGAAAGGGAAGGTGTTAGCACCCTTTCTATCCATGGTTATCCATGGGCTCTTAGATACTTGCTCACTTGTGTTTTCAAAATGGTTTGTTTGCTTTTCAACTGTGGTTTTTTAAAAAAAGTTCCTTTGAAAATTCCAGATCGACTCTTGTGTCAGAGTGTTTGAAAAATTGCTTTGAAAGCTTTTGAAAAGTGTCGGTATGAAAAGATTTTTATTTGTTTTTTTGAAGAGAGCAAGTATCTACGAGTCGTCTACCTACCCTAAGGAATTCGTCTGTGTAAATGTCCTTTAAAGTAGCGCCATCCCACCATTGAGAGGTAGGTAGCACCACCGTTGGAGGTATTCGGGTCAATTCGAGTTTAGGGACATTGTGGTCACCGAGCAAAGGTAAGACACCTTAGAAGCTACCCTTATGCCATTGATCTTTTATTCCGAGGCAACTTATTCGAGGCAACTTTGTTTTAGGCAACTAGATCAATGGACACAAGGACTTACTAAAACGTCCTATAGTCGATGGCCGCGTTTCGAGGGACAAGGCAACAGTGTGATCACCGGAGTAATGGGAAGATACCTTAGAAGCTACCCTCATGCCAGGTTCCAGGATCATGAGGACTTACTAAGACATCCTCTACTCGACAATCACCTTTCGAAAGTAAGGCAACAGTGAGGCGTACCCTAGGGGTGGTGTGTGCGATTCGTGTGTCGTTTTCATTTTTGCATCTGTCTTGTCATGTTAAAGTGATCTACGCTTGATTTTATTATGGCCATTCATTCTTGCATGCTTTGTTTAACAGTTAATATTTGCGGGAAAAGTAAATTCTAAACTATTACAAATGGCGCGGGTCCACATCGCCAAAATTAAACCGGACCCGATTTGACGGAAAGTAAAGAAAGCAAAGTAAGTAACGAATTTGAAAAATGCGAAAAGTAAATGTTACAAAGTTTTGGGAGAGGTACATAATTAATTAAGTGCAATAAAATAAATACGCGAAATTAGACAATTAAGGATATGGGCGTTGGACCCTTTTGCGAAAATTAAATTAACGACAAATTAATTAATTAAAAGGAAAGCAAGAAATTGTTTTTTTTTGAATATTTTTCATGTTTTTAGGAATTTAATGAGAAAAATAATTAATTAAAATTAACTAGCCCTAATTCTAATGGTTTTTTAAGTTTGTTATGAAAATATTAAAATATAACCTAAATTAAACCTAAATTCTTTTATGTACAATTTAATTATGAAAATAAAATAAGTAATATTATTATTATGAAGAATTAAAAGGAAATAAAAATTATCAATTAAACCTAGTTCTATTTTTTTTGTATTTTTATTATTAAAAGAAATTAAAATCACAACCTAATTAAACTAAATACTTACATATTAATTTATTCATGAAAATATTAGAAATAAAAATTATTTACTATATTTTATCTTTTCTGATTTTTTGGCATTTTTTATATTTTGTAAAAAAAATATTTAATTAAATCAAAGCAGTAAAATGAATAAAACAATAATTGAAAATAAAATATAAAAATAATAAAAAATGGCAAACCAGGGGGGGTGGAAGTCCCCAAAGTGGAAGTTTTATTGTGAAATTCTGGCCCGGCAAGCTTTGATCCATTGACTTTTTCCAGATGCAATATGGCACGTTGACTGGGGTTTAGGATGTCCCTTCAATCTCAGCCTTTAGATTGATCTCTAAGTGGACGTGGCAAGTTGGATTGGAGAGACGCATGGTGGTCGCTAGCGCTGAATCTGCATGGGATGACATGTAGAAAAATAATATTGAAATATGCAAGACCTGGGACTTGAACCCAGGTCATGAGGGTTAATAACATCACACCTTGCCAGCTGAGCCATTGAACGCGTTTGATTAATAAATAAACAATGAATATTATAAAAAGAAAAGCAAATGGTTAGTGGTGCAACGCGCGAATTTTCAAACGCGCCAATCATTGTGTGACACGAGGTCATCTTCCTCACCATCCCTGTAAAACAAAGCACAAAGGCAACGGTTTCAGACGCGTTTCATTAGGTGGCCTTTGGAAAAATAGCGAATAGGTCTCAGGGCTCTATAAATTGAGCGCGACTATGGATTTCTCTTCGTCCCAGAGCGCTGATGTTAATGGTCATGGTCTTGAGCCCTAATTTTGCCTTATTGCAAAAGCCCTAATTTATCCTCCTGAAAACCCTAGAATCTCAAACATGGTAAAATCTCATACACAGCATAATAATCAAATTAAACATAATAGTTAGCTTTAAAACATCACGAGGAACCAGAATCCATAAATAAAAAATGCAAAAGATGCGTGAATTATGATGCACGATTCTGGAAATTTCTTGACACCGTTTGAGTCCTAGGTACCGATTCTTGGCGTTTGAGTGGAGGTTCTTGATTGGAACGTGGTCAGTGAAGCTTCAGGAAGCCAAGGGAATGAATATTAGGGCTTGAATCGTCCTCTAAAGTTGATTTCAGTTTTGTGTTTTATGGAGAAAATTTCAAGTTTGTTCTTAGCTTTTGCGCAGCTTCAATGTGTATGGGCATTAGGGTTTGAATCGTGCTTATGTACTGAGGCTGTTAGGTCAACAAAACTTAATCAAATCCATGGCAATAATGGTTTTGCATATTTGATTTTCTCAAGATCTTTTCATATCTTTTTCAAGTGTATTTTATGTCAATTATGCTCAAATCAATCCAATTCTTTCCTATTTTGCATGTGCACGAAATCTTGATGGCAAAACCTGTATAAAAAGATTTGTTAAGGCATATTAGATATTTTTCATATATTTTAATAATTTAAATGAATTAATATAAATAATAATTCAAATAAATAAATAAAAAATGAGAAAATACTTCCCTTTGGGCCAAGTGGTCGTGCATATGCTTAGAATGATGAATCATGGAAGAAAAATGGGCCCATTAGCAATTTTAGGTCATTTGGATCAAAGTTGACTTTTCAAAATATCCAAAAATTTCCCAACTTCCACAAGGCATAACTTGCTCAATTTTTAAGCTTTTCTCATGTTCTTGGACATTTTGGAAAGGTCTTTGAGTCCTCTAACCAATGCCTTTGGTCCCATGTCATTTTGATTTACCAATCTCAAGTTATGGCCTTTGACTTAAAGTCCCTTTTTGTTGACTTTTGAAAATGACCTATAATGTTGAAATTGATAACTTTTTGTGATAGCATTTATTGGACTTGAAGTATGAAGATGAGTTGTAGGAAATGTCTTTCTCTTCAAAATGAGCATTGGATGGAATTTTTCTGATAATCCATGTGAAAGTTATGCCCTGGTCAATTTCAGTTGACTTTTTCAGCTGTCCAAATAAGGAAACTTTTGCATCTTGATGATTTTCTGAGCCAAATTTTGAGAATCATGATCAAGCATTGATCAAATGATGTTTGTGGCTTCAAAATGATATGTTGACCAAAAATTTGAACTTTTGACTGTCAAATGACCATTTTGCCCCTACAGTTGACTGTAGTGCAATTAGGGTTTTTGACTGTGCAATTTTGAGCTGAATGCCTTGAAACTTGATATGAGGATACTTGACCATCTTTGTAGGCATATGAGACTTGATTGGGCCTTTGAAACCTTCAATTTCTTGATCAGAACACAAACCCTAGTTTTGACTGTATAGGAGACAGTTGGACTGTGCAACCCTTGGGGAGTTTTGTGACTTGGCTTGGCAATTTCTTGGAGAATATGGGAGGGAAAATTTTGGGGTGCAACAGTTGCCCCTGTTCAATCTTCTTAGACCTGAGGATGCAGATTGGCTGACGTGCCTTTCGTAATCCGAGGGTGGAAGATGATTGAACACTAGAGTGCCCAGAAATTTGCGCTCACATAGTAGCAGTGCGATGATGGAATGGGCTTATAGATGCCATTTAGAGGTTGATGAATAGGATGATGGGCTTATAGATGCCATCTGGATGTTGATCGCGTAAGAGATTCCTTAGCGAGAACCTGCATACCTGCAAGAGAACAAATGAGTACCTGACACGTTGCAGGAGCTGATTTTTAGATGCTTGGTATAGATGTGTCCTGACTGGTTATAGGAGCTGAGTCTGGAGCATCAAACGGCGATGAATGAACTAGGGATGGTTATTGCCTTAGCATGAATGGTAAGAGAACCTTGGGCGACTTTAACTTCAACAACGCTCGTTGAGGTAAATCTTGGATGACTTTAACTTCAACAACGCTCGTTGAGGAAAATCTTGGGTGACTTCTACTGGGATAAGAATCAGGGGGATCTTAGGGTCGATCTGACTGAACCAGAGAAGGCCTTTGACTGGATAAGCATCAGGAAAATCTTAAGGTCGATTTAACTGAACCGGACAAGGTCTTGGAATATCTTCAACTGGATAAGCATCAGAGAGATCTCAGGGTCGATCTGACTGAACCAGAGAAGGCCTTTGACTGGATAAGCATCAGGAAAATCTTAGGGTTGATTTAACTGAACCGGACAAGGTCTTAGAATATCTTCAACTGGATAAGCATCAGGGAGATCTTAGGTTCGATCTGACTGAACCAGAGAAGGCCTTTGACTGGATAAGCATCAGGAAAATCTTAAGGTCGATTTAACTGAACCGGACAAGGTCTTGGAATATCTTCAACTGGATAAGCATCAGAGAGATCTTAGGGTCGATCTGACTGAACCAGAGAAGGCCTTTGACTGGATAAGCATCAGGAAAATCTTGGGGTCGATTTAACTGAACCGGACAAGGTCTTGGAATATCTTCAACTGGATAAGCATCAGAGAGATCTTAGGGTCGATCTGACTGAACCAGAGAAGGCCTTTGACTGGATAAGCATTAGGAAAATCTTGGGGTCGATTTAACTGAACCGGTCTAGGTCTTGAAATATCTTCAACTGGATAAGCATCAGGGAGATCTTAGGGTCGATCTGACTGAACCAGAGAAGGTCTTTGACTGGATAAGCATCAGGAAAATCTTGGGGTCGATTTAACTGAACCGGTCTAGGTCTTGAAATATCTTCAACTGGATAAGCATCAGGGAGATCTTAGGGTCGATCTGACTGAACCAGAGAAGGCCTTTGACTGGATAAGCATCAGGAAAATCTTGGGGTCGATTTAACTGAACCGGTCTAGGTCTTGAAATATCTTCAACTGGATAAGCATCAGGGAGATCTTAGGGTCGATCTGACTGAACCAGAGAAGGCCTTTGACTGGATAAGCATCAGGAAAATCTTGGGGTCGATTTAACTGAACCGGTCTAGGTCTTGAAATATCTTCAACTGGATAAGCATCAGGGAGATCTTAGGGTCGATCTGACTGAACCAGAGAAGGCCTTTGACTGGATAAGCATCAGGAAAATCTTAGGGTCGATTTAACTGAACCGGTCTAGGTCTTGAAATATAGTTGAGAATTTCAACTGCATCTTTCCTGAAAGGTAAAAGTCAGTCCTATGCAATGCATGATATGGATCAAGCAATGATGTTCTCAACATAGATGAGATTTGTATGATGCAATGCGTTATGCATGCTATAATGATGTATGTGAAGTTTTATGTATGTTTTTGTCTAGGAAAGTGAATCCTTGACGGGTGCCGGGAAGTCGTATCCTGGGCTGATGTTGAAGAATAGATTTTGCTTCCGCTGGGGATGATAACTGCAAGAATACCGGTAGGAGAAGATGACTCCGTTGCGGAATAAACTTGGCAAATGAAGGATTCTGCGGGGAGAAAAGATACTCTAGCGACCATGCTGGGAAGCAATACTCTGTGGGAAGAGGGATGCCTTGCTGAGTGTTGATAATAATTTGCTGGGGATAGGAAGACTTTGTCGACGACACTCTTTCCGTGGCTTTTGGCTGAGGATAACCCAGTTATATCCTGTTAAGGAAATAACTCTTTAAATAAAGTCGGACGACGCGTTCGTGCTCTGCGAGGGATAAGCTTCCAGGATCTACTGGGGATAAGCTTACTGCTTGGGGGAGATGAATTCCATTTCTCCTGGGGAAACTGGATTGGACTCTTCTGGGAAGTTTTGAACTGCGGGGGAAGTGATTCCTTTGAATGTTGATATACCGCCGGGGAACAATCTTTAGGCCAAGACTGCCGGGGATGCTTGTTAAGAATACATATGCTGCTGGGGAAGGTTGAGATCTGCTGGAGGATACCCAACTTCCTTGAGATTTGATAATTTGCTTGGAGAAGAATGCGCTGTTTTGCTGAATCACTCTCTGGGGAATTAAGATGTACTTGGTCGTATTCTTTAGCTGAACCTACCTTGGTACCTTGGAGGATAGAACAATTAGACTGCTCAGACAACTCTTTATTGCCCCTGTTTCTAGTGTCACCTGCAATTAATTCCTTTGTTTCGAATGCAAATATTCATGAGTTAGCAAATTATTGTCAATGCATATATCACAAATTGAACCTTGGACGTTCTTCGCAAAACAAAACAGAAAAAGAAAAATACTCGGCACGTTTAGCTGAAAATATATTTGTATTGATTTTTGAATGGCCTGGGAATAGGCGTTTTATATACAAGAGGTTGACGTCCTAGTAAGAGGTACGTCGCCGAACAAGAGAGTTTATACAAGTTTTGTACAAAATAAAATAAAACAGTTGTGTGAAATGAATGATCCATTGGGTTTCAACTCTGCTATTGTCTTTATAACTCCGAGCGTCTCATCACTTGATGACCTTGGTTGAAGGTGAAGCTGACTGATCGATGCCGTCTGAACTTGATGTAGATACCGGATTCTGGATGCAAAGTGATCCAATGAGACATAGTATTACGCTTTTATCCCTAATTTTTGCCTGGACCGCCCTTTCGGGTTTTCAGTCCACCGGGATACCCATTTTTGCCCAAGCCGCCCTTTCAGGTTTTCGACTTGCCGGGTGTACAGATTTTTTTATTTTCATCCCTTCATTTTGCCCGAACCCTTTTGGTTCGACGGGAAGCCCTAACTTTTGCCTAGGCATGTCAGCCTAGCGGGTCTTTTTTCATGCGTAGTATCTTTTTACTATGTCTGCATTGGCGGGGTGAGGAAGGTCGTCACCATCCATGTTGGTCAATATCATGGCTCCTCTTGAGAACACATGCTTAACCACAAATGGCCCTTCGTACGTAGGGGTCCATTTGCCCCTTGGATCACTCTGAGGGAGGATGATTCTCTTGATTACCAGATCCCCAACTTGATATTCCTGTGGTCTGACTTTTTTGTTAAATGCCCTGATCATCCGTTTCTGATACGTCTGACCATGGCAGATAGCAGCAAGTCTCTTTTCATCAATGAGGTTGAGTTGATTAAGTCGTGTTTGGATCCAATCATCTTCGTTCAGATTTGCATCCTTCATTATCCGGAGAGAGGGTATTTGCACTTCGATCGGCAAGACTGCCTCCATGCCATAGACCAGAGAGAAAGGAGTTGCCCCGGTTGACGTCCTAGCTGAGGTACGATACCCATGTAGAGCGAACGGTAACATTTCGTGCCAATCTTTGTAAGTCACTGTCATCTTCTGCACGATTTTCTTGATGTTCTTATTCGCTGCTTCTACAGCCCCATTCATCTTCGGTCTGTAAGGAGAAGAATTGTGGTGCTATATCTTGAACTGTTCGCAGAGCTCAGCAATCATCTTGTTGTTCAGATTGGCACCGTTGTCTGTAATAATCCGCTCTGGGACGCCGTACCGACAGATCAGGTTGTGACGAATGAACCGTGCCACAACAGTCTTGGTTACCGTAGCATAGGACGCTGCCTCAACCCACTTCGTAAAATAATCAATCGCCACTAGGATGAAGCGATGTCCATTAGATGCCGTAGGTTTTATCTCACCGATCATGTCTATGCCCCACATTGCAAACGGCCAAGGCGCAGTCAGAACATTCAGGGGAACCGGAGGAACGTGCACCTTGTCTGCATAGATATGGCACTTGTGGCATGTCCTGGAATGTTGGTAACAGTCAGCTTCCATTGTAGACCAGTAATATCCTGCCCGTAGGATTTTCTTAGCCATAGTGTGTCCACTGGAATGTGTACCAAAGGTCCCTTCATGTAGCTCTTCCATGATTCGTTCTGCTTCAGTCTTATCCACACAACGTAGTAAGGTTGAATCATGGTTTCGCTTGTATAATATGCCGTTGCTTAAGAAGAACTTGGCTGCAAACCTTCTCAGAAACTTCTTATCATTGACAGAGGCACCTTCAGGGTATTCCTGAGCTTCCAGATATCTCTTCACTTCGTGGTACCAAGGCTTCTCAGTCACCAATTCATTTTCGAGGTCACAACAGTATGCCGGTTCGTCCAGTTTCCAAATGATGATTCGGGGAGCCTCATTATCCCATTTGACCTTGAACATTGAAGACATTGTAGCTAACGCGTCCGCTAACTGATTCTCTTCTCTTGGAAAGTGGTCAAAGGTTATCTCTGTGAAGTGGGGGATCAGGGTCAACACACATTCTCTGTAAGGAATCAAGTTTGGATGTTTCGTATCCCACTCTCCTTTGATCTGATTGATCACAAGAGCGGAATCTCCGAAGACACTTAGAAATTTGATCCTTAGGTCAATCGCAGCTTGAAGACCCATGATACACGCCTCATACTCCGCCATGTTGTTGGTACAGTTAAAACATAGCCGGGCGGTGAGTGGAGTATGAGTACCTTGAGGAAATATGATGATGGCGCCGATACCATTACCCAAAGCGTTGGAGGCTCCGTCAAAGTGCATAGACCATCGGGATCCTGGCTCAGGTCCTTCATCCGGTCCAGGTACTTCACAATCTGTCACTATCATAATGCTTTCATCCGGAAATTCGAAGTTCATGGACTGATGGTCATCTACAGCTTGATGTGCCAGGTGGTCTGCCAATACACTCCCCTTGATGGCTTTCTGGGTTGTGTACTGAATGTCATATTCCGTCAAGATCATTTGCCATCTTGCAATTCTCCCAGACAGAGCAGGCTTTTCGAATATGTACTTTATAGGATCCATTTTTGAGATCAACAAGGTAGTGTGAGTCAGCATATACTGTCTCAGCCGGCGAGCAGCCCATACCAAAGCGCAGCAAGTTTTCTCAAGCAGTGAGTATCGGGTCTCACAGTCGGTAAACTTTTTGCTAAGGTAATAAATAGCATGCTCTTTTCGGCCAGACTCGTCATGCTGCCCCAGCACACACCCCATTGAATTGTCTAGCACTGTCAGGTATAGTATCAGAGGTCTCCCTTCAACCGGTGGCATAAGGATAGGTGGTTCTTGGAGATACTCTTTGATTTTGTCAAAAGCAGCCTGACATTCATCGTTCCAACGTACTACCTGATCTTTCTTCAGCAGCTTGAAGATTGGCTCACAGGTAGCAGTCAGATGTGAGATGAATCGAGCGATGTAATTCAGGCGTCCTAAAAAGCCTCTGACTTCCTTCTCTGTCCTAGGAACTGGCATCTCTTGAATAGCTTTGACCTTAGCAGGGTCCACTTGAATACCTTTATCACTGACCACGAAGCCTAGCAACTTCCCAGATCTTACTTCGAAGGTGCACTTGTTCGGGTTCAATCTCAGCTTGTACAGTTTCAACCGGTCAAACAACTTCTGCAGATGATCTAGATGCTCTTCCTCAGTCTGGGACCTAGCGATCATGTCGTCCACATACACCTCTATCTCGTGATGGATCATGTCATGAAATAAGGCAACCATGGCACGTTGGTAGGTTGCCCCAGCGTTCTTTAACCCGAATGGCATGACCTTGTAGCAGAAGGTGCCCCACTGAGTAACAAATGTAGTCTTTTCCATGTCTTCAGGTGCCATCTTAATCTGATTGTAACCTGAAAAGCCATCCATGAAAGAGAATACCTTGTGCTGTGCTGTATTATCAACAAGGACATCAATGTGAGGTAGGGGGAAGTCATCTTTGGGGCTGGCCCTGTTCAGATCCCTGTAGTCGACACACATTCTGACCTTACCGTCCTTCTTAGGTACCGGCACCACATTAGCAACCCACTGAGGGTAAGAAGTTACTGCAAGGAACCCAGCATCAAACTGTTTCATGACTTCGGCTTTAATCTTCTCGGACATCTCTGGACGCATCCGACGGACCTTTTGCTTAACTGGAGGGCAGTCTTCCTTAGTTGGCAAGTGATGGACCACGATATCGGTATCCAACCCGGGCATGTCCTCGTAGGACCAGGCAAAGATCTCCAGATAATCATGCAGCATCTTGGTTAACCGTTGCTTCACGCTGAGCTCTAGGTTGGCACCAATTTTTACCTCTCTCTTGTCTGCTTCAGTACCCAGGTTTATTGTTTCCACTGGCTCTTCATGGGGTTGAATTGCCCTCTCTTCCTGAAGCAACAGTCTTGCAAGCTCGCCAGGCACTTCGCAATCATCTTCACCTTCGTCTTCGGCTAAGTTGATCGGATTTTCGAAGTCATAATTGGCAGTAGCAGAGTTGTTATCGGTGAGATCCAGAGTGGATTGAAACCTGTATGAGTGAGTGTGTGTGTAAATACAACTGTTTTGAGATATATGTAAAGGAAAAGAAAGACAGAAAAGGAGCACAATATTTGTAATGCGAAAAATACGTCCAAGATTTTCATTTATGATATATGAAATGACAATTTGTATGCCCTCACAAATAGAACCACGGTGCCTCGGGTAAGACACCGGGCCATAGAGTTTATCATTGTTTTATTACAAAATAACGAAACAAAGAAATTTATTACTGCGTCACAAAGGTAACCGGGGTATGGTCCTTAGCAGTCCAGTTGTTCACTCCGCCTTCAGCCGTTGGATAGATCCAGCTATTGAATTCAGCTTCGTCCACTTCATGGTCTTCCCCAACAGCATTCACTCCTGAACTTTTAATAAATACCGGAGGTCTTCCGATCTTTGCCTTCCTCATAGCTCTCTGACCTTCTGAGGTAAAACCCAACCCAAGTTTATCAGTCTTCTGAGTAAAGTCTGGAAGTCTGCCCCAGTCGGCACATTCACCCTTCTGAACCACAGCCCGAGCATCCTTCAGGGAAGCCATCTTCAAAGGACCGCCTTCTCCTGTTGCTGTTTCTGCTGCAATTGGAAACACCTCCTCGAAATGCTGAAAGGGGGTTTCAATAAACTCCCCATCCATCTCAATGTACCTGAAGGAGTTCAGGTGGCTCACCATATATTATTCCTCTCCTTGCACAGTGACAATCTTCCCTCTGACGGGGTATTTCAACTTCTGATGCAAGGTAGAGGTCACTGCCCCATCCTTATGTATCCACGGTCGACCCAATAGACAAGAGTAAGATGGACGGATATCCATCACATAAAAAGTGGAGTCGAACACCTGAGAGCCCACACGAATCGGGATGTCAACCTCTCCATGGACCATCCTCTTTGAACCATCAAAGGCCCTAACGATGATGTTGCTGGGTTTTAATTCCAGGCCTTCACAATCTAGACGGTCCAAAGCCTTCTTGGGTAGCACATTCAAAGATGAACCAGTATCAACCAACACATGTGCCAAGGTGGTGCCCCTGCATTCAATTGAGACATGCAGAGCATCATTATGGTCTCTCCCCTTTGTGGTCAAGTCAGCATCTGAGAAACCCAAACCATTATCTGCCGTTAGACTTGCCACGCAATCAGTGAACTGGACTGCAGAGGTTTCGTGTGGCACATGGGCCGTCTTGAGGAACGAGATTAGGGCCTTTGCATGGGCCTCGGAGCACAGCAATAAAGAGAGCATGGAGATCTTGGAGGGCGTATGCCCCAGCTGTTCCACAACATTAAAATCGCTCTTCTTTATGATCTTCAGAATCTCCTCCATCTCTTGTAGGGAGGCCTCCACAGTTATCGGTACAGGTGCCTCCACTTGGGCAGGCTCAACTTCAATTCCCTTGCCCCGAGCATTGGATGACTCGGCAGCAGGAGAAACCATCGAATCAGCAGCAGGAATAGGTATACTTGCAGGGGTTATGAGAAGTGGTCTTCGGGCAGCAGGCGGTGCAATGTCAGGCGAGAAGAGCCTGCCACTGCGGGTAACCTTGGTTGGGCCAGTAATGTCACAAATGCTGGCGGCAGCGTTGAACTCTTGTTTAATCCCGTTTACATATACATCTGCCCCATAATGCCAGGGGACAGCTTTGTCAGATACATAGGGCAGGGGCCCTGGAACAGTGATAATAACAGGCGCAACGGTCATGATTTGGACGGGCTTCTTCGGGAGAGCCGGGATCGGATTATTGAAGATAGTCACCACAGAAACTTCTTCCACTGGAACCAACCGAACAGCAGACTTCTTGAATAGAATCTCCTTGCTGTCCATTAAGCTTTGGATGCCTAACTTTAGCAAGGGACAACCAGATGGGGACACAGCACAGAACAGGCAACCCTCACTACAACCCGGAAATAAACCGGCCTGCAGTAGGTTCTTCTTGACAATCTTTAGAGGAGTGGCTAGATCATCCACAGAAACAGCATAAACGTCTTCATTAACAGCATTTACCCCATGTTGAGGCATAGGGGCAGTAACTACATTCGGCTTCGCAGGCGCCTCGAACTGTATCTCCTTTGCATCGATAAGGTCTTGCACCTTATTCTTTAACGCCCAACAGTCATCAGTAGAATGCCCCGGGCTATCTGAATGGTAAGCACAACGAGCATTCAGGTTGTACTTGGGAGATGCAGTATTTGGAAACTTCGGCGCCTCCCTGACAGTCACTAAATTGGTTGAGAGCAACTGTGGTAGGATCTGCGACAAAGTCATGCTTAAACGGGTGAATTCTCTCCGGGGTCTTTCCACCTTCTGAGTATTGTTTGGCCGAGGAGCGGCAGCAGGCTTAGCAATCATTACCGCACTAACAGATTGGCGGTGCTCATGTCTCTCTGATCTCCTGGAACCATATACGGCACTAGACTCTTTCTTGAAGGGTTTCTTCTCAGAACTAGACGATGCACCCTTCGGAATTTTCCCAGATTTTAACCCAGCTTCAATCCTCTCTCCAGTCAAGATCAAATCAGTGAACCCAGCAGAAGAATTCCCAATGAGATGGTTGAAGAATGGCCCAGATAGGGTCCCCAAGAACATGTCAACCAACTCCCGATCAGTCAACGGTGGCTGCACCCTGCCAGCCAGGTCTCTCCACTTCTGAGCGTACTCCTTAAAACCTTCGCTTACACCTAACGACATACCCTGGAGTTGGGTACGCGTGGGGGCAAGGTCGGCATTATATTGATACTGCTTATAGAAAGCAGTAGCCAACTCCTCCCAGTTACGAACCTTGGTCCCATCCAGCTGATAGAACCATTCGAGATGAGTCCCTGAAAGACTCTCCTGGAAGAAGTGGATCCATAAATTCTTATCCGCAGAGTACGGCTGAATTTTCCGAACATAGGACCTCAGATGCAGCTTGGGACAAGACGCCCCGTCATACTTCGAGAAGGATGGTGCTTTGAACTTATGCGGGATGATCACACCAGTTGACAAACCCAGATCTCCGAAATCCAGCCCAGGTACCTGTTGAACCTCCATAGCCTTCAACCTGTCCTCCAGTTGCTTGTATCTGTCGTCTGCAGGAGGGTACTGCTCTTCATCAAAATCTGTCTCGTTGTCGGAGACCACTGGACTAGGAACCTTTACTTCTGCCTGAGAAGGACTCTTGCCGACAGAAGAACCAGCCTCTTCATGCTGCAGAGTATTGCCAAACCTTCGGCCCGAGTTGAACAGAACAGTTCTTCTCTTCTTCTTCTTCTCCTTCTTCAGGAGCATAGCCTTTAGTTCTTCTTGGCCTTTAGCCAGACCCTTGATTAATTCTTGAAACTGCGCATTCTGCGCCTGAAGAGCCTTGATTGATGTCTCAGTTGATGCAGATTCGGGATTCATGATGCTGAAATAAACAGCGAAGAACTGTAAGCAACCTGAAAAGAGGAAAAACCTGCTATGCACATGATGTATGAAATGCGTATGCAATGCATTCAAGGGTTCGAAAGTTCAAATTTGTTGTAGACAAAAAGGAACACACGTTATCATTAAAGAAATCATTGTTTAATACATCAAAGCCTCATGGGCAACAAGTACAAAAATCAAATCAATCCCAAAATACACTGCGCATCCTCTTCGGAGCGATGTAAGTGTTGAGGTTCCTCTCCTCATGCAACAGGCGGGTGAGCTCCAAGACCTTCTTTTCACTGGCATGCAGACTAGTCTCAAGAGAATTCCGTTCTTCCTTAAGCTGGATCCAGCTCTTCTGCATCTCTTCCCAGGATGTGGGCATATCAGGGTGCTGAATAATGTGGGACACTTCCCCTTCCAAGACAGGCTCTTTGATTACCGGGAGCATATGAGGATAAGGCATCACTAACTTCTGGGAGCGAGCTCGTACCCACTTGAGATAAGGTTCCAACGGGATGGAATTCCTGCGCCCCAGTGTCTTGTTGTCTATCCTACTGGGCATCCTCCAAGCTCTGATAAATCTCTGGCGAAGTCCTTGAGTATCGTTGTCGAAGTCAAAAACTATGTCAAGAATTAACATGTCATGAGGACCATCCCTCCGGGCATAACCAAACTGTCTCCAAGCCAGGCATGGGCTATAAGTAATACCTCCTCTGATTCCAAGTAAAGGAACATTAGGGTACTCCCCGCAACGATCAATGATAGTGACATCTTCTTTGGACCTAGGGCACCAATGTATATCTGCATGTGTAAGAGTCATCAACCGTTGTGACCATCTCAAACCCCGCTCATTCTTCAAGACTGACTGTGGAAGGTGCGAAATAAACCACCTTCCCAGGAGAGGAGTGCAACACATAAGGACACCCCTTTTTCTCATGGTTCGAGTGTAACATGAGTGAAGGATGTCCCCCAACAATGTAGGTATGGGATTCCTGGACATAAAGATCTGGACAACACTGATATCAATAAGCTGATCTGGGTTAGGGAACAACACCAAACCATAAACAAGGAGGGCCACAACCTCTTCAAAAGCTTGCAAGTCAAGGGAGTTCCAACATTCAAGGGCCTTTTCAAACAGAAACCTGGCTAAGAACCCTTTGATACCACTTCTAACTTCCCAATGTCCCTTGAGGTCAGATGACTGTAGGTGCAAGGCTTTAGCAATCTCTTCAAGCTTAGGTTCCTTTTCTGTACCGTTGAAGGGTAGCTGATCAAGGATAGGGATCTTCAGGAGCCGGGAGAACTCCTCCAATGTAGGTACCAACTGATAGTCCAAGAAGGTGAAACAGTGATGCAGAGGATCAAAGAACTGGAACAGGACCTTTATCATATCTTCCTCAATGTTGGTATTGACCAAGCTGATGAGGCTTCCATGTCTTTCACTGAATGAAGAGTTCTCGGGAATCATGGATATAAGTTCCTTAAGCTGAGGAGGTACCCTTACAAGACTGATTTGAATTGTCTTTCTACGAACAGTTTCCATGTCCTACAAAACAAGAACACAGATGAAAATCCGAACCCCTGAAATGGTTAGTCAATGCGTATGATGCTGGATGATGTCATGATGCTATGATTAACCACACCACAGATATTTACAGAGACAAACATGTAAGGCATACAAGGCACACAAGACAAGCCCTTAGGGTTTAAGGCCAGCATGGGGTCTGGGTAGTACCCTCTTGAAGTTGGTGGGCTCAACCTGTCCTATTAGAAGTAACCGGGTTCTAAGGATCCCAATATCACTGGATTGCTTTCATTGTTCATCGTTTCGATTTAGCCACTGAACTGGCGACCGAAATATTCCAGGAGAGCAACCCTCAATTGAGTGTAGTATCGAGTATCAACCAACCTCGGACTGCACCAAAGTCAGTTATCTCACTACCCTAAAGAGGCCAAGATAGTTCAATTAAGGTTCCTAAGGTCTGTTGATGCTTCACGACACCACGCGGAGGCCCCGTACTCTCCTTGACTGAACTCAAGGGTTACCGGTACACACCAAAGTGCCACATCAACGTAGCAGACTGTTTCAACCATGTCGGTATACCCCGCACAGTTCCCTCACAGCCTTGTTGCTACTTTCTAAGAAAGTTATCCCCCAGATCCGGGTTAGGATCTATAGAACTCCCAAGCAACCCACAATTTAAAGCACACAAAGCAATACAATTGAAAACATAGTTATGACCTAGCCCTAAGGTACACCTCACTTTAAGTAGTCTCCCCAGCAGAGTCGCCAGTTCTGTGATCGGTGGATCTGGAACTGACTGTTTAACGCTGGTTCGCGAAATGTCGCGGAAGCAAGAGTCGCCACCGTCTTTTATTTTCTCCAAATGGAAAGGACAAAAGCACAGAAAAATTCCTTATAGAGATTGCTCTCGGTTCGGGAGGTAGGTTATAGAAAGGGAAGGTGTTAGCACCCTTTCTATCCATGGTTATCCATGGGCTCTTAGATACTTGCTCACTTGTGTTTTCAAAATGGTTTGTTTGCTTTTCAACTGTGGTTTTTTAAAAAAAGTTCCTTTGAAAATTCCAGATCGACTCTTGTGTCAGAGTGTTTGAAAAATTGCTTTGAAAGCTTTTGAAAAGTGTCGGTATGAAAAGATTTTTATTTGTTTTTTTGAAGAGAGCAAGTATCTACGAGTCGTCTACCTACCCTAAGGAATTTGTCTGTGTAAATGTCCTTTAAAGTAGCGCCATCCCACCATTGAGAGGTAGGTAGCACCACCGTTGGAGGTATTCGGGTCAATTCGAGTTTAGGGACATTGTGGTCACCGAGCAAAGGTAAGACACCTTAGAAGCTACCCTTATGCCATTGATCTTTTATTCCGAGGCAACTTATTCGAGGCAACTTTGTTTTAGGCAACTAGATCAATGGACACAAGGACTTACTAAAACGTCCTATAGTCGATGGCCGCGTTTCGAGGGACAAGGCAACAGTGTGATCACCGGAGTAATGGGAAGATACCTTAGAAGCTACCCTCATGCCAGGTTCCCGGATCATGAGGACTTACTAAGACATCCTCTACTCGACGATCACCTTTCGAAAGCAAGGCAACAGTGAGGCGTACCCTAGGGGTGGTGTGTGCGATTCGTGTGTCGTTTTCATTTTTGCATCTGTCTTGTCATGTTAAAGTGATCTACGCTTGATTTTATTATGGCCATTCATTCTTGCATGCTTTGTTTAACAGTTAATATTTGCGGGAAAAGTAAATTCTAAACTATTACAAATGGCGCGGGTCCACATCGCCAAAATTAAACCGGACCCGATTTGACGGAAAGTAAAGAAAGCAAAGTAAGTAACGAATTTGAAAAATGCGAAAAGTAAATGTTACAAAGCTTTGGGAGAGGTACATAATTAATTAAGTGCAATAAAATAAATACGCGAAATTAGACAATTAAGGATATGGGCGTTGGACCCTTTTGCGAAAATTAAATTAACGACAAATTAATTAATTAAAAGGAAAGCAAGAAATTGTTTTTTTTTAAATATTTTTCATGTTTTTAGGAATTTAATGAGAAAAAGAATTAATTAAAATTAACTAGCCCTAATTCTAATGGTTTTTTAAGTTTGTTATGAAAATATTAAAATATAACCTAAATTAAACCTAAATTCTTTTATGTACAATTTAATTATGAAAATAAAATAAGTAATATTATTATTATGAAGAATTAAAAGGAAATAAAAATTATCAATTAAACCTAGTTCTATTTTTTTTGTATTTTTATTATTAAAAGAAATTAAAATCACAACCTAATTAAACTAAATACTTACATATTAATTTATTCATGAAAATATTAGAAATAAAAATTATTTACTATATTTTATCTTTTCTGATTTTTTGGCATTTTTTATATTTTGTAAAAAAAATATTTAATTAAATCAAAGCAGTAAAATGAATAAAACAATAATTGAAAATAAAATATAAAAATAATAAAAAATGGCAAACCAGGGGGGGTGGAAGTCCCCAAAGTGGAAGTTTTATTGTGAAATTCTGGCCCGGCAAGCTTTGATCCATTGACTTTTTCCAGATGCAATATGGCACGTTGACTGGGGTTTAGGATGTCCCTTCAATCTCAGCCTTTAGATTGATCTCTAAGTGGACGTGGCAAGTTGGATTGGAGAGACGCATGGTGGTCGCTAGCGCTGAATCTGCATGGGATGACATGTAGAAAAATAATATTGAAATATGCAAGACCTGGGACTTGAACCCAGGTCATGAGGGTTAATAACATCACACCTTGCCAGCTGAGCCATTGAACGCGTTTGATTAATAAATAAACAATGAATATTATAAAAAGAAAAGCAAATGGTTAGTGGTGCAACGCGCGAATTTTCAAACGCGCCAATCATTGTGTGACACGAGGTCATCTTCCTCACCATCCCTGTAAAACAAAGCACAAAGGCAACGGTTTCAGACGCGTTTCATTAGGTGGCCTTTGGAAAAATAGCGAATAGGTCTCAGGGCTCTATAAATTGAGCGCGACTATGGATTTCTCTTCGTCCCAGAGCGCTGATGTTAATGGTCATGGTCTTGAGCCCTAATTTTGCCTTATTGCAAAAGCCCTAATTTATCCTCCTGAAAACCCTAGAATCTCAAACATGGTAAAATCTCATACACAGCATAATAATCAAATTAAACATAATAGTTAGCTTTAAAACATCACGAGGAACCAGAATCCATAAATAAAAAATGCAAAAGATGCGTGAATTATGATGCACGATTCTGGAAATTTCTTGACACCGTTTGAGTCCTAGGTACCGATTCTTGGCGTTTGAGTGGAGGTTCTTGATTGGAACGTGGTCAGTGAAGCTTCAGGAAGCCAAGGGAATGAATATTAGGGCTTGAATCGTCCTCTAAAGTTGATTTCAGTTTTGTGTTTTATGGAGAAAATTTCAAGTTTGTTCTTAGCTTTTGCGCAGCTTCAATGTGTATGGGCATTAGGGTTTGAATCGTGCTTATGTACTGAGGCTGTTAGGTCAACAAAACTTAATCAAATCCATGGCAATAATGGTTTTGCATATTTGATTTTCTCAAGATCTTTTCATATCTTTTTCAAGTGTATTTTATGTCAATTATGCTCAAATCAATCCAATTCTTTCCTATTTTGCATGTGCACGAAATCTTGATGGCAAAACCTGTATAAAAAGATTTGTTAAGGCATATTAGATATTTTTCATATATTTTAATAATTTAAATGAATTAATATAAATAATAATTCAAATAAATAAATAAAAAATGAGAAAATACTTCCCTTTGGGCCAAGTGGTCGTGCATATGCTTAGAATGATGAATCATGGAAGAAAAATGGGCCCATTAGCAATTTTAGGTCATTTGGATCAAAGTTGACTTTTCAAAATATCCAAAAATTTCCCAACTTCCACAAGGCATAACTTGCTCAATTTTTAAGCTTTTCTCATGTTCTTGGACATTTTGGAAAGGTCTTTGAGTCCTATAACCAATGCCTTTGGTCCCATGTCATTTTGATTTACCAATCTCAAGTTATGGCCTTTGACTTAAAGTCCCTTTTTGTTGACTTTTGAAAATGACCTATAATGTTGAAATTGATAACTTTTTGTGAGAGCATTTATTGGACTTGAAGTATGAAGATGAGTTGTAGGAAATGTCTTTCTCTTCAAAATGAGCATTGGATGGAATTTTTCTGATAATCCATGTGAAAGTTATGCCCTGGTCAATTTCAGTTGACTTTTTCAGCTGTCCAAATAAGGAAACTTTTGCATCTTGATGATTTTCTGAGCCAAATTTTGAGAATCATGATCAAGCATTGATCAAATGATGTTTGTGGCTTCAAAATGATATGTTGACCAAAAATTTGAACTTTTGACTGTCAAATGACCATTTTGCCCCTACAGTTGACTGTAGTGCAATTAGGGTTTTTGACTGTGCAATTTTGAGCTGAATGCCTTGAAACTTGATATGAGGATACTTGACCATCTTTGTAGGCATATGAGACTTGATTGGGCCTTTGAAACCTTCAATTTCTTGATCAGAACATAAACCCTAGTTTTGACTGTATAGGAGACAGTTGGACTGTGCAACCCTTGGGGAGTTTTGTGACTTGGCTTGGCAATTTCTTGGAGAATATGGGAGGGCAAATTTTGGGGTGCAACAATGCCCCACATTGCAAAAGGCCAAGGTGCTGTCAAGACATTCAGAGGTACTGGAGGAATGTGCACCTTATCAGCATATATTTGGCATTTGTGACACGTCCGAGAATGTTGATAACAGTCGGCTTCCATCGTGGACCAGAAATATCCTGCCCGAAGGATTTTCTTTGCCATGGTATGTCCACTGAAGTGCGTTCCGAAGGTACCTTCATGTAGCTCTGCCATGATCTTTTCTGCTTCAGTCTTATCCACACAACGCAGTAAGGTCAAATCATGGTTTCGCTTGTACAGAATGCCATTGCTGAGGAAGAACTTTGCCACGAACCTTCTCAGAAACTTCTTGTCATTGACAGATGCACCCTCGGGATATTCTTGAGTTTCCAAGTACCTCTTCACTTCATGATACCAAGGTTTTTCCGTTACCTCTTCAGCCTCAAGATCACAGCAATGTGCGGGTTCGTCCAACTTCCAAATAATGATCCGGGGAGCCTTGTTATCCCATTTGACTTTGAACATAGAAGCCATCATAGCCAACGCGTCCTCCAACTGATTCTCTTCTCTTGGGAAGTGTTCAAAAGTTATCTCCTCGAAGTGGGGAATCAACGTCAACACATACTCTTTGTAAGGAATGAGATTTGGGTGTTTCGTATCCCACTCGCCTTTGATCTGATTGATCACGAGAGCGGAATCTCCGAAAACCCTCAGAAACTTGATCCTTAAGTCAATTGCAGCTTGAAGACCCATGATGCATGCCTCATACTCTGCCATGTTGTTGGTGCAGTTGAAACATAGTCGGGCAGTGAGTGGAGTATGAGCGCCTTTTAGGGATATGATCATAGCGCCAATACCGTTACCCAAAGCGTTCGAGGCTCCGTCAAAGTGCATAGACCATCGGGATCCTTCCTCAGGTCCTTCATCCGGTCCAGGTACTTCACAATCAGTCACTACCATGATATTCTCGTCTGGAAATTCAAAGTTCATGGAATGGTAGTCATCCACTGCCTGGTGTGCCAAATGGTCTGCCAATACACTTCCTTTGATTGCTTTCTGAGTTGTATACTGTATGTCGTATTTTGTCAAGATCATTTTCCATCTCGCTATTCTTCCGGACAAGGCGGGCTTTTCGAAGATATACTTTATTGGATCCATTTTTGAAATCAACAGAGTAGTGTGAGTCAACATATATTGTCTCAGCCGGCGAGCAGCCCATACCAAAGCGCAGCAAGTTTTCTCGAGCAGTGAGTATCGGGTCTCACAGTCGGTAAACTTTTTGCTAAGGTAATAAATAGCGTGCTCTTTTCGGCCAGACTCATCATGCTGCCCCATCACACACCCCATTGAGCTGTCAAGTATTGTCAAGTATAGTATTAGAGGTCTCCCTTCAACCGGTGGCATAAGAATGGGTGGTTCTTGGAGATACTCTTTGATTCTTTCGAAAGCGGCCTGACATTCATCGTTCCAACGTACTACTTGATCTTTCTTCAGTAGCTTGAAGATTGGTTCACAGGTAGCAGTTAGATGTGAGATGAATCGGGCAATGTAATTCAGACGTCCTAGAAAGCCTCTGACTTCTTTCTCTGTCTTGGGAACTGGCATCTCTTGTATGGCTTTCACCTTGGCAGGGTCCACTTGAATACCTTTGTCGCTTACGACGAAGCCTAGCAATTTTCCGGATCTTACCCCGAAGGTGCACTTGTTTGGGTTCAACCTCAACTTGTACAACTTCAACCGATCAAACAGCTTTTGTAGATGGTCAAGGTGTTCCTCCTCAGTTTGAGACCTTGCAATCATATCATCGACATACACTTCAATTTCATGATGGATCATGTCATGAAATAAAGCGACCATGGCACGTTGGTAGGTTGCCCCAGCATTTTTCAACCCAAAAGGCATGACCTTGTAGCAAAAGGTGCCCCACTGAGTAACAAAAGTAGTCTTCTCCATGTCTTCGGGAGCCATCTTGATCTGATTATAACCTGAGAACCCATCCATGAAGGAGAATACCTTATGTTGAGCAGTATTGTCAACCAGAACGTCGATATGAGGCAGAGGGAAATCATCCTTAGGGCTGGCCCTATTCAAATCCCTGTAATCAACACACATTCTGACCTTACCATCTTTCTTCGGTACTGGAACCACGTTGGCAACCCACTGAGGGTAAGAAGTCACTGCTAGAAAACCGGCGTCAAATTGTTTCATAACCTCAGCTTTGATTTTCTCGGACATCTTTGGACGCATACGGCGGACCTTCTGTTTTACCGGAGGGCATTCTTCCTTGGTTGGCAGGTGATGAACCACAATGTCGGTATCCAACCCAAGCATGTATTCCTAAGACCAGGCAAAGACTTCCACGTAGTCATGCAGCATCTGAATCAACCGTTGTTTCACACTAGCCTCCATATTGGCACCAATCTTGACTTCCTTTCTGTCTGTCTCAGTACCCAGATTTACCGTTTCCACTGGCTCTTCATGTGGCTGAATGGCCCTCTCTTCCTGGAGTAGCAGTCTTGCAAGCTCACCAGGAACTTCGCAATCATCTTCACCTTCGTCTTCGGCTAAGTTGATCGGATTTTCGAAGTCATAACTGGCAGTAGCAGAGTCGTTACCAGTGAGATCCAGAGTGGATTGGAACCTGTGTAGGTGAGTGTGTGTAAATATAGCTGTTTTGCAATATATAAAGAAAGAAAAGGAACGCAATATTTGAAATGTAAAAACGTCCAATGCTTTTATTCATGATATATGAAAGTGACACACAAAAGCCCTCACAAATGACGCCACGGTGCCCCGGGTAAGACACCGGGCCATAAAGTTTTAAATTATTGTTCGTTACAAATTCAAAACAAAGGAGTTCATTACTGAGTGACAAAAGTAATAGGTATAAAATCTTTCGTTGTCCAGTTGCTTGGTCCACCATTGGTTGTTGGGTAGATTCAGCTGTCGAACTCAGATTCTTCCGCTTCGTCCTCAATAGCATTTACTCCCGGGTTGGTGATGAACACAGGAGTTCTTCCAATCTTTGCCTTGCGAACAGCCCTCTGAGCTTCTGCAGTGAAACCCAAACCAAACTTGTCAGTCTTTGGAGTGAAATCAGGAAGTCGGCCCCAGTTTGTGCACTCACCCTTCTCAATCACAGCCCGGGCATCTTTTAAGGAAGCTATCTTCAAAGGAGAACCCTCTTCATTCGCAGTCTCTGCTGCTGCCAATGTCTGAGGCACCTCTTCAAAGTGTTGAAAGGGGGTCTCAATGAACTCCCCATCCATCTCTACGTACCGGAACGAGTTGAGGTGGCTGACCATGTATTCTTCCTCCCCTTGAACTGTTACGATCTTCCCTCTGACCGGGTACTTAAGCTTTTGATGTAATGTGGAGGTCACATCTCCAGCCTTGTGGATCCATGGACGACCCATCAAACAAGAATAGGATGGTCGAATGTCCATCACATAGAAAGTAGAATCAAAAACTTGAGAACCAACCATAATTGGAATGTCAACTTCACCATGTACCATCCTCTTCGATCCGTCAAAGGCCCGGACAACAATGTTACTAGGCTTGAGCTCTAAACCCTCACAATCCAACCTGTCTAGGGCCTTCTTGGGTAATACGTTCAACGAAGAACCGGTGTCTACCAACACATGGGCAAGAGTAGTGCCCCTGCATTTAATAGAGACATGCAGGGCGTCGTTATGGTTCTTTCCTTTGGCAGTCAGATTGGCGTCAGAGAAACCCAACCCATTATCAGCAGTCAAGTTGGCCATACAATCGGTAAATTGATCAGCAGACGTTTCTTGTGGCACGTGGGCCATCTTCAGGAAGGAAATCAGGGCCTTGGCATGGGCCTCTGAACACAACAACAGTGATAGCATGGAAATCTTAGATGGGGTGTGCCCCAGCTGCTCAACGACGTTGAAATCACTCTTCTTGATAATCTTGAGGATCTCTTCCATCTCTTGCTTGGAAGCTTCAACATTAGTCTTCGGTGCCTCCGTCCGGGAAGGCACATCAGTAGCAACCCCTTTGCCCTGAGTGTCAGATGACTCGGCAGCAGGGGTAGAAACAGGAACTTGGTCAGGCAGGGAAGTGGGCACACTGGCAGGTGTGATGACAAGAGGTCTTTGAATAACTGGTGGCGCAATATCTGGTGAGAATAGCCTTCCACTACGAGTAACCTTGGCAGGCCCGGTGATGTTGCTGACACTGGTACTTATATCAAACTCTTGTTTTACTCCCAGAACATAAACATCTGCCCCATAGTGCCACGGGATAGCTTTGTCAGACTTATAGGGGATGGGCCCCGGAACAGTAATGATGATGGGAGCAATCTTGTGAACAGGCATAATTTTGACAGGCTTCTTTGAGGGAGCCTTAGGAGGGTTGTTGAAAATAGTGACAATAGAAACTTCTTTGGTACGGACAGCAGGAACATCAATCTTCTTGAATAAGATCTCTTTGCTATCCATCAGGTTTTGGACGCCTGACTTCAGCAAAGGACAACCAGCAGGTGAAACAGAACATAGAAGGCAACCTTTACTACATCCCGGAAATAAACCGGCTAGCAACAGGTTCCTTTTGACAGTCAGCAACGGGGTAACAATATCTTCTACAGAGGCCACATACAGGTCTTCTTCCACAGCATTCACTCCATGCTGAGGCATGGGAGCAGTCACAACATTGGGCCTTTCGGGCGCCTCGAACTGTATTTCCTTAGCATCAATAAGGTCCTGAACCTTATTCCTTAGAGCCCAACAATCATCGATAGTATGCCCTGGGCTATCAAAGTGATAAGCGCAGTGGGCGTTGGGGTTGTACTTTGGAGAGGTTGTGTTTACTACCTTCGGAGCTTCTTTGACAGTTACCAGGTTGGTTGACAGCAATTGCGGCAAAATTTGAGACAGGGTCATGCTGAGCCGAGTGTACTGCCTTTTGGGTCTCTCACCCCTTGGCTGGTTGAACTGCTGAGGAGCAGCAGCAGGATTTGAAATTACCACCACGTTGACAGCTTGGCGGCGTTCCGGTTTGTTTTGTCTTTTGGGACCATAAACAGCACTAGCTTCCTTCTTGAAGGGCTTCTTTTCAGTACTTGAGGAGGCATCTTTCTGTATCTTCCCCGACTTGATACCAGCTTTGATCCTTTCACCAGTCAGGATCAGGTCTGTAAACCCCGCAGAAGAATTACCAATCAAATGGTTGAAGAATGGACCAGACAGGGTCCCCAAGAACATGTCCACGAGTTCACGATCCGTCAACGGTGGTTGCACCCTTCCAGCCAGGTCCCTCCACTTCTGCGCATACTCCTTAAAACCTTCACTCGTTCCTAGTGACATACCCTGGAGCTGGGTACGCGTAGGAGAGAGGTTGGAATTATACTAATACTGCTTATAAAAAGCAGTAGCCAAGTCCTCCCAGTTACGAATATTGGTTCCATCCAGCTGATAGAACCATTCGAGTTGAGTCCCTGAAAGACTCTCCTGGAAGAAATGGATCCATAAGTTCTTGTCTGCAGTGTAAGGTTGGATCTTCCTTACATATGAGCGGAGGTGCAGTTTAGGACAGGAAGCCCCGTCGTACTTCACAAAGGCGGGTGCCTTGAACTTGTGTGGGATCACCACCCCAGAAGATAAACCTAGGTCTCCAAAGTCCAACCCAGGCACACGTTGAATCTCCATAGCATTTAACCGGTCCTCCAGCTGTTTGTACCTGTCCTCAGCAGGAGGGTACTGTTCATCATTGAAATTTGTCTCGGTGTCAGAGACCACGGGACTAGGAACCCTTCCCTCTTGGTGACTGCCTTCCCCAACCGATGGAGTAGTCAGCTCGGCTTCATTCTGTAGTGTATTCCTGAGTCTGCGTCCAGTGTTGAACAGCACAGTCCTCTTCTTCTTCTTCTTCTTCAGGAGAAAAGCCTTCAACTCCTGTTGTCCCTGGGCTAAGTTCATGACCAGCTCTTGAAACTGGGCGTTCTGGGCCTGGAGGGCCTTGATAGCTTGTTCAGTAGTTGGTTCAGGATTCATGATGATTGAGTGCATGCTGAAATAAACAGCGAAGAAGATTAAGCAACCTGTAGAAAAAGAGTACATGTTATGCACATGATGCATGATATGCTATTTATGCAATGCATTCAATGGTTCGAAAGTTCAAATTCGTTGTAGACAAAAAGGAACACACGTTGTATTAAGAAATAATTTGTTCAGTACATCAGGGCCTCATGGGCAAAACATTACAAAATAATTAATCCCAAAAGACATTGCGCATCCTCTTTGGAGCAATGTAGGTGTTGAGGGTCTTTTCCTCGTGAAGTAGACGGGTGAGCTCCAAGACCTTCTTCTCACTGGCATGTAGACTGGTTTCAAGAGAATTTCGTTCTTCCTTGAGTTGGATCCAGCTCTTTTTCATTTCTTCCCAAGATGTCGGCATGTCAGGATGTTGAATGGTGTATGGCACCTCTCCTTCCAAAACTGGCTCTTTGATCACGGGGAGAACATGAGGATATGGCATCACCAGCTTCTGGGAGCGGGCTCGTACCCACTTGAGATAAGGCTCCAGGGGGATGGAATTCTTGTGCCCCAGTGTCTTACTATCTACCCTGTTGAGCATCCTCCAAGCTCTGATGAATCTCTGGCGAAGTCCTTGTGCATCGTTGTCGAAGTTAAAAACTATGTCAGGAATCAACATGTCATGAGGGCCATCCCTCCGAGCATATCCAAACTGTCTCAAAGCCATACATGGGTTGTAAGTAATGCCCCCTCTAATTCCAAGTAAAGGAACATTAGGAAACTCTCCACAACGATCAATAATAGTGACGTTTTCTCTGGACCGAGAACACCAATATATATCAGCATGTGTAAGAGTCATCAATCGTTGTGACCATCTCAAACCCCGCTCGTTCTTCAAAACTGATTGTGGAAGGTGCGAAATAAAACACCTTTCCAGGAGAGGAGTGCAGCACATGAGAACACCTCTTTTTCTCATGGTTCGAGTGTAACATGAGTGGAGGATGTCCCCAAGCAACGTAGGTACAGGATTCCTGGACATGAAGATCTTGACAGCATTGATATCTATAAGCTGATCCGGATTTGGGAACAACACCAACCCATAGACAATGAGTGCCATAACTTCTTCAAAGGCTTGTAGGTCAAGGTAATTCCAACATTCTTGTGCCTTCTCAAATAGGAACTTTGCCAAGAATCCTTTGATACCACTTCTGGTTTCCCAATGTCCCTTGATGTCAGATGGTTGTAGGCATAATGCTTTAGCAACCTCTTCAAGTTTTGGTTCCCTTTCCGTACCGTTGTAGGGTAGTTGACTGAGAATGGGAACCTTCAGAAGCTGAGAAAACTCTTCCAAGGTAGGCACCAATTGATAATCCGGGAAAGTAAAACTGTGGTGCAAAGGGTCAAAGAACTGGAAGAGAACCTTTATCATATCTTCTTCAATGTTGGTGTTGACCAAGCTGATGAGTCTACCATGCCTTTCACTGAAAGACGAGTTCTCGGGAATCCTGGATGTAAGCTCCTTAAGCTGAGGAGGGACCCTTACAAGGTTGATCTGAATTGTCTTTCTGTGGATAGTTTCCATGTCCTACAAAACAAGAACAAAGATGAAGATTCGAACCCTTGAAGTGGTTAGTAAATGCATATGATGTTGTATGATGCTATGATGTTATGATAAGGACACACCACAAGTATTCACAAAAAGTAAACATGATAAGGCACACAAGTCACACCAGACAGCCCTTAGAGTTCAGGCCAGCGTGAAGTTTGGGGTACTACCCTCTTGAAGTTGGTGGGCTCAAAAACCTGTCCTATCAAAAGTAACCGGGTTCTAAGGAGCTCAATATCATTGGGTTGTTTTCTATGTTCATTGTTTTGATTTAGCCACTGAACTGGCGATCAAAATATTTCAGGAAAACAACCCTCAATGAGTGTAGTATCGAGTATCAACCAACTTTGGACTGCACCAAATTCAGTCATCTCACTACCCCTAAAGAGGCCAGGATGGTCAAGTAAGGTTCCTAAGGTCAGTTGATGCTTCACGACACCACGCGGCGGCCCCGTACTCTCCTTGACTTGACTCAAGGGTTACCGGTACTCACCAAAGTGCCACATCAACATAGCAAACTACTTCAACCGTGTCGGTATACCCCGCACAGTTCCCTCACATTTTGTTGCTACTTTCTAAAAGGTATCCCCCAGATCCGGGTTAGGATCTATGAAACTCCCAAAACAGGCCCACAATATTAAATCAAGCAAAGCAAGTAATTGAAAACATGATGATGAACTATTCCTAAGGTACACCCCACTTATTAAGTCCCCAGCAGAGTCGCCAGTTCTGTGATCGGTGGAAATAGAACTGACTGTTTTTTTAAGTTGGTTCGCGAAATGTCACGGTAAGCAAGAGTCGCCACCGTCTTTTATGTTCTCCAACATGGAAAGGACAAAAGCACAGCAAAATTCCTTCTTTGAGAATGTTTCTCGGTTCGGGAGGTAGATTTATAGAAAGGGAAGGTGTTAGTACCCTTTCTATCCGTGGTTATCCACGGGCTCTTAGGTACTTGCTCTTATGTTTTCAAAATTTGTTTGCTTTTCAAGTGTGTGTGGGTTTTGAAAAAGTTTCGTTTGAAAAATTTCTAAGTAACTCTTGTATCTGTCCTCAAGAGTGTATGAAATATTTGTTTGAAAACCTTTTGAAAGTGTGAGTGCGAAAAGTTGTTTTGTTTTTTAGAAAGAGTAAGTACCCAGGAGAAATCTACCTACTATAAGGAATTAAGCTGTGTAAGAGTCCTTTAGATAGTGCTATCCCATCATTGAGAGGTAGGTAGCACCATCGTTGGAGTTTATTCGGGTCAATTCGATTATAAGGGATATATGTGGTCACCAAAGCAATGGTAGGGCGCCTTAGTGGTAACCCTAATGTCCTAGATCCTTTTTATCCGAGGCAACCGTTTCGAGGCAACTGGATCTTAGACAGGAGGGCGACCTCTAAGACACCCTATACTTGATGACCACGTCGAGGCAACCAGTGAGGCGTACCCTAGGAGTGGCATGTGCATGTGTGTTGTTTCATGTTAATGTTTATTTTGTACATGTTATTTGTGAGCTACGGATTGATTTTATTTTTCATACATTCTTGCCGGCATATTAACAGTTAAATGATTTGCAGGAAATAAAGTGCGGAAAGGTAAATCTAGCTATTACAAGGCGCGGGTCTATACATCGCCAAAAAACAAAAACCCGTTTTGAAAATAAGAATGCGGGAAATAGTAAATAAAGAGATAAACCTAATTAACTATTACATTTCCGGAAGCAAATACATAAATAATCAAAATAACGAATTGAAACTAAAATGCGCGTGAAAGAATGAATCGGGACGTCCTAAGGGTTTTGACCCTTTTTTTTAGAAAGAATTGAATTTGTCCTTTTTTATTAAATTAATGAAATTAATCCTAATTACTAATTAATTAATTATTTATTAAAAGAAAAAATGTTTTTTGTATTTTTATGTTTTAATGAAATAAAATAAAAAAGAATTAACAATGTCAAAAGAAAAGCCTAAGTCTAAATTTGTTTTTATTGATTGTAAAAAGAAGATTAAAATTAAACCTAATTTAAACTAAATCAATTTATTAGTGTTTTATTTACAAAAATAATTAATAGTGAATAATAAAAAATATTTACATTTTTTAGTTTTTTTTTGAATTTTTATGAAAAATATTAATTATGTTAATTTTGGTGGTAATAATAATAATTAAAAAAATAATTAATAACTAAACTAGAAAATATAAAACAAATAAGAAAAAGAATGAACCAAGGGGGGTGTTGGACCCTTAAGGAGGTGAATCTGGAAATTTAGGCCCATTAACCAGCCAAGCCACGTTGACTTTCTTGCTTGCCTATGCACAAGGTTGACCAGGAGCATGGTGTGCGTCATCTTTAGGCCACTGGATGGACGCTTGACGACACTTGGCGTCTGGATGAGGAAGGTGTATGATGAACCTTCTTTTGGAACCTACACACAAGCATGTAAAGAAAAAATGTATAGAAATTTTGGGGGACCTGGGAATCGAACCCAGGTCCCATTGATTGTGCACAAGCGCCTTGGCCAGCTGAGCTGTCTTGTTCAATTGAAACAATAAGAATAAACAAATAATATATTGATGAACCAAATAATACCCTGGAAAAAAAAACAAATAAACGCGCGTTATTTTAAACGGACGAATGAGAGGGGGAGGCGTCAGCGTCTTCTTCCTCTGATACTGATTTTTTACCTGCGGATTTCTATCCACGGGAGATTTTGCAGGCCTGTCCTAAAATTGTCCCTAGGCTTCCAAAACTCACTCCAAGACCATGGTTAGTCTCGTCTCTATCTCCTAAGTCCATCCATGCTTATGATTTGTCCTGATTGTGCCTGGAAACAAAATGCCTAAAAACAAACAATACAAACCCTAGACGCGGGTATCATCATACAAAGCCCAAAAACAAAATTGAATAATGTAGTTACGTTAGAAATCAAGCAAGCAACATGATTATGCCAATATTTTTGAGAACAAAATGCAAGAATGGAGAGTTGAGGTATCGTGTACAGGGGCGAGTTTTCGAGAACTTACAGCGCTATTTAGTGGACCTTAGGACGCGTTTGTGGTTGCTTTGGCTTCAGGGGGTGGCAAGGAAGAAGGCCATGTGCTTGCTTTGATCTGGAAATGCCTGTAACACAGTTTTTGATCTCTCACTTTTTGACAAATTCTGAGTTTTTTGTTCTGGCCGTTTTAGTGATCTCTAGGTCGTGTCTTAGGTTGGGAAGGCTTGCTTATGTATGTATGAATGAGAATTAAGTGATATGATGAGCCTTAACCTTGTGCAATTATGTTTTGGATTCTTGTTGACCACCATTAAAGGACATTCCATCTTTGAAGCAAAACTTGGATTTTATGCTCAAAATGGCCCTAGCACGAATTTGGTAGCTGGAAAATGATTCATGAAAGCTATTCAAACCACAAGATATTAAATAAAATGGAAACGTGGGTGGCATGACAAGGCTGAATCAAGTGGAAGAAAGTGGGCCCTTTTGTCAAAAATTGAAGTTTTAGGGATAGTTGACTTTTGCCATTTCACAAAAATTTCCCAACTTCTCCAATGCATATCTTGCTCAATTTTGATCATATGAACATGTTCTTGGACATTTTGGAAAGGTCTTGAAGTCCTATAACCAATGCCTTTGGTCCCATGTCATTTGGATTTACCAATCTCAAGTTATGGTCTTTGACTTAAAGTGCCTTTTTGTTGACTTTTGAAAATGACCTATAATGTTGAAATTGATAACTTTTTGTGAGAGCATTTCTTGGACTTGGAATGTGAATATGAGTTGTAGGAAATGTCTTCCCCTTCAAAATGAGCATTGGATGGGATTTTTCTGATGAACCATGAAAAAGTTATGACTTGGTCAAGTTACAGTTGACTTTCCAACTGTCCAAAAATGGAAACTTTTGCATCTTGATGACTTTTGAGCCATGCTTGTGGAATCATGATCAAGACTTGATCAAATGATGATTGTGAGCTCAAAATAAGATGTTGACCAAAAATTTTGACTTTTGACTTCCAAATGACCATTTTACCCCTATAGTTGATTGTGAAGCAATTAGGGCTTTTGACTGTGCAACTTGATGTTGTGAGTCTTGAAACTTGACATGTAGATGCTTGACAATGTATATAGGCATATAGGAATTGATTGAGCCCTTGAAAACCTCAACTTCCTTGCAAGAAACAAAACCCTAATTTTGACTGGCTTAGGAGGATGTTTGACTGTGCAACCCTTGAGTAGACTTGAGCAAATTTAGATGATGCTTGTCAAAACTTTGAAGAATATGGGAGGGCAAATTTTGGGGTACAACACGACCAACGGAGGACCAAGCAACTGGACAGCAAAGGACTTCATCCCTATTACTTTTGTTAACCAGTAATGAAATCTTTGTTTTGAATTTGTAACAGACAATGTTTTGAAACTTTATGGCCCGGTGTCTTACCCGGGGCACCGTGGTTTCATTTGTGAGGGCTTTTGTGTGTCATTTTCATATATCATTAATAAAAGCATTGAACATTTCTTGCATTTCAAATTTCGCGCTCCTTGTTTTTCTTTATATTGCAAAATAGCTATTTTACACACACTCACATATACAGGTCCACATCCACTCTAGATATCACTGGTAACGACTCTGCTACTTCCAGTTATGACTTCGAAAATCCGATCAACTTAGCCGAAGACGAAGGTGAAGATGATTGCGAAGTGCCTGGTGAACTTGCAAGACTACTACTCCAGGAAGAGAGGGTCATTCAGCCACATGAAGAGCCAGTGAAAATGGTGAATCTGGGTACTGAAACAGACAAGAAGGAAGTCAAGATCGGTGCAAATTTGGAGCTTAGTGTGAAGCAACGGTTGATTCAGATGCTGCATGACTATGTTGAGATCTTTGCCTGGTCTTACGAAGATATGTCTTGGTTGGATACTGACATTGGTTTTCATCGCCTGCCTACCAAGGAAGACTGCCCTCCGGTAAAACAGAAGGTTCGCCGTATGCGCCCAGAGATGTTCGAGAAAATCAAGGCTGAAGTTATGAACAGTTTGACGCCGGTTTTCTAGCAGTGACTTCTTACCCTCAGTGGGTTGCCAATGTGGTTCCGGTACCGAAGAAGGATGGTAAGTGTTGTACCCCAAAATTTTCCCTCCCATATTCTTCTAGGTTTATCAAGAATCATCCTCAAATGGTTCAAGATTACTCAAGGGTTGCATAGTCAAACCATCTCTTAAGCCAGTCAAAATTAGGGTTTTGGTTCTTGCAAGGAAGTTGGGGTTTTCAATGGACCAATCAAGTCTCATAGGCCTATATGCATTGTCAAGCATCTACATATCAAGTCTCAAGACTCACAGGGTCAAATTGCATAGTCAAAAGCTTCATTTGGTTCACAATCAACTACAGGGGCAAAATGGTCATTTTACAGTCAAAAGTCAGAATTTTTGGTCAACATCTTATTTTGAACTCACAAACATCATTTGATCAAGTCTTGATCATGATTCCTCAAGCATGGCTCAAAAATCATCAAAGATGCAAAAGTTTCTATTTTTGGACAGTAGAAAAGTCAACTGTAAATTGACCAAGGCATAACTTTTTCATGGTTCATCATAAAAATCCCATCCAATGCTCATTTTGAAGGGGACGACATTTCCTACAACTCATATTCACATTCCAAGTCCAAGAAATGCTCTCACAAAAAGTTATCAATTTCTACATTATAGGTCATTTTCAAAAGTCAACAAAAAGGCACTTTAAGTCAAAGACCATAACTTGAGATTGGTAAATCCAAATGACATGGGACCAAAGGCATTGGTTAGAGGACTTCAAGACCTTTCCAAAATGTCCAAGAACATGTTCATATGATCAAAATTGAGCAAGATATGCATTGGAGAAGTTGGGAAATTTTTGTGAATTTGCAAAAGTCAACTTTGCTCAAAACACATCATTTTTGCTAATGGGCCTCAAATTCCTTCTTGAACATTGTCCAAGGCCTATGCACGACCCATTGAGATTAAATTGAATTATTTTCTTATTTGTATTAATTAATTGGATTTTTAATTGATTTTTAATTCATTTAATTAATTTAATTGTAGGAAAATACCAAGATATGATTTCTAAATCTTTTTGTGAAGCAAAAGTGGTCAGCATATGATGGAGATTTCGTGTATCAATCAAGGGGACCAAAATCTCCAAAATTAGCAAGTTTTGGCAATCAAAAAGATGCAAAAATATTTGATTGAAAATCAAATATACAAACCATAATGCCATGGATTTTTGGACCAAGATTTGACCTAAAACCATTTTCCTATATGTACTTAACCTAAACCTAATCATGCACACGTGAGAACTGCTGCAGAAACACCATAACAACATTGAAAAAATCAAAGAAAAAGTGAAAACTGTTTTTGGCCTTCCAGCATGATTTCAAGCTTTCTCTTGATTCTAATCTATTGCAGGGACTCCCAGGAACGGATTGGAATCAAAATCAAGGGCTAACACTCAAAGAACACGCAAGAACAGTCACACGGTTTGGTTATTTTTTCCATAATCGTAATTCAATATTCATGCATTATTAATGAGATTTTTTGTGTGTATTGGATTGCTAGAACCTCTCAGAAGCTAATGGCATAGGTGAATTGCATTATGGAGCCCTGAATCACAAACCACCATGGATGAATTTTAGGGTTTTCAAGCTCTTAAATTGGGGCTTTGTGATATAGGAAAAATTAGAGACTCTAAAGCCCATGGTTGAATTCGTCAAGGTCAGACGAATCAAACACCATGCTCGCGAAATATTTATGAGCAGCAAGGAGCTAATCGCTATTTTTCATGCTTGCAGGTTGTGGGGGTTAAAAAACCCCGCTATCTAACTCTGTTTTTGCAGGCGAAGGAGGAAGACGAATACGTGTTCATGCGTGTTTGGTTGGTTTGAATGAGGCGCGCGTTTTTTGTTTTAATAGCATATGCATTGAGTTTGTTATATTATATTCTCTCTCCATTATAATATCAAAGCAAGCAGGTGGTTGAGTTGGTGGAAAGCGCGTCCAATAACCATTGGGACCTGGGTTCGATTCCCAGGTCCCCCAAATTCCTTGTTTCTATTTTTTTCAATGAGTTCACATGCAGGCTTCATGAAAGGCTCCACCATAAACCTCACGCTGCAGCTTGCCAAGTGGCCACAAAGCTCAATCCAATGGCCATGGGATGGATGACCATCATGTTCCCAGTCAAAGCCAGCGCAGCCAATTACAAAAGTCAGAAGGGCTTGGCTTAATGGGCCAGAAATTCCAGGCTTAACCTCCATTCTTGGGTCAACACCCCCCCTGGTTAATTACTTTTTATTTTCTTTTAACTAATTATTTTAATAATTATTATTACTATTATCTAATTAATTCATAAATTATTTTTTTCATAATAAAATCAGAAACCTAAATATTATTTATTATTTTCTTTTAATAATTATTATTTTGTAAATAAATGTAAATTAATTAATTAGTTAATTAGGTTAACTTTGACATTTTTTTATAATAAATAAAATTAACTTAGAATTACGGTTTTTCTTTTGACTTTTAATTTCTTCATTTTTATTTTCATTAAAAATATAAAAAAAAAACATAAAAAAACACTTTTTTCTTTTAATTAATTAATCAATTAGCAAATTAGGTTTAATTTTAATTAATTGCAAAAAAGGACAAATTACTTTATTTTCTCAAAAAAAGGGTCAAAACCCTAAGACGTTCCCGATTTAATTTCTTTCGCGCTTTAATTCCTTTTGATCATATTTTTGTATCTGTTTCCGAGGATGTAATAGTTAATTAAGATTTTATTGTTTTCTTTTACTTTCTCGCATTTATTTTCCAAACGGGTTTTGTTTTTGGCGATGTATAGACCCGCGCCTTGTAATAGCGTAGATTTACCTTTCCGCACTTTATTTTCCGCACTCTTACGTGTTAATTATGCATGACAAGATTGCCTGACAAATAAAATCAATTCGTAGCTCACAAAGATGCATGTTCAAAGATAATATGAATCAAAATAACACACATGCACATGCCACTCCTAGGGTACGCCTCACTTGGTTGCCTCGAGGTGGTCGTTAAGTATAGGGTGTTTTAGAGGTCGCCCTCCTGTCTAAAGATCCAGTTGCCTCGAAACGGTTGCCTCGGATAAAAAGGATCTAGGACATTAGGGTTACCGCTAAGGCGTCCTACTATTTCTTTGGTGACCACATTGTTCCTATAATCGAATTGACCCGAATACCTCCAACGACGGTGCTACCTACTTCTCAATAGTGGGATAGTACTGTCTAAAGGACTCTTACACAGCCTAATTCCTTAGAGTAGGTAGATTTCTCCTTGGGTACTTGCTCTTTAAAAAAAGAAAAACAACCTTTCACACTGTTGTACCCCAAAATTTGCCCTCCCATTTCCTCAACATTTTCTCATCACAAGACCCTTGGAGCTCAAGATCAAGTTAGGGTTTTGCTCTGCTCAAGACTCCTCCTTGCACTGTTGACCCAAATTAGGGTTTGAGTTTGCACAAAGATGTTTTGACCTAAAAGGCCCAAAGTGACTTTCATGCTTCATGTTGGACTCACAAGTTTATCCATACCAAGTTTCAAGCTTTGATTCCAATCTTTGCCCAGGCAATTGGACAGTTGACCTAGAAATCAACTGTATTGGGGAAAAAGTCAACTGTGGTCAATTGACAGTCAAACCTCATGATTTTTTACCCTCATCAACATTATGAACTCATATGGACAATTTGATCAAGTTTGGATAACAATTCCACAAGAAATTTGATCAGATCATCAAAAGGGCAAAATGGTCATTTTTAGGGTTTTTACTGCACAAAGGCAATTTTTGACTGTTTGACCTAGCCAATGGCAAACCAAGCTCACATATGGACTCAAGGACCCAATGGCATTGTCTTGACATGTTCAACAAGTTCAAAAGATCCCAAATGCACAAGTTTGACATATGAATTTTCCAGTCAACTGAGCCAAATTTGACTGTATACTGAAAAGTCAAACTTTGACTTTTTGGTCAAAATCAAGTGCCAAGATTCATTTTTCATCAAGACATGTCAAATTGTGAAACTTGTTCATCAAGAAATCAAAAATTACAAATTAGGGTTTGAAATGAAGAAATTTCATAACTTAGAAATTTTCTAAGTTATGGAATTTCCTAATTTTTTCCTAACTTTGTCCCATTTTTTCATCAAGATACATTTGGATTCAAACAAAACTGAAAACATTAAAGTTGTAGTCCATTGCAAAATCTACAACTTTTATTCACAAAGTTTCCTCAAAAGAAGCTTGTAGCTCAAGTTATGATTTTTGGAACAAGGGTGCAAAACATTCTTAACTTAGAAATATTTTGACCTATTCTAGGCAGGATTTTTGCCTAACTTCATGGCCATTTTTCACATGCTTACACTTGGAATTTCAATTTTCATTACAAATATGGATTGTAGTACACATTCCAAGCTTTCCAAATTGTCTAAGAACTTCTCAAACACCCTTGTGGTTAGGGAGAATTGAATTTGTCAATATGGGCAAAAGTCACTTTGATTCATGGCCAAAGGCATGTTCATAACTTGTGCATTTTCAAACTCAGCATGTGCAAGCTACATTACAGGCCTCTAATCTCATTTACACTAAAAAATTAAATGCTAAACCATTGTGCCAAGATATTATTCTATGCATTTGGTCATTGCATGAAGAATTAAGCCTTAATTAGAAAAAGCAAGTTATCCATTTTTGTAAAGTGGCACTTTATGTCAAGATTACAATCTATGAAGTACAATGCAGATCTTTTAGGCACAAGTTCAGGAACCAATCCCACTGATCAAGACTAAAAGGTGCAACATGCTTGAGGGGCTTGTGGTAGCCTAGAAACCAAGTTGACAAACTTTGCTTATCATAGAAGAAACTTGCATTTTGAAACACAACACACATTCCTGTCAACACAAGCCTAAGAAAACATTGTGAACATATTCCATACTCCTCAAGTAACCTAAAACACGACCAAGCCATCCCCAAGACTCCCTCATTCATCAAAACATAGTTTTGTGGCAAAACAGGGTATCTTCTGCATATTGACTTCCACAGTTCATTTCCCTCGTGCGTTTTCATCCAAACCACCTCAAACACATTCAATAACATCCATACAAGTTATCCCCAACCTTAGATACAGACTGTAACAGCCATAGCATAGTTGGCCATTTTCATTTTTCTCTCTTGCAGGTTGATTTCCATGGAGTGATTCAGCAAGATTCAAAGCACACCAAGCATTGGAGAAGCATCCCTGAACTTCAAGCAAGTTGTACAAGTCCTCACATTGCCTTGAAAGTGCCTCCATTGTCATACACGATCCAAGCTGAACAGGTAAGTTTGTGAACTTCTATCTCTCTATCCGGGCATAGTTAGGATTAAGTTTGTGAAGGAAACATGTTCTAATCATAGCCCTGAAGCCATCCATATAGTTACTTTTCATTTATATTATGTGTGCTAAGAGTATTTTGAATCTGAACATCTGAAAAAAACTAGGTCAGGAATTGGGGGAGAAGAAATTCTCTCTATTTTCTGAGAGTTAGATCAAGTTCTTGGTATGTATGGATTCGTGGTTTGATGCTTGACATTTTTTATGTTATGAGTTTGTGCTAAAAATAAAAGAATCAGGAGATAGCAGGGACAAGGCAAAGCGCGCGTTTTCTTGTTTGAATCTGGCCAGAGGTTGAAGACAAAGTCTTTTGGGCTGGGCTTGGTTCCTTTTTCTATTTGCACCACTCATTTTCCACTTGCACCCCCTTGGCCCATTGTGTTTATTTTTATCATTTTTTGACTTTTTCTTTTTATTTCTGACTTATTATTTTTTGCCAAAATATAAAAAAATATTAAAAACATTTTTTAACCATTTTTGCATTTTATTTGGATTTTTGTTTGTTTTATTTGAATTTATACATATAAATAACATATATATCCTTTTATCCAAAATACAAAAATAATACAAAATACATTCTTATTTTCTGATTTTTATTTTGTTTTATCTTTTGAAAACATTTTTTCTAAAAATATACTTTTTTTTGTAAATATTAAATATTTTATTTTTGTATATATTTAATATATTTAGAAAATAATATAAATACTTATATATTTATTAGAATTTTAGGATAAAAAACATAAAAATAATACATTTTCATTTTTATTAATATTTAACCTCAAAAATACTTTTTTACAATATACTTGCTTTTTATTTATTTTTTGGTACATGATTAATGAATATTGCATATAATAAATAATTAATACCTTTTATTTGCAAAATTAGGGTTTTGCCCTAAACATGAAAAATACCCAAAAATTATTCATTTTTATTTTTGTTTATTTGTCACATGAAAAATACCTTTTTACATACATATGAAAATCATTTTTGCATCTTGCATATTTATTTTATTTTATTTAATTATTGTGCAATTAAATACCTTGTAAATTTCAATTTGGATGTAATAGTTAGATTTAAATTTCTTGCTAAATATCCCCATTTGAACATTTGTACCCCCCATCCCATAATTATGTTGTAATAGCTTAGGACTTTAAATTTCGCATTTAAAAGCTTTCTAAATATGCCATGATAGACTTAGGGTTTGTATGCAAAAATCAACCAAACAAATAGCTTGACCTAATTCCAAGATAAAAGCATGAAAATGGACAACACCAATCACACTTGCACCCCTTAGGGTTACTCCACTTGTTGCCTTCAATAATGGGCCATGTTGCATGTTAGGTGTCTTTGGCAAAACAAAACAATTCAAATGATCATAGTCCCTCGATGACGCTTTCAAAAGTTGCCTAAAAATGATCAAGTCCCTTAAAGGAACAATTGTCCAAAGACACTTGGCACCATTGCAATCATGGTCTAAACGATGACCCGCGCCCGTCCCGTTAACATCCTAACACAAGATTGTCCACCAAATACAATGGTGGAACAAAATTGTTAAAAGGGTTAAAACATAGAAAGAATCTTTGAGAAATTTAGGGGTAGACAAAACTTTTGGTTACTTGCCAACTTGCAAAACAACAACACTTGCCTATTTTTCAAAAACCACACATCACAACACACTTTCAAAACAACTTTCAAAAACATTGAAAACTTTTCAAAAGACATACACCTTTGTATACATCCCAACATGGATCATTACAAAGGTTGCCCCCACATTGGCCTCTTTTCAAAACATTTTTCAAACCCACACACAAAACACCATTTCAAACAATTGAAAGCACCATTTCAAACAATTGAAAATCAAGGCAAGTTTATCTAAGCAAGTAACTAAGAGCCCATGGATAACCATGGATAGAAAGGGTGCTAATACCTTCCCTTTCTATAATCTACTCCCCGAACCCAAGAAAACATCTCAAAGGTTTTTGCTGTGCTTTTTAACCTTTCCTTAGGATAAAATAAAAAGTCGGTGGCGACTCTTGCTCAACCGAAACATTTGCAAAAACAAACTCAAAAACTCAAGTCAGTTCTCCCACCGTATCACAGAACTGGCGACTCTGCTGGAGAGAATTTTAAAGTGGAGTAACCGTAGGGCTTAGATCACCCTCTTGCATGACTAATTGTTTGCTTTGATTGCTTTACATCTTGGCTCTCTTGTTTGGGTTTGCAATCCTACACCCGGATTTGGAGAAACATTCATAGATAGCAATACGTTATGGAAACTGTGCGGGGTATACCGACACGGTTGAAACAATAGCTATATTAGTGCGACATATTTGTGAGTACCGGTAACCCTTGAGTTCAATCAAGGAGAGTACGGGGCCGCTGAGTGATGTCACTAAGCACTAATGACCTAGAACCTTACTTGACCATCTTGGCCTTTTATTAGGGGTAGTGAAATGACCGGCTTTGGTGCAGTCCGAAGTTGGTAGATACTCGATACTACACTCATTGAGGGTTGTTTTCTTGGAATATTTTGGTCGCTAGTTAAGTGGCTAAACCAAAACAATGAACATGGAAAACAATCCAATGATTTTGAGCTCCTTAGAACCCGGTTACTATTTATAGGACAGGTTTTTAAGCCAACTTCACTCAAGAGGGTACTTACCTATGAAACCTCATGCAAGCATGAAACTAGGGTTTTGTGTGATTTGCTTGTACATGTGTTTTGTGCATACATCATGAACATCATAAAGCATCATATGCATATACTAACCACTTCAAGGGTTTAGATCTTCATCTTTGTTCTTGTTTTGTAGGTCATGGAAATTCTTCGCAGGAAAACTATCCAAGTCAACCTTGTGAGAATCCCTCCTCAACTCAAGGAGCTCTCATCCAGAATTCTGGAAAGCTCTCCCTTCAGTGAAAGACATGGTAGACTGCTCAGCCTAGTCAACACCAACATTAAAGAGGACATGGTAAAGGTGTTGTTCCAGTTCTTTGACCCCCTTCACCACTGTTTCACTTTCCCCGACTACCAATTGGTGCCCACTTTGGAGGAATTTTCTCAACTCTTGAGAATTCCTATTCTTAATCAACTACCCTACAACGGTACGGAAAAAGAACCAAAGCCTGAGTATGTTGCTCAAGCACTACACTTGCAACCGTCTGACATCAAGGGGCATTGGGAAACTAGAAGCGGTGTCAAAGGCTTCTTGGCAAAATTCTTGTTTGAGAAGGCACAAGAGTGTTGGAATTCATTGGACCTACAAGCCTTTAAAGAAATAGTGGCACTCCTCATTTATGGGTTGGTCTTATTCCCAAATCCTGACCAGCTTGTGGATGTCAACGCCGTCAAAATCTTCTTATCTAGAAATCCAATACCAACATTGCTTGGGGACATTCTTCACTCATTTTACACACGAACAATGAGAAAGAGGGGTGTTCTCATGTGCTGTACTCCTCTCCTTGCAAGGTGGTTTATTTCGCACCTTCCACAATCTGTCTTGAAGAATGACCAAGGATTAAGGTGGTCACAACGGTTGATGACCCTCACTCACTCTGATGTACATTGGTGTTCTCGGTCCAGAGAAAATGTCATCATCGTCGATCATTGTGGAGAGTTCCCTAATGTTCCATTACTTGGCATTAGAGGAGGCATTACCTATAACCCTTGTCTAGCTTTGAGGCAATTTGGATATGCATGGAGGGATGGCCCTCACGACATGTTGATTCCTGATCTAGTTTTTGACTTCGACAACGAAGCGCAAGGACTTCGCCAAAGATTCATCAGAGCTTGGAGGATGCCTAACAAGGTAGACAGCATGACACTGGGGCACAAGAACTCCATCCCTCTTAAGCCTTATCTCAAGTGGGTACGAACCCGAGCCCAGAGTCTAATGATGCCTTATCCTCATGTTCTCCCTGTGATTAAAGAGCCCGTTAAGGAAGGAGAGGTTCCCTACACCATCCTATATCCTGACATGCCTACATCGTGGGAGGAGATGCAGAGGAGTTGGATCCAACTCAAGGAGGAACGGAATACTTTTGAAGCCAGCTTCTACGCCAGTGAGAAGAAGGTTTTGGAGCTTACCCGCCGACTCCATGAGGAAGAGACCCTCAACACCTACATCGCACCAAAGAGGATGTGCAACGTCTTTTTACCTTGAGAAGTTTTTTTTTTTGTAATATTTGGCCCATGGGGCATTTATGTACTGACAAATTTCTTCTTATTAATATGATGTGCATTCTTTTTGTTTGCAACAATTTTGAATTTGCTAAATCCTTGAATGCATTGCATACATAAGCATATCATTCATCATACGCATAAGCAGGTCTCCACACCAGGTTTCCTTATCTTTCTGCTATTTATTTCAGTAAGATGGATCTCGAACAGACGGTCAAGGACTTGCATTCTCAGAACTCACAGTTTTAACAACTCCTAATGACCTTGGCAAAGGGTCAGGAGGATCTGAAAGCCCTGCTGGGGAACAAAGAGCAAGTGAAAAAGAAGAAGAAAAGAATCGGGGTGGCTACCCTAGGAAGAAGGTTTGAGGGTGAAGCCAGAAGAGTGCTTGAATTTCCCCCTACATCTGAAGAGGGAACCAGTAAAGGCAATGCGGCTGCGGTACCTTTTGAATCTGAAGCTGAAGAAGGAGAGGCTGAAGAAGACGAAGACTACTCTGAGCAACAATACTCGCCCGCCGATGATAAGTACAAAGGTTTGGAAGACAGGTTGGCAGCTATGGAGCTGCAGAGAGTTCCCGGTTTGGACTTCGAAGACTTGGGATTAGTTGTTGGAATTGTGATCCCCCCGAAGTTCAAAGTGCCAGTTTTTGCAAGATATGACGGGCTGTCTTGCCCAAAAATGCACCTCAGATCATATGTAAGGAAGATCCAACCTTACACTGCAGACAAGAACCTGTGGATCCATTTCTTTCAGGATAGCCTTTCTGGGGCTCAACTCGAGTGGTTCTATCAACTGGATGGAGCCAGTATCCGAAACTGGGAGGACTTGGCTACCGCATTTTATAAACAGTATCAGTACAATTTTGACCTCGCTCCCACGCGTACCCAACTTCAGGGTATGTCACTGGGGACGGGCGAAGGGTTCAATGAGTATGCGCAAAAGTGGAGAGACCTGGCTGGCAGGGTGCAGCCACCGCTGACTGATCGTGAACTTGTTGACATGTTCTTAGGGACCTTGTCTGGTCCGTTCTTCAACCATCTGATTGGTAATTCTTCTGCTGGGTTTACAGATCTGATCTTGACTGGTGAGAGAATAGAAGCTGGTATCAAGTCGGGGAAGATACAGAAAGGTGCCTCCGCGAGTACTGAAAAGAAGCCCTTCAAGAAGGAAGCTAGTGCTGTTTATGGTCCCAGAAGATAAGTTAAACCGGAACGCCGCCAAGCTGTCAATGCATTGGTAATCTCAAAGCCTGCTGTTGTTCCTCAGCAATACAACCAACCAAGGGGTGAGAGACCCAAAAGGCAGTACACTCGGCTCAGCATGACCCTATCTCAGATTTTACCGCAAATACTGTCAACCAATCTGGTAACTGTCAAAGAAGCTCTGAAGGTGGTGAACACAGCTTCTCCAAAATACAACCCCAATGCCCGTTGCGCTTATCACTCTGATAGCCCGGGGCATACTACGGACGATTGCTGGGCTCTGAGGAATAAGGTTCAGGACCTTATTGACGCTAAAGAAATACAGTTTGAGGCGCCCGAAAGACCCAATGTTGTGACTGCTCCCATGCCCCAGCATGGAGTGAATGTTGTGGAAGAAGACCGGTATGTAGCCTCCGTGGAAGAGATTGTTACTCCGTTGTTGACTGTCAAGAGGAACCTGTTGCTAGCCGGTTTATTTCCGGGATGTGGTAAAGGTTTCCTTATATGTGCTGTTTCGCCCGTTGGTTGTCCTTTGCTGAAATCATGTATCCAAAGCCTGATGGATAGCAAAGAAATCTTATTCGAGAAGATTACCGTTCCTGCTGTCCCTGCTGAAGAAGTTTCTATTGTCACTATTTTCAACAAACCTCCTAAGGTTCCTTCAAAGAAGCCTGTCAAAATCATGTCCACTCAGAAGATTGCTCCTATCATCATCACTGTTCCGGGACCCCTCCCTTATACATCCGACAAAGCTGTCCCAAGGCACTATGGGGCAGACGTTTATGTGCTTGGAGTAAAGCAAGAGTTTGATACAAGTATCGGCGTCAGTAACATCACTGGGCCTGCCAAAATTACTCGCAGTGGTAGGCTGTTCTCACCAGATATTGCGCCACCAGCTATTCAGAAACCTCTTATCATCACACCTGCAAGTGTGCTTGTTCCCCTTCCTAATCAAGTTCCTGTTTCTACCCCTGCTGCCGAGTCATCTGACGCTCGGGGCAAAGGGATTGCTACTGATTTGCCTGCCCTGACGGAGGCGCCGAAGACAACCACTGTTGAAGCTTCCCAGCAAGAGATGGAGGAGATCCTCAAGATTATCAAGAAAAGTGATTTCAATGTAGTTGAGCAGTTGGGGCACACCCCATTGAAGATTTCTATGCTATCACTGTTGTTGTGTTCAGAGGCCCATGCCAAGGCCCTGATCTCCTTCCTGAAGACGGCCCATATGCCACAAGAAATGTCTGCTGATCAATTTACCGATTGTGTGGCCAACTTGACTGCTGATAATGGTTTGGGCTTCTCTGACGCCGATCTGAATGCCAAAGGAAAGAACCATAACGACGCCCTGCATGTCTCCATTGAATGCATGGGCACTACTCTTGCCCATGTGTTGGTAGACACCGGTTCTTCGTTGAATGTCTTACCCAAGAAGGCCCTAGACAGGTTGGATTGTGAGGGTCTGGAGCTCAAGCCTAGTAACATTGTTGTCCGAGCCTTTGACGGTTCGAAAAGGATGGTACATGGTGAAGTTGACATTCCAATCAGGGTTGGCTCTCAAGTTTTTTATTCTACTTTCTATGTGATGGATATCCGACCATCCTATTCCTGTTTGCTGGGTCGTCCATGGATCCACAAGGCTGGAGCTGTGACCTCCACACTACATCAGAAGCTTAAGTACCCGGTCAGAGGAAAAATTGTTACAGTTCAGGGGGAGGAAGAGTATATGGTCAGCCACCTCAACTCGTTCCGGTACATAGAGATGGATGGGGAATTCATTGAGACCCCCTTTCAACATTTTGAAGAGGTGCCTCAGACACTGGCATCAGCTGAAACTGTGATCGAAGACCCTCCTTTGAAGATGGCTTCCTTAAAGGATGCTCGGGTTGTTATTGAGAAGGGTGAGTGCACAAACTGGGGCCGACTTCCTGACTTCACTCCAAAGACTGACAAGTTTGGTTTGGGCTTCACTGCAGAGGCTCAGAGGGCTGTTCGTAAGGCAAGGATTGGAAGACCTCCTGTGTTCATCACCAACCCGGGAGTGAATTCTATTGAAGACGATGTGGAGGAACCTGAATTCGACAGCTGGATCTACCCAACAACCGACGGTGGACCAAGCAACTGGACTGCGAAAGACTTCACACCTATTACTTTTGTCACTCAGTAATGAACTCTTTTGTTTTCAATTTGTAACAAACAATATGTTGAAACTTTTATGGCTCGGTGTCCTACCCGGGGCACCGTGGCTTCATTTGTGAGGGCTTTTGTATGTCATTTTCATATATCATTAATCAAAACATTGGACGTTTGTTGCATTTCAAAATCTTGTGCTCCTTTTCTTTCTTTATTATATATTGCAAAACAGTTATATTTACACACGCTCACTTATACAGGTTCCAATCCACTCTGGATCTCACTGGTAACGACTCTGCTACTGCCAGTTATGACTTCGAAAATCTGATCAACTTAGCCGAACGAAGGTGAAGATGATTGTGAAGTGCCTAGTGAACTTGCAAGACTGCTACTCCAGGAAGAGAGGGCCATTCAGCCACATGAAGAGCCAGTGGAAACGGTAAATCTGGGTACTGAGACAGACAGAAAGGAAGTCAAGATTGGTGCCAATCTAGAGCTCAGTGTGAAGCAACGGTTGATTCAGATGTTGCATGACTATATGGAAATCTTAGCCTGGTCTTACGAAGACATGCCTGGGTTGGATACCGATATTGTGGTTCATCACCTGCCTACCAAGGAAGGCTGCCCTCCGGTTAAACAAAAGGTCCGCCGTATGCGTCCAGAAATGTCCGAGAAAATCAAAGCTGAGGTTATGAAACAATTTGATATCGGGTTTCTAGCAGTGACTTCTTATCCTCAGTGGATTGCCAACGTGGTTCCAGTACCGAAAAAGGATGGTAAGGTCCGAATGTGTGTTGATTACAGGGATTTGAACAGGGCGAGCCCCAAGGATGATTTCCCTCTGCCTCATATCGACGTTCTGGTTGACAATACTGCTCAGCATAAAGTATTCTCCTTCGTGGATGGCTTCTCCGGTTATAACCAGATCAAGATGGCTCCTGAAGACATGGAGAAAACTACCTTCGTCACTCAGTGGGGCACTTTTTGCTACAAGGTTATGCCTTTTGGGTTGAAAAATGCTGGGGCAACCTACCAACGTGCCATGGTTGATTTATTTCATGATATGATCCATCACGAGATAGAAGTATATGTTGATGATATGATCGCAAGGTCCCAAACTGAGGAGGAACACCTTGACCATCTACAGAAGTTGTTCGACCGTCTGAAGTTGTACAAGCTGAGGTTGAACCCGAACAAATGCACCTTTGGGGTAAGATCTGGAAAATTGCTAGGCTTCATCGTAAGCGACAAAGGTATTCAAGTGGACCCTGCCAAAGTGAAATCCATACAAGAGATGCCGACTCCTAAGACAGAGAAAGAAGTCAGAGGCTTTCTAGGATGATTGAACTACATTGCCCGATTCATTTCACATCTAACTGCTACCTGTGAACCAATCTTCAAGCTACTGAAGAAGGATCAAGTAGTACGTTGGAACGATGAATGTCAGGCTGCTTTCGAAAAGATCAAAGAGTATCTCCAAGAACCACCCATTCTTATGCCGCCGGTTGAAGGGAGACCTCTAATCCTATACTTGACAGTACTTGACAACTCAATGGGGTGTGTGCTGGGGAAGCATGACGAGTCTGGCCGAAAAGAGCACGCTATTTATTACCTTAGCAAAAAGTTTACCGACTGTGAGACCCGATACTCACTGCTCGAGAAAACTTTATGCGCTTTGGTATGGGCTGCTCGCCGGCTGAGACAGTATATGTTGACTCACACTACTCTGTTGATTTCAAAAATGGATCCAATCAAGTACATATTCGAAAAGCCTGCTATTTCCGGAAGAATAGCAAGATGGCAAATGATCTTGACGGAATACGACATCCAGTACACGACTCAGAAAGCAATCAAGGGAAGTGTATTGGTAGACCATCTGGCACACCAGGCAGTGGACGATTACCAGTCGATGAACTTTGAATTTCCAGACGAGGATATCATGGTAGTGACTGATTGTGAAGTACCTGGACCGGATGAAGGACCTGAGGAAGGATCCCGATGGTCTGTGCACTTTGACGGAGCCTCGAACGCTTTGGGTAATGGTATCGGCGCTATGATCATATCCCCTAAAGGCACTCATACTCCACTCACCGCTCGGCTATGTTTCAACTGCACCAACAATATGGCAGAGTATGAGGCATGTATCATGGGTCTTCAAGCTGCAATCGACTTAAGGATCAAGTTTCTGAGTGTCTTCGGAGATTCCGCTCTCGTGATCAATCAGATCAAAGGCGAGTGGGATACGAAACACCCGAATCTTATTCCTTACAAGGAGTACGTGCTGACATTGCTTCCCCACTTCGAGGAGATAACTTTTGAACACTTCCCAAGAGAGGAGAATCAGTTAGCGGACGCGTTGGCTACGATGTCTTCTATGTTCAAAGTCAAATGGGACAACGAGGCTCCCCGGATCATTATCTGGAAATTAGATGAACCTGCACATTGCTGTGATCTCGAGGCTGAAGAGGTAACAGAAAAACCCTGGTATCATGAAGTGAAGAGGTACCTTGAAGCTCAAGAATACCCCGACGGTGCATCTGTTAATGACAAGAAATTCCTGAGAAGGTTTGCGGAAAAATTCTTCCTCAGCAATGGCATTCTCTACAAGTGAAACCATGATTCAACCTTACTGCGTTGTGTGGATAAGACTGAAGCAGAAAGGATCATGGAAGAGCTACATGAAGGTACCTTCGGAACGCATTCTAGCGGACATACCATGGCAAAGCAAATCCTTCGGGAAGGATATTTCTGGTCCACAATGGAAGCCGACTGTTATCAGCATTCTCGGACGTGTCATAAATGTCAGATCTATGCTAATAAAGTGCACATTCCTCTGGTTCCTCTAAACGTCTTGACAGCGCCTTGGCCTTTCGCAATATGAGGTATTGATATGATCGGCGAAATCAGACCTACGGCATCTAACGGGCATCGCTTCATCCTAGTAGCAATTGATTACTTCACGAAGTGGGTTGAAGCAGCTTCCTACGCCACCGTAACCAAGAGCGTCGTGGCACGTTTCATTCGGCACAACTTGATCTGTTGATACGGCGTACCTGAGAGGATCATTACAGATAATGGTACCAATCTTAACAACAAGATGATCACTGAGCTCTGCGAGCAATTCAAGATACAGCATCACAACTCTTCTCCCTACCGGCCGAAGATGAATGGGGCTGTGGAAGCAGCGAATAAGAATATCAAGAAGATTGTGCAGAAGATGACAGTGACCTACAAAGATTGGCACGAAATGTTACCGTTTGCTCTTCATGGGTACCGTACCTCAGCATGGACGTCAACAGGGGCAACTCCCTTTTCCTTGGTCTATGGCATGGAGGCAGTCTTGCCTATTGAAGTCTAGATACCCTCTCTCCAGATAATGAAGGATGCAGACTTGAGCGAAGATGACTGGATCCATACTCGGCTTGATCAATTAAACCTAATTGACGAAAAGAGACTCACTGCTATTTGGCATGGCCAGACGTACCAAAAACGGATGATCAGGGTATTTAACAAGAAAGTCAGACGACAAGAGTATCAAGTCGGAGACCTGGTAATCAAGCGCATCATTCTTCCTCAAAGTGATCCCAGGGGAAAATGGACCCCTACGTACGAAGGGCCATTTGTGGTTAAACATATCTTCTCAGGAGGAGCTATGATTCTAACCACCATGGATGGTGACGACCTTCCTCACCCCGCCAATGCAGACATAGTAAAAAGATACTACGCATGATTAAGGACCCGCTAGGTTGACACACCTAGGCAAAAATAAGGGCTTCCCGGCGAACCAAAAGGGTTCGGGCAAAAATAAGGGATGAAAATGAAAAAATCTGTACACCCGGCAAGTCGAAAACCTGAAAAGGCGGCTTGGGTAAAAATGGGTATCCCGGTGGACTGAAAACCCGAAAGGGCGGTCCAGGCAAAAGTTAGGGATAAAGCGTAATACTATGTCTCATTGGATCACCTTGCATCCAGAATTCGGCATCAACTATCGGGCTCAGATAACTTCAATCAATCAGCTTCATCTTCAACTAAACAGCAAAGTGATGAGACGCTTGAAGACATAAAGGAGATAGCAGAGTTGGAACCCAGTGGGATTATTTTCACATAGCTGTTTTGTTTCCTTTTCACAAAATTGTATAAACTCTATGTTACTCAGCGGTGTTCTCTTACTAGGACGTCAGCCTCTTGTACATAAAACGCCTATTTACAGGCAAATTTCAAAATCAATACAAGTTCAATTTTTCAGACAAATTACCCATCGTTTTTCCTTTTTCTGTTTTGTTTTGCAAAAAGCGTCCAATGTTCATTTTTGATATATGCATTTGACATTAATTGCTAATCATGAATATTTGCATGCGAAACAAAGGACTAATTACAGATGACATCAGAAACAGGGGCAATAGAGAATTGTCTAAGCAATCTAGTTGCTCTGTCCGCCAAGGTACCAAGGTAGGTTCGGCTGAAGAACGTAACCAAGTTACCTCAACTCCCCACAGAGTAAGACAAGATTCAGCAATACTCTCCCCAGGCAGAGTTGGTCTCCCATCAGCCCTGAAAAGGCACATTGTTCCCCTAGCAAGTCAGCGGTACTCTCCTCAAGCAGAGTTAGTCTACTGTCAGCCTTAAGGAAGTTGGGCATCCCCTGAAGATCTCAACATTCCCCAGTGGAGTATAGACATTCCTCAGCAAGCATCCCCGGCAGTCTTAATATAAGATTGTTCCCCGGCGGAATACCGACATCCAGTGAAACCATTCCCCAGTATAGTCCAAAGTTTCCCCAGGAAAGTGGAATCCATATCCCCAGTAGATTCTGGAAGCTTATCACCTGCAGAGTACCTAATTACCACGGAAAGATCGTCCTCGGCGAAGTTCTTCCTATTCCCCGGCGGAGTTCATCAACTTCCCCAACATAATTTACCAGTGGAATCCCCAGCGGAGCTCTCATCAAAACCTCAGCGGAGTATTTCTTCCCACAGAGTAATTCCCCGCAGAGTAATTTCTCCAACAAGTTTATTCCCCAATGGAGTCATCTTCTCTTACTGGTTTATTCTTGCAATCATCGTCCCCAGCGGAAACGAAGAACTCTACTCTTCAACATCAGCCCGGGATTCCACAAATTCCCGGCAGTCGTCAAGGATTTATTTTCCTAGACGAAAATGCATTCATAGACATTGCACATTTCATACATCTTGCTTACATACATGATAAAGTGCATACAACACTATCTCGTTTTGAGCATCATGACATAATGCATTTCAGTCATCATGACATTGCATACAACTAATGTCTTGCCTTTTCAGGAAAAGGTCAATCCAAGGATGATTACTATCGACTGTCACAATTCCAGATTCGATTCCTGTATCTAGCCAGGGCATATCTGTGAGTGATTTGATTGTAGATTCGATACATGTATCTAGCCAGGGCATATCTGCATGAAGAGTTTGAAGATCAACCCCTGTAACAGGCCAGGAAATTATCTTTCATTCTCAGGTCAGAAGTTTACACCTGTATCCAGCCAGGAAAGCTATCTCTACCAACCTTTTGCAAATTCCAGATTCGATACCTGTATCCAGCCAGGGCATATCTGTAGACGACAACTCTAGATTTGATTCATGTATCCAGCCAGGGCATATCTGTAGACGACCAATTCTAGATTCGATTCCTGTATCTAGCCAGGGCATATCTGTGAGTGATTTGATTGTGGATTCGATACCTGTATCTAGCCAGGGCACGTCTACAAGAACAGATTAGAGATTCGATACCTGTATCCAGCCAGGGCACGTCTGTAAACAACCTTTTAAAGTTCCAGATTCGATTCTTGTATCTAGCCAGAGCACATCTGTGAGAAACTAATTGTGGATTCGACTCCTGTATCTAGCCAGGGCATATCTGCATGAAGAGTTTGAAGATCAACACCTGTAACAGGCCAGGAAACATCTTCCTTTCTCAAAGTATGCAAGTTCTCGCTAAGGAATCTCTTACGCGATCAACACTTCCAAATGGCATCTATAAGCCCATTCCCGACAAGGTTCTATCACACCTCCAGATTGCATTTATAAGCCCATCCCCCTATCCATCATCTCTCCAAATGGCATCTGTAAGCCCATTCCCGCCATCACATTGCTGATACTCCAGCATGCGAGTGCAAATTTCAGGGCACTTTAGTGTCCAATCTCCTTTTACCCTCGAGTCGCGAAAGGCAAACTTGCCAATCTAACTCTTCAGGTTCAAGAAGATTGAACAGGGGCAACTGTTGTACCCCAAAATTTTCCCTCCCATTTCCTCAACATTTTCTCATCACAAGACCCTTGGAGCTCAAGATCAAGTTAGGGTTTTGCTCTGCTCAAGACTCCTCCTTGCACTGTTGACCCAAATTAGGGTTTGAGTTTGCACAAAGATGTTTTGACCTAAAAGTCCCAAAGTGACTTTCATGCTTCATTTTGGACTCACAAGTTTATCCATACCATGTTTCAAGCTTTGATTCCAATCTTTGCCCAGGCAATTAGACAGTTGACCTAGAAATCAGCTGTATTGGGGAAAAAAGTCAATTGTGGTCAATTGACAGTCAAACCTCATGATTTTTTACCCTCATCAACATTATGAACTCATATGGACCATTTGATCAAGTTTGGATCACAATTCCATAATAAATTTGATCAGATCATCAAAAGGGCAAAATGGTCATTTTTAGGGTTTTGACTGCACAAAGGCAATTTTTGACTGTTTGACCTAGCCAATGGCAAACCAAGCACACATATGGACTCAAGGACCCAATGGCATTGTCTTGACATGTTCAACAAGTTCAAAAGATCCCAAATGCACAAGTTTGACAAATGAATTTTCCAGTCAACTAAGCCAAATTTGACTGTATACTGAAAAGTCAAACTTTGACTTTTTGGTCAAAATCAAGTGCCAAGATTCATTTTTCATCAAGACATGTAAAGTTGTGAAACTTGTTCATCAAGAAATCAAAAATTACAAATTAGGGTTTGAAATGAAGAAATTTCATAACTTAGAAATTTTCTAAGTTATGGAATTTCCTAATTTTTTTCCTAACTTTGTCCCATTTTTTCATCAAGATACATTTGGCTTCAAACAAAACTCAAAACATTAAAGTTGTAGTCCATTGCAAAATCTAAAACTTTTATTCACAAAGTTTCCTCAAAAGAAGCTTGTAGCTCAAGTTATGATTTTTGGAACAAGGGTGCAAAACATTCTTAACTTAGAAATATTTTGACCTATTCTAGGCAGGATTTTTGCCTAACTTCATGGCCATTTTTCACATGCTTACACTTGGAATTTCAATTTGCATTACAAATATGGATTGTATTACACATTCCAAGCTTTCCAAATTGTCCAAGAACTTCTCAAACACCCTTGTGGTTAGGGAGAATCAAATTTGTCAATATGGGCAAAAGTCACTTTGATTCATGGCCAAAGGCATGTTCATAACTTGTGCATTTTCAAACTCAGCATGTGCAAGCTACATTACAGGCCTCTAATCTCATTTACACTCAAAAATTAAATGCTAAACCATTGTGCCAAGATATTATTCTATGCATTTGGTCATTGCATGAAGAATTAAGCCTTAATTAGAAAAAGCAAGTTATCCATTTTTGTAAAGTGGCACTTTATGTCAAGATTACAATCTATGAAGTACAATGCAGATCTTTGAGGAACAAGTTCAGGAACCAATCCCACTGATCAAGACTAAAAGGTGCAGCATGCTTGAGGGGCCTGTGGTAGCCTAGAAACCAAGTTGACAAACTTTGCTTATCATAGAAGAAACTTGCATTTTGAAACACAACACACATTCCTGTCAACACAAGCCTAAGAAAACATTGTAAACACATTCCATACTCCTCAAGTAACCTAAAACACGACCAAGCCATCCCCAAGACTCCCTCATTCATCAAAACACAGTTTTGTGGCAAAACAGGGTATCTTCTGCATATTGACTTCCACGGTTCATTTCCCTCGTGCATTTTCATCCAAACCACCTCAAACACATTCAATAACATCCATACAAGTTATCCCCAACCTTAGATACAGACTGTAACAGCCATAGCATAGTTGGCCATTTTCATTTTTCTCTCTTGCAGGTTGACTTCCATGGAGTGATTCAGCAAGATTCAAAGCACACCAAGCATTGGAGAAGCATCCCTGAACTTCAAGCAAGTTGTACAAGTCCTCACATTGCCTTGAAAGTGCCTCCATTGTCATACACGATCCAAGCTGAACAGGTAAGTTTGTGAACTTCTATCTCTCTATCCAGGCATAGTTAGGATTAAGTTTGTGAAGGAAACATGTTCTAATCATAGCCCTGAAGCCATCCATATAGTTACTTTTCATTTATATTATGTGTGCTAAGAGTATTTTGAATCTGAACATCTGGAAAAAACTAGGTCAGGAATTGGGGGAGAAGAAATTCTCTCTCATTTCTGAGAGTTAGATCAAGTTCTTGGTATGTATGGATTTGTGGTTTGATGCTTGACATTTTTTATGTTATGAGTTTGTGCTAAAAATCAAAGAATCAGGAGATAGCAGGGACAAGGCAAAGCGCGCGTTTTCTTGTTTGAATCTGGCCAGAGGTTGAAGACAAAGTCTTTTGGGCTGGGCTTGGTTCCTTTTTCTATTTGCACCACTCATTTTCCACTCGCACCCCCTTGGCCCATTGTGTTTATTTTTATCATTTTTTGACTTTTCCTTTTTATTTCTGACTTATTATTTTTTGCCAAAATATAAAAAAATATTAAAAACATTTTTTTAACCATTTTTGCATTTTATTTGGATTTTTGTTTGTTTTATTTGAATTTATACATATAAATAACATATATATCCTTTTATCCAAAATACAAAAATAATACAAAATACATTCTTATTTTCTGATTTTTATTTTGTTTTATCTTTTGAAAACATTTTTTCTAAAAATATACTTTTTTTTGTAAATATTAAATATTTTATTTTTGTATATATTTAATATATTTAGAAAATAATATAAATACTTATATATTTATTAGAATTTTAGGATAAAAAATATAAAAATAATACATTTTTATTTTTATTAATATTTAACCTCAAAAATACTTTTTTACAATATACTTGCTTTTTATTTATTTTTTGGTACATGATTAATGAATATTGCATATTATAAATAATTAATACCTTTTATTTGCAAAATTAGGGTTTTGCCCTAAACATGAAAAATACCCAAAAATTATTCATTTTTATTTTTGTTTATTTGTCACATGAAAAATACCTTTTTACATACATATGAAAATCATTTTTGCATCTTGCATATTTATTTTATTTTATTTAATTATTGTGCAATTAAATACCTTGTAAATTTCAATTTGGATGTAATAGTTAGATTTAAATTTCTTGCTAAATATCCCCATTTGAACATTTGTACCCCCCATCCCATAATTATGTTGTAATAGCTTAGGACTTTAAATTTCGCATTTAAAAGCTTTCTAAATATGCCATGATAGACTTAGGGTTTGTATGCAAAAATCAACCAAACAAATAGCTTGACCTAATTCCAAGATAAAAGCATGAAAATAGACAACACCAATCACACTTGCACCCCTTAGGGTTACTCCACTTGTTGCCTTCAATAATGGGCCATGTTGCATGTTAGGTGTCTTTGGCAAAACAAAACAATTCAAATGATCATAGTCCCTCGATGACGCTTTCAAAAGTTGCCTAAAAATGATCAAGTCCCTTAAAGGAAAAATTGTCCAAAGACACTTGGCACCATTGCAATCATGGTCTAAACGATGACCCGCACCCGTCCCGTTAACATCCTAACACAAGATTGTCCACCAAATACAATGGTGGAACAAAATTGTTAAAAGGGTTAAAACATAGAAAGAATCTTTGAGAAATTTAGGGCTAGACAAAACTTTTGGTTACTTGCCAACTTGCAAAACAACAACACTTGCCTATTTTTCAAAAACCACACATCACAACACACTTTCAAAACAACTTTCAAAAACATTGAAAACTTTTCAAAAGACATACACCTTTGTATACATCCCAACATGGATCATTACAAAGGTTGCCACCACATTGGCCTCTTTTCAAAACATTTTTCAAACCCACACACAAAACACCATTTCAAACAATTGAAAGCACCATTTCAAACAATTGAAAATCAAGGCAAGTTGATCTAAGCAAGTAACTAAGAGCCCATGGATAACCATGGATAGAAAGGGTGCTAATACCTTCCCTTTCTATAATCTACTCCCCGAACCCAAGAAAACATCTCAAAGGTTTTTGCTGTGCTTTTTAACCTTTCCTTGGGATAAAATAAAAAGTCGGTGGCGACTCTTGCTCAACCGAAACATTTGCGAAAACAAACGCAAAACCTCAAGTCAGTTCTCCCACCGTATCACACACACCTACACTTTCAAAAAGTTTTCAAACAAACACTTCATACACTCTTGAGGACTGATACAAGAGTTACCTAGAAGTTTTTCAAACTAAACTTTTTCAAAACCCACACACACTTGAAAAGCAAACAAATTTTGAAAACATAGTGAGCAAGTACCTAAGAGCCCGTGGATAACCACAGATAGAAAGGGTGCTAACACCTTCCCTTTCTATAAATCTACCTCCCGAACCGAGAAACATTCTCGAAAAAGGAATTTTGCTGTGCTTTTGTCCTTTCCATGTTGGAGAACATAAAAGACGGTGGCGACTCTTGCTTACCGCGACATTTCACGGACCAGCTTAAAAAACAGTCAGTTCTATTTCCACCGATCACAGAACTGGCGACTCTGTTGGGGACAGTATTATAAGTGAGGTGTACCTTAGGATTAGATCATTCTATGTTTTCAATTGCATGCTTTGTTTGCTTTAATATTGTGGTCATGTCTTGGAGTTTCATAGATCCTAACCCGGATCTGGGGAATACCCTTTTAGGTAGCACAAGCTGTGAGGGACCTGTCCGGCGTAGACCTACACGGGTGAAGCAGTGGCTACGTTGGTGTGACACCTTGGTCTGTACCGATATCCCTTGTGTTGCAACGAGGAGAATATGGGTCTTCTGAGGAGTCATTAAGCATCAACCGACCTTAGAACCCTAAATTGACCCAACTTGGCCATAGAACAGTAGCAGCATGCTACACTCATTGAGGCTAAACTCTCGCGATGGTTCTGGCCGCAAGAAAAGATTGCGACGCTTGAGTTATGACCGATTGAGGGTAGTCGATGATATTGAGATCCTCTAGAACCCGGTTACTATTTTCTAGGATAGGTCTTAACCAACGAAACTGAAAGAGGGTAGTACCTAAACTTCATGCTGGCCTAAACTCTAAGGGCTGTCTTGTGTGACTTGTGTGCCTTATCATGTTTGCCTTTGTGAATACTTGTGGTGTGCTTTATCATAACATCATACCATCATACCATTGCATGCATCCTGCATAAGGACTGACCCATTTCAAAGACAAGAGGGTTTCATCTTTGCTCTATTTTGTAGGACATTATGATGCCCGTGCGAAGGAATACTATCCGGCTCAACTTTGTTCACCCACCTGATTTGCTTAAAGAGTTGGTTGACAGAATTCCAAATACTACCTCCTTCATCCAGAGGCATAGTTCTTTTCTCGATTTAGTCACTTCAAAGTGGGACCAACAGTTGATGAGTGTCCTGACCTAGTTTTATGATCCCCTGTACCATTGCTTCACCTTTCAAGACTTCCAGCTGGTCCCTACCCTGGAAGAATTCTCTGATTTGCTTGGTATCCCTGTCTTGGAACAGACTCCTTTCACTGGTTGGGAAAAGACTCTTAGGCTTGAGGAGATTGCTGCAGCCCTTCCTTTGACCAACAAAGAGGTAATGGATAACTGGGTGACTAGAAGCGGAGTTAAGGGCTTTTTGGCTAAGTTCCTGATTGGTAAAGCTAACAGTTTCTGGAATGACTTAGACTTCAGGGCGTACGAAGACATTCTGGCTCTCTTAATCTATGGTCTAGTATTGTTTCCAAATCCTGATAACTTTGTCAATGTCAATGCTATAAGGATCTTCATGTCTCGGAATCCTGTACCCACTCTCTTGGGTGATATCCTGCAACAACTCTATGCTCGTATTGCCCGAAGACGGGGAACTCTGTGGTGTTATGCTCCTTTGTTAGTGTGGTGGTTTATTTCGCACCTCCCTAAGTTCGTGTTGAAGAACAAAGAAGGAAGGGGCTGGGCTCATAGGTTAATGTCTCTCACAGATAATGACATCATTTAGACTCTCAGAGGTTTGGATGAGGTAGCTGTTATTGATCGTTGCGGAGAATATCCTAATGTTCAATTGATAGGTACCTAAGAAGGGATCTCTTATAACCCATGTTTAGCTCTCCGTCAGTTTGGAAGAGCCAGAAGAGCAGGGCCTCATGAGATGTTGGTGCCTCACATCAGTTTTGAGTTTCAGGTAGATAGTGACGAGCTGCGTCGTAGATTCATCCGGGCTTGGGACAGAATTCACAAAGCTGACCCACATGAGTTGGGACTGAAGACTTCTCTACCAATGGAATCCTACTACAAATGGGTCCGCATCCGTGCTCAGAAGTTAGGTATGCCATACGAAGCTGTCAGGCCTATCATTCTTGAATTTCCTGATAGAGACGGGGTTCCTCCAACTATTCTCCCTCCTCAGATACCCACTGATGTTGATACACTAAAGAGGTCTTGGGCGCAACTACAGGAAGAACGAGATTCTTATCAGGAAAGGTTCAATGAACAGGAACAGAAAATCCAGAAGCTGACCAAGCAATTGGAGAGTGAACGGATCCTGAATGACTATATCCGTACTGAGAAGAGGAGGCCATGGGAGCACTGATGGACCTTGGATGTTCCTTTTACAGTTTTTATTTCCTTTTCAGTATTTTCATTTTTTGTAACACCCAAGGGCAATTTCTTGAACAGTTTAAAGTTTGAATCTAATAAAGTGTGTTTCCTTTTTGTTTACAAAGTTGAATCCCGATTGTCTTTGAAAACATAACTCATACGCATTTCATACATCATATGCATAGCAGGTACCCTTTTCTATAGGTTACTTAATCTTCTTCGCTGTTTATTTCAGCAATCATCATGAATCCTGAGCCTACTACGGAACAAGCTATCAAGGCCCTCCAGGCCCAGAACGCCCAATTTCAAGAGTTGGTCATGAGCTTAGCCCAGGGTCAACAGGAATTGAAGACTCTGTTGTTGAAGAAGAAGAAGAGGACTATATTGTTTAACACTGGACGGAGGTTCGGGAATACACTACAGAATGAGGCTGATCTGGCTACTTCCTCTGTAGGGAAAGACAGTCCCCAATGGGGAAGGGTTCCTAGTCCTGTGGTCTCCGACAACGAGACGGATTTCAATGATGAGCAGTACCCTCCTGCTGAGGACAGGTACAAGCAACTAGAGGACAGTCTGAGTGCTATGGAGATTCAACAGGTGTCTGGGTTGGATTTTGGAGATCTAGGTTTATCTTCTGGGGTGGTGATCCCACACAAGTTCAAGGCACCTTCTTTTGTGAAGTACGACGGGGCATCCTGCCCTAAGCTGTATCTCAGATCATACGTAAGGAAGATCCAACCTTACACTGCAGACAAGAACTTATGGATCCATTTCTTCCAGGATAGTCTTTCAGGGACTCAACTCGAATGGTTCTATCAGCTGGATGGAACCAGTATTCGTAACTGGGAGGAGTTGGCTACTGCATTTTATAAGCAGTATCAGTACAATTCCGACCTCGCTCCCACGCGTACCCAACTCCAGGGTATGTCACTTGGGACGGGTGAAGGTTTTAAGGAGTACGCGCAAAAGTAGAGATACCTGGCTGGAAGGGTGCATCCACCGTTGACTGACCGTGAACTCGTGGACATGTTCTTGGGGACCCTGTCTGGTCCGTTCTTCAACCATCTGATTGGTAATTCTTCTGCAGGGTTTACAGACCTCATTCTGACTGGTGAAAGGATAGAAGCTGGTATCAAGTCTGGGAAGATACAAAAGGGTGCCTCCTCGAGCACTGAAAAGAAACCCTTCAAGAAAGAATCTAGTGCTGTGTATGGTTCCAGGAAGCAGAATAAACCGGAACGCCGCAAAGCTGTCAACGCGGTGGTAATTTCAAAGCCTGCTTCTCCTCAGCAATATAACCAACCAAGGGGTGAGAGGCCCAAAAGGCAGTACACTCGGCTCAGTATGACCCTGTCTCAGATATTGCCGCAACTACTGTTAACCAATCTGGTAACTGTCAAAGAAGCTCCGAAGGTAGTGAATACAACATCTCCGAAGTACAATCCCAACGCCCGTTGCGCTTATCACTCTGACATCCCGGGGCATTCTACTGATGATTGTTGGGCTCTGAGGAATAAGGTTCAGGACCTTATTGATGCTAAAGAAATACAGTTCGAGGCGCCCGAAAGGCCCAATGTTGTGACTGCTCCCATGCCCCAGCATGGAGTGAATGCTGTTGAGGAATACCTGTATGTAGCCTATGTAGATGATATTGTTACTCCGTTGTTGACTGTCAAAAGGAACCTGTTGCTAGCCGGTTTATTTTCGGGATGTAGTAAAGGTTGCCATCTATGTTCTGTTTCACCTGCTGGTTGTCCTTTGTTGAAGTCAGGCATCCAAAACCTGATGGATAACAAAGAGATCTTGTTCGAGAAGATTGTTGTTCCTGCTATCCCTGCTGAAGAAGTGTCCATTGTTACTATTTTCAACAACCCTCCTAAGGCTCCCTCAAAGAAGCCTGTCAAAATCATGTCTACTCAGAAGATTGCTCCTATCATCATTACTGTTCCGGGGCCCCTCCCCTATACATCTGACAAAGCTGTCCCGTGGCACTATGGGGCAGATGTTTATGTGCTTGGAATTAAACAAGAGTTCGATACTAATACCGGCGTCAGTAACATCACCGGGCCTGCCAAAGTCACTCGTAGTGGTAGACTCTTCTCACCAGATATTGCGCCACCAGCTATTCAGAGACCTCTTGTCATCACACCTGCAAGTGTGCCTGCTTCCCTTCCTGATCAAGTTCCTGTTTCTACCCCTGCTGCCGAGTCATCTGATGCTCGGGGCAAAGGGATTGCTACTGATGTGCCTGCCCAGCCGGAGGCACCAAAGACCACCAATGTTGAAGCTTCCAGGCAAGAGATGGAAGAGATTCTCAAGATTATCAAGAAGAGTGATTTCAATGTAGTTGAGCAGCTGGGGCACACCCCATCTAAGATTTCTATGCTATCATTGTTGTTGTGTTCAGAGGCCCATGCCAAGGCCCTGATTTCCTTCCTGAAGACGGCCCATGTGCCACAAGAAACGTCTGCTGATCAATTTACTGATTGCGTGGCCAACTTGACTGTTGATAATGGGTTGGGTTTCTTTGACGCCGATCTGACTGCCAAAGGAAAGAACCATAACGACGCCCTGCGTGTCTCCATTGAATGCAGGGGCACTACTCTTGCCCATGTGCTGGTTGACACAGGTTCCTCGTTGAACGTATTTCCCAAGAAGGCTCTAGACATGCTGGATTGTGAGGGTTTAGAGCTCAAGCCAAGTAACATTGTTGTCCGGGCCTTTGGCGGGTCCAAAAGGATGGTGCATGGTGAAGTTGACATTCCAATCAGGGTTGGTTCTCAGGTCTTTGATTCAACGTTCTATGTGATAGACATCCGACCATCCTATTCTTGTTTGTTGGGTCGTCCATGGATCCACAAGGCTGGAGCGGTGACCTCCACATTACATCAGAAGCTTAAGTACCCGGTCAGAGGGAAGATTGTTACAGTGAAGGGGGAGGAAGAATATATGGTCAGCCATCTTAACTTGTTCCGGTACATAGAAATGGATGGGGAGTTCATTGAGACCCTCTTTCAACATTTTGAAGAGGTTCCTCAAACACTGGCATCAGCAGAGACTGTGACTGAAGAAGACTCTCCTTTAAAGATGGTTTCCTTAAAGGACGCCCGGGCTGTTATTGAGAAGGGCGAGTGCGCAAACTGGGACCGACTTCCTGATTTTACTCCGAAGACTGACAAGTTTGGTTTGGGTTTCACTGCAGAAGCTCAGAGGGCTGTTCGTAAAGCAAGGATTGGAAGACCTCATGTGTTCATCACCAACCCGGGAGTGAATGCTATTGAAGACGATGTGGAGGAATCTGAATTTGACAGCTGGATCTACCCAACGACCAATGGTGGACCAAGCAACTGGACTGCGAAAGACTTCACACCTATTACTTTTGTCACTCAGTAATGAACTCCTTTGTTTTGAATTTGTAACGAACAATAATTTGAAACTTTATGGCCCGGTGTCTTACCCGGGGCACCGTGGCTTCATTTGTGAGGGCTTATTATTTGTCATTTTCATATATCATGAATAAAAACATTGGACGTTTTTTTGCATTTCAAATCTTGCGCTCCTTGTCTTTCTTATTTATATATTGCAAAACATCTATATTTACACACACTCACCCATACAGGTTCTAATCCACTCTGGATCTCACTGGTAACGACTCTGCTACTGCCAGTTATGACTTCGAAAATCCGATCAACTTAGCCGAAGACGAAGGTGAAGATGATTGCGAAGTGCCTGGTGAGCTTGCAAGACTGCTGCTCCAGGAAGAGAGGGCCATTCAGCCACATGAAGAGCCAGTGGAAACATTAAATCTGGGTACTGAGACAGACAGAAAGGAAGTCAAGATTGGTGCCAATCTAGAGCTCAGTGTGAAACAATGGTTGATTCAGATGTTGCATGATTATGTGGAAATCTTTGCCTGGTCTTACGAAGACATGTTTGGGTTGGATACCGACATTGTGGTTCATCACCTGCCTACCAAGGAAGAATGCCCTCCGGTAAAATAGAAGGTCCGTCGTATGCGTCCAGAGATGTCCGAGAAAATCAAAGCTGAGGTTATGAAACAATTTGATGTCGGGTTTCTAGCAGTGACTTCTTACCCTCAATGGGTTGCCAACGTGGTTCCAGTGCCGAAGAAGGATGGTACGGTCCGAATGTGTGTTGATTACATGGATTTGAACAGGGCGAGCCCTAAGGATGATTTCCCTCTGCCTCATATCGACGTTCTGGTTGACAACACTGCTCAGCATAAAGTATTCTCCTTCATGGACGGCTTCTCCGGGTATAATCAGATCAAGATGGCTCCTGAAGACATGGAGAAGACCACTTTTGTTACTCAGTGGGGCACCTTTTGCTACAAGGTCATGCCTTTTGGGTTGAAAAATTCTAGGGCAACCTACCAACGTGCCATGGTTGCTTTGTTTCATGACATGATCCATCACGAGATCGAAGTATATGTCAACGATATGATTGCAAGGTCCCAAACTGACGAGGAACACCTTGACCATCTGCAGAAGCTGTTTGACCGTCTGAAGTTGTACAAGCTGAGGTTGAACCCGAACAAGTGCACCTTCGGGGTAAGATCTGGAAAATTGCTAGGCTTCGTCGTAAGTGACAAAGGTATTCAAGTGGACCCTGCCAAAGTGAAAGCCATACAAGAGATTCCAGTCCCCAAGACAGAGAAAGAAGTCAGAGGCTTTCTAGGACGCCTGAACTACATTGCCCGATTCATCTCGCACTTAACTACTACCTGTGAACCAATCTTCAAGCTACTGAAGAAAGATCAAGTAGTACGTTGGAATGATGAATGTCAGGCCGCTTTCGAAAGAATCAAAGAGTATCTCCAAGAACCACCCATTCTTATGCCGCCGGTTGAAGGGAGACCTCTAATACTATACTTGATAGTACTTGACAGCTCAATGGGGTGTGTGTTGGGGCAGCATGACGAGTCTGGCCGAAAAGAGCACGCCATTTATTACCTTAGCAAAACGTTTACCGACTGTGAGACCCGATACTCACTGCTCGAGAAAACTTGCTGCGCTTTAGTATGGGCTGCTCGCCAGCTGAGACAGTATATGTTGACTCACACTACTCTGTTAATTTCAAAAATGGATCCAATAAAGTACATATTCGAAAAGCCTGCCTTGTCCGGAAGAATAGCAAGATGGCAGATGATCTTGACGGAATATGACATTCAGTACACGACTCAAAAAGCAATCAAGGGAAGTGTGTTGGCAGACCATTTGGCACATCAGGCAGTGGATGACTACCAGTCTATGAACTTTGAATTTCCAGACGAGAATATCATGGTAGTGACTGATTGTGAAGTACCTGGACCGGATGAAGGACCTGAGGAAGGATCCCGATGGTCTACGCACTTTGACGGAGCCTCAAACTCTTTGGGTAACGACATTGGTGCTGTGATCATATCTCCAAAAGGCACTCATACTCCACTTACCGCCCGATTATGTTTCAACTGCACTAACAACATGGCAGAGTATGAAGCATGCATCATGGGTCTTCAAGCTGCAATTGACCTAAGGATCAAGTTTCTGAGTGTTTTCGGAGATTCCTCTCTCGTGATCAGTCAGATCAAAGGCGAGTGGGATACGAAACACCCAAATCTTATTCCCTAAAAGGAGTATGTGTTGACATTGATCCCCCATTTCGAAGAGATAACTTTTGAACATTTCCCAAGAGAGGAGAATCAGTTGGCGGACGCGCTAGCTACGATGTCTTCCATGTTCAAAGTCAAATGGGACAACGAGACTCCCCGGATCATTATCTGGAAGTTGGATGAACCTGCACATTGCTGTGATCTTGAGGCTGAAGAGGTAACCGAAAAACCTTGGTATCATGAAGTGAAGAGGTACTTGGAAGCTCAAGAATACCCCAAGGGCGCATCTGTTAACGACAAGAAGTTTCTGAGAAGGTTTGCAGCAAATTCTTCCTCAGCAACGGCATTCTGTACAAGCGAAACCATGATTCGACCTTACTGCGTTGTGTGGATAAGACTGAAGCAGAAAAGATCATGGCAGAGCTGCATGAAGGCACCTTCGGAACGTATTCCAGTGGACATACCATGGCAAAGAAAATCCTTCGGGCAGGGTATTTCTGGTCCACAATGGAAGCTGACTGTTACCAACATTCTCGAACTTGTCACAAATGCCAGATCTATGATGATAAGGTGCACGTTCCTCCAGTTCCTTTGAATGTCTTGACAGCACCTTGGCCGTTTGCAATGTGGGGCATTGATATGATCGGCGAGATCAGACCTACGGCATCCAACGGGCATCGCTTCATTCTGGTAGCGATTGATTACTTCACGAAGTGGGTTGAAGCAGCTTCCTATGCTACGGTAACCAAGAATGTAGTGGCACGGTTCATTCGGCATAACCTGGTCTGTCGATACGGCGTCCCGGAAAGGATCATTACGGACAATGGCACCAATCTTAACAACAAGATGATCACTGAGCTCTGCGAGCAATTCAAAATACAGCACCACAACTCTTCTCCCTACCGGCCGAAGATGAATGGGGCTGTAGAAGCGGCAAATAAGAATATTAAGAAGATTGTGCAGAAGATGACAGTGACCTACAAAGATTGGCACGAGATGTTACCGTTTGCTCTTCATGGGTACCGTACCTCAGCACGAACATCAACAGGGGCAACACCCTTTTCCTTGGTATATGGCATGGAAGCAGTCCTACCCATTGAAGTGCAGATACCCTCTCTCTGGATAATGAAGGATGCAGGTTTGAGCGAAGATGACTGGATCCAGACTCGGCTTGATCAATTAAACCTAATTGACGAAAAGAGACTCACTGCTATGTGTCATGGTCAGACGTACCAAAAACGGATGATCAAGGCATTTAACAAGAAAGTCAGACGACAAGAGTATCAAGTTGGAGACCTGGTAATCAAGCGCATCATTCTTCCTCAAAGTGATCCCAGGGGCAAATGGACCCCTACGTACGAAGGGCCATTTGTGGTTAAACATATCTTCTCAGGAGGAGCTATGATTCTAACCACCATGGATGGTGACGACCTTCCTCACCCCGCCAATGCAGACATAGTAAAAAAATACTACGCATGATAAAAGACCCGCTAGGTTGACACACCTAGGCAAAAATAAGGGCTTCCCGACGAACCAAAAGGGTTCGGGCAAAAATAAGGGATGAAATGAAAAAATTTGTACACCCGGCAAGTCGAAAACCTGAAAAGGCGGCTTGGGCAAAAATGGGTATCCCGGTGGACTGAAAACCCGAAAGGGCGGTCCAGGAAAAAGTTAGGGATTAAAGCGTAATACTATGTCTCATTGGATCACCTTGCATCCAGAATTCGGCATCAACTATCAGGTTCACACGGCATCAATCAATCAGCTTCATCTTCAACTACCCAGCAAAGTGATGAGACGCTTGAAGACATAAAGGCGATAGCAGAGTTGAAACCCAGTGGGATTTTTCACATAGCTGTTTTGTTTTCCTTTTCACAAAATGTATAAACTCTGTTGTTCGGCGGCATTCTCTTACTAGGACGTCAGCCTCTTGTACACAAAAACGCCTATTTACAGGCAAATTCAAAGTCAATACAAATCCATTTTTTCAGACAAATTGCCAACTGTTTTTCCTTTATCTGTTTTGTTTTGCAAAGAACGTCCAATGTTCATTTTTGATATATGCATTTGACATTAATTGCTAACTCATAAATATTTGCATGCGAAACAAAGGACTAATTACAGGTGACATTAGAAACAGGGGCAATAATGAGTTGTCTAAGCGATCTAGTTGCTCTGTCCACCAAGGTACCAAGGTAGGTTCGGCTGAAGAACATAACCAAGATACCTTCATTCCCCACATAGTAAGACAGATTCAGCAAATACTCCATCCAAGCATAGTTGGTCTCCCATCAGCCCCGAAAAGGTACAGTATCTCCAGCAAGTCAGCAACACTCTCCCCGAGCAGAGTTAGTCTACTGTCAGCCTTAAGGAAGTCGGGTATCCCCAAAAGATCTCAATATACCCCAGTGGAGTATACAGATATCCCTCAGCAAGCATCCCCGACAGTCTTAATATTCGTCAACAAAATATAAGAATGTTCCCCGGCGGAATACAAGATACCCCCAGTGGAACCATTTCCCAGCGCAGTATAAAAAAGCTTCCCCGCCAGAGTTGAATCATCTTCCCTAGTAGATTCTGGAAGCTTGTCCCCTGTAGAGTACAACGTATCTATCCCCGACCATATTCAAAGGTTATTCCCCACCAGAGCTTATAACTGGGTTATCCTCAGCTAATTACCACGGAAAGATCGTCCTCGGCGAAGTTCTTCCTATCCCCCAGCGGAATTCATCAAATCCTCAACAAAACTTATCAACAGGAATCCCCAGCGGAGTTATCATCAAATTCTCAGTGAAGTATCTCCTCCCACAGAGTAATTCCCCGCAGAGTAATCTCTCCAATAAGTTTATTCCCCAATGGAGTCATCTTCTCCTACCGGTTTATTCTTGCCATCATCATCCCCAGCGGAAATGAAGAACTCTACTCTTCAAACATCAGCCCAGGATTCAACAAGCTCCCGACATCCGTCAAGGATTTATTTTCCTAGACAAAAATACATCCATAGACATTTCACATTTCATACATCCTGCTTACATACATGATAAAGTGCATACGACACGATCTCGTTTTGAGAACATCATGACATCATGCATCTCATACACCATGACATTACATACGACTAATGTTTTGCCTTTTCAGGAAAAGGTCAATCAAAAGATGATTACTATCAACTGTCGTAGTTCCAGATTCGATACCTGTATCTAGCCAGGGCATATCTATGAGCGATTAATTATGGATTCGATACCTGTATCCAGCCAGGGCATGTCTGCATGAAGAGTTTAGAGATTCGATACCTGTATCCAGCCAGGGCTTATCTGTGGACGACTAATTCTAGATTCGATACATGTATCTAGCCAGGGCATATCTGTGAGTAATTGATTGTAGATTCGACACCTGTATCTAGCCAGGGCATATCTGCATGAAGAGTTTAGAGATTCGATACCTGTATCCAGCCAGGGCATATCTGTAGATGACTAATTCCATATTCGATACCTGTATCTAGCCAGGGCATATCTGTGAGTGATTGATTGTAGATTCGATACCTGTATCCAGCCAGGGCATATCTGCATGAAGAGTTTATAGATTCGACACCAGTATCCAGCCAGGGCATATCTGTAGACGACCAGTTCCGGATTCGATACCTGTATCTAGCCAGGGCATATCTGTGAGCGATTGATTGTAGATTCAATACCTGTATCTAGCCAGGGCATATCTGCATGAAGAGTTTAAAGATCAACCCCTGTAACGGGCCAGGAAATTATCTTTCTTTCTCAAGTACGCAAGTTCTCGCTAAGGAATCTCTTACGCGATAGACAATCTCCCGATGGCATCTATAATCCCATCTCCACAACTATCCATTACACTTCCAAATGGCATCTATAAGCCCATTCCCGACAAGGTTCTGTCACGCCTTCAGATGGCATCTATAAGCCCATCCTCCTAACAAACAATCTCTAGATGGCATCTATAAGCCCATCCTCCTATCCATCCTATCTCCAAATGGCATCTGTAAGCCCATTTCCGACATCACATTGCTGATATTCTACTATGTGAGTGCAAATTTCTGGGCACTCTAGTGTTCAATCATCTTCCACCTTTGGATCACGAAAGGCACACAAGCCAATATACATCCTCAGGTCTAAGAAGATTGAACAGGGGAAACTGTTGTACCCCAAAATTTGCTCTCCCATATTCTTCTAGGTTTATCAAGAATCATCCTCAAATGGTTCAAGATTACTCAAGGGTTGCACAGTCAAACCATCTCCTAAGCCAGTCAAAATTAGGGTTTTGGTTCTTGCAAGGAAGTTGGGGTTTTAAATGGACCAATCAAGTCTCATAGGCCTATATGCATTGTCAAGCATCTACATATCAAGTCTCAAGACTCACAGGATCAAATTGCACAGTCAAAAGCTTCATTTGGTTCACAATCAACTGTAGGGGCAAAATGGTCATTTTACAGTCAAAAGTCAGAATTTTTGGTCAACATCTTATTTTGAGCTCACAAACATCATTTGATCAAGTCTTGATCATGATTCCTCAAGCATGGCTCAAAAATCATCAAAGATGCAAAAGTTTCTATTTTTGGACAGTAGAAAAGTCAACTGTAACTTGACCAAGGCATAACTTTTTCATGGTTCATCAGAAAAATCCCATCCAATGCTCATTTTGAAGGGGATGACATTTCCTACAACTCATCTTCACATTCCAAGTCCAAGAAATGCTCTCACAAAAAGTTATCAATTTCTACATTATAGGTCAATTTTAAAAGTCAACAAAAAGGCATTTTAAGTCAAAGACCATAACTTGAGATTGGTAAATCAAATTGACATGGGACCAAAGGCATTGGTTATAGGACTTCAAGACCTTTCCAAAATGTCCAAGAACATGTTCATATGATCAAAATTGAGCAAGATATGCATTGGAGAAGTTGGGAAATTTTTGTGAATTTGCAAAAGTCAACTTTGCTCAAAACACATCATTTTTGCTAATGGGCCTCAAATTCCTTCTTGAACATTGTCCAAGGCCTATGCACGACCCATTGAGATTAAATTGAATTATTTTCTTATTTGTATTAATTAATTGGATTTTTAATTTATTTTTAATTCATTTAATTAATTTAATTGTAGGAAAATACCAAGATATGATTTCTAAATCTTTTTGTGAAGCAAAAGTGGTCAGCATATGATGGAGATTTCATGTATCAATCAAGGGGACCAAAATCTCCAAAATTAGTAAGTTTTGGCAATCAAAAAGATGCAAAAATATTTGATTGAAAATCAAATATACAAACCATAATGTCATGGATTTTTGGACCAAGATTTGACCTAAAACCATTCTCCTATATGTACTGAACCTAAACCTAATCATGCACACGTGAGAACTGCTGCAGAAACACCATAACAACATTGAAAAAATCAAAGAAAAAGTGAAAACTGTTTTTGGCCTTCCAGCATGATTTCAAGCTTTCTCTTGATTCTAATCTATTGCAGGGACTCCCAGGAACGGATTGGAATCAAAATCAAGGGCTAACACTCAAAGAACACGCAAGAACAGTCACACGGTTTGGTTATTTTTTCCATAATCGTAATTCAATATTCATGCATTATTAATGAGATTTTTTGTGTGTATTGGATTGCTAGAACCTCTCTGAAGCTAATGGCATAGGTGAATTGCATTATGGAGCCCTGAATCACAAACCACCATGGATGAATTTTAGGGTTTTCAATCTCTTAAATTGGGGCTTTGTGATATAGGAAAAATTAGAGACTCTAAAGCCCATGGTTGAATTCGTCAAGGCCAGACGAATCAAACACCATGCTCGCGAAATATTTATGAGCAGCAAGGAGCTAATCGCTATTTTTCATGCTTGCAGGTTGTGGGGGTTAAAAACCCCCGCTATCTAACTCTGTTTTTTCAGGCGAAGGAGGAAGACGAATACGTGTTCATGCGTGTTTGGTTGGTTTGAATGAGGCGCGCGTTTTTTGTTTTAATAGCATATGCATTGAGTTTGCTATATTATATTCTCTCTCCATTATAATATCAAAGCAAGCAGGTGGTTGAGTTGGTGGAAAGCGCGTCCAATAACCATTGGGACCTGGGTTCGATTCCCAGGTCCCCCAAATTCCTTGTTTCTATTTTTTTCAATGAGTTCACATGCAGGCTTCATGAAAGGCTCCACCATAAACCTCACGCTGCAGCTTGCCAAGTGGCCACAAAGCTCAATCCAATGGCCATGGGATGGATGACCATCATGTTCCCAGTCAAAGCCAGCGCAGCCAATTACAAAAGTCAGAAGGGCTTGGCTTAATGGGCCAGAAATTCCAGGCTTAACCTCCATTCTTAGGTCAACACCCCCCCCTGGTTAATTACTTTTTATTTTCTTTTAACTAATTATTTTAATAATTATTATTACTATTATCTAATTAATTCATAAATTATTTTTTTCATAATAAAATCAGAAACCTAAATATTATTTATTTTATTATTTATTATTTTCTTTTAATAATTATTATTTTGTAAATAAATGTAAATTAATTAATTAGTTAATTAGGTTAACTTTGACATTTTTTTATAATAAATAAAATTAACTTAGAATTAGGGTTTTTCTTTTGACTTTTAATTTCTTCATTTTTATTTTCATTAAAAATATAAAAAAAACATAAAAAAACACTTTTTTCTTTTAATTAATTAATCAATTAGCAAATTAGGTTTAATTTTAATTAATTGCAAAAAAGATCAAATTACTTTATTTTCTCAAAAAAAGGGTCAAAACCCTAAGACGTTCCCGATTTAATTTCTTTCGCGCTTTAATTCCTTTTGATCATATTTGTGTATCTGTTTCCGAGGATGTAATAGTTAATTAGGATTTTATTGCTTTCTTTTACTTTCTCGCATTTATTTTCCAAACGGGTTTTGTTTTTGGCGATGTATAAACCCGCGCCTTGTAATAGCGTAGATTTACCTTTCCGCACTTTATTTTCCGCACTCTTAACTGTTAATTATGCATGACAAGATTGCCTGACAAATAAAATCAATCCGTAGCTCACAAAGATGCATGTTCAAAGATAATATGAATCGAAACAACACACATGCACATGCCACTCCTAGGGTACGCCTCACTTGGTTGCCTCGAGGTGGTCGTCAAGTATAGGGTGTTTTAGAGGTCGCCCTCCTGTCTAAAGATCCAGTTGCCTCGAAACGGTTGCCTCGGATAAAAAGGATCTAGGACATTAGGGTTACCGCTAAGGCGTCCTACTATTGCTTTGGTGACCATATTGTCCCTATAATCGAATTGACCCGAATACCTCCAACAACGGTGATACCTACTTCTCAATAGTGGGATAGTACTGTCTAAAGGACTCTTACACAGCCTAATTCCTTAGAGTAGGTAGATTTCTCCTTGGGTACTTGCTCTTTAAAAAAACAAAAACAACCTTTCACACCTATACTTTCAAAAAACTTTCAAACAAACACTTCATACACTCTTGAGGACTGATACAAGAGTTACCTAGAAGTTTTTCAAACTAAACTTTTTCAAAACCCACACACACTTGAAAAGCAAACAAATTTTGAAAACATAGTGAGCAAGTACCTAAGAGCCCGTGGATAACCACGGATAGAAAGGGTGCTAACACCTTCCCTTTCTATAAATCTACCTCCCGAACCGAGTAACATTCTCGAAAAAGGAATTTTGCTGTGCTTTTGTCCTTTCCATGTTGGAGAACATAAAAGACGATGGCGACTCTTGCTTACCGCGACATTTTGCGGACCAGCTTAAAAAACAGTCAGTTCTATTTCCACCGATCACAGTAAAGTCCGAATGTGTGTTGACTACAGGGATTTGAACAGGGCGAGCCCTAAGGATGACTTCCTTCTACCTCACATCGACGTTCTGGTTGACAATACTGCTCAGCACAAGGTCTTCTCCTTTATGGATGGTTTCTCCGGTTATAATCAGATAAATATGGCTCCCGAAGACATGGAGAAGACGACCTTTGTTACTCAGTGGGGCACCTTTTGTTACAAGGTCATGCCTTTTGGATTGAAGAATGTTGGGGCAACATACCAGCGTGCCATGGTTGCTTTGTTTCATGATATGATCCATCATGAGATTGAATTATACGTCGACGATATGATTGCGAGGTCCCATACTAAGGAGGAACACCTTGACCATCTACAGAAGCTGTTTGACAGGTTGAAGTTGTACAAGCTGAGATTGAACCCGAACAAGTGCACCTTCGGGGTGAGGTCTGGTAAGCTACTGGGTTTCGTCGTGAGCGACAAAGGTATTCAAGTGGACCCTGCCAAAGTGAAAGCCATACAAGAGATGCCAACTCCCAAGACAGAGAAGGAGGTCAGAGGCTTTCTAGGACGACTGAACTACTTGTGAGCCAATCTTCAAGCTGCTGAAGAAAGATCAAGTGGTACGTTGGAATGATGAATGTCAGGACGCTTTCGAAAGGATCAAAGAATATCTTCAAGAGCCACCCATCCTAATTCCACCAGTTGAAGGGAGACCTCTGATCTTATACTTGACAGTACTCGATAACTCAATGGGGTGTGTGCTGGGGCAGCATGACGAGTCTGGCCGAAAAGAGCATGCTATTTATTACCTTAACAAAAAGTTAACCGACTGTGAGACCCGATACTCACTGCTTGAGAAATCTTGTTGCGCTTTGGCATGGGCTGCTCGCCGGCTGAGACAGTATATGCTGACTCACACTACTCTGTTGATTTCAAAAATGGATCCAATCAAGTATATCTTCGAAAAGCCTGCCTTGTCCGGAAGAATAGCAAGATGGCAGATGATTTTGACTGAGTATGATATTCAGTACACAACTCAAAAAGAAATCAAGGGAAGTGTCTTGACAGACCGTTTGGCATATCAGGCAGTGGATGATTACCAGTCTATGAACTTTGAATTTCCGGACGAGAATATCATGTTGATAACTGATTATGAGACACCTGGACCGGATGAAGGACCTGAGGAAGGATCCCGATGGTCTATGTACTTTGATGGAGCTTCGAACGCTTTGGGTAATGGCATTGGCGCTGTGATTATATCTCCTAAAGGCTCTCATACTCCGTTTACTGCTCGACTGTGTTTCAATTGCACCAATAACATGGCGGAGTATGAAGCGTGCATTATGGGTCTTCGAGCAGCAATTGACCTAAGGATTAAGTTTCTAAGTGTCTTCGGAGATTCTGCTCTCGTGATCAGTCAGATCAAAGGCGAGTGGGATACGAAACACCCTAATCTTATTCCTTACAAGGAGTATGTATTGACGTTGCTTCCCCATTTCGAGGAGATAACCTTTGAACACTTCCCAAGAGAGGAGAATCAGTTGGCGGACGCGCTAGCTACGATGTCTTCTATGTTCATGGTCAACTGGGACAACGAGGCTCCCCGGATCATTATTGAAAGATTGGACGAACCTGCACATTGTTGTGATTTTGAGACTGAAGAGGTAACAGAAAAGCCCTGGTATCACGAAGTAAAAAGGTACCTTGAAGCTCAGGAGTACCCCGAGGGTGCATCTGTTAATGACAAGAAGTTTCTGAGAAGGTTCGCGACAAAGTTCTTTATCAGCAATGGCATTCTTTACAAACGTAACCATGATTCGACCTTACTACGTTGTGTGGATAAGATTGAATCAGAAAGAATCATGACAGAGCTGCATGAAGGTACTTTCATAACTCATTCCAGTGGACATACCATGGAAAAGAAAATCCTTCGGGCAGGATATTACTGGTTCACAATGGAAGCTGATTGTTATCAGCATTCTCGGACATGTCACAAGTGCCAGGTCTATGTTGATAAGGTGCACATTCCTCCAGTTCCTCTGAATGTTCTGACAGCACCTTGGCCTTTTGCAATGTGGGGCATTGATATGATCGGCGAGATCAGACCTATGGCATCCAACGGGCATCGTTTCATCCTGGTAGCGATTGATTACTTTACAAAGTGGGTTGCAGCAGCTTCCTTTGCTACCGTAACCAAGAACGTCATGGCACGATTCATTCGGAACAATATGATCTGTCGGTATGGTGTACCAGAGAGGATCATTACGGACAATGGTACCAATCTCAACAACAAGATGATCACTGAGCTCTGCAAGCAATTCAAGATACAACATCATAACTCTTCTCCCTACCGGCCGAAGATGAATGGGGTTGTAGAAGCGGCTAATAAAAACATTAAGAAGATTGTGCAGAAGATGACAGTGACATACAAAGACTGGCACGAGATGTTACCGTTTGCTCTTCATGGGTACCATACCTCAACACGGACGTCAACAGGGGCAACACCCTATTCCTTGGTTTATGGCATGGAGGCAGTCTTGCCCATCGAAGTTCAGATACCCTCTCTACGGATCATGAAGGATGCAGGTTTGAGCAAAGATGACTGGATTCAGACCCGACTTGATCAACTAAATCTAATCGACGAAAAAAGACTTGTTGCTGTTTGTCATGGTCAGACGTACCAAAAACGGATGATCAAGGCATTTAACAAGAAAGTCAGACGACAAGAGTATCAAGTTGGGGACCTGGTAATCAAGCGCATTATTCTACCTCAAGGTGATCCCAGGGGCAAATGGACCCCTACTTACGAAGGGCCATTTGTGGTTAAGAACATTTTCTCAGGAGGAGCGATGATTCTAACCACCATGGATGGTGACGACCTTCCTCACCCCGTCAATGCAGACATAGTAAAAAGATATTACGCATAATCAAAGACCCGCTAGATTGACTGGCCTAGGCAAAAATAAGGGCTTCCAAGTGAACCAAAAGGGTTCGGGAAAAAATAAGGGATGAAAATGAAGAAAAAAAATTGTACATCCGGCAAGTCGAAAACCTGAAAAGGCAGCTTGGGCAAAAATGGGTATCCCGGTGGACTGAAAACCTGAAAGGGCGGTCCAGGCAAAAGTTATGGATAAGCGTAACACTATGTCTCATTGGATCACCCTGCATCCAGACTTCGGTATCAACTATAAAGCTCGGACGACACTAATCAATCAGATTCATCTTCAACTAAGCAGCAAAGTGATGAGACGCTTGAAGATATAAAGGCAATAGCAGAGTTGGAACCCAGTGGGATTATTCACATAGATGTCTTGTTTTCTTTTCACAAATTGTATAAATTCTATTTGTTCGGCGGTGTTCTCTTACTAGGACGTCAGCCTCTTGTACAAAAACGCCTATTTACAGGCCAAAACTTCAAAATCAATACAAATTCATTTTCAGACAAATTTCAAATTGTTTTTCCTTTATCTGTTTTGTTTTGCAAAGAATGTCCAATCTTCATTTTTGATATATGCATTTGAAATTAATTGCTGCTAATAAATATTTACACGCGAAACAGAAGGCAAATTACTGGTAATATCAGAAGCAGGGGCAATAAGAATTGTCTGAGCTGTCTAGTTGCTCTGTCCACCAAGGTACCAAGGGAGGTTCAGCTGAAGAATATGACCAAGATACTGTCACTCCCCGCAGAGTAAAACAGTAATGGTAGCTCTCTCCACTGAGACTTGCAACTATGAACGAATCAGCAATGCTCTCCCCAAGCAGAGTTAGTCTACCATCAGCCCTAAAAAGATTGGGTATCCCCAGAAGGTCTTAATATTCTTCAACAGAGTATAAAGATATTCCCCAGCAAGTATAAGGGCATCTCCGGAAATCTTAATATTCTTCAATAGAGTATAAGAATATTCCCCGGTGGAATACAAGATACCCCCAGTGGAGCCATTTCCCCAGCGTAGTCTAAAAAGAGTCCCCGCCAGAGTTGAATCATCTTACCCAGTAGATTCTGGAAGCTTATCCCTTGCAGAGCACAAATAAGTCTCCCCAGCCAAATTCAGAAGGTTATCCTCACAAGAGTCTAACTGGGTTATCCTCAGCAAGTTGCGACTGAAAGATCATCCCCGGCGAAGTTCTTTCTATCCCCAGCGGAGTTCATCATTAAAATCCCCAACAGAGCTTATCAAAAGAATCCCCAACGGAGTTATCGTTAAAATCTTCAGCAAAACATCTCTTCCCCACAGAGTAATTTCCCTCGGAGTAATCTCTTCATCAGTTTATTCCCCCAACGGAGTTTTTTCTCTCCTACAGGTTTATCATCTTCGTTCATCATCCCCAGCGGAAGCGAAGAACTCAACTCTATTCTCCAGCAGCTCCGGGATTTATTTTCCCCAGCTAAAACATCACACTTCCATACATCATGATACATGCATATAAGAATCATATGAATACAACCTCATTTATTTTGAGAACATCATTGCTTGATCCATATCATGCATGGCATATGACTGACCTTTACCTTTTAGGAAAGATACAGTTAAAGTTCTCAGCTTAGTCGAAGACCTGACCAGTTCTTAAATCTCAATTGAATTATCCTCGGTTGAATTTCAGATAAAGTCCTCAATCTCGACAATTTCCCTACGTCATAGTATGGACGAGTACTATAACCTCAACGGTATACTCCATTGAGCACGAGTCAGTTCCTAGATCTTGATGTTTCCCTCTGTCATAGTGTGGACAAGTTCTATAACCTCAGCGGTATACTACGTTGAGCACGAGACAGTTCCTAGATCATGATGAAGATGTTTCCCTACGTCATAGTATGGACGAGTACTATAACCTCAACGGTATACTCCATTGAGCACGAGTCAGTTCCTAGATCTTGATGTTTTCCTCCGTCATAGTGTGGACAAGTTCTATAACCTCAACGGTATACTAAGTTGAGCACGAGACAGTTCCTAGATCATGATAAAGATGTTTCCCTACGTCATAGTGTGGATGAGTACTATAACCTCAACGGTATACTCCATTGAGCATGAGTCAGTTCCTAGATCTTGATGTTTTCCTCCATCATAGTATGGACGAGTACTATAACCTCAACGGTATACTCCATTGGGCACGAGTCAGTTCCTAGATCTTGATGTTTTCCTCCGTCATAGTGTGGACAAGTTCTATAACCTCAACGATATACTACATTGAGCACGAGACATTTCCTAGATCATGATGAAGATGTTTCCCTATGTCATAGTGTGGACGAGTACTATAACCTCAATGGTATACTCCATTGAGCACGAGTCAGTTCCTAGATCTTGATGTTTTCCTCCGTCAAAGTGTGGACGAGCTCTATAATCTCAACGATATACTACGTTGAAGACTAGACAGTTCCTAGATCTTGATGAAGATGTTTCCCTCCAATTGAATTATGGACAGGTTCTTAAGACACAGCCGAGGCATTCTCTCAGTTGAAGTACAGGCCAGATTCCTAAATCTCAACAAAGTTTAGACTTCCCCAGTGGAATCTTTTACAACAACAGGTATGCAAGTTCTCGCTAAGGAATCTCTTATGCGATCGACATTCCTGCAGATGGCATCTGTAAGCCCATCCTCCTGCCAACGGTCTCCAAATGGCATCTGTAATCCCATTCCCGACATCACAATGTTGATACTACACCATGCGAGTGCAAATTTATAGGCACTCTAGTGTTCAATTATCTTCCACCTTCGGATCACGAAAGGCTCGAAAGCCAATCTATATCCTCAGGTTTAAGAAAATTGAACAGGGGCAACTGTTGTACCCCAAAATTTTCCCTCCCATATTTCTCAAGACATGTTAAGAATAATCTCCAAGTTGCTCAAGATTGGCTCAAGGGTTGGACAGTCAAATCACCTCCTAAGGCAGTCAAGTTAAAATTAGGGTTTTCTGTTGCATCAAGGTCCTTGCATCCAAATGACATCAAGTGCTCCTTAATGTCCTAATATGTTCTTAAGTTCATCCATGACAAATTTCAAGCCTTGCATAGGAAGTTTGGTCAGTCAATTGCTCAAGAAGTCCAAAAATCGATTGTGCTAGGGCAAAAGTCAATTGTGACCCAAATACAGTCAAACCTCAATATTTTTTGTCAACATTCTCATTTTGAAGGATAATTCATCATTTGATCAAGGGTTGATCATGATTCATCAAGGATTGTTCAAGATTCATCAAGATTCAAAAGTTGCTAAATTAGCATTTTGCAGGAAAAGTCAACTCAACTTTGACAAAGCATAACTCTCTCATACTTTATGATAAATGACCCATCCAAAGCTCATTTTGAAGAGGATTCGATTTAATACAGTCCATCTTCACACCCCAAGATCAAGAAATGCACTCACAAAAAGTTACAAATTTGGACATTATAGGTCATTTTTGAAAGTCAACAAAAACACTTTTTTTTCCAGAGCTTATAACTTGAGAATGGAACATCAAAATAAGATGAGACCAAAAGGGTTGATTATAGGACATCTCAAGGTTTCTAAAAATTCCAAGAACACCTCCAAAAGTTCAAAATTGAAGAAGTTATGCATTGTTGAAGTTGGGCATCTTTCCAAATTTGCCAAAAGTCAACTATCCTCAAAACTCCAATTTTTGACAAAAGGCCCCACTTTTTCCACTTGATATAGTCTTGTCATGCCACACACGTGTCCCATATTTGATTTCATGGCCATTTATTTATTTTTCTATTTTATTTAATTTTTTATTGATTTAATTCCTTTTAAATCAATATTAAATCAAATAAAATCTAAAAATTGATGTAAGGGGATTCTTGTGATCATTACAGCTTGCAAATATCCTGCGATACTCAATCAAAATCGTGCCAAGTCAAAACAAGCACAAAATCTCAGATTTGATGCAAATATGGCAACTTGATTATGGTGATCAAAAGCAAATCTTGATTCTTCAATGCATATGGTTTAATGCCCAAGTTTTGACCTAAACACATTCTATTATATGCACACAAGAGAGGCAGACTAAGTGGACGCACAAAGCACTATTGAAACGGCCAGAAGAAGTTTGAGAAAAAGCTTGAAAAAGTGAAGATCGAAATCAACATTGGAGGCCAATTCAATCCAAAATCACAACGTGGTGTTCTTGCTTGCAATCTCCTGAAGCTATAGCAACCAAAGCCAAGGCCTGAAGCTATCTGAAAAGCGTTGTAAGTGTTCTTGAAAACGGCTCTGAACATGAAATCGAAACCATTCATTCTTGCATCCTTTTGATAAACTATTGACATAATCTTGATCCTTATCAAATTTCTAACAAGTCTGCATCATTTAATTTCGTTTTCATGGCCTATAATCATGTACCCGAACCTAGGGTTTTATTGTGTTGTTTTTAGGCGTTTGAATTACAGGGAAAATTGGGCCAAATAATGGTTACAGGGATGACCAGGAGGAAGATACGAGTGCATTGGTACTCTTAGGTTTCGTTTACATGGCCTGGAGAAGGTTTTTGAGATGCCCTACGAATCTTCCTGCGGATAAAAATCCACAGGTAAATAAGCAGGGTGTTTGAGGAAGATGATAACGTGGCTTGCGTCCATTGGTTCGTTTGAATCATTAGCACGTTTTTTTATTTTTTTGCCAGGCATAATTAACTGTTTGTCTTATATTATTTGTTTTCCATTCCACTAACAACTAAGCAGCGTGGATGAGTTGGCCAAGGGAGCGTGTCAATGAGCATTGGGACCTGGGTTCGAATCCCAGGTCCCCCAAAACTTTGTTATAATTTTTCTTCAGGTACTCATGTACAGCGCCCAAAGCGTGGACCATCATGTTTCTCATCCCATCAAATGCCAAGTGGCTTCAGGCCAAGATCCAAAGGCCAGAGTTGCAGGTCCACCATGGACTAAGGTCAACCAGCGCGTATTGGAATGGGAAAGTCAAAGCAGGCTGATTGAATTTGGGCCTGGATATTGCTGATTCCACCATCAAATTAAGCCCACACCCCCCATTTTGGTTTATTTCTTTTTTCCTCTATATTTATTTTATTTAATTATTTGGTTAATTATTATTTATTTCACTAACAAATTATTTATTTTCTCAATAACAAAAAAATCAGAAACAACAAAAATAATATTTTTAATAATATTTTCTTAATTATTTGTTTTTTGGCGATGTAAATACCCGACGCCTTGTAATAGCTTAGATTTATTTTCCGCAATTTACATTCCGCAACTATTAACTGTTAGATGTTTGATAAATAGGCAATGCATGACAAGATAAATCTTTAACCTAAAATCAACAGTAGCTCACTATTAACATGTACAAAGATAAATAACTGAAAAAATAATACACTCGCACATGCGCACTCTTAGGGTACACCTCACTTGGTTGCCTCGAACGTGGTCATTGAGTATAGGAGGTTTTAGAGGTTGCCCTCTTGTCCAAAGATCATAAGTTGCCTCGAAACGGTTGCCTCGGATAAAATGATCTAAGACATTAGGGTTACCGCTAAGGCGTCCTAACATTGCTTTAGTGACCACACGTCCCTTAATCGAATTGACCCTTAAACTCCAACGACGGTGCTATCTACTCCTCAATAGTGGGATAGCACTGTCTAAAAGACATTTGCACAGTCTAATTCCTTTTTGAGTAGGTAGATGTTCTTAAGTACTTGCTCCTTTTAAAATAAAACAAAACTTTCGCACTCACACTCCTTTCAAACAAAAACTCTTTCAAACCCACAATCACAAAGAAAAGCAAACTTTTGAAAACATAATGAGCAAGTACCTAAGAGCCCGTGGATAACCATGGATAGAAAGGGTGCTAACACCCACCCTTTCTATAATCTACCTCCCGAACCCGAGAAATATCTCAAAAAGGAATTTTTCTGTGCTTTTGTCTTTTCCTTGTTGGATAAAATAAAAGACGGTGGCGACTCTTGCTTACCGCGACATTTTGCGAAAACAAACGCAAATGCGAACCAGCATTCCAAAATAGTCAGTTTTATTCCCACCGATCACAATTACCATTTCCCAAACTTTGTAATCATCCGTGGTGTCTCACCATTCGCAGACTACCATTCTATTAATGAAATTCGAGATTTTGCCCAATTCTTTGTGTTCTTATTTTATTTATCTTGCAAAGACTCCATTTATTACTGATAATAACTTTTAAAGCAAAAAGATTAAAAAGCAAAATTGACTTTTAAAAAAAAAGATATCTTTACAATTCAATTTACTTTGGGATTTGTGATTGAAATTCTGGCTGCAAATACTCAATGTCACGTTCAATGTTATGACACCGTATCTGACTTTCTATAAGACAGTAAATACAAAAATAGTAAAGAACACAGTCAATTGTTTACCCAGTTCAGTGTGCAATAACACCTACTCTGGGGGCTACCAAGCCAGGGAGGAAATCCACTATAAGAGATATTAATTCAGGAATAAACCAACCAGTTTATCTTCTTCACTTAAGACCTACCCAATGCAACTTCAATCTAAGTACAACTTAAACCTGAGTTCCTACTTACTCCCCCTCAATCACAACAGTGATACATAGAAACAATTTGACTAATGAATTGTTGAAGACACTCTTCAAAACATACACTTGATTATGCTTCACAGCTTTTTAATCAAGCAACACAAACACTCTTGCTTCACAGCTTTGAGTGATACACAAACCTAACTTGACTTTGCTTCACAGCTTTAGTCAAGAGACATACAAACACTCTTGCTTCAAAGCTTTGAGTGTTACACAACCCTTACAATTAAAACCTATTCCAAGTCACTTATCACAATGATAATTGCTTGGATTACAATAGTAAAAACTATACAGCTTCTAAATGATCTTCTGTCAAAAGGGATTTCTTTCAAAACAGCAGCCCTGTTGAATATATAGCAGCTGCAACTTCAGTTAGGGTTTCCACAAAAAGCTAGGGTTAATTCCGTTTGACCTTAAGACTAGGTCACATGACTTTATCAACCAGGTTGGGGTTGAGCTAGGTTAACCCAAAGAAAACGCAGGATTCTGTTCTGGAAAGACTGAGTCATTTTCCTGAAAAAACTCAGAATTAACCAAACTGCATACCTGTTAGTTCAGAACAGGATGTCTTAACATCTGTTATGAAATCTGAAAACCTGTCTACTGATTTAGGTAAATGTGGTCATTTTGCAAAATGCTCAGATACACACTTATAAACATCAGTACCTGTATGACAATATTTTTCTGCAAAGGTACCTAATGAATCAGTACAAACTAAACTAGAATGTTATGACATCAGTCATGACATTCACACATACACTTGGGTTTTACCAAAAATGCAAGCCAATAACTAAACAACTACAAACTCCCCCTTTGGCAGATTTTTGGCTAAAGACCCTAAGCAATCAGAGATAGATAGCAGCAGAAAGAAATGACTGCAGAAAAATAGAGTGTCTAATTAAGTAAGTACCAAAATATATCTCCCCCTCTTTAGCCACAAATGGGCCAAAGATACATGTTCTTAAAAGTTATACAGTCATCCAGAAAAAGTAATGAGAGCAGAACAAAAAAAAACTGAACACACTTCCAAACTCTACCAGGTACCAGCATCAACTCCACCAAACAGCAACTCCACCAACCTTTAAGCACTGTCATCAGACTCAGAGGATTCGGGCTTCTTCCTTTTCTTGTGAGCAATGTCAGCATTCTTCTCTTTGTCTGATGTCTCAACATCCTTAGAGACATCTGGATTTGTTTCAGCATTTGAACTTTCTTGATTCAAAGGAACAGAAATGCCAGGAACTAAGTGGTTCTCGTTCATAATTCTTGAAACAATTTTAGCTATTGCTTGACTAACATAGGCTGACCCTTCCCTAATTTGAGACATTTTGACAGTCTTAGAGGACCAACAGCAACTGAAGAGAAAATTCTGATTGAGAGACTGGGTTTTGATGAGGAGACGAGAGGGGAAGGAAGAAAAGGAGTGTCTATTCAACTTCTTAAAAGAATTGAAGGAAATGGGAAAATATAATTTTAACCTAATCAGAACAAGCATAACTCCTTTAACCCTTGTTTTAAGCAAAATTAATTGCTACAATTCCTCATGTTGGCAAATACCCAACTTACCCCTCAAGTTTTCAAATTGATTTGCATCAAGAGCCTTGGTAAAAATGTCAGCCAACTGTAGCTCAGTGGCAACATGTTCCAATTTGATTGTCTTCTCTTCTACAAGGTCTCTGATAAAGTGATGTCTTATGTCAATATGTTTGGTCCTACTATGCTGAATGGGATTCTTGGAAATGTTGATTGTACTCAGATTGTCACAGTACAATGTCATAACATCTTGAGTGACATTATACTCAGTAAGCATCTGTTTCATCCAGATCATTTGAGAACAGCTACTACCAGCTGCAATGTATTCAGCTTCAGCAGTAGAGAGAGACACACAATTCTGTTTCTTGCTGAACCAGGAAACCAGATTATTTCCCAAGAAGAAACATCCTCCAGAGGTGCTTTTTCTATCATCAGCACTACCAGCCCAATCAGCATCACAGTAACCAGTCAGATTTGGTTCACAGCCATGAGAATATAGCAACCCATAGTTGTAAGTTCCACTCACATACTTCAAAATTCTCTTCACTTGATTGATATGACTGACTGACTTTGGGATCAGCTTGGCATCTTGCACAAACTCCAACTGCAAAGGCAATATCAGGTCTGCTGGCAGTTAAGTACAACAAGCTTCCTATCATGCTTCTGTACAGACTTTGATCCACCTTAACCCCACTTGAATCTTTGGAAAGCTTTAAATGAGTAGGAGCAGGAGTCCTTTTGTGACTGGAATTCTCCATACCAAACTTCTTTACAATGTTCTTAGCATACTTGCTTTGAGATAAGAAGATTGAGTCCTCCATCTGTGAGACTTGCAGTCCAAGAAAATAAGTTAGTTCTCCCATGAGACTCATTTCGAATTCAGCCTGCATCTGTTCAGCAAAATGTTTAACCATAGGTTCTGACATTCCTCCAAACACTATGTCATCAACATATATTTGGGCAACCATCAACTTCCCTCCTTCAGTTTTGACAAAGAGTGTTTTGTCCAAGCCTCCTTTTCTGTATCCTTTGTCTGAGAGAAACTTTGTTAACCTGTCATACCATGCTCTAGGAGCTTGTTTCAGGCCATATAGAGCTTTTCTCAATCTGTAGACATGATCAGGGTGGTTTGGATCCACAAAGCCTTTAGGATGTTCCACATAAGCTTCCTCATTCAAGTACCCATTTAGAAAGGCACTTTTCACATCCATCTGAAATAGCTTGAACTTCAGAAGACAAGCAATTGACAATAGGAGTCTGATTGATTCCAGCCTGGCTACAGGTGCAAAGGTTTCATCAAAATCAACCCCTTCAACCTGAGTGTACCCTTGAGCAACAAGTCTTGCCTTATTCCTGGTGACAACTCCTTCAGCATCTGATTTGTTCTTGAAAATCCATTTTGTGCCAATGATGTTAGTTCCTTCAGGTCTAGGAACCAGTTCCCAAACTTCATGTTGCTTGAATTGGTTCAGTTCATCTTGCATTGCACCAATCCAGTATTCATCAGTTAAAGCTTCCTTGACATTTCTTGGTTCCATTTTGGACACAAAACAAGAGTTTGAGATGATTTCTCTAGATCTTGTAATGACTCCACTGTTGGGATCTCCTATGATGAGCTCTTTTGGATGATCCTTCTGAATTTTGATGGAAGGGATCTTGCTAGCTTCCTTTGATTCAGATTCTGTTGTGGTGGTGTTGGGTAGATCATTCTGTTGGGTTGGAGACTCAAAGAATGTCTCAACATTACAAGGGACATCTATTTCTTCATGATAATCATCAATTATAACATTTATTGATTCCATCATGGCTTTGGTCCTGGAATTGAATACTCTATAAGCTCTGCTGTTTGAGGAGTATCCTAGAAATATGCCTTCATCACTTTTAGGGTCCAGTTTTCTTCTTTGTTCACGATCTGCCAGAATATAGCATTTGCTGCCAAACACATGGAAGTACTTCACAGTTGGTTTTCTTCCTTTCCAGAGTTCATATATGGTGGATGAGGTTCCCTTTCTCAAGGTGACCCTGTTATGGACATAGCAGGCTGTATTCATAGCTTCAGCCCAAAAATACATAGGAAGTCTTTTGGCATGTATCATTGCTCTGGCAGATTCCTGTATGGTCCTGTTTTTTCTTTCCACAACTCCATTTTGCTGAGGAGTTATAGGAGAAGAAAATTCATGACTAATTCCTTCTGAGGAACAGAAATCATCAAACTTGCTGTTTTCAAATTCCTTGCCATGATCACTTCTGATTCTGACAATACACCCTTCCTTTTCTCTTTGAATTTTTTTGCACAATTCTTTAAAAACTTCAAATACATCAGATTTTTCCCTAATGAAGTTAATCCAGGTGAATCTGGAAAAATCATCCACAACCACATAGGCATATCTTTTTCCACCAAGACTCTCCACTTGCATTGGTCCCATCAAATCCATATGAAGAAGTTCTAGAACCTTAGAGGTGGTCAGATGTCTTGACTTTGGATGTGACATTCTAGTCTGCTTACCAACCTGACATTCACCACAAACTCTTCCTTCATCAATTTGCAGTCTTGGAATCCCTCTGACTGCCTCCATGGAGATAATCCTTTTCATACCTCTTAGATGAAGATGGCCAAGTTTTTGGTGCCACAGTTTCACCTCTTTTTCTTCTTTTGCAATGGAACACATAGAGGAGAAATTTGTGTTCTCAGGCTCCCACAAGTAACAGTTGTCTTTAGATCTGACTCCTTTCATTACAGTTTCTTGCTTTTCATTAATTACAAGACATTCAGATTTTGAGAAATTGACCTTGAATCCTAGATCACACAATTGACTGATACTAATGAGATTAGCAGTCAGCCCTTTTACCAGCAGTACTTCATTCAGACTTGGAACTCCAGGGCAGTCCAAATCACCAACTCCTTTGATTTCACCTTTAGCACCATCTCCAAAGGTCACAAAACTGGTGGTGTGAGGCTTAACATTATTGAGGAGGTTCTTGATTCCAGTCATGTGTCTGGAACATCCACTGTCAAAGTACCAGTCTTCCTTTGCAGAGACCCTCAGGGAAGTGTGGGCTATCAGGGCAGTAGCCTTTTTCTTCCATTTAGGAGCATGTGGTACCTTTTTAGACTTAGGTTTGACACCTGAATTCTGATTAGGGTATCCATGCAATCTGAAGCAGAAGGGCTTTATGTGGCCATATCTCCCACAATGATGACATCTCCATCTTTGGTACCTTTTCTTCATATGTCTCTGTTCCTGATGTTGAGAGTTGTGTTGAGACATCTGTTTTGACATTTGCTTATCAGGCCTGATCTTCTTATCTGTACCATATTTCTTTGCTTCCATAAATCCTAGTCCAGATTTATTTCCCACATTTTGTCCAACCTGAAGGATCTCTTCCAATTTGTATGTTCCATTAGTCAGCATCTTGACAGATTTGGTCATTTGATTCAGTTGTGAGTTCAGCAATTGAACTTCCCCTTCTAGATGACTTATAGTTTCAAGGTTTGCCCTTTTTTCAGCCTCCAGCTTTATGATGAGTTTTGATTGTTTCTCTTTCTGCACACAGACTTCAGTACTTCTGATACACAATTTCTTGTAAGTATCAGCCAGTTCTTCAAAAGTCACCTCTTCATCACTAATGTCACTTTCAGAGGTACAAACACCAGTTAGAGCAGTAACTAGTTTGGCAGATTCTTCTTCAGAATTACTTTCTGAATCACAGTCAGACCAAGTAACAGTCATTCCTTTCTTTTGTTTCTTAAGAAAGGTAGGACATTCAGCTCGAATATGCCCATATCCTTCACAACCATGGCATTGAATTCCTCTTCCTTGATTTCCCTTCTCTTCTGACCTTGGTCTTCTGCTGGAACTGTCAATGTCAGAGGGAATGTTATGAACATTAGACCTTGACTTTGGATCTATTCTTTTGATGAGTTTGTTGAACTGTCTTCCAAGCATGGCTATAGCTTCTGAAATATTTTCTTCAACATTAATGTTGGAAACAAGTGCTATGCTCTTGTTCTTCTTGTCACCATTTTCAGTGATCCCCATCTCAAAGGTATGAAGAGACCCAATAAGTTCATCCACTTTCAACTTGCTGATGTCCTGGACTTCTTCTATGGCAGTTACCTTCATTGCAAATCTTTTAGGCAAGGATCTGAGAATCTTTCTCACCAATTTTTCTTCTGCCATTTTTTCTCCCAGTGCTCCTGAGGTGTTGGCAATCTCCAAGATGTTCATGTGAAAGTCATGAATGGTTTCATCTTCCATCATTTTTAGATTCTCAAACTTGGTAGTCAACATCTGAAGCCTTGACATTTTCACTTTGGAAGTTCCCTCATGGGTAGTTTTGAGAGTGTCCCAAACTTCCTTGGCCAGTTCATATTGATGTACTAGTCTGAAAATGTTTCTATCAATTCCGTTGAACAAGGCATTTAAGGCTTTGGAATTTCCCAGGGCTAACTCATCTTCTTCTTTACTCCAATCTTCCTCAGGCTTCAAACTGATTGTCCCATCTTTCTCAGTTATGGTGGGATGGATCCATCCTTTGTCAGCAGCTCTCCAAGCCTTTTTGTCCAGAGATTTTAAGAAGGCAATCATACGAGGTTTCCAGTAGTCATAATTAGTTCCATCCAGAATGGGTGGTCTATTTCCAAAAACTCCTTCTTTGTCCATAGTGCCAGAAAGTGATATCCCTAGATCTCACCCAGTAATACAGGCAGGGTGCCTGCTCTGATACCAATTGAAATTCTGGCTGCAGATACTCAATGTCACGTTCAATGTTATGACACCGTATCTGACTTTCTATAAGACAGTAAATACAAAAATAGTAAAGAACACAGTCAATTGTTTACCCAGTTCAGTGTGCAACAACACCTACTCTGGGGGCTACCAAGCCAGGGAGGAAATCCACTATAAGAGATATTAATTCAGGAATAAACCAACCAATTTATCTCCTTCACTTAAGACCTACCCAATGCAACTTCAATCTAAGTACAACTTAAACCTGAGTTCCTACTCACTCCCCCTCAATCACAGCAGTGATACATAGAAACAATTTAACTAATGAATTGTTGAAGACACTCTTCAAAACATACACTTGATTATGCTTCACAGCTTTTTAATCAAGCAACACAAACACTCTTGCTTCACAGCTTTGAGTGATACACAAACCTAACTTGACTTTGCTTCACAGCTTTAGTCAAGAGACATACAAACACTCTTGCTTCAAAGCTTTGAGTGTTACACAACCCTTACAATTAAAACCTATTCCAAGTCACTTATCACAATGATAATTGCTTGGATTACAATAGTAAAAACTATACAGCTTCTAAATGATCTTCTGTCAAAAGGGATTTCTTTCAAAACAGCAGCCCTGTTGAATATATAGCAGCTGCAACTTCAGTTAGGGTTTCCACAAAAAGCTAGGGTTAATTCCGTTTGACCTTAAGACTAGGTCACATGACTTTATCAACCAGGTTGGGGTTGAGCTAGGTTAACCCAAAGAAAACGCAGGATTCTGTTCTGGAAAGACTGAGTCATTTTCCTGAAAAAACTCAGAATTAACCAAACTGCATACCTGTTAGTTCAGAACAGGATGTCTTAACATCTGTTATGACATCTGAAAACCTGTCTACTGATTTAGGTAAATGTGATCATTTTGCAAAATTCTCAGATACACACTTATAAACATCAGTACCTGTATGACAATATTTTTCTGCAAAGGTACCTAATGAATCAGTACAAACTAAACTAGAATGTTATGACATCAGTCATGACATTCACACATACACTTGGGTTTTACCAAAAGTGCAAGCCAATAACTAAACAACTACAGTGATGAAACAATGACAACAAAAATGATGATCCCAAGAAAGAACAAACTCTGGTTGTTTTAAGAAGATTTACCTCCTTCATGAAGGTTTTCTCAGGTCATTTTGTTGGTATGTGTGCAATCTTTGTGTGTTTCTCAGATAGTTAAAGACGATACCAGTGGGTGCAAGGTACAGTATTGGGTTTGTGATCCCATTATCCCCAGTCAGATCTTGGTTCACTTTTGATTTTGGTTTTGCGTGGTCAGAAGCCTCCGTCCCAGATTCCCCGGCGAAGTCTTCCCTCATATGATGAAAGGTTTTATTCCCTTGGTGTCCTGAGATGTCACTCTTTCTGCAGTATTGGCATTATTGTTGGTACTTAGTTCCCAGGAAACTAGACTAGGGCAATATCTCTTCTGAGAAGTGTTGAAATGATTATCAACCTTTGGGTTTTCACCCACCAAGTGTTGGGTGTAATTTAAAATCCATGTGGGTTTGACCTCTTTCTATAATGTTGACTTCTTGATTCCCAAGGAGGCTATCCCAGGGCATCTTGTGTTGGATTAAGTTTTCATGATGTAAAGTTTCAATCCACATTTTTTCTCCAGGGGGTAGGCTTGAATTCCCCAGTGAGGTTTGGTTGTTTCGGCGTCAGTCTGCTTTATTTGAGGCTGGTCTTGCAATCTCCACTAGGCATGTTGCTTTTGGAAAACTGTTTTTTCCGATGAAGCCGGAAGAAGGATGTTCTATCCCGGTATCTGTTTGATTTGGCTACCTCCGGATTATGTTTCTCCTCAGTGAAGTTAAGGCAGGCAATAGGTTTGGTTTCCGCAGTTGGTTTTTACCTTTCTTGGAATGATCTTTCTGGTTGAAGTTTAGCCGGATGTTGTTAGTACCTGAGATGGTTTTGTTTGTTTGTACTGATTGTGTATCCTTTTTACCAGCATGTGCACGATATCACTCATACATTCATACATACATCATGCATGGCTAAAAATCATCTTTCATTGACATTGTGTTCTGACCTTCCTGCAGCGCTCTTTGCTTATTTGATTTGGTTTTCCCTCTTGATTTTTATTTCTCAAAGGATGTATCTTCATTGGCCGTCTTGCTCCAGTTTATTTCTGATTCGGATTTATGGTTGCATGACAATATTATTTACTTTGGATTTCTGAAAACTTTGAGTTTTGGTTTGTGCATTTATTTTGCACGGGAAGACTTTATCTCCTCAGCAGGAATATTGTGGCATTTCCCCGGGAAGTCATATTTCTATCCCTAGAAAGTCATTTCTCTTTGCAATTCCCCATGACAACAAGTAACAAGTCTCTTTATTTGAGACAAATTATGTTTGATCTTTTCCAGGCAAATTTCATTGGTTAAAGAAGAAGTTGAGACCTGTTTTAGGTGAAACACCAGAATTTTGGGGATAACTTGATATATTTTCTCTTTCTACCTTTAGTGAACGTTGGTAGGACATCGGCAATGAACGTCGGTGTTTATTATCTTTTTGCTATCTTCAGTGAACGTTGATAGTTCATCGTCAGTGAACGGCGATGATATGATATATGTTCTCTTTCTACCTTCAGTGAACGTTGGTAGGACATCGGCAGTGAACGTCGGTGTTTATTATCTTTTTTCTATCTTCAGTGAACGTTGATAGTTCATCGTCAGTGAACGGCGGTGGTATGATATATGTTCTCTTTCTACCTTCAGTGAACGTTGGTAGGACATCGGCAGTGAACATCAGTGTTTATTATCTTTTTGCTATCTTCAGTGAATGTTGATAGTTCATCGTCAGTGAATGGTGGTGGTATGATATATGTTCTCTTTCTACCTTCAGTGAATGTTGGTAGGACATCGACAGTGAACGTATGTGTTTATTATATTTTTTCTATCTTCAGTGAATGTTGATAGTTCATCATCAGTGAACGACGGTGGTATGATATATTCTCTCTTTCTACCTTCAGTGAACATTGGTAGGACATCGGCAATGAACATCGGTGTTTATTATCTTTTTGCTATCTTCAGTGAACGTTGATAGTTCATCGTCAGTGAACGGCGGTGGTATGATATATTTTCTCTTTCTACCTTCAGTGAATGTTGGTAGGACATCGGCAGTGAACGTCGGTGTTTATCATCTTTTTGCTATCTTTAGTGAACGTTGATAGTTCATCGTCAGTGAACGGATGATATGATATGCATTCTCTTTCTACCTTTAGTGAACGTTGGTAAGACATCGGCAGTGAACGTTGGTGTTTATTATCTTTTTGCTATCTTCAATGAACGTTGATAGTTAATTGTCGGTGAACGGTGACGATATGATATGCATTCTCTTTTTACCTTCAGTGAACGTTGGTAGGACATTGGCAGTGAACATCGATGCTTGTTATCTTCCTCTCTGATTCAGTTCTTTTGGTTCACCAGTGATTTATTTTCCTGGTGGGGTTGCTCCTTTGTTTCTTCATTTTTGTTGCATCCCCAATGGTACTTTGTGTCTCTTTGGTACTGTTCATATGCATTCATATGCATAAGCATTTGCATGGAATCTTAGGGCCAAAAATAGGTTTTTTTTATATTTAAGTGTCTTCGATCACGTCGACACAAAGATTTTTAACCTTCGTATCTCCGGATAGAAGAAACTTAAATAAGGGCAGTTGTTGTACCACAATTTTTGTCCCTAAGATTCCTCCATCATACCATGTTGATTCAATCACAACAAGATCACATTAGGGATTTTGGTTCTTCTCCCTATCTTTAGCCTTGCTCTTTTGAGGATTTACCAAGCACCTTGACTTGTTTTCTTTTGTGATCATGAATATTTTGCTTTGATTTTCTCTCTAATTAATAAAATGCAATGTTGGTTTGTCTTACTTGTTAATAATGTAGGTAAAGGCAATGAGGTTTAGAAAGTTGCTTCATGGGTTCATGAGTTTATTTCCATGCCCTAGTCAATAGCTTGAGAAATTCAAACTTCACTATTGGAGTGATTTTTTAATAAATGGCATGACAAGGCTTATTTTGGTTTAACATACCTCAAAGTTATCAAAATTGATTCAAAAATACAAAGGGTTACGGGAAGAAGTTGTCTTGATTGGACAAGGTCTTGTTCCTATTGGTCACAAGAGCATATTTCTCTCTAATTTCAAGATATGGAAGTGTTTTTGGTGGCTATGAGTCCTCATCGTCATCCTCAATAACTTCTATTCACAAAGGAAGAATATTGGCACAAGAAGTTTGTTCAAACTTGTCAAAGTTCCTCAAAGCATTCTCTTGATCTAGAGGCTAGGGTTTTGAACTTCAAAGGAGCATATCTTGCTCATCTTTTGGTATTTTTGAGTGATTCCAAAGACATCTTTCTCATCAAAGAGTTACCAACAAATAAATTCAAAAGTTCCAAGGAGTTTTCATGTGGAAGGAACTTGGTGAAGAAGAAAGATTACAAGTCATCCAGATGAATCCCCGATTTTCCATATGTGACTTCAAATGGTCATAACTTGGTCAATGTTTATCACCTTGAGCCCATTATTTTTCCATGATGATCTTAAGGATGTGTACTTCATGCCTTCTTTTATATGCAAAGTAAGAAAATGGATGGAAGTTGCCTTAAGGATGCAAAAGATTATAGGTCATTTCATGATTTTTGGCCAACTTCAACAAGTCATAACTTGCTCAATTTTTGGAGATTTTGAGTGGTTCAAATTGAAAAATGTCATTCAAGATATCTACTTCGTTCCATTTTTCTGGTCAAGAGAAAATTCTAAGTGGAAGGCCATGTTTGGATACAAAAGATTATAGGTCATTTTTAAAGAAGAATTTGAAATATTTCTAAGTATGGAAAGTCAACTCTTTTTCTTCAACTTTAACTCCATGTAACTTTCAGCTCAAGCATCCATTTGATTCCATTATTTTTCCATTGCAAAGCTTGTAACCTCATCTTTCCAAAGCATCAAGAATTATGCCCTAAGACCCCTTGAGTTTGAAATGCCATGGATTTGAATTCGGTAGTTTGAGACTGAATTTTTCACAAGGTCAGGATTTTGAAATCTTTGTTTTGGCTTCTAATCACAAGTTTTTCACGCGTTTTTGTTTCTAATCATGATTAGCAACTTGCCAGAAGTGATTAGCATCATGAAACGCACGTTTTGGCTGAGTTTTGATCAAGTTTGAGTCACACTTTCTTCATTATGAAGACCCACACAAATTCCCTCCAAAACGCATCATTCACTCTTCCTTTTGATCCCTTTTGCTTCCCTATAAATAGAGGGTCATCCCCCATCCATTTTCCCAAGCTTAGATAGCCAGAATCACCCTGCCAAACTTGTTTCACAACCCATAATTCAGCAACTTTGAAATCCATTCTCAAGCCTTTTTCAATCCATTTTCCCTCAATTCACCTTCCTTGATCTTCCCTGAAGCTAACCATATAATTACATTTAAGAATCATTCCCTATATTGTTCCATAGAAGTCCAGTTTCAGAGCTCTGCAACTCAACTTCAATAGGTAGATTCCTTCATCAATCCTTCAAAACTTTGATATCATTGTGTTGCTCTCATTGCCCTGGTTCTAGTCGCAACACTTACATTTCACTGGAAATACGTTTTGACCATGAATTTTCAAATCCCTTTTCAAAACTTTCCTTCCAAATTGCTTGAGCTACAGTTTATATAAATTTGGCGCGAGGGTGTGGTTGTTTTCGTCTTAAAGAGACGAAGCGATTAGCATAGGTCGAGATTTTGATTTTACAGTTTGAGAGACCTGCAAATCACGTTGGCTGGAGGTTGAAGATGACCTACGTGTCATCTTCCAACCAATAATAGCACGCCACTTGTTATTTTCAAAAATCTGATTTATATTTGATTCTGTACATTATTCACTAATGACCATGATATGCACAGCGCGCCAGATCTCTTGGATTTGATTACTAACGCGTTTTGACTCTCATCCAATGGTCCACATATTTTACTTTTATTTTATTTTTCTGATTTTTATATTTTAATTGTTTTAAATTTCAAAAAATCATAGAAAATTCATTTTTAGTCCAAAAAATCTGAAAAAATTATGAAAAATATTTTTGATTATTCTCTTTCTGATTTTTATTTTTTCACAGTTTAATTTTGTGTTTTGGTATTTTCTATAAACTTTACACTTATTTGATTTGTTTAAAATGTTTAAAAATACTTTTATACATTTTTAAATTCTGAAAAAATTATGGAATGATCCAATGATATTGTGACAACTATTGGTGACCTTATTTTATTTTTGTTTCTGACTTCACTATTTTTTACTATTTTTGTTTATTTTACCCATTTATTTTAATTTTAAAAATAGTTTCTGACTTTTAAAAATTACCAAAAATATTTATAAAAATATTTGGATCCATTTCTGATTTTTCTATGGCCCTATTTTTCATTTCTTGATTAATTTAAGCATAATTGATATTTTCCTCATTATTTTCCATTTTTTAAACATTTTTAAACCTTTTAATGTATATATTAAATATGATATTATTTTGTGATTATTTTTTGACTGTCTTGAGTTGATTTTTTTGATCATGGCTTTATTAACATCATTGGATCTTAGGTGTTGAGTTCAACTCCACCAAAATGGATGAATGATTTTAATAATAGTCTAATTAAATTTTTAATTCAAAAGTGGTTTATTCAACTTTTTGCCCTAATCCTCTTCATCTCATCCCCTTCTCATTGCACTAAATGTTGTTGGAGCATGATCTCTATATCATGTCTCAAAACAAATGGTGCATAGATTGCTATTGACCGGCCTCAAAATAGGTGCGACTTCTATATAAGTCCACTTACGATTGCTTAACATAGCGCTAAAATTTGTCCCGATTCGAATAAATGATCATTTGTGGCCCAAACTTATGATTGCAAGCCCAAGTATGTTAATTTGATCTCTTTGATCCAATAACCTTGAGATTCATTATATGGAGGCTTTGGTTCTACCAATCCTCTAATGGATCTACAACACCTTTGGTCAACGCGGATCACTTAAACATCGTTGATCATTAAATGGTACTTATGAGAATTCCAAATGGATGATATACTTGACAAAAAGCAAATGTAACTTGTTGTGTGGAGGCTTTGGTTCTACCAATCCTCTAATGAGTTCCAAATGCAAGTTTCAAGATGGTTATCCAACTAATCACTAATTATTGACTTATTTATCTTATGCTTTTATTCTTTTTTTATGCTTTATGTACTATTTATTTTTTAGCATTTTCATTTCATGCCATTTTCATCTTTGCTCATTTGAGCATTTATTTTCTTGTCATTTTTACTTTGCTCACTTGAGCTTTTCTTTTCTTTTCTTAAGATACTTAATAATCAACATAAACCCTAAAAAACTCTTAATGGTACCTGGACTATTTGGTTACTATCCTTGGCATTATGGAGCAGGGGACTATTTCTTGGACTTAGGATTAGAAACCTTGGCCTATCTTGGAGACCTTGTGATCTTATCTGATTATTTCGTCTGTAGTTCTTGAGGTTTACCTCAAGACATTGGGTTGCTTATTTGTTTTGGTGTGCAGGTTTTTCTGATTACATTCTTTGTTTGTAATCTGGAATTCATCTGTATACAGCCGTTACTCTGCCCAATTTTTGTGAAGACTTAATACACTTGAAGAGGTCTAGTATCTTTGCTTTCTTGGTTTCAATCCAAAGAATGAGAATTCTATCTTGGCTCATAATGTCAAGCTTTGGCTTCTTATTGGTTAGATGGATCTTATCCTTAGCTTTTACCTTATGCTTTAGGATAGTCTCTTCTTCTCCTCCCATCTTCTTTAATTTCAAAAATCTTCTCCCTCCTTTTTAAACTCTTCTTGTTTTCAAACTTAAACTACTTTCATAATAAACTTGGACTTAGGTCCATGCATTTTCAAAATCTTTTCATAAATAAACCCCAATCAATTTAATAATAGTTTGAAATTTTTGTGAGAAGACTAAAAGTCAATTAATCTCATTTCAAACCATTTTGCCACTTTGGTTTTTATTTTTAAACTTTTCTCAAAAGGTTTGACTCTTGTCAATCCTTGTAGTGATGCAAACAACTATACTTCTACAATATGTAGTGAAGTGAGATATTTTCCACTTGGGTGTTGAGTGAGGAATTGTTGATTTTAAAATCCAAGCCATATCCTCCACTTTGAGATGATGCAAATTCGCCTTTCTCATGATTGTGGGTAGTAAGTATGTTTTCCACACGGACAATGACGGTGATGTCTTATCTCTTAAAATCAACCAACACACCTGTGTTTCAAATTTTTTAAAAGAGGAACTATGTGTACCCTGATCCCCTATTTCACGAAAGGTGGTATGTAGGCACTAAAGGTTTGCAACCGCGGCGGGTGCAAAATTCATAAAAATATATTTCTTTTCTCACCTCCACCATCCATTTTATATACAACACTTTTTTTTATATATCCAAAATATACAGATTTTACAAAGAGGTTCCTGCGGAGTACCGTAGATGTTTAGGGTTCTAATACCTTCCCTTTGCATAACCAACCCCCTTACCTTGAATCTTTCCCCCTTTTTTTGGGTTATTCTCTCTTTTCCCATTCCTTTGGAAACAATAAAGCGCGGTGGCGATTTTTATTTTTGATTTGTGTAAGTCTAGTCAATCCAATGGCTTAGTCTTGAATATTACTACCGCTACACCGAGTCAACCGAGACTCGAGGTAAAGGTATTCTGGTTGAGCCTGTCCGGACGAAGGCACAATCAGTAGCTATCCTTGAGACCTCCCAGAAAGAGATGGAGGAAATTCTAAAGATCATAAAAAGAAGCGACTACAATATAGTTGAATAATTGGGGAAAACTCCATCAAAAGTTTCCATGTTGGCTTTGTTGTTATGTATAGAGGCTCATGCAAAGGCCTTGGTAAAGTTCCTGAAAACTGCCCATGTACCCCAAGAAACATCTGCCGATGAGTTCCGAGACTGCATAGCCAGCTTGACTGCAGATAATGGCTTAGGTTTTTCAGATGTTGATTTAACGCCAAGAGGGAGGAAGCATAATGAGGCATTGCAAGTCTCAGTCGAATGCAGGGGCACGACCTTGGCCCATGTCTTGGTTGACACTGGTTCGTCTCTAAATGTGTTACCTAAAAAGGCTCTTGATAGGATTGACTATGAGGGATTGACATTGAAACTGAGGAACATAGTAGTGAGAGCCTTCGACGGCTCAAAAAGGATGGTGCATGGGGAAGTGGACATCCCCATAAAAGTTGGAACCTAAACATTTGATTCAAATTTTTATGTAATGGATATTCGCCCTTCATACTCCTGCTTATTAGGCCGACCGTGGATTCACAATGCTGGTGGTGTCACCTCTACATGGCATCAAATGCTGAAATATCCAATTCAGGGGAAGATTATCATTGTTCATAGAGAAGAAGAGTATATGGTCATCCATCTAAATTCCTTCAGATATGTGGAATTAGATGGTGAATTTATTGAGACTCCATTCCAGCACTTTGAATAAGTCTCGCCGACTATGGTAGTAACCAAGGTTGTGTCTCCAGTTCCCAAGATTACAAGGCCTCCACTCAAGATGTCATCTTTGAAGGATGCCAAGGCAGTGATAAAAGAAGGTGGGTGCACTATTTGGGGCCAAATCCCAGATATCCCATACAAATCTGAAAATTTTGGTTTGGGTTTCACTTCAGGAGGACCACCCATGAAGATCAGCAACCACCAAGTCAGCACCGTGGAGGATGATGAAGACAGTTATAACCTGGAGGATTGGATTTTCCAAACTGTCAGTGGAGGGCTCAACAACTGGGAGGCTATAGATTTCATCCCAATCACTTTTATCCCATAGTAATTTGTGTTTACATTTTGTTGGATCTGTAATATTAAAACAATTCAGACTCTTAAAACCTTGTGTCTTACTCGAGGCACAATGGTCGATTTGTAAGGGTTATTATCTCATTTCCATATGACATCAATGAATCATGGACGTTTTTTGCATACAAACTTTATGCTCATTGTTTTTATTTTTACATTTTCATTTCTTTCAAAGATAGCTATACTCTTACACACACTCACGTTCGCAATGCAAGTTTACATCCACTCAGGATCCCATGGATAACGGTTCTACTATTGCCTTCTGTGATTCTGAAAATCTAATCTACCAAGCCGAAGACGAAGGTGAGAAAGATTGTGAAGTACCAGGGGAACTCGCCAGGTTACTACAACAAAAAGAGAGGATCATTCAGCCCCACGAGGAACCAGTGGACACAATCAACCTAGGTATCGAAAAAGACAAAAGAGAAGTAAAGGTGGGTGCCAATCTGGAACCTAGTGTCAAGGAGCATTTGATTCAGTTGTTACATGATTATGTTGAGGTCTTTGCCTGGTCGTATGAAGACATGCCAGGAATTGATGCAGATATCGTGGTACATCGTCTACCTACAAAAGAGGATTTTCCTCCAATAAAACAAAAGGTTCGTCGGATGCAACCAGACATGGTAGAAAATATTAAAGCAGAAGTCATGAAACAATTCAACACTGGATTCTTGGTTGTCACCTCCTATCTGCAATGGGTTTCCAATGTTGTTCCCGTGCCCAAAAAAGATGGCAATGTACGAATGTGCGTGGACTATAGAGATTTGAATAGGGCAATCCCTAAGGATGATTTCCCACTCCCCCACATTGATATTCTAGTTGACAATATGGCACAGCACAAAGTGTTTTTCCTTCATGGACGTTTTCTCAGGTTACAACCAAATCAAAATGGCGCCTGAGGACATGGAGAAGACAACCTTTGTCACGCAATGGTGCATATTCTGCTACAAGGTTATGCCATTCGGACTGAAGAATGTTGGGGCAACCTATCAATGTTCCATGGTAGCTCTGTTTCACGACATGATACATCACGAAATAGAGGTCTATATGGACGATATGATAGCGAGATCTCAAACAGAAGAAGAGCATCTTGATCATCTACAGAAATTATTTAAGAGACTGAAGAAATATAACCTGAGGTTGAACCCAAATAAATGCATATTTGGGGTGAGGTATGGTAAACTCCTAGGCTTTGTCGTCAGCAATAAAGGTATCGAAGTGGATCCCGCCAAGGTGAAAGCGATACAAGAGGTGCCTACTCCTCGTACTGAGAAGGAAGTCAGAGGATTCTTGGGACGTTTAAACTACATTTCCAGATTCATTTCTCACCTGACAGCTACTTGTGAACCAATCTTCAAATTACTGAACAAAGATCAAGTAGTCAAATGGAATAATGAGTGCCCAATTGCCTTCGACAAGATCAAAGAATACCTGCAAGAGCCTCCTGTTTTGATGCCACCGGTTGAGAGAAGACCGTTGATCATGTATCTGACTGTTTTAGAAAATTCAATGGGGTGTGTGTTGGGGCAGCATGACGAGTCTGGCCGAAAAGAGCATGCTATTTATTACCTGAGCAAAAAGTTTACCGACTGTGAACAAGATATTCACTGCTCGAGAAAACATGATGCGCTCTGGCATGGGCTGCTCGCCGGCTAAGACAGTATATGCTGACCCATACTACCTTGTTGATATCTAAAATGGATCCAATAAAATACATCTTCAAGAAACCTGCCCTCTCTGGGAGAATAGCGAGATGGCAGATGATCCTGACAGAATATGACATACAGTATACCACCCAGAAAGCAATAAAGGGAATTGTACTAGTTGATCACCTTGCTCACGAAGCTGTGAAAGACTACCAGTCCATGAAGTTCGAATTCCCAGATGAAGACATCATGATGGTAAACAACTGTGAAGAATTTAGACCATATGACGGACCTGAACAAGGATCCTGATGGACCCTGGTTTTTGATGGGGCATCCAACGCACTCGGCAATGGAATAGGTGTTGTACTCATATCCCCTGAAGGGTTTCATACTCCCTTTACTATAAGACTCTGCTTCAAGTGTACAAACAACATGGCAGAATACGAAGCATGCATTTTTGGTCTCAAAGCTGCCATAGATTTGGGGATCAAATCCTTAAATGTATTTGGAGATTCAGCTTTGGTCATCAGCCAGATCAAGGGGTAATGGGACACCAAACACCCTAACCTTATCCCCTACAAAGAACATGTGCTGACATCGATCCCACATTTTGAGAAGATTACCTTCGAGCATTTCCCGCGAGAAGAAAATCAGCTAGCAGACGCACTAGCCACAATGTCATCCATGTTTAAACTTAAATGGGATAATGAGGCTCCCCATATCACCATTGAATGAATGGATGAACCAGCTCACTGTCACGAGATTAATACTGAAGAAGTAGTGAACCAGCCTTGGTTTCACGAAGTCAAGAGGTATCTAGAGGCTCAAGAATATCGGGTAGGAGCTTCAATCAATGATAAGAAGTTCTTAAGGATATTCTCTGCTAAATTCTTCCTTAGTAATTGAATTCTCTATAAACACAACCATGACTTTGTGTTACTTCGGTGCGTAGACAAGGTTGAAGCGGAAATGATCATGGATGAGTTACATGAGGGAACTTTTGGCACCCATTCCAGTGGGCATACGATGGCAAAGAAGATCCTACGGGAAGGCTATTACTGGTCTACCATGGAAGCAGATTGCTATCAACACTCCCGAACCTGCCATAAGTGTCAGATCTATGCTGACAAGGTTCACGTACCTCCGGTTCCTCTAAATGTCTTAACGGCTCCTTGGCCCTTTGCTATGTGGGGCATCGATATGATTGGGGAAATCAAACCAACAGCCTCTAATGGACATCGCTTCATCTTAGTGGCCATTGATTATTTTACAAAGTGGGTTGAGGCAGCCTCTTTCGCTTCCGTTACCAAAAATGGTGTAGCCCAGTTCATTAAACAGAATCTCATCTGTCGATATGGTATCCCGGAAAGGATCATCAGGGAAAATGGTATGAATCTAGACAATACTATGATCACCGCCCTGTGCGAGCAATTCAAGATCCAGCATCACAATTCTTCCCCTTACCGGCCAAAGATGAATGGTGTTGTTGAAGCCGCAAATAAGAACATCAAAAAGATCATACAGAAAATGACAGTCACATACAAAGACTGGCATGAGATGATACCATTCGGTCTCCACGGGTATCATACCACAGGACGCACATCAACTGGGGAAACACCCTACTCTCTGTTATACGACATGGAGGCTGTCTTTCCTATTGAGGTCCAGATGCCCTCTCTGAGAATTATGAAGGATGCAGGGCTGAATGAAGAAGATTAGATCCAGACTCGACTTGATCAATTAAACTTGCTTGATGAGAAAAGGCTTACTGTTGTCTGTCATGGTTAAATGTATCAAAAACGAATGATCAAGGCTTTCAACAAAAAGGTCAGACACCAAGTATATCAAGTCGGGGATTTGGTGATCAAGCCCATCATACTGCCACAAGGTGATCCCAGGGTAAAATGGACTCCTACCTACGAAGGACTGTTTTTGATCAAAAATATATTCTCTGGTGGAGTAATGATCTTGACCACCATGGATGGCGACGACCTGCCGCACCCTGTGAATACAGACATAGTCAAAAGATACTACGCATAAGAGACCTACTAGGTTGACACACCTAGGAAAAACAAGGGCATCCCGGCGAACCAAAGAGGCTCGGTAAAAAATTAGGGATAAAACAAAAAATTATGTACGCCCGGCAAGCATAAAACCCGAAAGTGCGGCTTGGGCAAAAAAGGGTATCCCGGTGGACTGAAAACCCGAAAGGGCGGTCCAGGAAAAAGTTAGGGAATTAAAGCGTATGACTATGTCCCGTTGGATCACCTTACGGACAACCTCTGGCTTCAACTGACAAACTCAACAGTTCTGATCAATCCAATCAACTTCGGACAAGGCAGAAAATAGATAAGATGCTCGAAGACGCAAAGGCTATAGCAGAATGGGAACCCCATGGAATTATTTCACATAGCTATCTTTTCCTTGTATCAAATTTTAATTTTTTTTATGATAGAATTCTCTTACTAGAATGTTTGTCTCATTGTACAAAAATACTTACTCAAAGTCAATACAAAGATATCCCTTTGAAAGTGCAAAACTACCTGTTTTTTCTTTACTCGTGTGTTTTGTTTACAAAAACGTCCAATGATTTGTTTTTGAACATATGCATTTGAACATAATTACTATTTACAAGTGAACAAAATAAAAGACAATTACTAAGGGCTTTAATACATAGGGAAGTATCTCTAAGTTATTTCCATGAAATCTCCCACAGTGTGTAGTTTAATCCCCAGCGAAACAAAGCTTCCAATTATCAATCCCCAATAGAAGTCGCCAAATTTCTCAGGATTCCACAACAAGACTTTACAAGCAGTACACGGCATTTCCCTTACAACAGAGTTCATCAACACTTCAACTTCACAACATGAAGACTTACACTGCATATCCTCAGTAGCAGTCAGGGATTTATTTTCCCCAGTCCAACAAGCAGTGCAGCAGATTAGCTCGCATACTCATATATCGCATCCATGTTGTTGTACCCCAAAATTTGCCCTCTCATTCTCTCAACATTTTCTCATCACAAGGCCCTTGGACTCCCAAGTTTATCCATACCAAGTCTCAAGCCTTGATTCCAAACTTTGCCCAGTCAATTGGACAGTTGACCTAGAAATCAGTTGTATTGGGGAAAAAGTCAACTGTGGCCAATTGACAGTCAAATCTCATGAAAATTGACCCACATCAACATTATGAGCTCATATGGACCATTTGATCAAGTTTGGATCACAATCCCACTAGAAATTTGATCAGATCACCAAAAGGGCAAAATGGTCATTTTTAGGGTTTTGACTGCACAAAAGCAATTTTTGACTGTTTGACCTAGCCAATGGCAAACCAAGCTCACATATGGACTCAAGGACCCCATGGAATTGTCTTGACATACTCAACAAGTTCAAAAGATCCCAAATGCACAAGATTGACAGTTGAATTTCCCAGTCAATTGATCAATTTTGACTGTATACTGAAAAGTCAAACGTTGACTTTTTTGGTCAAAATCAAGTGTCAAGATTCATTTTTCATCAAAACATGCCAAATCATGAAACTTGTTCATCAAGAAGTCAAGAATTGCAAATTAGGGTTTGAAATGAAGATTTTTCATAACTTAGAATTTTTCTAAGTTATGAAAAACCCTAATTTTTCCTAACTTTGTCCCACTTTCTCATCAAGATGCATTTGGATTCAAGAAAACGTCAAAACATGAAAGTTGTAGTCCATTGCAAAATCTACAACTTTGATTCACAAAGTTTCCTCAAAAGAATCTTGTAGCTCAAGTTACAATTTTTGGAATAAGGGTACCAAACCATTCTTAACTTAGAGAAATTTTGAACCATTTTAGGCAGGATTTTTGCCTAACTTCAAGACCACTTTTCACATGCTTCCACTTGGAATTTCAATTTGCATTTCAAAGATGGATTGTAGTATACATTCCAAGCTTTCCAAAATGTCCAAGAACTCATCAAACAACCTCATGGTTAGGGAGAATCGAATTTGGCAAGTTGGGAAAAACTCACTTTGTTTATGGCCAATTTACATGTTCATACACTTGTGCCATTTTGAACTCAGCTTGCATTCCTTGATTACAGGTCTGTGATCGGTGGATCTGGAACTGACTGTTTAACGCTGGTTCGCGAAATGTCGCGGAAGCAAGAGTCGCCACCGTCTTTTATTTTCTCCAAATGGAAAGGACAAAAGCACAGAAAAATTCCTTAAAGAGATTGCTCTCGGTTCGGGAGGTAGGTTATAGAAAGGGAAGGTGTTAGCACCCTTTCTATCCATGGTTATCCATGGGCTCTTAGGTACTTGCTCAATGTGTTTTCAAAAATGTTTGCTTGCTTTTCAATGTGGGTTTCAAAAATATTCTTTGAAAAGTTTCAGTTTAACTCGTACGTCAGAGTGTTTGAAAAGTTTGTTTTGAAAGTTTTTGAAAGTGTGTTGGTGTGAAAAGATTTCAGTTTGTTTTGAAATTAGAGCAAGTATCCTTGAGAACCTACCTACCCTAAGGAATTCGTCTGTGTAAATGTCCTTTAAAGTAGTGCCATCCCACCATTGAGAGGTAGGTAGCACCACCGTTGGAGGTGTTCGGGTCAATTCGAGTTTTAGGGACGTGGTGATCACTAGAGCAATGGGAAGACACCTTAGAAGCTACCCTCATGCCAGGTTCCCGGATCATGAGGACTTACTAAGACATCCTCTACTCGACGATCACCTTTCGAAAGGCAAGGCAACAGTGAGGCGTACCCTAGGGGTGGTGTGTGCGAATTGTGTGTCATTTTCAGTTTATTGTTTGTCTTGTCATGCATTGGTGATCTAACGATTCGATTTTATTTTTGGGCATTCATTCTTTCATGTTATTGTTTAACAGTTAAAAGTGCGGGAATTTAAAGTGCGGAAAAGATAAAAGTCCTACGCTATTACAAAGGGCGAGGGTCTACAACGCCAAATTAATCCAGACCCGTTTTAAAATAAATTGCAGAAAGGAAATGTCTAATAGCTATTACATGGCTTTGGTACAAGTACATTATATTCACAAAAGAAATAAATGAAACGCGCAAAAAAAGAAAATAATCAAATGCGAGGGCGTTGAACCCTTTAAAAGAATTAAAATAATTAAGTTATCTAAAATTAAAATTAAATGAAAAATTAATTAAAATTAAAATCCTAGTTCTAATGTCTTTTAAGTTTATTATGAAAATATTGACTTTTAACCTAATTTAATTCTAAATTAATTTATGTGCATTTTTAAATTTATGAAAATAAATAAATAATATTATTATTCTGAAAAAAGGAAAATTAAAAAAAGAAAATAAAAAGTTATTAAACCTAAACTCTATTTTTTTGGATTTTAGTTATTAAAAGAATTAAAATCTAACCTAAAATGCAACCCTAGTTTAATTATGAAAAACACTAATACTATGGCAAAAAACAAGGAAAGTTAAAAGGAAAAAGTCATTAACCTAATTCTATGTTTTTGTTTTGATTTTTATTAAAAGGAATTAAAGTTGAAAACCTAATTAAAACTAAATATTTACATGTTATTATTTATGAAAATAATTATAATATAAATTATATATTTTGGCATTTTTTGATTTTATGATGTAAGGAGAAAAAGAAAAATTAATTAAAATTAAAATAACGAACTAAACCTAATTCTAATGTTTTTTGAGTTTATTATAAAAATGTTAAGTTTTAACTTAGAATCAACACTAAATGAATTAATCAAATTTATTTAAAAAATAATTAAAAAATGCGTGAACATATTTTTATTTGTTTATAGTTTCTGATTTTTATTTTATTTTTACATTAGTATCAAGACACATCACCTTGCTTATTAAAATAATAGAAAAATAAGTTTATGATAATTTAAGAAGAGAAGAATAAATAATAATAAAACATAAAACACATTAACCTTCCTCCTTTCTCCTTTTCCTCCTTCATTGTTCCATTTTCTTTTTCTGTACCTGATAACAACAAACAATCATGTTAAAACAAACAATAAAAAGATAACTCATACCTTGAATTAATGGAAACGGTTGGTGGTTAGAAGGAGAGAGCTGGGTTCAGTTCCGTTGCGCGAATGGAGGGTGATGCATGGTCGGCGGCGCGATTGAGATGCGTGGGCGGCCGGAAGTTTGGTGGTGGTGACAGTTGCGCTTCAATCGGTGGCAGATACAGTTGTTATGTGCGGCATGTGTAGCTTTGTTATAAATTGGTACCTGCAAAACCGAAGCACAGTGGCAACATAGAACATATGCTCCTCTGTATGTGTTAATGATTATGAGCAAAAATCAATGGAAGTTATGACTTGTAATTTTGAGTAAAAAATAAATAGAATTCATGGTGATGTTTTGATTGTATGGGAAGTTTGAAATTATAAGGTTTGTGTGGAAATAGTGATATGAAGGTTTGTATTTTTTCTTCAGATTTGCATGTTGTGTACTGTGTTGTTCAAGTTTGACAAGTTTGTTTGTTTGGAGTTGAATGATGAATTTCGTGATGAAACAAAGGCATGGTTTTTTAACCTTGATTTTAAAAAGTCATGGTCTTTAAAAAGGTGTAATTGTTAGTGATTATAATGGAATAGAATTGGTTAACTATTTGACCTTAATCCATGCTTAGGAGGGAATTAGTCCTAGGGTTCTTACTCTTAACCATTTTTCCTCCTTTTTAGCCAAAACCTAGACTTAGTGTGCAAATGAACCCTAGCCTGATTTCTTGAGTTGGTTCATGATACATAGAAATTGTCCAAGTTCACATGACACTATTCCATTGGTTTTTAAATTTTATTTGAATTTTCAAAGAATTAAAATGAATTAAATCATCAAAAATTAAATAAAATAAAAAAATCAATATTTGGTCTTGAAATTAACCATGGGACACGTGTGTGGCATGACAAGGATGAACCAAGTGGAAAAAATGGGGCCCTTTTGTCAAAAATTGGATTTTCAAGGATAGTTGACTTTTGCCATTTCACAAAAATTTCCCAACTTCTACAAGGCATAACTTGCTCAATTTTTAAGCTTTTCACATGTTCTTGGACATTTTGGAAAGGTCTTTGAGTCCTTTAACCAATGCCTTTGGTCCCATGTCATTTTGATTTACCAATCTCAAGTTATGGCCTTTGACTTAAAGTCCCTTTTTGTTGACTTTTGAAAATGACCTATAATGTTGAAATTGATAACTTTTTGTGAGAGCATTTCTTGGACTTGAAGTATGAAGATGAGTTGTAGGAAATGTCTTTCTCTTCAAAATGAGCTTTGGATGGAATTTTTCTGATAATCCATGTGAAAGTTATGCCCTGGTCAATTTCAGTTGACTTTTTCAGCTGTCCAAATATAGCGATTTTTGCATCTTTGATGATTTCTGAGCCAATTTTTGAGAATCATGATCAAGCATTGATCAAATGATGTTTGTGGCTTCAAAATGATATGTTGACCAAAAATTTGAACTTTTGACTGCCAAATGACCATTTTGCCCCTACAGTTGACTGTAGTGCAATTTAGGGTTTTGACTGTATGGGAGACTGTTACACTGCACAACCCTTGGGAAATTTTTCTAGCTTGGCTTGGCAATTTCTTGAGGAATATGGGAGGGCAAATTTTGGGGTATAACAGTTGCCCCTGTTCAATCTTCTTAGACCTGAGGATGCAGATTGGCTGACGTGCCTTTCGTAATCCGAGGGTAGAAGATGATTGGACACTAGAGTGCCCGGAAATTTGCGCTCACATGTTAGCAATGATGGGGGAATGGGCTTATAGATGCCATTTGGAGATTGTTGGATAGGATGATGGGCTTATAGATGCCATCTGGATGTTGATCGCGTAGGCGATTCCTTAGCGAGAACCTGCATACCTGCAAAAAGAAAAATGAGTACCTGACACGCTGCAGGAGCTGATTTTTAGATGCCTAGTATAGATGTGTCCTGACTGGTTACAGGAGCTGAGTCTGGAGCTTCAAACGGCAATAAAAGAACCAGGGATGATTACTTCCTTAGCATGAATGGTAAGAGAGCCTTGGGCGACTTTAACTTCAACAACGCTCGTTGAGAAAAATCTGGGGTGTCTTCTACTGGGATAAGAATCAGGGAGATCTTAGGGTCGATCTGACTGAACCAGAGAGGCCTTTGACTGGGTAAGAATCAGGAAAATCTTGAGGTCGATTTAACTGAACCGGTCTAGGTCTTGAAATGTCTTCAACTGGATAAGCAATCAGGATTTAACTGAACCAGAGAAGGCCTTTGACTGGATAAGCAATCAGGAAAATCTTGGGTCGATTTAACTGAACCGGTCTGGGTCTTGAAATGTCTTCAACTGGATAAGCATCAGGGAGATCTTAGGGTCGATCTGACTGAACCAGAGAAGGCCTTTGACTGGATAAGCATCAGGAAAATCTTGGGACGATTTAACTGAACCGGTCTGGGTCTTGAAATGTCTTCAACTGGATAAGCATCAGGGAGATCTTAGGGTCGATCTGACTGAACCAGAGAAGGCCTTTGACTGGATAAGCATCAGGAAAATCTTGGGACGATTTAACTGAACCGGTCTAGGTCTTGAGATGTAGTTTGAGAACTTAACTGGATCTTTCCTGAAAGATAAAAGTCAGTCATATGCAATGCATGATATGGATCAAGCAATGATGTTCTCAACATAAATGAGATTTGTATGATGCAGTGTGTTATGCATGCTATAATGATGTATGTGACGTTTTATGTATGTTTTCGTCTAGGAAAATAAATCCTTGACGGGTGCCGGGGAGTCGCATCCTGGGCTGATGTTGAAGAATAGATTTTGCTTCCGCTGGGGATGATAACTGCAAGGATACTGGTAGGAGAAGATGACTCCGTTGCGGAATAAACTTGACGAATGAAAGATTCTGCGGGGAGAAAAGATACTCTAGTGATCATGCTGGGAAGCAATACTCTGTGGGAAGAGAGATGCTTTGCTGAGTGTTGATAGCAGTAATTTGCTGAGGATGTCTTTGTTGTTGGAAGTGTTAATGGACTTCGCTGGGGATAGGAAAGAACTATGTTGACGATGACCTTTCCGTGGCTTTTGGCTGAGGATAACCCAGTTATATCATGTTAAGGAAATACCTCTTTGAATAAAGCCGGACGACGCGTTCGTGCTCTGCGAGGGGATAAGCTTCCAGAATCTACTGGGGATAAGCTTACTGCTTGGAGAGATGAATTCCAATTTTCCTGGGGAAACTGGATTGGACTCTTCTGGGGAGTTTTGGAATGTAATTTTATAAGTTGAAGGGGGGAACCTATGTAGGGTTGCATGCTGATGAGTTTGTGTAAAACTGTATCTGAAATGGAGAAGGAACCTGGGTAGGGTTACTTTGATGATGAGTTCGTGTAAAAATTCGTTTTTTTGGAAAGGGAGAACCTGTGTAGGGTTTCTGGGTGACGAGTCCATGTAAAACTGCATCTTGAAGAGAGGGAACCGATGTAGGGTTGCTTGGTGAGGTAAGTTCATGTAAAACTTCTTGATGAACCGGGGTGAGGTTATCTTGAGCTAAATCCATGTAAGACTTCTGGGGGGAACCAGGGTTAGGTTGCCGCAGGATAAGTTCGTGTAAAACTTCTTGACGAACCGAGGTAAGGTCATCTTGAGATAGGTCCATGTGAGACTCTTGGAGGAACCGGGGTTAGGTTACGGCAGGATAAGTTTGTGTAAAACTTCTTGATGAACCGGGGTTAGGTCATCTTGAGATAGGTCCATGTGAGACTCTTGGAGGAACCGGGGTTAGGTTACGGCAGGATAAGTTTGTGTAAAACTTCTTGATGAACCGGGGTTAGGTCATCTTGAGATAGGTCCATGTAAGACTTCTGGAGGAACCGGGGTTAGGTCACTTCGGGATAAGTTCGTGTAAAACTTCTTGACGAACCGGGGTAAGGTTACTTGTGATAAATCCATGTAAGATTTCTGGAGGAACCGGGGTAAGGTTACTTGGATAAGTTTGTGTAAAAACTTCTGGAGGAACCGGGGTAAGGTTATTTGGTTGAGTTTGTGTAAAAATCTCTGGAGGAACCGGGGTAAGGTTACTTGGATAAGTTTGTGTAAAAACTTCTGGAGGAACCGGGGTAAGGTTGCTTCGGGATAAGTTTGTGTAAAACTTCTTGATGAACCGGGGTTAGGTCATCTTATGGAGGAGGAGTCTGTGTATGACTTTGTCTGAAGGTTGAGCAGAAACCGGTGTTGGGTTGCATGATTTTGATTAAGTGGATAATTGTCCTGTTTGGTCTCGGACGTTAGCCCACGATCTGGAATTTGTAAAGGTAGATGGTAATCATTTTTATGTTGATCTGTCCTTTGTAATTTGGTTGACAGAGCAATTGGATCGCCTGGATAGCTCATTATTGCCCCTGCTTCGGAGGTGAGGGAAGAGGATACCTGTGCGGGTGATCGACAAATCTTCGGGTAGGCAAGTGACGAGATACCGGAACATAGTCGTACGCTTCGATCCCTAACTTTTGCCTGGACCGCCCTTTCGGGTTTTCAGTCCACCGGGATACCCATTTTTGCCCAAGCCGCCTTTTCAGGTTTTCGACTTGCCGGGTGTACATGTTTTTCGTTTCATCCCTTCATTTTGCCCGAACCCTTTTAGTTCGCCGGGAAGCCCTTATTTTTGCCTAGGTATGTCAACCTAGCGGGTCTTTGATTATGCGCAGTATTTTTTTCGACTATGTCCACGCTCTCAGAATGTAGGGAGTTGCCCCTGTTGGAAGTATTTTGCCATGCCCCAGATAATGAGCAATGTGCCCCTTGATTGGAGGTTCTTCTGTTCACAAGGTGTTCATCGTGCGAATTTCCCTGCTTGTTCAAACAAGTAGTCATATGCAAACAAGGTTATTTTAAGAATGCAAAAGTCTATGTCTGTCTTGAATTTTGAAAATGCATTTTTTGTAATACAGTGCGATGTCAACTCAATATTTTACAGCAAACCTTCAGGAGTCAGGATACCTTCGTAACAGTATGCTTTCGAACTAACCCATGCTTCAGCTAGGACTTTTAAGAGTTATATCGTGGCCTGGTTCACGGTTTAAGAAACAAAGGATAAAGGCTCAAATTATTTGTACCCACCCACTCTTCGTGATGTTCTCCAAACCTAAACTCAGTTGATCCTACGTTAGACCTTGTTTGAGTCTTTGCTTTGATATACCAGCGATGGTTCGAATGTTGGCAATTTATTTCGAATAGGCAGTCATCTTTGTTTTTGTTGAGGGTTTGTATGACCTCTTTCTTGTCTGATTTTTGTTATCCCTTTCTTCTCTTTTTTTTTTTTTTTGCCTGAACTGTTTCCTTTTTTGGAATTACAGTCAGCGGGATGCCCCAGTTTTGTAAGTCTCCTTCATAGGTTTTGACTTATTGGGTTCTTATTTTTGAGATATAATGACTGCCTTTCTTTATTGATTATTCGGAACCATCACTGTTTTGCTTCGTTTTGTAAGGACCTCCTTGGTGCCATTCGTTATGCACTTGGATCAACTGAGAGAACTACCCTGCCCCAGGTTATGATAAAGGGTTTTAAATTTCGCAAATAAAAACTCCTACTTCTTCGGCTCAGAGGGGTTGACGAGGGATTATCTTCCTTATTACTCCAGTGTTTAGGGGTCGAAACTACGCCTGTACCTCATCAGCGGGGTCTGTTCAAAAGCATACTGTAGATTATGGTATCATTTTCGTCATCCTCCCTCAAGAGGCTTAGAATTATTAATCGAGAGTTGACATCAGAAAAAATATGAAAACAATTTGCATATAGTGAATACGAATATATTACTTCAAAACAGACATATGCGATGTATTAATGAAATAACAATGTTTTAATCATGAGTAAATGTTTGAACAAAAGAAAATTGCAACTTGAACATTCGAATGAACAAAAATTTCTAGTCTCAGGGCTTGTCACTTCAGATGGTGAGCCTTGGAGGGATGGTAGAAAAATTCAGCCTGACCATCTTGTGCGAATTCCAGTGCTCCTTCATCAATCAGGTCCTGGATCTTGTTTTTCAAAGCCCAACACTCGTTTGCATCATGTCCTGGACAGGCAGAGTGGTAGGCACACCTTTTATTGGGATCATAAGCAGGATGTGCTGTGTTGGGGTTCTGGGGATGAGCCCTTAATGTGATCAGGTTCAATCTCAACAGGCGTTGTAAAGCTTGAAACAGCGACATATTGAGTGGGGTGAACTGCCTCCTGGGCTTGTCTGTCTGAAGTTGGTGAAGTTGCTGCTGAATTGGTGATACTGGAGCCATATGAGGAGCTTTCTCCTTGCCTCTTTGTCTCAAAGGTGGTTGAACGACGATTGGCTTTTTACCCTTAGATGTTTGCCCCAGTTGGTTACCCTGAAGCAGTTTGTTGACGAGAACCCCGAGCTCATCTTGTCTTTGAGTTAAACCCTGAATGGCGTTCCTCTGCTCCAGCATTTGGGCTTTCATAGCATCCATCTCAGCTTGTAGGTGTTTCAGCCTTTCATCCTCAGCACTGTTCCTGGCAAAAGTCTCTACGAGAAGTGTTCTTAATTCCTCCTGCCCCTTGGATAGATTCAGGAGGATTTCCCCGAACCGAGTCTCTTGAGCAAGAAGGTCCTGGTTGTCTTGTTGTGAAACCATTGCTGAAATAAACAGCGGGAAAGGTAAGTGACCTGTAACAAAGATACCTGTTATGTAAGGATGAGTATGATATGCATGCAATGTTTTCAAGGATCTCGCGGGGTAAACCAGAAAATTAGCATTGGAATTTAGAGCTTGATTGAAGGACACCCATATTATTGAGAACTCTTCTTCAAGAGTCAAAGGCTCACCATATCAAGTGGGTCATAGCCCCTGACTTTAGTCATCATGTCTGGTTTTGATTTCCAAACAACCTTGGTTAGGGAACCTTCTTCAGGAGTCAGAGCTCACCATATCAAGTGGGTCATAGCCCCTGACAACATTGGCTAGAAGAAAATAAATCCTCTTTGCCCCTTGCTAGATGTTTGATTTATATGACCTGTATCACAAGCCCTTGAGATCCTTGAAATGGGTTAGGATGTATGCAATGGTATGATGTCATGATATGCATGGGGTAATGTGAGTAACCCTGTTATGAGTCCCAATTAAGGACTGCAAAAACCTGCAAGAAACTTAGGATACCCTGTTATGAGTCCTAATTAAGGACTACAAACACAACCTGCAAGAGACAAATGTCAGGTAATAAGCATGCAAGTAGTTCAAGTAGGAAGGCACACAAGTCACACAAGAGAAGCCCTTAAAGTTTAGGCCAGCATGGAGTCTGGGTAGTACCCTCTTGAAGTTGGTGGGTTCAACCTGTCCTAATCAAAGTAACCGGGTTCTAAGGTTCCCAATATCACGGGATTGCTTTCATTGTTCATCGTTTCGATTTAGCCACTGAACTGGCGACCGAAATATCCCAGGAAAGCAACCCTCAATTGAGTGTAGTATCGAGTATCAACCAACCTCGGACTGCACCAAAGTCAGTTATCTCACTACCCTAAAGAGGCCAAGATAGTTCAATTAAGGTTCCTAAGGTCTGTTGATGCTTCACGACACCACGCGGAGGCCCCGTACTCTCCTTGACTGAACTCAAGGGTTACCGGTACACACCAAAGTGCCACATCAACGTAGCAGACTGTTTCAACCATGTCGGTATACCCCGCACAGTTCCCTCACAGCCTTGTTGCTACTTTCTAAAAGGGTATCCCCCAGATCCGGGTTAGGATCTATAGAACTCCCAAGCAACCCACAATTTTAAAGCATACAAGGAAAACAATTGAAAACACAGTTATGAACTACCCTAAGGTACACCCCACTTGAAAAATAATCCCCAGCAGAGTCGCCAGTTCTGTGATCGGTGGATCTGGAACTGACTCTTTAACGCTGGTTCGCGAAATGTCGCGGAAGCAAGAGTCGCCACCGTCTTTTATTTTCTCCAAATGGAAAGGACAAAAGCACAGAAAAATTCCTTAAAGAGATTGCTCTCGGTTCGGGAGGTAGGTTATAGAAAGGGAAGGTGTTAGCACCCTTTCTATCCATGGTTATCCATGGGCTCTTAGGTACTTGCTCAATGTGTTTTCAAAAATGTTTGCTTGCTTTTCAATGTGGGTTTCAAAAATATTCTTTGAAAAGTTTCAGTTTAACTCGTACGTCAGAGTGTTTGAAAAGTTTGTTTTGAAAGTTTTTGAAAGTGTGTTGGTGTGAAAAGATTTCAGTTTGTTTTGAAATTAGAGCAAGTATCCTTGAGAACCTACCTACCCTAAGGAATTCGTCTGTGTAAATGTCCTTTAAAGTAGTGCCATCCCACCATTGAGAGGTAGGTAGCACCACCGTTGGAGGTGTTCGGGTCAATTCGAGTTTTAGGGACGTGGTGATCACTAGAGCAATGGGAAGACACCTTAGAAGCTACCCTCATGCCAGGTTCCCGGATCATGAGGACTTACTAAGACATCCTCTACTCGACGATCACCTTTCGAAAGGCAAGGCAACAGTGAGGCGTACCCTAGGGGTGGTGTGTGCGAATTGTGTGTCATTTTCAGTTTATTGTTTGTCTTGTCATGCATTGGTGATCTAACGATTCGATTTTATTTTTGGGCATTCATTCTTTCATGTTATTGTTTAACAGTTAAAAGTGCGGGAATTTAAAGTGCGGAAAAGATAAAAGTCCTACGCTATTACAAAGGGCGAGGGTCTACAACGCCAAATTAATCCAGACCCGTTTTAAAATAAATTGCAGAAAGGAAATGTCTAATAGCTATTACATGGCTTTGGTACAAGTACATTATATTCACAAAAGAAATAAATGAAACGCGCAAAAAAAGAAAATAATCAAATGCGAGGGCGTTGAACCCTTTAAAAGAATTAAAATAATTAAGTTATCTAAAATTAAAATTAAATGAAAAATTAATTAAAATTAAAATCCTAGTTCTAATGTCTTTTAAGTTTATTATGAAAATATTGACTTTTAACCTAATTTAATTCTAAATTAATTTATGTGCATTTTTAAATTTATGAAAATAAATAAATAATATTATTATTCTGAAAAAAGGAAAATTAAAAAAAGAAAATAAAAAGTTATTAAACCTAAACTCTATTTTTTTGGATTTTAGTTATTAAAAGAATTAAAATCTAACCTAAAATGCAACCCTAGTTTAATTATGAAAAACACTAATACTATGGCAAAAAACAAGGAAAGTTAAAAGGAAAAAGTCATTAACCTAATTCTATGTTTTTGTTTTGATTTTTATTAAAAGGAATTAAAGTTGAAAACCTAATTAAAACTAAATATTTACATGTTATTATTTATGAAAATAATTATAATATAAATTATATATTTTGGCATTTTTTGATTTTATGATGTAAGGAGAAAAAGAAAAATTAATTAAAATTAAAATAACGAACTAAACCTAATTCTAATGTTTTTTGAGTTTATTATAAAAATGTTAAGTTTTAACTTAGAATCAACACTAAATGAATTAATCAAATTTATTTAAAAAATAATTAAAAAATGCGTGAACATATTTTTATTTGTTTATAGTTTCTGATTTTTATTTTATTTTTACATTAGTATCAAGACACATCACCTTGCTTATTAAAATAATAGAAAAATAAGTTTATGATAATTTAAGAAGAGAAGAATAAATAATAATAAAACATAAAACACATTAACCTTCCTCCTTTCTCCTTTTCCTCCTTCATTGTTCCATTTTCTTTTTCTGTACCTGATAACAACAAACAATCATGTTAAAACAAACAATAAAAAGATAACTCATACCTTGAATTAATGGAAACGGTTGGTGGTTAGAAGGAGAGAGCTGGGTTCAGTTCCGTTGCGCGAATGGAGGGTGATGCATGGTCGGCGGCGCGATTGAGATGCGTGGGCGGCCGGAAGTTTGGTGGTGGTGACAGTTGCGCTTCAATCGGTGGCAGATACAGTTGTTATGTGCGGCATGTGTAGCTTTGTTATAAATTGGTACCTGCAAAACCGAAGCACAGTGGCAACATAGAACATATGCTCCTCTGTATGTGTTAATGATTATGAGCAAAAATCAATGGAAGTTATGACTTGTAATTTTGAGTAAAAAATAAATAGAATTCATGGTGATGTTTTGATTGTATGGGAAGTTTGAAATTATAAGGTTTGTGTGGAAATAGTGATATGAAGGTTTGTATTTTTTCTTCAGATTTGCATGTTGTGTACTGTGTTGTTCAAGTTTGACAAGTTTGTTTGTTTGGAGTTGAATGATGAATTTCGTGATGAAACAAAGGCATGGTTTTTTAACCTTGATTTTAAAAAGTCATGGTCTTTAAAAAGGTGTAATTGTTAGTGATTATAATGGAATAGAATTGGTTAACTATTTGACCTTAATCCATGCTTAGGAGGGAATTAGTCCTAGGGTTCTTACTCTTAACCATTTTTCCTCCTTTTTAGCCAAAACCTAGACTTAGTGTGCAAATGAACCCTAGCCTGATTTCTTGAGTTGGTTCATGATACATAGAAATTGTCCAAGTTCACATGACACTATTCCATTGGTTTTTAAATTTTATTTGAATTTTCAAAGAATTAAAATGAATTAAATCATCAAAAATTAAATAAAATAAAAAAATCAATATTTGGTCTTGAAATTAACCATGGGACACGTGTGTGGCATGACAAGGATGAACCAAGTGGAAAAAATGGGGCCCTTTTGTCAAAAATTGGATTTTCAAGGATAGTTGACTTTTGCCATTTCACAAAAATTTCCCAACTTCTACAAGGCATAACTTGCTCAATTTTTAAGCTTTTCACATGTTCTTGGACATTTTGGAAAGGTCTTTGAGTCCTTTAACCAATGCCTTTGGTCCCATGTCATTTTGATTTACCAATCTCAAGTTATGGCCTTTGACTTAAAGTCCCTTTTTGTTGACTTTTGAAAATGACCTATAATGTTGAAATTGATAACTTTTTGTGAGAGCATTTCTTGGACTTGAAGTATGAAGATGAGTTGTAGGAAATGTCTTTCTCTTCAAAATGAGCTTTGGATGGAATTTTTCTGATAATCCATGTGAAAGTTATGCCCTGGTCAATTTCAGTTGACTTTTTCAGCTGTCCAAATATAGCGATTTTTGCATCTTTGATGATTTCTGAGCCAATTTTTGAGAATCATGATCAAGCATTGATCAAATGATGTTTGTGGCTTCAAAATGATATGTTGACCAAAAATTTGAACTTTTGACTGCCAAATGACCATTTTGCCCCTACAGTTGACTGTAGTGCAATTTAGGGTTTTGACTGTATGGGAGACTGTTACACTGCACAACCCTTGGGAAATTTTTCTAGCTTGGCTTGGCAATTTCTTGAGGAATATGGGAGGGCAAATTTTGGGGTATAACAAGGTCCTATATCCCATTTGCACTCAATAATTTAATGCTAACTCATTGTGCCAAGGCCTTGTTTTATGTGTTTAAGCATTACATGGAAGTTTAACCCTTAAATAGAAAAAGCTAATTATCCATTTTTGAAAAGTATGGCTTTATGTCAAAGTTGCAAATCAAGAAGTACAAGGCCATATCTTTGGGAACAAGTTCAGAAGCAAAACACACTGATCAAAGGGGAAGGTTGCAGCATAGATTGGGGGCCTGCATCAGTCTAGAACACCACTTGACACTTTGTTGCTTAAAGTTGAAGAAACATGGCATAACAATACACAACTCTCATTCCTGTAAACCAGAGCTTAAGCAAGGTTATCAAACACTTTCTAATCATCAAACCTAAGCTGAAACACAAGCCAACCAAGTTCTACACCTTCTCAAACACAGAATCACCCTAAAACTGCCAAATCAGGGGACCTGCTGCAGATTGAGTTCCATAACTCAATCCATTCGTGCATTCTTGTTGAAACCACATCAAACACATCCCACATCATCCCTTGAAATTGTTCCAAGCCCTAAACACGACCTGTAACATCCCTAGCTAACATCACCATTTTCATTTTTCTGTTTTGCTGTTGAAGTACCATAGCACGATTCTTTTGGTTTCCAAGCAAACTAAAGGTTGGAATAGCATCCTAAGACACCAAGGAAGCTATACAAATCATTACCTTGCCTTGTACTCATCTCCATTGTTGCACACGATTCCAACTGAACAGGTAAGTTCATGAACTTGTATCTCTCTATCCAGGCATTGTTAGGTTTAGATTTGTGAAGAAATTATGTCACATTCATAGCCCTGAACATGCCCATGTAATTAGTTTTCATTTATGTTATGTGTGCTATGAGAATTTGATGTCTGAACATGGAACAAAAACTAGGTCAGGAATTGGGGGAGAAGAAATTCTCTCTCATTTCTGAGAGTTAGATTGATTTCTTTATATGTCTAGAATCGTGGCTTCAATCTCTACAGGTTTCATGTTGCAAGATTTGGCAAAAGATCAAGGAATCTGGAGATAGAAAACGCGTGTTGTTGTTGTTCATACAGGTCCTGAGGTTGAAGACAAAGTCTTCATGGGCTGGGCCTGTTTCATTTTCCTATTTGCACCCTTTTGTTACTTTCGAACCCCCTTGGCCCATTGTGCTTATTTTGATTATTTTTTGACTTTTGCTTTTTATTTTTGACTTATTTATTTTTCCTCATAATATTAAAAATATAAAAAATATTTTTCACACCATTTTTATATTTATTAGGCATTTATTTGTTTAAATTGATGTTTGTACATAAATAATACATAATATCTTTTATTTAAAAAATACTAAAATTAATACCAATACATTTTATTTTCTGATTTTTATTTCATTTTATCTTTTGAAAATATTTTATGAAAATATACTTTTTTTATAAAAATTAAATATTGTTATTTTGTACATATTCAATATATTTAGTAAATAATACAAATATATACACATATATTAGTATATTTAGGTTAAAAAATATAAGATATATACATTTTTATTTTTATTAATATTTAACATTAAAAAGACCTTTTTGACAAATATACCTCTCTTTTATTTATTTTTGTATATAATTAGTAAATATTGTATATAATACATAATAAATAATTAATACCTTTTATTTAGAAAATTAGGGTTTTTTTGCCCTAAACATGAAAATATTCAAAAATTAAATTTCTTTTAGTATTTTATTTTATTTGTGAATAAAAAATATACACTTACACAAGAAATACTTTCACATACATATTGTTCCTTTCTTATGCATCTATACATTTACATTTACGCAATTCAATTTGGTTGTAAATATTGGGTACCATCCTCCCATGAAGTCTTATCCCCATTTGAACATTTGTACCTCCATTCCCATGATTATTGTGTAATAACTTAGAACTTTTAAATTTCGCACTTTAAATGCTTTCTAAATATGCCATGTTAGAATTAGGGTTTTGTATGCGAATCAAAAACAACAAAAATAGTTTGACCTAATTTCAAAGATAATCAAGCATGAAAATGGACAACACTAATCACACTTGCACCCCTAGGGTATTCCACTCGTTGCCTTCAATAATGGGTCATATTGCATGTTAGGTCTCTTTGGGCAAAACAAACACAATTCAAATGATCATAGTCCCTCGATGACGCTTTCGAAAGTTGCCTAAAAAAATGATCAAGTCCCTTAAAGGAAAGATTGCCCAAAGATACTTGGCACCATTGCAATTATGGTCTAAACGATGACCCGCGCCCGTCCCTTTCACATCCTAACACGAGATTGTCCACCAAATGCAATGGTGGAACAAAATTGTTAAAAGGGTTAAAAACATAGGAGAAATATTTGAGAAATTTAGGAGTAGACAAACTCTTGGTTACTTGAATCAAACTTGCAAAACAAAACACTTGCCTATTTTTCAAACCACACATCACTACACTTCCAAAACAACTTTCAAAAACAATGGAAACCTTTTCAAAAGACATACACCTTTGTATACATCCCAACATGGATCATTACAAAGGTTTCCACCACATTGGCCTCTTTTCAAAACATTTTCAAACCCACACACACAAAGCACCATTTCAAACAATTGAAAATTAAGGCAAGTTGATCTAAGCAAGTAACTAAGAGCCCATGGATAACCATGGATAGAAAGGGTGCTAATACCTTCCCTTTCTATAATCTACTCCCCGAACCCAAGAAAACATCTCAAAGGTTTTTGCTGTGCTTTTTAACCTTTCCTTAGGATAAAATAAAAAGTCGGTGGCGACTCTTCCTCAACCGAAACATTTGCGAAAACAAACGCAAAACCTCAAGTCAGTTCTCCCACCGTATCACAGAACTGGCGACTCTGCTGGGGACTGAACTTAAAAGTGGAGTAACCTTAGGGCTTAGATCATCTTTGTTTTCAATTGTTTGCCTTGTTTGCTTTTATATTTGTGGGCTTTGCATCGGAGTTTCATAGATCCTAACCCGGATCTGGGGAATACCCTTTTTAGGTAGCATAATCTGTGAGGGACCTGTCCGGCGTAGACCGACATGGGTGAAGCAGTGGCTACATTGGTGTGGCACCTTGGTCTGTACCGATATCCCTTGTGTTGCAACGAGGAGAATATGGGTCTTCTAAGGAGTCATTAAACACCAACCGACCTTAGAATCCTAAATTGACCAAACTTGGCCATAGAACAGTAGCAGTATGCTACACTCATTGAGGCTAAACTCTCGCGATGGTTCTGGCCGCAAGAAAAGATTGCGATGCTGGAGTTATGACCGATTGAGGGTAGTCAATGATATTGAGGTCCTCTAGAACCCGGTTACTTTTGATAGGAAAGGTTTTAACCAACGAAACTAAAAGAGGGTAATACCTAAACTTCATGCTAGCCTGAAACCTAAGGGTTGTCTTGTGTGACTTGTGTGCCTTATCATGCTTGCCTGTGTGAATACTTGTGGTGTGCTTCATCATAGCATCATACCATCATACCATTGCATGCATCCTGTATAAAGACTAACCCATTTTAAAGACAAGAGGGTTTCATCTTTGCTCTGTTTTGTAGGACATCATGATGCCCGTGCGTAGGAATACTATCCGGTTCAATTTTGTTCAACCACCAACTTTGCTCAGGGATTTGGTTGATAGTATTCCAAACACTACTTCCTTCATCAACAGGCATGGTTCTCTCCTTGGTTTGATCACTTCAAAGTGGGACCAACAACTGATAAGTGTCCTGACCCAGTTTTATGATCCCCTGTATCATTGCTTCACCTTTCAAGACTTCCAGCTGGTCCCTACCCTGGAAGAATTCTCTTATTTGCTTGGGATCCCTGTTTTGGAGCAGACTCCATTCACTGGTTGGGAGAAGACTCCTAGGCCTGAAGAGGTTGCTGCAGTCCTTCCCTTGACCAAGGAAGAGGTATTGGCTAACTGGGAAACTAGAAGTGGAGTTGAGGGCTTTTTGGTTAAGTTTCTGGTTGGCAAAGCTAATGGTTTCTGGAATGATTTAGACTTCAAGGCGTACGAAGACATTCTGGCTCTTTTAATCTATGGTTTGGTATTGTTTCCAAATCCTGACACCTTTATCAGTATCTATGCCATAAGGATCTTCATGTCTCGGAATCCTGTACCCACTCTTTTGGGTGATATCCTGCAACAACTCTATGCTCGTACTGCCCGAGGACGGGGAACTCCATGGTGTTGTGTTCCTTTGCTAGTAAGGTGGTTTATTTCGCACCTTCCTAAGTTCGTGCTGAAGAATGAAGAAGGAAAGGGTTGGGCTCATAGGTTAATGTCTCTCACTGATAATGACATCACTTGGACTCTCAGAGGTTTGGATGAGGTAGCTGTTATTGATCGTTGCGGAGAATACCCTAATGTTCCATTGATCGGTACCCAGGGAGGAATCTCTTATAGTCCATGTTTAGCTCTCCGTCAGTTTGGAAGAGCCAGAAGAGTAGGGCCTCATGAGATGCTGGTTCCTCACTTCCATTTTGAATTTCAGGTAGACAGTGACAAACTACGCCATGGATTCATTAAGGCCTGGGACAGAATTCACAAAGCTGACCCACATGAGTTGGGACCAAAGACTTCTCTACCATTGGAACCCTATTGCAGATGGGTCCGCATCCGTGCTCAGAAGTTAGGTATGCCATACAAAGCTGCCAGACCTATCATTCTTGAGTCTCCTGATGAAGATGGGGTTCCTCCAACTGTCCTCCCTCCTCAGATACCCACTGATTTTGACACACTGAAGAGATCTTGGGCGCAGCTAAAGGAAGAACGAGATTTTTATCGGGAAAGGTTCAACGAACAGGAACGGAAGATCCAGAGGCTGACTAAGCAATTGGAGGAAGAGCGGATTCTGAATGACTATATCCATACTGAGAAGAGGAGGCCATGGGAGCACTGATGGGCTTTGAATATTTCCTTTTACAGCTTTTATTTCCTTTTCAGTATTTTTCATTCCTGTAATGCCTAAGGGCAAGTTGTTGAACAATTTAAAATTTGAATCTAATGAAGTGTGTTTCCCTTTTGTCTACAAAGTTGAATCCCGTTTGTCTTTGAAAACATAAAACATACACATCTCATTGCATCATATCCATAACAGGTACCTTTTTCCACAGGTTGCTTAATCTTCTTCGTTGTTTATTTGAACAGTCATCATGAATCCAGAATCATCCAGTGAGCAAGAAATCAAGGCCCTCCAGGCCCAGAATCCCAGTTTCAAGAGATGGTCATGAGCTTGGCCCAAGGTCAACAAGAGTTGAAGGCTCTGCTCCTAAAGAAGAAGAAGAAGAAGAAGAGGACTGCGTTGTTCAATACTGGACGCAGGTTTGGGAACACACTCCATAACGAGGCTGATCCAACTACTTCCTCTACAGAGAAAGACAGTCCCCAAGGGGGAGGGGCTCCTAGTCCTGTAGTCTCTGACAACGAGACAGATTACAATGACGAACAATACCCTCCTGCTGCTGACAGATACAAGCAATTAGAGGACCGCTTGGGTGCCAAGGAGATTCAAAATGTGTCGGGGCTGGATTTCGGAGATTTAGGGTTATCCTCTGGGGTGGTAATCCCACACAAGTTCAAGGCGCCTGCCTTTTCCAAATACGACGGGGCTTCCTGTCCAAAGCTGCATCTCAGATCGTACGTAAGGAAGATCCAACCTTACACGGCAGACAAAAATCTTTGGATCCACTTCTTCCAAGATAGCCTTTCGGGGTCACAACTTGAGTGGTTTTATCAGCTAGATGGGACCAGTATCCGACATTGGGAAGATTTGGCTACCGCATTTTATAGACAATATCAATACAATTCTGACCTCGCTTCTACGCGTACCCAACTTCAGGGTATGTCTCTAGGAACGGGCGAAGGGTTCAAAGAATATGCACAAAAATGGAGGGATTTGGCTGGCAGGGTGCAGCCTCCTTTAACTGACCGCGAACTGGTTGACATGTTTCTAGGGACCTTGTCTGGTCCATTCTTCAATCATCTGGTTGGTAATTCCTCCGCTGGGTTTACGGATTTGATCCTGACGGGTGAAAGGATAGAAGCTGGCATCAGGTCAAGAAAGATACAGAAAGGTGCCTCCGCAAGTACTGAGAAGAGGCCTTTCAAGAAGGAAGCTAGTGCCGTCTATGGTCCTAGAAGACAAGTCAAGCCAGAAAGCCGCCAAGCCGTCAATGCCTTGGTAATTTCAAAACCTGTTGCTGCTCCTCAGCAGTACAATCAACAAAGGGGTGAGAGGCCCAAAAGGCAATACACTCGGCTGAGTATGACCTTGTCACAAATCTTGCCGCAACTGCTATCAACCAACTTGGTGACCATCAAAGAGGCTCTGAAGGTCGTGAATACTGCATCTCCTAAGTATAACCCAAATGCCCATTGTGCTTATCATTCTGATAGCCCCGGGCATACTACTGATGATTGCTGGGCCTTGAGAAATAAAGTTCAAGACCTTATCGATGCGAAGGAAATTCAGTTTGAGGCGCCTGAGAGGCCAAATGTTGTAACTGCTCCTATGCCCCAGCATAGAGTAAGTGCCGTTGAGGAAGATTTGTATGTTGTTTCGGTGAATGATGTTGCTACCCCTCTATTGACTATTAAGAGGAACCTACTGCTAGCCGGTTTATTTCTGGGTTGTAGCAAGGGTTGCCTCCTGTGTGCTGTTATCCCTACCGGTTGTCCGCTGCTGAAATCAGGCATCCAAAGCCTGATGGATAGCAAAGAAATTTTGTTCAAGAAAACTGTTGTTCCGTTTGTTTCCACTGAAGAAGTATTTGTCGTCACAATTTTCAACAATCCTACCAAGGTTCTCCCGAGGAAGCCAGTCCAAATTATGTCTGTTGCACCCATTACCATTACTGTTCCGGGGCCCCTCCCCTATGAATCTGACAAGGCTGTCCCATGGCACTATAGGGCAGACGTGTATGTGCTTGGAGTGAAGCAGGAGTTCAACACCGGTACTAGTATCAGTAACATCACTGGTCCCGCCAAGATTACTCGCAGTGGCAGGCTCTTCTCGCCTGACATTGCACCACCAGTTATCCGAAAACCTCTTATCATCACACCCGTAAGTGTGCATGTTCCAAATCAAGTTCCTGTGTCTACTACTGCCGCCGAGTCCTCTAATGCTCGGGGCAAAGAAGTTGCTACCGATTTGCCTGCCCGGACGGAGGCACCAAAAAAGACTGCTGTTGAAGCCTCCCAGCAAGAGATGGAGGAAATCCTTAAAATCATTAAAAAGAGTGACTTCAATGTCGTTGAACAGCTGGGGCATACCCCCTCCAAAATCTCTATGCTATCATTGCTGCTGTGCTCAGAGGCCCACGCCAAGGCCCTGATTTCATTTCTGAAAACGGCCCATGTGCCGCAAGAAACCTCTGCAGATCAGTTCACTGACTGTGTGGCTAATTTGACAGCTGACAATGGTTTGGGTTTCTCGGATGCAGACCTTACCGCCAAAGGGAAAAACCACAATGATGCCCTGCACGTCTCTATAGAATGCAGGGGCACTACTCTCGCACACGTGTTGGTGGACACTGGTTCTTCCCTGAATGTATTGCCCAAGAAGGCCTTAGATCGGTTGGATTGTGAGGGCCTGGAATTGAAACCTAGTAACATCATTGTTAGAGCCTTCGACGGTTCTAAGAGGATGGTGCATGGTGAGGTAGACATTCCTATCCGTGTGGGTTCCCAAGTCTTTGACTCAACGTTCTATGTGATGGATATTCGTCCATCTTATTCCTGTTTGCTGGGACGACCTTGGATTCACAAGGCTGGGACCATAACATCCACTCTACACCAGAAGCTCAAATACCCTGTCAAAGGGAAGATTGTTATTGTGCAGGGTGAGGAGGAATACATGGTAAGTCACTTGAATTCATTCCGGTATATCGACATGGACGGGGAGTTTATTGAAACCCCCTTTCAACATTTTGAAGAGGTACCTCCAACGTTGGCGTCAGCTGAGACAGTGGTTGAAGAAGACTTTCCTCTGAAGATGGCTTCCCTGAAGGATGCCCGGGCAGTGATTGAGAAAGGAAAGTGTGCAAACTGGGGTCAACTTCCTGAATTCACTCAAAAGACCGACAAGTTTGGGTTGGGCTTCACTGTAGAGGCTCAGAGGGCTGTTCGCAAAGAAAGGATCAGAAAGGCTCCGGTGTTCATCACCAACCCAAGGGTGAATGCTATCGAGGAGGACGTAGAGGAAGCAGAATTTGACAGTTGGATCTATCCGACAACCAACAACGGGCCAAGCAACTGGACGGCCAAAGATTTTATACCTATTACATTTGTCACGCAGTAATGAACTCTTTTGATTGTCAATTTGTAACAAACAATATGTTGAAAACTTTTATTGGCTCGGTGTCCTACCCGAGGCACCGTGTCTCCATTTGTGAGGGATTTTTGTATGACATTTCCATATATCATTAATCAAAACATTGGACGTTTGTTGCATTTCAAATCTTGTGCTCTTTTTCTTTCTGTGTTATATATTGCAAAACAGCTATATTTACACACACTCACTTATACAGGTTCCAATCCACTCTGGATCTCATTGGTAACGACTCTGCTACCGCCAGTTATGACTTTGAAAATCCGATCAACTTGGCCGAAGACGAAGGTGAAGATGATTGCGAAGTGCCTGGTGAACTCGCAAGACTGTTACTCCAGGAAGAGAGGGCCATTCAGCCGCATGAAGAGCCAGTGGAAACAGTGAACCTGGGTACTGAGACAGATAGAAAAGAAGTCAAGATTGGTGCCAATCTAGAGCTCAGCATGAAGCAATGATTGATACAGATGCTACATGATTACATGGAGATCTTGGCTTGGTCTTACGAAGACATGCCTGGTTTGGATGCCGACATTGTGGTTCATCACCTGCCTACCAAGGAAGACTGCCCTCCGGTAAAGCAAAAGGTCCGTCGTATGCGTCCAGAGATGTCCGAAAAGATCAAAGCTGAGGTTATGAAGCAATTCGATGTCGGGTTTCTAGCAGTGACTTCTTACCCTCAGTGGGTTGCCAACGTGGTGCCAGTGCCGAAGAAGGACGGTAAGGTCAGAATGTGTGTCGATTACAGGGATCTAAACAGGGCAAGCCCCAAGGATGACTTCCCCCTGCCTCACATCGACGTTCTTGTTGACAATACTGCTCAACACAAGGTGTTCTCCTTCATGGATGGTTTTTCAGGGTATAATCAGATCAAGATGGCTCCTAAAGATATGGAAAAGACTACCTTTGTTACTCAGTGGGGCACCTTTTGCTACAAGGTCATGCCATTCGGGTTGAAAAATGTTGGGGCAACAACGTGCCATGGTTGCTTTATTTCATGACATGATCCACCATGAGATTGAAGTGTATGTCGATGATATGATTGCAAGGTCCCAAACTGAGGAAGAACACCTTGACCATCTGTGGAAGCTGTTTGACCGACTGAAGTTGTACAAGCTGAGGTTGAACCCAAACAAATGCACCTTTGGAGTGAGGTCTGGAAAGTTGCTAGGTTTCATTGTAAGAGACAAAGGTATTCAAGTGGACCCTACAAAGGTGAAAGCCATACAAGAGATGCCGACTCCCAAGACAGAGTAAGAAGTCAGAGGCTTTTTAGGACGACTGAATTACATTGCCCGATTCATCTCACATCTAACTGCTACCTGTGAGCCAATATTCAAATTGCTGAAGAAAGATCAAGTAGTACGTTGGAACGATGAATGTCAGGCTGCTTTCGAAAAGATAAAGGAATATCTCCAAGAACCACCCATTCTTATGCCACCAGTGGAAGGGAGACCTCTAATACTATACTTGACAGTACTTGACAACTCAATGGGGTGTGTGCTGGGGCAGCATGACGAGTCTGGCCGAAAAGAGCACGCTATTTATTACCTGAGCAAAAATTTTACCGACTGTGAGACTCGGTACTCACTGCTCGAGAAAACTTGTTGCGCTCTGGTATGGGCTGCTCGCCGGCTGAGACAGTATATGCTGACTCACACTACTTTGTTGATTTCAAAAATGGATCCAATCAAGTACATATTCGAAAAGCCTGCTCTGTCTGGAAGAATAGCAAGATGGCAAATGATCTTGACAGAATATGATATCCAGTACACAACTCAAAAAGCAATCAAGGGAAGTGTATTGGCAGACCATTTGGCTCACCAACCTATGGACGATTACCAATCATTGAACTTCGAATTTCCAGACAAAGATATCATGGTAGTAACTAATTGTGAAGTACCTGGACCGGATGAAGGACCTGAGGAAGGATCCCGATGGTCTATGCATTTTGACGGAGCCTCGAACTCTTTGGGTAATGGAATCGGCGCTGTAATCATATCCCCCAAAGGAACTCATACTCCACTCACCGCCCGGCTGTGTTTCAACTGCACCAACAACATGGCAGAATATGAGGCATGTATCATGGGTCTTCAAGCTGCGATTGACTTAAGGATCAAGTTTCTGAGTGTCTTCGGAGATTCCGCTCTCGTGATCAATCAGATCAAAGGCGAGTGGGATACGAAACACCCAAATCTTATTCCTTACAAGGAGTATGTGTTGACTTTGCTTCCCCACTTTGAAGAGATAACTTTTGAACACTTCCCAAGAGAGGAGAATCAGTTAGCGGACGCACTAGCTACGATGTCTTCAATGTTCAAAGTCAAATGGGACAATGAGGCTCCCCGGATCATTATCTGGAAGTTGGACGAACCTGCATACTGCTGCGATCTTGAGGCCGAAGAGGTAATCGAGAAACCCTGGTATCATGAGGTGAAGAGATATTTGGAAGCTCAAGAATACCCCGAAGGCGCATCGGTCAATGACAAGAAGTTCATGAGAAGGTTTGCGGCAAAATTCTTCCTCAGCAACGACATTCTCTACAAACGAAATCATGATTCAACTCTACTGCGTTGTGTGGATAAGACTGAAGCAGAAAAGATCATGGCAGAGCTGCATGAAGGTACATTCGGAACGCATTCCAGTGGACATACCATGGCAAAGAAAATCCTTAGGGAAGGATATTTCTGGTCCACAATGGAAGCCGACTGTTACCAACATTCTCGAACTTGTCATAAATGTCAGATCTATGCTGATAAGGTGCATATCCCTCCGGTTCCTCTGAACGTCCTGACGGCACCTTGGCCTTTTGCAATGTGGGGCATCGATATGATCGGTGAGATCCGACCGACGGCATCCAACGGGCATCGCTTCATCTTGGTAGCGATTGATTATTTCACAAAGTGGGTAGAAGCAGCTTCCTACGCCACCGTAACCAAGGGCGTCGTGGCACGTTTCATTCGGCACAACCTGATTTGTCGGTACGGCGTCCCGGAAAGAATCATTACAGACAATGGTACCAATCTTAACAACAAGATGATCACTGAGCTCTGCGAGCAATTCAAGATACAGCACCACAACTCTTCTCCTTACCGGCCGAAGATGAATGGGGCTGTAGAAGCAGCAAATAAGAATATCAAAAAGATTGTGCAGAAGATGACAGTGACCTACAAAGATTGGCACGAAATGTTACCATTTGCTCTTCATGGGTATCGTACCTCAGCAAGGACGTCAACCGGGGCAACTCCCTTTTCCTTGGTCTATGGCATGGAGGCAGTTTTGCCAATTGAAGTCCAGATACCCTCTCTTCGGATAATGAAGGATGCAGACTTGAGTGAAGATGACTGGATCCAGACTCGACTTGATCAATTAAACCTAATTGACGAAAAGAGGCTCACCGCTATCTGTCATGGTCAGACGTACCAAAAACGGATGATCAGGGCATTTAACAAGAAAGTCAGACCACAAGAGTATCAAGTTGGGGACCTGGTAATCAAACGCATCATCCTTCCTCAAGGTGATCCCAGGGGCAAATGGACCCCTACGTACGAAGGGCCATTTGTGGTTAAACATGTGTTCTCAGGAGGAGCCATGATTCTAACCACCATGGATGGTGACGACCTTCCTCACCCCGCCAATGCAGACATAGTAAAAAGATACTACGCATGAATAAAGGACCCGTCAGGTTGACATACCTAGGCAAAAATAAGGGCTTCCCGGCAAACCAAAAGGGTTCGGGCAAAAATAAGGGATGAAATGAAAGAAAATCTGTACACCCGGCAAGTCGAAAACCTGAAAAGGCGGCTTGGGCAAAAATGGGTATCCCGGTGGACTGAAAACCCGAAAGGGCGGTCCAGACAAAAGTTAGGGATAAAGCGTAACACTATGTCTCATTGGATCACCTTGCATCCAGAATTCGGCATCAACTATATGGCTCAGACTTCGGCATCGATCAATCAGCTTCATCTTCAACTAAGCAGCAAAGTGATGAGACGCTTGAAGACATAAAGGCGATAGCAGAGTTGGAACCCAGTGGGAATATTGTGCACATAGCTGTTTTGTTTCCTTTTCAAAATTGTATAAACTTTATGTTATTCGGCGGTGTTCTCTTACTAGGACGTCGGCCTCTTGTACAAAAAACGCCTATTTACAGGCAAATTTCAAAATCAATACAAGTTCACTTTTCCAAACAAATTGCCAATTGTTTTTCCTTTTTCTGTTTTGGCTTGCGAAGAATGTCCAATGTTAATTTTTGATATATGCATTTGACATTAAATTGCTAATTCATAAATACTTGCATACGAAACAAAAGACTGATTACAGGTGACGTCAGAAACAGGGGCAATATAGAATTGTCCAGGCAGTCTAGTTGCTTTTGTCCGCCAAGGTACCAAGGTAGGTTCAACTGAAGAATATGACCAGGTTGCCTCAACTCCCCAAGCAAGTCAGCAATACTCTCCTCCTGCAGGGTTAAGTCTACGGCCAGCCTAAAGGAAGTTGGGTATCCCCAGAAGATATCAACATTCCCCAGCAGAGTATAGGCATTCATCAGCAAGCATCCCCGGCAGTCTTGATCTAAGATTGTTCCCCGGCGGAATACGGACACTCCAGTGGAACCATTTTCCGGTACAGTCTGAAGGTTTCCCCAGGAAAGTGGAATTCATATCCCCAGCAGGTCTTGAAGCTTATCCCCAGTAGATTTTGGAAGCTCGTCCCCTGTCAAGTACGGACGTCTCTCTCGAGCTTTATTCAAAGTTATTCCTCACAAGGGCTTATAACTGGGTTATCCTCATCTAATTGCCACGGAAGATCGCCCTCGGAGAAGTTCTTTCAGTCCCCAGCGGAGTTCGTCAAAGTTCCCCAACATAACTTACCAACACAATCCCCAGTGGAGTTAATCATTATTATCCCCAACGGAGTCCATCATTGAAATCCTCAGTGGAGCTCTCGTCAAAACTTCAGCAAAGTATCTCTTCCCACAGAGTAATTCCCCTCAGAGTAATCTCTCCAACAAGTTTATTCCCCAACGGAGTCATCTTCTCCTACCGGTGTATTCTTGCAACCATCATCCCCAACGGAAGCGAAGAACTTTACTCTTCAACGTCAGTCCAGGATTTAATTCCCCAGCCAATCATCAAGGATTTATTTTCCTAGACGAAAATACATTCATAAACATTTCACATTTCATACATCCTGCTTAAATACATGATAAAGTGCATACAACACGATCTCATGACATCATGCATTTCATACATCATGACATTGCATACAACTAATGTTTTGCCTTTTCAGGAAAAGGTCAATCAAAAGACGATTACCATCAATTTTTCGCAATTCCAGATTCGATTCCTGTATCTAGCCAGGGCACATCTAAAGAGTTTGAAGATTCGATTCCTGTATCTAGCCAGGGCATATCTGTTGACGACTAATTCCAGATTCGATTCCTGTATCTAGCCAGGGCACATCTGAAGAGTTTGAAGATTCGATTCCTGTATCCAGCCAGGGCATATCTGTTGACGACTATTTCCAGATTCGATTCCTGTATCCAGCCAGGGCATATCTGTTGACGACTATTTCCAGATTCGATTCCTGTATCCAGCCAGGGCATATCTGTTGACGACTATTTCCAGATTCGATTCCTGTATCCAGCCAGGGCATATCTGTTGACGACTATTTCCAGATTCGATTCTTGTATCCAGCCAGGGAATATCTGTTGACGACTATTTCCAGATTCGATTCTTGTATCTAGCCAGGGCACATCTGAAGAGTTTGAAGATTCGATTCCTGTATCCAGCCAGGGCATATCTGTTGACGACTATTTCCAGATTTGATTCCTGTATCCAGCCAGGGCATATTTGTGAGCAACCGATTGTAGATTCGACACTTGTATCTAGCCAGGGCATATCTGCATGAAGAGATTAAAGATCAACACCTGTAACAAGCCAGGAAAATATCTGTCTTTCTCAAAATACACAGGTTCTCGCTAAGGAATCTCTTATGCGATCAACACTTCCAAATGGAATCTATAAGCCCATCTCCCTATCCACCATGTCTCCAAATGGCATCTATAAGCCCATTTCCGACATCACATTTGCTGATACTCCAACATGCGAGTGCAAATTTCCGGGCACTCTAGTGTCCAGTCTCCTTTTACCCTCGAGTCACGAAAGGCAAACTTGCCAATCTAACTCTTCAGGTTCAAGAAGATTGAACATGGGCAACTGTTGTACCCCAAAATTTGCCCTCTCATTCTCTCAACATTTTCTCATCACAAGGCCCTTGGAGTTCAAGATCCAGTTAGGGTTTCCTCTGCAAGACTTCTCCTAGCACTATTGACCCAAATTAGGGTTTGTGTTTGCACAAAGATATTTTGACCTAAAATGCCTAAGATGACTTTCATGCTTCATGTTGGACTCCCAAGTTTATCCATACCAAGTCTCAAGCCTTGATTCCAAACTTTGCCCAGTCAATTGGACAGTTGACCTAGAAATCAGCTGTATTGGGGAAAAAGTCAACTGTGGCCAATTGACAGTCAAATCTCATGAAAATTGACCCACATCAACATTATGAGCTCATATGGACCATTTGATCAAGTTTGGATCACAATCCCACTAGAAATTTGATCAGATCACTAAAAGGGCAAAATGGTCATTTTTAGGGTTTTGACAGCACAAAAGCAATTTTTGACTGTTTGACCTAGCCAATGGAAAACCAAGCTCACATATGGACTCAAGGACCCCATGGAATTGTCTTGACATACTCAACAAGTTCAAAAGATCCCAAATGCACAAGATTGACAGTTGAATTTCCCAGTCAATTGATCAATTTTGACTGTATACTGAAAAGTCAAACTTTGACTTTTTTGGTCAAAATCAAGTGTCAAGATTCATTTTTCATCAAAACATGCAAAATCATAAAACTTGTTCATCAAGAAGTCAAGAATTGCAAATTAGGGTTTGAAATGAAGATTTTTCATAACTTAGAATTTTTCTAAGTTATGAAAAACCCTAATTTTTTCCTAACTTTGTCCCACTTTCTCATCAAGATGAATTTGGATTCAAGAAAAAGTCAAAACATGAAAGTTGTAGTCCATTGCAAAATCTACAACTTTGATTCACAAAGTTTCCTCAAAAGAAGCTTGTAGCTCAAGTTACAAATTTTGGAATAAGGGTACCAAACCATTCTTAACTTAGAGAAATTTTGAACCATTTTAGGCAGGATTTTTGCCTAACTTCAAGACCACTTTTCACATGCTTCCACTTGGAATTTCAATTTTCATTTCAAAGATGGATTGTATTATACATTCCAAGCTTTCCAAAATGTCCAAGAAATCATCAAACAACCTCATGGTTAGGGAGATTCAAATTTGGCAAGTTGGGAAAAACTCACTTTGTTTATGGCCAATTTACATGTTCATACACTTGTGCCGTTTTGAACTCAGCTTGCATTCCTTGATTACAGGTCCTATATCCCATTTTCACTCAATAATTTAATGCTAACTCATTGTGCCAAGGCCTTGTTTTATGTGTTTAAGCATTACATGGAAGTTTAACCCTTAAATAGAAAAAGCTAATTATCCATTTTTGAAAAGTATGGCTTTATGTCAAAGTTGCAAATCAAGAAGTACAAGGCCATATCTTTGGGCACAAGTTCAGAAGCAAAACACACTGATCAAGGGGGAAGGTTGTAGCATAGATTGGGGGCCTGCATCAGTCTAGAACACCACTTGACACTTTGTTGCTTAAAGTTGAAGAAACATGGCATAACAATACACAACTCTCATTCCTGTGAATCAGAGCTTAAGCAAAGTTATCAAACACTTTCTAATCATCAAACCTAAGCTGAAACACAAGCCAACCAAGTTCTACACCTTCTCAAACACAGAATCACCCTAAAACTGCCAAAACAGGGGACCTGCTGCAGATTGAGTTCCATAACTCAATCCATTCGTGCATTCTTGCTGAAACCACTTCAAACACATCCCACATCAACCCTTGAAACTGTTCCAAGCCCTAAACACGACCTGTAACATCCCTAGCTAACATCACCATTTTCATTTTTCTGTTTTGCAGTTGAAGTACCATAGCACGATTCTTTTGGTTTCCAAGCAAACTAAAGGTCGGAATAGCATCCTGAGACACCAAGGAAACTATACAAATCATTACCTTGCCTTGTACTCATCTCCATTGTTGCACACGATTCCAACTGAACAGGTAAGTTCGTGAACTTGTATCTCTCTATCCAGGCATTGTTAGGTTTAGATTTGTGAAGAAATTATGTCACATTCATAGCCCTGAACATGCCCATGTAATTAGTTTTCATTTATGTTAAGTGTGCTATGAGAATTTGATGTCTGAACATGGAACAAAAACTAGGTCAGGAATTGGGGGAGAAGAAATTCTCTCTCATTTCTGAGAGTTAGATTGATTTCTTTATATGTCTAGAATCGTGGCTTCAAGCTCTACAGGTTTCATGTTGCAAGATTTGGCAAAAGATCAAGGAATCTGGAGATAGAAAACGCGTGTTGTTGTTGTTCATACAGGTCCTGAGGTTGAAGACAAAGTCTTCATGGGCTGGGCCTGTTTCATTTTCCTATTTGCACCCTTTTGTTACTTTTGAACCCCTTTGGCCCATTGTGCTTATTTTGATCATTTTTTGACTTTTTCTTTTTATTTTTGACTTATTTATTTTTCCTCATAATATTAAAAATATAAAAAATATTTTTCACACCATTTTTATATTTATTAGGCATTTATTTGTTTAAATTGATGTTTGTACATAAATAATACATAATATCTTTTATTTAAAAAATACTAAAATTAATACCAATACATTTTATTTTCTGATTTTTATTTCATTTTATCTTTTGAAAATATTTTATGAAAATATACTTTTTTTATAAAAATTAAATATTATTATTTTGTACATATTCAATATATTTAGTAAATAATACAAATATATACACATATATTAGTATATTTAGGTTAAAAAATATAAGATATATACATTTTTATTTTTATTAATATTTAACATTAAAAAGACCTTTTTGACAAATATACCTCTCTTTTATTTATTTTTGTATATAATTAGTAAATATTGTATATAATACATAATAAATAATTAATACCTTTTATTTAGAAAATTAGGGTTTTTTTGCCCTAAACATGAAAATATTCAAAAATTAAATTTCTTTTAGTATTTTATTTTATTTGTGAATAAAAAATATACACTTACACAAGAAATACTTTCACATACATATTGTTCCTTTCTTATGCATCTATACATTTACATTTGCGCAATTCAATTTGGTTGTAAATATTGGGTACCATCCTCCCATGAAGTCTCATCCCCATTTGAACATTTGTACCCCCATTCCCATGATCATTGTGTAATAACTTAGAACTTTTAAATTTCGCACTTTAAATGCTTTCTAAATATGCCATGTTAGAGTTAGGGTTTTGTATGCGAATCAAAAACAACAAAAATAGTTTGACCTAATTTCAAAGATAATCAAACATGAAAATGGACAACACTAATCACACTTGCACCCCTAGGGTATTCCACTTGTTGCCTTCAATAATGGGCCATATTGCATGTTAGGTCTCTTTGGGCAAAACAAACACAATTCAAATGATCATAGTCCCTCGATGACGCTTTCGAAAGTTGCCTAAAAAAATGATCAAGTCCCTTAAAGGAAAGATTGCCCAAAGATACTTGGCACCATTGCAATTATGGTCTAAACGATGACCCGCGCCCGTCCCTTTCACATCCTAACACAAGATTGTCCACCAAATGCAATGGTGGAACAAAATTGTTAAAAGGGTTAAAAACATAGGAGAAATCTTTGAGAAATTTAGGAGTAGACAAACTCTTGGTTACTTGAATCAAACTTGCAAAACAAAACACTTGCCTATTTTTCAAACCACACATCACTACACTTCCAAAACAACTTTCAAAAACAATGGTAACCTTTTCAAAAGACATACACCTTTGTATACATCCCAACATGGATCATTACAAAGGTTGCCACCACATTGGCCTCTTTTCAAAACATTTTCAAACCCACACACACAAAGCACCATTTCAAACAATTGAAAATTAAGGCAAGTTGATCTAAGCAAGTAACTAAGAGCCCATGGATAGAAAGGGTGATAATACCTTCCCTTTCTATAATCTACTCCCCAAACCCAAGAAAACATATCAAAGGTTTTTGCTGTGCTTTTTAACCTTTCCTTAGGATAAAATAAAAAGTCGGTGGCGACTCTTGCTCAACCGAAACATTTGCGAAAACAAACGCAAAACCTCAAGTCAGTTCTCCCACCGTATCACACATATATCATAAACATCGATAACACGAATGCATTATACCTTACATTTCATACAACATTAAATTGCATATTAGCTAACATTTTACCCTTTTCAGGATAAGGTTAATCAATAGCTACCATTAACAATGTTCAAAGGCTTTTCATATACAGTTCAGATACGCTTCATGAACGGATGCCATCCTAATACTCATTCAGACTCAACATTCGATACATTTCAGATACGCTCCAGACATAGATGCCATTCTGATACTCATTTAGATTCAGCTCTCAGATACAGTTCAGATACGCTCTAGACACGGATGACATTCTAATACTCATTCAGATTCAACTCTCAGATACAGTTCAGATACGCTCCAGACACGGATGCCATTCTGATACTCATTCAGATTCAGCTCTCAGATACAGTTCAGATATGCTCCATACACGGATGCCATTCTGATACTCATTCAGATTCAGCTCTCAGATACAGTTCAGATATGCTCCAGACACGAATGTCATCCTGATACTCATTCAGATTCAGCTCTCAGATACAGTTCAGATACGCTTCAGACACAGACGCCATTCTGACACTCATTCAGATTCTCTTTCAGATACATTCCAGCAATCATTTCTGTATGGCATCTACAATCCCATCTCCAACAACTTTCCATAATCTCTCCAAATGGCATCTTTAAGCCCATTCCCTATACCATCGACCATCACATCACCGAGTGCAAATTTCTGGGCACTCTAATGTCCAATCATCTTCCACCTTTGATTCACGAATGGAAAAACTCGCCAATCAAACTCTTCAGGCTTAAGAAGGTTGAACAGGGGCAGCTGTTGTACCCCAAAATTTGCCTTCTCACTTATCAAGAATTTTGCTCACAAGATCTCCTTTGGCTCAAAATTAAGGTTTAAGTTTGCACAAGGATTTTGGAACTTCCAATGCCCCATATGACTTTCATGGATCATTATGGACCCTCAAGATTACTCATGTCAAGTTTCAAGCTTTGGATCACACTTTTGCTCAGTCAATTGAGCAGTTGACCTAAAAATCAGTTGTATTGGGAAAAAGTCAACTATGGACAATTTACAGTCAAACTTCATAATTTTTGATCCACATCAACATTTTAAACTCATATTTTATCATTATATCAAGTTTGGACCATAATTCCTCAAGAAATTTGATCAAATCTTCAAAAGGGCAAAATGGTCAAAATTAGGGTTTTGACTGGGAAGGGGCAATTTCTGATTTTTGACCTAGAAAAGGATCAATTGGTTTAAGGCATGATCTCAAGATTCCAATTGCATGACCTAATGACATGGCTCAAAATATTGTAAGTCCAATGGATTGACAGATGAATTTTGCAGTCAACTGATCAAAAGTCAACTGTATACTGAAAAGTCAAACTTTGACTTTTTGGTCAAAATCAAAATGCCAAAGATTACAATTCCTCAAAACATGTCAAAATATGAAACTTATTCATCAAGAAATCAAAAATTCAAGATTTCATTTTGAAAAGTTAAAATTTCTAAACTTAGAAATTTTTCGAAGTGTTAAAAATTTCATGTTTTTTCATAACTTTGAGCAAAATTTTCACCATGATGCAAGATTATTCAAGAAAAACTTCCATCTAAAAGTTGCAGATCTCCATGAAATATACAACTTTTCTTTACACAACTCCTTCCAAAAGTGCATGGATCTCAAGTTATAATTTTTAGAATACATGGTCATGAAACAAAACACTTAGTGAAATTTTTGCCCTAATTATGTCAGGATTTTGACCTAACTTCATGACACTTTTTCATATAGTTCCAAGGGTAATCTTCAAAATAAATTCAAGTATGGGTTATAGAGAACATTACAAGCTTTCCAAAATGTCCAAGAAATCCTTGAGATCATTCTTGAGTAGGGAGGATCGAAGAGATGAAGTTAGGGTTTTATCACTTGAATTACAAAGCATTTTGTGATGAACAAAATTCAAATTCAAAGTTATGCTGCATAAACTCTACTTTGCAGGCCTCAAACTTGTTAGGAACTCCATAATTAATTGCTTTCACAGCTGTTAGAGGTCTCATTTCAAGCATTCAATGCAAGGCCATGCTTTATATCCATTTTTGGAAGAAAGTATACATTGCCATTTTGATAAAGTGACTTTTTGCACAAAATTTGTTCTTCAGCCTTGCACTTGTTCTCTTATGATCATACATGTCTAATAACACAAGAGAAAGGGTTTAAACACTTAAAATCACCCAGACCATGCTTGTACCTCACATTGAAACTTGTTTTTCCCATTTTTCTTGAAAATCAAGTAACCTAGCAATTAGCTTAAAACTTGTACTTCTGACTTACCAATGCACTCAAGACTTTTTTCTTATACATACATAAACCATTTGCCATAATATACACGAATTCTTAAGCCCTGAAAACACCTAGAACACATAATCACCAAAAACACTTCAAAACTTGTCATTTCTGAGTTTTGAAGCCAATCTTCAAATCTACTCTTGCGTTTCTTGGCCTTTTGATTTCAAAAGTTTCTAAACAACATACACAAACAATCCCAACCCCTGCAGCACCACTGTAACACCTCCATTATCATCCACCATTTTCAAAAATAGAGTTTTTCACTTGGACTTCTCCAGAACTCCTCAGGTACTTTCAGCTCAAGCTAAGCATCCCTTTAACTTCCTGGGAACTTGAGGAAGCTAACCCAATCGTTAGAACTCACTTAAAGGTTCTCAAACTCCAAACCCGATACCCTCTTGCAAGGTAAGTTTTTTAACTTTGGAACTTTTCATACAGGCATCATCAATGATTTATTTGTGAATGAAACATGTATATATCATTGCCCTAAAGCTAACCATTACCATAGTTTCCATTAATTTTGCTTGAGCTTAGAGAATTTTAGGATTGAAGTTTCTGAGATTTTTATGATTCAGATTAGGGCCAATGAAATTCATGTTTGTCTTTGATTTATAATTTTAATGCTTTACATTTCTGAAATCGTGAGGAAATTTGCTACAAATTTCATGTTTACAGTTTTCATTTTTGTTGAGATTTGAATGAGATACAGAGCTTCTGGTTGGGCGTGAAGTTGAAGATGAAGTTGGCCTCAGGAACCTGTTTGCCATATATATTTATGGTTTGATTTATATAAATGGATGTATAGCCACCCCATTGGTAGAAGCGCGTGCCTGTAACCAGAGGGACCTGGGTTCAAGCCCAGTGGTATCCTTTTGATTTTTCACATTTTTGCTTTCTGACTTTTTTCTTGGACAAGCATTTGGGCCTCCCTTGGGCCTTTTTGTTTTTTTTCTTATTGCTAACCCCCTTGTAGGCTATTTGCACCATGGCTCAGTTTTATTTTCTTTTTCTTATTTTTTTTATTTTTTTATTTTCTGAAATATTCTTCTAATACTAAAAAATCATAAAAATATAAAAATAGTAGATTTACATTTTGACATAGTTTATTTATTTTTTCTCACACAAAAATTATTTTATTTAATCATACTTTATTTATTTTACTAATTATCTTTGTAGATTTAATTAAAAATATGGTTTTAGTTATTTTCTTTTACACTGATTAAAATATATTATTTTAATACCAAAAAGACTTTTATAATACTATAAATTATTTTCTAAGGTAAAAATACCAAAAAAATACTTTTTCTTATAAACTTAATTTCTTTTATTTTTTTCAATTAATAGATTAGGATTTTATTTATTTTTCTTTTCCTAGTAAATATAAGTTTTAATTTTAATTAATTATTTTTCCCCTTTAGTTAATTAGGTGAAATTCAAAATCCCTTTTCTCTAAAAATCCAAACAAAAATATCCATTTTATACATTTATTCATTTTGTACATTATTTATTTCAATTCTTATACCAATTCAATATGGTTGTAATAGATTAATTAGGTTTATTTTCTTGCAATCCCCATTTATAATTTATACTCCCCCCTCCCACAAGTATTGTAATAGCATAGTAACTTTAAATTCCACCATTTATCGCTTTATATACAAATGCTAGTAATTAGGGTTTGTATGGAAAGACTAAAACCAATGCTTAGCAAACCCTAATCAAAGATAAAATCAAGCATGAAAATAATACACTTGCACACAAGTACCCCTAGGGTAAATCCACTTGGTTGCCTTTACAAAATGGATATATTACGCATGTGAGGTATCTTAGCAAAAACAAGCAAAATACAAGATCATAGTCCCTCGATGACGCTATCCATGTTGCCTTATAAATGATCTTAGTCCCTAAAAGAGAATGTTAAGATACCTTGCAACATTTCTAATCATGGTTATACGATGACCCATACCCATCCTGTTTACATCCAAAGATAGGGTTACTTACCAAATCAATGGTAAGATAACAATGTCAAAGGAAAAGAAAATGAACATGAAAGACTTTTGAGTAGGTAGAATGCTCCTAATTACTTGCTCAATTTCAAAACAAACACCTACACTTTCAAAACATCATACAAACTTGAAAACATTTTCAAAAGATTAACATCTTTGTATACATTCTTACGAACGAGAATCATTACAAAGATTGCCTAAACAATGGCCTCTTTACAAAATACTTTCAAAAACCACACAAAGCACAATTTCAAATAAAAGCAAGTGATCTAGGAAGTAACTAAGAGCCCATGGAAAATCATGGATGAAAAGGATGCTAATACCTTCCCTTTTCATAATCTACCCCCCGAGCTCAAGAAATAATCTCAAAGGTCTTTCCTATGCTTTTTCACCTTTCCTTTTGGATAAAAGAAAAGTCGTTGGTGACTCTTGCTAACCGCAACATTTGCAATCAAAGGCAAAACACCCAAGTCAGTTCTCCCATTGTATCACAACTGGTAAACATATCAACCATTTCTATTTCCATCATAGGAGGTTGGACTCTGGCCGCCAACTGGCGCCACCTTTGTGCATACTCTTTAAGTGACTCATTATGCCCCTGTGTCAGATTTTGCAACTGAGTCTTGGTAGGTTCCATGTCACTGTTATATTGATAATGTTGAACAAAATCCTTAGCCAATTCTCTCCAACTGCGAATACGAGTGCTTTCCAATTGTATATATCAATCCAAAGGATTGTCAGCCAAGTTGTCTTGGAAAAAGTGCATGAGTAGCTTCTCATCATTAGAGTACGCCAAAATTCTCCTATAATAAGACTTGACATGCGTCTTAGGACACGAAACACCTTTGTACTTAACAAAATTAGGCACCTTGAATTTTGGAGGAATCTTCACTCCGGGCACCAAACCCAAATCAGGCATATCTAGACCTGTAGCTCCTTGATTTTCAAAAGCCTGCATACTCTCCTCGAGCATACGCAACTTCCTATCAGCTTCAGTGGGTTCTTCATGATTATAAAACCATTCTGTTGTACCCCAAAATTTGCCCTCCCATATTCTTCAAGATTTGGCAAGATCAAGCTTCAAATCTCTTAAGGGTTGCACAGTCCAATTGCCTCCTAACACAGTCAAAATTAGGGTTTTGGTTCTTGCAAAGAAATTGAGGTTTTCAAGGGTCCAATCAAGTCCCATATGCCTATATACATTGTCAAGCATCTATATGTCAAGTTTCAAGAGTCACAGCATCAAGTTGCACAGTCAAAAACCCTAACTGCTTCACAGTCAACTGTAGGGATAAAATGGTCATTTGACAGTCAAAAGTCAAAAATTTTGGTCAACATCTTATTTTGAAGCCACAATCATCATTTGATCAATTCTTGATCATGATTCCACAAGCATGGCTTAAAAAGTCTCAAGATGCAAAAGTTTCTATTTTTGGACAGTTGAAAAAGTCAACTGTAACTTGACCAAGGCATAACTTCTTCATGGTTCATCAGAAAAATCCCATCCAATGCTCATTTTGAAGGGGATGACATTTCCTACAACTCATCTTCACATTCCAAGTCCAAGAAATGCTCTCACAAAAAGTTATCAATTTCAACATTATAGGTCATTTTCAAAAGTCAACAAAAATGCACTTTAAGTCAAAGACCATAACTTGAGATTGGTAAATCAAAATTACATGGGACCAAAGGCATTGGTTAGAGGACTTCAAGACCTTTCCAAAATGTCCAAGAACATGTTCATAGCTTCAAAATTGAGCAAGATATGCATTGGAGAAGTTGGGAAATTTCTGGGAACTTTCAAAAGTCAACTTTGCCTAAAACACTTCATTTTTGCTAATGGGCCTCAAATTCTTTCTTGAATCTTTACCCAAAGCCTATGCACGACCCATTGAACTTAAAATGATTTATTTTCTTATTTTTAATTAATTAATTGAATTTTTATTAATATTAATTCATTTAATTGATTTTAATTATAGGAAAATTAAAAAGATATGTTTTTTGGATCTTTGGTGAGGCAAATTAGATCAGGGCAAGCTGGAAAACTCGTTTCTCAATCAAAAAGGGAAAATCAGCCATATTTGGCAAGGTTTTCATTCAAAAAAGATTGGAAATTATATGATTGAAAATCAAGGATTGAAAACATTATTGCATGGACTTATGGGCTTAATTCTAACCTAATTATGTTCCAATACAAAGGCAAAGGCCAACCCTATTCCAAGACACAAAAAATTGCTGCAAGAACACCATATGCAACATTGAAAAAAAAGTGGAAAAAACTCAAAACTGTTTTCTAATTTACAGTCTGATTCAAGGGAATTTGGTGACTCTAATCCATTGTAGAGAGTTCCCTGAACGTATTGCGAGCACTTTCCAACTTCATAGCTCAAAGAAACGGTAAAACAAAGTCACGGTTTGAACAAATATTTTCATAATCGAAATCTAATTTCTATGCATCATTGACATGTTTTGCTTATTGATTTGTATTGCTGGCATCTCCCTGAAGCTTTTGGTATAGTTGAATTGTGCTGAAACTTCCTAAATCGAAATCCACCATGGGAGATATCTAGGGTTTCAAAGCTTGAAAATTAGGGCTTTGCGTATACTATAAAATTAGACCTCAAGACCTATGTGGATAAATTCTTCAGGACAAGACGAAATCAATGAGATCCTCGCGCTCTTTTTATGTAACTTGTGTTCCTAATCGCTATTATTGGGACTTTTGTTTTGTGGGGGTTTAAAACCCCCGCTATTTGCTTGTTTTTGTTTCAGGCCAAAGGAAGAAGACAATACGTGGAAGGACATGAATGGTGCATTCAAATGGGTGACGCGCTTTTTGTGTTCCCAGCATAGCGTTTACTTTTCATATATTATCTTTGTTGGTTATTAGGTTTACAAACGCGCATCATGGCTTAGATGGTGGGAGACATGGCTGGCAAATACTGGGACCTGGGTTCGATTCCCAGGTCCCCCATATAATTGTTCTTATTTTTTCCAAGGCGTTCCAGTGAAGCGTATGTCAAATGTTCCACCATAGGCCTCATAATTCCAGCGTGCCATGTGTCCCCAGCATCAATCCAGTGGCCAGGAGATGAAGCTTATGATGTTCTCCAGTCAAACAGCATGCATGTGATTCCTGAAAGTCAACCAGGCTTGGTCTTCTTGGACCAGAATTGCTTCAAAAAACCTCCACATGGGCCTTCACACCCCCTTTGGTTTGCCTTGTTTTATTTTTATTTTATTTTCTCTAAATTCTTTTAATTGTTTAAATTATTTTTCTTAATTCACCACCAATTAATTTTTCATAACAAAAAAATCAGAAAATCAAAATTGTAAATGTTTTAATTATTTATTAATTTCACCATTAACCTATTATTTTTGTAAATAAATATTAACTTAGTTTAATTTAGGTTTTAAATTTTAATTCCTTTTTCTCAATAAATAAAAATTGCATAGAATTAGGTTTTGACCTTTTTTTAATCACTTTCTTATTATCATCATTATTAATTATTATTATTATTTTTGTAAATAACATGTAAATTAATTAATTAGCTTAAATTAGGTTAACTTTAATATTTTCTTAATAATTAAAATAAACTTAGAACTAGGGTTTTCTTTTGATTTTAATTTCTTCATTAAATACAAAAACATAAAAAACGTCTTTCTTGTAAATAATTAATTAAATTAGTATTAGGTTTAATTTTAATTTAATTTCAAGCAAAGGGCAAAAACTCCTAATTTCTCAAAAGGGTCCAAAACCCTCGGACGTCCAATTTAATTCTTTCGCATGTTATATTTTTTATTTGATTATTATGTAACTGTTTCCGAATGTAATAGTAATTAGATTTATTGCTTTTTTACTTTCCGCATCTTTATCAAAAACGGGTCTTTGTTTTTTGGCGATGTAAATACCCGACGCCTTGTAATAGCTTAGATTTAATTTCCCGCAATTTACTTCCCGCATAACTATTAACTGTTAATATGCATGCAAGACTGAATGACAAATAAAATCAATCCGTAGCTCACAAATAACATGTTCAAAGATAAATATAAACTGAAACAACACACAAGCACATGCCACTCCTAGGGTACGCCTCACTGGTTGCCTCGAACGTGGTCGTCAAGTATAGGGTGTTTTAGAGGTCGCCCTCTTGTCTAAGATCCAGTTGCCTCGAAACGGTTGCCTCGGATAAAAAGGATCTAGGACATTAGGGTTACTTCTAAAGTGTCCTACTATTGCTTCGGTGACCACGTTGTCCCTACAATCGAATTGACTTGAACACCTCCAACGGTGGTGCTACCTACCTCTCAATGGTGGGACGGCACTACCTTAAGGACTCTTACACAGCCTAATTCCTTATAGTAGGTAGATTTCTCCTGGGTACTTGCTCTTTTCTAAAACAAAAACATCTTTTCACACTGACACTTTCAAAAGTTTTCAAAACAAATTTTTCATACACTCTTGAGGACAGACACAAGAGTCATTTAGAAATCTTTCAAACGAAACTTTTTTCAAACCCACTCACATTTGAAAAGCAAACAATCTTTTGAAAACAAAAGAGCAAGTACCTAAGACCCCATGGATAACCATGGATAGAAAGGGTGCTAACACCTTCCCTTTCTATAATCTACCTCCCGAACCGAGAGAAATCTCAAAGAAGGAATTTTGTTGTGCTTTTGTCCTTTCCATGTTGGAGAACATAAAAGACGGTGGCGACTCTTGCTTACCGCGACATACGCGATCCAGCTTTAAACTGTCAGTTCTATTTCCACCGATCACAGAACTGGCGACTCTATTGGGGACTTATAAAGTGAGGTGTACCTTAGGATTAGATCACTCTTATGTTTTCAATTGCTTGTTTTGTTTGCTTTAAAATTTTGGACCTGTCTTGGAGTTTCATAGATCCTAACCCGGATCTCGGGGATACCTTTTAGAAAGTAGCAACAAACTGTGAGGGAACTGTGCGGGGTATACCGACACGGTTGAAGCAGTTTGCTACGTTGATGTGGCACTTTGGTGAGTACCGGTAACCCTTGAGTCAAGTCAAGGAGAGTACGGGGCCACCGCGTGGTGTCGTGAAGCATCAACTGACCTTAGGAACCTTACTTGACCATCCTGGCCTCTTTAGGGGTAGTGAGATGACCGACTTTATTGCAGTCCGAAGTTGGTAGATACTCGATACTACACTCATTGAGGGTTGCTTTCTTGGAATATTTTGATCGCCAGTTCAGTGGCTAAATCGAAACAATGAATATAGAAAACAACCCAATGATATTGAGATCCTTAGAACCCGATTACTTTTGATAGGACAAGTTTTGAGCCCACCAACTTCAAGAGGGTAATACCTAGACCCCATGCTAGCCTAAACTCTAAGGGATGTCTTGTGTGACTTGTGTGCCTTACCATGTTTGCTTTTTGTGGATACTTGTGGTGTGTTTTTATCATAATATCATAACATCATACAGCATCATATGCATCCACTAACCACTTCAGGGGTTTGAATCTTCATCTTTGTTCTTGTTTTGTAGGACATGGAAACTATCCGCAGAAAGATAATTTAGATCAACCTTGTAAAGGTCCCTCCTCAGCTTAAGGAGCTTACATCCAGGATTCCCGAGAGCTCTTCTTTCAGTGAGAAACATGGAAGACTCATCAGCTTGGTCAACACCAACATTGAGGAAGATATGATTAAGGTCCTCTTCCAGTTCTTTGACCCGTTGCACCACTGCTTTACTTTCCCGAATTATCAACTGGTGCCTACCTTGGAAGAGTTCTCCCAGCTTCTGAAGATCCCTATCCTTAGTCAACTACCCTACAACGGTACGGAAAGGGAACCCAAACTTGAAGAGGTTGCTAAAGCATTACACCTACAACCATCTGACATCAAGGGACATTGGGAAGTTAGAAGTGGTATCAAAGGATTCTTGGCAAAGTTCCTGTTTGAGAAGGCCCAAGAATGTTGGAATTCCCTTGACCTACAAGCCTTTGAAGAAGTTGTGGCTCTCCTTGTCTATGGGTTAGTGTTGTTCCCGAATCTCGATCAGCTTATAGATATCAATGCTGTCAAGATCTTCATGTCCAGGAATCCTATACCTACGTTGCTTGGGGACATCCTTCACTCATGTTACACTCGAACCATGAGAAAAAGAGGTGTTCTCATGTGCTGCACTCCTCTCCTGGCAAGGTGGTTTATTTCGCACCTTCCACAATCAGTTTTGAAGAACGAGCGGGGTTTGAGATGGTCACAACGATTAATGACTCTTACACATGCTGATATACATTGGTGTTCTCGGTCCAGAGAAGATGTCACTATCATTGATCGTTGCAGGGAGTTTCCTAATGTTTCTTTACTGGGAATCAGAGGAGGTATTACTTATAACCCGTGTTTGGCTTTGAGACAGTTTGGTTATGCTTGGAGGGATGGCCCTTATGACATGTTGCTTCCTGACATAGTTTTTGACTTCGACAACGATGCACAAGGACTTCGCCAGAGATTTATCAGAGCTTGGAGGATGCCCAACAAGGTAGACAGTAAGACACTGGGGCACAAGAACTCCATCCCGTTGGAGCCTTATCTCAAGTGGGTACGAGCCCGCTCCCAGAAGCTGGTGATGCCATATCCTCATGTTCTCCCTGTGATCAAAGAGCCAGTGTTGGAAGGAGAGGTCTCATACACCATTCAACATCCTGACATGCCTACGTCCTGGGAAGAAATGCAGAAGAGCTGGATCCAGCTTAAGGAAGAACGGAATTCTCTTGAAGCCAGTCTACATGCCAGTGAGAAGAAGGTCTTGGAGCTCACCCGCCTACTGCACGAGGAAAAGACTCTCAACACTTACATAGCTCCAAAGAGGATGTGCAGTATCTTTTGGGATTAATTTACTTTGTAATGTTTTGCCCATGAGGCCTTGATGTACTGAACAATTATTTCTTAATGATAACGTGTGTTCCTTTTTGTCTACAACAAATTTGAACTTTCGAACCCTTGAATGCATTGCATAAACAGCATATCATGCATCATGTGCATAGCAGGTGCTCTTTTTTTTACAGGTTGCTTAATCTTCTTCGTTGTTTATTTCAGCTCGTCTCATCATGAATCCTGAATCATCTACTGAGCAATCCATCAAGGCCCTCCAGGCCCAAAACGCCCAGTTCCAAGAGTTGATCATGAGTTTGGCCCAAGGTCAAGAGGAATTGAAGGCTCTGCTGGTCAAGAAGAAGAAGAAGAGAACTGTACTATTCAACACTGGACGGAGGTTTGGTAATACACTGCAAAATGAGGCTGACCAAGTTGGTTCTTCTGTAGGGAAAGGCAGTCCCCAAGGGGGAAGGGTTCCTAGTCATGTGGTCTCTGACAACGAGACTGATTTCAATGATAAGCAATACCCTCCCGCTGAAGACAGGTACAAGCAGTTAGAGGATCGTCTGAGTGCCATGGAAATTCAACAGGTGCCTGGGTTGGATTTTGGAGATCTGGGTTTATCTTCTGGGGTGGTGATCCCACATAAGTTCAAGGCACCATCTTTTGCAAAGTATGACGGGGCTTCCTGCCCTAAGCTGCATCTCAGATCTTATGTGCGGAAGATCCAACCGTATACTATGGACAAGAACCTATGGATCCATTTCTTCCAGGAGAGCCTTTCAGGGGCTCAGCTCGAGTGGTTCTATCAGCTGGATGGAGCCAGTATTCGAAACTGGGAGGACTTGGCTACTACTTTTTATAAGCAGTATCAGTACAATGCCGACCTCGCTCCTACACGTACCCAACTCCAGGGTATGTCGCTAGGATCGGGAGAAGGTTTTAAAGAGTATGCGTAGAAGTGGAGGGACCTGGCTGGCAGGGTGCAGCCACCGTTGACCGACCGTGAACTCGTGGACATGTTCTTGGGGACCCTGTTTGGGTCGTTCTTCAATCATCTCATTGGTAATTCTTCTGAGGGGTTTACAGACCTTATTCTGATTGGGGAAAGGATAGAAGCTGGTATGAAATCGGGGAAGATACAGAAAGGTGCATCCTTAAGTTCTGAAAATAAGCCTTTCAAGAAAGAAGCCAGTGCTGTGTATGGTCCCAGGAGACAAAATAAACCAGAACGCCGCCAAGCTGTCAACGCGGTGGTGATTTCAAAGCCTGTTGTCGCTCCTCGGCAACCTAACCAACCAAGGGGTGAGAGACCCAGAAGAGAATACACTCGCCTTAGTATGACCTTATCTCAGATCTTGCCGCAACTACTATCAACCAACTTGGTAACTGTCAGAGAAGCTCCAAAGGTGGTAAACACAACCTCCCCGAAGTACAATCCCAATGCCCGCTGTGCTTATCACTCTGATAGCCCGGGGCATTCTACTGATGATTGCTGGGCCCTGAGGAATAAGGTCCAGGACCTTATCGATGCCAAGGAAATACAGTTTGAGGCGCCCGAAAGGCCCAACATTGTGACTGCTCCTATGCCCCAGCATGGAGTAAATGCTATTGAGGAAGACCTGTATGTAGCTTCTGTGGATGATATTGTGACTCCTTTATTGACTGTCAAGAGGAACCTGTTGCTAGCCGGTTTATTTCCGGGTTGTAGCAAGGGTTGCCTTCTATGTGTTGTTTCACATACTGGTTGTCCGTTGCTGAAGTCAGGCGTCTAAAACCTGATGGATAGCAAAGAGATCTTGTTCAAGAAGATCGTTGTTCCTATTGTTCCTACTGAAGAAGTATCCGTTGTCACCATTTTCAACAATCCTACCAAGGCTCCCCCGAGGAAGCCAGTCAAAATCACGTCTGTTGCACCCATCATCATTACTGTTCCAGGGCCCCTCCCCTATAAATCTAACAAGGTTGTCCCATGGCATTATGGGGCAGATGTTTATGTGCTTGGAGTGAAGCAGGAGTTCAACACTAGTACCGGCATCAGTAACATCACCGGTCCCGCTAAAGTTACTCGCAGCGGCAGGCTCTTCTCGCCTGACATTGCGCCACCAGTCATCCGAAGACCTCTTATCATCACGCCTACGAGTGCGCCTGTTTCCCCTCCTGATCAAGTTTCTACCCCTGCTGCCGAGTCATCTAACACTCGGGGCAAAGGGATTGCTGATATGCCTGCCCAGATGGAGGCACCGAAGACTGTTAGTGTCGAAGACTCCCAGCAAGAGATGGAGGAAATTCTCAAGATTATCAAGAAGAGTGATTTCAACGTCGTTGAACAGCTGGGGCATACCCCCTCTAAGATCTCTATGCTATCACTATTGTTGTGCTCAGAGGCCCATGCCAAGGCTCTGATTTCCTTCCTAAAGACAGCCCATGTGCCACAAGAGACGTCGGTTGATCAATTTACTGATTGTGTGGCCAACTTGACCGCTGACAATGGGTTGGGTTTCTCTGATGCTGATCTGACCGCTAAGGGAAAGAACCATAATGATGCCCTGCATGTCTCCATTGAATGCAGGGGCACTACTCTCGCCCACGTGTTGGTAGACACCGGTTCTTCACTGAATGTATTGCCCAAGAAGGCCTTAGACAGGTTGGATTGCGAGGGTTTGGAGTTGAAGCCTAGTAACATCGTTGTCCGAGCCTTTGACGGGTCGAAGAGGATGGTACATGGTGAAGTAGATATTCCGATCCGGGTTGGTTCCCAAGTCTTTGATTCAATGTTCTATGTGATGGACATTCGTCCATCCTATTCTTGTTTGCTGGGTCGTCCTTGGATCCACAAGGCTGGGGCTGTGACCTCCACTCTACACCAAAAGCTTAAATACCCTATCAGAGGGAAGATTGTTACAGTGCAGGGGGAGGAAGACTACATGGTTAGTCATCTTAACTCGTTCCGGTATATAGAGATGGACGGGGAGTTCATTGAGACCCCCTTTCAACATTTTGAAGAGGTGCCTCCAACATTGGCGTCAGCAGAGACAGTGATTGAAGAAGACTCTCCTTTGAAGATGGCTTCCTTGAAGGACGCTCGGGCTGTGATTGAAAAAGGTGAATGTGCCAACTGGGGCAGACTTCCTGATTTTACACCAAAGACTGACAAGTTTGGGCTGGGTTTCACTGCAGAGGATCAGAGGGTTGTACATAAAGTAAGGATTGGAAGACCTCCCGTATTCATCACCAACCCGGGAGTGAATGCTATTGAAGGCGATGCGGAGGAATCTGAATTTGACAGCTGGATCTACCTGACGACTGACGATGGACTGAACAATTGGACTACTAAAGACTAAATACCTGTTACTTTTGTTACTCAGTAATGAATTCCTTTGTTTTTAAATTTGTAACAAACAATAATTTGAAACTTTATGGCCCGGTGTCTTACCCGGGGCACCGTGGCTTCATTTGTGAGGGCTTATTACTTGTCATTTCCATATATCATGAATAAAAACATTGAACGTTTTTCGCATTTCAAATCCTGTGCTCCCTTTATTTCTTTCTTTATATATTGCAAAACAGCTATATTTACACACACTCACCTATACAGGTTTCAATCCACTCTGGATCTCACTGGTAACGACTCTGCTACTGCCAGTTATGACTTCGAAAATCCGATCAACTTAGCCGAAGACGAAGGTGAAGATGATTGCGAAGTGCCTGGTGAGCTTGCAAGACTGTTACTCCAGGAAGAGAGGGCCATTCAGCCACATGAAGAGCCAGTGGAAACGGTAAATCTGGGTACTGAGACAGACAGAAAGGAAGTCAAGATTGGTGCTAATCTAGAGCTCAGCGCAAAACAGCGGTTAATTCAGATGTTGCATAATTATGTGGAAATCTTTGCCTGGTCCTACGAAGACATGCCTGGGTTGGATACCGACATTGTGGTTCATCACCTGCCTACCAAGGAAGACTTCCCTCCGGTAAAGCAGAAGGTCCGCCGTATGCGTCCAGAGATGTCCGAGAAAATCAAAGCTGAGGTTATGAAACAATTTGATGTCGGGTTTCTAGCAGTGACTTCTTACCCTCAGTGGGTTGCCAACGTGGTTCCGGTGCCGAAGAAAGATGGTAAGGTCTGAATGTGTGTTGATTACAGGGATCTGAATAGGGCGAGCCCTAAGGATGACTTCCCCCTGCCTCACATTGACGTTCTGGTTGACAATACTGCTCAGCACAAGGTGTTCTCCTTCATGGACGGTTTTTCAGGTTATAATCAGATCAAAATGGCACCTGAAGATATGGAGAAGACTACCTTTGTTACTCAGTGGGGCACCTTTTGTTACAAGGTCATGCCGTTCGGGTTGAAAAATGCTGGGGCAACCTACCAACGTGCCATGGTTGCTTTATTTCATGACATGATCCATCATGAGATCGAAGTGTATGTCGACGATATGATTGCAAGGTCTCAAACTGAGGAGGAACACCTTGACCACCTACAGAAGTTGTTTGACCGTCTGAAGTTGTACAAGCTGAGGTTGAATCCGAACAAGTGCACCTTCGGGGTAAGATCTGGGAAGTTGCTAGGCTTCGTCGTAAGCGACCAAGGTATTCAAGTGGACCCTGCCAAGGTTAAAGCCATACAAGAGATGCCAGTTCCCAAGATAGAGAAAGAAGTCAGAGGCTTTCTAGGACGGTTGAATTACATTGCCCGATTCATCTCGCATCTAACTGCTACCTGTGAACCAATCTTCAAGCTACTGAAGAAAGATCAAGTAGTACGTTGGAATGATGAATGTCAGGCCGCTTTCGACAGAATTAAAGAGTATCTCCAAGAACCACCCATTCTTATGCCACCGGTTGAAGGGAGACCTCTAATACTATACCTGACAGTACTTGACAGCTCAATGGGGTGCGTGTTGGGGCAGCATGACGAGTCTGGCCGAAAAGAGCATGCTATTTATTACCTTAGCAAAAAGTTTACCGACTGTGAGACCCGATACTCACTGCTCGAGAAAACTTGTTGCGCTTTGGTATGGGCTGCTCGCCGGCTGAGACAGTATATGCTGACTCACACTACTTTGTTGATCTCAAAAATGGATCCAATAAAGTACATATTCGAAAAGCCCGCCTTGTCCGGAAGAATAGCAAGATGGCAGATGATCTTGACAGAATACAACATCCAGTACACGACTCAGAAAGCAATCAAAGGAAGTGTATTGGCAGACCATTTGGCACACCAAGCAGTGGACGACTACCAATCTATGAACTTTGAATTTCCCGACAAGAACATCATGGTAGTGACTGATTGTGAAGTACCTGGACCGGATGAAGGACCTGAGGAAGGATCCCGATGGTCTATGCACTTTGATGGAGCCTCTAACGCTTTGGGTAACGGCATCGGCGCAGTGATCATATCCCCGAAAGGCACTCATACTCCACTTACTGCCCGGCTATGTTTCAACTGCACTAACAACATGGCGGAGTATGAGGCGTGTATCATGGGTCTTCAAGCCGTAATTGACTTAAGGATCAAGTTTATGAATGTCTTCGGAGATTCCGCTCTCGTGATCAATCAGATCAAAGGCGAGTGGGATACGAAACATCTGAATCTTATTCCTTACAAAGAATGTGTGTTGACGTTGATCCCCCATTTCACGGAGATAACTTTTGAACACTTCCCAAGAGAGGAGAATCAGTTGGCGGACGCGCTGGCTACGATGTCTTCTATGTTCAGAGTCAAATGGGATAACGAGGCTCCCTGGATCATTATCTGGAAATTGGATGAACCTGCATATTATTGTGATCTTGAGACTGAAGAGGTAACTGAAAAACCCTGGTATCACGAAGTGAAGAGGTACCTGGAAGCTCAAGAATACCCCAAGGGTGCATCTGTCAACGAAAAGAAGTTCCTGAGAAGGTTCGCTGCAAAGTTCTTCCTCAGCAACGGCATTCTCTACAAGCGAAACCATGATTCAACCTTACTGCGTTGTGTGGATAAGACGGAAGCAGAAAAGATCATGGAAGAATTGCATGAAGGTACCTTCGGAACGCATTCCAGTGGACATACCATGGCAAAGAAAATCCTCCGGGCAGGATATTTCTGGTCCACAATGGAAGCCGACTGTTACCAACATTCTCGGACATGTCATAAGTGCCAGATTTATGCAGATAAGGTGCACGTTCCTCCAGTCCCTCTGAATGTCTTGACTGCACCGTGGCCTTTCGCAATGTGGGGCATTGATATGATCGGCAAGATTAAACCTACGACATCCAACGGGCATCGCTTCATCCTGGTAGCAATTGATTACTTTACGAAGTGGGTGGAAGCAGCTTCCTATGCTACTGTAACCAAGAACGTTGTGGCACGGTTCATTCGGCATAACCTGATCTGTCGATACGGCGTCCCAGAAAGGATCATTACGGACAACGGTACCAATCTCAATAATAAGATGATCACTGAGCTCTGCGAGCAATTCAAGATACAGCACCACAACTCTTCTCCTTATCGGCCGAAGATGAATGGGGCTGTAGAAGCAGCTAATAAGAACATCAAAAAGATTGTGCAGAAGATGACAGTGACCTATAAAGATTGGCACGAGATGTTACCGTTTGCTCTTCAAGGGTACCGTACCTCAGCAAGAACGTCAACCGGGGCAACTCCCTTTTCCTTGGTCTATGGCATGGAGGCAGTCTTGCCGATTGAAGTCCAGATACCCTCTCTCCAGATAATGAAGGATGCAGGCTTGAGCGAAGATGACTGGATCCAGACTCGACTTGATCAGTTGAACCTAATTAACGAAAAGAGACTCACTGCTATTTGTCATGGTCAAACGTATCAAAAACGGATGATCAGGGAATTTAACAAGAAAGTCAGACCACAAGAGTATCAAGTTGGGGATTTGGTAATCAAGCGCACCATTCTTCCTCAAAGTGATCCCAGGGGCAAATGGACCCCTACATACGAAGGGCCATTTGTGGTTAAACATGTCTTCTCAGGAGGAGCCATGATTCTAACCACCATGGTTGGTGACGACCTTCCTCACCCCGCCAATGCAGACATAGTAAAAAGATACTACGCATGAATAAAAGACCCGCTAGGTTGACACACCTAGGCAAAAATAAGGGCTTCCCGGCGAACCAAAAGGGTTCGGGAAAAAATAAGGGATGAAATGAAAAAAATATGTACACCCGGCAAGTCGAAAACCTGAAAAGGCGGCTTGGGAAAAAATGGGTATCCCGGTGGACTGAAAACCCGAAAGGGCGGTCCAGGCAAAAATTAGGGATTAAAGCGTAATACTATGTCTCATTGAATCACCTTGCATCTAGAATCCGGTATCAAACATCAAGTTCAGACGGCATCGATCGATCAACTTCATCTTCAATTGAGCAGCCAAGTGATGAGACGCTTGAAGACATAAAGGCGATAGTAGAGTTGGAACCCAGTGGGATTATTCTTTTCACATAGTTGTTTTGTTTTCCTTTTTTACAAAATTGTATAAACTCTGTTTGTTCGGCGGCGTTCTCTTACTAGGACGTCAGCCTCTTGTACATAAACGCCTATTTACAGGCAAATTCAAAAATCAATACAAATTCACGTTTCAGATAAATTGCCAATTATTTTCCCTTTTTTCTGTTTTGTTTTGCAAAGAACGTCCAATGTTCATTTTTGATATATGCATTTGACACTAATTGCTAACTCATAAATATTTGCATACGAAACAAAGGATTAATTACAGGTGACATTAGAAACAGGGGCAATAATGAGTTGTCTAAGCAATCTAATTGCTCTGTCCACTAAGGTACCAAGGTAGCTTCAGCGGAAGAATGTAACCCAGATACCTTCACTCCCTGCCGAGTAAGACAAGAATCAGCAATACTCTCTCAAACAATTGGTCTCCAATCAGCCTTAAAAAGGCACAGTATCTCCAGCAAGTCAACAACACTCTCCCCGAGCAGAGTTAATCTACTGCCAGCCTTAAGGAAGTTGGATTATCCCCAGAAGATCTCAATATTCTCCGGCGGGGTATACAAACATTCCTAACAAGCATCCCCGGCAATCTTGATCTAAGATTGTACCTCGGTGGAATACCGGACAGCCGGTGGAGCCATTCCCTAATACAGTTCAAAAGATCCCCCCAGGAGAGTTGAATCAATCTCCCCAGTAGGAAGCTTATCCCCAGTAGATTCTGGAAGCTTGTCCCCTGCAGAGTACGAGCGCGTATCCCCGGCTTTATTCAAAGGTTATTCCCCACCAGAGCTTATAACTGGGTTATCCTCAGCTAATTACAACGGGAAGATCGTCCTCGGTGAAGTTCTTCCTATCCCCCAGCGGAGTTCATCAAATCCCCAACATAACTCATCAATGGTATCCCCAGCGGAGTTATCATCAACATCTCAGCAAAGTACCTCTCTTCCCACAGAGTAATTCCCCGCAGAGTAATCTCTCCAGCAAAGTTTATTCCTCAACGGAGTCATCTTCTCCTACGGGTTTATTCTCGCAACCATCATCCCCAGCGGAGACGAAGAACCCTACTCTTCAACATCAGCCCAGGATTTGACTTCCCAGCATCCGTCAAGGATTTATTTTCCTAGACGAAAATACATTCATAGACATTTCACATTATCATACACCACGACGCATGCATATACGCATCATAACACACAATCTCATTTATTTTGAGAATATCATGACACCATGCATTTCATACATCATGACATTGCATACAACTAACGTTTTGTCTTTTCAGGACAAAGGTCAACACAAAGATGATTACTATCAACTGTCGCAATTCCAGATTCGATACATGTATCTAGCCAGGGCATATCTGTGAGCAATTACTTGTGGATTCGACACCTGTATCCAGCCAGGGCATATCTGCATAAAGAAATTCTGGACTCGATTCCTGTATCCAGCCAGGGCACGTCTGAAGAGTTTGAAGATTCGATTCCTGTATCCAGCCAGGGCATATCTGTTGACGACTAATTCCGGACTCGATTCTTGTATCCAGCCAGGGCACGTCTGAAGAGTTTGAAGATTCGATTCCTGTATCCAGCCAGGGCATATCTGTTGACGACTAATTCCGGACTCGATTCCTGTATCCAGCCAGGGCACGTCTGAAGAGTTTGAAGATTCGATTCCTGTATCCAGCCAGGGCATATCTGTTGACGACTATTCCAGATTCGATTTCTGTATCCAGCCAGGGCACGTCTGAAGAGTTTGAAGATTCGATTCCTGTATCCAGCCAGGGCATATTTGTTGATGACTAATTCCAGACTCGATTCCTGTATCTAGCCAGGGCACGTCTGAAGAGTTTGAAGATTCGATTCCTGTATCCAGCCAGGGCATATCTGTTGACGACTAACTTCGGATTCGATTCCTGTATCTAGCCAGGGCACATCTGGACGTAACTGATTGTAGACTCGATACCTGCATCCAGCCAGGGCATGTCTGCATCAAGAGTTTAGAGATTCGATACCTGTATCTAGCCAGGGCATATCTACATAAAGAGTTTGAAGATCAACCCATGTAACAGGCCAGGTAATTATCTTTCTTTCTCAGGTACGCAAGTTCTCGCTAAGAAATCTCTTACACGATCGACACCTAGATGGCATCTATAAGCCCATCCACATACCAACAGTCTCCAAATGGCATCTATAAGCCCATTCCCGACAAGGCTCTGTCACAGCTCCAGTTGGCATCTATAAGCCCATCCTCCTATCCACCATCTCCAAATGGCATCTGTAATCCCATTCCCACCATCACACTGCTAACATTCTACTATGTGAGTGCAAATTTCTGGGCACTTTAGTGTTCAATCATCTTCCACCTTCGGATCACGAAAGGCACGCAAGCCAATCTACATCCTCATGTCTAAGAAGATTGAACAGGGGCAACTGTTGTACCCCAAAATTTTCCCTCCCATATTCTTCAAGATTTGGCAAGATCAAGCTTCAAATCTCTCAAGGGTTGCACAGTCCAATTGCCTCCTAACACAGTCAAAATTAGGGTTTTGGTTCTTGCAAAGAAATTGAGGTTTTCAAGGGTCCAATCAAGTCCCATATGCCTATATACATTGTCAAGCATCTATATGTCAAGTTTCAAGACTCACAGCATCAAGTTGCACAGTCAAAAACCCTAACTGCTTCACAGTCAACTACAGGGGTAAAATGGTCATTTGACAGTCAAAAGTCAAAAATTTTGGTCAACATCTTATTTTGAAGCCACAATAATCATTTGATCAATTCTTGATCATGATTCCACAAGCATGGCTTAAAAAGTCTCAAGATGCAAAAGTTTCTATTTTTGGACAGTTGAAAAAGTCAACTGTAACTTGACCAAGGCATAACTTCTTCATGGTTCATCAGAAAAATCCCATCCAATGCTCATTTTGAAGGGGATGACATTTCCTACAACTCATCTTCACATTCCAAGTCCAAGAAATGCTCTCACAAAAAGTTATCAATTTCAACATTATAGGTCATTTTCAAAAGTCAACAAAAATGCACTTTAAGTCAAAGACCATAACTTGAGATTGGTAAATCAAAATGACATGGGACCAAAGGCATTGGTTAGAGGACTTCAAGACCTTTCCAAAATGTCCAAGAACATGTTCATAGCTTCAAAATTGAGCAAGATATGAATTGGAGAAGTTGGGAAATTTCTGGGAACTTTCAAAAGTCAACTTTGCCTAAAACACTTCATTTTTGCTAATGGACCTCAAATTCTTTCTTGAATCTTTACCCAAATCCTATGCACGACCCATTGAACTTAAAATGATTTATTTTCTTATTTTTAATTAATTAATTGAATTTTTATTAATATTAATTCATTTAATTGATTTTAATTAAAGGAAAATTAAAAAGATATGTTTTTTGGATCTTTGGTGAGGCAAATCAGATCAGGGCAAGCTGGCAAACTCATTTCTCAATCAAAAAGGGAAAATCAGCCATATTTGGCAAGGTTTTCATTCAAAAAAGATTGGAAATTATATGATTGAAAATCAAGGATTGAAAACATTATTGCATGGACTTATGGGCTTAATTCTAACCTAATTCTGTTCCAATACAAAGGAAAAGGCCAACCCTATTCCAAGACACGAAAAATTGCTGCAAGAACACCATATGCAACATTGAAAAAAAGTGGAAAAAACTCAATTGTTTTCTAATTTACAGTCCGATTCAAGGGAATTTGGTGACTCTAATCCATTGTAGAGAGTTCCCTGAACGTATTGCGAGCACTTTCCAACTTCATAGCTCAAAGAAACGGTAAAACAAAGTCACGGTTTGAACAAATATTTTCATAATCGAAATCTAATTTATATGCATCATTGACATGTTTTGCTTATTGATTTGTATTGCTGACATCTCCCTGAAGCTTTTGGTATAGTTGAATTGTGCTGAAACTTCCTAAATCGAAATCCACCATGGGAGATATCTAGGGTTTCAAAGCTTGAAAATTAGGGCTTTGCGTATACTGTAAAATTAGACCTCAAGACCTATGTGGATAAATTCTTCAGGACAAGACGAAATCAATGAGATCCTCGCGCTCTTTTTATGTACTTGTGTTGCTAATCGCTATTATTGGGACTTTTGTTTTGTGGGGGTTTAAAACCCCCGCTATTTGCTTGTTTTTGTTTCAGGCCAAAGGAAGAAGACAGTACGTGGAAGGACATGAATGGTGCATTCAAATGGGTGGTGCGCTTTTTGTGTTCCCAGCATAGCGTTTACTTTTCATATATTATCTTTGTTGGTTATTAGGTTTACAAACGCGCATCATGGCTCAGATGGTGGGAGACGTGGCTGGCAAATACTGGGACCTGGGTTCGATTCCCAGGTCCCCCATATAATTGTTCTTATTTTTTCCAAGGTGTTCCAGTGAAGCGTATGTCAAATGTTCCACCATAGGCCTCATAATTCCAGCGTGCCATGTGTCCCCAGCATCAATCCAGTGGCCAGGAGATGAAGCTTATGATGTTCTCCAGTCAAACAGCATGCACGTGATTCCTGAAAGTCAACCAGGCTTGGTCTTCTTGGACCAGAATTGCTTCAAAAAACCTCCACATGGGCCTTCACACCCCCTTTGGTTTGCCTTGTTTTATTTTTATTTTCTTTTCTCTAAATTCTTTTAATTGTTTAAATTGTTTTTCTTAATTCACCACCAATTAATTTTTCATAACAAAAAAATCAGAAAATCCAAATTGTAAATGTTTTAATTATTTATTAATTTCACCATTAACCTATTATTTTTGTAAATAAATATTAACTTAGTTTAATTTAGGTTTTAAATTTTAATTTCTTTTTCTCAATAAATAAAAATTGCATAGAATTAGGTTTTGGCCTTTTTTTAATCACTTTCTTATTATCATCATTATTAATTATTATTATTTTTGTAAATAACATGTAAATTAATTAATTAGCTTAAATTAGGTTAACTTTAATATTTTCTTAATAATTAAAATAAACTTAGAACTAGGGTTTTCTTTTGATTTTAATTTCTTCATTAAATACAAAAACATAAAAAACATCTTTCTTGTAAATAATTAATTAAATTAGTATTAGGTTTAATTTTAATTTAATTTCAAGCAAAGGGCAAAAACTCCTAATTTCTCAAAAGGGTCCAAAACCCTCGGACGTCCAATTTAACTCTTTCGCACGTTATATTTTTTATTTGATTATTATGTAACTGTTTTCGGATGTAATAGTAATTAGATTTATTGCTTTTTTACTTTCCGCATCTTTATCAAAAACGGGTCTTTGTTTTTTTGGCGATGTAAATACCCGACGCCTTGTAATAGCTTAGATTTAATTTCCCGCAATTTACTTCCCGCACAACTATTAACTGTTAATATGCATGCAAGACTGAATGACAAATAAAATCAATCTGTAGCTCACAAATAACATGTCCAAAGATAAATATAAACTGAAATAACACACAAGCACATGCCACTCCTAGGGTACGCCTCACTGGTTGCCTCGAACGTGGTCGTCAAGTATAGGGTGTTTTAGAGGTCGCCCTCCTGTCTAAGATCCAGTTGCCTCGAAACGGTTGCCTCGGATAAAAAGGATCTAGGACATTAGGGTTACTTCTAAGGTGTCCTACTATTGCTTCGGTGACCATGTTGTCCCTACAATCGAATTGACCTGAACACCTCCAACGGTGGTGCTACCTACCTCTCAATGGTGGGATGGCACTACCTTAAGGACTCTTACACAGCCTAATTCCTTAGAGTAGGTAGATTTCTCCTGGGTACTTGCTCTTTTCTAAAACAAAAACATCTTTTCACACTGACACTTTCAAAAGTTTTCAAAACAAATTTTTCATACACTCTTGAGGACAGACACAAGAGTCATTTAGAAACCTTTCAAACGAAACTTTTTTCAAACCCACTCACATTTGAAAAGCAAACAATCTTTTGAAAACATAAGAGCAAGTACCTAAGACTCCATGGATAACCATGGATAGAAAGGGTGCTAACACCTTCCCTTTCTATAATCTACCTCCTGAACCGAGAGAAATCTCAAAGAAGGAATTTTGCTGTGCTTTTGTCCTTTCCATGTTGGAGAACATAAAAGACGGTGGCGACTCTTGCTTACCGCGACATACGCGATCCAGCTTTAAACTGTCAGTTCTATTTCCACCGATCACACATTCCTCATAATTATTTTCTTCTAATGGTTGAACCGGTATAGGAACAACTCTTCCAACTTGTGGCTGAACGAAAGGTTGTTCATTATTTTGACGAGGAGGAGTTTGTGGAGGAACATTTCCCACAATATGATTCACAGGGACACCCTGATTGTTGCCGACAGGATTGTCATGGTTAACAGCGATACCATTCCCAAGATTAACACCAATATTTCCATTCAGATTCATACCACCTGGATTACCAGCAAGGTGATTAACAACAACCCCCATAAGATTTCCAGCATCTCCTTGAGGAGGGTTCAGAGTTATATTCCCTTCATCTGTAGTTGCAACGGGTTTCACAATTAGAGCATTTATCTCTTCCTGACCTCGAGCCATAGACTGAATAATCTTCATCAACTATTCAACATGAGTGTCTATCTTAACACCAACAAAAGCTACGTCATCTTGTATTTGTTCCATCTGCCTCTTCGAATTACCCCTGGTATTGTATCGGCGAGAGCTTGAAGTTTCAATCTCTTAAAAACCATATTAGAAGTAAGCAGACCTGCCGGAACAACCTGTTATAATATTATATGTTATGAATGTATGGTTATGCATGCAATGTTTTACCATTTCCAGGAAAATCCTAGATTTTTCCATCAAGTATAAAAAGCAACAAGATAGAAAAAGTTATCATTAAACAAAGAGACTGCTCATATCATGAAATAAACATCCATACAAAGAGAGTTTCTCAAAATAACTTTATACAGAGAACCATAAGGATCTCGTCCAACAAATTTGGTGGTGAACCTAACAAAAGACACAAAATCAACAATATTGAGAATTGTCATCAAATCCAAGTGACTGAGAGGACCTAACTCTACCGGAGTCTCTCCTCTGTTAGCTAGTTACGCTTTGAGCTTTGCCAATTCTTCTACAGTTTTATCCAAGTGGATACCTCTTCCCTTAAGCTGAGCCTCTATTGTAATCTTTTTATCATCTTTCTCTTTGAGTAGTGCGGGAACTTTCAACTCTTGGATTTTTCTGCTTTCCAAGCAAAACATGATCTTCCAACAATTTTTATTTCATTATGGCTTCGTAAATCATTTTCTTCCTCTCTTGCAAAGTAAAAGAAAGCTCTGTAATTCTCTCTTGCTCTTATGATTGTAGCTTGAGACTGTCAGCTTTGACCTGCTTATAATACACCATGGGCACAAACTTTGACACATCAGGAACAGGTTATTGAAAAGATGATTCCTTGGTGAATGATTGGTTGATAGTTATATCTTATGGTAACTGACTGTCGGTTGATGGATCAAAGATGGGATGCGGATACAAAGGCTCTTCCCTTTTGTAGGACAACAACATGACTTTTTCTCGGTTCTTGACCTACTCCACATAAGGATCGAGAGAAAAACATCCTTTCTGACTAGAGAAAGCCTTCCCTTTCTTGTGAATATGGCCCCAGGCAACTCTTACCCTTTCTAGCAGAGCAGGATTCTCACCTTTACCAAAGTAAATAGTTTCTTCCACCTCTCAGTCTATGGATTTATCACTCATAACGTATCCTAGCTGACTCTGTGCCAAGATAGGGTTATAATTGATACAGCCTTTTATCCCTATGAGAGGAACATTGGGAAATTCTCCAAACTTGCAATAATATCTTTTCCACCCCTTATTCTATGCCAAATGATATCATAAAAAGTAAGTGCCATGATCCTTTGAGACCGAAGAAGCGAATCTTCGGTGTCTACAAATGGTCCCTTTGTGGGCATGTGCAACATGAGCCATTTATATAACAGAGGAATGCAGCTGAAGACACTTCATTTCTTGTCGTGTCTAGAATGAATAGCATAATAAGTATTGGCAAGTATTGTTGGCACCGAATTTTCGTTCATAAAAACACATATTGCTGCTAGGTCTAGAAAACTCTCCATATCAGGCAAAATGAATATGCCATAGATCATGGCGGACAATAACACGCTGAACGCAACCCGATCCTTGTTCTTTGCAAACTCTCTAGCCTTGTTTATCAGAAACTTCAGAGGAATACCGTGCGTGTTACTCTTGTTTGTCCAATTACCTTTCACATCGTTAAGGTTAAAATAAAGAGCCTTAGCGATAACTTCGTAATCAGGGACCTCGGGCACTCAGACGAAGGGAATATGACTTGTGATCTCAACGCCAAGGATGAAAGTGTATTATTCAAGGGTTGGCTTTAATTGATAGTCTTGGAAAGTGAAATAGCGCAATTGCGGATCATAGAACTGCAAAAGTAACACCATGGCCCATTTCTCATGCTCAACATATAATAATGCCAGTAGATTCCCATAACTGTCTCTGAAAGTCTTCTCATTTGGACCATCCACAAGAGTTCTCACTTCCCTCAAAGAGGTTAGAATAAATCTATGAAACTGGTAATGGAAAGTGTGCCTAGTCAGCTCTTTGTCTACATTTATGTTGTTATCCATTCTTGATAAAAATGACAACCTGGGAATATCTTGGAAATGATATGCATATGCAAGTTAGATTTTTTCATATACTTTTTTTAAAACATAAAAATCCTATTATGCAAGTGCCATGATATAGGATCAAAGCTTCAAAAACATTGGATACTTGATGTGCTCTTTCTGAATATATCGAGAATACCAAGATCAAAGGTCTGAAACATAAACCATAAGAACACATATTCACCAACAGAAATCCAGAACATAACCAAAAGAACTACATAGTCACCAAAAACATTTGTAAGATCAATCCCTCCCCACTAACGGGTGAAGTCTAGGTCAGGGTAAGGTCAAAAGTAACTCAAAGTCTTGAGTTCGCCTAAAAATACTATCATCATTACACCTATGTGATAACGATAATACCTCACTTGAACCTCGTTTGAGCATGGAACACATGACCGCACTAGTAGGATCTACATCCAGTAGCCGTCATGTCTTCACTATATTCCTACGTGTTCCTAATACAACTCTGGCTTGGGTACTGGGCCTTTTACCTCAATAGTAACACCCACCAACCAAGAAAACACAAAAAATCCAGCACAGGAGCAATAAACAGTATATGGAAAGCAATAAAAATTAAATGCATGCACATACATACAAACAAACATATACAAATGAAAAAGCTATAAAGCATATAGATAAACACTTAATTAAACAAAAACAACAAAAGTTAGGACTTACTCACTCAGGATGGACCAACAAATGGTCAATATGTCCCTGGTAAAGTCGCCAGCTGAAGCAACTAGGAAAATCATCGAGAGAAAATCAATAAAATCACCATCAAGTATTTATTTATCCCACAGGAAGGGAAAGGAAAAAATCAAAGAAAACCTGATGTAATACGGTGGGAGAACTGACTTGGTGTTTTGCGTTTTATCGCAAGTGTTATGGATAGCAAGATTCACCATCGACTTTTCTTTTATCCAATAAAGGAAAGGGTGAAAAGAACAGGAAATACCTTTTGAGAATTTTCTTGAGTTCGAGGGGTAGGTTATGAATATGGAAGGTGTTAGCACCCTTTTCATCTGTAGTTATCTACGGGCTCTTAATTGCTTGATCACATTGAAATGCTTTGTGTTTGTGTAAGTTTGAAAATATTTTGAAAACGCATAAGTTCGGAAAACTTTGAAATGATTCTTGCATCGTTGAGAATGTATATAAAGTATTGGTTTTGAAAATATTTGTTTAAAGGGGAATGTTTGGAAAGATGTTTTGAAAATGCCAATATAAGGCCATTTTGTAGTGATTCTCGTATCATTGAGAATGTATACAAAATGTTTGTTTTTTGAAAGTATTTTGAAAGTGTGAGGTGTGGAATGGTTTTGTTTGTGAGCAAGCAATTACGAGCAACCTACCTACTCAAAAATTCTTTGTTCTTTTCCTCCTCCTTTAGATAGTGCTATATAACCATTGATTGGTAGAGAGCCATATCATTGGATGTGAGGGACAGGCGTGGGTCATCGTACAGTCATAGAAGGTAACTTGTAAGATGTTTTAGCAATTGTTGTAAGGGACTAAGATCATTTACCGAAGGCAGTATTTGAAGGGTCATTGTGGGACTACGATCTTTTAATCGAGGGTCTTTCGCTACAACATCTCACATTCGAGGGACGTGACCGTTTTAATCCGAGGCAACGAGTGTGGGTTACCCTAGAGGTGCAAGTGTACAAAGTGTTTTGTTTTCATGTATATTATCTTTGAATTAGGGTTTTCTATAGTTTTATTTTAGTCTTGTCATGCAAACCCTTATTACTAGCAATAATAAGGAAAGAGATAAATTGCGAAATTTAAATGTCCTACGCTATTACAACGCTTTGGGAATGGGGTACAACTTTGTGAATAGGGGGAGAAAAACAATAAAGCCCTAATTAATATTACAAACCATTGATCATGAATAATAATAGAATGTACAAGATGTAAAGATGAATGAGAAATTGTTTTTTAGGGTTCTTGATAGAAAAAGGTTTAATGTTAACCTAATTAAAACTACTCAATTTTATTTACAAGAGAAATTAATTGATTATTAACAAAACCTAAAATTTAAGCTAATTAAAATAAAACCTAAGTATAATTTTAAATTGTTTAGAAAATAATTATTGTTTAATGTTAATAAAGAAAATGTTTTTTACAATGTAAAAGAAATAATAAAATTTAATCTAATTAAAAAAATAAGATAAAGTGTTAAAAATATTTTAATCTAATTATTTAAGAAAAATATTTTTTTATATATTTTAGTTTAAATAAAATAGATTGATAAATAAAAATAATTAAAAGAAATAAAATAAATGGGCTGGGTGTTAAAAAGTAAGATGAGGTTAAAAATAGCAAAAGGGGCGCTAGGCCCAAATGTGTTTTTTGTATGAGTCGGGAAACAAAAATAAAAAATGATGAATGGGCCCATGTTAAAGAATTAGTCAGGGGAGTGGGAAAACAAATTCAGTCAAGGCCCAAAAGTAGAGTCTAATGCCCATTGGTGATCAAGTGTGGCTGGTTCATCGATGATGCATCCTGGGCTGGCTCATATGGGGCGTTGGATCCACTTGCACAATGATCTGATGGTCTGGCCATGAAGATGTATGGGACGCGCGCTACACTTGTTGTATTGAATCTGCAAGAAAAATATGAAAAGAATACAAAAGGGTACCACTGGGACTCAAACCCAAGTCCCTAGTAACAAATGCCTTACACACGCTTCTCTTGCCACTGGGGTGGCTGTTTCATCCGTGTATAGAACAACTTGCAATAAATTTAAAATAAACCTCTTCCTAATGGCACTTCATCCCTAACCTCGTGCCAACATCTCCAACACCATTTTTGAATTTTGTAACTTCCTCATTTCTCAACCAAATATATACGTGAAACTTGCTCCATTTTCAATACGAATTCGACCATATAAATTTCACGAGATATAAATCAAAGATGAATGAGAATTTTACTGGTACCAAATAAAAACCTAATTTTTCCATAAAGTTCATCTTCAAAATTCGCATCACTCAGGCAACATTAATGAAAACTAAGGAAATGGTTAGCTTCAGGGCTATGATGTCTACATTTTTTATTCACAAAGTAACCATTAATGATGCTTATAGAGAGAGTTCAAAGTTGAGTAAACTTACCTCAAAACTGGAAATTGTGTATGGAGTTTGAGCACCCTTGGAAGTGTTGTGATGATCTGGATAGCTTCACTGCAATCCTAGGAAGCTAATGCAAATCTTACTTTGTGTTGAAAGTGCTTGAATCGTGCTGGAGAAGTCAATATGCAGAGTTCTGTTTTTGAGTTTGGAAGATGAGGAAAATGATGTTACAGATGTGAAACAGGGGTGGGGATGAGTTTTTATGATGTATAGATGATTTTTAAATGATTAGAAGTGAAAACGCCCGAGGGATTTGAGTGTTTGAAGTTTTTGGTCAGAAATGCCAACAATGGAGGTTTGTGTGAAATTCTGAGTTTTAGGGAGTTTGAGTGAGTTTTAGGGCTATTAAATTTGTGTCTTGGCTTGCAAATAGTGTCTCTATTTATAGAGAGGAGGTTTTGAATGCTCAAGTTGATCAAAATTCAAAATCACATGTTAAGCTCAACATGTGATTTTCTTGAAAAATCAAGTTTCAATGCCTTGTACCTTTGCTCATAGAGTGGTTAAATACTTTAATCATAATTCTTATGACCTTATAGATGGAGTGTGATCAGAGAGAACAAGTGAGAGGCTCAAGAATTGACTTTGTGCATAAAGCTTGCTTTTCAAGAATGGCAATGTTTACTTTCTCCTCAAAATGGCAAATTGACTTGGACAATGCTTAAACCACTTGGATCATAGCTCAAAATTTTGTGTAATCCATTAATTATAGGGAGATACACGAGTTAGAAGGCTTGCAAAGCAATATTATGTAGCATAACATTGAGATTAGATTATGTGTTCATCAATAAAATGACTTGTAATTCAAGAATGGATGCCCAACTTCATCTCTTTGAATCTCCTAGCTCAAAAATGATCTCTTCAAGTTCTTGAAAATTTTGGAAAGTTTGGAACTAGGTGAAAATTGGTCAAGAAGTTAGGTCAAAAATCTGCCTAAACTTGTTGAAAATTTCACCAAGTGTTTTTAATAAAAGGTCATGACTTCATGAGCCTATATCTTCAAATCTAAGCATTTTTTGGACATCAACCCTAAGGGATAAAGTTGTAGGATTCATCAAGATCTACAACTTTCATGTTAAAAGTTTTTCTTGAATCATCTTGCATTTTGGTGAAAATTTGTCATGAAGTGTTGAAATTATCAAGGTTAAAAACACTTAGAATTTTTCTAAGTCTTTGAAATCTTGACTTTTTGTTGACTTTTTTGACTTTCTTGATTCTTGATGATCAAGTTTGATATTTTTGAATGTCTTGATAAATTTTGATCTTTGAAATTTAATGTTGACCAAAAATTCAAAGTTTGACTTTTTGTGTATCAATTGACTTTTCATTAGTTGATCAAATTTTAACTATCAATCCATTAATATTGAGAAATGATTTGAGCCATGAAATTAGGTCAACATATTGTGTTTGAGTCCTTGAGATTATTCTTCAAGTCATTAGGTCATGTACTAGGTCAAGAATCATTGATCATTCATTCTCAGTCAATACCCTAATTTTAGTCAATTTTGCCCCTTTGATGATTTTAGTGCTTTTCTTGAGGAATTGTGATCAACCCTTGATCAATTGATGAATATGACTTAAAAATGTTTATGTTGGACAAAAATTGTGAAGTTTGACTGTATGTTGACCATATTTGAATTTTTACCCAATACAACTGATTTTCAGTCATCTGAGCAATTGACTGAGCAAATTTGTGATGCAAGGCTTGAAACTTGGTATGAGAAATCTTGAAGACCTATAATGAACCATGATAGTTATTTTAGGCATAAAAAGTCCAATTGTCCTTGAGAAAATCAAAACCCTAATTTGGAGGCTCAGTGCTTAGGAGGTGAGCTTATCTGATCAAACCCTTGAGCAATTGAGATCTTTGGTGATATATGTCTTGAGAAAAGAGAGGGAAAATTTTGGGGTACAACACCTGAGAAGGGAGAAACCACGATCTTGCAACCTAAAGATCGGGTTCGGGAGTCGATTACGCAAGGGGAAGGTATTAACACCCCTCGTGTTAGTGGTGCTCCACGGGGTCAACTCTTGTTGTTCTAATTAAATAGTGTGTTCCATCTAAAGCTTACGAGCTAAGGGGTCAATGCATGAATGCAGAGTGTATATATAAAAAAAAGGTTTTATTATTCATTCCATCCACGGTTGTGAACCTTTAGTGCCTACGTACCACCATCCGTGCAATAGGGAATCATGGCACTCGTAGTTCACCTAGAAAATGTTGGTTGGTTTGCATTTTTAAGTAGATAGTATTATATTCGCACTCCATCAGTTGACATAGTGCCACCCTAACTTTGGAGCATTATGTGTTGTTTTCCATGGAGATGAAATAATACATCCTTTTAGAGAAAAGGTCTTCAAAAAAAAAGCACGAAGGCAGCCCAAAGGCAAAAAAGTTTAAATTGGTTGGTGTTTTTGGTTGGATGATAGCAAATGGATTCCACGGGATGGACACTCACTATTTATCTACTTATTTGGAAAAGAGTTTATGATTTTAATCGTAACAAAGTCTGGAAGGGGAAGAATAGCAAGATTAAGTCTAGACCAATTCGCTCTACCCCACAAGACTCAACTTCATACGATTCGCATCTTCAATTACTAAGTGTTTTAAGGTTTCTTAAGAAAGTAAGTTTTTCTTTTAATAATTCAAAAAGGGAAGAGAAAAAGTCTAAGGGAGACTAAAAATCCTAATGTTATCATGCAATGATGGTCCTAAAGTTTGGATACAAAAGGGATACATCTCCCTAAGTTAGCATGCATGGTTTACAAACCTAATGTCTACCTTGATTCGAAAACGAAACAAGTGATCCTAAGGGAACATGCAAAGGTGAAAAGGAAACAAGCACAAACAAAGATGCTAACATGAATCAAACATGAGCTATATGTACATGAATCTAATGTAGATGAGTCGAAAGACTCTTCTTCAACTAGAATAGCTAAATCACAAATTGAGTAACAACTCGAAACATCAATGTTAAAAAATGTGAGCTAAGTAACGTTGAGACGATGACAAGGCATAGGGGATGATTACGATCCATTTCCACTTTATTGACTCAAAGGACAAGAGGAGAACAATTCAAAGCATCAACATACAACGCGAGCTAAGAATGACCAAGGGACTTAAAATGTGGGGGCCGATTGCGAGCCGTTTCCACTTTCATGTGCGAAATTTACAAATAAATTGCAAACATTAAATCAGTACTAATACCACGGTTCTTAAGCATCGAAACAAAAATTATTTACGCGTCGATATCAATTAATCAACTCCAAATTAAGCATCAACACATGAAATTCCATAGTTATCAACATTATCGTGTCGAAATCGATACCGACACGTAAGTTTCAACAATTAACAACAATTATCGCGTCGATGTTCATGAGATCCAAACAATTAAGAAATTATTCATCTAATTCCATAATTATCCATCACCAACATGAAAATTAATTTCCACAGTTCAAAATTCAATGCATGCTTAATCATATAATCACTTAATTCAAAATCAATTCTCAACACAAAAAATTAAATCAAGCAAAATTAAGAAGAGCTACTGAAATCGACGCGAAGAGGAGGGTCTATTGGGAAAATCAGAAGAGGCATCTGGCCAGAGCACGATGGAGGGAGGCCGACGATCAAAATCGGAGAGGGAGGGAGATCAAAAACTCACATAAGGAGCTCGGAGGGGGTATCGTCCAGTCGGCTAGGCGCAAGAGAAGGAGGTTAGTCGGACTGCTCGTAGAGCTCAGTCGATCACACGGTGGTTGGTCGATCTGGTGTGGTTGCCTGTGGAGAGAGAGAGAGAGAGAGAGAGAGAGAGAGAGAGAGAGAGAGAGAGAGAGAGAGAGAGAGAGAGAGAGAGAGAGAGAGAGAGAGAGAGAGAGAGAGAGAGAGAGAGAGAGAGAGAGAGAGGGGTCTTGGAGGGAGAGAGAGAGAGACTTGAGAGCTTGAGGGAGTTCTTGAGTCTTTGAGTGAATTTTGTGACAAATGAGAAAAAAAGTCCTTTGAAATTTGAGTGAAAAACGATATATATATATATTATATATATATATATATATATATATATATATATATATATATATATATATATATTGGATGCCTTAGTCCTTGTTTGGTAATTGGAAATGAAATAATCAATTTCGGAGTCATAAATCCCTCTCTTTTTTGGTTGTGCGGCTTTTTCGTCGTATTTCCATGTTCAATTTGAGAAGCGAGCCATAAATCGAAATTTTCTAAACATAATTCAAACCCAAATATTGAAGAAAAGTTGTAGCTAAAAAAATTTGTGACATCGTACTGCAAGAATCATCCTAAAATGTTAAAAATCGAGGGAGTTATGATTTTCGCAATATTGAGAAACAGTTGACCAGAAATTCGTTCAGCATGTGATTTTCAACGTATTTTGCATTTTCAGAGATCTTCTTCACATAATTGGCTTCCGACCCAAACATATGAAATAGAGAGGATGTCAATACGGTTCTAACGCCTAAAGACCCACTAAAGAATAATAGCGAAAGTTATGAAAATTGTTGAACACAAACTACAAAATGTAGATTTTCAGTCGAAACTGTTTCAAATCAAGTGAAACGCTTGATTTTCTTTGCAATTCCAAGCATGATGGAACACTTTAGAACTTTGAATGATGATGAATTGACCACTCACTGGTTAATTAGCTCAGAAAAATATGAGGAGTGCACTTCAATCCCGAAAACCATGAGTTTTATACTGCACTGTATTTCCTGACGAACAGTTGTTTTCTGTAGCTCGGCGAAGACACATGTATGTATGTATATGATGATGAAATATAAGCTAAATAGGTTTAAAAATGAAGAGGGCGAGTTTTGGGGTGCAATATAAGTCTCATTGTAATAGTGTTTCAATAGTATCATAGCCTTCAGTGTTGGAAGCAATAACTTATTTGAGGAACAAATCTTGACTTCTGAGCAGGGAAACAAAAGCTTATATCAGAAGCATATCTTGATTTCTGAGCTGTAAGCAAAAGCTTTATCTTAAAAGCACATCTTGATTTCTGAGATGTAAGCAAAAGATTATTTGATAAGCTCACGAAAATCCTTTTCAAACGAACATTTAACATTCATAAGAATTGTTGATGTTTATTTAGAAACTGATGCAATAGTTCTTCTGAGGCATGTCACCAAAGATTCTAATGATCTTACTAGATAACTATCCAAAATAAAATAAAATATTATATCTACACACTCAAGAAAACTATTAGAGTACAAAACTATTACATATCAAATATATGTATTGTTATCATCAAAACTAGAGATTAACGCAGAACCAAATCTTGTTCTAACAATCTCCCCCTTTTTGATGATGACAAAAACCATGTATTTTGATTAAAACAATTTTACAAGGTTATATCATAAAGGGGTTCAGAGTTAGTTAAGAAAAACTCCCCCTGAGATAATGATAAGTGTGAATTATAGTTATTTTTGTATATAAGTTTTGTTGCGCACTTATACGATACTTTTTGTTAATTATCATTTGAATGAATCCCCGATTGTGTTTAAATATGTACACTTTCTGTATAATTTAGTTTTTGAATCATTTATGTAACGTTTTATAGTTTTTCATTCATTTTGGTAACTATTGGGTGCATATTTGGAGTATAAAGCAATAAGGTGTCAAAGGCACAACTTTAGAATGCATTTTTGGGAAGATTTGTCCAATATGGCCCGCTTAGCGCGTTCTGTAGCGTGCTATGAGTGTTTGCACTATTTTGGCATATATTTGGTTTTCTGAGCCCGCTAAGCGCATGAAGCCTACTTAGCGCGGGTTCAGGTGGTTTTTAACGTGTAATTCAGTGAAAGTCGTGCTGCTAGCGCACCATGCCCGCTTAGTGGCGGTGTGCTGATTTTAGTTTTATAATAAAACAAATTCATTTCATTTCTAGGTTATAGAGTTTGGGGTTTTTGTTCTCAACTTCATCACCTTCATTCTTTTATAGTTTTACAACAATAATGGAGTTATCATCTGAATGATCTGGAGTCGAATTTCTCATTGATCGAAGCTGACAAACTAAAAAAATGTTTGGTTCCTATTTTTCTCTTCTCTTTGTAATCTCTATTTTTTGGAGTTTGTATGTAAGTTTACCTTGATTATATGTATATTTATTACTTATGGTGTTGTATGAAACCTTCTTTACAAATTAACATCGCTGATTGCTTGCTTTTATTTGGGTTTAGGTTGCTGCAGACATGTATGGTTCGAATCCGGATTTAGGATGAACATCTATTGGGTTTTGATTCTAGAAATAGATTAAAGCTTAGTATTCACGTGAGTATCGGCTCCTAATGCATCCGTGTTGTTTGAGTTGCGCATGAAACCTCCTTCGAGAGCGAGTACAGTGGAAATATCACTCTACGTTAGAGATAGCCTCCGTGTGAGAGATACGTGATGGCATTGAGGATTGATTTAGGTTGAGTACACCTGGGTAGTAAGTTTAAGTATTTGATAGTGTAGATGAAATGCAAACCCCGAGAGTTCTCTACTCCCCGAAGAATGAATTATTTTTCTGTGTATGAGTTTTAATTCCCGCATTTATCATTTTAAACCCATTCAAAACCAAACTCATAAACGCGAGACTTTTTGAACGGGAATTCAGTATGCACTAATCCCTATGGAGACTATATGATTAAACTAAATAAAAACATACTTTTCTGCCGCTTTACCGCTTCAACAATAAACAAGCCCCCCTGAGTCAAAGACTTGTAACATTTAGAGATTAAGGGTATATGGGCATGTTAACTTTGTCAGAGCCTGATTATCAACATAGGATATGCTTATCTGAGATTGATTTATCAGAGCCAATGAAATTTATATCGTTCCAAAAATGCATTCTAAAACTTGTTGCTTATATAATTTGTTATAATGTAAGCAATGAGTTTTAAAGAATTAGATATATCAAAATCATCACTATTTTTATCCTCCTTTTTGTCATAATCAAAAAAATAAACTGATTTCATAGATAGATCAACGATAGTACAAGGTAGAGAAAAACATAACAGAAGGAGTAAAAAATATTTAAAGGGTTCCCTAATGTGTCTAAGGGTTAGAAGAATGAGGGGGGTGATGAGGATGGAGAAACCATATATACTCAATTTGATGCACCTACCATCACTACTAACAGAGGCATACTTCCAAAGGGCTTTCACAAGGTTTGGATAGATGGGTCCATTAAGCATGGCAACATAACCAGACCATCCCCTGAACATGAATGCTGAGGAGAAAAATTATGATTAGCACCCAACAAATTAGGAATGATTTTCGTTAATGACTTCCAAGAGATCATCATCTCCATAAAAGGTTTTTGACGATATGATGAAAACATTTTTGTAGAAAGACTTTGGGTATTGAAGACACAATGAAGGATGAAGAGATAGATGAAACAAGAAAGGATATATATATATATATATATATATAGTATATATCTATATATATATATATAATATATATATATATTATATATATATATATATATATATATATATATATACTATATATATATATATATATATATATATATATATATATATATACTATATATATATATATATATATATATATATAAGTGATGAGAAAATGTAATTGACAAGAGAATTGATTTCCTTCAGACAGGGCAATTAGACTCGAGATACTCAAGAAAATTAATGTCTGAGCTAGAGACTAGGGAGAATAAAGGATAACCAACATTTCCAAGACAAAAGAATCTTGAGAATAGATAGGTTGTGCTAAAAAAGAATTATTTTCAACAAAAGATTGTCTCAATAGTTCCTTAATTAAAAATGATAGGAGTGAAACATGAAGATTTAATCTAATCTCAAAACAATTTCCCAGTGCTCGAGGTGTTATTCAAATGGTGCATAGAAGACCATTCGTTTGAATGTACACAGGTTGATGTTTTCAAAGTCAAGAAAATCAAAGGGTTTTTGACTTCAGATGTTTCTGACCAAAACATCTTTTAACTAGTAGAAGTATCAAGAAAGAAATAAGTAATGAACTATTTGCACATAGTCAGAATCACATTTTTCACAACAGGAGTAAAACACATATAGAAGTATAATTTCATTTTGGACAAAATCTCATATTTAGAAGTTTCAGAATGAACATAAATCTATCTTCAGCTAAGGGTTTAGTTAAAATATCATCTCATTGATGGTCTGTATCTATAAATTTTAAAACAAGAATCCCTTTCTGAACATCTCTCTAATAAAATGATGTTTGATTTCTATGTGTTTAGATCTAAAGTGCAAAATAGGATTCTTACTTAAGCACATAGTATTTGTGTTATCACAAAATATAGGAATGTTACCCTCGTATATTTGGAAGACCTTCAAGTTGAATTTTCATCCAGAGCATTACTGAGTGTTGCAAAGTGATCTTGACATATATTCTATTTCAGCCTTTGTAGTGTAATAGTTTATTGCCTTTTGCTTGACCAAGAGATGAGATTGTTACAAAATAATTGACAGTTTCCAGAAGTTCTTTTACATTTTACTTTATCTCCAATATAGTCTGCACCACAGAAACCTGATAGCTTGTATTCTGTTGTTTTCTTATACATCAAGCCAAGGTTAGACGTTCCCTTCAGATATCTTAGGAATCTCTAAAAAATTGTTAAGTGAGTTTCCCTTGGGTCTGATTGAAAGCGGAGCACATAAAACATACACTTAACAAAATATTTGGATGAGAAACAGTCAGATAGAGAAGAGAGCATATCATACCACGATAGAGCTTCTGATAAATCTTTGTGCTTACCTCATCTTTCTCCAGAATACATGTAGGATGCATGAGTCTTTGTTAGTTTTCTATCTGACATATCAAATTTCTTCAGAAGTTATTTTGTATATTTTCCTTGATGAATATATGTAGCTTCTGGAGTTTGATTTATTTGTATTCCCCATAAAGTATTTTAGTTCTCTGCATCAGACTCATTTCAAATCCAACCTGCATTAACTTATAAAATTCTTGCGACATAGACGGATTAGCATAACCAAAAATAATGTCATCCACATATATTTAGCATATCATTAGATAGTTTCCAATGTTTTTACAAAAAAGGATGGTGTCCACCTTGCCTCTTGAAAAAAACATTTTCTAAAAGAAAAGCACTTAGTCTATCATACCAAGCTCCGAGAGCTTGTTTCAGACCACACAGTGACTTTTTCAGTTTTAAAACATGTTGTGGAAACTTAGTACATTCAAAACCTGGAGGTTGGTGTACATATACCTCTCCAGAAATGTATCCATTCATAAATGCGCTTTTGACATCCATTTGATATAAGGTTATATGATTATTAACAAAAAATGAGATTAGAAGGAAAATAGATTATGACCTGGCGACTGGGACCAAATGTTTCATTGTAGTCAATACCTTCTTGTTGACTATAACCTTGTGTAACCCAATCGTGCTTTATTTCTAACGACTTCTCCTTTATCATTTAATTTATTTCTGAAGACCCACTAGGTTCTAATAAAATGAGTTTCCTTTTGGCTTAGGTACCAGATCCCAAACATCATTTCTATAGAACTGATTTAGCTCTTCTTGCATTTCCAGAATCAATCCACTATGTTGAAGTGATTCTTCACAAGAAGGTTGGTTCTATCGGAGACATCAATCCCAAAAGTGTTTCTTCAGATTATCTAAATGTTGATCTTGTTTTGAGCGGTTCAACTTTATCTCCCTGAATCAAATCTTCAGATATTGTTTGTCTTTTCCTTTTCCTTTTCTGGAGTAATGAACATTCAGTTGCTTCTGATGTATTATCCTTTCTATTGGAATCTTTGTTATCAAAAACTTTTGCATTTTCTCCAGAACCAGCAAGGTTTATTTCAAGATCTGCAAAGTTCTCAAATAGATTTGAATTTTCTGAGTCAAGCTTATCATCAACTCTAACGTGGATTGATTCTTCTACAATAAGTGTTTATGTATTTTATACTCTATATCCCTTAGAGCATTCTGAGTATCCCAACATAATACACTCATATGCGTTAGAATCAAACTTGTTAAGATTCTCTTTAGTGTTCATAATAAAACAAGAGCATCCAAAAGAATGAAAATAAGAAATGTTGAGTTTTCTTCCTTTAGACAATTTAATAAGGAGTCTTTTATAAAATAGGTCCTATGGAGATTCTATTATGAATGTAACACGTTGTATTTATAGCTTCTGTCTAAAAGTGGTTAGCTGCATTCGTTTCGTTGATCATGGTTTTGGCCATGTCTTGCAATGTCCTATTCTTCCTCTCTACAACTCCATTTTGTTGTGAAGTTCTAGGGAAGGAGAAATCATGGGACATGCCGTTGGAATCAAATAACTCATCAAACTGTTTATTTTCAAACTCGCCACCATGATCACTTCTGACTCTAATAATCTTATAATCAAATTCATTTTGCACTTTAGAACAGAACCTAGTAAATTCAGAATGTGACTCATCCTTGTGCCTTAGAAATTTTATCCATGTCCAATGACTATAGTCCTCTATAATGACAAGTCCATACTTCTTACCATTGACTGATGCAATTTAAATTGGGACCAAACAAGTCAATATGTAGAAGCTCCAAAGGTCTGGAGGTAGAAACAACATTTTTTAACTTGAAAGAAGTTTTAGAAAATTTTCCTTTCTGACATGCTTCACAAAGAGCATTGAATTAAACTTCAACTTAGGTAGGCCTCTGGACTAACTCAAGTTTTATTTAGTTGAGATATCCTCCTCATGATAATATGACCCAAGCGCCTATGCCACACCCACTGCTCTTCGTTTACAAACATTAAGCATTTTACATATTAGTTTTTAAGATCACAAAGCTTTATTTTATAAATGTTGTTTTTCCTCTTTCCAGTGAAGATAACTGTGCCATATTTCTCACTTACAACCTCACAATTTTTTTTGATTAAAAACAATATCATAACCGCTACACTTAATTGACTTATGGATAACAAATTATGCATTAGTCCCTCAATATAAAGTACATTAGATATGGAAGGAAGAGATCCATTATCAACTATTCCAAATCCTTTTATTCTTCATTTATGATCTCCTCCAAAACCAACGTACCAGCATCTTTAAGTTCCATGTTTTAGAATATATACTTTCTTCCCGTCATGTGACGTGAGCATCCAGAGTCCAGGTACCATGACTGGTATTTTAACTCAGTTGTATAAGATATCTGCAACATATACTATTTTATCTTTTTTGGTACCCAATCTTTTGGGTCTGTTAGAATTAGTTTTCCCAGAGTTTCTAATAAACTTGGGTTTCTGTACAACATTAAATTTTTGTGTCTGTGCAGAAGTATAAAGATAAGAAAAATTTGATTCAGGTTTTTTTTTCTTGATTGTATTCATCAGAAACATAATCAATTCCTCTTTTCCCATTATGTCTGACACCCATAGATCATCGAAGCCATTTTGCTTTCTATATATGATGTTGTTTAAGAATTTATGAAATGCCTTATCATATTTGTATAAGACGATTTCAGAAGATGGAGGAGCTTTAGAAAGAGTTTCTTCAAATTTTGAATATTTTTTGTTCATAAAAGAATTTTCTTTTTTAAAATAAAATTGTCCTCCTTTTTGTTCAGAAACTTATTTATGTAGCTTACCATACTCTTCAATTTAATATTCATGAACTTTCTGAAGGTTCTTGAATTTTTGTTGAAGTTTCTGATACCTACTCAGAGATTCTGACAGACATAATTCTAAATCAGCACGAGAAAGTTTAGAAAAATACCTCTTCTGAGCCAGACTCAGTTTTTGTTGTGTTTCTTTCTGACGTAGTAGCCATAAATGTTATGTTAGCACACTCTTCTTCAGATTCTGATCCTTCAGAGTTAGATTCATCCCATGTTGTTATGAGACCTTTTCTTATTGCCATTGAACTATTTTTCTTGAAGCTTTCTTTTCTGGTGCTTTCTTTCTTGAGTGTTGGATATTCATTTATGTAGTGTCCAGGCTCCTTGCACTCGTAGCATGTTACTTTCTTGCTTGCTCTTCCTCTTGCAGATGTTTCTGGAAGATCTCCTCTGTTTCTGGATCCTCTGAAGTTATTTTGTATTTTCTTCTAGAGTTGCTATACTCTTCTGGAAAGAAGGTATAATTCATCTCCGTCGTCAAAAACTTCATCGGTAGAATATACTACTTCTTCAGTTGGGAAGGCTTTGTACTTTTATGACTTGGTTGTTTCTGATCTTGATCTTAGAACAACATATTTTCCTCTTTTCTGGGGCTCATCTTCCTCTAACTCTATTTCATGACTCTTAAGAGAACTAATTAACTCTTTCAAGGAGTTATGTTGTTTAGATCCTTATCCAGCTTCAATGCAGTAATCACAGGTCTCCATCTTTTGGGGAGACCTTTTGATGATCTTTTTGACTTGATTTGTTGTGGGAGTAACCTTTGTCCAGAACTTTAAGGTCCTGCTACTAAGGTTTGAAACCTTGAGAGCATATTCTCAATTGTTTCTTCTTCTTCCATCTTGAAAGCCTCATGTTTTTGGATTAAGGCCAGATCCTTAGTTTCATTGACTTGAGCATTGCCCTTCATGTGTCATTCTTACCGAATCAACGATATCCTTTATTGTTTCTCTATTAGTGATCGTTTCATACTCATTGTAAGAAATAGCATTGAGAATAGTAATTATGGATTTGTGGTTATTATTGAGATCACGCTTTTGTGCATCATTCATTCTGTTTTTGGGAATTGGGATACCAAGTCGCACTAACAGGTGCCTCATAGCCATTTGTGCCAATATCCCAAAGATCTATATCATAGCTTAGAAAGAAACTTTCTAGTCTATCTATCCAGTAGTCAAATTTCCCTCCATCAAAGACAGGAGGTTTAACAGTGTAACTATCTTTTCGTTTGTATAACAGCCCTCCATAGAAGTTTTTCTCACAATGGATCTCTCAACATGGTTAACTGTTTGATTGAACAATCAATAACAGAGGTGGAGCTCCTGATACCAATTGAAGATTGAAAAAAACACAAGAAAAAGGGGGTTTTGAATTGGATTTTCAAAAACTTTTTCTTTAGAAATGCTTCACACAAACAATTAAGATGGAAAAGTTAAGAAAGAAAAGTGACACAATCAGTTTAAACAAGTTCACCTTAAACAAGGCTAATCTTGTCCACCCGTCAAGGTGATTTTGCCTTCAAAAAGGACTTAATCCACTAATATTGAAAGATTATAATCAAACGACTAAGAGTTTAGAAAAACACCCATAGCCCCCTCAAGTATACAAACTATCACCTAATCACTTGAGGAAAACAAATCTCAAAAGATTTATAATCAAAAGTGTTTACAATAGTACTTCTAGAAAAGCATATTTAACACTACAATGAAGAACGTATGTTAATACATAAATATGAGCAACAACTCTTTGTATTTACAACAATGATGGAGAATAAATGTTAACACAATTATGAGCAACAATATTTGTGTTTTATCTTTGAAGAATATTTCTCACGTAAAGTTTCTTTGCACAATGACTCTTTTGTTGTTCCAATATTTCTTGATTCTTCTTCAAAATTGTTCTAATTCTTCAATGAAATAGTTCTCTTTATATAGGCTAAGAAAGTAGACCGTTAGATAATACAAAATGTCACTTTCATTTGCTAGTTGTCATAACGGTAGCATGAGATCGTGAGAGACAAATTCATTTGTTC